>OW388084.2:105704363-107099029 GCA_936449025.2 Sarcophaga subvicina
CAGCAGATTTCTGGCAAAAACTCTGAGAGTAAATACAAATTGCCATGAAAAGTTTCTTTAAAAAAAAAAAAAAAAAAAAAAAAAAAAAAAAAAAAAAAAAATCTGTCGTTCGGAGTCGACTTTAAACTGTAGGTCCCACCACTCCTGTATAAAAATTAACACACACAACATAAGTGGTGTGAGAAACTAGGACGTTGTATAATGGGTCAATTCGACCTCCGGGTACTGTACTTGTCTTAATTGATAAGTACACGTCCTTTAACTTAACATACAGTGTAGACGACCTTGCAACTTCTGTTTGTGAATTTAAGAGATGCTGGCTGGGAACATACAATGTAGACCTTGCGCCTTCTGATTATGAATTATTTCAACCTCTAAAGAACTCCTCTAATGGGGGAAAGTGGAAAGGCCTGAGCAATTTACAAATCCAATCATTTTTTAGCTTAGAAAACCCATCTTAATTACACCAAATTATGACTATTCAACCGTGAGAAATTTAATTGAAGGAGTTGAGTAAAGTTTTTCGTTTCTTTTTTGAATTTTTTTGTTTCCCTTTCTTTTGCTTAAGTATTCAAAAAATTGTTTTCGTTTCCAAACAATTACATTCCAATCAAATTTTATTTCAATATCTTCATTAAAATGTCTGCCTGTCTGACTGGCCGTTTTTTCTCTCCTTCAACTTAATTTATTCGTTCCTAACACACACACAAACTATTTGGAAGTTAAAAAAAAATTTTTTTTATAATTCCCTTGTTTAGTATGGAGAAAGAAGGTCTGGCGATAAAAACATATTTTTGAAACCATAAATCATTATCACCGTCTTCTATATTGTTTGTGTCTAGAAGCGGTAGGGTAGGGTAGGGTAGGGTATGGCTTTTCTGGAAATGAAAGGCAATATACAGAGCAATCAGTTGTAGTATTTTGTGCAAATAAGAAAGAAAAAAGAGGAATTTTTTAAATAGAATTTTTATTTGTTTTTGCTAACCCATCACAATGCCTTATTAATTAATTTGGAAAATTTTATTAAAAAATTTTTTTTTTAAATTTTGCAAAAAATTTTTTTGGAAAAAAAAAATGTATTCTCCATTACAGCCATTGATGTCATCATCATATCGTCTGAGTCAGCCAGTCACTTAGCCATTCATTCATTCAGTCATTTATTTAAATATTTTCGTTTATCTTTTTGAAATTTTCAATTTATTTGCACTCCCGTCCGTCCATATTGTGTCAGTTGGAGAGTAGCAAGTGAAGGAGAAAAAAAAAAATGGAATTTTTTCTTTCTATTCTTTTGAAGAAAAACATCTATTACACTTCACAATTATTGACTTTTGCTTGCATTTTACATTTTCCAGATGTTTATTGATTTGGAATGCAACACAAAGAGAAATAAAAACAAGAAATATATTCTTAATGTGGCTCTGCAAAGCAATGAAAAAAAATTATTTCATTCAAGGCCATTTCCATAAGGAAGTAAATCTTAAAATTAATGCAATTAAAGGAAAAAACACAGGTCCACGCGAAATTATAAAATATTTTTGTATAAATTTTCGCATTTCAAAAAGGTAGTAGATTTTTACTACTATTTTTTTCAAATAATATTTTGCTCAATATTGTTTAAAATTCCATTCTTTATTCATAAATTGGTGTTTTACTAAAAATTTTCAACTTTTGAAAATAAAAATAAATAAATTTGTCATTTAAAAAAAGTAGTAGATTTTTACTACTATTTTTGTAGCAATATTTTGGGTAATATTGTTTAAAATTCCATTATTTATTAATAAATTAATGTCTTACAAAAAATTTGCCTTTGGAAAAAAGTAAAAGATTTTTAATACTATTTTTTTCAATAATTTTTTTACAATATTTGGTCAATATTGTTTAAAATTTCATTCTTTATTAGTAAATTAGGGTCTTACTAAAAAGGTTTGCCTTTTAAAAATAGTAGTAATTTTTACTACTATTTTTACTACTATAAAAATAGTAGTAAATTTTTACTACTATAAAAATTGTAGTAAATTTTTACTACTATTTTTGTAGCAATATTTTGGGTAATATTGTTCAAAATTCTAACCTCTATTAACAAATTAGTGTTTTTCTAATAGCATTTGCCTTTTGAAAAGTAGTAAATTTTTACTACCATTTTTTCAATAATTTTTTTTTACAATATTTTGGTCAATATTGTTAAAAATTCCACCCTTTATCCATAAATTAGTGTTTTACTAAAAATGTTTAACCTTTGAAAAAAGTACTAGATTTCTACTACTATTTTTTAACAACGAATTTTTTGCTTAATTTTGTTTAAAATATCACCCCTTATTAATAAATTATTGTCTTACAAATAAATTTGTCATTTGAAAAAAGTAGTAGATTTTTACTACCATTTTTTTCAATAATTTTTTTTACAATAATATTTTAGTCAATATAGTTAAAAATTCCACCCTTTATTCATAAATTAGTGTCTTACTAAAAATGTTTAGCTTTTGAAAAAACTACTAGATTTCTACTACTATTTTTTAACAACGCATTTTTTGCTTAATTTTGTTTAAAATATCACTCCTTATTAATAAATTATTGTCTTAGAAATAAATTTGTCATTTGAACAAAGTAGTACATTTTTACTACTATTTTTTCCAATAATGTTTTGGTCAATATTGCTAAAAATTCCATTCTTTTGTAGCAATATTTTGGGTAATATTGTTCAAAATTCCATCCTTTATTAATAAATTAGTGTTTTTCTAATAGCATCTGCCTTTTGAAAAAGTAGTAGAATTTTACTACCATTTTTTAATTAATTTTTTTACAATAATATTTTGGTCAATATTGTTTAAAATTCCATTCTTTATTAATAAATTAATGTCTTACTAAAAATGTTTAACTTTTGAAAAAAAGTACTAGATTTCTACTACTATTTTTTACAACGAATTTTTTGCTTAATTTTGTTTAAAATTTCATCCTTTATTAATAAATTATTGTCTTACGTATAAATTTGTTATTTGAAAAAAGTAGTAGATTTTTACTACTATTTTTGCAGCAATATTTTGGTCAATATTGTTTAAAACTCCATTCTTTATTAATAAATTAGTGTTTTTCTATTAGCATTTGCCTTTTGAAAAAAGTAGTAGATTTTTACTACTATTTTTAACAACGATTTTTTGGTCAATTTTGTTTAAAATTTCATCCTTTATTAATAAATTAATGTATTACAAAAAATTTTGCCTTTGGAAAAAAGTAGTAGATTTCTACTACTATTTTAAAACAACGAATTTTTTGCTTAATTTTGATTAAAATATCATCCCTTATTAATAAATTGTCTTAGAAATACATTTTTATTCGAAAAAAGTAGTAGATTTTTACTACCATTTTTTTAATTAATTTTTTTTACAATAATATTTTGGTCAGTATTGTTAAAAATTCCACCCTTTATCCATAAGTTAGTGTCTTACTAAAAATGTTTAACTTTTGAAAAAAGTACTAGATTTCTACTACTATTTTTTAACAACAAATTTTTTGCTTAATTTTGTTTTAAATATTATCCTTTATTAATAAATTATTGTCTTAGAAATAAATTTGTCATTTGAAAAAAGTAGTAGATTTTTAGTACCATTTTTTCAATATTTTTTTACAATAATATTTTGGTCAATATTGTTTAAAACTCCATTCTTTATTAATAAATTAGTGGCTTACTACAAAGGTTTGCTTTTTAAAGGTAGTAGTAGATTTCTACTACTATTCTTAACAACGAGTTTTTTTGCTTAATTTTGTTTAAAATATTATCCTTTATTAATAAATTAATGTCTTAGAAATAAATTTGGTATTTGAAAAAAGTAGTAGATTTTCACTACTATTTTTGCAGCAATATTTTGGGTAATATTGTTCTAAATTCCATACTTTATTAATAAATAAGTGTTTTTCTAACAATATTTGTCTTTTGAAAAAAGTAGTAGACTTTTACTACTATTTTTTAACAACGATTTTTTTGGTTAAATTCCATTCTTAATTAATAAATTTATGTTTTACTTGAAAATCGCTGTTCTTATAAAATCTGTAAAGAATTTTTCTTTATGGTCCTTCGAACCTCTGAAACTAAATTTCTTAGAAATTTTATTTATTCATTTTCCTTTGATCATTATTTATATTTAAAACTCTTAAACTTACAATAAAAAATTGCACACAACAATAATAGCAATTTATTTGCATATTCTATTTCAAATCAAAGGTCAATAGGTCACTTTAAAAGTATTACATAGAAAACTAAAACGAAAAGAAAAAATAAATCGTATTCTTATATCACCAGCAAAACCGTGCCATTGTTTCCTTGACTTTTTTTCTTATAGTTTACCTGCCCTGCTTTTCCCCTGTCTTCACAGAAAATCTACAGAATTGTTACGAATTCGTAAGAATTTATTTTTAAAAACAGAATTTTCTAAGGTGAAGTAAGGAAAATTGATTGGAGGTAAGAATGAATGTAAAAACTATAATAAAAATAAAGTAAAAAATCTCAAGTGTTTTTCGTTATTTACTTACAACAGCCAGTAGCAGATGAATTGAATGAAAGAAATTCTTTTTTTTTTTTTGAGAAAATAAATCATCAGATTGAAGGAAAATTATAACAAAAACATTCACATTAAAATACAGAAAAGAAAACAAAAAAAAACAAGCCAAAAAAGATATTAAAAATTCAAATTCAATTCAAATTCAAATATTATATGTATAATGCATACAAAATAAATTAATAATGCTTTAAAAATACAAGCATTTGTTAAAAACAAAAAGAATATTCCAATAAAATTTTATTATTAAAATAAATCATACTCATCGTATTGCATTAGTAAAAGGGGGTAAACAACAAAGAGATGCCGAAAAAGCGTTGAAACTTACCTAGAAAGAGAGAGAGAAAAAAAATTGAAAATTAAAATTTTTTATTACTTGGTTAAATAAATATAAATAAATAGGCTAAGGACTACCATAAAATATTAAAAATAATTTTAATTTTTTACAAAAAATTCTTTTGTTGCTTAGGAAACTAAGTTAAATGATCCAATAAAGTGTCATTTTTCCTTCACATTACTAACTTAATTGTTCATTACAACTCCTTAGTCAGGGGATTGCAACCTAGCTTCTCACTGCACCCATTTAGTGCGTGTCAATTTTATGCATGAGCGGCACAACCTACAGTTTAAAGTCGACTCCAAACGACAGATTTTTGAGAAACTTTTCATGGCAATTTTATTTTATCCTCAGGGCCAGAGTACAACTGAAAGCAAGTCGCCTTACAAATATTTCTTCGTGTTTCATTCAGTTCGAGATGGCTGAGCAGAGGTTTGAACTTCGGCCTCACGTCTAAAAGGCCAACACACTACATAAAAGGTCCGCCAAATAACTTTTTTTTGAAAATGCCTTAAAAAAACTACTGAATATTTTCTCAAATTTCTTTTTTTTATTTGAAAGTACAATCCTTCCGGTTAATAATGGAAAATAATTTCATTCAAATGGCTGCCTCGGCTGGCCTTGCAGTAGCCTACACGATCGGTCCAATTTTTAAGCACATTATCGATTGTGTGCAGCTGTATTTCACCAATGACTTCACGAATATTGTCCTTTAAAGCGTCAATTGTCTCTGGCTTGTCGGCGTAACACTTATCTTTGACGGCACCCCACAAATAATAGTCCAACGGTGTCTAATCGCAGCTCCGAGGTGGGCCAAACGACATCAGCTCTGCGACTGATAATGCGATCTTCAAAAACAGGGCGCAAAACATCGAGTGTAGCTTCGGCTGTGTGGCACGTAGCGCCGTCCTGTTGAAACCAAATGTTGCCAATACGCTCCTCCTCTTTAATTTTTGTGAACAAAAATTCGTTCAACATGGCCCGATAACGATCGCCATTGACTGTAACGGCCACTCCTTGCTCATTTTCGAAGAAAAATGAACCAATTATGCCTCGGGACGAAAATCCGCACCAAATAGTGACTCGTTGTGGGTACGTCGGCTTTTCAATGTATGCGTGCGGGTTTTCTGTGTCCCAAATGCGACAATTTTGCTTGTTTACGTACCCGCCAAGATCAAAATGAGCTTCATCTGAAGCCAAATCGGCATCTTCTGTACGTCGATCGCAGGCCCACTTAGCGAAATGAAAACGCATTGGATGGTCAATTGGCTTCAACTCCTGAACCAATTGGACTTTGTATGGCGTCATACCAAGAAGGTCTTTATGCAAAATTCGTCTCAATGATGTCTCCGAAATGTTCAATTGTTGAGAAGGACGGTGAATTGATGTTGATGGCGCTTCACGCACACTTTCTGCCACAGCAGAAATATTCTCGGGTGTACGCACTGGTTTTGGCTTTTCACGCTTTGGTTTATCGATGAGGATGCCAGTTTCTTTCACTTTTTTTTCAACATACGGAGCTGACGGTACTTCTCTTCTTCGAAAATCCGTACGCAATTTTCGCACACATTCTGCAACATTACCCATGATTTTCAAAGTAATGTCGCGCAATATTTCATTGAGCATACCTTGAACATACGTCTGCTCACATCCGTACAGGAGTACGGGAAGGTTGGCTTCTCGCAAGCTTGTCACGCTTGCTCATTGTCAGTATTCCCCTGCTAATGATTCCATTAAAGGCTTTTATTGAAAAGCATTTCAGACAGGCGATGTTCTGCGCTCGTTGGCGCTAATAGAGGACAATTTGTTTCATCACTATACCCCTAGTATTCCTTGTTTTATTTTTTTAAGTTTCGGGCAATTTATGAAGCTACAACGTAAGAAAAAAAGATCTGAAGATTTCAGCGATTTTAGGTTACTTAACACGAACGCTTAAAACGCTTGCATAAGAAAATACAAAATTAAGAAAAAATAAAGAACCTCCAAAAACAATACAAACGAAGGAGAAATCCATTAAAAATAGTGTGACACATTTGCATAACAATGTTAAGGGGAATCGTTGCGAATCCTTCTTTTTTTTCACTTTCTTTTGGATGAACATTTTGCAGTACCAAGAGGGGAAAGAAATCGTTCTTAAAATAGAAAAAAATTTGCAAAAAGTAATATTTATTGCACTTGTAAATGATAAAATATGACAACTTAAAACAGGAAATAATTCCCCCCCCCCTCTCCTCACCGCATTAAGCCCATGGAATACCTCGACCACTATGTACCCACTTTGTAGTAAGAAAGTAACAACAGAGCCGAGCAGTGCAGAGCAGAGTTTTGTAAGTGTCAACACAAATATTTTCTTGTAAACACTTGAGCCAAGAACTTGTCGTAGATTTCAATTCAAATTCAAATCCTTCTTGTTCTTCTTCTACTACTTATCACACCTTCACACCATTCGTCCGCCTTCTAATATCAACAGTTTATAGGTCAAGTAGTTGTTACCATTTAAATATCAAACCCGTGTCAAGTAAGAAAAATGTTCAAAGCGATAGCGACCGAGCAGTAAATAGTTGGCAAATAAATGTGCCCTTAAATGTTGTGGTAGATTGGTCGGGGGTGAGGTGGTGTTTGGATGAAAAGTTCTTTCATTTAAGCAGCACAAGTTAATCATTGAAAAAGTAATTGAAACGCCAACACAAACAATATTTTAACGTATACCTAAGGAATGATTGTTTTTAAATTATAAAAACGTACTTTTTCTTATGAATTATTATTTTTATAATAACAAACAAAAACAAACTTTTTTTTAAAAATATTTCCTTTAGTTTCTGTACAAAAAAAAAAATTTAAAAAAAAAATTAAAAGAAAAAATTAAAAAAAATTTAAAAAAAATTTTGACAGTTGCATCCACAAATTTTAAATTAAAATTAAAAACAATTTTTTATATTTTTTAATTTTTTTTATATACAAAAAATAAAAATTCCAAAAAATTTAATAAAATAAATAAAAAAAAATTTGTAAATAAATTTTTTGTTTTTAATAAAAAAATTATAAAAATAATTTTAAAAAATTTAAAAAAAAGTTATAAAAAATAATTTAAAAAAATATAAAATTAAAAAAAATATACACTCAGCCACAAAAGTATACATCGGTTAAAAAAATTCAGAAATTTTTTAACTAATCCGTTTTCGTTGAAAATCTTTATAGTTTCCTTGATGTTAAGACGGTCTTTTGCATTGGTTAAAAATTTCTGAAATTTAACTGCACAGGCCCACAAAGGTATGCATCCGATTTACAAATTTCACAAATTTCTGAACCAAAGCAAAAAAGACCGTCTTAAAATCGAAGAAAGATGTCAGACAATTAAAAAGATTTTCAACGAAAACGGATTAGTTAAAAATTCCTGAAATATATTATGCGTATGTATACTTTTGTGGCTGAGTGTATATTTTATAAAATTTTATATTTTATTAAATTTTTTTATATAAAAAAAAAAATTTAATAAAAAAAATTAGAGAAAAATTTTAAATAAAAATAATTTAAAAAAAATTAAAAAAAAAAATTTATGCAAAATAAAATTATATTTTATAAAATTTTATATTTTTTAATTTTTTTATAAACAAAAAATTTTTTTAATAAAAAAAATAAAAAATCAAAAAAATTTTAATAAATTTAATAAAAGGAATTAAAAAAAAATTTAAATAAAAAAAATTAATTTTTTAATAAAAATTCTTAAGTTATTTAAAAAAAATTATTTTTTAATTTTTTTATATTCAAATTTTTTTTATTTTTTAAATTTTTGTTTAATTTTTTTTTAAATAAAAAAATTTTTTTGTATAAAAAATAAACATTCAAAAAAATTTGAATATAAAAAAATTTAAAAAAATTAAATAAAAAAGATTAAAAATTTAAAAAATATTTAAAAATAATTATAAAATTTTTTTGACAGTTGCATCCTTAATTTCTTTCAATTTTTTTCGTAAAATTCATTCAAAAATATTTTTTCATATGAATTAATTAATTCATGTGCATTTTATTTATTTACTGTTGTTGTTGTTATGAAATTATATATAATTTTGTGCTGTTTAACAGTCATTATAGCTGTTGTTGCTGTTGCAATTTGAAATGAAAATAACCCTGTCAAATGCATGTTTTATTTTAATTTTTCTGTTTTATTTTCAACGTGTGTATAATTTTGTTTATGAATGTCAAGTCAGTCAGTCAGTGAGGGTATATGTAGTATGTGTTGACATATTTTAGTTTTTAATAAATTTTTGTTTTGGCGTTTTTCTTCTAACACTTGACACCTGCAAGTGATGGCAGCTAAATACATACAACAATAAAACAAAACAAATTGCTAAGAATATATGTATTGTTCTTTGTTTTATATTAATAGGGGATTAAATGCTAGAAAAAAAAATTAAACAATTTTTTTTTTAATAAAATTGTTTCAAGAAAAACCTGTGCTTCTCTATTTTTTTCTTTTTCTTTAAATTTTTAATAAATTTGTCTTGTGATCGATTAGTCATCTTTGTTTGTGTTTTTGTTGGTATGTGTGGTGGGGGTATTCTTTCTAAAATTTTATTTATAAAATGATAAATGGCCTCAGTTGCAATAGAAATGTTTTTCAAACAATTTCTGTTTCCTTTTTAATATGCTTTTCAATTGCTATCTCTTTCACTCTTAAGAGTGTATCCCTTTTGCTGTAGAAAACATCATTTCACTTAAAAAACCACAAAGTTTTCTTTCTTCCTAACAGTGTTGTTTGCTGCTGCATACATTTGTAGGTATGTATGTGTTTTGCCGTTGTAACAGAACGAGTAATAAAACGTAGTTTTAACGAAATAAACAAGATGTGCTTAACAATTCAATAATAATGTATGTATGTATGTATGTGTGTATACACAACAGCCTTGCTTAAATAAATACCTAGAAAAAGTGTTCAAAACAAGCCAGCTAGCTTTACAGGACAACATTTATTATTTATTCTCTGCTATTTAGTTAATCTGTGCTTTATGCTCTTTTAACTATTGCTTGCATCGTACATAACAAGTGTAATAATTTTATTACAAACTTTTGTACTCTCGTCTCTCTCTCTCTCTCCGTCTATCTCGGAAAACTTTCAAAACGTTATTTTCTTCTATTCGGTAATGTTTTGTGCTGTGCTGGTGCTGCTGCTGCTGCTGTGTTCGTTTTCTTGTCTCAAACAAATGGGTTTTAATGCACTTAGAAAGTCTTTCTCTCTTTCGTTTTTTGTTTTCATTTTTCTTATAACCGTACACGAACAAAAAGTTCCTTTGGATTCTTGTTTTTTGTTTTGTTTTTGTTTTCTCATGTTTTTCTATGGGGAACAGGTGCTGTTGATGTATTTTTCTCGTACAAAGAAAAAAAAGAGAATCATTTTCCCGTTTTTTTTTTATTTCTTGTTATAAACTCTGCTTGCATGACTTCAAGCATGCATGCGTGTGTGTGTGTGTGTGTGTGTGTGCGTTGTGTGTTGTATTAAGTACATGCCAACCACAAAATATGTTTTTAGCTTTGGGGTCAAATTTGTTTGAGAACAACGCACATACACAGGGTGTAGTCAACAACGTTAAAATCGTTAAAAAAAAAATACGTCACTTCCAAATTTTTGAAGAAGTTTTAACAGAAAAACTAAATTTTTTAAAAAAATGCATGAACTTTTTAAACAAAAACAGAATAAAACTTAAAGAACCAGGTTCAATTAAGTGAGAGGGTTAAAATCATGACACAAATGAGCCAAAATAGTAGAACCATTACCGCTTGAATCATTACAGTCCTTTAGTCAGGATCACAATTTAGCTTCTTATACCATCGATGTCGTGTGTGCACATTTGAAACATGAGAGGCGAGACTTACGCCTTCACGTTGACTCCGAACGACAGATTTTTGAATAACTTTTCATAGCAATTTTAATGTATCCTCAGAGTATTTAGCAGAGAAAGTCGTTTTGTTCGAGATGTCTGAGTTGAAGTTTGAATCGCAAGCTCTCGTCTAAAAAGCCAACAGAATGCGGCGTCATTACTAAGTCACTTAATGAGATGGCGCTCATAAAACGGTGACCTCTTCTGTTGGGAGCTTACTTCCAGTTGTAATCCAGGGGACCGCTGACGAAATGGAGTCACTTTTTTAGTTTCGGGCGATGTGGTTAGGTTAGGTTAGAGGACGTGTACTTGTCAATTAGGACAAGTACAGTACCCGGAGGTCGAATTGACCCATTGTACAACGTCCTAGTTTCTCACACCACATATGTTGTGTGTGTTAATTTTATACATGAGTGGTGGGACCTACAGTTTAAAGTCGACTCCGAACGACAGATTTTTTTGAGAAATTTTTTCATGGCAATTTTTATTTACTCTCAGAGTTTTTGCCAAAAATCTACTGAGAGGAAGTCTGCCGAAGAACTACTTTTTGTATTTTGTCTTTGATGCCTGGCCTGGGGCTCGAACCCAGGCTTTTGCGTCTAATAAGCCAACACACTACCTACTAGACTACGGCGACTTCTTCGGGCAATGTGACAAACACAAAAATTGGGTTCTCAAACACCACTTTTGCTGCTCAAGATAGCTTTGTTGGAAAGAATGCGACTCCCATTTAACGACTTCTGCCGTGGATGCAGATACGCCGAGGAGAAGACTGTCATCCACTTCCTCTGCCAATGCCCATCCCTTGCGGGGTGCGGGTATAAGTTATTTGGCTCTCCGACCCTTGTCAGCTTGACGGAGCTATCGTCCATTGATATTAAGGACATAGCCTCGTTTATCAAACATTCTGGCTGGTTTTCCAGCGTGGGGAAGTCGTGCTTTCTGGAAAATGTGCAGCCCTTACGCTGACCAACTTCCACCTCCTTTTTGGTAAATTAAAGCTACCACGCTGACCTAACCTAACCTGGCTTTGTTAACGACCAACTGACATCAAACCAAGCAATATTGCAGGGAACTAAAGATTTTGGTTGGACCACTGGAACAGTTGAAAATGAAATCAAATACAATATCTGATAGAGGAAACTAGCTTTTGCTGGATACATTAAAACTCTTTTTGCCTTGATAGGGATAGGATTTCTATGGGCATAAATACTGCGCACCCTCAATCACTAGACTATGATTGACCATCTGAGGATATGGTTTCGTTTCGTTTGCTGGCAAACTGGCCGTTGAGCTCAGCAATAACATGGTCACGGTCGTATTCAATATCATAATGGCCGGGTTGCCTGTTGCCTTCCAATCAATGCGTTTGTAAGTGTTAAACGTTTTGTCCACGGTCCAAAGATGTTTTAAGGCTAAAGACTTTGTAGTGTTCAATTTACATGTCAAGTGGTTGGTCAAAAACTATTAATTATACATTGTTGTTGTTGTTATTGTTGCTATTGTTGTTGTTTTATAACATTTAGTTTGTAAACATGTGAGCGGCAGTGCCGTGATATTTTCCATGGAATTTTTAATTAATCGCGTGGCCAGGAAGCTTGTCTCACAAGTTCACATGTTTCCTCTCACAACTCTCACAACTGCGATCTTGGACATACTCTGTCACCCTTACATTCCCCGTATGTGCCAGTGATTCGGGAGCCATCTTGACCGTAAAGAGGCAGTCATCATTTATTGGGTAGAAGAGCCCGCTCTTCTATCAACCAAAATCTCTTCTCACAAAATAGAACTTTTCGGAACCAATCAGCAACGTGAAAGCTCCCCTCGTTACAAACTTATCTGCCTCCTCATTGGCGTGTACTCTAAAGCAACTGGTCTCCATCTTGATTTAATCTGCCCAGACAGTCCCCTACTATTGTCGAGTTCACCTCAGATTCTAGGATGGCGGCCTGACTGTCAGATAATTGCCTAACTGTATTGAGTTGAGCTTCTAAACATTTTGTTTTTATGCGATATCCTCTGAATGAAGAGCTTTACTGCGCGAACCTATCATGTGGGTAGGCTTTCGAGATCTGCCAGAAAGGATTTGGAAATCGACCCACTATGATAAGAGCTTTTGGTAAACACAAGTACTACAGTGTTGTCTCTGCTCGGGCATTGGAGATATTGTGGGAACCTGTCATGTGGGTAGTTGTCGCCGTAGTCTAGTAGGTAGTGTGTTGGCTTATTAGATGAAAAGCCAGGGTTCGAGTACCAGGCCAGACATCACAGACAAAATACAAAAAGAATTCCTTCGGCGACTTCCTCTCAGCAGATTTCTGGCAAAAACTCTGAGAGTAAAAAAGAATTGTCATGAAAAAGTTTCTCAAAAATCTGTCATTCGGAATCGATTTTAAACTGTAGATCCCGCCACTCGTGTATAAAATTAACACACACAACATAAGTGGTGTGAGAAACTAGATCGTGACCAATTATATACGTATGTATGTATGTTGCCAGAAGGTTCTAAGGCATTCAATGTGAGAGCTGATACTCCAGATTACCAGAGACTTTTAACACATTTCCGGTGGTTGGCCACACTTTTAAAGGTCCATTTTGACATTTATGTCATTCCATGTGTTGTATTTTCCAGCCTAAATTCAGTTCTCTTGCATAACATGACTCCAAGCGTTCAATCATTACGTGTGATTGTTTAAAAATAACAAGAAAACCAAACTGCATCAAAATCGCACTTAAAAATATTAAAAAAAAAAAAAAAAAAAAAAAAAAAAAAAAAAAAAAAAACACAAGTTTTGCCAGACTTCACCTATCCAGCACCAACACCAGCACTCCACTGCACGGCACTAGTGTGTTGGGCTGCAATATGCAAATCAAATCGAATCGAATCGAGGAAATTACAAAACTTGTGTAAACTTTCGTTCGTAATCGATGTCAAACTCGAAAGAGGAAAGAAAGTTTTCAGTTCATTGACTCAAAAAAAATGGTGGTGATGGTGGCAGGTTGGCAAAAACAAGCAATCTTAAGACACAAAATTGTTGTAATTTAACTGCAACAAACAAGTTTTGAAAGTTGCAACAACAATTGCAATATTTATGGCATGTCGAGTGTGTTACAATTTCTGTTACCACCACCACCACTAGCTCTAGCATTAGCAGGCAGCCAGTTAGTGTTGTGTTTTCATATGACAGATCGTAACTTATGGCCCAGAAACTCCATCTATCCATACGTATGTCTGTCCGTCCATTTATGTTTGTTTTGAAATCAAAACAATGTTGTCAATACAGGAACTGAAAATCTCACGCACATAAGTATTTCACTAAATCTGGTTTGTTTTTCCTTCTTTTTTTTAATTTTTAAATCAGATTGGCAAAGTAAGAAAAACTAGAGTGTCTTGGTTGTCTATTGCCATGAAGTACATTGAAACAATAACGCATTTACAAAAAGGAAAAAACTTTCCCACGACAACAACAATAACAACAAACACAACAATTTTCTTAAAGGCTTGCGAAAGTGGAAAAAATATTTTTTTTTAACAAAAATTTTCAAGTAATTTTGTGCAATTTTCCATAAATTACTCACTCACAGAGAAAAACAATTTCCTGGGTTTATTATCTGTAATGATAACGCAATTATTATGAGACGAAAAACAAAAGTTTGCATAACTAAAAAATGCGGGCGGCATAATATTTCTAAACATTATGTCAGATTAGATACAAGAGCAGCTAAAGGTCATCAATCCCCCATAGAGCACAATGCCTCAGCTTACAATGCATTGGTCTTGCCATGGCAAGACCATAGAGTATGAGTATTGCTCATAGAAAAAGAAGGCAGAAACAGCCACCATGAGATGTTTATAAGTGTAGCTCACTGAGGATACCCAAGACTATTGTAGAAACCCCGGCTAAGAATCCTAAGACTTTAGGTTAGGTTAGGTTAGAGGACGTGTACTTGCCACTTAAGACAAGTACAGTACTTGGAGGTCGAATTGACCCATTGTACAACGTCCTAGTTTCTCACACCACTTATGTTGTGTGTGTTAATTTTATACATGAGTGGTGGTAGAAAATCAGTTTATCCAGCAAATTTTCTATAAAAAATCAGTTTATCCAGCACTGTTCACAACTTGATGTAAACAACAACAATTGCTCTTCTTTGTTATTCCTGTGTTTACATCCTTTGCATAAACAATAACAATTACTAGGTATTTCTTCGACAGATCTTTGTAACGGAGATATTCAAGCCACGATTTTTGTCTTCAAACGCACCGCGTCTTCACACAAGACTGATTGAACTTTTACTGACTCAGTTGTCTGCTTTACATGCACAAATACATAATTGGTCATTACAACCCTTCAGTCAGGATCACGACCTAGTTTCTCACACCACTTATCTTGTGTGTGTTAAATTTTTTATACATGAGTGGTGGGACCTACAGTTTAAAGTCGACTTCGAACGACAGATTTTTGAGAAGCTTTTTTCATGGCAATTTTTAATTTACTTTCAGAGTTTTTGCCAGAAATCTGCTGAGAGGAAGTCGCCGAAGAAATGCTTTTTGTATTTTGTCTTCACGTCTGGCCTGGGGCTCGAACCCTGGCTTTACGTCTAATAAGCCAACACACTGCCTACTAGACTACGGCGACTTCAAAAGACTTTGCTTTTGCATGCCTGAACAGAAACACATTACCACAAACGCTACAATTGTAGAACGGTTTAACCAATGCTCCATAGTAGGTGGCCTGTAATCTCCTCCTTTGCTTTGCCATGAAGAATTCACACTCCGTTTGATCATGCCATCCATCAATCATTCACAATAAGTGTCCCAGAAGAGGTCTGATTGACCATTCTACCAAAACCTCGCTTTCTCTTTGCTAACACACATCACAATGACCCGGAATCCAACACAATACCACCAACTTGTATGCAATAACTTCCTCATGAACACTTTCCTGCTTACGAAACCCAATCTTTAGGTCTCACGGAGCCCAGTTAATACCACACCTTTAAGCCTTTCACGACGCCGCCGCACTTATATAAGACTTTGCAACTTTTAACGACAGCGCGACTGACCGTATATTGTCGACATCAATCGCGAAAAAGCAAGTGAACAACTAAATAACTGCCGTGTATATGCGGCAACAGCTTCTGTGGACCAATAAATAACTGCCGTCATCAGCTGTGATGTACCAAGTGACTGCCACTATGAAGTTGTCCTTTAGGCCTGATGGGTGTAGTGTGCAGCAGGCTGAGATTTGCAGCGAAACTAGGCCTGAACAAATTGCGTCGAGGAATACGGAGTTAATCTCAACAGATAGTGAAGCTGCCTCAACCCTCTCGCAATGGGTGCCTTGTGCCACTACAAGGCACTAGGCAAGCCTAGTTTCGCTGCAAATCTCAGCCTGCTACACACTACACCCATCAGGCCTAAAGGACAACTTCATAGTGGCCTCGTCACAGTGTCAATCAACAAGATGCCCGTTTTCTATTGCCAGCATACATACGATGTCCCAGGACTCTACACATTGCTACCCACCAGTCTACTACACTTTTCAATACCTTTCCTCTACTAAACAGAGATTTAGGCTAGCATGGTGCTCCGCCAGGGCCCTCAAGGCAACTAGTCTCTCTGCATAGTTAAAAAACGTATCTCCCAGCACAGTTCGTTCAGGCCTAGCCCTACGGCCTTGGTTATAATAAACATTTCAGCTTGAAATACACTAAATTTATCAATCCACAGTACAATGTCAAGTCTTATGAAAGTTTTTAAATTCCCAAAATGTTTTCGAAAATCTCCTGAAATTGTATTTTTAAACAACAACACTGCCTGCATAGATAACCAACGTATCCCCCCAGTACAATTCATTCAAGGCTTGCTTTGCTGCCTTCATTATGGCAAACGTCTCAGCCACAGTCAAAATTTTCCGATTCCCAAAATGTTTTCTAAAATCTCCAAAATTGTATTTTTAAACAACAACACAAACACTGCCTATAATTTATTCAAGCCTTGCTCAGCTGTGCCTTGATTATAGCAACTTTTTCAGCTTGAAATACACTACATTTTTCAAGCCACAGTGAAAGTTTCAGAATTCCCAAAATTTCTATGAAAATCTCCAAAATTTTATTTCTAAACTTACAAGCTAAAAATAAACCCAGTAAATAAAATATTTCATAATAAAATTCGCTTTAAGTTATGTATAGCGCAGCCTGTGAAATCTTTACAGGAAATTTTGTAATTCCCAAATTTTTTTCGAAAATTTCCAAAATACAATTCAAACAAAAAAAGCCTGGAATAAGTCAAAAATAATATTTCATACTAAATTCGCTATGTATAGCGACCTATGAAAATCTTTACATGAAATTCTGTAATTCCCAAATTTTTTCGAAAAATTTCCAAAAAACAATTGAAACAAAACAAGTCTAAAATAAGTCAAAAATAATATTTCATAATAAATTCGCTTTAGGTTATGTACAGCAGCCTATGAAAATCCTTAAACAAAATTCCGTAATTCCCAATTTTTTTCTAAAAATTTCCAAAACACAATTAAAACTAAAAGCCTAGAATAAGCTAAAAATAGCACAATATTACCGACTAATGCTGTAAATAAAATTAAAAATTGTTGTATTTTTAGTCAAATTTGTAGCCAAGCTTGATTGATTTTTCAATTCCCAAAAACTACATCAAAAATTTCCTTTTTTTTTTTTTTTTTTTTTTTTTTTTTTTTTTTTTTTTTTTTTGCAAAAAAAGCATTCAAATTTCCATTTTATTTCAAAATGCTTTTCAATAACCAAAAATACAAAAAAATTTCTGTAATTTATTAAGTCGGTACGGTAAATATTTTATTTTTAATAAATTTTACTTTAAAGAAATATTTTAATTTGCTTTTAAGCAATATTTTGTTGATTTTAATTTCCTTTCAAAGAACAACAACAAGAACAACGACATCAAAAAATAAATTCTTAAAAGTGAATAGTTTTCCCCCGCTAGTCATTGGCATTCTTTAATAGAGATCAGCAATGAATCGTTTTATCGCTACTCATATAAGCACTCATGAAATTTTGAATACAAGTGAGTCAACAATATTGAAATTTAACTATGTACTGTGATTCATTCATACTCACTACAACGTTGATTTATACGAACAGGTTGCAATGAGTATGAGTACAACGTGTTGACATCAAACTCATACCATTCGAAATATGTTGGATTCATAAGCCCCTACTGATTTAGATTCATAGCTTTAGAAAAATACTTATAATACTTATAAATGATTAGAGTGACTGGAATCAGTTTTAGTTCTCCGGCATTTACAACAAAAGAAAACCGACACATAAGCAAAAAGTCACAGCAGCAAGCAGAGCAAACCCACAACCTTCTAGTAAGTATTTTAGTGTTCGTATGCGATTCATACGTATTTTGTGATTCGTGTATATGTTGAGTTATGGATATTCGAAATCAATCATACATCATACTTCAGGTTGTCATCATTTGTAAACCGCTCGTCTGACAGCTGACAGATTTATTCCAGTGACAGTTCATTTTATTATTTACAAGCTTACAAAAGCATTTTAATCTATTGCATTCAGAAAAGAAGTTATTCGTGATGGAATTCAAGCGTTATAGTGTGATTGCTTTATATTTGGCTGGAAGACCACAGGTGGCTTTCGTTAGAGCCCTCCAGCATTTAAATGTGAATAAATCTTTTGTTTCTCGTACCATTGCCCGTTACCGTGATACTGGCAGTGTTGCATCGCGTCCAAAAAGTGGACGAAAAAAAAAACGGTAACAACACCAGAAATGATCCGAAAAGTGAAGGCCAGATTTGATTGAAATCCATGCCGCAGTGGTAGAAAAATTGCTCGTGAGCTGAACATATCGCGAGAACGGATGCAACACATATTGAAAAATGAGCTTGGCCTAAAGCCATTGAAGTTCCAAAAAGTGCAAGAGCTCACCGATGGACAAAAAAGTTAGACTGGAAAGAGCCAACGAGCTACTTCGCTTGCACGAAAGTGGCCAGTTACCGAATTTGGTTTTCTCCGATGAGAAGCCATTCCATATTGAGGAGTTTGTGAACAAAAAAAAATGATCGGATTTACATGCCAAAGAGGCCAGCTGAAAATTTACACCTGCGATTGGCCACCAGAACTCAAGCGCCGCCGATGGTAATGGTGTGAGCCGCCGTAACGGCCGATGGTCGCTGCCCGCTCGTATTCATCGACCGTGGGGTCAAAATAAATGCCAAATATTATCGGGAAAATGTCTTAAAGACAGTATTGAAGCCCTGGGCAGACAAACATTTCGGCTGCAGACCATGAAACAGAACAGGACTCAGCACCACCGCACTCAGCACGCGTCAACCAAGAATGGCTTAAAAAGGAGGTTCTTCGCTTCATTTCTACCGCACAATGGCCACCAAAATCTCCGGATCTCAATCCGTTGGACTGTTGCGCCTGGGGCATTTTGGAGAATAAGGTTCTCAATAAAAAAATACCAAAGTGTCGATCATCTCAAGACGGCGATTCGCCGGGAATGGGCCAAAATACCGCAGAGCCACTTTCGTGCAGCCTGTGATGGCTTTGTCGGCCGTTTGAAGGCCATAATTCGTACCAAAGATGGACAATTCGAACAAATCTGAATTGTTTCTAAAATTTGATGTTATTTCCAACATTTTTTGCTTTTGAACAATAAAATAAAAAAAAATTAAAAAAATATAGCGCTTTACTTTGTTGCATTATATAACAGCCACCCTGTACGTGTTGTTAAGTATGAATATGATGAGTA
Source organism: Sarcophaga subvicina (assembly GCA_936449025.2). Taxonomy (NCBI): domain Eukaryota; kingdom Metazoa; phylum Arthropoda; class Insecta; order Diptera; family Sarcophagidae; genus Sarcophaga; species Sarcophaga subvicina. Next base: position 105,723,906 of record OW388084.2, read on the forward strand.
CTTCATATTTTGAATATGAGTAGAGCGGTTCCATGATATTAAAATAAGTATGAAGGCGTATAAGCATCAGAAATTATGAGTATGATTCGTATCTACTCATCTTTTTCAAATACTCATTGCAGATCTCTGTTCTCTATGCTTTATTTGAACGATAAAATTCATAATTTTCGTTCAGCTGCAGGGAAGAGAAGGAAGCACAGCCAGCAGGCGGCATCATTTTAGAGGAAATTTTTCTTGATAGAAATTCGTTTTAATTTCCAACTTTTTTGTTTTTTGCATTTGCTTGCAAAGGTCAGTGTCAGTGGCACTATGCAGTGGTGCATTGCAATGCTGCATTATGTGTGCTGTGCTGGCATTAATGCTACTCTGCTGTGTGTTAATTTTGTTTTTTTCACATTTTTGCTGTCTTCTGTATTCCATTGGCGGTGATTAAAAGCAGATGTGGTTTTTTTTTAATATTTTAATTAGTAGAGGAGGAAGAAAAGCCAGGCAAACTTGTACAAATTCAAGGTATACGTATACGTATTTGAACTGTCTGTTTGTCTAGCTGTCTAATATTATTAGAAATGTTTTGTTAATAATTCAATTCAATTTGTTTTTCATTTCAGTTGTTTTTAGAGGTAAATGTTAAGGTAAAAATTTTATTCAAAAAAAAAAAGGAATAATAAGGTCAATTACTACAAAACCTTCTGAAAACAATTTCGTATTTATTTTTTATTATTTTTTTATTATTTTTTTTAACAAGTTCCATTTTGGAAATTTTCTATAAAAATTTTGGGAATTATGGGATTCTTTAAAATCATTCAAATTTATATTTTCATTTCACAGGTATCTTATTACACGATAGGCCTTAGTTTTGAAAAAAAAAAAAAAAAAAAAAAAAAAAAAAAAAAAAAGATTCCATTTTGGAAATTTTCCATAAAAATTTTTTGAATTGTGAATTTTATAAAAATCAGTCGAAAATTTCATGTTCATTTGAAATATGTCTTATTACAAGCTGCTTGTACAATTTTTGTAGGCCTTAGAAGAGATTTTGAACAAAATCCGTTTTGGAAATTTTTCATAAAAATTTTGGGAATTATGGGATTCTTTAAAATCATTCAAATTTATATTTACATTTCAAAGATATCTTATTACATGAAAGGCCTCAGAAGTTTTGGAAAAAAAAACAACCTGAAAAATCCCATTTTGGAAATTTCCATAAAAATTTTGGGAATTATGGATTTTTAAAAATCATTTTTATTTGAAATATGTCTTATTACAAGCTGCATGTACAATTTTTGTAGTCCTTAGAAGAGATTTTGAAGAAAATCCGTTTTGGAAATTTTTTATAAAAATTTTGGGAATTATGGAATTCTTAACAATTGATCGAATTTTCATTTCCACTTCAAAGAAATCTTATTAAAAGGTACGTATACAGCTTTTAAGGGCTTTTCACAACGATTTTCTATTTAAAAATGTTCAGACATTGTTTTGGGAATTCCGGGATTTTTACTAATGTTTTGTACTAACATTCTAAAGGATATCTTATTACAAAGGAATCTTATTAATATTGCATTAATTTTTAGTTTTTGTTGTCTACCTATTTGTGAAATTTGGAAAAAGAAATGACCTCCTGGAAATTTTCAAAAATATTTTGGGAATTCTGGGATTTTTATTAAACCATAAAACTTTCATTCTATTGTCAAAGGAATCTTATTACAGTTTTTAAGGGCTTAGGTTAGGTTAGATTAGAGGACGTGTACTTGTCAATTAAGACAAGTACAGTACCCGGAGGTCGAATTGACCCATTGTATAACGAAGGGCTTAAGGGCTTATGTGTAGATTTTCTATTAGGAATGTCCAGACATTGTTTTGGGAATTCCGGGATTTTTAGTAATGTATTGTATTAATATTTTATAGGAAATCTTATTACAAAGGAATCTTATTAATATTAAATTAATTTTTAGTTTTTCTTGACTACCTTTGTGTGAAATTTGAAAAAATGACCTCCTGGGAATTTCCAAAAATATTTTGGGAATTCTGGAATTTTTATTAAACCATAGAATTTCCATGCTATGCTCAAAGGAATTATTTTGTTAGGTGCCTAAGCATAAAAACGATTGATGTTGAACTCTATTATCAACAATTAGGGAAACTTAGACAAGCAATTCAATTGAAACGCAGCTGTCTTCTATCATTGCAATCATCTGATCGAACTGAAGTCAGTTTGGCTGAGTTGTTTTGATGCCTATACCACATAGGTCTGTAGAACTATTTTATGGGTATAAATTGAAATTCCCTAAAGGCCTACACAATGCATTTGAATCGCTTTTTGATCCAGAAAAGCCTTAAAAACTGTCTATTAATGGTTATCGATCGATCTATGATACATACAATATTTGGTTAAATAGTATTTTTATTACAACATTTTCTTGTTTATTGTATTTGAATATTCATTTTTAAACCTATTTTTTTTTTAATAAAATTCTAAAAATTTCAAAATCCATTCTTTTCGACCAGCAACAATATTTCTTAAGTTTCATAACAATTTTTTTTCTGTTTAAAATCCAAAACAAAAACATTTCAGTTATTTTGTTTAATTGTTTATTGCTTTAATTAAATAAAAATTGAATAAATATTTCCACACTAGTGCTTATCCGTCTTCGAAAACAAAAAAATGTATTTGAAAGATTTTTACACTTGAATACCTTTTGTTTTTCTTCACATTCACATTCATATTCAATTCTCATTATCATTATCATAATTACCATCAAAATGCCTGCAACCAGCAACCACATTAACATCATCATCATCATCATTATCATGATCATGGTAATTAAGTAAAAACGTAATGAAAACACAATCCAATCCAAATCTAAATTCAATTTCAAATAATTTAATTACAATAAAAACAAATAATAACACGTAGCAAATACAACAACACGTATGTGTAAACAAAAATAAATATTTCTTAAAAGTTTAAATTCAACAATAACAACAACAAATCAAATTTTAAATAAAAAAAAATGTTTGTTGTTGTTGATGATTATTAATCATGCTTTGTTGCTAATAGTATATGTATGTAGTACTACTGGCGGTGCTGATGCTAATGCTAATTGCAGCATCTAGTTAATTAAGCATGTCATTTAAAATGCAAACATTTATTTATATTTTGTTTTGCAATGTTGTTGTTGTTATAAAAATTTTCAAAATCTATTGCAATATTAAATACACGTACAAACACAGAGACTTTACATATTAGAATTAAAATTTTATTTCTAAATTGCCTTCTGTATACCCAGCAGTAGTGTAATGTAGTGTTTTTAAATAAGGTTGTATTAGTGAGCATAACACGATTACCCTGCGAGAACAGTGCTAATGAGTTTATGGAATTACTCTTCCTTACTCACACACACTCACAGTGGCAAAAAAAATGTATAGAAACGTAAATAAGACCTTGTTTATCAACGAATAACAAATTGATTTGTGAGAGAACAACTCATAAAATTCCTTGATCGCTTTCTTTCTTACACTTACCCTCAATACGTGTAAATAAAAGCGAAGGTTCACGAAACAAATCCTCTAGGAATGTTCGTAAGCAAATATCAATTACAGAGTGTGTGTCACAAAGTTACGTAAACAAAAAATTTATGTAAACACTCACCCCCAATACGTGTAAATAAAAACGAAGGTTCGCGAAACGAATCCTCTAGTAATGTTCGTAAGCAAATATCAATTATAGTATGTGTCACAATGTTCCCTAAACAAAAAAATATGTATATGTAAACATGACTTGATTTAAAACAATAACAACAACTACATCACATATGCATAAGCAATTCGTTGCTGTCTCCGAATAGACGAACTAAATAAAACAGCATAATAATATGCATGTGTAAGTGAGTTTGCTTTGCCACTATTTAGTAAGCATCTCTATTATAAACCAATACATTCAACAACCAGAGAAATCAAATGATAAACCAAAACAACACAAATACTAACACATACTCATTTAATGCACATTGAAAAAGTGAAGCAACATTTCTAAGCGATGAAACATCATTCTCTGCCATTAACACTTGACGCACTCAATTAATTAATTTGAGAACATTTGTTGTTGTAGATTTTGTTTACAATTATAGAAAAAACAACAAAAACAACCGTAAATAGAAAAAAAATTGTGCGAAAAAAAAGTCCCCATAGAGAAAGGGAACGTAAAGTTTATTATCGATTGCAATAGATTCTAATGAAAAGAGAGAGAGAGAGAGCAAGAAAAACCTTAAGCAACAGATTAGAAGAAGTCGTCGTATGTGCAGCACGAACAGTATTGCATTAGACCCTAGCTCACTCAAGTACCATAAAGCTACAATTAGCCAAACGTTCACGGAACGTAACGTAGCTTTATGCACTGTAACCGACTACCGTATACGAGAAACTTATTGGAAATAATTTCTTCGTGAAGTTCTAAAATCTCTCTGGGATAAGCTGATCCACAAATGGTAAACCTGAGATCGTACCAAATATATGTAACCCGTTAAAAGCAACTGTTAAGGGTTTCTATATCGGGATAAGACATCTGCAGTGTACTCTCATGTCAAAGTTTCCTCAGTTCATAGCGTGTACGACAATGATGTTCAATTAATTACGAATAGCCAAAGCAGCCTCCTAGAAGAATTGGATTTTTAAACACGTCGTGTGGTTCTGATTACAGCGGGCCGAACATTTATTTATGAAATGCCAAGACAATCTGTTGTCTCTCATACGTGGATGATTGATCACATGGGCAATAACGATATTCTAGTCACTAGTATATTGCGAACTAAGGCACTAAGGTCCTCATGGATATTGATGAAACTGCAATCGATCGCTACCTAAGAACGACCGGATACAGTTTAAGTAGGACTGTTCGAGATTTTATTCGTCATTGCCTGCCGTAAAGCACAAGCCTTCAAAATTACGACTTTTGCAGGAGATCTGTAATGATGTGGAAAAGGACGAAACATTCGCCCACTTTCTCGGTTACTATTCGATGTTGTAAACCTATAAAGGCTTGTATATGGAAATTATCTCAACAGCTAGACTACTTGTCATCTATGAAAGTTGATAAGCTCATCAAATTTTAAAATTGTTTGAGTGTGACCAGAGGCCAACCAGATTCCAACCTCCCTTTAAATCGAACGGATAATATCCAAATTAACTGAGGCAGTAGGTATACGTACGCCTTGCAATATGATGGGAGATTAAGAGTTGCATGCCGGCCCAGGCTAGCTCTTCTTCAATGCTATTTCTAACGATATCTGTATGTCACGGAATCCCATATACGAGATAGATTTGATTGATCCGAAATTTCCCTGGGCAATTCTCAGGAATTCATGGACAAAAACGGACGCTGAAACTACGTTTGTTAATAGTTAAATCGCAGTCTAGCTGTACGAGTACATCAAAATATTTTAAGGGAAAATCCTGTCACCCAAGAAGCATTGCGCCGCTTTTAAACTAGCTGTGACCATTACCTGGAAATACTGCAAAGAGAACAGTCTGCTAGAAAGTTTAATATCGCAACGCTTAATGTACTATAGGTCAATCCGACCTCCGGGTACTGTACTTGTCCTGACTGACAGGTACACGTCCTCTAACCTAACGCTTAATAAATATAGCACAGGCCACCCTTGCCACTACCTAGGTACCCCAGTCAAATTATAGTGGGGTTCATACCCTCATTGAAGATTGGCTATCTTCTCTTGATTCCCTCTTGATTCATAAGCTCATACTCATAGATTCATAACTTTAGAAAAATACTTATAATAATGGGTGTTAGATAGAGGTATAGAACTTTAAGTTGGCATTACTTTTCAAGATGGCGACCGATTTAACAGCTGTCAAGTGATTTATTCTCAGTTTGGTTTGGCAATTCATCATGAATAGACTCACGCCTGAACAACGCTTGCAAAATAGTGCAATTTTATTTCGAAAATAATGGTTCTGTGCGGAAAACGTATCGCGCACTACGTCCATTTTATTGTCGACAAAATCGTCCATCAGAGCAGTTAATTCGATTAACCATGGGACGTTTTCGCACCACGTTTACTCTTATTGATAACACGCATCCCCAGAGACGCTGTACGGTGCGTACAGAAGAAGCTATTGCTGCTGTAGAGCGTAGCATTGAGGAAGACCCGAATGAGTCCATCCGCCATCGATCACAGGAATTGGATCTGTGTCCATCCACTTTATGGAAGATTTTGCGGAAGGATCTTGGTTTGCGTGCTTACAAAATCTAACTCGTGCAAGATTTGAAGCCAAACGATCATCAAGTAAGGCGTAGATTCGTCGAATGGGCCCAAAACGAGATTACCGTTGTTCCCGATTTTCATAAGCGAATTTTGTTTAGCGATGAAGCGCATTTCTGGTTGAATGGCTACGTCAACAAACAAAACTGCCGCATTTGGAGTGAAGGTAATCCTCAAGTGTATGTGGAAACACCGTCACATCCAGAAAAACTGACTGTTTGGTGCGCTTTATGGGCTGGTGGAATCATTGGTCCGTACTTTTTCAAAAACGATGGTGGCCAGAACGTTACAATCAATGGTGATCGGTATAGAGCCATGATTACTAACTTTTTCATTCCTGAATTGAATAACCATGATGTCCAGGAGATGTGGTTTCAACAAGACGGCGCAACATGCCACACAGCTCGTGCCACAATAGATTTATTGAAAGACACGTTTGATGACCGCCTAATTTCACGTTTTGGACCTGTGAATTGGCCTCCAAGATCTTGTGATTTAACACCGCTAGACTACTACTTTCTGTGGGGCTATGTAAAGTCATTGGTCTATGCGGTAAAGCCACAAACGCTTGACCATTTGGAAGATAACGTTCACCGTATTATTGCCGATATATGGCCACAAATGTTGGAAAAAGTCATCGAAAATTGGATGTCCAGATTGGACTACATCCGCGCCAGCCGTGGAGGTCATATGCCAGAAATCATATTTAAAATGTAATGCCACAAGATCATCTTTCGGATGTGAATAAAATTCATGTCAATCGAATAATCCATCGTTGTTTTATTGCAACTTAAAGTTCTATACCTCTATAAAAAACACCCTTTATCTCTGGGATAAGCTGATCCAAAAAACTTTAAACTTGAGATCGCACCGAATGTATGTAACCCGTTAAAAGTTTAAGTTTAAATATACCACAGCCCAACCTGTCACAACCTAGGAGGTTAGTACCCCAGACAAATTGGGTACATACCCTCATTGAAGATTGGGTAGCTTCTCCTGCTTAAACTCTTGTGCCTCCTGTACATACCCTGACCTAAGACGCAAAAGGGATTTGTTTCCTTCAGCAAAAACCCACCTGCTAGTTTGGCTCATGATTCAAGTGAATACGGACTAAAGTTCCGAAACAAAGAAAAGTTTACTTTTTCCCAAAAATTTTCTACAGGGCTGAGGTGTTTATTTTATTTGTAATGCCAAGGTAATCGAGGAATACATTGTAGCCAATAATTTCGTAGCAATGTACACCCACCATCTTTGATTTTCTCGCCAAAAGAAAGAAATCTTGCCTGACAGTGATTAGAGAGCCTGCAATTAATCAATTCCATCCAACCAAACGTCTTAAAAACGAGAAAATTACGGCCGCCTATTTGGTGATGAAGTGAATCCAGAGCGGAAAAAATAAACACGAGAAGAATATTTTAAAATTTCTTTCAAGATTTAAATTAAATCGTACGTTAGGTTGCATGCCAGTGCAAATGGAATTGAAAATAAAAAAAAGAGAATAAAAAAAATTATTTTCGATTGAAAGGCAAAAAAAATATGAGAAATTAAGACAAATTATTAAAAACATTTCATTTATTGAGAGAGACAGAGAGAGAGAGAGAGACAGAGAGAGAGAGAGGCAGTATAATTTAGAAACGCCGAGAATTTTTAATGAACTTTTCATATCTCTTTGGATGCTACACCATTTCTTGGGGGGCAAAGATTTGATTCAAACTAGCCTGAACGGGTCAATGCAGTATTACGTGAATCCAATGCCGATTTTTTTAAAATAATTTTTGAGCTTGTCTTGCAATATTTGACGGAAAGTTTATCAATTTCTCTATCAGCTCTATTGCTGATGCCAATGCCAATGACTTAAAGAAGTTTTACGAAACCCTCATTATTTTTTTTCTTCTTCTGTTTTTTGAGAAAAATTAAGTTACCAAAAACGAAAAACTTTTAATTAAAAATTATTTCGTTTATTTAAAACAAAACAAAATAGAAAAATACGTTCTTTAGTTCTCTCTCTCTTTATAAATTATTTTGTGGTTAAACATTTTCTTTTAATTTTCTATTCTATCTCTGGAAAATTCTCTACAAAAAGCATCTGCTTTTTGAGTGGCATATGCGTCGTGTCCTCACATTTTCCACACTCACTCACATACAATTGTTGCAAAGTTTTTAATGAGTAAGTGGCAGCAACAGCAATAGCAGCCAACAATAATAAAAAGGGCATCAAAAGTTCATACAAAAAATATTATTTTAAATAGAAACTCCGTTTCCGTTTTTTTCTTTGGCGGTTGGTTTTTTTTGGAAGTATTATTATTTCATTTTCTCTTCCCTTCTCCTTCATGCCTCTTAGAAGAGGAAAATGTCATTTGAATTAAATATGCAGCAGCAAATGTAATACACTTTGTAAAGCAAATAACTTTTCAAATTCACATGCCAATGAAATAACAAAAAGGAAAGAAATACGTATCGCGTTATGTCTTAAAGAGAAAATACATTTGCTTAAATGTTTTGTATAGGAAGGTTTATCCGATAAATTTTCTATGGAAATTAGGTTTATCCGATAAATTTTCTATGGAAATTAGGTTTATCCGATAAATTTTCTATAGAAAATCAAATTATCCGAAATTTTTTTTATAGAAAATGGGTTTATCCGCCAAATTTTATATAGGAAATCTGTTTATCCGACAAGTTTTCTATTGAAAATCTTTTTATCCGACAACTTTTCTATAGAAAATGAGTTTATCCGACAAGTTTTCTATAGAAAATCAGTTTATCCGGCAAATTTTCTAGATAAAATGTGTTATATCTGACAAGTTTTCTAGAGAAAATGTGTGATATCTGACAGGTTTTCTGTAGAAAATCAGTTTATCCGCCACATTTTCTATAGAAAATTTGTTTATCCGTCAAACTTTCTAAAGAAAATATGTTTATCCGGCAAATTTTCTATAGAAAATCAGTTTATCCGCCAAATATTCTACGGAAAATGTGTTTATCCGCCAAATTTTCTATAGAAAATCAGTTTATCCGATAAATTTTCTATAGAAAATCAGTTTATCCGATAAATTTTCTATAGAAAATCAGTTTATCCGATAAATTTTCTATAGAAAATCAGTTTATCCGATAAATTTTATATAGGAAATCTGTTTATCCGATAAATTTTCTATAGAAAATCAGTTTATCCGATAAATTTTCTATAGAAAATCAGTTTATCCGATAAATTTTCTATAGAAAATCTGTTTATCCGATAAATTTTCTATAGAAAATCTGTTTATCCGATAAATTTTCTATAGAAAATCTGTTTATCCGATAAGTTTTCTATTGAAAATCTGTTTATCCGTCCAGTTTTCTATAGAAAATCTGTTTATCCGTCCAGTTTTCTATAGAAAATCAGTTTATCCGATAAATTTTCTATAGAAAATCTGTTTATCCGGCAAATTTTCTATAGAAAATCTGTTTATCCGACAAATTTTGTATAGAAAATCAGTTTACCCGGCAAATTTTCTATAGAAAATCAGTTTATCCGCCAAATATTCAATATAAAATCAGTTTATCCGCCAAATATTCAATAGAAAATCAGTTTATCCGGCAAATTTTCTATAGAAAATCAGTTTATCCGGTAAATTTTCTATAGAAAATCTGTTTATCCGCCAAATTTTCTATAGAAAATCTGTTTATCCGACAAATTTTGTATAGAAAATCAGTTTACCCGGCAAATTTTCTATAGAAAATCAGTTTATCCGCCAAATATTCAATATAAAATCAGTTTATCCGCCAAATATTCAATAGAAAATCAGTTTATCCGGCAAATTTTCTATAGAAAATCAGTTTATCCGGTAAATTTTCTATAGAAAATCTGTTTATCCGCCAAATTTTCTATAGAAAATCTGTTTATCCGCCAAATTTTCTATAGAAAATCAGTTTATCCGCCAAATTTTCTATAGAAAATCAGTTTATCCGCCAAATTTTCTATAGAAAATCTGTTTATCCGCCAAATTTTCTATAGAAAATCTGTTTATCCGCCAAATTTTCTATAGAAAATCTGTTTATCCGCCAAATTTTCTATAGAAAATCTGTTTATCCGCCAAATTTTCTATAGAAAATCTGTTTATCCGCCAAATATTCTATAGAAAATCTGTTTATCCGCCAAATTTTCTATAGAAAATCTGTTTATCCGCCAAATATTCTATAGAAAATCTGTTTATCCGCCAAATTTTCTATAGAAAATCAGTTTATCCGCCAACGTTTCTATAGGAAATCAGTTTATCCGTCAAATTTTCTATAGAAAATCAGTTTATCCACCAAATTTTCTATAGAAAATTAGTTTATCCGCCAACTTTTCTATAGAAAAACAGTTTATCCGCCAACTTTTCTGTAGAAAATCAGTTTATCCACCAAATTTTCTATAGAAAATTAGTTTATCCGCCAACTTTTCTATAGAAAAACAGTTTATCCGCCAACTTTTCTGTAGAAAATCTGTTTATCCGACAAATGTTTTATTGTTTATCCGTACAAAATATAAGTCAAATTCAAAAATATGAGTTTAAATTCATTTTATTTTTCATTCTTCTCTCTCTCTCTCCCACGTATTATTACCTCTCTTGCATTTTTATCCTCCTCCCTTAAGTATTAAGGATTTCTTCGGATGGTCTTTGAGAGAATTTCTTTGTTTTCGAATACCATTATTGTTGTTATTGTTCTCCAATAATTGTTATTGTTATTATTGTTCATATAAATATTAATAAAAATTTAGTCGCTTGGAAAACAAAAAAATATTTCCAGAATATTTTTGAATCCTTTGGGGGAACAACTCAAAGAAGCAGCTGCATATCCTTTTCAAGGACCATATGCATATAATCATTTCTTCTTTCTTTCTTTCTTTTCACACACACACATTATAAAGACAGAATATTTCTTCTTTATATGAGTGTCAGGATAGCTAAGAAGCAGGGAGTGGGGAAGGATACCCTCTTGAATTATTATTAATAAAAAATTTTGAAGAATTGTTTTTCTTTTTCGTAAAATACCATCCATTTTAATATGTTTCCTTCTTTTTTTTTTTTTTTTGTTGCAACTTGCAAAGGAGGGTGGGTTTGGTGGACTGTTGCTCCATTTTTACTTAAAGATTTACAATTTATTGTGGATTTTCTTACTCATATTTTGTCTTTTTAGCACAAATAGACGGAATATAAGATTGTTATGCTGGTTATACTTCAAGTAGGTAACAGCTGCAGTAACATGCAACCAAAAACGGGATAGAAACGGAAGGACATTTTGAAATTTTTAATTTTGTTGATGCTGCGACACCACCACAAACACTCACACTCTGTTGCATGTTGTCATCACTAATATTGTCATTATGTTCTGGAAAATGGAAAATTTCTCTCATCATAAAACTATCATACGCAGACAGAGGAGCTGTTAAGTTTTCAGGGATTTTAAAGGAATAGACGTGAGGAACTATTTTTTGAAATTATATTCAGATTTTCTATAGAAAATCGTGTTATCCGACAAGTTTCTATAGAAAACTAGACGGATAAACAGATTTTCTATAGAAAACTGGACGCATAAATAGATTTTCTATAGAAAACTTGTTGGATGAAGACAATTTCTACAAAAAAACTAGTCGGATAAACAGATTTTCTACAGAAAACTTGTGGGATAAACAGAGTTTCTATAGAAAACTGCACGGATAAAAAGATTTTCTATAGAAAACTGGACGGATAAACAGATTCTCTATAGAAAACTGGACGGGTAAATAGATTTTCTATAGAAAACTTGTCGGATAAATAGATTTTCTGTAGAAAACTTATCGGATAACTAGATTTTCTATAGAAAACTTGTTGGATAAACACGATTACTAAAGAAACGTTGTCGAACAAACAGATTACCTATAGAAAACTGGACGGATAAACAGATTTTCTATAGAAAACTTGACGGATAAACAGATTTTCCTATAGAAAACTTATCGGATAAACAGAAGTTCTATAGAAATTTTATCGGAAAAAAAATAAAAGAACTTATCGGATAACTAGATTTTCTATAGAAAACTTATCGGATAAACAGATTTTCTATAGAAAACTTATCGGATAAACAGATTTTCTATAGAAAACTAGAAGGATAAAAAGATTTTCTATAGAAAACTAGACGGATAAAAGGATTTTCTATAGAAAACTAGACGGATAAACAGATTTTCTATAGAAAACTAGACGAATAAACAGATTTGCTATAGAAAACTGGACGGATAAACAGATTTTCTATAGAAAACTTGTCGGATAAACAGATTTTCTATGTAGATCATATGAAATAAACAGATTTTCTATAGAAAACCTGTCGGATATACACATTGTCCATAAAAATTTTGACGGATAAAGACAATTTCTATAAAAATTATGTCGGATAAACATAAATTCCATAAAAAATTTAAATAAATGTAATTTCCATTAAAATGTCGGATACAGATTTTCTATAGAAATCATGTCGGATAAACACAATTTCTAAAGAAATCATGTCGGATAAACAGATTTCCTATAGAAAATTTGGCGGATAAACAGATTTTCTATAGAAAGCTGGACGGATAAACACATTTTTTATAGAAAACTGGACGGAGAAACACAATTTCTATAAAAATTTTGACGGATAAACACAATTTCTATCGAATATCTCTTCATCACAATTTCTAAATGCCTTTTGGAAAAATTTATTGACAAATTTACTCAAATTAAACTGTTTACTGGCCTTTTCAGCTTCTGGTTGTAATGGCCCATTATTGGCCAAAACTCAAAGAAAAAGAGAGAAAAACACGAAAATTCATTTCAATTCAACAATTTTATTAAAAATAAATTTCCACTTGCATTTGAAGTGACAATTTTAATAAATCATATGAATAGAGCGTATCTAACCCCCTCCTCTCCACCTCCTTTGGAAGAGGGAAAAGAAAGACGAAAAATTAACGCCCAAAGCTAAGCATATGCCATCACTATCGACTGGCTGACTGGGTGACAGACCGACCAAATGCACAATATTTTGCATGAATCACACCAAACGGAATATCATCGCCACACGTTGTTAGACAAAACGGCAGACTGTGATTTTTCGGCCAAATAAAAACAGGCGGTCACACTAAAATGCCATAAATAATGAGAGATTCAAACGAAATAACAAAAAAAAGGAGGAGGAGATTCAGTCAAAATAATAAAAAAAAAATTATTTTTTATTCAGAGTGCCATTTAAATAATTTATTTTTATTTTAATTTTTTTGTTTATTTTGTTTTTGTTGTTGCTACAACTGAAATAAATGATTTGTTTGTGAATTTGTTTTACACAAGTCTAGGGGATTAAGTTGTCAAAAAATGATTTTTTTTTTTTTTTTTTTTTGGGGAATAAAAAATTAAAATTTTAATATTTAATCTTAAACGAAATTAAATGCTAAAATTGTTGTTTAGACAACAACAATTTCCCATTGATTTATTATTAATCGTTTAAATGTTATTGAGAGTGGAGGCTTAATGTTGATTACTTTTCAAATGATGATTGAAATTAATATTCGCCATACGCCGCCAGGGGCAGAAAATGAAAAATTAAAATTAATCATACGTCAACGTAGGAAAAAAAAAATCAAAAATGGGTCAAGTTTTTTCAATTCATTTTTAATCACAATGTGATACAATCTCAAGCTACAGACAAAGTAAGTCTGGCTTGAGGAACACCACTCGGAAAAATCGATAGGAAAAAAGCCTGTTGTGACACTAGAGCTAGTCGAAATGATAAAACATTGTCAGTGAATGAATTTTTATCTGCGAATCAATGGTGAGAAGTATCCAAATTCTCTCACATCTTAGACGTAAGGAAACGGGTGGGAAAAATGGATCTTTTACCACATAACTCAAGCGAAAACAGATGCGACGGTATGGCAGAAAGTTAGTACAAACAGAAGCAAAAGTGTTTTATATAAATTAAGCTAAAACGGATAAAAAATGGACTTGTGGGCAAAAGAGAGTTAATGGGCGGGCTGGATAGCCATGGTATCAATATTTCCAAAACAGGTTTCCTAACGATCGCATATTACTTGGGACCGGATGTATAGGCGACGAAGCTAGCTTTTTAAAAAATTCTATACAAATCAGTCAAAATAGGATGAAAAGGAGTTAATGGGCTGGAGAGCCATGGTATCAATATTTCCTTACGATCGAGGGTTAATTGGGACCGGAGATATAGGCGAAAGAAAGTGTTCTGTATAAAAAATATCGACCAAAAATTGCAAGTTATCGACCAAAAAAAAAAAAAAAAATCAAGTTATCGAAAAAAAAAAATACCAAGTTATCGACCAAAAATTGCAAGTTATCGATCAAAAAAAAAATTAAGTCATCGACTAAAAAATGCAAGTCATCAGTCCAAAAAATGCAAATCATCAACCAAAACAATACAAATCATCAACGAAAAAAAAAAAAAAAAAAAACGCAAGCCATCGACCAAAAAGGGATGGATAGCAGGTTGCCTTACGGTCGAGCGTTAATTGGGACCGGAGCTATAAGCGAAAGAAAGTGTTCTGTATAAAAAATGTATGTCATCGACCAAAAAGTGCAAGTTATCGCAAAAAAAAAAATCAAGTTATCGACAAAAAAAATCAATTCAACGACTAAAAAATGCAAGTCATCGGCCAAAAAATGCAAATCATTTACCAAAATAATACAAATCATAAAAAATTCAAGTTATCGACCAAAAAATTCAAGTTATCGACCCAAAAATTGCATGTTATCGTTCAAAAAGCGCAAGTCATCGACTAGATTCATTTTTCCTACAAGCCCATTTTTTATTCGATTTAACCGCTTAGCCGGATTTTCTATAGAAAATTTACGGTATTTGTTGTGAAGGGCGATACAATCGGCATGTCGCAAGAAGAGCCTTTAAACCAAATGCTGCTGAATTCTACGGCAAACTGAATTCCAGGGCAAAAGTGGCGAAAATGATTTTTGGTCTCAATCTACCGATCTGTTACTCCTATAGACCTATTAAGATATATATTCGCTTTGCTGCAAGGATAAATTGAGCAGAAGTCCTTAACCACCTATCGACAGTGATAGAACTGACTCGCTCTAGGCATACATAAACCCAACGTCAGACTGGATTTCTTATGGGACATTATGATTTAAGTTCGCTGATGGGAATTTATGACAGACTTTAGACGGATTTCTGCAGTATATGTGGAAATGTTAAAAAGTTATAGACAATAGAGCATCTTCTCTGTAACTCTCCGGCTTCGGAAAGAGATTTTCTCTGTCGAGAGCCGATATTCAGGCCTTTCTAAGGTTTTGTAATGGAATTGATCTGACTCAAGGGTCAACGGTGATAGAGTACTTACTCGCTCTGGGACTTAATAAGCCCAACATTAGATTGTATTCCTTATGGGGCATTGTGAAGTCAGATCGCTGACGGGAATTCACAAAAGATATTAGCCGGATTTTTGCAGTGTATATGGAGATGAGAGAAGTCGCCGTAGTCTAGTAGGTAGTGTGTTGGCTTATTAGACGTAAAGCCAGGGTTCGAGCCCCAGGCCAGACATCAAAATAAAAAATACAAAAAGTATTTCTTAGGCGACTTCCTCTCAGCAGATTTCTGGCAAAAACTCTGAGTAAATACAAATTGCCATGAAAAAGTTTCTCAGAAAAAAAAAAAAAAAAAATATCGGAATCGACTTTAAACTGCATGTCCCACCACTCATATATAAAAAATTTAACACACACAACATAAGTGGTGTGAGAAACTAGGACGTTGTACAATGGGTCAATTCGACCTCCGGGTGCTGTACCTGTCTTAATTGACAAGTACACGTCCTCTAACCTAACCTAACCTATGTGGAGATGAAAAGTTAGAGACGATAGAGCATCTTCTCTCTAACTGTCCGGGAGAAGAATACTTTGAATACCCTGGGAAGAGGTTTTTTTGTCGGGTGCAGATATTCAGGCTCTTATGAGATTTTGTAATGGAATTGATTCGACTAAGGGTCGGCAGTGGTACAGAACAGGTTATCCTGAGGTTTATAATAGGATTGACTTGGCTAAGGTACATCCTTGTGTAGCTACTGCTCCTGTCATTGAAAGGGTTAGAGAGAACGGGTTGTTTATTGCAGTGTTGTGTTCATAAAAATTTTCCAAAAAATTACTTTCAATTCCGGAAAAACACACAAACCTCTACTCCCCCCCACGGCTCTTGGCATGGATTACAGTCATGAGAAAAGCTTAAATAACTCCCAGCATAATTTTAATAAAAGATTTCGTTTCACATCGTAATGTCTTGGCCTGTCCGGGTCCTCTGTGTCGCTGTCTTGCCTGTGGTATCCTTGAGATTTTCTTTTATTTCCTTGGCTAAAACTCCCAATTGTTTGTTTTTCTTGTTGTTGTTGTTGTTTTTACTGTTTTCCTATAATGCCTGATAATAAAGGCTTCTTTTCTTTTTCTTTCTTTCTTGGTGGTATTTAATGGCAGGAAAGAAAAAAAAACATTCCACCAAAAGCCTCTGACTTTGGCAAACACCAGCCCCGGCAGCCAACAATCATTATAAACCATGTCATGTCGTCATAGTGGTTGTTGTTGTTGTTCTTGAGAGAGAGAGAGAGAGGGAGAAAGAGATAATGCCACGTTTTATGTAGCTTTACGAGTAAGACAGTCAGTCAGTCAGTCTGTTAGTTAGTCAGTAAGTTTGTGTGAGTAGTCAGAGAAGTCCTTGGGGAAATTAGTTTTTGTTCATTTTGAATTTTGCTCGTTGCTCTCCTCCTTTCGATGATGATGATGATTATTATTGTTGTTGTTGTTGTTAAGGCAAACCAACCCGCCTTCTATTCATTTCCATGGTATTCCATGGCATTCCTCCATTAAAAGAATTCAATTTTTCGCGTTTAATTTGCCTTGTAGTTGTTATTGTAATTTCTGCAGCCGTTATTGTTGTTTTCTTAGCCTAAATTTTAAGCGAAAAAAGAAAAAAATGGGAAAAAAAATCATCCGCCCGACGATGTTTGTGAAAACGCAACCAGAAGAGAGGGAGACAGACAGAGAGAGCGACAATAGAGGGAAAAACATGGAAAAATAATTGAAAATCTGCCTTAATTTTCCATTCAATGCAACAGTAGCAGCAGCAAGAATCGCCCTTTTTCTGTAAGGAAAATAACAGGTCCAAACATTAAAACATGTAATGAGAGCCTGCGCCTAAAGGATATAATCAAGCCTAACCTAAATAGAATGAAATGATCGTTGCCATAATGCCCCTACAAAGTGTGCTTTCTAGAGTTGCGGTTAGGTTAGGTTAGGTTGGAGTGGTAGCTGTGATACCAAAAGCTCACTTGAGCACGCACAGCCGCCCGTTATGACGCCGCAGTTGAACGCAGTCCCCCCGTACTGTCCAAGTTCTTCAAAAAAAAAAAAAAAAAAAAAAAAAAAAAAAAAAAAAAAAAGTCAGCGTAGGGCTTTCCAGAGTTTACTTCGCCAACTTCTTTAATCTTTTTTCAATACATCACACCATTTGGCCATAAGTTGCAGGCAAAATCAGTTGCCAGCTCTTTAAATTCTTCTTTGAAAGGAGTTCTTCTCATCAGCATAATTTGCCTGTAAACTAATTGGCTCAACAGAAATTTCGAAGTAAAAGTTTTACAGAAGTTTTGTCTCAAAAACTGTGTTAATTCAGACCACCATTTTGCAGTACAAAATTACCTGCCAACTATTGAAGGAGGAATTCTCAATCGCCTGCCCTCTATACAGTTTGTCTGCCAACTGAGGAGAAACCTTGTCCCACAGTGATTTCCCAACAAAGTCTGCTTTGATAGCTTTTTGTCGCCAGCTCCTATAATTTTTTGCCTAATAGGTTGAGAATGCTTTTGCATGCGCTGCATTCAAAATTGGCTACCAGCTCTTAAATTAAGCCTTTAACCCTTTTCGCGGCGGGTACCATATATAAACCTGATTATAGTTCCACAGCTTGACAATGAAAAAATTCGGAGTACTTCGGAGTAAAGAAAAAATCACAAAATTGGGATAGTTTTTGAAAATTTTACCACAAAATATACAAAAATGTACAGTTTTTAAATAGGCTTCAGAGTATTTCTGGGCAAATACAAAAGATTCGGAGTAATTCGGAATTGAACTCATAAAAATGGTAGCCTTTTAAAATTTTACCACAAAAGCTATGAAAAACTATTGTTTTTAAATACTATGAGGCTTCGGAGTTATTCGGAGCAAATATAGAACTTTCGGAGTTATTCGGAATTGAACTCATAAAAATGGTAGCCTTTTAAAATTTTACCACAAAAACTATGAAAAACTATTGATTTTAAATACTATGAGGCTTCGGAGTTATTCGGAGCAAATATAGAATCTTCGGAGTAATTTGGAATTGAATTCATAAAAAATGGTCGCCTTTTAAAAACTATTGTCTTTAAATACTACAAGGATCGGAAGGAAGTTCGGAGGAAATATCGAAGTTTCGGAGTAATTCGGAAATGAATTTATGAAGGCAGAGACGCATAGGAACCGCATTTCTTTCAAAACATATCTTATCATCATACTTTTTAAAATATTCTGCACTTTCGAAGTTACTCAAAATAAAAATCTAAGTTTCGGAGTAATTCGGAAATGAATTTATAAAGGCATGGACATAAGAGAACTGAAGTTCTTTCTAAACATATGACAACACCATTGCTAGCCTTCAAATACTTTGCACTTTCGAAGTGGCACAAAGGAAATATCCAAGTTTCGGAGTAATTTGGAGCAAATAGAAAATTTACGGAGTAATTCGGTTTTGGACTCATAAAAATGGTAGCCTTTTAAAATTTTATAACAAAAACTATGAAAAACTATTGTCTTTAAATACTACAAGGATTTGGAGTAGTTCGGAAGAAATATCGAAGTTTCGGAGTAATTCGGAAATGTATTTAGAAAGGCACAGACGTAGAGGAACCGAAATTCTTTCAAAACATATCTTATCAGCATACTTTTTAAAATATTTTGCACTTTCGCAGAGACTCAAAAGAAATATCCAAGTTTCGGAGTAATTCGGAAACGAATTTATAAAGTCACAGACATAGGTGAACTGAATTTCTTTCTAAACATATCACAGCATCATAGCTAGCTTTAAAATATTTTGCACTTCCGCAGAGACTCAAACGAAATATGCATGTTTCGGAGTAATTCGGAAATGAGTTTATAAAGGCACAGACATACATAAGTGAACTGAATTTCTTTCTGAACATATCACAGCACCTTAGCTACCTTTCAAATATTTTGCACTTTCGAAGTGACTTAAAGGAAATATCTAAGTTTCGGAGTAAATCGGAAATGAATTTATAAAGTCACAGACATAGGTGAACTGAATTTCTTTCGAAACATATCACAGCACCATAGCTAGCATTCAAATATTTTGCGCTTTCGAAGTGACTCAAAAGAAATATCCAAGTTTCGAAGTAATTCGGAAATGAATTTATAGAGACATACGTAGAAGAACCGAATTTCTTTCAAAACATATCTTATCATCATACTTTTTAAAATATTTTGCGCTTTCGCAGTGACTCAAAAGAAACATCCAAGTTTCGGAGTAACTCGGAAATGAATTTATAAAGGAACAGACATAAGAGAACTGCATTTCTTTCTAAACATATGACAGCACCATTGCTAGCCTTCAAATATTTTGCACTTTCACAGAGACTCAAAAGAAATATCCAAGTTTCGGAGTAATTCGGAGCAAATAGAAAAGTTACGGAGTAATTCGGTTTTGGACTCATAAAAATGGTAGCCTTTTAAAATTTTATAACAAAAACTATGAAAAACTATTGTCCTTAAATACTACAAGGAATTTGGAGTAGTTCGGAAGAAATATCGAAGTTTCGGAGTAATTCCGAAACGTATTTAGAAAGACATAGACGTAGAGGAACCGAATTTCTTTCAAAACATATCTTAGCACCATACTTTTTAAATATTTTGCACTTTCGCAGAGGCTCAAAAGAAATATCCAAGTTTCGGAGTAATTCGCAATTGAATTAATAAAGGCACAGACATAGGTGAACTGAATTTCTTTCTAAACATCTCACAGCACCATCGTTTTTAAATATTTTGCAATTTCGAAGTGTCTCAAAAGAAATATCCAAGTTTCGGAGTAATTCGGAAATGATGATGGGCCATCGCATGGGATAAATTTATAAAGAAAAAATGTTTGAAATAATTTGTGGAAGAAAACTGAAGCCAATAAGCCATCATATTGCAAAACTTGCTTGCCTTCCTGTTTGCTTTTGCCAAAAGGCCCGTCCCTCTCTTAAGACAAAAATCTAAGGAAACATTTTTATTTAATAAAGCCATTATAACTCCCTCCCTCCTGCTGTCCCTTTTTTATTATTGAAGTTTTGTTTTAAAGGCTACTGCCGTTAAAACTTAAACCCCCTCTCCCAATCATTCTTCTTATTTATGTTGTGGTAGTATTTGAAGGCATTCCATTACTGGTTGGATGCTCGCTCTTAAAGGAAGTTTTTTTCTCGTCTTCTTCTTCTTAATGGCGTGTTAAGCAATAGAAATAAGGGCTGAAGAAGAAGACGACGACAAGTTTAGATAACGAGGTTGTTATCCATCCGACAGTCAACGGAGCAAGCATGGCTGCTCAAAATGACTTTTTAAGTGTTTACTTAGCAAATACAACTACAACAACAACAACAACAAAAGTTTTGTTTATTTATTTTTAACTTAAACCCCCTTCCCCCACTATCTCTTCATCCATTTGTTTCTAGAGGCCGGAAGGGGGAGTTGTGCCCCTTTTTAACTCCATGAATAGCAGGCAACCAGTCTGGCATAAATTAACAAGTTTTTACAAGTCTCGGAAAACCAAGTTTTCTTGTGCTAACTTAAGGCAGCAGCAAAAGTCAAGCATTGGAACAATATTTTGGCCTGTTGGCCCTTTACTCCTTCCTTACCACTCCCCCCCCCTCCCCCTTTTAAAGGTTTGTAAATAATAACGCATAAAATCACTAAAGCGGCGTTTCCGTTGAAATTTGTCAATTACTTTAAGCGAAAGACAGAGAGAGAGAGAGGAGGAGGAGAAGGATGCCAAAGGCTATAACTTAAATGTGTTGAAGTACTTTTCCTTGGCCAATAGATACCAGAACTCTCCCCAGCCATCTCCTATCAGCACTTGTCTTCTCTGCAGCTAAACACACAATTTTTTTTTTCGTTTTTTGGATTTTTAGTAGAATTTTTGTTTCATTAAAACTGAAAATATATTCACTAATTAAGTCTAGAAAAATTAAAATTTACTAAAGACACCTTAGCACTCACCTCCTCCCTTACACAGCTACTACTAAGACAGCCTAAATAAGTGCTTGACTGGTAGGGGTGGTGGTACATGGGTGATGCCAGGTGCCACTTCACTATAGAAATGAAAAGTTGTTGCAATTTTGTGTCTATGCACACGGTAGGTAGTCAAGTAAAGTTGAAAGCAATTACGTGAATTTATTTCCGTAAAACACTTGACCCCATTTAACAACATCAAGAAGCAACAGCAGCAGCAGCTCAAAAACAAGACAAATATGTGAGAAAATTTGCACTCTACAACACGCCCAATATGACAGAAACTAAAGTTCTTTATCACTATCGCAGCAATTAATCAAGTTTTCTTACAAAATGTAATAAAAACACAATCATTCTTAAATATTTTGAAGTAATTCGAAGAAAATGTTAGATTTTCGGAGTAATTCGGAGAAAATGTACGAGTTTCGGAGTGATTCGGAGAATATATTTAAGTTTCGGAGTAATTCGAAAAAAATATCCGAGTTTCGGAGTAATTCGGAAACAAACTCAAGTTCTTTATCACTATTTTCGGAGTAATTCGGAGAAAATATCAGAGTTTCGGAGTAATTCAAAAAATATCCGAGTTTCGGAGTAATTCGAAAACAAACTGAAGTTCTTTATCACTATTTTCGGAGTAATTCGGAGAAAAATTGCAAGTTTCGGAGTGATTCGGAGAATATATTTAAGTTTCGGAGTAATTCGGAAACAAACTGAAGTTCTTTATCACTATTTCTTACAAAATGTATTATTCGGAGAATATTTTTAAGTTTCGGAGTAATTCGGAAAAAACATCCGAGTTTCGGAGTAATTCGGAAATACTTATTTAAGGAAAAGTAGTGAGCATTGCAGATTTCTTACGAAATATGTTACAAAGCTCCATTAGATATAAATATTTCCGCATATCGGAAAAATATCAGAGTTTCGGAGTAATTCGGAAAAAATATCCGAGTTTCGGAGTAATTCGGAAATACTTATTTAAGGAAAAGTAGTGA
This sequence comes from Sarcophaga subvicina, assembly GCA_936449025.2. Taxonomy (NCBI): domain Eukaryota; kingdom Metazoa; phylum Arthropoda; class Insecta; order Diptera; family Sarcophagidae; genus Sarcophaga; species Sarcophaga subvicina. The sequence continues at coordinate 105,746,472 of OW388084.2, forward strand.
GTATTGCAGATTTCTTACGAAATATATTACAAAGCTCCATTAGATATAAATATTTCCGCATATCGGAAAAATATCCGAGTTTCGGAGTAATTCGGAAAAAATATCCGAGTTTCGGAGTAATCAAGGCATATTGTATAAAGAAGTGGAGTAACTATTACAGTTTTCCTCTTAGATTCAAAGTAAATTATATGAGCTTAAGTAAGATTTCGGAGTAATTCGGAGAAAACATTTAAGTTTCGGAGTAATTCAGAAAAAATATTAAAGTTTTCGGAGTAAATCGGAAAAATATCCGAATTTCGGAGTAATCAAGACATACTGTATAAAGAAGTGAAGTAATTATTAGTTTTCCTCCAAGTTTTAAAGTAAATTATATGAATTTGAGTAAGAGTAAGAGTTCAGAGTAATTCGGAGAAAATATTTAAGTTTCGGAGTAATTCGGAAAAAAAATATCTGAATTTCGGAGTAATTCAGAAAAAATATATTAAAGTTACGGAGTCATTTGGTGAAAATATTTAAGTTTCGGAGTAATTCAGAAAAAATATTAAAGTTTCGGAGTCTTTCGGAGATAATTTCAAAGCTTTAAAGCAATTGGGGATTGAAATCATTAAAGAATAGAAACTTTCGTACAGATTTCTTACAAAACGATTAAAAAGTCCATGATTTCCTTATATTCCCGATTTTCGGAGGAATCCCACAACATGTCCAAGCTTCGGAGTAATCCGGAAATACTTATTTAAGGAAGAGTAGAGAGAGTTTTCTTACGAAATACATTGCAAAACTCCATTAGTTCTAAATATTTCCAAATATTGAAGTAATTCGGAGAAAATATCCCAGTTTCGGAGTAATCTAGAAATATTATATAAAGAAGTAGAGTAACTACTACAGTTTTCCTCCAAGTTTCGAAGTACATTATATGAGTTTGAGTAAGAGTTTGGAATTGGAAGGCATACTTCTACAAGAAGATGAAGACCGTCGACCGTATCTAGTTAAGTTATGAGCTTTCTATCCAGTTGAAATAATTATCATGAAACAATCGGTTGAATGGTGGTCATTTTGATATATGCTATGTTTGAGATGAAGGTCAGAATTTCTAATAAAGAATAACTAGATAAGACCGCTAAAAAGTGGTCATCTACTATAGTGAGTATGCAGTTCAGAATTCCAGAACAGAAGAATAAGATGAGTGCGGCTGTTATAGGCCCATCTTCATTACCACACAATCTGCAGACTATGGGGATGCCTATGTCCCACCAACTAAATCGCACTCTCAAAGCACAAATTGCGCTCAGAAATCCTACTAAGATTTTAAAATTCTGTCTACCCAGGCTCAGCATTTATTTCAAACTAAAACGGTCCAATCTGGGTAATAGTACCGTGGAGATTAATCGTACCCATGTCTACTCTCTGTCTGATTGGGAGACTGAAAAACTCTAAAAATTAACCCATTATAGATCTTAAAATTTCAGTCGCTTGGTCCAAGCATATTGCCGCACCTTCTCTATTCAGTTCAACTGCAATCTCGTTAACTTTACAGTGGGAATTTAGAGCCCTAAGCAGATAAATGAGTTTACCAGGAGAGAAGTCACCGTGATGAAGTCACCGTGGTCTAGTAGGTAGTATGTTGGCTTATTAGACGTAAAGCCAGGGTTCGAGCCCCAGGCCAGACATCAAAATAAATACAAAAAGTATTTCTTAGGCGACTTCCTCTCAGCAGACTTCTGGCAAAAACTCTCAAGAGTAAATAAAATTGCCATGAAAAAGTTTCTCAAAAATCTGTGGTTCGGAGTTGACTTCAAACTGTAGGTCCCGCCACTCATGTACAAAATTAACACACACAACATAAGTGGTGTGAGAAACTAGGTCGTAATCCTGACTGAAGGGTTGTAATGACCAATTATGTATGTTATGTATGTATGTACCAGGTGGTAAGTTTAAGCATTTCTAAAAGGGCCAGAATCTTTTTTGAATTGGTAAGAGATGTTTCGAGGGCTCTATACTCGGCGAAAGGGAAGATTGAAAAACAAGGAGATTCTTCTCAAACCAGAGGGTGGATAGGTATATAATGGAAGCAGGTTTGTGTCTTGTATGAGATGATTCTAGAGAAATCTGAGAAAAAAATCGACCTTCTGACCGAGCATTGTAATCCAGAGAACATTCCTTCAGAATAAGAACCACTTCAAGCCTATAATGTAGATTTCGTGATGAGGAACAGAAATCATTAGAACCTATGGTTGGAATATAAGCGACGTAAATACCTTTCTGAAGGAAAATTCTAGAGGCCTATGAAGTCCTAATACGTACAGAAAGTTGGCTTTAATGACACCAAAGAATACCCTGAAAGGGCAGCAGAACTACGAGACAATACAGGGGAACCCTACTTAATCCAGCAAAGCATTCTTCAAACTAATTCCTAACCACAGCCTCAGAGAAGGATTTTTGCAAGTTTCTCTAACAATTATGGTCACACAGTGTTTTAGGCAAAATTGTAGTGTGTCATCTGAACCAAGCTACTGTTTCATCTTGAAATAGGCCTTCTAAAGACTTTCTTTTTAACGTTTTAACTGCTAAAAAACTAATGAAAGAATAAATGCATGAATGAGTGAGTAAGTAAGTGAATGTGAATGGAAAGGTGAAATGAAATACTGCTGAAGCATAAATATTTATGCAATAAAGCGAAAGGATGTCAAAGGTAGTAGTAGCAGTACTTTCTAGCCTCCCCCTCCCAGCATAGAACAGCTCGTCATACATTTCCCTTTCACTGAACTGAACTAAGGAAGAGCACAACTTTTACTTGAATTTTCAACTTTAGTTTGATGGCATCCCATCCCATCCATCCATCTAACACCCGCTGTTATTATTAAAATATGAAGTCACACAGTGTGTTTAGTCAGGTGCTTAAAAGAGATACTTTGGGAGGATGGAGGAGCAGTACAAAAACAACAAAAAATCTGTTTTAATTAAAATTGAAAAACGTTAACAGTTAAGCAAACAGGAGCATACAACTAAAGGAGCACACGGCTAAAAAGCATTTGAATTAAATCAAGTAGAAGGTTGAAGTGGATTTAAATGATGCTTTTTCTTACTTGTTTTTGTTTTTCTAAAGGAAACTTTCATTTTTAAGCAATTTTTTTTTTTTAATAAAAGTGTGACTACTTACTGTATTGCTGAGGTCGGGTTCCATATAGGGGCTCTTGTAGCAAAGGTGAACGTCCGTTATTAATTTCTTTAACTAAAATTAGAGAGAGAAAGAAAAAAACAAACCACAAGCCGTTGTTAGTTTAGTTTTCTTTAATAAAAATTTCTAATTTTAATTGAAAAACTTAAATTTAAAAAAAAAAAATTCTTTTTTTTATAGAAAAAAATTTTACTTCCCATACCGGGAATCGAACCCGGGCCTTCTGGGTGAAAGCCAGATATCCTAGCCACTAGACCATATGGGATATACCCATCAAACTACATGGTAAGCATTAAGAGAAACACACACACATTAATTATAAACTAAACTAAGATTAAACAACACAGCAACAACAATGAAAAACATGCTAAAAATAACTACTTTTGTGCTTACAAAACACAATAACGAGAGAACGAAGCTACACACAGCAGCAACACACAAAGGAGAAAGAGAGAACAATAACGCAAGCGACAGATGGCGATGGAAAGAGAGACAGTGAGAGAGAGTTCTTCTGATGTGAGTGTAATCAAAACATTAAACATTTTAAAAATAAAAACAACAAATGAAAGAAATAAAAAGAACACTTGTACTCTGGTATTGTTTTGTTGTTCTATTGTTGACTAGTTTTACGTAAAAAAAACCCGGAGGAACGACAGAGAGGGAAGAGAAACAAGACAAACATGATTCAATTAACCCATTGAGGAAAACAAACAAAAAATGAATTTTTTAAATTGACAACAATAGGTCCCCTTAAGGCTAAAAAAACTACAGAAATTCCATATCCATTTCTATAACTCGGTTTTTAAAGCCTCTGATTTTTAAATTTTCTAACATTGTTTCCCAAATGCATAGAATTGACGTAAATAGGCCCCTTAAGGTTAGAAAACAAACAAATTCTCACAATCATTATAGAAAATTGGTTTTGAAGGTCTCAAAGCCTTTAGTTCTCTAGCTATCTTAGCCTGTTAATTCTTGGCAGATGGAACATATAAGATTTTTGACATCATTGACTGCACTAAGTTAACCGCATGATTTTATTCTTTTAATTTCCTCGATAGTATAGTGATAAGTACACCCCGGCTGATAACTGTTAATGTATTACAATCAGTACAAGTTTACCTCAAGCCGTCCTCTAGCTATGTTAGGCTGTTAACTCTTGACTGCACTAAGTTTGCAGCATGATTTTATTCGTTTAATTTACTCGATAGTATAGTGATTAGTACACCCCAGCTGGTAACTGTTAATGTATTACAATCATCGTTTGCACTGAGTTAGGGCTTAACTTTATTTATTTCTTAAATTTCCTCGATATTAGTGGTTAGCATACTCCACCTGTTAGCGGTTAACTCCTTCGCGAAGGGTGCTGCGTATAGACGGCACTTACTTGGTGCATCACAGCGGCTGATGCATCATATACACGGCAATCATTTATTTGTCACTTGAGTTTACGTAAACGATGACGGTGATGTATTGTTAGTCGCGTCCTAGCGAAATGTTGCTAAGTGCAATACAGCTGCGCCGTCGCAAATAAGCTAAGCAGTGGGGTCTTTAATAATTTTTTAACCATCGGAAACACTGCGTTGACCGCATGACCTTTTACTTTCATTTTCTCGAGAGTACATAGCATACCTAATTGGTCATTACAACTCTTCAGTCAGGATTACGACCTAGTTTCTCACACCACTTATGTTGTGTGTTAATTTTATACATGAGTGGTGGGACCTACAGTTTGAAGTCGACTCCGAACGACAAAATTTTTGAGAAACTTTTCATGGCAATTTTATTTACTCTGAGTTTTTGCCAGAAATCTGCTGAGAGGAAGTCGCCGATGAAATAGTTTTTGTATTTTATTTTGATGTCTGGCCTGTGGTTCGAACCCTGGCTTTTCGTCTAATAAGCCAACACACTACCTACTGGACCACGGCGACTTCAGTATTCGGTCGCCTGTTAATTATATTGCAGCCTCGGTCTTTAGTAATTCGACTATCGTTTATCTCCAATATTTGACAGCTCTGCGATGGACCGCTAATTTTGTTGCTTACGAAACCACTGAGTAGATCGCATGACATTTTTTTTACTTTCATTTATTCGATAGTTAGTGATCAGTGTATACCCGCCTGTTAATTTTTAAGAAACGGGGAACTTAATATTCTTATAATAATCACATGCTCTAAGTTGACCCCATGATTTATTTTATTCTTTTGATTTCATCGATAGTATAGTGATTAGGATTCACTGCCTGTTAGCTGTTAAGCCTTTCGCGATGGGTGTCGTGTAAAGACGGGTCACTTAGTGCATCGCAGCGGCTGATGCGGCAAGTACACGACAATCACTTGCGTTTACGTGAACGATGGCGGTGATGTATTGTTAGTCGCGTCGTAGCGAAATATTGCTAAGTGCGATACAGCTGCGCCGTCATAAATATGCTAAGTAGTGGGGTCTCCAATAATTTTTTGATCATCGGAAACACTGAGCTGACCGCATGACCTTTTTACTTTCATTTCCTCGATAGTACAGTGATCAGTATATGCTCACCTGTTAATTTTTAAGAAACATGGAACTTAATGTTCTTATAAAAATCACATGCACTAAGTTGACATATGATTTATTTTATTCTTTTATTTCCTCGATAGTATAGTGATTAGAATCCCCAGCCAGCGAATAATAAGGCAGCCTTGATCTTTAGTAATTCGACTATCGTTTATCTCTAATATTCGACAGCTCTACGCTGGACCGCTAAGTTCGTTGCTTTCGTGTAACGAAATCACTGAGTAGACCGCATGACCTTTTTTACTTTAATTTCCTCGATAGTATAGTGATCAGTATACGACCGCCTTTAAAATGTTTAAGAAACGGGGAACTTATATAATCACATGCACTAAGTTGATCCCATGATTTATTTTATTCTTTTGATTTCCTCGATAGTATAGTGATTAGGATCCACTGCCTGTTAGCTGTTAATACTTTCGCGATGGGTGCCGCGTAAAGACAGCAGTCACTTATGCATCAGAGCGGCTTATGCGGCATGTACACGGCAGTCACTTGCGTTTACGCGAACGATGACAGCGATCTATTGTTAGTCGCGCCGTAGCGAATGTTGCAATGTGCGATACAACTGCGCCGTCACAGAAAAGTTTAAGTAGTAAGGCCTTCAATAATTTTATAATTATCGGATGACCGCATGACCTTTTTCTTTTAACTTCCTCGATAGTATAGTGATTAGGAAACTCTGCCTGCTAGCTGCTAATTATTTCGCGATGGGTGCCGTGTAAAGACGGCAATCACTTGCGTTTACGCGAACGCGCCGTAGTGAATGTTGCAAAGGTCGATACAACTGCGCCGTCGTCGAAGATCTAAGTGATGGGGCCTTTAATAATTTTATAATTATCGGATGACCGCTTGATGTTTTTCTTTTACTTTCTCGGTAGTATAGTGATCAGTATATGCCCACCAGTTAATTTTAAAGAAACATGCAACTTAATATTCTTATAATAATCACGTGCACTACGTTGAACCATGATTTATTTTATTCTTTTAATTTCCTCGATAGTATAGTGGTTAGGACCCCCTGCCTGCTAATAATGAGGCAGCCTCGATCTTTAGTAATTCGACTATCGTTTATCTATAATATTTGGCAGTACTGCGATGGCCTGATAAGTTCGCTGCTTTCATGTAACAAAACCACTGGATAGACCGCATGACTTTTTTTTACTTTAATTTCCTCGATAGTATAGTGATCAGTATATGCCCACCTGTTAATTTTAAGTCTTATAATAATCATCCACACTCGCTGTTTTCTTTTATTCTTTTAATTTCCTCGATAGTATAGTGATTAGGATCCCCTGCCTGGAAATTATAAGGAAGCCTAGAACTTTAGAAATTCGATTATTGTTTATCTTTAATATTTTAATTTATTCTGAGATGGACCGTAAGGTTCATTGATTTCTTGGAACAAATTTTCTGTGAAAGCAAACTGAATATGCTTATTTAGAGACTACAGTCCTCAAAGTGTTAAAATATTTCATGCCCATAAATTTGTTTTGTTTTCATGTTCAAGTTTTTTCTTTTTTTAATTTATAGCCCCAGTTTATATTGTGAACATTTGCTGCCCTCCTCTCAGTAAATTAGTTCGTTTAAAATCAGGCATTAATTTTCAAATATTTTTTTTTTTTTTTTTAATGATTTTAAAATTTATTTCATTTTGTATTGTTTTGTTTTTGTTTTTGGGGGTTTTTAATTTAAACAAATTCTTTAATGACATAATTTTATGGAATTTATTACAACAATAACAATTAGCAGCCGGTTAACAAAATTTATTTCATTCGAGATTTTTTTTTTTTTTTTTGTATAATAAAACGTCACAATCAAAAAATTTCGGTTTTTATTTTAAAAGCGATCATAAATTATAAAAAAAAGTGTTGGCTCTTTTGGGGCAGGTCAGTGTTTAGTTCATTGAACAACAGAGTTCGTCGAGTTTAGATTGCAATTCAAAAATTAAAAAAAAAATATTGGGGGAGGGCCCTCTCTCAGAAATAAAATGCTTTTGAAAATACTTGTAAGCATGCGATGACACACTTATTTGTATAACAATTATATGCCGGGTGAGTAATAATTTCGATAAAGAAAATCAAAATGATAATGAGACACTTGAGAAAAATATATATGTATGCAATCGGTAATAAACAATTGCGTAGTATTACTTGGGAAAAGCAGGCAAACTATTCTAATAACCATTATTTCCTTAAGCAAATTTTATATGTTATAGCGCACTTGCAATTGCGAATATTAAGGCCATAAACCTGTCACTTTTAACATGTCATTCATGTCACCTGCTAAGAATTTTTATCGTTGAATTGTGAAAATTGTTGTTAACATGACTGTAACAGAATAGAGACATAAATCTGTCAAACCATATGTTTAAACATAAACAAAATGGCTAGAGAATATGAAAATTAAATATTTTATTGCCTGAAATCGTTTGATTTATTTATTGCCTCTCTCTCCATATACGAAAATAATTTTTAGTGCCTAAATAATTATGGAAATAAAAAAAATAAATATATTACGATAGAATTTCAAAATGACCATTTAAGGTGAATTAAATTATTAAAAAAAAATTAAAAATAGAGAGAGGGAAATAAGCTACAAAATATAGGGTTTGCCTTACAGCTGCAATGTTCTCTAATTAGTAGCTTTGTATATGAGTAGCGGAGAATGAATTTAATTGAGTGACACATAGCTATATGGACTCAATTACAACAGAAATACCCTCAACTTTTTTCCTGTTTTGCTATCAAAACAAACTGCTCTGCCCGAGAAAGCCATTTATAGTTGAGAACCCCTGAAGTAATTTTTGAATTAAATTTTCATTTTATTACACACTCATTAAGAAATTTAACCATAATTGTGTATACAAAAAAATTTTTAATTTAACAACTCTCTAAGAGAGCGAAAAAAATAACAAAATTACACAAAAAATACATACAAAATAACCAAGTCAAGGTCTTTAGGCCATTTTAGGTTAAAATTGTTAAATTGCAGCTAGAAAAACTTGAGCAAAAAAAAAAAAAATAAATAAATAAAAAAACTTGTTCAAGTAGAGTTTCTAACACAATAACAGCAACAAAAACAACAGAAAAAATTCAATTTTTCTAGAACAACTGCTGGACTCTAAAAAAAAAAAAAAAAAAAAAAAAAAAAAAAAAAAGCAAAAACAAATAGAAAATGGGAAAAAAATATTAGAAGACCTGTTACAAATTAGAAACATAGCCACTGAAAACCAAAATGAAAATAAACACTGCAATTGCAGCTCAGTTTTCAAGATTTTAAGAAAAAAAAAAAAAATTGCTAAAAATCATGGCACAAAGTTAATGCCATGATAATTAGACACACACACAGATAGAGATAATAAATATTTAAAGGGTCCGCCAAATAACTTTTTTTTTTCGGAAATGCTTTAAAAAAACTACTGAATATTTTCTCAAATTTCTTTGTTATTTGAAAGTACAATCCTTCCGGTTAATAATGGAAAATAATTTCATTCAAATGGGCTGCCTAGCTTACACCAGAAGATGCCGATTTTGGCAAAAAAAAAAATCATCTTTTCAGATGAAGCTCATTTTGATCTTGGCGGGTATGTAAACAAGCAAAATTGTCGCATTTGGGGCACAGAAAACCCGCACGCATACATTGAAAAGCCGACGCACCCAAAACGAGTCACTGTTTGGTGCGGATTTTGGTCCAGAGGCATAATTGGGCCATTTTTCTTCGAACATGAGCAAGGAGTGGCCGTTACAGTCAATGGCGATCGTTATCGGGCCATGTTGAACAAATTTTTGTTCACAAAAATTGAAGAGGAGGATATTGGCAACATTTGGTTTCAACAGGACGGCGCTACGTGCCACACAGCCCAAGCTATACTCGATATTTTGCGCCCTGTTTTTGAAGATCGCATTATCAGTCGCAGAGCTGATGTCGTTTGGCCACCTCGGAGCTGCGACTTGACACCGTTGGACTATTATTTGTGGGGTGCCGTCAAAGATAAGTGTTACGCCGACAAGCCATAGACAATTGACGCTTTAAAGGACAATATTCGTGAAGTCATTGGTGAAATACAGATGCACACAATCGATAATGTGCTTAAAAATTGGACCGATCGTGTAGGCTACTGCATGGCCAGCCGAGGCAGCCATTTGCATGAAATTATTTTCCATTTATTAACCGGAAGGATTGTACTTTCAAATAAAAGAAATTTGAGAAAATATTCAGCAGTTTTTTTTTAAAGCATTTTCAAACAAAAAAAGGTATTTGGCGGACCCTTTATTAAGCCCAGGAAAAAAACTTTTTAAAATGTGTTTCATTATTAAAATTAAAGAATTTTTTTAAAATTAAAATTTAAAAAAAATATTCCAAGCAAGCCATTACAGACAAATGGACTACGGCAACAAAGAATTACAATCACAAAACTACATGGGCACACCACCACAAAGCGTAGGAAAAAGACAATAACAAAACAACAGCATATTCTGGAAATTGACAGACTGCAAATCAGAGATCAGCAATGAATCGTTTTTTCGCTTCTCATAAGCACACATAAAATATAAGTGAGTCAGCAATATTGAAATTTAATTACATATGTACTGTGATTCATTCATACTCACTACAATGTTGACTTATAAGAACAGGTTGCATAAGTATGCGTACAACGTGTTGACATCAAACTCATACCATTCGAAATATGTTTGATTCATAAGCCTGGGCATTTAGATTCATAACTTTAGAAAAATGCTTATAATACTTATAAATGATGTGAGTGATTCATCAGAATTTTGTCTTACTTGAGCAAACACAAATTTTTGGTAAGTAAAGGGTGTTTTTTTATAGAGGTATAGAACTTTAAGTTGCAATAAAATAACGATGGATTATTCGATTGACATTTATCCGAAAGATAATCTTGTGGCATTACATTTTAAATATGATTTCTGGCATACGACCGCCACGGCTGGCGCGGATGTAGTCCAATCTGGACGTCCAATTTTCGATGACTTTTTCCAACATTTGTGGCCGTATATCGGCAATAATACGGCGAATGTTGTCTTCCAAATGGTCAAGCGTTTGTGGCTTTACCGCATAGACCAATGACTTTACATAGCCCCACAGAAAGTAGTCTAGCGGTGTTAAATCACAAGATCTTGGAGGCCAATTCACAGGTCCAAAACGTGAAATTAGGCGGTCACCAAACTTGTCTTTCAATAAATCTATTGTGGCACGAGATGTGTGACATGTTGCGCCGTCTTGTTGAAACCACATCTCCTGGACATCATGGTTATTCAATTCAGGAATGAAAAAGTTAGTAATCATGGCTCTATACCGATCACCATTGACTGTAACGTTCTGGCCACCATCGTTTTTGAAAAAGTACGGACCAATGATTCCACCAGCTCATAAAGCGCACCATAGTGCGCGATACGTTTTCCGCACAGAACCATTATTTTCGAAATAAAATTACAATATTTGCAAGCGTTGTTCAGGCGTGAGTCTATTCATGATGAATTGCCAAACCAAACTGAGAATAAATCACTTGACAGCTGTTAAATCGGTCGCCATCTTGAAAAGTAATGCCAACTTAAAGTTCTATACCTCTATAAAAAACATCCTTTATTTTAGTGTTCGTACGCGACTCATACTTATTTTGCGATTCGTGTATATGTTGAGTTATTGAGATTCGAAATCAATCATACTTCATATGTGTTGTTAAGTATGAATATGATGAGTACTTCAAACTTTGAATATGAGTAGAGGTGTTCACTGATATTAAAAGAAGTATGAAGGCGGATAAGCATCAGAAATTATGAGTATGATTCGATTTGACTCATCTTTTTGAATACTCATTGCTGATCTTTGCTGTAATGAATTAAATATAAGCCGAGAGGCAGGTAATGTTGCGAGTTATTCATTTAATGGTTTCAAAATTACCGGCCTGGCAGGCTGACAGCTGTTAAATAGTTCTCATTTGAATATGGATAGTTTAACAATCTGTACTCAAACACAATTGGAACGCTTGCTAAGTGAATAGGAAAAATATCATGAAGCCGACAATCAAGTTTGCAAGATATTTGGAAAATATCAGATAAAAAGTTTTACTTTGGACTACAATTTGCTGCGTAAAGAATGCAAACGTAATTGGGCTCACCTGATGGATGGAGCTCAGAACATTATTGTAACGGGTGATTTTTTTAGCAATTATCTTCTTGGCAACACTGGTTTAAACAGCTCACGCACATTTCGTGTTTTGTTTCACTGTCAAAAAGCTTCAGTTTGGCCTATAATTTAACCATGAATCGTCTTACAAACGAACAACGCTTGCAAATCATTGAATTTTATTATCAAAATGCGTGCTCTGTTAAGAAAGTTCATCGCGCGCTTCTTCCATTTTATTGTCAGTTTAATCGACCCACTGAAGCGGCTATTCGGGCTAAATTTGTGACTAAATTTCGCACCAAATTTACATTGTTGGACATTAAACCACCAACACCGCTTACGTTGAGTGCGAACTGAAGAAAATATCGCAGCTGTATCGGCCAGTGTTAATGATGACCGACCATCAATTATCGATTCGTTGCCGTTCGCAGCAATTGGGCCTCTGTTACTCAACAACAACGTGGAAAATTTTGCGGAAGAATTTAGGTGGTGAAGCCTTTCAAAATACAGCTGGTGCAAGAATTGAAGTCGAACGACCTACCGTAACGCAGAATTTTTTTGGTGAATGGGGCTCTTGGAAAGTTGGCCGAAGATCCACATCTTTATCGAAAAATTGTGTTCAGCGTCGAGGCTCATTTTTGGCTCAATGGATACGTAAATAAGCAGAATTGTCGATTTTGGAGTGAAGATCAGCCAGAAGCATTGCAAAAGCTACCAATGCATCCAGAAAAAGTCACAGTTTGGTGCGGTTTATGGGCTGGTGGCATCATTGGACCGTACTTCTTCAAAGATGCTGCGAATCGTAACGTAAATGTGAATGGTGAGCGCTACCGTGAAATGATATCCAACTTTTTTTGCCCAAAATGCAAGAGCTTGACTTGCATGACATGTGGTTTCAACATGCCACACAGCACGCGTACCAATGGACTTATTGAGAGGCGATTTCGGTGAGCATTTTATTTCACGTTCGGAACCGGTCAATTGGTCGCCTAGATCGTGCGATTTAACGCCTTTAGACTATTTTATGTGGGGCTATGTTAAAGCTTATGTCCGCGTCAATTGACGCATTGGAAGACAACATTGAAGCATTTATTCGTGCTGATACCGGCCGAAATGTTGGAAAGAGTATGCCAAAATTGGACTAAGCGGATAGGCCATTTGAGGCGCAGTCTCGTGGTCAACATTTGCATGAAATAATCTTCAAACATTAAATTATATGGACCGTACTATCGATTCAAATAAAGATTTCATGCATTTTTCTGAATTTTATGTTTTTTTTTGAAAAATTTTCCTATAGCTCTTAAAAAATCACCCATTATAAACAAGAATTAATTAAAAAAAAATAATAAAAAATAAAATAATAATGTTTAATGCGAAATCATAAATAAAATATAATTTAAGCATGAATAAAATACGTTTCTAGGCTTTCTCTATAAATTTAAAAAACTTTAAAAATATTTAAAAAAAAAAATTCTTTTTAAACAAACACTCACCTCTTTTTAGGTTGACAGAAATCAGTTCCAACGAGTATATCCACCACACCACTCTCTTACTACTTTTTTTTCAAACAACCACACTTTAACACACCAACATTTAACGATGATATACGTTGAGCCACCACTTATCATTTAGAAATCCACCACTTTTTTCAACAAAATATCCACCACTCTATGGAAACTATTCAGTTTTTTTTTTCTTTCTTTTTGGACTACAAAAAAAAAAAAACCAAAAATTTTGCCATTTTTTAATGAAGGAAAGGTGACCCTTGAAGTTCAGAGCAAAAGTGGTTCTAAATTATTGGACCACCTTTGTTCAGCAATACAACTGAGCTTCTTTTTTTTTCTTCTTCTTCTTAAACTTATTGAACAGATCTCTCTCTTGGCGTTTCTTAATTATTTTTTTATTTTTTTTTTAAATTTTGGATTATAAACCATAGTTATGATCAACAATCAAACACGATCAACAACCACATTTACAATAATGGCTACAATAAAAAAAAATTAATTAAAAAAATATTAAAAAAACAGGCAACAACCAACTATTTCAATCAAATTTAACACTCCTTAGAAAAGTCCTTCGGAAAAAGAATTTTGAATGAACATTGAATTTTGATCAAAAATTTAATTCATGCCATAAAAGTGGTCAAATTTCTATTACTACTGAAATTATTTAGTAAATGGTGTCAGTAAACTGTTCACGGGGGTTGTATTGCTATTTGCAAAAGCGGTTTGACAAACTGATCTTACACAAGTAACTGCTACAAGCATAGAAGCGTAAAAAACTGAGCTACATTGCACAAGCGGCTTGTTAAGAATTCAATATGATCAAACAAAAGTTCCGTAAGTGGTTTGACAAACTATTTTTTAGTTAATGTGTCCATAGACCTCGCAAAAGTATCTGCTACAAGCACAAACATGTAAAAAAAAAATTGCACAAACTGCTTCTCCAAAGCTCCTGCAAAACCTAGTCAAAAAGTCTATAAAAAATACTTAAAATTTTTTAAATCAAATATTTTCAGAAAATATTGAGCGAGTGTTTTGTCACAAAAGTTCATGCAATTGTTGATTTCAAGTTTAGCATACGGTTTGTCAAAAATTCTACAGATTTTTTTTTCTTTTTTTTTTTTTTTTGTCAAGGAACTTCCGGTTTGACCTGAATTATTTCATGTCATATCGGTTTGATATGATAAGAACTTTGGTTTATACAAGCGATTAGAAAAGTCAACAGATCATTACGAAAGTCCAGAAAAAATTAGAAAAATCAACAGGTCATTGACAAAGTCCAGAACTGACTGCACAACTAATTGGAGCTGTATTTTGATATTTCGTTTAAACTGCAAACATGTGGATTGATGAGCTGAATTGCATATTTTGAAAGCAATATCAAACCCACTGTTAAAACTCTTGAAAATTTAAATTTCTTACGTTTAACTATCGTGTACCATTAAAAATAATAATACAAATTTTACAAGTTTGATCAGGTTTGATGAACATCATGACGAGTGTTTATAGATATGGTCAAAACATATGTGAAGCCTCTACCGTTTTTTTTTTAATAAGTAAAGTTTTTATTTAATTTTTATTTGCAAACAATTCGCAGTTTGTGCAAATTCAGCAGTTTGTGCAAATGGCTTGGACAAAAAATCTATAGGTTTATGAGTAAATTATTTTTTTTAAATTTGTATACGCCAGATAATATGGTAGATTAAAACTTTGATCAGGTTTAACTAATAGTTTGTACAATTTGATCAAAAAGTTTGAACAAATGGTTTGTACAAATAGCTTTAACTTGACAGAACAAGGGTGAACATTTTAAAAAGTTTAATATTTATTCTTTGAATTTTAAACAGTTTTGTTTACGCCATCTTCTTTTAATTTTCATTTGAAAACAATTCGCAGTTTGTGCAAATTCAGCAGTTTGTGCAAATGGCTTGGACGAAAAGTCTATATAGTTTATGAATAAACTATTTTTTTAATTTATGTACGCCAGATAATATGGTAAATTAATACTTTGATCAGATTTTACTACTAGTTTGTACAATTTGAACAAAAAGTTTGAACAAATGGTTTATACAAATAGCTATAATTTGACGGAACAAGGGTGAAAATTTTAAAAAGTTTGATATTCATTCTTTCAATTTTAAACAGTTTTGTTTATGCCATCAATATCAAAATTGAAATAGGCAGGTTTGTGCAGTTTGTTCCAATAATTTGGTCAAATATTGTATACGACTGTCGAAATAAAAATTTTATTTCTGAAGAAAGAAGTAGATTAACACTTTGATCAGGTTTAACTAATAGTTTGTACAATTTGATCAAAAAGTTTGTACAAATAGCTTTAACTTGACAGAACAAGGGTGAACTTTTAAAAAAGTTTGATATTTATTCTTTGAATTTTAAACAGTTTTGTTTACGCCATCAATATCAAAATTGAAATAGGTTTGTGCAGTTTGTTCCAATAATTTCATCAAACATTGTATACGATTGTCGAAATAAAAATTTTATTTCTGAAGAAAGAAGTAGATTAACACTTTGATCAGGTTTAACTAATAGTTTGTACAATTTGATCAAAAAGTTTGAACAAATGGTTTGTACAAATAGCTTTAACTTAACAGAACAAGGGTGAACATTTTAAAAAGTTTGATATTTATTCTTTCAATTTGAAACAGTCAGTTAACAGTTTTGTTTAATATCAAAATTTAAATAGGTTTGTGCAGTTTGTTCCAATAATTTGATCAAACATTGTATACGACTGACGAAATAAAAATTTTATTTCTGAAGAAGGAAGTATATTAAAACTTTAATCAGGTTTAACTAATAGTTTGTACAATTTGATCAAAAAGTTTGAACAAATGGTTTATACAAATAGCTTTAACTTGACAGAACAAGGGTGAACATTTTAAAAAGTTTGATATTTATTCTTTCAATTCTAAACAGTTTTGTTTACGCCATCGTCTTTTAATTTTTATTTGAAAGCAATTCGCAGTTTGTGCAAATGGCTTGGGCAAAAAGTCTATATGGTTTATGAATAAACTATTTTTTTTAATTTGTATACACCAGATAATATGTTAGACTAACAGTTTGAACAAATGGTTTGTACAAATTCCTTTTTTTTTGATATTCATTCTTTCAATTTGAAATAGTCAGTTAAAAGTTTTGTTTAATATCAAAATTGAAATAGGTTTGTGCAGTTTGTTCCAATAATTTGGTCAAACATTGTATACGACTGTCGGATTAAAAATAAAAATTTTATTTCTGAAGAAAGCGGTAGGAAAAGCTTAAAATTTCCAAAGGTATGGCAAATGATTTGAGTAGCTTGTACACATGGTTTATGCGAAATCGAAAAAAAAAATTATTTTACGGCAGTTTTTTAAGTTTGAGGAAGTTTTTTCTAGAATTAGAAAAAATTTAGTTTGATTTTTGGCATCAATGGGTTGGTGGTGTGATCAATACCTTGATTACAGATCATAAATTATAACCTAATTTTCCGCGATTGTTTCCTTTTTCTTTAACAAAAAATTCAAAAACTGTTTTTATTCGATCTGTTCAATAGTCTAAGAAATTGACGGACAGGGGGCGGCTTTTTAAACGATTCCCGCATAATACCGAATATAGCAACAGTAGTACTCGTACTCGTAAGTAAGTAGTAGCAGTAGTCGTAGAAGTGGTTTATCCTTACACTGACTGAAGTGTGGGTGGGTGGTGGTTGTAGTTTCTGATGTCCCAAAAAAAAAAAACACGATGATCATTGTTTAAAAGGCTGTTGCTGCTGCAAAACACACTGTAGTTGTACGTAGTTTGAAATAGGCGCTGCAGTCGTTGCTGTTGCGTATGTGGAGAGGCGACGACACGTTTAAGCCTGTACGGTTTGTAGTAGACACACACACAAGCAATATGCAGAAAGAGAGAGAGAGAGGGAAAGAAAGAGAGAATTTGACATGTTTTTTAATAACTATTGAAAACAAACAGAGATTCAGTTTGAGATTGAGATTGAGAGAGAGAGAGTTTGTTTTGTAGAGTTTGTAGGTAGGTTTTGTTTTTTGATGGGTCAAAAATTTATTTTTTTTTTTATAAAATTTTTTTTGTTGGACAGGTTTTTGAATCGATTAAAAAAAATTGCAAACCGGTTTACTTTAACTATTTAAATGATGTTTTTTTTCTGGTATTTAAAGTGCAAAAAAAAAATATTTTTTATAATTTTTAAATTTAAAAAAAAATTTAATTTTTTTATTATAGAATTAGTTGCATATATTTATAGATATATATATATATATTGTTGTTGTAGTTGTTGATGTGGTTGTTGTTGTAGTTTGTTGGTTTCATTTTCCATATATATATAATATATTCATATATAATATTTTATAAGTTTTCGTATTTCTTTTTTAATTTTAAATTATTTTTTAAAGAATTTTTACAATAAAATTTGAATTTTTCTTTTGAAACTGTAAAACGTAACAATTCAAATATATTTTTTTGTAGTATGGTTTTTGTAGTTTTGTAGTAAAAAGTATTAGTAATATATTTTCTTTAGTTTTTTTAATTGTTATTTTATTTTTTATTGAGTTTTAAAAGCCCAGAGTAGTAGAGAGTATTATTGTGGTTGTAAAAACGCTGTAATTGTTGTGGCTCTGTAGTTGTAGTTTGGTAGTAATAGTAGTAGTAGTATTGCTAAAGCTGTAGCTGTTATATTTATAAATATAGTAGTGGTGGTAGTGGAGATTGTTGGTGGCTGTTAAAATGCTAAGTGGTGGTAATTTTTTTCTATAAAAATCTTGCTGTATTTTTTTTTAATTTTTCAATAATATTACTTAGGTGTTGCGTTTTTCTGTAATAAATATTTTATTCAGTTTTAATAATATTTATTCTCTTGGTTATGATTGGAGAGTGTTTTACTGTGGTTGGTTAAATTTTTTTTATTCTTTCTTGAATTTCTGTCTTTACGTACATTTGCAATCATAAATAATTTAATATATACTTACAAAATGCCTTAAAAACTATATTCAAATAGGTTTTTTCTTTCTTAAGATATGCTAACATTTAAACACATGCACAAAAGTTAACACACTAACACAGAAATAAAATACCATAGAAATATTTGTAAACTACAAAACTACAGGAAAAAATTATAAATGTTTCTAGAGTTAAGAAAAAAAAATGTATATAAAAAACCTAAATATTTAAAATCTACACATAAATATCTGACAGGATTAAACACAGAAAAAAATTTAAACTTTTTTTTCTTTAAAAATTTTTCGACCACAAAACTTCACCACACACTTTTCTTAATAGTCATAATAAAGTGAAGGAAAAATAAAAAAATATATGAATACAACCAAGATCATAATGAAAGGTACACTAAGTTAGAGAAATATCAGCTTAAAAATGTTGCCTGAAAAACGTCTGATAATCTCAGACTACAAAATTTGTAGTTTTAAACGAAAAAAAATTTTTTTTTTAATAGCTAAGCATACAAATAAGAAAGAGAATGATACCAAAAAATTCCTACTGAACCACAAAATTAGTAGTTAAAAAAAAAAAAAAAAAAAAAAAAAAAACCAATACTTTCTAAGTATCGTTTTAAATATTTTGTGTTTTATTTTCATAAAACGAAGCTTTTTGTGATTTAACCCATTAGTGCCCAGTGGCAACTTAAGTCGCCAGCAGAGGTTGTCTTAGTTTTTATGCTCTGAGAGGAAATTGAGTGTAAAAACAAAACGGCAACCGTTAGAAAAAAAAGTAATTCGGGCATTAATGGGTTAATCATTAAAATATCAAAAAGTAGTTTTGTAGTTATAATTTTAAACCAGAATAACTTCCACAAACATTGACATTTTTATATAAAAACAAGAAAGAATAAAAGTTGAAGAACTTAAGTGCCTTAATGTACATCGCTAAATGAACCACAAAACTACATTTGAAAATTTTTTCTTTTTCCGTTCGTAGGAGATCTCTGATGAAACTACAAAACTACATTATTGAGATATTTTTAACTTTTCCACAAATTGTAAGAATATGTTCAAACCAGAAATATTAAAAAGTTTAAGCTTTTAAACTTACGAGTATTAAAGATTTCAGTGAAAAGGACTACAAAACTACATTTAAAAAAATGAATGAAATTAAAGCAAATACTTGAGCATACTTTCAATGGAAATTAAGTTTCTTCAATTAGCCGAGTGTTATATTTACGTTTATGGGAGACTTCTGATGAAACTACAAACCTACATTCTCTTTTGATAAGTTTTTTAAATTTTTCTTAAATTGTAAGAAAATGTTCATAAAATCAGAAATATTAAAAAGTTTTACAGTTTAAGAGTATTAAAGCTTTTAGTGGAAATGCCTACAAAACTACGCTCGAAGGAAATATAAAAAATTTAAAATCATTAAAGCTTTTAATGGAAAGGACTACACAAAAATACACTTGGAGGATATATAAAAAAATTGCTTTCAATAGAAAATGACTTTATTTTGCCTAGCTGAGTTTAATATTAAAGCAAAGGACTACAAAACTACATTGAGAGGAAATAAATAAATTGCAGACTTTTTTCTATATAAAATGAATTTATTTTTTCCTGAGCTCAGCAGAGTTCTATATTAACGATTTAATGACATTAAAGTTAAACTACAAAACTACTTTTTATGGAAATTCTTTCCAAACTGCATTCTAATTGTAAGCGAATGCTTCGATTTCTTTATATAAAATCACAAATATTAATAAAATATTAGAATTTAAGAGCTTTAAGTCTTTTAGTGGAAGTAAGCTACAAAACTACATTTGGAGGATATATAAAAAAAACTGTAATAATCTTTCAATAAATAATGACTATTTTGCCTAATTGAGTTAATGACATTTAAGTGAAACCACAAAACTACATTTTTTGAACATACATACATAATTGGCCATTACAACCCTTCAGTCAGGATTACGGCCTAGCTTCTAATTTTTTGAAAGGGTTTTTAAATTTTTCTTAAATTGTAAGAAAATGCTTATAAATTCAAAAATATTAAAAAGTTTTATAGTTTAAAAGAATTAAAGCTTTTAGAGGAAAGGCCTACAAAACTGAAGTCTTCTTTCAATAAAAAAATTACTTTGTCTACCATAGTTTTATAGTAACGGATTATGAAACTACAAAACTACTTTTTATGGAAAGTGTTATTAAATATTAAATTGCAAGAAAATGCTTCGACTTCTTTATATAGAATCACAAATATTAATAAAATATTCACCCTTATTCTGGTTGTCGTCGTCGTCGACGTCCTTTTTGAGTCGACATCGTTTTCTGTCGTCGTCGACATCACGTCGACACTGTCCTGGTATTCTGTAACAGTACTGTGTCGACGTCGAATGTTTATCGAAAATTGTAATAACACAAAACACACATCTCTAATATTTAAGTCAGCCGATTCATTTTATGGTTTATTTAAAAAAAAAAAAAAAGGAAAAAAAAAGGAAGTTTTTTTATCATCAGGACTGTCAAAATCAGCGATGTATTGAGCCATGTCCAGAAATATGTGGCCGTTTTGCGCTTTGCAATGTTGTAAACCACAGTCCGTTCTGTACTTGTATTCAAGACTATACAGGAAATCCATTTGTTCATTGCCAAAGAATAAGGATGTTTGATACGATTACAATTGCTGCGAAAACTTAGCTATTAATACGGTTTTTAATGTCTGTAGTTGAACCTCAAAAGGATGTTGTTGCTTCGAATCCTTGTCAACCTTCACCGTGTGGTCCGAATTGCATTTGTAAGGATATATGGACAACACCTTCATGTACTTGCTTACCAGAGTATGCAGGACAACCACCTAATTGCCGCCTAGAATGTCCCTCGTAACAAACTTGTATTAATCAGAAATGTAAGGATTCCTGCTTAGGACTTTGTGGCCAAAGTGCAGTTTGTCGTGTTAATAGCCACACTCCAATGTGTTATTGTGAGTCTGGCTATACTGGTAATCCATTTGTGCTATGCTCTCCCATACAACAAAATCCACCTGAAGTTGTCGACCCTTGGAATCCATCGTCTTGTGGACCCTACGCTCAATGCCGCCAACAAAATGGCGTTGCGTCTTGTCAATGTTTACCTGATTAATTTGGCAATCCTTATGAAGGTTGTCGACCGGAATGTTTGATTCCGACTGCCCGTCGAATAGGGCATGTGCTAATGAGAAATGTAAAGGCCCATGTCCTGGTACCTGTGGGCAGAATGCCGAATGTTTTGTTAGAAATCATTTGGCGACGTGTAACTCTATTTATGGATATCAAGGCGATCCATATCGCTATTGTGCTAAGGAAGAAAAACGTAAGACAATAAAAATTCACCACAAGAGTTAATTTTTTAATGCTTGTCGTTTCCAAAAATGACGTCGACAAAATCAGAGTCGACACAACAGAATATCGACTTAGTATTGACTTACAGAATACCAAATGTGTGTCGACAGTCATCGATAACTGTCAATAACGAAAAACAGAATACCAATTTTAAATTGTCGACGACGACAACCAGAATAAGGGTGATTATTTTATTAAATAAGGGCTTTAAGTCTTTTAATGAGAGTCAACTACAAAACTGCATATCGAAAAAAAGAAATTTTTATTATTATTCGATTCCACTGATTTTATTTGTGATTGTTTAAATAAATATTTATTTAAATATTCATATTTCTATAGAATTTAAATTTATTTATTTTTATTTTATTTCAATAAACCAGAGATAACTGACATTTTAGTAGATTTTCTCTTCGTTTTTTTTAATCCCTTTGTGGTTTTATTTTTGATAAAATGCCGAAAATGTATTTGTGGTCTTTGTAATAATGCTTAAATTTTTTTACATGTTCTTGTTCAAAAACTACATTTCAATAGACAATAAAAATTCAGAGAAAAAAAAGATAAAAAAAAACAAAAAATAGAAAATAGAAATTTCAACAACTAAAAAAAAAAAACAATCAAAGTTTCTCCACCCCACAAAACAACAAATATTATTAAAATATTACAAATGACAATTAGATTTGACGAGAAAAAAAAGAGAAAAAAGAAAAAAAAAAGAAAAAAAGAAAAAAAAGAAAAAAAAAATAAAAATAAAAAAAAACATCAGTATGTTATACATGGAACACATGGTGTTCAAGAGTTCACAGAGAAAACTTGCAAAAAAAAATTCTTTATTTGACATACAAAGTATTAAAAAGAAACACTTCCATGCTGCTCTCTCCTTCTTTCCCTTTATCATATGCCTGCCTTGTGGTTCCATTAAATAGTTGTGAAAACCACAGAAACAAAAAAGAAAGATAAGAAAGGAAAGGAATTTTCCTTCCACCCACACACACAGCAGCAAAGGATTAAAAGGATAACGGAGAGCGAAAAATAAAATAAAAGCCTTTAGGAGAGAGAGGAAGCAAGGTTAAAAGGGAGAAATACAATCTGAAAACAACATTAAAAACATTTTAAAATTCTAAAAAGGCAGAGAGAAAGGAAAATAGAAAAAAAAATTCTTCATTTTATTTCATCCCAAATATAACTGTTTAGATTTCCTATTGGGTTCATTGTTTGTTATAGTATTCGTTTGTAGTTGTAGTTTTTATTTGATATGCTTTGTTGTTGTAGTAGTAATTGCTCTTATATGTTGAAGTATTAGTAATAGAAAACAAATGGTTTTCTTTTATTCGTTCTCTTTTTCTTTTATCTTCAAACGAACATTTATTTCTTCTAAGCTTGTCCTCCATCCTCTCCCTCCTCCTACAGATAACCAAAAAGGACTCGTTTTTAACATCAATATGAATACAAAATTGAAAAAAAAATAACAACCCAGGATAATACTTATGTTTACAGACATAAATTTTTGTATGGGTTTTTATCAGCATACAGCCATACTATATACCTCCTCCTCCCCTCCCCATCCACAACATACATGCCGTCCTCGCCTAATATTTACAAAATATTTACATACTCATATGAGTTGTCGAAATATTGTTTTATGCGAGGGTAGAAGCTTAAATATCAGAGCAACAACTAAAACAAAAATTATTGAATTTGTCCCACGGGTAGAAAAATTAGATGAAAAGATCATGTTCAAACAGCAGTTTTTCTGCTCTGGAAAGCACGGAACTGATCTCCTAGCTGATATCATTTTCCATCTACCTTGTCAACTTCTAGAAAGTGTCGACTTCACCGCTTTAAATTCCAGAAATCCCCATTTGATGCACTGGTGTGTCTCAGCACCTGTTCAGTTAGTTATAGGAGACCATATAATTAAATCTTTCGAGATGGTGCGCTCCTATACCACAATTTGCAACGTGGTCATCGTTTGCGAAAACGCAAGTGAACAAATAAATGACTGCCGTGTATATACGGCATCAGTCTCTGTGGCAATAAGTTACTGCCGTATTTACACGCCGTCAGTTACTATGATTCACCAAGTGACTGCCGTATATACACGACAGCCGTTGCGAAATGCTAAATCGGTATCGAGGAATAAAGTCCTTTGACTCTAGCATGTCCAGTTGCTTAGGTCATTAGTTTATCGAGTTTAAACTGAATGCTGCAGGAAGACAATTTTCGCATTGCGTGAAATGCTCCAGGCACTGTTATACTATGTTCAGACATGCACTTTTATTGAGTCAATATTCGGTTTATTGAATACAATATTTTAAGTGTTTAGACCTAACAATATACGCAGTTGATATTTGAGTTGTCGAATATCAATAGAAAGTGTTCGGAAAATTGTAATATGCTCACTGAACGTACTTATGACAGTGTTGTATTTCAAATTTTAATCAATATTATAACAATTTATGAATTTATTGAGCAATAATTGGCATTATCTCCTAGCTAGAAAGTGTAGACTTCATCGCTTGTTATACAAGTTTTAGGTACCCAATTATCTACCAAACTAGGAACCACTTTCTTTTCTGTATTGAATGGAAGATGACTTCTCAAATCTTCCTAAGAAATGATATCCCAGAAGGAAAGGAAAGAAGAAGGTAATCACAGAAATCGCAAGGCAACCCTCGTATTGGTTGCTTATTTTCCAAAGTAAATAATTTTCATATTTCTATGCATAAATAATGGTAATAAATATTGCCACACAATATGAATATATAAACTGAGACGGGGCAGAGATAGGAGTGGTGTGGTTTATTATAATCCCGACAGATTTCCTGGCTGGTCTCATTTTACGCCCATCTTGTCAACTTCTAGAAAGTGTAGACTTTTCCCCAAATCACCGCATGCTATACAAGTTCTTCTGGGTGCCCAAAAACCTAACGAATCAGAAGCGACTTTTTTCTCTGAATAGAGCGGCGCAGATATGGAAGTGGTGTGGTTTATAATAATCATGACTAAATAAAATATTCGGGTATCTGTTTCTAATATAATGAAAGATAATTTTATAAATAGTTGTCACTTTGTAGCTGGGTTCGTCTAAAGATCATACTTTATCAGTTTTTCTTGGTTTCTAATACACATTCTATTAACTTGTTAACCTAAACTTGTAATGCATTTGATTGTATAGTTATTTTTGGTCAAACAAAAAGTTGTGGCTTTGTAGCTGAGGTCTGAATATCATAATTTATCAGTTTTTCTTCTTTTATTTTGTTTTTAATACGAATTCTAATAACTTTTAATAACGAAACTAATTTTATAATTATTTTCGTTTAAATAAGAAATTGTCGCTTTGTAGCTGAGGTCTGAAAATCTTACTTTACTAGTTTTTATTTTTCTGTTGTGTTTTTAATACAAATTCTAACTGCTTTTGATAATCCCTACTTGTAATGAAGTTAATTTTATAGTTATTTGCGTTTAAACAAAAAATTGTCGCTTTGTAGCTCAGGTCTGAATATCATAATTTATTAGTTTTTATTTTTTTGTTTTGTTTCTAATACAAATTCTAATAACTTTTAATAATCTATACTTGCAAAGAAGCCAATTTTATAGTTATTTTCGTTTAAATAAGAAATTGTTGCTTTGTAGCTGAGGTCTGAAAATCTTACTTTACTAGTTTTTGTTCTTTTATCTTGTTTTTAATACAAATTCTAATAATTCTTGTTAATCTATACTTGTAAAAAGCCAACTTTATAGTTATTTGCGTTTAAATAAGAAATTGTCGCTTTGTAGCTAAGGTCTGAAAATCATAGTTTATCAATTTTTCTTTTATTTTGTTTTTAATACGAATTCTAATAACGTTTAATAATCCATACTTGTAATGTATTTGATTTTATAATTATTTCTGGTGAAACAAAAAAATTGTCGCTTTGTAGCTGAGGTCTGAAAATCTTACTTTACTAGTTTTTATTTTTCTGTTGTGTTTTTAACACAAATTCTAACTGCTTTTGTTAATCCGTACTTGTAATGAAGCCAATTTTATAGTTATTTTCGTTTAAATCAGAAATTGTCGCTTTGTAGCTCAGGTCTGAAACTCATAATTTATCAATTTTTCTTCTTTTATTTTGTTTTTAACACAAATTCTAAATGCTTTTGTTAAGCCGTACTTGTAATGAAGTTAATTTTATAGTTATTTTCGTTTAAATAAAAAATTGTCGCTTTGTAGCTCAGGTCTGAAAATCATAATTTATCAGTTCTTCTTTTGTTTTGTTTTTAATACAAATTCTAATAGTTTTTAATAATCTATGCCTGCAAAGAAGCCAATATAATAGTTATTTTCGTTTAAATAAGAAATTGTCGCTTTGTAGCTGAAGTCTGAAAATCATATTTTACAGTTTTTCTTCATTTGTTTTGCTTTTAATACAAATTCTAATAACATTTAATAATCTATGCTTGTAATGTATTTGATTTTATAGTTATTTTCGATCAAACAAAAAAATTGTCACTTTGTAGCTGAGGTCTGAAAATCATAATTTATCAACTTTTCTTCTTTTATTTTGTTTTTAATACGAATTTTAATAACCTTTAATAATCTGTACTTGTAAAGAAGCTAATTTTATAGTTCTTTTCGTTTAAGTAAGAAATTGTCGCTTTGTAGCTTAAGTCTGAGAGTTTCAATTTCCAATTTATTAAGTTGGGAAAAGAAATCCAAGTATATTTTACGTACATTTAGTGATAAAAATTTCAAATATTCTAGTATTTGACAGAATTCATTTCATTATGTAGTTTTGTAGCTTTGTTTACTACTGTTTTGGGAAAATTGTCTGTGCCTTTCAAATATGTACGTCAGTCAGTAAATCAATATTAAATGTTGTGTGTTACACAACATCTCTTCTTTCTTTCGATATTTATTGAATGAGTGAAAGACATGCAAACTGAATAATAATAAAAGGATTCAAATAAAAAGGAAAATTTAAATCCTTACCATAAATACTCAAGGATTTTTGTGTTTTTATACATTGCAATACAATGTTTTTGTTTTTGTACATTTTTTGGCAAACATTTATCTTGATTTAGTGTGTGTCTTTAAGTTAATTTATGAACCTTTAGATATACAAATACTGGTCGGTCGTCGTTGTTGTCATTTGGTATTCCTAAATGAGTTTCAAATGTTTTTCAAATGATCTTTATTAAATCCTTTTTTATTTATAATTATCCTGTCTGATAGACAACATGAAATACATACATACACAGAAAAGACTTCATTTGCTAGGGCAGTACAAGCAATTTGAATTAAATCCTTGTCGCAAGGATTTTATATTGGCCTGCAACGTAAGAGTGGATTGGCTGACTATCAGTTTCAAATACTTAGAGGGTTAGAGAGAGAGAGAGAGAGAGAGAGAGAGTGAAACAAAATCCATAGAAATATTTAAATTAATTTCTATGTTTTAAGGAGAGTTTTGTTTTTATTTCTTTCTTTCTTGTAATCCCTGGATAAGCATAAATGTTTTGTATCGAATAGGATATGAATCTTAAAAGGGCACACTTGTGTTTTAAAATAGATTGTAATTCACTTGTTCTTTTTTTGAAATAATTGAAAAAAAAAACATTTGAAATGTTCATAAAACCTGATATTCAATAATAAAAATCTAAAAACTCTGTGGGACAACTAAAAAGGAAGCTTGGCTCTCGTTATCTTAACTTAATCTCCATATCTTCGGCTCTCTTTACCAAATGAAACTAGTTTAAAGAATTCTGGTGGAAATAGACGTCCTTAACTTAGTTCTCCGGGCATGTTATTATGCCTATGAACCTAGCAATTGGAGATCTTTGAATAATTCGCAATTTTCCAGAAATATGTGCGTTTCTTGAACATGCATTATACTGATGCCAGAGTTTTAATTTGTTCAGGTTGTTGATTCGAGTTTTTTGCCGCAATGTCTGAGCTCGGTATAACTGCGAAGCTGATGAGGCTATGCAGAATGACGTTGAGCAAGGTAGGAAAGGATCTCTCCGAACCTTTTGATATCGTGCGAGGTTTCAGACAAGGCGACCCCTTATCATGCGAGCTCTTCAATTTCGTTTGCGAAAGGCGGGAATGCATCGCAATGGCACTATTTTTCAAAAAAGTGTCCAGTTGCTTGCGTACGCTGATGACATTGACATCATAGGTCGTACCAAGCGAGATGTTACTGCTGCCTTTAGTGCTATTGAACGGGAGTCTAGTAAGATGGGTCTGGCAGTAAATGAGGGCAAAACAAAGTATATGTTATCGACAAGTACAGATGCGCGGCGTATTGATTCTCAGGTTACGGCCGATAACTACACTTTTGATACGGTCAAGGAATTCATCTATCCGCTGTTACCACCAGAAATGATGTCAGTCTGGAGATCAAGCGCAGTACCACTCTTGCTAACAGGTGCTACTATGGTCTCAAAATAGGCAATTGAGTAGCAGAAACCACTCTTGTGCGACAAAACTAACACTTTACAAGACACTCATCCTACCCGTGCTTCTTTATGGCGCAGAGGCATGGACCCTATTAAGTACAGATGCAGCGGCCTTGAGAGTGTTCGAGAGAAAAGTACTACACAAGATCCTCGGTCCAGTGCGAGTTGGCGATGGTTTCCGTATCCGATCCAACAGTGAGCTGTATCAGCTCCTCAACGACATAGACGTTGTACAGCGTATTAATATCCAGCAGCTACGCTGGCTCGGCCATGCCGTTGGAATGGAGGAGGATGCTCCGACGAGACGGGTATTTGATGCGGGAATCTACGGAGGTCGGCGAAGAGGTCGACCTTGCATCCGTTGGAAGGACCATATCGAGGAAGCCCTGTCATCGATTGGTGTGACCAACTGGCGTAGGCGCGCACGAAGCAGAGCTGCCTGGAAGGATGTGTTGCGACAAGCCGAAATGCGTTGAACGGATTGTTATGGCCAATTAAGTAAGTAAGTAAGTGTTGATTTCCATGTACACCACACCCCGCGTTACCATTCAACTTCGGGAATTGGATGGGACATCTAGCTTTAAATTCCAAAAATCCCTATTTAAAGCACTGGTTTCTCAGCACCTGTTCAGTTAGTTTTAGGAGACAATAGAATTAAATCTTTCGAGATGGTGCGCTCCTATACCACAATTTGCAACGTGGTCATCGTTTGCGAAAACGCAAGTGAACAAATAAATGACTTCCGTGTATATACGGCATCAGCCTCTGTGGCAATAAGTTACTGCCGTATTTACACGCCGTCAGCTGCTAAGATTCACCAAGTGACTGCCGTTTATACACGACACCCGTTGCGAAATGCTTAATTGCTATCGAGGAATAAAGTCCTTTAACTCTAGCATAGTCGCCGTAGCCTAGTGGGTTTCGACTTCCTCTCAGCAGATTTCTGGCAAAAACTCTGAGTAAATAAAATTGCTAGGAAAAAAGTTTCTCAATAATCTGTCGTTCGGAGTCGACTTTAAACTGTAGGTCCTGCTTAGGTCATCAGTTTATCGAGTTTAAACTGAATGCGGCAGGAAAAAAATTTACGCATTGCGCGAAATGCTCCAGGCACTGTTATATTATGTTCAGACATACACTTTTATTGAGTCAATATTCGGTTTATTGAATACAATATTTTAAGTGTTTAGACCTAACAATATACGCAGTTCAGCTGCTTATTCAATATTCATTTGACAGCTGGTTGGTTCAACATTGTTTTTTTTTTTTGTTTGTCGTTGTTGATTTTTGAGTTGTCAAATATCAATAGAAAGTGTTCGGAAAATTGTAATATGCTCACTGAACGTACTTATGGCAGTGCTGTATTTCAAGTTTTAATCAATATTATAATAATTTATGGATTTATTGAGAAATAATTGGCATTTTATATGAAATATTGAGTTCAATAATGCCGTTTGTTATGATTTACTCAATATAAGTGCATGTCTGAACATAGTGTTAGTAAGGATTGCATATTGCTTTCTGAAGTCGTTTAAAATCCTTTAATTTTTGCATTTTGCTGAGGTTCACACCCAGGCGATCTATGCTCTTTATCGCCAAGAATGTGTAGAAGGGTTTGAGTCCGTATCTTTTACCAAGATGGCCTGCTGCTTATAGATAAAGAGAGCCAGATGGAGAAGCCATTGGAACTCCATTAGTGAACGACATTAGAAGACGTATATCAATATATGTGAGGCACGCATTCCAAAAGGTCTTCAAATTCCTTATTTTTTTTAAACTCTTAAAATACAATAATTTTTCCCAGCGATGGTTTGCATGCCAGGGATGGGAAAATCTATGTTAAAATTATTAATTTCGCTTGACTGAATCTCTCTCTTCTATCAATAACTTACAATTCAATTAAATTTTTTTTGATTTTAACATTCAAAAGCAAGACAAACAAAGATTAAAAAAAAAAAAAAAAAAAAAAAAAAAAAAAAAAAAAAAAAACAGAGAATGAGTATTATAGGCGAGTGATTGAGACGGATGGAGCTGAAAATCAATTAAGAAAATATATTTCAATACATACTTCAGAGTAAAAACTGACTTTCTATAAAGCTTTGTGTCACAAACAAAACGAAAACTGACAACAAATATAAAGAGACAGAGCAAGAGAGAGAAGACAGAAGCCAGTGGTATAAAAAAAAAACGAAATAAAAAGGAAGAATTAAATGCAAATTGTCTATGACACTATTGTCAAGAGACAGAGAAAGAGAGAGAGAGAAGAGAGAGAAGTAGTTGAAGTTTTTCATTTTGGTTTTCCTTTTTTTCCATTTTTTAACAGACTTTTTCATTTGAAATGACAAGCCGGCTTGGCTGGTGGCGGCACAACACCTCAACCTATTGAACTCCAGCAAACAGCAGTAGAACAAGAAAACTAGGCACAGAAGTAGTTTGAAATACAATGGGGCAGCCGGCAAAACATTTTCAGTCTTTGTAGTCACAGACCATCAAACGAAAAAAAAAAAGAAAAAACATCTGTACTCTGTTGTAAAGAGAGAATATAATGGAGAGGCGTTTAAATGTTTTAAAACTTTTAGTTTGGAGAACATTATCCAGGCCGTGTGGCAAAGCAGGCATACCAACATGCTTTTAACACCAGCAGGAGGAAGAAATACACGAAATTGTGTCTCCTGAAAACGAAAAAAAAAAAGTTTTTCTGCTGCAATATTACTCCCCATTTATAAGGCCTCCAGGTATAATGACAAGAAATTTTTTTGTCTCTTAAAAAATAATGAAATGGAGTCCTTAAAATATTGCAAAGGATTTTCTGTCAACATAAAGTTTATGACAAGAAAAAGGTTGGGTTGCCTAAAAGTTCACTTCAATTCCATAACAAACCGAAATTATTTGTAAAGCCTTTGAACCTTATGGTCTATATCTTTTGGCTGAAATTAATAAAAAGAGAGACAAAAGGAAAATTATGAATTAATGACTATGAATCCAGGCTTTAATATTCAATAACTCTGGGCAGAAAGAAGAAAATCGTTTAATTTTCAAAATAGTTCTCTTTACAGGCCTCAAACATTTTTTATTTTTGAAGGAAACTAAAATTCTGCATTTGCATTTCTGCAATGTGGCCTAAAACGTAAAATATTAAAGATTTTGAAACTACAATTTGCGGAGAAGTTATACAAAAAAAAAAAAAAAAAAAAAAAAAACAACTTAACTTAACTTAAAAGAAACTACAATTTGCGGAGAAGTTATAAAAAAAAAAAATTATCCGCACTTTCCACAAATGCACATGATTTGAAGTGTATATGGGTTTCCATAGCGTGGCTTAATGTTAACTGGCAGATTATTTGTTGTGAAGAACTGGGGATCTATTGTACTCCCCTCAACCATTTTAGGGTATAATTTCTTCACTTTAAACAAAATTTCATACGAAAAATTTTCCTTCTGGCCTCTACAATAGAAATGCTTATCATGTCTGCTTGCTGCCAGCAGACAGCTTGTCGCCGACTTTCTAAAATTAAATTCAACTTTCGTCCGTAACTTGTTTTCCTCTCCAACACAATCAATCCGTTCATGATGTTCACGTTCATGTTCATTTTCATTGAATTTCATCATTTTCATTTCATTCCATTTCATTATTTTCTTCATTCATTCATTCATTCAGTTTTTTTTATGTAAATTTTATTATGCAGAATAAATAAATTAATTCCAGAGTAAAAGACTTTTTCTAAAGCATTTTTTTAATTTAATTTTTCATTCACTCACTCACTCATTCATATCGTACCCCGTCATAGTAATAGTTTTTTTTTCGTTTTCTTTTTTCTGATTTTCAGCTTCAATCATGTGCTCTGCTTTCATTGAGAAATGAAATTTAAAATGAATTTCAAAAAATGAAATAAAAAATCAGAAGAAAACTACATTTTGGAAATTGCATATAAAAACGTACATAAAAAGTACTAAAATTGGTACCTGTTGAGTACTTTTCCTGTATCTTTTACTATTTTTTTAATGAGTTTTGGAAGGCGACATTAAAATGTGGACTTTTGCAAGGTACTTTTATGTACTTTTGAAGTACAATTTTTGGTACTTTCGCTCTTAAATTTTTTCACAAATTTTGTAATATTTCAGAGGCTTCTTTTTGAAGCAGAAAGTAATTTAAATCTTGATCTTATACAGACTATAGTTTTGCATACGATTTTAATACTCTTTAAGATACAATTTTTAATACCTTAATTGGATAACTTTGTAAATATGTACCTTCAGTTATCTTGTTTTGGGTACAATTTTTGGTACTTGAGTAACACAATTTTTGTTTCTTTTTTAAACACATTTCTAGGCCATCGAACTCTCCGATAAATTCTCGAATCTGGGCATACCTATGAGGACATGTAAGATCTTAATTGATAATGCAATCGTCGATTCCGTCAACGACGGGTGGGCGGCCTCAGACACGGGTAGAACGACTCGTAAAATCTGGAAAAGGCTGGATGAGGGACGCACAATAAGTCTACTTAAACTCCAAAGAGGGGCGCTCAGTGTAGTTGTCGGTGTCATTACGGGGCATTGCATTATGGGTACACATGCGAGGCGCATTGGTCTTGAAAACCTTGCTAACGACTTCTGCAGAAGCTGCAGAGATGAGGAAGAAGAGGAGACTGTCCCTCACCTGCTAGGTACATGCCCGGCTCTTTGCCAAAGAAGGACGTACTTGGGATCTGGATGATCTGGAGGAACTATCAAGGATTGACAGTGGCAGCCTAAATCGCTTCACCAGGAGCTCCGAGCGGGCCCAATGCGGGCTAAGTAAGTCCATCCAAAAAATTTTCTTGAATGGGCAGCCACCTCTACCTACCTACCTAAACACATTTCTGGGTACAATTTCTGGTACCTTTACTCTGATTCTTTTTCAAAACTTCTCTCACATTTTAGAGCCTTTTCTGCTTTCTTTTTTGAAACAGAAAATCATCTGAAACCTGTGCCTTATACCGGGTACATTTTTGTACTTTTAAGATAAAATTTTTAATGCCTTAATTGGATCCTTCTTTTCTAATTTATAAATACAATCAGTTATCTTGTTTTAGGTACAATTTTTGGTACTTGAATAACACAATTTTTGTTTCTTTTTTAAACACATTTCTAGGTACAATTTCTAGTACCTTTACTCTGGTTCTTTTTCACAACTTCTCTAATATTTTAGGGCCTTTTTTTGCTGTCCTTTTTTGAAACAGAAAGTCATTTGAAGCCTCTGCTTTATATCGGGTACATTTTTGTACCTTCAAGATAAAATTTTTAGTACCTTAATTGGATCCTTTTTTTCTACTTTATAAATAAATTCAGTTATCTTGTTTTGGGTAAAATTTTTTGTACTTGAGTAACACAATTTTTGTTTCTTTTTTAAATACATTTTTGGGTATAATTTCTGGTTCTTTTTCACAACTTCTCTCATATTATAGAGACTCTTCTGCTTTACTTTTTTGAAAAAGAAAGTCATTTGAAACCTCTGCTTTATACCGGGTACTTTTTTGAGTACGCTTTTAGACTCTGCAAGATAAAATTTTTAGAACCTTAATTGGATCAGTCTTCAAGATACAGTTCTTATTAGTACCTCAATTGGATCCCTTTTTTGCTACTTTTTAAATATCTTCAGTTCTCTTGTTTTGGGTACGATTTTTGGTACATTTTTTTTTGGTACTTGAAAAACAATACAAATGAATACATTTCTGAGTACAATCTTAGGTACCTTAAATCTGGTTCTTTTTCACAACTTTTGTAATATTTTAGAGACTTTTCTGTGGTATTTTTTGAAATAGAAAGTCATTTGAAATCTTTGCTTTATACCAGGTACAATTTTTATACTCTTCTAGATACAATTTTTAGTACCTTCATTGGAACACGTTTTATGCTGTTTTGGTATATACTGTTGCTAGCTATCATGTTTTGGGTACAATTATTGGCACTTTAAGAACCCAATTTTTGTCTCTTTTTGAATACATTTATGGGTAAAGTTTTTGGTACTTTTTTTGGGAAAATTTCACAACTTTTTTGACACTTTAAAGTACCATTTTCTTTTTATACAAACATTTTTTTAGTACACTACTGCGTACAATGTTTGGTACTCTTCTAAGTACAATAATTTTTACCTTCATTGGAGGAGCCTTTTTTGTTTGTACTTTAATAAATTTTTGATATCTTGTTTTGGGTACAATTTTTGGAACCTTTTTTTGGTACCGTAATAAAACAATTTTTGTTTACTTTTGAATACGTTTTAAACCTTTTAAAGCCCCCCTTTTTCTTCTTATAAAATCGGAATTCATTTTAAGATTTTATAATTTTCCAGGTACTTTTTTATGGTACATTTTTTGGGACAATTGTTTGTACTCTTCTATGTAAAATTTTTGTCACCTTCCTTAAAAAAATTTTGAAACATTTTTTAATATCTTTTGGTTCCAATTTGTGTTCACTCTTGCTGTTAGCATCTTTTCTTTTTGGTACTTTTTTTATGTACTTTTTTAGGTACTTTTTATGCACCATTTCAATAAAACTTTATTTCCTTTTTCTTCTTATGAAATCGGAATTAATTTAAAAATTTTATAATTTTCCAGGTACTTTTTTTATGGTACACTTTTGGGTACAATTTTTTGTACTCTTCTAAGTAAAATTTTTGTCACCTTTCTTAAAAATTTTTTGATACATTTTTTAATGTCTTCTGGTTACAATTTGTGTTTACTCTTGCCGTGAGCATCTTTTCTTTTTGGTACTTTTTTTAGGTACATTTTTATGCACCATTTCAGGGAAACTTTATTTCCAGTCGCTAGCAGAACTCTCCCATTCATATTTTCATGCTTATTTATGGCGAATTAAAACACTTTAATTCGCATGCATACCCAACGACCAATTCAGTAGATGGAGAAGGAGGAGCAACAG
Source organism: Sarcophaga subvicina (assembly GCA_936449025.2). Lineage (NCBI taxonomy): Eukaryota > Metazoa > Arthropoda > Insecta > Diptera > Sarcophagidae > Sarcophaga > Sarcophaga subvicina. Next base: position 105,781,522 of record OW388084.2, read on the forward strand.
GAGGGGAGGCCATTTGTGAAGATGTTGTTCACAAGAGCAAGTGCATTTAAATGTTCAGCTAATTTGTCGCGTGTCACTTGAAATTGTTGTTCATTCTGTTGTTGCTTGCAATTGTTGTCGCTTCAAACGACAGAAGAAAAACAAACCAAAAAAAAAAAAAAACAACAACAGCCTAGGCCAGCCATTGAAAATTTTCATTCAGATTTTCCTTGCATTTCTTTTGTGTTTTTTTTTTATTGCCATTTAATATGAGATTTTCTTTCTTTGCTTTCTTGTCTTTCTTGGCAGTTCATTTCTTCCTTTCTTCTTCAAAGACGTTGTAAAATTCTTTCTACACTTGTCGCACACTGTTTGTCTGTGTATTGTTGTTGTGACAAGAATGGGTGGGTGGATGGATTTCTAGCTGAGCAACAACACGGCAGCATCAACATTATCGTTGTGCCGTCATTTGGCGGTTAAAGTGGTTGCAAAGAAAAAGCACAAAAGACAACAACAAAACCACACAATGTTGAGTATGATGATGACGATGACGATGATGATGATGAGAAGCGTGATTAACGTACGTTTACATGAACGCGTCATACAAAATTATGATGATGGTGGAGGGAAGAGGCAGAGATGGATGAATGTTTTTGACTAGATTTTTTAGAAGAAAGAAAAAAAAATTACCATCGCCACTCGTTGAACTACAATATCAGCACAAGACCATCGCCGTCACCATCACCTTGTAATTAAATATGAGAGCTGCAGCAATAGCGCAGCAAAATGAAACGCCAATCATAAAAAACAATTTATGGCCGCTTTTGAAAACAAAGTCATGGTAAATGAGCTAAAATGCATTGGGGAACACAGATATGGCACAATAATATTTACCAGAAAGTTCAAAATGTTGGTACTTTTTGCAAAAGGGGAGAAATTTCTCTGTTAACTTAACATTCTCTGTCAAAACAAAAGCGGATATAACTTTTGCAGCTAACTTCAGACCAGAGATCAGCAATGAATCGTTTTATCGCTACTCATAAGCACTCATGAAATTTTGAATAAATGAGTCGTCAACAATATTGAAATTTAACTATGTACTCTGATTCATTCATACTCACTACAACGTTGATTTATAAGTACAGGTTGCAATGAGTATGCGTATAACGTTGGCATCAAACTCATACCATTCAAAATATGTTTGATTCAGAACTTTAGAAAAATACTTATAATACTCGCAACATTCATCAGAATTTGCAGTTTTAGTTGTTAGGCATTTACAACAATAAAAACAAACAAAATCGTACGCGATTCATACTTATTTTGTGCTTCGTGTATATGTTGAGTTATGGAGAGTCGAAATTAATAACATGAGTACGATCAGTACATCAAACTTTGAATATGAGTAGAGGTTCCATGATATTAAATTAAGTATGAATGCGTGGGTATAAGTATCAGAAATTAAGAGTATAATTCGATTCTATTCGTCTTTTTGAATACTCATTGCTGATCTCTGCTTCAGGCACATTTTAGAGAAGAAGGGAATTATTCTTCAACTTTTAGTAAGAATTTCGCGACAGACGTAAAAGGCGTCCTGTAGCATGAATGGTTCTGCCACATAACCGTGTATATTTTTGCTTAACCTCCTCCCCCTCAATATAAGAGTGAGTTGGTTAGATGGTTACATGCTTTCAATAAGTCAGTATAATACATACATACACACACATACATACATACATAATTGGCCATTACAACCCTTCAGTCAGGATTACGGCCCAGCTTCTCGCACCACTCGTGTTGTGTGTGTTAATTTTATACATGAGTAGCGGGACCTACAATTTAAAGTCAACTACGGACGACAGATTTTATTTAGAGCAACTTTTTCATGGCAATTTTATTTTCTTTCAGAGAGTTTTTGCTAAAAATCTGCTGAGAGGAAGTCGCCTAAGAAATATTTTTCATATTTCGATTTGAGTGAGATGTTTGACGTGTGTTCCTCACGTCTAAAAAGGCAACACACTACCCCTTAGCTGACTTCTGCAGATCCTCGCATCAAATACCCGTATCTCTGGAGCATCCTCCTCCATTCGAACGACATGGCCGAGCCAGCACAAGTCGCTGGATGTTAATACGTGTTTGTTAATGTGTGTGTTAATTTTATACATGAGTGGCGGGGGACCTCTACAGTTTAAAGTCGATTCCGACCGACAGATTTTTGAGAAATGTTTTCATGGCAATTTTATTTAGCCTCCGAGTTTTTGCCAGAAATCTGCTGGGAGGAAGTCATCGAAGAAATATTTTTTTTTTCATATTTTCGTTTTGATGTCTGACCTGGGGTTTGAACTCGGGCCTTACGTCTACTAAGCCAACACACTATCTACTAGACTACGGCGACGCCGTCATTCTAATAAAAGCCTAAGCGAGTTTAATATTTCTTATAAAGGCCCTGTGGCATTATAGGTTCATGGCAATTACAACTTTTTGGCTCTGGCGCCTAACCTAGCCTAGTTTGGAGGAAAGGGGATAACATATTACATATGAAAATATTAAAAAATATGCGGGCATCTCCTTTGTTTATTTTGTGGTCAAAAGATTTCGAAAAAAAATTTTTTTTTTGCTAAAACTTGTGGCAATTTTTTTCCAGTGTTTGAAGGAAAAAAAATTTTTTTTTTTGTTTTTTCTTTCTGGTTTTTGTAAATTATCTCATGTAAATAAATTTTAAAATAAATACATATTAACAAAATGCAATAACAACAACCTGCTACATTCTATTGATATTTGTTTAAAGCCAGGTGTTGGTTTTGATTAAAAAAATTTCAATTTCTGTGGGAATTTTTTTTTAGCACAAGGGGGGAGGCCATAGAAATTCTCAAAAAAAAAAAAATTTCATTTAATTTTTAAAAATTAAACAAAATGTCGTTGCTTTAAAAGTATAAAGCAATTGAAAAATTTGTTTTCTTTTTTTTTTAATTTTTTCCTCAAAATTTTGCGAGCATACTACGCCCATGATTCTTTTTTTGGTTTCAATTTTATTTGTTTAATTGAAACAAAGAACTGAAAAATCATTATAAAAATTGTATTTGTTTATAAAATAGTTTGTTATTGCTGTTTGATATGTTTTTTAAATTAAATCGCTTTTATACAGCGATTTCCTGAATATCATGGTTTTCAAGTGTTTTGCTAGAGGAGAGTGCACACAAAAATTTGCAAAAAAAAAAAAAAATTTTTTATTTAAAAATAAAAACCATTATTGAGATACGTATGTATGTAAAGACAAAAATATTCAAGAAATTAAAAAAAAACATGAAGAATTTTAATAAAATGTGAAAAAAAAAACTAAACGAGTTTAGAAGTATGATTGTTTGCTTGTGTAACCTGTTTTAAATTAAAATATCCTGTATTTTCCTTAATGTCTCAACTTTGAATTTTTGATTAATTAAAAAAATTTTTTTTTTGGCTGTTGGTTTTAGAGTGTGTGGTGGATATATAGTATCGCTGGACTTGAGACTTCTGGGTGTAGATTATTTGCTTGATTTTTTTTTGGCTGTTTTTCATTGCAAATGTTTCTTTGGCACTGTTTTTACTTAAAATGTTATGATAAATTTTTGAATGTTTTTTTAATTTAAATAATTTACAACATAAAAATAAAATTATTAATTATTTTTAAAATAAAAATTTGGAAAAAAATTTTTTTTTTTTAATTTTTGATTAATGGCTCGCTTATGGGTAGCAATTCAATCTCAGTTGCATTGCCAATTGCAAAAAATGACAACTGACAACCATTAAATTTAAATATTTAACGTGCAAAAAAATTTGTATTCGAAAACGATAAATTTTTAGTTGCCAGCCGCCCTACCAACTGGGGTTCAATTGCCGCCATACTCGATCAATAAAAAAATGTTAAGCATGCTTATATTTTTTTTTCATTTAAATTAATACAAAAAGACAAGAATAAAACGCTTCTAAAATTTAAAAAATTAATTAAGCACAGACACGTTCTCTTTTCAAGAAAAGTATCCTGCATACTTGAATAGTCGTTTGTTTAGTGGAGACACATGTCCATACTAAGCACAGACACTTTAATCAACAATCGAATGAGTACGGAAGGACCATCTTAATATGTACGACAATTGTCCCACAATTTGCGTACAAAAAATGTAACGTACTTTATATAAAAAAGGGATATATTTTGATACTTTCTAACACATAAAAATGTTCTTAGAAGCGTTAAATCTTGCGTTGAAAAAAAAAAATAATAAATGTACGTGTAATTTATTTTGAATTTTATTTTATTTGATGAAATGTTTTCTTTTGGTTTTTCTTTGGAAAAGTGCATAAAAAATAGAAATAAAAAATATTTTAATTTAAAAAAAAAAGAAACCAAATACTACTAAAAAAAAAAATGGTACTAACCTGTGGCCAAAGTGTAATCCCAACTGGTTTCTGGTTCATTTTTATAAACGTTCAATTTTTCAGGCTAAAAAGATTCAAAGGACAACATAAGAAATGTTAATGAAATAATTTGAAAAGGAGGTTTAAATAAAAAAAAAAAAAAAAAAAAAAAAAAAAAAAAAAAAAAAAATGGTACCTTTTTCTGGAAAACGCTTAGTACTTTTGGGGGAATAGGGGAAAAGAGTGTTGGGAGTTTTCTTTTTGTATTTTCAATTGAAATGACAGAAAATAAGAATCGAACAGTGTTGTATGATAGTTTCGTCATCCTTCTAAGATCCACATTAGCTGCAGATATCGGCTGCCTTCCAAAATGTCTCAATACAAAGTTTGTATGCAGTTCTACTACTGTATATAAACTATGTAGATATGCAAAGTAACCAAACAATGTTTCAACTATAAATCCGATGCCTGATTGCTTTTTGACTGCGTTAAAAATACACATTGACGACGTTTTGAAATAGAATACATTGTATATATTTTGTACAGCGGCATTATGAAACACGATACTTTGTTCAAACACAAAACAACTAATAATATGGAAGGCAGCCATCATTCGATAAAATGTTAAGTCAATCGATATGACAGTGACCAGTGAGAACAGCAATACTGCAATGGATGGCCATGTGATTTAAGGAAAGAAGACGAGTAGTTCTCTTCTTATTCACATCAGGCCAGCAAATCGTGGAAATACGCAGTACATTTTCAAAGCATCGATCGATAGTATAGGCGTCGTAAGTAGGAAAGTGAAATTGAAAATATTCAAAACCATTTCCAATGCCTACTTGAGAATGAATGAAGTCAGATGATCCTTTGCAATGGAGATGAATGGTTCCTTAATCTTTGGGGATGGAAACAACTCTTTACTCTCTATACTTCACAAGGATATGAGAGTTCCTAAATGTTTCCATAGGGAAAAACAACACATTTTTTGGTACTTTTTGTATTAAGGCATATATTTAGTACTTTTTTTGGGCAAAAACAATATTTTTGGTACTTTTTATATTAAAAAAAATTAGTACTTTCCTCTAAGGAAATGTACATTGTTTGGTTTCTTTAGAGACGTTTTTTATTGTCTCACATAACCTAAAATTTTTTTTTATAAAAAGGGACTTTTTCTAGTTTTATATCACAAAAATACGAATATTTTTGGTACTTTTTCATAATGAGAAGTTTTTGGTCAATTTTTTTCAAAAAGGGAATTCATTTAAAGACCATTTCATTTTGAAAATATTTTCCTTGGGTACTTTACATTACAAAAGGGGATTTTTTTTAGTACTTTGTAACAAAAACGCATATTTTAGTCGTTTTTGCTAACTTTTTCTTCGGTACACATTAAAATATTTTTCTTGAGTACTCTATGTAGTAAAAGGGGATATTTTCAGTACTTTATGTTCCAAAAAAGAGTATTTTCGGTACTTTTTTATAATGAGAAGTTTTTGGGTTAATTTTTTTATAAAAAGGGAACTTATTTAAACACCATTTCATATGAAAATATTATCCTTGGGTACTTTATATTACAGAGGGGGATGGTTTTAGTACTTTTTACGAAAAAGGTACAGTTTTAGTACTTTGTGTTAACTTTTTCTTCGGTACACATGAAAATATTTTCCTTGAGCGCTCTATGTACTAAAAGGGGATATTTTCAGTACTTTATGTTACAAAAAGGGGTATTTTTGGTACTTGTTCATAATGAGAAGTTTTTGGGTTAATTTTTTATAAAAAGGGAACTTATTTAAACTCCATTTCATATGAAAATATTTTCTTTGGGTACTTTACATTACAAAGGGGGATTTTTTAGTACTTTGTAACCATAAGATATATTTTTAGTACTTTTTTCTAACTTTTTAAGTCTTCGGTACACATGAAAATATTTTCCTTGAGTACTCTCTCTCAACTAAAAGGGGATATTTTCAGTACTTTATGTTACAAAAAGGGGTATTTTTTGGGTACTTTTTTATAATGAGAAGTTTTTGGGTTAATTTTTTATAAAACGGGAACTTATTTAAACTCCATTTCATATGAAAATATTTTCCTTAGGTACTTTACATTACAAAGGGGGATGTATTTTAGTACTTTGTAAGAAAATGTACAGTTTTAGTACTTTTTGCTAACTTTTTAAGTCTTCGGTACACATGAAAATATTATCCTTTAGTACTCTATGTACAAAAAGGGATACTTTTAGTACTTTATGTTACAAAAAGGGGTATTTTTGGTACTTTTTCATAGTGAAGAAGTTTTTGGGTTAATTTTTTATAAACAGGGAACTTATTTAAACTCCATTTCATATGAAAATATTATTTCTGGGTACTTTACATTACAAAGAGGGATTTTTTAGTACTTTGTAACAAAAACGTATATTTTTGGTACTTTTCATAATAAGAAGTTTTTCTGTTAATTTTTATTTAAAGTCCATTTCATATGAAAATATTTTCCTTAGGTACTTTACATTACAAAAGGGGATTTTTTGTACTTTGTAACAAAAAGGTATATTTTTAGTACTTATTGCTAACTTTTTAAGTCTGCGGTACACATGAAAATATTTTCCTTGAGTACTCTATGTAGTAAAGTACTTTATGGTACAAAAAGGGATACTTTTAGTACTTTATGTTACAAAAAGGGATTTTTTTTGATACATTATGTAGCAAAAAGAGATATTTTTAGGACTTTATTTTTATTTAATTTAAATGAATTTATTTTATAGGAAATGAGGCTTACTTACCTTGGCATAATCAATTTTTAATGTACAGCAACCCGAATAGATGTCAGCACCATTTAAATTCTCTCTGGCTCTTGTAGCCGATTCTAAACAATCGAATTCGACCATGGCTTGGACGCCATTCTTTTTGAAAATAACAATGCGCAACACTTGACCATGTGGATGACATATTTTGTGTAGAACATCCTGAAAAGAAACACAGAAAAAAATTATTTTTTAAAAATGAAACACAAACAATAAATAAGTTTTTATTGTAAAAAGCTAGAAAAATATCCTTGCAAAATGCTGTCTCTGCCAATAACTCCTCAATAAAAAAAAAACATCATCAGACTACACACACTTTACATATTTAAAACCCTTGTGTGCAGCTTTATGGTGATACGAATAGGATTACAGTGTCTAAACCTACTACGAAAACAAGTGACTGACTGGCCAATAATGGGATATTGGAACAGTCACTGTTTGACTATGAATACCACTGCCACCATAAGCAATCAATATATGTACATATGTATGTGTGTGTGTCCCTTGAACAAACAACAATTATAGCCTCGTAAAATTATGTATTGACAAGCCATGCTAAGCCCATATTGTACATACACATGGCCACAATAGAGAATATGTGTTGCAACAGCACTCATTACACTCCTATCCACCAGGACGAAGCAGTTTAGTTAGCCTGACGCATGTTTAGAAAGTATGTACGAGTGTGTGTGTGTGTTCAAATTTGTGTAAATATTTGCCTTTCAATATGCGTTGCATTATATGGTCGGTCGGTGGTATACGGTTGTCGAGTTTAAATTGGCCATTTTAGCATATTTATGAATAAATGTTGCTGAAAAAAGAACATGTTAGGGGGGACCAGCCACATCAAATACAACACAACACATACATAATTGATGTAATGACAGCAAGAATACCAACTTTAAAGAGTATTAAGGGAACAATTTCGATGTGTGTGTGAGATAATGTTTAGAACCAAAGATAGCAGCAAAGGGGCTCATTGGAAAAAAATCAACAAAAACTTTTAATTAAAATTGTGAAGAAATAAAGGAAAATAAACAGGCTTAAAACCAATAGATTGTTAGATTTTAGGCCAATTAAGACTAAAATAGGAAAAAAAAAATTAAAAATTGTTTGGCAACATGTTGACAAGTGTTTAGACACATGTTGCCAAAGGCATAACAAGCCTATAGCTGAAAGAAGAGAAAAAGTTAAAAGAAAAATAAAGTATAGGGGTTATTTAAAAGCTTTTGAAAATGAAGAGCAAAAGATCAAGCTAGCAACTTGTTTAGCGACATGTTGCCATTAATTTTCAAGCTTAAAACCTAAAGATTGTTAGACTAAAATAGTATCGAAAAAAGAGGGGAAAAATAAAAAATTATTTGGTGACACATTGACAAGTGTTGCACATGTTGCCAAAGGCATAGCAAGAAAAAGCTTTCAAAAAAATTGAAAACAGAGAGAAATAGATCAAGCTAGCAACATGTTGCAATATATTTTTAAAGAGATATAGATCAAGCTAGCAACATGTTGCAATCTATTTTCAAGAGAAGTTATTTACATGTGAATTTTTTGATATCTATTCTAAACCCAATGGAGTAATTCTTTGAAAAATATAATTTTTATGTAAAATGTACCGAAACATTGTCAAGCAACATTGTAAACAAGCAATTATTTGGAAAATTTTTTAAAAATTTTAATTTCTACAGTAATTGGCCAAAAAATTTAACAACTTAGAAAAATATATGGAAACATTGTTTAGCTAAACATTTATTTTTGAAAATTAAACAAAACTTGAATACTTTTAAAGAGATTTAATAGTTAAAACTTTAATTCCCAGGAAAACATTTTATTTTTAAGAACAATGTTGCCAAACATTTATTTTTGAAAATTAAACAAAACTTGAATACTTTTAAAGAGATTTAATGGTTTAGACTTTAATTCCATGGAAACCATATTATTTTTAAGAAAATGTTGCTAAACAATGTTGCCAAACATTTATTTTTGAAAATTAAACAAAACTTGAAAACTTTTACAGTGCTTAAAATTTTAATTCCCTGGAAAACTAATTGTTTTCAAGAAAATGTTTAACAACAATGTTGCCAACTATTTATTTTTAAAAATTAAGCAAAACTTGAGTACTTTTAAAGAGATTTAATAGTTAAAACTTTAATTCCCAGGAAAACATTTTATTTTTAAGGACATGTAGCGAAACATTGTTTAGCAACAATGTTGCAAAACATTTTTTTTTTTTGGAAAATTAAACAAAACTTGAATACTTTTAAAGAGATTTAAAGCTTAAAATTTTTAATCCCTCGAGAAAATATTTTTATGAAAATGTTGCGAACCATTGTTCGGCAACAATAGAATAACTCCATAAATTGATGATTTTCATTAAAAATTGTTTATAAAACTGTAAATAACCGCTATATTATTAAATTTGTACATCTTTTAAGCTAAAAAATTTAAAAAATTTGGGGTAAAAACAATCTTAGCTACAAGTAGCAAGGAGGGAAAGGAAAAAAGCCCAAGATAAAGATAGAATTTCTAATAAAACCAACATTTCTTTTGGCATTTTGTCAAATTATTGTTGAATTTGTTACCAGATATGCGCTATAATGGCTTTGACTGTCGTTCATTGGTTCACTTATAACGTTTTTATGTGTCTCTAGAATGAGTGAGCCAAAGTTTACATTGATAATGGCCTTTTAACAAATATTTACTAAATAACAGCCTTCTGTTCTTCTCTCTTCTTATCGATACAATAATAAACATACTTAGGAGGAAAGGATATAAAAAAAGAATGTTTTTTCTTTGCTGCTTTAGAGGACAACGCATTGCTAACATTGGATGGAAGGCATGGATGTCTTATTGGTTGAGAGTGGCATACTAATGAGTTTTACTGTTCGACAAGATATTGAATTTAATGTTTAAAAGGATATTACCCAAGTAATATACATTATTATTGCTGTTGTTACTGCTTAAGTCCTTAAATAAAAAGGACGTTAATAAAATGTCTTAAAATGAAATAAAACGACGTAAATCAATAAACGTCTCGATAAGCAGCAGTACAGAAAATCACTTGGAAATAATCATAAAAAGCCGAGTAACTGCCTCCCTTTTATTTCTAAGCTATTAAAGCCTTAAAAATAATGCTGACCCCGTTTTCTCTTTCCCATAAAATAATGGAAGGTAATGAATAACCCATACCCCTTTGCTCCGTCCCTGCTTTATTATTACAATTTTTCAATCAGATTTCATTACACAAAAAAAAAAAAAAAAAAAAAAAAAAAAAAAAAAAAAAATTATATGCCATCCATCCACACTATTAAAGTAGTTTTGTAGTAGAAGTAGTAGCTTCTTTTCCTCGCTTTCATATTCCATTAATATGAAATTTTATGACCCTGACGATTTGCCATACAAATACAAATTTTAAATGCCATGTCGTAAAAAAAAGGAGCATTGTACAGCCAGCAGTTAAATACGAAATTAGCTGAACGTTAAAGTCAAACATGGCAAATGGGTTGTAATGTAGTAAAGCTCACAGAATAAAGATTAAAAAATTGTTTACTGCTGCAACTGATGCTGTGCTGCTGTTCTCGAAATGTGCACGTTGATGGGTAATGAGCCATAAAATCGTAACAGAAAAAACAGTAACAGCAACAGTACTAGTAAGAATGGCCTAAAACCACATAAATCGGGACAAGAAAAATTGCTTAAATATTCTGTATTTAAGATGTGGATTTCAAACATTAGAAAAACCAATTGTTACCTGAGTTCTTTGTAGTTTTGAGCTTCAAATTGCTGGTTTTAAAATATTTAAATTACTGCCTTCCTTGAAGAAAGTTCTTGTTTTTATGCTTTGACCACAAAACTACAATATTTTTAAAACATTTCTTTCCATTTAGAAATTTTCTATTATGACTTTATTTTAACTTTTTATCAAAAGTTATGGATTTTTATCATCATTGTAGTTTTGTAGCCAACAGTTTATTACTGAATTGCTTTATTTATTAATTTCTTCTTAATTTTATTTCTCTTAGTCGATGTACACAGAAATTCTGAGCAAAGAAAGTTTGAAGTTTCATCATGATTTGTATATTTTATCCCTTTTGTAGTATTGTAGCTTAAGCTGAATTATTGCAATTTTCTTTATTTATTAATTTTATTTGTGTTGAACGGTGTACATACATACATATATGTATTAAGAATTTATGCAAATAAAGATTGAAGTTTTATCAAGATTTGAGGATTTCTATAATTTTTGTAGCTTTGTAGCCTAATATTTTATACTTCATTTTTCTTTTTCTTTACTACATCTATATAAATCTAAATAGGATTTTTTCTGTAAAGTTACGTTAGACTTTTACTAAGAACTCGTGTTTTATTATATTTGTAGTTTTGTTGCCATAGTATTGATACTAAATTTTTCTTAATTTTAGAATTTATCATGTATTTTTAATTCCAAATAGAGATTTAGCGCAAACAATTTTCAAATTTATCTCAAGATATGTAGATCTATTGTATTTTGTAGTTTTGTAGAGTAAGCTGTAATATCATTTTCTAATTTTTGTAAATGAGGCCTCTACAGATATTTTTTATAAAGGAGATTTAAACATTTACTAGCACTTGCAGGTTCTTCGTTTTTGTAGTTTTGTAGCCTTTGTTTTTAATAGTGCATTTATCTTCATTTTTCTATTCGTTTTTTTTTGGTAATTTTATATTAAAGAATGTAAAGTTATTCAAGAATTGAAGTCGCCGTAGTCTAGTAGGTAGTGTGTTGGCTTATTAGACGTAAAGCCAGGGTTCGAGCCCCAGGCCAGACATCAACACAAAAATAGAAAAAGTATTTCTTCGGCGACTACCTCTCAGCAGATTTCTGGCAAAAACTCTGAGAGTAAATAAAATTGCCATGAAAATGTTTCTTAAAAAAATCTGTCGTTCGGAGTCGACTTTAAACTGTAGGTCCCACCACTCATGTATAAAATTAACACACACAACATAAGTGGTGTGAGAAACTAGGACGTTGTACAATGGGTCAATTCGACCTCCGGGTACTGCACTTGTCTTAATTGGCAAGTACACGTCCTCTAACCTAACCTAACCTAGCTTAATGTTTATTTCCTTCTTTTTGTACTACTTTTTTATTCGAAAGTTTTTTTTTTTTTTTTTTTTTTTTTTTTTTAAGTTACGTTCGACTTTTACTAAGAACTAGTGAGTTTTATTATACTTGTAGTTTTGTAGCTTTAGTATTCATATTGCGTTTTTCTTAATTTTTAAATTATGCGTGTATTTTTTAATTTCAAATAGAGATTTAGCGCAAACAATTTCCATACTTTTATCGAAATATGTACATCTTTTGCGTTTTGTGGTTTTGTAGCTTAAGCTGTAATATTAAAATTTCCATAATTTTTATAAAGTTTCTAAAGAAAACTTAAACGTTTACTAAGAATTGCAGTTTCTTTGTTTTTGTAGCTTTGTAGCCTAAGCTTTAATAGGGCATTTATCTTTAGTTTTTCTTTTCTAATTTTTGGGAAATTTTATACAGAGGAATTGTGTAAAACCAATATTAACCTTTATCAAGAATTCTACGTTGTAAGCCACTTGTAGTTTAGTAGCTTAAGATTTAATATTGCATTTACTTCCATTTTTTCTTTTCCCCTATGTTGGTAATCCTATAGAGAGAATCTATCTAATTTATTAAAAACTAGCTGTAACCTGCGCGTGTTGCTACGCCACCAACAAAAATAAATTTGAAGCAAAGGCATTACCCAAATATCCAATTAATATTGTATCATTTTATGGATTTTGTTTCCCGTTGTCCAGATGATTCAGACGAACGGGCCTAAGTAGTACGCATTAGATCAGCTTCTAATCTCACTTGTCGTTGTTTAAGTGCTTCATGCGAACGGGTCTCAGCGGCTTGTACTCGAAGATTTTCTAGTCTCAATGCTTCTTGAGGTGTAGGTCGACCAATTGCTTGTCACTTTGGAGGCATGATTGCACGGGAATGACATGAAAAATGCGTTTAAATTTATTAGAATCTCACAATGTACACAATCCAATTGAACCCGACAGCATTTTAAAAAATTTTCCAAAATTAAAATGTTTCAAACTTGTGATTGACATTTTACGGGAATGAGTTATACTAAATGTTATTAAAATCATAAATGACGAATCCTAAAATGTCTGGTATTTGTATTGTTTACTGTTCAATTTATTTTGAATAATTCTCAAGAGCGCTATCTATCGGAAATTAATCAATCGCACTAACTTAGAAACCTCAGTCGACTCATGTGCAACAACTTTGCTAAAGATCATAACATGATTAAATACACAGTTTACGATTTAATTCATTTTTAGTCATTTTCAGTGGCGCCACCTGTCGGAAATTGGCCATACCAACTTAGGTCATACCCTGGCTCATGCGCAACAACTTTGATGAAGATCATAACATGATCAAATGAATAGTTTGCGATTCTATTAATTACATACAAACAAACATTCATTTTTATATATATAGATATAGATTGTCGATTTTAGGGTATTTGTAGTTTTGTAGCTTAAGCTGAAATATTGCATTTACCTCTATTTTTATCTTTCACTATGATAGTAATGATGTATAGAGATCTTGTATTAATATATTTTCAACTTTCATTAAGCATTTGTAGATTTCATGGTGCTTGTAGTTTTGTAGCTTAAGGCTTAAAATTGCACTTTTAGTTATTTTTCCTTTTGTGTTGCGTTTTTAATTTTCTTTTGAGATTTTATGTAAAGAAATTTTCAACTTTTATTCATTGTACTAGATTTTATGGTGTTTGTAGTTTTGTAGCTTAAGGCAAAATATTGAAATTTTATTGAATTCATATAATTTTCTTAAATTTTCTTAATAAGCAAAGTATGTATTAGAAAACTATGTAATCATTGCTAAGCTAAAGGCTAACATTTCAAATCCTGCATTGCAATGTGGCATTTAATTTCTATGCCACAAACACAAGGTATCATTAATTTTATATTAAATTAATGAAATAAAGAGGGAGTTTTAAGGAAGAAAACAAAGCAAATTGTGGTAAAAAAGAAACTTTGTTTTATTTTTGCTTTCTTCCATGGATAATTTATAGCATTGGGAAGGAGAGGGCAAAAGAAAAACTCTACTGAAGTTGCAACACTGTTTTAACTTAACAAAAACTTTATGTTTTGTTGGCAAATTTGTTGTTTGTTTTATTTTCATAAAGTTTCTCATCATTTGTTTGGAAAGAAATGAGAAAAAAAAACAAGAAAATCTGTTGCTTCATCGTTCATGCTTTGGAGAATTGCAACATCACTCTTGTTAGCGTTTTTAATAGTTTTTTGCAACTTCTGTTGTTGCTATTGTTGTAGATGCTATTTTTGGTAGCCTGATTTATATTCTTGACTTAAACAGTTGTTAATGCCTTCTTTGCTATTTTGTTTTTTTGTTTGTTTATTATAGTACAGCCATTACAAAAAATATTGAAAAATATTTCGAGTTTTTATCTTCAAAAAACTGTGTGTGAATTTGTTTTTGTTTGGTTTTATGCAACATGTCTTTAATAATGTTAAAATATGTATGAATGTTGTTGTGTTGTTTGCAACATAACACACTCATCGTCGTATAATAGATTAAATTGTGGACCATATTTAAAGACATTTTTATTTATTGCAACACCACCAATTCATTTGCTACAGACTTTGCTACTGCTTGTACTGGTATACTACGGCTGGCTAAGGCTGCTGCTGCTGGCCATTGCCTGGGACACATGTCATTTGTAGCTGCCTGCTGCACACTTGCAGTAACAATGCGACAACTCGAAAAATGAAAAAAAAAATTTTTTTCTGTTATTTACTTCATTTATTCATTCCATTCGTTGTTCAACGTTCATCCATATTTTTTCTATGTTTCTTATTTTATGCTACATTTTCCCTCTCCCTTGCAACATCGTCGTCGTTGTGCTACAACTACAAATTGTAACAATTGTTGGCCAGTTACAGACAGAAAGAAACATATAAAATTTTGTCTATCTGTGTGTGCCTTTTAATAATGAATTTACGCCAGCTGTAAATGACGCCAAGGGAATATGGCTGGCTTTTGTGGCATGATGTACTTGATAGTCCTCACAAAAATAAAAAAAATTAAATTCGAAAATTCTATTTAATTAAACAAAAATGACATAAAAAATAACTTCTAGTTTAGTTTTGTGGTTTAATTTACGACAATTAGAAACATTTTATTACGAATAAACGAGTTTAAATTGTTTTTAATTTAAAAACATCAATTTCAGTTATTGTAGTTTTGTAGTTCTCATAAATAAAGTGTATACACGATCTCTATATTTAACGATCTTTGTAATACACACAAAATTTGTAACCACACTTTCCACTTTTACCAAGACAATTGACTTTTTGTCTTTGTAGTTTTGTAGTCCTCAGTAATAAAGTGCATACACTAGCTCTTTATTGTACAATCTTTGTAATACCTTCAATATATCTTTGTATACAAAAAATTTGTAACCTTACTTTCCATTTTTACCAAAGACAATTGATTTTTTGCTTTTGTAGTTTTGTAGTCCTCATTAATAAAGTGTATACACTATCTATTTATTGCACAATCTTTGTAAGACCTTCAATAAATCTTTGTATACAAAAATTTTTTAACCATACTTTCGACTTTTACCAAGACAATTAATTTCTTGCATTTGTAGTTTTGTAGTCCTCATTAATAAAGTGTATACACTATCCATTTATTGCACAATCTTTGTAAGACCTTCAATAAATCTTTGTATACAAAAAATTTGAAACCACAATTTTCCACTTTTACCAAGACAATTGATTTTTTGCCTTTGTAGTTTTGTAGTTCTCATTAATAAAGTGTATACACGAACTCTTTATTGCACAATCTTTGTAATACCTTCAACATATCTTTGTATACAAAAAATTTGTAACCTTACTTTCCACTTTCACCAAGACAATTGAATTTTTGCGTTTGTAGTTTTGTAGTCCTCATTAATAAAGTGTATACACAAACTCTTTATTGCACAATCTTTGTAATACCTTCAATATATCTTTGTATACAAAAATTTTTTAACCATACTTTCGGCTTTTACCAAGACAATTAATTTCTAGCCTTTGTAGTTTTGTAGTCCTCATTAATAACATGTATACACTATCCATTTATTGCACTACCTTTGTAATACTTTCAATATATCTTTGTATACAAAAGGATACCAAGCCAATTGATTTTTTGCCTTTGTAGTTGTGTAGTCCTCATTAATAACATGTATATACTATCCATTTATTGCACAATCTTTGTAATACCTTCAATATATCTTTGTATACAAAAAATTTTTAACCATACTTTCCACTTTTACCAAGGCAATTGATTTCTTGCCTTTGTAGTTTTGTAGCTGAAGGCCCAAAGTGCCTTAACTGAAGTTATACGCTATTCTTTTCATTTAATTTGTATTTAATTTAAATTGTATTTAATTTAATTCGTATTTACTGATTTATTCCATACTATTTACCCGTTATTATGTTTGATTTAAATATGTTTGCAGTTTTGTGGTTGAAAAATTAATTTTTTTTTATAAAACTTGAAAAAAAAAATGGGTCATAAATTCGATTGAATTATTTTTTTTTAGTGGTAGAAATAATGCTGGTTTTAATTTAGTTTTTCACTCTTCTGGCCACATATTTTAAAACCACAATTGTAAATCGCTTTTATTTTATGGTCTATAGTTGAGTGGTGTTTTTTTTCGCCATCAATTACCACAAAACTTTACATTAATTTTACAATAAATATGTTAAAAGGTTAAAACATATTTATTTGAAACTATACTATGTATAGAAAGCGTTCTATTTTAGTTATTTGCCACTGTTTTACAACATCTATTGGAGTAGAAACAATTGTAGCTTAAGTTTGAGGTGTTAAACGATTTTTCGTTTTTTTTTTGTAGTTCAAAGAAATAGTAAAGCAGAATGTAAAGTATTCGGAATACATGAATATAAATCACTTCGTATACACTCAACTCCGTTTTTGTGTTACTTCAGCACACAGTTTAAAATAAACACCCCAGGATTTAACCAATAATGGATGTGGTTGGTTCAAGGGAATCAGCAGAAAAAGTTTTTGGTTTTTTTGAATTGGTTTTGTAAGGAATTTAAGCAAAAGAAAAAAAGCAATAGAAGACAAACATAAAAGCTCATTATCAAAATATGTAAATTTCTTTCACAGTCTCTAGTAGTAGCACTACTTGGAACTCAACTCTTGTAGACAAATTATCGCCATACAAATAGAAGTTTGCAAAGCAAGGACAGACAAAAATTTGACTCAAATGGTATAAAATAGTTACAGACAGTAGCAAAAAAAAGTATTCCTTTACCATATCCTTTACAAAATTTGAATCAGTATAAATGCACGAGGGCAGCACTCAGTTATCCAACCTATGTTTTGTGATATCTCATGCTATTCTATATGAATCCTGGGGATTTATGTCTCATGCTATTCTATATAAATCCTAGGATTCATATCTCATGCTATTCTATATAAATCCTAGGATTCATATCTCATGCTATTCTATATAAATCCTAGGATTCATATCCCATGCTATTCTATATAAATCCTAGGATTCATATCTCATGCTATTCTATATAAATCCTAGGATTCATATCTCATGCTATTCTATATAAATCCTAGGATTCATATCTCATGCTATTCTATATAAATCCTAGGATTCATATCTCATGCTATTCTATATAAATCCTAGGATTCATATCTCATGCTATTCTATATAAATCCTAGGATTCATATCTCATGCTATTCTATATAAATCCATGGATTCATATCTCATGCTATTCTATATAAATCCATGGATTCATATCTCATGCTATTCTATATAAATCCATGGATTCATATCTCATGCTATTCTATATAAATCCATGGATTCATATCTCATGCTATTCTATATAAATCCATGGATTCATATCTCATGCTATTCTATATAAATCCATGGATTCATATCTCATGCTATTCTATATAAATCCTAGGATTCATATCTCATGCTATTCCATATGAATCCTGGGGATTCAAAGTTCATGCTATTCCATATGAATCCTGGGGATTCAAAGCTCATGCTATTCCATATGAATCCTAGGATTCATATCTCATGCTATTCCATATGAATCCTAGGATTCATATCTCATGCTATTCCATATGAATCCTAGGATTCATATCTCATGCTATTCCATATGAATCCTAGGATTCATATCTTATGCTATTCTATATTAATCCTAGGATTCATATCTCATGCTATACCTATTGCTATTCTTTGCTATCTCAATTAATTTTGCCTCTGCCCTCGTACATAGTATATGTGCGGTTCTTAACATCATGAATTTTTTTCCAATTTTCTTTTATGTTCTCTTCTCTCGTTTTTATGGTTTCTCTTTGCTTCCGTTTCCTACCTCATCATCATTATTATTCTTTGAATAGCATCAGCAGACTCAGAATGCTGTGAAAATGACGTTAAACAGTATCGACGACACACTTCACATGGTTAATTCGATTTTTATTGTTTCAGGAAAAGTGGAAAAAAAGAGAGAAGAAATGGGTACTAAAAGTTACTCAATAAATGGGAGAAAAAAAAAGAGAAATGTGGCTTATAATAGACCAAAATTAGAGCGGAAATTTGCTCTATTCTTAGATTTTTTATTGTAAAAACATAAGCATAACTCTCTGCTACCGCTAGCATTTTACGGTTTAAACATTAAGAACTGGAAGAACAAATTAAAACGCATGAGTTACACCAAATGGCTCAACTTGTGGCTTTTTTTTTTGGCTCAACTGGGTTTGAGAATTGACGGCAATAGTATAAATAGCACAAGGGAGGTATGCTGACATTTTAATTTGTAGTTTTGTAGCCAAAGAAATTTTTTCCCATATTAACAATTTCCTCTTACCTTTTAATTACTTTATGATGATGAAAAATTTAATTTCTACATTTTTAATATTTTGTAGTTTTGTAGCAAAGTCCATAATGATTTGTAGTTTAGAATTTTATCTGAAATTATTTTACCTGCTCTATTACCTTTACTACTGAATAATTTTCTTGCCATAATTTATTTGCCAAATATTCTACACTTTCATTATCCTTAATACAGTTCTCATATGCCTCCCCCTTTTTTTTACACCATTTCCCCTTTCAGTTGGTCTCCTTTATTACATTACTCTAGTAAAGCTTAGAAATTTTAGTTTATTTTCCAATTTCTCTAATGGCCTACGAAATTCAACTGAAAGTCACGTATTCTATAATTACAATACGTAAGAAAGAGATGGTAACAGTGGATGCTGATAGAGATTGAAGTATTCATTACTATTGCTGCTTTAACGGTAATGCTATTCTTAGCTACCTTTTCCAATGTCTTAAGTGTGTGTAATATGTTTGGAATTTAACCTGTAGATTTGTGTTGTAATAGGGTTTAGAGAAGATTGAACGAAAAGTCCTTTTTTTGCTGAAGTCCTTTTTATTTTCTTAACACAATTTAATGAATTTAATTACAGAGTAATTATTTAAAGATTAAGGAGATATGGGAATATGGCAGTAAGATTGGGGAAAAGGTTAGCAATTTAACCACCCAACAAGGCAGAAAAGTAGTGCAAACTTAATACACGAGCTTTACAGAAAGACCAGTTGAACTGTTTACAACAACTGATAGATAACATTGGTTTATTTTCGATCTGGCAACTTCTAGAATCTGTCTGGCGAGCCACTAATGGTAGTAGCAATATGTAAAGAAACAATAGCAAACCAACAGAACAAGTTCTGGAAGTTGCCAGACTGAAATTCAATGCAGAAAAACAAAGCGATAATGTTATCAGCGAAATGCTACTTAGTAAACGTGTAAACTCCAGTGTATTAGATCGTGTATTGTGTTAATGGCTGGCTTGTTCTCACCGATTAATGTTTATACGTTGATCTGTTCGCAACAACTGATAGATAACATTGTTTTATTTTCGATTCGGCAACTTCTAGAATCTGAATCTGCCGCTAATGGTAGTAACAATACGTAAAGAAACAATACATAAAGAATAACAATAGCAAACCAACAGAACAAGTTCTGGAAGTTGCCAGACTGAAATTCAATGCAGAAAAACAAAGCGATAATATTATCAGTGAAATGCTACTTAGTAAACGTGTAAACTCCAGTGTATTAGATCGTGTATTGTATTAATGGCTGGCTTGTTCTCATCGATGAATGTTTATAAATACGTTGAGTTGTTCACCACAGCTGATAGATAACATTGTTTTATTTTCTATCTGGCAACTTCTAGAATCTGTGTGGCGACCCGCTAATGGTAGTAACAATATGTAAAGAATAACAAACCAACAGGAACAAGTTCTAGAAGTTGCCAAACTGAAATTCAATGCAGAAAAACAAAGCAGTGTACGTAGTAAATAGCGCAACGTGTAACCTTTACGGTATTATCGCGAGTATTGAGTATATTGAGGCTGGCGATATCCGTTGTTCCCAGCGTTGGATGTTTATACGTTGAGCTGTTTACCACAACTGATTAAATGCTACTTATTGGTTATATTGGTTTATTTTTGATCTGGCAACTTCTAGAATCTGAGTAGCAAACCACTAACAGTAGTAGCAAAGCTACATATATTGACTTACCAAACAAAAGAAATCTTTTTACATCATGTTTGAGTTTTCCAAATATGACTTCTTTTCATGGCCTTGTAAAACAATTTAAGGCTTTCAATACAAACACAGCAGAATAT
Source organism: Sarcophaga subvicina (assembly GCA_936449025.2). NCBI lineage: Eukaryota > Metazoa > Arthropoda > Insecta > Diptera > Sarcophagidae > Sarcophaga > Sarcophaga subvicina. The sequence goes on from OW388084.2 coordinate 105,802,471, forward strand.
ATTGAAATTGTCTTTTAAAAAAAGAACAGAAACAGAAACAAAACAAATAAACTCGATTTTTGATCTGGCAACTTCTAGAATCTGAGTAGCAAACCACTAATAGTAGTAGCAAATGCTGTATTGACTTAGCAAACAATAGAAATCTTTTTACTTCATGTTTAAGTATCCCAAATATGACTTCTTTTCATGGCCTTGTAAAACAATTTAAGGCTTTCAATACAAACACAGCAGAATATATTGAAATTGTCTTTAAAAAAAAGAACAGAAACAACCCAAAACAAATAAACTCAATTGCATATTTGGCCTATAAGTTTAGGCCTTTTTACAAGAATAAACGACGAATAGAGATATTCATTCCAGCACTTAAAGTTGCTGTAACAGTTTTACCATCTTTTTTTATTGTTTTTCTGTTGCCAATATAGTTTTAAAGCTTCTTCTTTAAAGGAGTAGGATGGTGGCTCGACAGTAGCAGCCGTCCCAACCAGCCAGCCAGCCAAATAGCAGCGCAGCTATTGAGAGCAGTTGAAAGTTTTCTCATAAAATTCAAACACGATTTGTTAGAAAATATTTCATTTCGAGAGGCCGTTTTTTTGTTGGTGTTTTCTATCGTTTTCGTATATAAAGTTGGATTGCCAGTAAATGGAAAAAAAATGTTGAATAAAGTGGAGTTAAAAAGGGATCAAAAAAAGAAAAGAAAAGTTGGAAAAACATATTTACACTTAAAGGAAAATGATTTTTAGTGGCCAAAGAAACTTTGGCAATAAAAAAAATTTATATTGAGAATATCAAACGGCAAATGATATGTAGGAGGGTGTTATAAAATTAAGAAAAAATATTTCTTTAATCGTATAATCATAAGGTCATTTAACTAAACAATCTTTTCCAGGCGATATTCACCAGTTTCGTTGTCAATACTTAATTATTAGCAGGAACTACCCGTCTGTTAGGCTTTTTGAAGTAGTTTTCAATCGCAAACAAATACAGTCACACAGATAATTACACGTACACCCCCTAAAAATACTTTTTTTTAAAAGTAATGAACTTCTAATCTAAAATATCTTTACATTAGCGTCTGTAACGACACATTTACTTAAATAAAGAAAAAAGATTCCCAAAATCTATGAATTTGTGACTGCAGTTTGCTTAAAACCAATATGGCACCACAGAAAATTATACGTACGATACGACGTATATTTCGCATAAAATTTCTCCAAGGGTAGCCCGGTATATAAATGGTATTGTGGATAAAAATCCTAGGACTACAGCCGTAGAAATAAATACCTCGGAAAGTGATCACAGTGTTATTGTGCGTTCCGAAACAGTTCGAAGTGTTTTGAGAAAGAACGGTTTCCGCAGCCGAGTGCCGAGAAAAAAGCCACGATTGGAATTCGCCCAATAATATATGGACAAGTCAACTGATTTTTGAGCGAATGTAATATTTAGTGATGAGAAGAAATATAATTTGTTCGGCTGTGACGGAAAGCAAAAAATTTGGCGCAAAAATCAGTTTTGTCCATATTTTATCATTTAAAAAAAAATGATTTTTAGGGGGGTACGTATAATTATCTGTGTGACTGTATATTGTTACGAAAGTGAAGAATGTAGTTACTGGTGCTTTGCTTTTAGACCGCTTAACATTAAAATTATAAACAAACAAAAAATACAACAACAAACACCAGCATATAATAAATGGTAAACAAGTAAACCAAAATACAACAACAAACACTACAAGAATAAATGCAAACAAACTACATACACAAACAACAATAATGAAACAACGACGTTCAGATTTATTGAGATTTAGAGAAGGCAAAGCTACGAACATTCGCCTTAAAGAACATTCATCAGACTGTTTACATACATACATACATAATTGGTCATTACAACCCTTCAGTCAGGATTACGACCTAGTTTCTCACACCACTTATGTTGTGTGTGTGTTAATTTTTATACATGAGTGGTGGGACCTACAGTTTAAAGTCGACTCCGAACGACAGATTTTTGAGAAAATTTTCATGGCAATTTTATTTTACTCAGAGTTTTTGCCAGAACTCTGCTGAGAGGAAGTCGTCGACTCCGAACGACAGATTTTTGAGAAATTTTTTCATGGCAATTTTATTCACTCAGAGTTTTTGCCAGAAACCTGCTGAGAGGAATTCGTCGAAGAAATACTTTTTGTATTTTATTTTGATGTCTGGCCTGGGACTCGAACCCTGGCTTTTCGTCTAATAAGCCAACATACTACCTACTGGACCATGGCGACTTCTCATCAGACTGTTTACCCTGCCATATAGTAAAAGGCAAGGTTAAGCAAGCGAGTGAATTAGTGACGTTCAGCCAGTCATGCATGAAGAAGCGTTGTGTATGAAGAGAGTAATCGTGGCTTGAAGATCTCCGTTACAAAGATCTGTCGAATAATTGTAATTGTCTAGTAATTGTTATTGTTTAGGCAAAGGGTATAAAGAGAGGAATAACAAAAGAAAAGCAATTGTTGTTGTTGTTTACATCAAGTTGTGAACATTGGCACACAGGATTGTGCGAATAATAAAGAATTTTAATTAAAAATAAACACAAATTTATTTTTTTTTTATTTGCAATCTACGAGCTCATATTTTAAACGTTTTTTAAAAGGCAAAAACGTAACAATATTATCACAGAAGCAGAGCCAATCTCCCAAATTCGGAAGCAGACAGTTATGAGAAAGAGTTAAATCTGGCGAATAAATTCATTGGTTTTCCGCCATGGTATAATACAAAAGTCTCTGTAAACTATCTCTCGAGGACAAGCTAAGGGAACTAATGGCGAATGTATATGAACCAGTCGCAAAGCGAAGGAAAATATATTCTCCTCCATGGGCCATGCAGATACGACAGGGGTTAGAAGGACTAATATCTCAAGTGAAAATCCCAGCACTGAGGATTTCATCGTTGAATTTGTGTATAGAAAGACCAGACTCAAGTTGTACTCAACTTACTGCGAGGCTATAAAGGTAGCTACCCTGAGAAAGTGAGAAGAATACCCTGCATATTCTAGGAGGCGATGGCTTCAAACGAATCAATTTACATCATCTGTACAGATCCTCTCATATGGGCTGGCCTGATTTTAGATAGGACTACAGTAGTTTTCCAGAGCATAACCCAGTTGCCGGGTACATTCGGAAGGAGTAAAGGTAGTGAAAACTGACTACCAGAGCTTTACAGAAAGATCTCTATTGGCAGATATGTAAAGAATAACAATAACAAATCAACAGAACAAGTTCTGGAAGTTGCCAGAAATTCAATGCAGAAAAGCAAAATCATAATATTAGCAGTGGAGTGGTAGATAATAAACGTGTAAACTCTACTGTATTAGATCGTGTATTGTATTAATGGCTTGCTTGTTGTCATTGATGAATGCTTATACGTTGAGCTGTTCACCACAACTGATAGATAACATGGTTTTATTTTCGATCTGGCAACTTCTAAAATCCAACTGGCGAGCCACTAATGGTAGTAACAATACGTAAAGAATAACAATAACAAACCAACAGAACAAGCTCTGGAAGTTGCCAGACTGAAATTCAATACAGAAAAGTAAAACCATAATATTAGCAGTGGAGTGGTACATAGTAAAAAGCGCAACGTGTAAAATCTATGGTATAATCTTGAGTATTTCCTTCATTACTGATTGCTGCGTAGTGGATTAAATTCACCATTGCTAGTACCGGGGCATAGTTTCATAAGCAATTTCATTGTTTTTCTATGAATCCTAGCACTGGTAAACTAAGTCTCAATAATCTTTATGGCTGTTAATGCCTTCAACTCACTGAGCCAATTGTATTTAGTCTTACGAGTTTTTGCCAGAAGGGCAGCTGAGTGGAAGTAGTAGAAAAAAATATAATAGGCTGAGCTTTGAACCATGGACTCTAGTCTAATTAGCTAACACACTAGGAGTCTAGTAGACTACGGTATCTTCTCACATTACAGGCAGTCCGCACAACTGACCAACATAAATTCAATTCTGTTCCATGACAAAAGCTTGTGTTGCTTATGACATTTCATGCAATGACGACTACAGTCGGTATTTTTACTTTCCCCTCTCGTCAAAATTCTATAAAATGTTGTCAAATTTGTTGCCAATGTCACATTTTCTTCAGCAAAACAGCAAATATTTAAAAAGAAAATTTAAAATTAAAAAATTAAAAAAAAGATTCGAAAAAAATCCAAATAAAAGAGAAAAAAATCTAAAATAAATAGAAAAAAAAACATTCACCATGTTTTCTGTCATTTAACATGACACTCAAGCTTAAGATCTTTATTTTCTATTTCCAAAAAAAAAAAAATTTTAAGAAACTGAAAAAAAATATGAAAATTTAGCACAAATCATGAAAAAACTGACATATTTTAGACAGGCACACACACATGATTATTGTGTTTCAAATGGAAATTGATGAAAAATTCAAAAGAAAAAAGAAAAATTCATTTTCAATTTTCAAATTTCAAAAAGTATTACGACACACTCCTTTCATACTATTTTTTTTTCTTTAGTTTTCTTCTTCTTAGTACAGGCTTTTAAGATACTCTCTCCTCTTCGCAATTATTGCCTTTTAAGAATTTGCTATTCATTCTGACACGCCGACTTTACTTCTGAAATAAATGTGCCACACGGTCACAGCCACAGCCACAGCTAGTGATTGTCTGTCGGACGTTGATGTTTGTTTGTTTGTTTGTTTGTTTATTTGCCTCCATCACCCCATATTGTGCATCAAATGTCAGCCAAGTGTCAAAATATTCTTAGTTTTTCTTTGAAGAAAATTATTTTCTTAAAAACTATTAAAAAATCTTGAATAAAAAATTCTCAGAATTGCGGCATATCAACCATAGACCAGCTTGAGTTCTAATTGCATTGAACTTTACCGCCGTAGTCTAGTAGGTAATGTGTTACTGTTCGAACCCCAGTAATAGAAATTTCAATCGAACGAACTGCAAAAAAATATGTATTTAGGCGACTTCCCCTCAGCTGTTCTTCTGCCAAAACAGAAAAATAAAATTTCCATGAAATGTTTCCCAATAATCTGACGTCCTTAAATGAGGGACGACTCTAAACTATGGGTCTCCCGCCTCTAATGGATAAAATTAACACACACACACAACATTGGTGATATGAGCAGCTAGCTTGTATTCCTGATTGAAGGGTTGTAATGGCCAATGCAGTAAGTTAAGTAGGTAAGTAAAAATACAAACTAGAATAAATTGACATTTTGAGTTTTGTGGCCGCTTTATTTGCCATATGTGTGCCTGAAGTTAAATTCGAATTTGAAAACCCAAGACACGAACCAAATATTTAACAAAGTGATACTTAACATTAACTTAATATTACTTACTTCAGATAGTTGCCTATTTTAATTCATAATTTGGACCAGGTATTTTTTGTACTTTTTTTTAGTATTTTTTTGGGTACTTTTTTGTTATTTTTTTCGTACTTTTCGTTCTATTTTTTTCCTCTAATTTTCCCTAAAGTAAGAATTATTATTTTTTTTTTTGGGGTAACTTTATGATCATTTTTGAAATAGGAACAAAACTAATAGAAAAAAATAGGTTTTTTTGTACTTTTTTTTGGTACTTTTTTTTTTTGGTACTTTCTGTTGTTCTATTTTTCTTTCTTTTAATTTTCCCTAAATTAAGAATTTGTTATTTTAGAAGTCGCCGTGGTCTAGTAGGTAGTGTGTTGGCTTATTAGACGAAAAGCCAGGGTTCGAGCCCCAGGCCAGATATCAAAATAAAATACAAAAAGTATTTTTTCGGCGATTTCCTCTCAGCAGATTTCTGGCAAAAACTCTGAGAGTAAATAAAATTGCCATGAAAAGTTTCTCAAAAATCTGTCGTTCGGAATCGACTTTAAACTGTAGGTCCCGCCACTCATGTATAAAATTAACACACACAACATAAGTGGTGTGAGAAGCTAGGTCGTAATCCTGACTGAAGGGTTGTAATGACCAATTATGTATGTGTATTTTTTAGGGGGGCCACTTAATGATGTTTTTGAAATAGGAACAAAACCAACAGAAAAATTAATTTTTTTTTTGGCACTTTTTAGTACTTTTTTTGGTACTTTTTTTCCTCTTCTAATTTCTCCTAAATTAAGAATTTGTTATTTTTTGGGGGGTAACTTCATGATTTTTTTGTATTTTTTTTTTGGGTACTTTTTTGTATTTTTTCGTACTTTTTGTCGTTCTATTTTTCTTTCTTCTAATTTTCCCTATATTAAGAATTTGTTATTTTTTAGGGGGGGCCACTTCATGATCCTTTTTGAAATAGGAAGAAAACTAACAGAAACAATTAATTTTTTTTTGTACTTTTTCAGTACTTTTTTTTTTGGTACTTTTTGTTGTTCTATTTTTTCTTTCTTTTAATTTTCCCTAAATTAGCAATTTTTCTTTCTTCTAATTTTCCCTAAATTAAGAATTCGTTATTTGTTTGGGGAGTAACTTCATGATCTCTTTTGGTATTTTTTTGGGTACTTTTTGTTGTTCTATTTTTCTTTCTTCAAATTTTCCTTAAATTAAGAATTTGTTATTTTTTGGGCGTAACTTCCGGATCTTTTTGAAATGGGGACAAAAGTAACAAAAAAAAAAAAACTTTTTTGGTACTTTTTTGTACTTCGTTTGGTACTTTTTGTTGTTCTATTTTTTCTTTGTTTAAATTTTCTTTAAATTAAAAATTTGTTATTTTTTTTTGGTACTTTGGTACTTTTTGTAGTTTTATTTATTTTTTTCTTTGTTTAAATTTTCTATAAATTAAAATTTTGTTTTTTTGGTTTGCTAAACTTTGAAATAGAAACAGAAAACCTAAATTTTTTTTGGTACTTTTTGTGGTACTATTATTATTATTTCTTTTTTTTTTTTTTTGTAATTTTCCTACAAAACATTTCTAAATTGAAAGCAAATTCATTTTCCATTGATTTATGCCCTGTTTGAGGGCAAATTCATTTCTAATTTCTAATTTTTTTTTTTTAACAAAAAACGATTTTTAATTACTCCTGCTGTTAGGCAATACTCTACTGCTGATTGCCGATTTAATTTTTTTTTTTTTTTTTTTTTTTTTTTTGTAAACATTGAGTCAGCGGCAAATTAAACAGACAGAAAACATTTAAAATGTATTTAAAAATGAAAAAATAGAGAGAAAAAAATATTGTTTTTTAAGCATTAGCAATAACACAGAAAAAAAACATCATTTTTCCACTCTAATTGTTCTCTAAAGACTAATACAGCCAGCCAGCCAGCAGGAGAAGAGGAGAGATGCGATGCGATGCGAAAAAGCCATGTGAGCACAGGCAGCGGAAATAAATTTAAAAAAAAAAAATTGTTTTTAAACGTTTTAATATTAAATATAATGAAAATTTATACGATGGCTAAAATAGGGGGAGGGAGCAATAAAAGGGTGATAGGAAGGAGGTGGGGGATGAGGCGTACAGAAAAAAAAAAAATAAATTTGGCATTAAATTTTGTTGAACTTTCAACAGCAAGCAAAGTATAAAAAAATCGAAAAAAAAAATGATTTTCTCTTCCTAAGAAACCACGAAAAATACAGAGAAAAAAAAACCAACGAAAAATAAGAAGTTTTTCTTGGTTTTGTTAGCGGTGATGGTGCTGGTGCTGGGCTGGGTGGTGCTGGCTGGTGCTGGGCTGGGTGGTGCTGGTTGGTGGGTAAATATTGTTTTAGAATTTCAAAACTAAAGCAACAAAAATGTTTCTAAATATTGTTTTTAGCAGCAGAGTTTCCTTATGAAACAAAAACAACAACAGAAAAATTCTCATAAAAAAGCATATGTGGCAAAAAAAAAACTTGTTGTGGCATGTTTATGATGCCACCAACATCAACAGGCTTTGGCACAATATTTTCCTTTTTATAGCTGCTACATGGTAACGAGTTTTAGTGGCAACATAAAACATAAAAAAAGCCATTAAACACACCCCTTTAAAGCCCAGTACTTGAAACAAACAATTTTTTATTAAAGTTTTCCAAAACTGCTGAAAAAACTACGCCTTTTTCTGGTCTTGAATCCACAATTTTTCTCCTTACAATGCCAGCAGTAAGCAGTCAAACAAATGCCACCCAGCTTATTACAATTTTATTGGTTTTTCTTTATGAAGCAACAACAAAAACATAAAAAATTATGATTATTTCCTAAATTCCGAGCATAAAAATATTTTTACAACTTAATTGTTAAGACCACAAAAAAAAATAATATGATCATATTTCAAGTGCTAAGAAGCATTCTAAACTCATTAAAAATTCCTTGAAATTATAAAAAATTTAAAGAGAAAATAAATTTTTTTGAACAGCTTTGTTCAACTAAATAGCACACCCTTAAACAACAACCTAAAAAATTCAGATAATCAGCTAAATTATTTGTATTTCTTAATAGAAACAAAAGCATTAAATAAAATATTAAACAAACAAAAAACATTAAAACAGCATTTACCAATTAAATAGCACACCCTTGTAATAATGCCTAACTAAGATTTAACAGACAATTTTCATCACCTAATACAATTTTAACGATAAGAGGATGAAAAACTACTAAAAAGCCATGTTCAACTAAATAGCACACCCTTAGATAAAAGCCCCAAATTAAAATTTGTAATAAAATTTATCATATTTCTTAATACAAATTCAAGTTTTAGTTTAAATAAAAAGAATGTTTCATTTAAATAGCATAGTTCTTAAATTAATAACGTTTTGTCATTGTCATAAAGTGACATACTTGTTAATCATTATATAAATTGTTTTAATAAACAAATTGCCATTGAAATAGTTAAGATGTGATTAATATTGTTAGGAAAAGAATGTATTAAGGACTAGAAAACTTTTTGTCATTGTCATCAAATGACATATTTGTCATTATTTAAAAAAAAACTATTTTAATAAACAAATTCCCATTGAAATAGTTAAGGCGAGATTAATATTGTTAGGAAAAAAATGTATTAAGGACAAAAGGAAACTTTTTGTCATTGTCATCAAGTGACATATGTAATTGTCATTAATTACAAATTTTTTAATAAAATATGTAAAACATGCTTACTATTTCTTATTAAACAACGATCTTTTAAGTACTGTTTAGCTTTTTGGTATTCGTTTTTATAATTGTCAGAAAGTGACATTGTCATTTAATATCAAAAATATTACTTTATATACTGGAAAGCGTGTTCAGTGTTCGGCAAAGATTTTCTATGAACAACTTTCTATAATTTAGACTTAAATTCAGAATTTGTCATTGTCATCAAGTGACATATTTGTCATTAATTAAACAAATTGCCATTAAAATATGCAAAAACATGCGTATTAAACAAGTATCTTTTAAATACCGTTTAACTTATTGGTATTCGTTTTTATAGTTGTCAGAGAGTGACAATGTTGTCATTTAATATCAAAAATATTGTTTTATATACTGAAAAGCGTGATCAGTGTTCGGCAAACATTTTTTATGAACAACTTTCTATAATTTAGACTTAAATTCAGCTTTTGTCATTGCCATCCAGTGACATATTTGTTATTAATTAAACAAATTGTCATTAAAATATGCAAAAACATGCCTATTAAACAAGTATCTTTTAAATATCATTTAGCTTATTGGTATTCGTTTTCATAGTTGTCAGAAAGTGACAATGTTGTCATTTCATATCGAAATTATTTTATAATATAATGGAAAGCGTGATAAATTTTGTTCGAAAAAGATATTTTAAGGAAACCTTAGTATAATTTACACTTATGTTCAGCTTCTGTCATTGTCATTTAGTGACAAATTTGTCATTCTATCTACTTTTGTTATGGTTTAATCAACTTTTAAAAATAAAACTCTCATTAGTTTTCTTCTAACTCAGACCTGCTTATGAGGAAAAGTACCTAAAAAAAAGTACTTCAAAAAAAGTACCAAATGGGTACTTTTTTGCTTTAAAACCTTACAAAGAGGCCTAAGAAGGGAATATTTTGAATTTTTATATAATGAAGGAATTTAAAACAATCAAGATCACTTTGTTTTCTAAGTGCATGAGTTAAAGAGTTTGTAATATTTCCTGGGTGGTACTTTTTTAGGGAAAATTTAAAATTTTTTTTTTAAATTTAAAAAGATTAAATTTAATGCATCACTTAATTAATCACTGTGTAATACTCTAGCAGTGGTATTGCTATTATTTTTCTATAAGCTGCTGTAATTTGTAAGCGAAGCGTTAAAAAAAAGTACTTTTTTCGTAGTACGAATTTTGTTATTTTTAATCAAAAATTTTAAATGTTTTGTTAGAATCAAGAAAAAAATGTTTTTTTTTAAATTTTGCTGTTCATTATCGTGCCACAGAGTAAAAAAACTATATATTCAGACTATTCACTTGCAACTACAAAGCATAGATTATTATGATCACACAGTTATTAGACTATTTGCCTTTGGCTATGATTACTTTGTATAACTGTTTGTATGCCTGCCTGCCTGTGTCTGTCTGTCTGTCTCTCTGTCTGTATACTTTTCATGGTATTGTTGTAAAACTGTTTGTCATTTCATCTCATTTTGCCTTTTGTTGAGATTGCCTAGTTGGTTGGTTGGCTGGCTGACTGGCTGGCTGTCATGACAAGGGCCCATTATTATGTTCACACACTGTAAAATAATGCAGACAGCATTACCACATAATTGACACACAAAGTAGTTTGTTGTTGTTGTTGTTGTTGTTATTTTTTTCTTATGCCGCATTCAAATCTTTTATTATTTTTTTTTATATTAAATTGGTCTATACTGGCTAGAGATATGTAGATACACTGGATAATTATTATTAATGGTTTGACAAGTTTGAAAAGCGAGACACAATTAAAATTTTTCAGACAAAAACCAACAGAGAGAGAGACAGACAGACATTTTATGAGTATCTTAAGAAAATTTATAGACTTGTTAGCACACAGAAAAATGCAATTTAAAGCAGTTTTTTTTTTTTTATAAAAAAATTCATAACATTAAAAAATCTTAACAAATGACAATTATGTCACCATGTGACAAAGAATAATGTTATGCTAAATGCATAAATTAATCTGTGGTAACAATAAAATAATAATAATAATTAATAATAATTTCAAAAATAAAGAACAATCTGCATAAATAATAAAAAATATGTCACATAGCATAATAACTATACATTGGGCACAGAATGTAAAGCCAGATGTTTCTTGTGTCACAAAATGACAATTTGTCATGGTCACAAAATTAATATCTTTTTTTTTTGGATTTCGTATACCTAAAAATCAAAAGCCAATACAACATCAATTTTGCATTAAAGTAACAATTTGTCACAAAATGACATACTCGTCACACCGACAGGAAAAAATCCATTTCAGCCCATATTGAAACAAATTTTAAGTCTAAACATACTTATTTGTAGACAATTTATCTTATGTCCGCCTATATATAAAAATTTGTCACAAAATGACATACTTGTCATTGACAGAAATATGCCAGTATTTTGTTTAATATTTAAGGACATATTGAAACACATTTTAAGTCTAAACATACATATGCATTTGTACACAATTTTTCTTATGTCTACATATATACTATATAGAAATTTGTCACAAAATTACATACTTGTCATCGACAGAAAAACCACATTTTCATTAAAATTTCAACAGAAAATGAAATAAATTAAATTTTACATTAATTTTAATTAATTCTTCTACATAAAATCAAATAAATAATAACAAACATGTCACTTTATGACAGTGACAGAAGTATGTCCCTACATATGAACTCAACAGCATTAATAATAATAAGAAATCCCTCCCTGGTAATACTCTTCTCTCATATGAACTCAACAGCATTAATAAAAAAATCCTTCCTTGGTAATACTATTCTCTTATTGTGTAATTACGGCTAATCTGTATGGCAAAATGTACATTTTTTATGTCATTTACATGACAACGACTCAAATTTAATAGAAAATCGAATTATAAAGATTTATAATAAATAAAATAAATAAATAAAATAAATAAAAGCTTCTAACGACAGAGAGATATTAAATGCTTTAAATTGAAGGTAGGTAGAGGTGGCTGCCCATCCAAAAAAAAAAATTATTGGATGGACTCACTTAGGCCGCATTGGGCCCATTTTGCTACTACAATCATCCGTTATCCCCTAGCCTCAAAACCATTCGGAGCTCCTGATGAAGCGATTCAGTCTGACGATGTCAATCTTTGACAGTTCCTCCAGATCATCCATGTAGTAAGTACCCAAGTATTTCCTTCTGCTTTGGCAAAGAGCAGTTCATATACCCAACAGATGAGGGCAGTCTCCTCTTCTTCCTCATCTCTGCAGCTTCTGCAGAAGTCGTTAGCAAGGTGTCCAAGGCCAATGCGCCTCGCATAATATGCAATGCCCCGTAATGACACTGACACTTACACTGAGCGCGCCTCTTTGGAGTTTAAGTAGACTTGCGCCCCTCATCCAGCCTTGGCCAGATTTTACGAGCCGTTCTACCCGTGTCCGAGGCCACCCACCTGTCGTTGACGGAATCGACGATCGCATTATCAATTATGAGCTTGCAGGTCCTCAGCAGGTATGCCCAGATTCGAGAACTCATCGGAGAGTTCGATGGTCGTGCCCCGCCTGGCAAGTTCATCAGCTCTGCAGTTACGCGGAGTAGCACTGTGCCCCGGTACCCATATGATATGGATATCATATCGTTCCGCTATCTCGTCGAGATATCTGCGACAGCCGTACACCGTCTTGTACGTCATCACATTAGAACTCAGAGCCCTGATAGCCGCCTGGCTATCAGAAAGTATGATGACGCTTTAAATTTAAGGAAAAATTATAAATATTTTGATGTCATTTTTATGTCACTCGAGTGACAAAGTATTAAGCTTTAAGCAAAATGACATTCCAATATAATATAGCGAATCCTAAACCTCTTAAAGATATAAAAGAATTCCATTATCCCCAAAAAAAAAATTAATTTTTTGATGTCATTTTTATGTCACTTTCATGACACTTAGTTCAAAATTATCTAGAATGTAACTTCTGTCGTATAGCAGAGAAATATTGAAAGCTTAAAATTTGGGGGAAAATTATAAATATTTTGATGTCATTTTTATGTCACTCGAGTGACAAAGTTTTAAGCTTTAGGCAAAATGATATTCCAATTCAATATAGCGAAGCCTAAACCTCCTAAAGATATAAAAAAAGTTTCATTAACCCTAAAAAATGTAATTTTTTGATGTCATTTTTATGTCACTTTCATGACACGTAGTTCAAAACTATCTAAAGGGTCCGCCAAATAACTTTTTTTTTGAAAATGCTTTAAAAAGAAAACTACTGAATATTTTCTCAAATTTCTTTTTTTTATTTGAAAGTACAATCCTTCCGGTTAATAATGGAAAATAATTTAATTCAAATGGCTGCCTCGGCTGGCCATGCAGTAGCCTACACGATCGGTACAATTTTTAAGCACATTATCGATTGTGTGCAGCTGTATTTCACCAATGGCTTCACGAATATTGTCCTTTAAAGCGTCAATTGTCTCTGGCTTGTCGGCGTAACACTTATCTTTGACGGCACCCCACAAATAATAGTCCAACGGTGTCAAATGGCAGCTCCGAGGTGGCCAAACGACATCAGCTCTGCGGCTGATAATGCGATCTTCAAAAATAGGGCGCATAACATCGAGTGTAGCTTCGGCTGTGTGGCACGTAGCGCCGTTCTGTTGAAACCAAATGTTGCCAATATCCTCCTCCTCTTCAATTTTTGTGAACAAAAATTTGTTCAACATGGCCCGATAACGAACTCCATTGACTGTAACGGCCACTCCTTGCTCATTTTCGAAGAAAAAATGGCCCAATTATGCCTCTGGACTAAAATCCGCACCAAACAGTGGCTCATTTTGGGTGCGTCGGCTGTTCAAAGTATGTGTGCGGGTTTTCTGTGCCCCCAAATGCGACAATTTTGCTTGTTTACATATCCGCCAAGATCAAAATGAAGTGAGTTTTGCCAAAATCGGCATCTTCTGTAACTCGATCGCAGGCCCACTTAGCGAAGCGAAAACGCATTGGATGGTCAATTGGCTTCAGCTCCTGAACCAATTGGACTTTGTATGGCGTCATACCAAGGTTTTTATGCAAAATTCGTCTCAATGATGTCTCCGAAATGTTCAATTGTTGAGAACGACGGTTAATTGATGTTGATGGCGCTTCACGCACACTTTCTGCCACAGCAACAATATTCTCGAGTGTACGCACTGTTTTTGGCTTTTCACGCTTTGGTTTATAAATGAGGATGCCAGTTTCCTTCACTTTCTTCACAAGATAATGAACATACGGTGCATGACGGTGCTTCATACATACACACATAATTGGTCACTACAACCCTTGAGTCAGGATTACGACCTAGTTTCTCTTGTGCTTCTCTTCTTCCAAAATCCGTACGCAATTTTCGCACACATTCTGCAACATTACCATGATTTTCAAAGTAATGTCGCAATATTTCCCAGCGTTGTTCAAGCGTATACGCAACCATATGCGTTCAGCGGAAGGATAAAACTAATTATCTGTCAAATCAGACGTGAACTAAGTGTCACCATTCACGAAATAAGCACTAGTTTGAAAAAAAAAAAAAACGTTAGATGGCGGACCCAATAGAATGAAGCTTCTATCGACTAGCAGTTAAAAAGTGGAACTTTTCGATGACATAGTGACACTTAGATGTCATAATCTAGAATGAAACTTCTGATGAATAGCAATTAAAAAGTGGCACTTTTTGATGACATAATAACACTTTAGATGACAATTTTTCAAACTAAAAAGCAAATTGTTTTATTTTAAGTAACTTTAATCAATTCTATTGCTGTTTATAATTATAATATTAAAATAAATTAAATATTATTTAAAAAAACAAAATTGTAAAGGGGATTTGTTTACTACAGCCCAGAGAAAATGAATTTCATTTTAACCGCATTTGGATGATTATTTCCATGTACATATGTATCGTATGTATGTAAAGGAGCCCCTATTGTTATATTTGCGTCGTATATTTAATTATTTCAATACTTATTGTAGGAAATTCAAATATTGATATCGATTTAGCCGTAATTCCATAGTGTAACGTTAAAATAAAAGCCCACAATAGCAAAATGCATGCTGGTTGAAGTTGATACAATTAAACTGAGGCTGGTGTCTGTCTGCTGCTCAAAACTACAGCTGTAGTCATGTGGAAAACTTTCGATTGGTGTCACTAGAAGATATTTGCAATTGCTATTAAATATGTACGTACGCATGTATGAATGTGTAACCAACTAAAAAGCTATTTGGGATTATCAATTTACAATACAACACAACATATGGCGGCAACTAACTAAAGGCTTATAATCACAGCATTTAAACCAAACAAACTCAATAAAAATAGACACGATTTATACGAGTATTGTTATTAATATAACAATATATTGGTTTTACATAAACTGTTTAATAATATTGCAATAAAAACAAGTGTCATTATAATACAACAGCAATACAAAGTAGCTTATATAGCTAAAATTCAAAAAATATTAAAAAAATATTGAAAAAAAAAAATTAAATTTTCATAAAAATTAAGAAAAAATTCTTTGAAAGAAACAAGTTTTCCAAAAATAATGACAAGTGACAAGCATGTCACTTTGTATAGGAGTTACCAATATTATCATTTTCCTATTCCATTCCGCATTACGTCTCAAATTGAATATTTTTTTGCCTTTTAACATTTAAATTTTGGTGTCATTAAAGTGACAATTTTTGACTAAAACTCTCAAGAACAAAATTTTTAATTATATTCTACACAAATTAAGCAAATATTTAAAGAAACTAATAATAAAAAAAACTACAATATCAGATTATTACGATTTTGTCATTTAAATTTTGTTGTCATCAAAGTGACAATTTTTTACTAAAACCCTCAGCACAAGATTTTTAATTATATTCTATGCAAATTAAGCCAATATTTTAAGAAACTAATAATAATAAAAAACAACTACAACTACAATATCAGATTATTTAGATTTTGTCATTTAAATTTTGTTGTCATCAAAATGACAATTTTTGACTAAAACTCTCAGCACAAGATTTTTAGGTTTATTTTACGTTAATTCAGCAAATATTTAAAGAAACTAATAATAAAAACTACAACTATAATATCAGATTATTACGATTTTGTCATTTAAATTGTGTCACTAAAGTGACAATTTTTGAGTAAAACTCTCAAGAACAAAATGTTTAATTATATTCTACGCAAATCAAGGAAATATTTGAAGGAACTAATAATAAAAAAGCCTGACGAGTGCAATATAAAATTATTCTGATATTGTCATTTAAATTTTGTTGTCACTAAAGTGACAATTTTTGACTAAAACTCCTAGCATTAGATTTTTAATTACATTCTATGCAAATTAAGCAAATATTTAAAGAAACTAATAACAAAAAGAACTGCAATTACAATATCTGACTATTAAGATTTTGTCATTTAAATTTTGTTGTCATCAAAGTGACAATTTTTGACTAAAACCCTCAGCATTAGATTTTTAGGTTTATTTTACGCTAATTAAGCAAATATTTAAAGAAACTAATAATAAAAAACTAAAACCACAATATCAGAATATTAAGATTTTGTCATTTAAATTTTGTTGTCACTAAAGTGACAATTTTTGACTAAAACCCTCAGAACAAGATTTTTAATTATATTCTACGCTAATTAAGCTAATATTTAAAGAAACTAATAATAATAATAAAAAACTACAACTACAATTTCAGATTTTGATTTTGTCATTTAAATTTTGTTGTCATCAAAGTGACAATTTTAGACTAAAACCCACAGCACAAGATTTTTAAGCTTATTTTACGACAATTAAGAAAATATTTAAAGAAACTAATTATAAAAAAGCCTTACGATATATATATTTATAAAATAATAAATTATAAAATTATTCTGAGATTGTCATTTAAATTTTGCTGTCATCAAAGTGACAATTTTTTAGTAAAATCCTCAGCATTCGATTTTTAGGTTTATTTTACGCTAATTAAGCAAATATTTAAAGGAACTAATAATAAACAAGCCTTACGACTACAATATAAAATTATTCTGATATTGTCATTTAAATTTTGTTGTCATCAAAGTGACAATTTTTGACTAAAACTCTCAAGAACAAGATTTTTAATTATACTCTACGCAAATTAGGCAAATATTTAAACGAACTAATAATAAAAACAACTACAATTACAATATCTGACTATTAAGATTTTGTCATTTAAATTTTCTTGTCATCAAAGTGACAATTTTTGACCAAAACCCTAAGCACACGATTTTCAGGTTTATTTTACGCTAATTAAAGAAATATTTAAAGAAACTAATAATAAAAAGCCTGACAACTGCAATATAAAATTATTCTGATATAGTCATTTAAATTTTGCTGTCATCAAAGTGACAATTTTTGACTAAAACCCTCAGCATTAGATTTTTAAGTTCATTTTACGCTAATTAAGCAAGTATTTAAAGAAACTAATAATAAAAAAACAACTACAACTACTATATCAGAATATTAAGATTTTGTCATTTAAATTTTGTTGTCATCAAAGTGACAATTTTTGACTAAAACCCTCAGCATTAGATTTTTAGGTTTATTCTACGCTAATTAAGCAAATATTTAAAGGAACTAATAACAAAAAAGCCTTACTACTACAATATATAATAAAACTGATATTGTCATTGAAATTTTGTTGTCATTTATGTGACATTTAAGTCATTTAAAGAAATTTTATAAACCTTTTAACATCAATATTCTTTTTTAAGCCTAACTAAGCAATCTTTCCAAAACATTTAAATGCAAATTTTGTTTAAATATTAAAAAAAAAAATTGTCTGTCATTTAATAACAATATATTGTTCACGTATTGTAGAATGCCAAAAATTGCAGGCAAATATTTGTGTATTCTTATGGAAATTTTACTTTTTTGTGCTTGCAAGCCTAGATACATACATATGTACATATATTGAAAGCATAATCCAACATAGGATTTTGGTAACTTTTTTTGTTTGAAACTTTTTGTGCTGGCAGTTAACAGAATCATAAAATAAAATAACAAGCGCTGGCTGGTAGGTAGAGAAAAAAAAAGAGGAATGACAGGATAAAAATCTACCACAAGGAGGATTCCATATTTCTTTTTTTTACACCAACATTCCGATCCAAGCGAGCAGCGTAAGAACGGCGCGCGAGGAGTTATGGCTTTCAGTTTTATTATCTATTATAACTGGCATATAAAAATCCATAAAGAAGCGAAAAACATTTTATTCCTACATACAAACAATGTTGAATTACATAAAAATATTCACTTGATTGTGAATTTTTCTGTATTTTTTTCTTCTATTTGGCTATGCAAACTTTTGTCATGACTGCAAAACTGACTAAAAATGAATAAATAATAGGAAAAGTAAAACAACTCTATTAAATCCACTATGGAGATACATTTTTCAGCAACAAACAAAATAAATATTAAAAATGAAAATATGTATGTATGAAAACAACAACAACAACAATATTTTTCTATAGACAAAGTAAAAGATTTATTTATTATAAGTTTACATAACACAATAACTATACAGTGGACACAGAATGTAAAGCCAGATGTTTCTTATTTCACAAAATGACAATTTGTCATGGTCACAAAATTTATATTTTTTTTCAAAAGCCATTACAAACATCTATTTTGCATTAAAATGAAAATTTGTCACAAAATGACATACTCGTCACACCGACAGGAAAAAAATCCATTTCAGCACATATTGAAACAAATACATACATAATTGGCCATTACAACCCTTCAGTCAGGATTACGGCCTAGCTTCTCACACCACTCATGTTGTGTGCGTTAATTTTATACGTGAGTGGCGGGACCTACAGTTTAACGTCGACTCCGAACGACAGAATTTTGAGAAACTTTTTCATGGCAGTTTATTTTACTCTCAGAGTTTTTGCCAGAAATCTGCTGAGAGGAAGTCACCGAGGAAATATTTTTTTTTGATATTTTCGTATCGATATCTGACGTGGGGTTTGAACCCGGGCCTTACGTCTAATAAGCCAACACACTACCTACTAGACCACGGTGACTATTTTAAAAGTTCTTAAAAACGTAACAATATCTCATGAACTACGTAAATATCATTCTTAGAGTGAACACCGCGTTCTTGTCATGAAATTTTTTCTTACATACTCAATTATTCAGAAATCTGCTGAGAGGAAGTCGCCTAAGAAATACTTTTTGTATTTTGTTTTGATGTCTGACCTGGGATACGAACCCGGGCTTTACGAATAGTAAGCCAACACACTACCTACTACACCACGGCGACTTCAACAAACACAAAAACAAACAAATTTGAAGTTTAAACATGCATACATATTTATACACAATTTTTCTTATGTCCGCTTATATATACAAATTTGTCAGGAAATGACATACTTGTCATTGACAGAAAAATGCCAGTATTTTGTTTAATATTTCAGGACATATTGAAAGAAGACAGACATTTTGAAGTCTAAACATATACATTTGTACACAATTTTTCTTATGTCTGCAAATATGTATGTATGTATATAGACATTTGTCACAAAATGACATACTTGTCATTGACAGGAAAAAAATCCATTTCAGCAAATATTGAAACAAATTTGAAGTCTAAACATACATATTTGTGCACAATTTTTCTTATGTCTGCCTGTAAATACAAATTTGTCACAAAATGACATACTTGTCATTTACAGAAAAATGCCAGTATTTTTCTTAATATTTCAGGATATATTGAAAGAAATTTGAAGTCCAAACATACATACATATTTATACACAATTATTCTTATATCTATATGTACATATATACAGATTTGTCAGGAAATGACATACTTGTCATTGACAGAAAAATGCCAGTATTTTGTTTAATATTTCAGGACAAATTGAAATAAATTTGAAGTCTAAACATACATCTGTATTTGTACACAATTTTTCTTATGTCCGCCTATGTATACAAATTTGACACAAAATGACATACTTGTCATTGGCAGAAAAATGCCAGTATTTTGTTTAATATTTCAGGACATTAAAATAAATTTTAAGCCTAAACAAACATATTTGTGCACAATGTTTCTTATGTCCGCCTATATATACAAATTTGTCAGAAAATGACATACTTGTCATTGACAGAAAAATTCCAGTATTTTGTTTTATATCTCAGGACATATTGAAATAAATTTGAAGTCTAAACATACATATTTCTACACAATTTTTCCTATGTCTGCATATATGTACGTATATAGAAATTTGTCACAAAATGACATACTTGTCATCGACAAAAAAATTCCCTTTTTAATTAAAAATTCAACAGAAAATGAAATAAATTATATTTTACATCAATTTTAATTAATTTTTCTACATAAAATCAAAATTTTGTCACAAAATGACATGGTTGTCATTGGCAAAACTAAATTTAAGTATAAATTAAAGAAATTATTGTTCAAACCCTGAACACCACTTGGATCTGAAGCTAGCCAGAGAGCAGTTGTCATGCATAGTCGATTGGCTTTTATAAAATATCTTACCCGCCTGTTTAAACGTGAAGATGCGTCAGTTATTTTGTCACCTTTTTTGATGACCTTTTAAAAGAATTTGATCGTTTTCTTTCAAGCCTTGTCGGATGACTTCAGATTTCTGTAATTCCGTTTATAAAGGTACTAGAACATCATGCACTTGATGGACTTAATTTTTTGAGAGGCTGCAATGAACTCTGGAGCCCAACTAGCTGCCGCAACTTCCTTTTCGTTAAGAGGCCTGGTACGAATTGACCTTATTGGGCGTTCACTTGGAAGATAGAGAGCTGATGTGGTTTCTTACAGCGTAGACTTTGCCTCATATTGCACAGAAATTAGAAAAACGGCAGACGATAAAAGTTAGGTTAGGTATGGGACCCTCCTTAAAGAGACAGGTCCCACTTAAAAGATATTTTCACGATATTCTTCATAAACCAGCTACTAAAGGCACTCGACTCGAATGTGGTTATAAATGCCCAGTATTGCAGCACATTTATAGTCTAGGTTCGGCTAGATGTCAGCAGCATGGAGGTTTACTGCCACCAGAACACTCCGCTTCAATAAAAGGTCAGAGGGGATAATACGAAGTACGGTACACCTAACAGTACCTCAGTGGAAGTGGAAAAGAAAGCACTCGTGACCAGAACAGCAGACTGCCTCACCAATCCGCTATAAATCTGAAGTGACATTGACATTTGCATACCATAACCTGAACGAACATACCGTAAACTAGGTTAGCTCCGCTATGATCTGATAAAGCCAGTATGTAATGGCAGACCTAGGCCCCCAAAGCTTGCCCACGACATACTTAGTGTGGAAGAAAAAACTGTGCAATTGAATTGCCACATTTTTTTAATTACACACCCTGTATTTGAAATTTACTTTTTGCATAACAAAGTGGTTTTTTTGTATGTCACTGTAACGTTGGGTTTTGTTGACGTTGTTGTTGTTTTTGTTGCTTTTAGCATGTCTAAAAGGCTTTACGGCAAAAATGCAATATAAATCATGTTTTTTTTCTCTCTCTCTTCTGATGTTTGTCCAGATTTCATTCAACTCATAATTGAGTAATAAAAAGGCAACAAAAACAACAACAACAAAGGAAAAAGGAAAAATACGGTTGTTGTTGCTGTTTGAAATTAAACACTTAAAAAATTTCCTGTGTTGGGTACGTATTTGTGTGTATGTGTGTAAAGACAAGATAGCAGCAGTGAAGGAGAAAGAGCGAGAGAGAGACAAACAGAGAGAGCAGAAAAAATATAGAGAAGATAAATAGAGTATTAAAAAACGGTAAATATTTGTTGTTTATTTTTAGTCCTTTTGAAACTAATACACAAACACACGCATAAACAAGCACACTCGCTTGCTTGCTTAAGCTGACACATACACAACGCACTCATGATGTTAAACCACATGCATATGATAATGCAAGGCTACAAGAGAATAATATTTCCAATGAATACGGGAGGAGAGCAAGAATGGAAATGATTTGTATGTTGGCTGGTGGTGGTGGGGTAGTGTGTTGCTATAATGGTTGCTAGTGGTGGTCTGTAAGAGTAGAAAATGAATGGTTTTTAGTGTGTGCTGCTGCCAAGCAACTGGAAAAAATCAACAAAATGTCAAAAATGTCATGTCGCATGACATATGAAGACATATTACAAATGCTTCTACACATGCATATACAACGTAGTAGATACCTATGCGTGTATGCATGTGTGCCAGTGTTTATCTACTAAAACACATACAATAACAACAAAAACAAACAGACTTTTATAGTCACACATGCATTGATAGACTATCGTAAAGCAAAAAGAGAGAGAAAAGTGTACCACTCAATAGACCTCTAGCCTAGACATGATGGTCGGATGGTCGGTTGGTCTGCATTGAATGCATTTTTTTTTAGCTTAACACCTTTTCAACCTCTCTCTACTTGCTCTATCCTTCTGCTATGTGCAAATGCATTTTCAAGAGAGTGAATAGAGACGGTCAGACAACTTTTAGCACAAGAATTTACACACACACCCGCACGCGGTGTAATCAGTAGACATGCGGGAGTGACGACGACGTTAGTCTTGTTCTTTGACAGAAAACACTCGATTGTTGGTTGTTGATCAAAAAACCGTATATAAAGTAAGTGAGTGATATAAACTATAGCAACAACAACAGTAAATATACATACAAATAGACATCTTATGTCATCCTAATCATGACATTTATTACAACACAAATACGAATGAACATTAAATAAGAGATGAAACAAAAAATATTGAAAATTTAATAGCAGGAGGCATTTCTATTGACGTTCATTTGATCAAGTAGCTTTGGCGAGTCAATTGCAAATAAAAATATGTGAGAGCAACAACAGCAGAAAAAAAACTTTCGTCAATAAAAGTAAGACGAAAAACGTATGGCAGTGACGGCAAATATATTACAGTGCCAACAAAAACAAGGACAGTGACAATATCAAAAACAGTGACGTAAAAACTGACACACAACACAACAAGTGACGGTGACATCAAAAAAAAAAAAAAGGGTGACAACAAGACACAACGAAAAGTGACAACAAAAAACAGAAAAAATATGACAGCGATATGCATTGCAGTGGCGACAAAAATATTAAAGTATCAACAACAACAACAAAAAAAAAAAAAAAACAAAAAAAAAGCGAGACTGACAATATAAAAAAACATGACAAAAAGTGACATAAAAATGAGCTACTACAGGCAGAATAAATTAAAGGGACATCAGAAAAAAATTACTGTGCTAATTACATCATCTTGTCATGTCATATCATTTAAAAAACTGTCCTGTCATGTCATTTTAAAAACTGTCATGTCAGATCATTTAAAAAACTGTCATGTCATGGCATTTTAAAAACTGATTTATTATTAAAATTTAAAATCAATTTACTACCATACCTGGAAGTCCTCTAATTTCAAACTAGCATTAAAACATGCTGTCATGTCATGTCATCTTTGTTACAAGCCAGGTAATGTCATGTCATGACTTATCATGGTTAAGTTAAGTAATGTTTCGGACCTACTTAGGCAAGCATTTAGTCGAATTGTGATACAACAATCAATATTTAACCTGGGGATCGAACAATCCCTAAGGGAAACTAACCGGTCTTGGTTTTGTAGAAATCTTTATATTAGAAAGCTCGGTCAAGCATGTCAGAAAAGGTGAAGTTAGAAACTTCTGTATTTTTATGACAATAGCAGCGCACTGACACACGAGGTGAGAGATAGTCTCCTGCTCCTTACAGTTCTTGCAGAAGTCATTTGCCGGAATGACAAGTCTTTCGGCATGCATGTTCAAAAGAGAACAAAAAGACATCGAAATGCTAGAACCGTTATTTTGCAAGGACTGGTAGTGTGATTTAAGAACAGTAGTGATTCAGTCTCCTTCTTATCCACATGTGTCAAGCAGAGTCTAGCAATAATACATATGTATACCCTTCTGCTGTCTTGGAGATTGAGCCTCCCTGTAAAAAGAATGGAATGACTTGTCATACTTCCGTACATCATGTCATGCCATTAGAAAGTTTTTTTATTTACAATTGAGAGCCAATTTATTGACTTCGCCTAGAATTTTGCTTTATTTAATACCTTCATGACACTGTCATGTCATGTCTTGTGATGTCTTCTCATGTCATGTCTTGTGATGTCATGTCATGTCATGTCTTCTCATGTCATGTCTTGTCATGTCTTGTGATGTCATGTCTTGTCATGTCATTTCTTGTCATGTCATTTCTTGTCATGTCATTTCTTGTCATGTCATTTCTTGTCATGTCATTTCTTGTCATGTCATGTCAGGTCTTGTCATGTCATGTCTTGTCATGTCATTTATATTATTTTTAAAGAAGTTTATCAAACAAAGACAATTTATTATCCTTCTCTTACCTAGCTTACTTAATTGGTTATTGCAACCCTTTAGTGAGGATTAAAACCCAGTTTCTCACGCTAGCCATGTTGTGTGTGTTAATTTTTTTCATGAGTGGCGAGCGAGACTATTCGAGTTCGAACGACATTTTTAAGAAACTTTTCAAGGCAAATTTATTAAATGTTAGCATTTTGGAGAGAATACTGCTGACATGAATTGACCGAAAGAATCATTTTTCCTTGAGAAGTCTAAGCTGGGATTTGAACCATTTGGTCTGCTCTAATAAGCCAACACACACCCCAAATATCCAAGACTCCTAATCATAACAGAGTTGTCTTTTTTGTAATAAAAAAGTATGACTGTCATGTCATGTCATGTCATATCATTACAAGATGACACATATTTTTAAAATAACTTTCTTTTAAATTAAAATGAATTTATTTACTTCTTTAAAATAATGTATGTATGTGTATGAATTTTTAAACCCATTTTTTATTAAATCCTTATTTATTATTATTAATGCTGCTATGCCATCAACTAACTCCCTGCATTATTATATTATAATGGTTTTGAACTGTGAAAGGGAGGAGGAGGGGTTTGTGTATTATTATCATGATTTTTGGTTTTAAAGTATCATCCAACAAAACCATACATGAAGTTGAAGGCAAACATTTTGGAATTATTATGTGATTAGGATGGATACCAAACTGCTGCTGCTCTGCTAGCTGGGCTTGCTAGCCCCCCCTAAATGGTTTAGATATGTACAAATGTACACAAGTAATGTTTGAAGGGATAGAGAGAGGCGTAGTGCAAGAAGTTTAACGACAAATAATTTTGTACCCAAGAGTTAATGCAAATTCAATATGCATAATTTCAATATGTAACAAATATTGGCAGCTAGGCAGGCAAGGCTATAATGCTACTCTCTCTCCTCTTTCCCCTCTTCCCCTAACCTATTCTTTAGAATTTTGAAACACTAAAATAAACTAAAATAAACCCCATTATTCGTTGATATAAAATAACAAGACCTTAAGCCATGGCAAACAATACCAAAAAAAAAATATGGGAATGCAGTGGAAAGAAAAATACTTTTTTTTATATGGAAATTCTTTTCCTCTTTTTTTTTTGGAAATATTCAGTCAACAAAATCCATTTATAATGCCATACCAATTGCAGCAACAGCAATAG
This sequence comes from Sarcophaga subvicina, assembly GCA_936449025.2. Taxonomy (NCBI): domain Eukaryota; kingdom Metazoa; phylum Arthropoda; class Insecta; order Diptera; family Sarcophagidae; genus Sarcophaga; species Sarcophaga subvicina. Next base: position 105,828,139 of record OW388084.2, read on the forward strand.
CAGCAGCAGCAGAACCTTGCTATTGCTAGTGTATGTCAGTTGGTTTCTAGTTGACTTTGTCTAGTTCCTGGAGGTTTAAAAAAAATTGGATTTTTTGGCATTGTTTCCTGCTGCTGTTGGCTGACTATGGAAAATTTATAAGAATTTTTTTTTTTTTTTTTTTTGGAGGGCTTGTGATTTTTGCAATAAAAAAAAAAAAAAATTTTACGACTTTTTTTTATTCTTTTTTTCCGGGCAATAATTTAGCTGTGACGCAGAGTCAGCATAAACGATACTTTTTTCTTCTTCTACCACAGAACTGATAAAACGATAATAAATGGCCGCAATGGTATGTTCTTCAGTAATTATGGGAGCGTTTAAAAAAAAGCGAACTTAAATGCCTGAAAACTTTTAAAAAATTTTAAACTTTACACATGAAAAAGACTTTAGAAATCCAAAAATTTTATTGAAAATAACAAGGAATTTTTAGCGTTGCCACATACATACAGGCAGGCATTATTCACAGCTACACACTGTCTTGGAGTTCATCAAGTTGAAATCGAATACATTTATAGCCGCTTGGCAATCATAACAGCACGTCAAGGGAATATTCCTGATACGTCCGTGTGAAAAACAATTCCGATATATATATTCCCCTACCCACAAAGTTCCATTCAATTTGCAGCAATCAGTGAAGATTTGTACGGAGTCTTTTACGAATGAATGTCCTGAATTGGTTTGAGAAGTCGTGTGGTTTGTTACTTCACTACTCTATTTGTATACTCTGATGCTACGGTCCACTATGTGGCATTTACCCTGAAAAGCTGGCCAAAAAGGCAAAAATGAATTTAAAGAAATTTAAGAAACTGAGTATGCAGTTCGACAGACAACAAAATTCTGCGTTATATAGTGATTCTTCACGACTTTAAGTTGAGATTTGTAGATTTGAGACGATGTCAAAGTCAGGAAAGTGAAGAAAATTAAATGCGTCTTTGGTGTTTTTTTGAAATTTTAATAGGTTTCTATGACATTTTTTTGTGTCTAAACGAATAGAGAGAGGTTTTATATTAATTTTTTTTATTTGAAAGGTATGAGCAACTGCTACTTTCAGTTTTTTATATATATACTATATATCTCATATATTAATGTTAAAATTATTCGTTCAAAATTTAAAAATAATAAAAATTTCACATTTTTTTACTCTTCCTAAAAAAAAGATAAGGATTTTAAAGGTGAAAGTAGTTTTTAGTAGTTTAATGTTATATACCACAAGAAAATATGAACTCTCTACATTCAGGAACAAAAAGAAAAGTTTGCGCAAATTTGCGCAATTATTTTTGGCAATTTTTTGAAAATTTTACTTTTTTTGAAAAATTAAGAATTTTAGACGCAGTGTAATAAAGCCATAGGCAATAAAGCCATATAGCGTACGAATTATGCGAGGAAATTCAGTAGAAGCGATACCAATCGAGATGTCCTGAATAGGTTACTTACTTTAAAGCTGCAGTACACAAAAATCGCGAAGGAATAGAAAAGCGTTTTCATCAGATACTATTAAATTACTCCTTCCTGACATTGATGATGAAAATGATAACGATTTTAACGATTGTAGTTGGTTTCACTTTTTAAGTATTTTTAAGTTAAGTATTAAATAATGTAAAATAAATATTATGAATAAATATTAATTATCATAGAAGTTTAAAAACTTAATTACATATGTATGTATATCGACTATTATAACAAAATGATTTTCTTAATGGACCGTATGTGGTACCTAGGGGCACTTATGATCCGATCATAACAAATTGTGATCATAAATGATTCACATTCATATTAAACATGTTCATGTCGAATTTCATCGAGGTAATAAAATTCTTAAGCCAATTATAATTGCTAAACATATTTTCTGAAGGGGCCCTATTTTGGACCAAGAGGCAATTATGGACCGACCATAACAAAATTTGGTAATATGATTTAGATTTACAAAATACATGTTCATACCGAATTTCATCACGATACCGATGATTTTAAGCCATTTATAAACGCAAACGTGAATTTCTAAAGGGGACTTTATATGGGGACTAGGGTCAAATGTGATCCGATTTTCAACAAACATTACACCATGATTTCTTAGTACACAGAACTGATCTGTGCTAAATTTTATTATGATTGTTGCATAATTACCATAGTTATGTGTAAATAAGTGCAATTTCGAGAGGAATTTGTATGGGGGCTAGGCGAAATCTCGGACCGATTTGAACCAAAATCAGTTGGATTCATCCTTGGGCCTAATTATCACTAACACTATCAAAAAATTCCAGCCATTAACTCATAAAACACTTCTATTAATTTCTATTAATTTTGGTTTTCAGGCAAAATGCCACATAGTGCGGCCTAGCTTCTCACACCACTTATGTTGTGTGTGTTAATTTTAAAATGAGTGACCGGACCGGACCTACAGTTTAAAGTTGATTCCGAATCATAGATTTTTGAGAAACTTTTCATGGCAATTTTTTATTTACTCTCCGAGAAGAAGACCACAATCGCTTGAATACAATGTCCCCGAATACAATGTGTAGTAACGACTCCGAGAACTGTGTTAATCGTACTGCTTAGAGTTTGAGCACAAAGTATGTCCTCCTTCAGATATACTGCACTATTTCGGCCGTTTTTTAGCCCGGCGTGACCGTCAGGGAATCTGTTACTGTATTATAAATACTGATCCAGCAGGTTATCAACGTGGTTCCTTCTCCTACAAGATAACGCTATGCAACCAACCTAGAGGTGCAGAACAGTCTTCCTTTTCTCTGAAAAAGTGACCAATGCGTCTCTCGTGGCAACCGTAGGATTCCACGAGGATTCCCAATGTAGAGTACTCCTCACCCATTGTGTTGCATCAGCCGTAGAGTACGTCTTAGAGCTCATTGTGTTACAACCTAGGGGTCTGGTAGCCGCCTGGCTATCAAAAAGAATGACAATATCATCCCACCAGCCCGTATGGTCGACTTTTCCGCCTGTAAGTTATTGTAATGAACCGACAGCCTTATCGTATGAGGCATACCTGACGACTTGGAACTCCGGATACAGTTTCGAATCATCCGTGAGCTGCGTCACACCAATTTCTCATTCCCCTCTTTTCGGAATGGATATTCTGAACTTCGCATGAGGAAGGACTACATACACAATTGGCCATTACGAATCTTCAGTCAGGATTACGGCCTAGCTTCTCACTCCACTTATGCTGTGTGTATTAATTTTATACATGAGTGCCGGAACCTACAGTTTAAAGTCGACTGCGAACGACAGATTTTTGAGAAACTTTTTCATGGCAATTTTTATTTACTCTCACAGTTTTTGCCAGAAATCTGCTGAGAGGAAGTCGCCGCAGAAATATTTTTTTACCTACTAGACTGCGGCAACTACTCTGATGCTTCTGAATTTATGTCTTACTTTAATCCATTCACCCCCTCCACCTATTTTACATCATCACAGCAACGAGGAGACGGCTCGTCTATACTACACTTTATAACTTTTAACGACGAAACAACTGACCGTCACACATCGTGAATGCCTTCGTGTATATGCGTCCTCACGCTCTATGGATCCAATAAGTAACTGCCTTATTTACAGTAAAAAGTATTATTATTCGCTTTCACTTTTGAACAACTCTTTCCAAAATTGGTACCAAATTTTACCCTCTTTTAACCAGGAGCAATTAAGAAAGTACCAAAAAATAAACCATAAAAAATTTTATTTTTATTGAACTTGTTACAATGCCTTTGAAAATCCCTTTCTTAGAATTGGTACAAAATTTTTCCCCTTTTTACCATGAGCAATCGAAATGTACCAAAAAATAAAAAGAAAAAAATTACTATGTTGTCCTTGCTACAATGCCTTTCCAAATCCCTTTTTTAAAATTGGTACTAAATTGTACTCTCTTTTAACCAAGAGCAATTAAAAAGTACCAAAAAAAATAAAACAAAATTTTTTTATTGAACTTCTTACAAAGCCTTTGAAAGTGGATTTTTAAAATTGGTACTAAATTTTACCCTCTTTTAGTCAGGAGTAATTAAGAAAGTACCAAAATAGAAAACAAACAAAAAAAATTGTTTATTGAACTTGTTACGAAACCTTTGAGAGTGTGTTTTTAAAATTGGTACTATATTTTACCCCCTTTTAACCACGTGCAATCGAAAAAGTACCAAAAAAAAAATGAAAAAATTTACTTAATTGACCTTGTTACTATGAAAACCCCCTTTTAAAATTGGTACTAAATTTTTACTCTCTTTTTGCCATGAGCAATCGAAAAAGTACCAAAAAATAAAAAGAAAAAATTTTACTTTATTGACCTTGTTACAATGCCTTTGAAAATCCCTTTTTAAAATTGGTACTAAACTTTTACTCCCTTTTTGCCATGAGCAATCGAAAAAGTACCAAACAAAAAAATAAACAAATTTTTTTTACTTTATTGGCCATGTTACAATGCCTTTCAAAAAGCCTTTTTAAAATTGGTACTAAATTTTTCCCCTTTTTACCATGAGCAATCGAAAAAGTACCAAAAAAATAAAAAGAAATTTTTTTACTTTATTGACCTTGTTACAATGCCTTTGAAAAAGCCTTTTTAAAATTGGTTTTACATTTTTACTCCCTTTTGTACCATGAGCGATGGAAAAAGGTACCAAGGTTTAAAACAAAATTGGTACTTAATTTCACCACGTTTGGCCATTAGAAACTTTGGAAAACCGTACAAAATTAAAACATTATGAGAAAGGCATTCAAAACTGAGCTTAAAAGCTTCCACGGAACTGGTACTCAATTTTACCCTTTTTTGAATATTTGCAAGTTCAAAAAAGTACCCGAAAAAATAAGAAATAAAAAAAGAAAGAACATCTGAAGGCAAGTTTACAGGCTTTTCCTAAGAAGTTTTGATTCCTTCTCATAAATTTTAAATATTTTTAAAAAAACATCGTCACCTTGACAACCCTGTTGTATAACCTTCTGCTGCTGGTAAGCTGGTTATATAACCCAGAATTTTGTTTTTTGTTTTTGTCCCATTTATCTCAATTTGAATATGTCGTATTACTGCTATGGATTCCATTTTTTTTATTCAAGAAAACAAAAACAAAAAGAAAGAAAAATAAACTGGGGTGCTGTGCCGTGGAGGAAGGATTAAAGTTAACTCTCATCAAATAAGTCTTAAGAAAATCTCTGTTTTCACAAATATAAGGGCGATGTCGAGCATCTCTATTGACTGACTGATTGCCTGACTGCCTGCCTACATGGCACATAAACCAGTGATGGACAAGGCCAACAACGTAAGGTGGTGTGGGTTCCCCCTCTATTTAGGACATTTCTGCCTTCATTTTATTTATTTTTTTTTTTTCATTTCTCCCTCTGGTTTATTGATAAATGCAAGTCATTACAGCTAAATGGAGGTCTACAGCATGTGGGCTGAATAAGAGAAAAACAGCCACACATGCTGGTGTGAAGGTGGGTGGTGGATAGCAGATGACGAAGGCATTTCGTTTTTAAGACTGATTACTGGGATTAAGTTCAAGTGAGCGGCGATACGTTCACTTCTAAATCACTCACTCACGCATGCTGATGTTAATAATTTAGGTCAGAAAAATAAGTTCTACTCAGAGGTTTTAGATTGAAAATCTAAAAAATTTAAACCATTTTTAAAACGAAAATGCAGAAAAAGTACATTTTCATTTTACACTTTTGGTACTTTCTGGGGGATTATTTTAAAATAATTATTAGAATGTATTTTTGCTAGAGACTAAAAAAACATGTCGTTCTTGAATTGATAACAAATATGAAACTGTTTAATTTGTAAACCAAAAGTACGGCAGTTATCCCAAAGTACGATAAAGTACCATATCCAGATATACAAAAAAGTACTTTTTTAAATTGAACGCAATTCTTTTTTTTTTTTCAGAGAAAAAAAAATTAACTTGTTTAAAGCCCCTTTTTGGTCCTTATTATAAAAAATTACTTTTCTAAAAAGTACCTTTACTAAAAGTACCTTTATTAAATTTTAAAAGTACCAAAGTATTTATTTTAAAACTACAAGAAATTACTTTTTCCAAAAGCAGAATAAATTATCATTTTCAAGGCAACAAAAAAGGACTTTTTAAAATAGAAAAAAGTACTTTTCTTACAAAAAAAAAAAACTTTTTTTTCGAAAAAAAGTTCGTAAAAATCTCGTTTTAAAGGAGAATTCACAACAAATTATTAACAAGCAATTTTCCAAAAGTTCGATAAAGTACCAAAGACACAAAAAAGTACTTTTTTAAATGGAAAGCAATTTTCTTTTTCCAGAGAAAAGTAAACTTTTTAAAGCCATTTTTATGTCCTCAGTAAAAAAAGTGATTTCCTCAAAGTACTAAAAACTACCTTTATTAAAAGTACAATAAAAAAGTACTATTTTTGAAAGTACCAAAGTATTTATTATAAAGCTCAAGAAGTTACTTTTTTCAAAAACACAAAGTATCATTGTTAAGTCAACAAAAAAGTACTTTTTAAAATAGAACAAAGTACTTTTCTTACAAATAAAAAAAAACTTTTTTTTTCGAAAAAAAGTTCGTAAAAATCTAGTTTTAAAGGAGAATTCAGAACAAATTATTAACAAGCAATTTTCCAAAAGTTCGATAAAGTACCAAAGACACAAAAAAGTATGTTTTTAAATTGAAAGCGGTACTTTTTTCCAAAGAAAAACTAAACATTTTTAAATCCCCTTTTTAGGTCCTTAGTAAAAAAGTACTTTTCTCAAAAGAAACTAAAAAGTACTTTCATTAAAAGTATAATAAAACAAAAAGTAATATTTTTAAAAGTACCAAAGTATTTGTTTTAAAGCTACAAGAAATTACTTTTTCCAGAAGCAGAATAAATTATCATTTTCAAGGCAACAAAAAAGGACTTTTTAAAATAGAAAAAAGTACTTTTCTTACAAAAAAAAAAAACTTTTTTTTCGAAAAAAAGTTCGTAAAAATCTCGTTTTAAAGGAGAATTCACAACAAATTATTAACAAGCAATTTTCCAAAAGTTCGATAAAGTACCAAAGACACAAAAAAGTACTTTTTTAAATGGAAAGCAATTTTCTTTTTCCAGAGAAAAGTAAACTTTTTAAAGCCATTTTTATGTCCTCAGTAAAAAAAGTGATTTCCTCAAAGTACTAAAAACTACCTTTATTAAAAGTACAATAAAAAAGTACTATTTTTGAAAGTACCAAAGTATTTATTATAAAGCTCAAGAAGTTACTTTTTTCAAAAACACAAAGTATCATTGTTAAGTCAACAAAAAAGTACTTTTTAAAATAGAACAAAGTACTTTTCTTACAAATAAAAAAAAACTTTTTTTTTCGAAAAAAAGTTCGTAAAAATCTAGTTTTAAAGGAGAATTCAGAACAAATTATTAACAAGCAATTTTCCAAAAGTTCGATAAAGTACCAAAGACACAAAAAAGTATGTTTTTAAATTGAAAGCGGTACTTTTTTCCAAAGAAAAACTAAACATTTTTAAATCCCCTTTTTAGGTCCTTAGTAAAAAAGTACTTTTCTCAAAAGAAACTAAAAAGTACTTTCATTAAAAGTATAATAAAACAAAAAGTAATATTTTTAAAAGTACCAAAGTATTTGTTTTAAAGCTACAAGAAATTACTTTTTCCAGAAGCAGAATAAATTATCACTTTCAAGTTTACAAAAAAGTACTTTTTAAAATACAAAAACAATACTTTTTAGAATAGAAAAAAGTACTTTTAAAAATAGAAAAAAATACTTTTTAGAATAGAAGAAAGTACGTTTTTAAAAATAAAATAAAAAAAATTAATTTAAATAGAAAAAAGTACTGTTTAAAATAGAAAAAGTACTTTTTAAAATAAAAAGAGTACTTTTTAAAATAGCAAAAAAGTACTTTTAAAAGCAGAAAAAGTTCTTTTTTACAAAGAAAAAAGTACGTTTTTATAAATAAAATAAAAAAATTAATTAATATAGAAAAAGTACTTTTTAAAATAGAAAAAGTACTTTTTAAAGCAGAAAAAGTTCTTTTTTTACAAAGAAAAAAAGTACGTTTTTATAAATAAAATAAAAAAATTAATTAATATAGAAAAAGTACTTTTTAAAATAGAAAAAGTACTTTTAAAATAGAAAAAGTACTTTTTAAAATAAAAAAGAATACTTTTTAAAACAGAAAAAGTACTTTTTTTGCAAATAAAAAAAAACTTTTTTTGAAAGAGTTCGTAAAAATCTAATTTTAAATCCAAAGAGTTCACAACAATTTTTTTAACAATTTTAATAAAAATTGTTTTCAAGAAGACAGTAGGCAGTGTGGTATTATTGCCCGCTTTTGATTATAAGCACTTTTCACATAATTTGGTTGGAAATGTGTCACTCCAACCATGGCCCCATGTTCGTTAATGTCAACATTGAGCGTAAAAAAGCCATGAAAATTTGATAATTTTTTCTACATTTTCGTATTTCTTTTCTATTCCGTATAAGTTGAAGATTTTCAAAGTCACACAGAAACATGATGTTGCAAGTTGTGTTAGAAGAGAAGGTTGTTGAAAATGTATCCGTCCTCCCCGTGTCTTCACCATCATCATCGTACGTGTGATCTGATCTGCTAAAACTTAATTTCAATGTAATTAACCAGAGCTGGGGGTTAATTATTGTGTTTCGAAATATAAATTATCATCCCGTCATTCGTATAGAAATCTAAATCTCAGGTTCAAAGTCAAAAGTATTCAATTTCGTTTGGCATGACAGAGCGAGAGCTGGTTGATTGTCTGTCTGTCGGCTTGTAAACAAAACCGCATTAATTTTCCAATTGCTGTTGGAAACATTTGTTGTTTTTCTTCTGTTTAAAACTGATATTCTCCAAGTGTTTTGCACATGCACATACACACACACATGATAATGAAATTGAAATTTAAATGCACTTCAGAAGCGATGTGGAAGTGGCTTTCATGCAAAAAACTGAGTATTCGATTACATTTGCCATTGACTTTGGCCAAGGTTTTCAAAGTAAAAAAAATAAAATTTAAAATTCTTGCAAAATTTTATTTTACAGAAGACAACCAGCACGTCAGCCAAAAAAAAAAAGAATTTGGATTTCGATGAACTCAAGGTTTTAACCAAGTAATGCCACATGACACACACGTTACGCTTTTCAAATGGCAATGTATGTGTTGTACTGCCCCCCTATTCATTATTACAGTGATGCCCTGACAAACTTAATTTAATTGGTCATTGCAAACAGGTCTTACAGCCACACATGTTGTGTCAATTTTATCCATGAGTGGTCCCTGGCGGTCCCAGTTTAAAGTTGAGCTCGAAGGGCGAATTTTTTTTAGGAAACTTTCCATAGCAATTTCATATTAGTTCCCCTCAGACTGTTGTAACACGTACATACATACATAATTGGTCATTACAACCGTTCGGCTAGGATTATGACGTAGTTTCTCACAGCAATGATGTTGTGTGTGTTAATTTTACACATGAGTGTGGCGGGACGTACAGTTTAAAGTCGACTCTGAACGACAGATTTTTAAGAAACTTTTCATAGCAATTTTATTTTTGGGGCCGCCATCTAACGTTTTTTCTTTTCAAACTAGTGCTTATTTCGTGAATGTTAACACTTATCCCATGTCTGATTTGACAGATAATTAGTTTTGTCCCTCCGCAGAACGAATATGATTGTGTATACGCTTGAACAACTCTGGGAAATATTTCGACGTTACTTTGAAAATCATGGGTAATGTTGCAGAATATGTGCGAAAATTTTAGTACACGGATTTTGGAAGAAGAGAAACACCGTCAGCTCCGTATTTTCGTTATCTTGTGAAAAAAGTGAAAGAAACTGGCATCCTCATCGATAAACTAAAGCGTGAAAAGGCAAAAACAGTGCGTACACCCGAGAATATTGCTGCTGTGGCAGAAAGTGTGCGTGAAGCGCCATCAACATCAATTCACCGTCGTTCCCAACAATTGAACATTTCGGAGACATCATTGAGACGAATTTTGCAAAGACCTTGGTATGACGACTTACAAAGTCCAAATGGTTCAGGAGTTGAAGCCAATTGACCATCCAATGCGTTTTCGCTTCCCTAAGTGGGCCTGCGATCGACTTACAGAAGATGCCGATTTTTGGCAAAAATCACTTCATTTTGATCTTGGCGGGTATGTAAACAAGCAAAATTGTCGCATTTGGGGCACAGAAAACCCGCACGCTTACATTGAAAAGCCGACACACCCAAAACGAGTCACTGTTTGATGCGGATTTTGGTCCAGAGGCATAATTGGGCAATTTTTCTTCGAAAATGAGCAAGGAGTGGCCGTTACAGTCAATGGCGATCGTTATCGGGCCATGTTGAATGAATTTTTGTTCACAAAAATTGAAGAGGAGGAGGATATTGGCAACATTTGGTTTCAACAGGATGGCGCTACGTGCCACACAGCCGAAGCTACACTCGACACAGTAAAACGCCTTAAACAGGAAAGGCTGCATTGGTAAGGACATGTCCTGTGAATGAGCATTGTACTCCAGCAAGAAAAGTTTTTGAAAATGATTTCGAAAGAGTTTTTAGAAGGGGCGGTTAAAGTTTCAATGGAGAGACCAGGTTCAGAAGAACCTCTCGACGTTTGTTGTGAAACATTGGAAGATAAAGTGGATAGAAACTTATCTTATAAACCGACGCACCCAAAACGAATCACTGTTTGGTGCGGATTTTGGTCCAGAGGCATAATTGGGCCACTTTTCTTCGTAAATAAGCAAGGAATGGCCGGTACAGTCAATGGCGATCGTTATTGGGCCATGTTGAACGAATTTTTATTCACAAAAATTGAAGAGGAGGAGGATATTGGCAAAACATTTGGTTTCAACAAGACGGCGCTACGTGCCACACAGCCGAAGCTACACTCGATGTTTTGCGCCTTGTTTTTGAAGATTGCATTATCAGCCGCAAAGCTGATGTCGTTTGGCCCACGTCGGAGCTGCGATATGACACCGTTGGACTATTATTTGTGGGGTACCGTCAAAGATAAGTGTTACGCCGACAAGCCAGAGACAATTGACGCTTTAAAGGACAATAGTCGTGAAGCCATTGGTGAAATACAGCTGCACACAATCGATAATGTGCTTAAAAAATGGACCGATCGTGTAGGCAACTGCATGGAGCAGCCGAGGCAGCCATTTGAATGAAATTATTTTCCATTATTAACCGGAAGGATTGTACTTTCAAATAAAAAAAAAAGAAATTTGAGAAAATATTCTGTAGTTTCTTGTTTAAAGCATTTTCAAAAAAAGAAGTTATTTGGCGGACCCTATAGTTTCACTCAGACTGCTGTAATACGTGCATACATACATAATTGGTCATTACAACCCTTCAGCTAGGATTATGACGTAGTTTCTCCCACCACTTATGTTGTGTGTGTTAATTTTACACATGAGTAGCGGGACCTTCAGTTTTTTGAGAAACTTTTCATTGCAATTTCATTTTAGTTTCACTCAACCTGTTGAGGCAACAAGTCATCGAAAGAAATATTTTTTTTTTTTTAAATTTGGTTTTGTTTGAGATGACTTAGCTAACGTGCTCACATCTAATAAGCCAATACTCTACCTACTAGGCTTCTGACAAAAGCAATGGTGAGTTGGGCATCAGAGAATATCGTTTGAGAACGGTAAAGCAGCCATTAGATACCTAAAGAGCGTGTACACCACTCGTGTGAACAATATTGTGTCACAGTCACATCAATAAGAAGGAAAGGACAATTTAGAACCGTATTAGTTCTTGTATTCTGCAGCAATTCGATGCTTACTTGGTCCAAATATGCTATCAGACACTCTAGTACACTTATAGGTGAGATAGGAGGACTTATCAAGCCAGAATCTGGACCAATTTATAGCACAACAGTTGAATGACCACTTTCGTAACTGTGTGATGATAATGTGGAAGAGAAAGAGACTTTAATTGTCGATTGAAGGCAGAGAGTTTAAGAATTTAAGGCAACTACTACCAAGGATCAGACAACTACTACTATTGACTTAATACATACATACATACATAATTGCTCATTACAACCCTTCAGTCAGGATTACGACCTAGTTTCTCACACCACTTATGTTGTGTGTGTTAATTTTATACATGAGTGGCGGGGGACCTACAGTTTTTAAGTCGACTCCGAACGACAGATTTTTGAGAAACTTTTCATGACAATTTTTATTTACTCTCAGAGTTTTTGCCAGAAATCTGCTGAGAGGAAGTCGCCCAAAAAATACTTTTTGTATTTTATTTTGATGTCTGGCCTGTGGCTCGAACCCTGGCTTTTCGTCTAATAAGCCAACACACTACCTACTAGACCACGGCGACTATTGACTTAATATTGTCTTTAATTCCTTCTCATTACACAGCATACTTTGCAATAGTTCGGCTAGAATCCACCATTCCAGATCCTTGCCAACGAACTAACTTCACAATGCCTCGGAAGAAAACTAGTCACCAGTCTTACGCTGGATTTATCCAGTCGCTGCTGGTTCTGCTATTGCCAAAGGATATTGGGCGTGTTGTTCTTACACGAACATCTCCGAAAAAGCACGTATTAATGCAAGCGACGACCTCCTCACATCTCACAATGTTTTGAAATTCTATACGACTGATGACACTACTTGACGCTCGCGCTACTTATGGGCAGTGAGAAGTGACGTGAAGTGAGAAGTGGTATGGAATTCGATTGTTTTTAGAGCCCTTTTCATGCCAATTTTTATTTACTGTCACAGTTTTTACCAGAAATCTGCTGAGAGGAAGTCGCCGCGGAAATATTTTTTATTTCGTTTTGTTGGAAATGTCTGATCTGGGGTTTGAACCGTGGCCTCATGTCTAATAAGCCAACACACTGCCTGCTAGACTGCGACAACTACTCTGATGCTTCTGAATTTATGTCCGACTTTAATCCATTCACCCCGTCCTCCTATACAACATGAGATGTGCAGTGAGAAGTGACGTGAAGTGAGAAGTGGTATGGAATTCGATTGCTTTTAGAGCTTGTTTTTAGAGGAGGAATTATTTTGGATTTCTTATTGGAAATTTTAAATCGCTTTAATGCCTCAAAAAAAAAAAAAAAAAAAAAAAAAAAAAAAAAAAAAAAAAAAAAAAAAAAAAAATCTGTGCCTCCGTTTACCTTTGACCAGCTTAAAGGACAGACAAGAAAAAAAACATTTTTAGTAGCAGGTTTAATGTCCTTTTTTTCGTACTTAAAAAAATATTTTTTTTTGCTTTACATTTCCTCGTTAACTGTGACGAAGAAGAGGAAAAGAAATGTGGCGTAGAAAAGAGAATCCATTTTACATTTTTATGTTTCCGGTATGACAACATTTTTGTTGTTACGTGATGGTGTTTGTTGTTGTTGTTGTAGTGTTTTATATATTTTATTGTTCTGCCAGGCATTCATCTTTGTATTCCTAATGGCTGTAGTTTTTCTTTCTTTTTTGATTTCATAGTTCTTGCCTTACCTTGCTTGTCATGTCTTGCAAACAACACTCTGTTGTTTTGGCCTGAAAAGTAATTCCAACAAACGTTTGAGCGAAAGACAGAGAGAAGAGGGAGAGGTATTGTTTTGTTTAGAGGAAAATCCTAAAGACAATAACGAAGGCAAAAACAACACATGGTTTTAAAAAGGATTTTCAAAAGAAAAGAAAAAAAAAAAGAAATGAAGAAATGAATGAGAAAAAGTCTTAGTAATGACTGCCTGCCTGGTGGTTACTTTTTAGTTTAAAAACCCTTACAAAAACAATTAAAAGGATGCTAAAATGTCCTTTAGAAAATAGTTAAGCACTTAAGAGAAAGAAAGAAAGAAAGAAAGAAAAAAAAGTAAAGTTTCCACCAGGCATTCGAGACAAAATCACTACCACCTACCACCTTACTTAACACATGCCATCTCATCAGCCATCATCAGTTGAAAACAGGCTTTAAGGAAGACGACATTTGATGCACAAAATGCCAGGATAAATGCCTGAATACATGTATGCCTGCCTGCCTGCCTGCCTGACTAACTGCACCAGGAGCTGAATAGCTTGCAGGCAGGCAGTAAAACCTTTAGGTCTTGTCTTGAAATCATCTTTCCGGTTTAACGCTTCGCTTTTGCTTTTGTTTTGTGTAAAAAACTTTAAAATCCTGTTTCCTTTTTTGTTTACCTTTTCCCTTGTAATACATTCGCCCCCCCCCCACCCCTCGTATTATATTTCTTAAATTTACTGTTAAACAAACAACGAAAAAAAAAAACGTGGATTTCTACTTACAACTGTGATGGGATAGAAGGGATTTATGATGGTGAATAGTAGAATATGATTTGGACGTGCTGATTCTGGGCGTTTTCTTCTTAAGTCATCGTTTGATTTGTTCAAAAGGGGCTGCTGTTGGCTCTGTTGTTGGGTGGTCTGAAAAGAAAAAGGAAAACAAAATTAAAATTTCTGCAAAATATATGCAATTTGTTCGAAAAAGTGGGCATGGCTAAAATGTGGGCGTGGCTAAAAATTTATATATCTTAATAAACACCTTTCAAAACATATATCCAGTAAGTTAACATATTTAGGCTTCTTTTAAGAAGTGATTGTGATTCTAACGATTTACGCTTGCTTAATATAAAGTGGGCGTGGCAAAAAATCTTTATTTCTTAATAAAGATCCTGAAAACACTTTCAAAATCATGCATACAGTAAGCTATAACACGTTTAAGCTCCCTTTAAGAAGTTATTGTGGCCGTAACGATTCACGCTTGCTTAATGTAAAAGTAGGCGTGGCAAAAAATTTACATTTTGCAATACAAAGCTGCTGCAAATCAATATTCATCAATTCAAGCATTATACTTAACATTTTAAGCAGTGCTCGTGTTTGCAACGGCTCCAACACCTTACACCACTTACATGTGGTGGAGAAACCCAGAAATTTAAAGTCTATGAATAGGAAAATGGGTGACCAGTTGAACAAGTTCAAGGCCTTGCGCTTGAACCAACTCTTTTCCAGCTTGGTAGAACTCGTTCAGTACAGGGACTGCATTTACCCGGGCCGCTATGCTTGCTCAAGTGTGCCACAGTGGTGTCAAGGGTACCACTTCAACCAATCGTATCCTGAACAAGTCTCTCCTTGACTGAGCCCCAGGAGGTATTAAAATCTAAACACTCATGTGAGATCGGTAAATATCTGGTAAATAACGAGACTAAGTACTTGGAAGTATTCAATTCAATTTGGACAGGAAGTATAGAGGGCAGGTCATGGCAAAGCTATCTGATCGTCCCACAGCTGCCTGAATACCTGAGAGAGAAAGCTGATCCAGCTAGGAGGAGTCACCGCCTGCTACACGATATCTGGTGTGCTACGAATTCGGGCTGGATAATAACAAAGAAAGCAGCTGTGGAAATGAAATGAAAGCAGCTTGAAATCGGTCGTATACTTTAACCAAAAATTTATGGAGGAAAACGAATCGGGGCGTAGTAACACATTAATGTCGAACAAGCGAAAGAAGCTGTGGAACCCTTTTTCTTGGTCGTGTACTTTAACTAAGAAATTAAAGACGAAAACTTAGAGAGGTAGAGAGAGAGACGACAATCCAACGAATTATCCAAAGCCGTAGCCATAAACGACTACAGCCTAACGGCAACAGAAGCAGCAGTACTAGCAGCAATTGTGTACAATTATGGCGCCCCATTTAAAGACAGAAAAATTTAAAATTGTGTCTGCATTAGACCAGCAGCAGCAATACTTATGATTTTCTCATACACAAAAAAGGTACTTCTGCTGACAGATACCCAAAGGAATCAAGCTTCGAAAGTCCAATGCATGTATAAAGCCTGCTCTATTGTGGGAAAGCGAAAGCAAAAGCTGTTGAGATGTTCATAAGACAGCACTGGCCTAACACCAGGCTTAACCAGCCAGGAAACCGTGCTGAAATACAACTGACATAGAGACAGAATTGCGGCAAATGAAACATACCATAAGGCAGGTTAAAATGAATTTAATGTTGATCCGACATTTTTGTCGGTTGAAGAAAAATTATGTCTCATTTCATAGGTATTGTGGGAACGGGAACTAAATTTGTTACAAATAAATAAGTCGTCTTCTAAAAAATAATTGAATTCCATAACACTGTTTGGTAATTTCGTTTGTTTTTCTCTCCCTATCGACAGCAAAAGCTAATTTGTTTTACATTTTGCAACGATTATTTTCTGTGTGTATCTTTGTTGCACTGTGTATATTCAATCAGCCCAAGAGTTTAATTTACTGCATTTGCTGTATTATTAGCCGCATTAATACAGAGCCGTAGTTGCAGCAGCAGCAGCAGCTGCATTAAAATTTTTTTTCTTATCGTTCGTTCTGCTGTTTTGCACACACACACACACACACAGCTCTTCTACTTCATAACACTCCACCACTACTACGACTACTAGGGGAGCTCGCTCTCTCTCTCTACTCCACTGCACACGACTTGAAAAGCCAATTCGAAGTGCCAAAGTCATGACTTCAAACATTAAAACGTCGACTAATTAAGGTTTTAATTTGCAACTTCAATCGGTGGGTGTGTGTGTGTGTGTGTGTTTTTTGAGTGTGGCTGTGGCAAAACCAACAACAGCTTAACGAGATAGACTCTGAAAGGGTATACGAGGTGGAGTTAACATCGTAAAAGAGCATTACGAACAGCCACTTGACTTCACAAACGATGAGAATTTCTTCTTTTTTAGTTTTCCTAGGAACTATTCAAGAGTGGTGGCGTGGCTGGCTGGCAGAGAGAGAGGAAAATATTTGTATTGGCAGTGCATTGTGGCTGTACTTTTTTTTTTAATCGTTTTATTAGTACTTTGCCGTGCCACAACATTCTTTATTACAAAAAACTTGTAATTTTTTGATTTAAGAATTGTTGAAGGTGGTGGTGGTTGGTGGCTGGGCTGGCGTTATTGTTCCTTTATATCGACTGACTTGAGTCTCTTAAAGCCATTAATTAGTTACAAATTTTCTACTGTTTTGAACTCTTAACCAGAAATTTTCTTTTCATTTTTTTTTTCGAATTTTAACTCTTTTTGAATCTGCGGTTAATTAGCTGCCTTAGCCACAGCTACAGTCAAATGCCACATTTCAGTTTTTCCCTGCAATTTTTCTTTTCTCTCTCTCTTTCTCTCTCTCTGTTAAAAGGGCACAATCAAAAGTCGTCGGGGTCGGTTGCAAAATAATGATTACAATGATTATTTTAAGTTGATTACAACAATTCCAAAACAGAAGAACGAAACGACAACGAAAAAAAAAAGAACAAGTTGGAAACAAATAAATTGCAAAAGTTTTCTTTCTTATCCTTATGCCTTCTGTCTCTCATTTGCCATGAAAGTTTTTGACTTGAAATGCTAGTTTTTTTTAACGGGTCTAAAAGCCAAGTCTTAATCAATTTCAATATGACTGGGTAGCAAATAATTACCAAGGAAAAGAACACCAAAAAAATATTTAAAAAATAAAATTAAATTCGTTTAATTTTTTAAAATTTATGAAAAATTCAAACAAGCAACAAAGTTTTTAACAAAAATCCATCCGACAAAAATGTCGGATGATTCTTTTCATCCTAAACATGCATATCTTTCCTTTACCATTTAAAACTTGAATTTATTTCAAAATTTTGTACACAAGATTTAACAACAATTCAACCGACAAAAATGTCGGATGATTATTTTCATCCTAAACATGCATATCTTTCCTTTACTATTTAAAACTTGAATTTATTTCCTATTTTTGTACAAAAGATTTAACAACAATTCAACCGACAAAAATGCCGGATGAATTTTCTTAACTAAATAATACAAATCTTGAACCACATCACTTAAATTTAATTTAATTTTTGAAATTTGTAATCCAAAGAAGTGATATTTCAACCAAAAAGCCGTATTTATAAAAAAAGTAAACCGACAAAAATGACGGACGAGTTTTTATCACAGAAAATGTCGGTCACGTATGATTAAATGATCACATTATGATTTAATTGTCAGATATTTAAATAAAAATGCGAAATTTATAAAATATAAATTTAAACCGACAAAAATGTCGGATGATTATTTTCATCATAAACATGAAAACTCTTCCTCTACCATTTAGAACTTGAATTTATTGCCAATTTTTGTACAAAAGATTTAACAACAATTCAACCGACAAAAATGTCGGATGATTATTTTCATCCTAAATATGACAATTCTTCCTCTAACATTTAAAACTTGAATTTATTTCCAATTTTTATACTAAAAATTTAACAACAAACCAACCGACAAAAATGTCGGATGACGATTTTTATCCTAAACATGCAAATCATTCCCCTGCCATTTAAAACTTGAATTATTTACATTTTTTGTAAAAAAGAATTAACAACAATTCAACCGACATAAATGTCGGATGAATTTTCTTAACTAAACAATACAAATCTTGATCCACATAGAAGACTTGGACTTCCACAGAAGTGATAAATCAACCAAAATGCTGAATTTATAAAAAAAAATTAAACCGACAAAAATGTCGGATGAGTTTTTATCATGTAAAAGATCGGTCACGCATGATTACATGATCACATTATGATTTAATTGTCAGATATTCGAACAAAAATGCGGAATTTATAAAAAAAAATGTAAACCAACAAAAATGTCGGATGAGTTTTTAATTTTCTTAACTAAACAATAAAAATCTTGATCCACATCATTTAAATTTAAATTAATTTTTAAAATTTGTAATCCAAAGAATTGATAAATCAACCAAAATGCTGAATTTATAAAAAAATGTAAACCGACCAAAAAGTCGGATGAGTTTTTATCACGTACACACGATTCCATGATTATATTATAATTTAATTGTTAGGTATTTGAACAAAAATGCGGAATTTGTAAAAAAAAAATGTAAACCGACAAAAATGTCGGATGAGTTTTTAATTTTCTTAACTAAACGATAGAAATATTGGTCCACATCATTTAAATTTCAAGTAATTTTTGAAATTTGTAATCCAAAGAAGTGATAAATCAACCAAAATGCTGAATTTATAAAAAAAATTAAACCGACAAAAATGTCGGACAAGGTTTTATCAAGCAAAATGTCGGTCACGTATGATCACATACCACATTATGATTTAAATGTTAGATATTTGAACAAAAATACGGAATTTGTTAAAAAAAAATGTGAACCGACAAAAATGTCGGATGATTATTTTCATCCTAAATATGACAATTCTTCCTCTAACATTTAAAACTTGAATTATTTCCAATTTTTGCACAAAAGATTTAGCAACAATTCAACCGACAAAAATGTCGGGACTAATTTTCTTAACTAAATAATACAAATCTTGAACCACATCACTTAAAATTAAATTTGATTTTAAAGTTTTAATGCAAGGAATTGCGAAATTCATAACAGAAAAATGTAAACCGACAAAAATGTCGGATGAATTTTCTTAACTAAATAATCCCAATCTTGGTCCACATCATTTAAGTTTAATTCAATTTTTGAAATTTGTAATCCAAAGAAGTGATAAATCAACGGAATTTTAAAGAAAATGTAAACCGACAAAAATGTCGGACGAGTTTTTATCATGCAAAATAACGGTCAGGAACTTATTGTGAATTTATTTTCAGAAATTTAAAAACATTTCTATGAATTTCAGTTACTTAATAAAGCAAATTAAAGGTTTTTGAAATTTTAGCTTAACCGACAAAAATGTTGGTCAGACTTTTTTCTGCGAGATTTAAATAATTTTATGCATATTTATATTGGGTTACACAATATTTACTCCATAAAGCCTATTAAAACATTCTGATTTTATTATTCAACCGGCAATTAAGACACTTTTCAGATTTAGATTAACCGACAAAAATGTCGGTCAAACATTTTTCTGCGAGATTTAAATAATTTTATGCATATTTATATTTAGTTATGCAATAGCTACCCAATAAAGCCTACTAAAACATTTTGATTTTTTTAATTAACCGACAAAAATGTCGGTCAGACATTTTTTCTTAGAGATTTAAATAATTTTATGCATATTTATATTTAGTTATTCAATAGCTACCCAATAAAGCCTACTAAAACCTTGATCTTTTTTAGTTAACCGACATATATGTCGGTCAGACATTTTTTCTTAAAGATTAAAAGAATTTTTCGAATATTTAAGTTTAGTTGTTCAATAGTTATCCAATTAAGCCAATTAAAATATTTTCCATATTTAGGTCAACCGACAAAAATGTCGTCAGACATTTTTTCTTTGATCTTTGAAGAATTTTTCGTGTATTTTTAATTTCTCAATGAAATACTTTGATTTGTAGGTCAACCGACAAAAATGTTTTTCTAAATTCTAATAATATTTGGGTTAAATATTTAAAATATGACAACAAAAAAGGCGAGAGAGAGCTAGAGAGACGTACATACATTATTTTTAATTTTCATTAATATTATGACAACACCTGGTATTACGTTTACCTGCCATTAGTAATTCCATTTGGTCATAGAAAAACAAAAAGAAAAAATTGTTCATAATTTTTGATGTTTTTGTGAACAAAATAATAAAATAAAACGACATAACGACTCATCTTCTATTCTGTGTGTGTACGAGTGTGTGAGTGTGTGTGTATTTTTAAGAGAGAAAACAAAATGTTTTTCGTGTACTTTAACTAAGAAATTAAATAGGAACACACAACACAGAGAGAGGAGCGACGACAATCCAATGAATTATCCAAAGCCGTAGCCGTTATAGACTACAAAACAGCAGCAGCAACAGAAGCAGCAGCAGTAGCAGCAAAGCGAAAACAAAATGTTTTTGGTGTACTTTAACTATGAAATTAAATAGGAACACACAACACAGAGAGAGGAGCGACGACAATTCAACGAATTATCCAAAGCCGTAGCCGTTATAGACTGCAAAACAGCAGCAACAGAAGCAGCAGCAGCAGTAGCAGCAATTGCGTACAATTATGACCTGCCATTAAAAGACAGGAAAAATTGAAAATTGTGTCTGCATTAGAGCAGCAGCAGCAACAATACTTATGATTTTCTCATACACAAGAAAAAAAAGGTACTTCAGCTGCTTCTGTTTCTTTTTTCTTAGTCGTCCATCTATTTAATGTTTTAAAATCATTAAAATTATGAAGACAAGTGGTCATTAAAATTAAAAAAAAAAAAAAAAAAAAAAAAAAAAAAAAAAAAAAAAAATTAGGCGCACGCTTAAGCAACAATATTTTTGTTTTCGGTTTTTCGTAAATTTTCTTAAAAAGACTGTGAAAATCTGTAAGAAAATCGAATCAAAACCTAGAGACGAGAGAGAAGACACAAGAATTGTAAATGAAAACTAAAAACGTTGATGTTTCTTTTGTAATTGCTGTTGTTGTTGTTGGCATTGTTATTGTATTTAATTTCTTGACAAATTAAAAACATTTAATTAACTTCCGTTAATCATCAGCGAAAATTATGACAACAATAATGGCCATAATTATAGCAACAGCAGTTCAAGTTCATTTTTATTATTATTATTTTTTTTTTTTTTTTTTTTTTTTTTTTTTTTTTTTTTTTGAAGCGGGTATGGCCTGACCATGGCCATTATGGTATATTGAGGTGACCCCACATTTTTTTTTTTTTTTTTTTTTTTATGTAAACACAAGAGATAGGAGCAGATGAGAGGTAATTGTGAGCCCATAAAACCATAAAATTAGTTACAATTACTGACGGTATGTATACATTAGCAAACACAACTGAGACATTAAGTCTGTATGATCAAGTAGGTTAGGTTAGGTTAGGTTAAGTTAGAGGACGTGTTTCCTTTACAAAGGGAAATGTAAATGTCTTACGTCCCTACTTGCGGACAATATGGCAGAATATACAAGATATTGTTTTGTTTTTACATTATAAAAACGTTTAAAATATGAGCTCGTAGATTGCAAATAAAATAAAAATAAATATGTGTTTAGTTTTAATTAAAATCCTGTATTATTCGCACAATTCTGTGTGCCACTGTTCACAACTTGATGTAAACAACAACAATTGCTTTGTTTGTTATTCCTCTTTGCACGCTTTGGCGTAAACAATAACAATTATTAGTCAATTTGTTCGCCAGATCTTAGGTTAGGTTAGGTTAGACGACGTGTACTTGTTAATTAAGACAAGTACAGCGCCCGGAGGTCGAATTGACCCATTGTACAACGTCCTAGTTGCTCACACCACTTATGTTGTCTGTGTTAATTTTTATACATGAGTGGCGGGACCTACAGTTTAACGTCGACTTCGAACGACAGATTTTTGAGAAACTTTTTCATGACAATTTTATTTCGCCTCAAAGTTTTTGCCATAAATCTGCTGAGAGGAAGTCGCCGAAGAAATACTTTTTGTATTTTTGTGTTGATGTCTGGCCTGGGGCTCGAACCCTGGCTTTTACGTCTAATAAGCCAACACATTACCTACTAGACTCCGGCGACTATAGCTTTAACTATTTCTGGATCAAAATGTCAGTTCTTATGGGACACTTCCTGTCTGAATTGGTCACTGGACCCTCTCTAGTTAGGATTACAACCCAGCTTGTCATACCAACCTTGTTGTGTGTGTGCGTAATTTTATATACGAATGGCGGGACCTACAGTTTTTTGAATCATAATATCACTTCTTATGGGAGGGACACTTACTGTCTGAATTGGTCACTGGACCCTCTCTAGTCTGGATTACAACCCAGCTTGTCATATCAACCCTGTTGTGTGTGTGCATAATTTAATCTAAGAATGGCGGGACCTTCAGTTTCTTGGATCAAAAAGTCACTTTTTAGAGGATCCCCCACATAATTATTTTTTTTTTTTTTTTGAAATGCTTTAAAAACAACCTACAGAATATTTTCTTAAATTTCTTTTTTTATTGTGAAAGTACAATCCTTCCGGTTAATAATGGAAAATAATTTCATTCAAATGGCTGCCTCGGCTGGCCAGGCAGTAGCCTACACCAGAAGATGCCAATTTTGGCAAAAAAAAAATCATCTTTTCAGATGAAACTCATTTTGATCTTGAAGGGTATGTAAACAAGCAAAATTGTCGCATTTGGGGCACAGAAAACCCGCACGCATACATTGAAAAGCTGACGCACCCAAAACGAGTCACTGTTTGGTGCGGATTTTGGTCCAGAGGCATAATTGGGCAATTTTTCTTCGAAAATGAGCAAGGAGTGGCCGTTAGAGTCAATGGCGATCGTTATCGGGCCATGTTGAACGAATTTTTGTTCACAACAACTGAAGAGGAGGATATTGGCAACATTTGGTTTCAACAGGACGGCGCTACGTGGCACACACCTCCGAAGCTACATTCGATGTTTTGCGCCCTGTTTCTGAAGATCGCATTATCAGCCGCAGAGCTGATGTCGTTTGGCCACCTCGGAGCTGCGATTTGACACTGTGGACTATTATTTGTGGGGTGCCGTCAAAGATAAGTGTTACGCCGACAAGCCAGAGACAATTGACGGTTTAAAGGACAATATTCGTGAAGCCATTGGTGAAATACAGCTGCACACAATCGATAATGTGCTTAAAAATTGGAGCGATCGTGTAGCCTACTGGCATGGCCAGCCGAGGCAGCCATTTGCATGAAATTATTTTCCATTATTAACCGGAAGGATTGTACTTTCAAATAAAAAAAAGAAATTTGAGAAAATATTCAGTAGTTTTCTTTTTTTAAAGCATTTTCACAAAAAAAGGTATTTGGCGGACCCTTTACAAATACTGGTAGTACGAATCACTAAAAAACTATGGCTTGTATCAAGCTGTTGGTGTAATAACGGCAAGATCTACAAGGCAATTGATCTGCATAGCATTGTTTTTAGCTGCTAAATTATATTCCCTCCTGTTTTATTATTAAGTTTTCATGTTTAACCTTTCCCTTCCCTTCTCCTCTCTTCTCCTCTCTTTCCACGTTTTTTCTTTTGTTGGCTTAATTATGCGAAAAACACGAAAATTTCTTGCCTTTATGACAGCATCTGTCAATATTTAGTTTAGCAGTTGATGCTGCTCATTAATTACCATTAGCAAGTGAACGAGTGCGCGAGTCATAAAGGTTTTTTTAAAAAAAAAAAAATCAGTTTTTTTTTTGTTTTTTCGTAAATGCACTATAATTTTAGGAAAAAAATAAAAATAAATTTTTCTTAAAACAAAAGTGCCTTCTAATTAAAAAGTTTGTCAGGCTATGGTGGTGTTGTTGTTTTTGTTTTCTTTGCTCTTTTGGACAGAATCGGAACATGTTCACATCGGAATCTTTCGGGGTTTTTTTTTCGCTTTAATTTGCAGCTAATTTTTGTTGTTTGCCGCTGTTAATTAAGAAAGAATTGCTCACATAAAATGACAAGATGACAGACAGCACCACAGCAGCAGCAAATTTTTTTTTGCTGATCTTCTTTGAACATGAATCGAAAAAAATAAAAATTTTTTCGAGCAGGCCATCATCATCGCAATTATAATGAGGAGACGAAATAAAGGGCTGGGAAAAACCAATAGATTGGCTAAACAAAAGAAAATTAAAATCTAAAAATTAGTCCAAGGCCGTGGGTTTTTCAAAAAGAAAAATGTTAACCCAAGAAAATGATTTCTTTACCTGGCATACGTCAGCGAGATAATTTCTATATTTACACAGGAATTTCAATCAGGGATCGGTTGATTTACCCCTTTTTGAACCACCCATCAGGGGATAGCCCCTACCCATGCAATGCATTGTATTGGATCTTGGTAAATAGGTTGAGGGAGAGAGGCTGGAGGGAATAATATTTGTGTTTACACAGGAATTTCAATCAGGGATCGGTTGATTTACCCCTTTTTGAACCACCCATCAGGGGATAGCCCCTACCCATGCAATGCATTGTATTGGATCTTGGTAAATAGGTTGAGGGAGAGAGGCTGGAGGGAATAATATTTGTGTTTACACAGGAATTTAAATCAGGGATCGGTTGATTTACGCCTCAGGGGATAGCCCCTACCCATACAGTGCATTGTATTGGATATTGGTAAATAGGTTGAGGTAGAGAGCCTAGAGGCAATAGTGTTTAGATTGTCAGATTTTCAGACGTTGCAAAAACTTCTTCATTTCAGCTGATCTTCTTACTGTTGACATCACTTATGTATGTATGTCCGTCTGTACATGGAGTACAACTCTTATGTGTGAGCTGTTGCATCGAATTCTTCGTGTATGCGAATTCGATCATGTATAGAAAAGACCGAAGGTATTTACTAATTACAATGGATAGGTATACAACCCTATTGCTTAATTAGTTAACGCACTATCTACTAGACTGCGGCGACTTCAATACCTTTTTAATATATTGTTACATAAATCGAAACGACCTAATATCGTTTAACAACAAAAAACGATAAACAAAAGCCACACGATACAAATACACACTAACACTAAGAATACAATGAACGTGTTGATTATCTAAAGCTGCACACACACACACATATTTACGACGAACCTGGTTGCGCCTGGTACCAACAACAACATGTATGTGACAAAAATGGATAGACAACATAAGCAAAGTACACAAACAACAATGCATTAGCAATAGAGCTCGCGAGAAGGCGAGATCACGAACATTCCACTTGAAGAATGTTCGTTAGACTGGTTGTGTCGGACTGTAATAGGGGTGGACAAAGCAGGCAGCAGTCATTTATAGTTCGGTCAGCCTGGTGTAAAGACGCGTTGCGGTTTGAACGTACAAGTGGTATTGGTTGTAAGCAGAGAAGATCTAACGACCAGTTGTTAGTGTGTTAACGCGGACAGAAGTGTACAAGAATAGTGTACAGAATAGTGTACAAGCAAAATTATTGTTGTATCGTTAAGTTGTATACGGTGGCACACAAAAGTAGTGTAAAGCATAAAGAGAGTTTCAGAGCAAATAAATACATATTTGTTTTTACTTGGTTTGCAATTAACGAACTCATATTTAAACGTTTTTAAAAAGGTAAAAACGTAACAATATAAATTCGATCGCCCATGATCCAGTAGCGTTTCTAAATGGATTTGGGGTCTATTAGGCCTGTAGCTTAGACCAATCGCATTGCGTTATAGCATTAAAGCATCGTCGTAATGCACCGTCTTTTGCAGGGTCTTGTGCTTGAAAATATTACGTAGTACAGGTCTGTCACATAGAATATATCAGACTTGGGTTATTAGCTAATAAAATGCCATGAATTGCAAAAGAATTGGTGCCCTACTCAAGTACTTTTCAAATTTAAATCTGATGTCCGTAAATATTTCTTCTCCACCCCCTCTTCTCCTCCTCACATAAACTATTTTCCTTGTTCCAAATGCAATGTGGGGGCTACTTCCCCCACATGATTGTAATATAAAAATTACAGGCACTTATTTAAATAAAAATATTTTATGCCAGAAGGTACTATTTACTTCCTCACTTGGTACTTTTTGGTGCAAATTGTGGTACTTGTTTATTACTAAATTCTTCCCCTTTATGTAGAAAGGTTTTAAAAAAATATTTTATTTTAACCAGGATAACTTAGTTTTTCAATATTTTTTTTGGTACATTTGTGGTACCTTTTTTGGTACTTATTTATTACTAAATTCTTCCCCTTTAAGTAGAAAGGTTTTAAAAAATATATTTTATTCTAACCAGGATAACTTACCTCCTCAATAGGAACATGAAATTTTTTTTGGTACTTTTGTGGTACCTTTTTTTGGTACTTATTTATTACTAATTCTTCCCCTTTATGTTGAAAGATTAAAAAAAAATAGTTTATTCTAACCAGGATAGCTTACTTCTTCAATAGAAATATGAAAAATTGTTGGTACTTTTGTGGTACCTTTTTTGGTACTTATGTATGTATTACTAAATTCTTCCCCTTTATGTATGTTTATGTTGAAAGGTTTAAAAAAAAATAGTTTATTTTAACCAGGATAACTTACTTCTTCAATAAGAACACGAAAATTTGTTGGTACTTTTGTGGTACTTTTTTTGGTACTTATTTATTACTAAATTCTTCCTTTTTATGTAGAAAAGTTTTAAAAAAATATTTTATTCTAACCAGGATAATTTACTTCTTCAATAAGAACACGAAAAATTGTTGGTACTTTTGTGGTACCTTTTTGGTACTTATTTATTACTAAATCCTTGCCCTTGTTGTAGAAAGGTTTAAAAAATATTTGACTCTAACAAGAAGAACGTACTTCTTTAATCGGAACATGAAATTTTTTTGGTACTTTTGTGGTACTTTTTTCGGTACTTATTTATTACTAAATTCTTCCTTTTTATGTAGTTTTTAAAAAATATTTTATTTTAACCAGGAGAACTTACTTCTTCAATAGGAACATGAAAAATTGTTGGTACTATTGTGGTACTTTTTTTTTGGTACTTAATTTTATCCTCTATTAAAATTTTTTCTCATAATGAAAATCATTACCTGACATATCAATAGATGATTGGGTACCTTTTTGGTACTTTATTTGGTTAAAAATGTTTTCCATTAAAAAATCAACATATTTTTCGTACTTCTTTTTTTGGTACCATATTTTTCATAATTTAATTGCATGGTTTTAACACGTCTATCTGTATGCCTGTGTGGCTATTCCGTAAACAGCTTCGAATATTGTCTGCTGAACACTTTGTTTATTTATCCGATAATTATCGTTGCAACGCCTTCCTTTTTTTCCACAATTCTTGCTTATTTTATGGTCATGTTTTTTCTTTTTAACTTTTATTGTGTAATGCTTTTAAAAGCAACGGAACAATTCAAACAATTAAAATCTAATTGAGTTATTTATTCTGCTGCTGCTGCTGCTGCTGCCTCTTTGTCATTCTCCCTTTACACTGGCCTGCCTCCTTAGGCAGAGCCAAGCCCTCTTTTTAAAAAAGATGTTTTGCCGTAAACATCTTAATTAAGTTGGTCTAGTTGGAGGAGAGACAATTTGTTTTAATTATCAAGATAAACTTGAAACATCATAATGAAGATGATGAGTAAAACGATAATGATGATTATGATGATGTTGATAACAAAATGACGCATTGCCTTTACACTACAAACAGAAGCAGTAGCAGCAGTAAGCAGCAGCAGCAACAGCAGCATTAGTTTTAACAGAAAATTGTCCACACACACCTCCTACACACCCACATCTTTGGTGTTTGTGTGTGTCGTTGGGCCAATGGCATTAGAAGAACGGAGAGCCTTATTTACTATTCTCTCTTGTGTCTGGGCCAGCCACACAACACAAGCAGAAAAACACAACAGAGCTACAGATATGCAATGTAAGAGACGTTTCAATGCCACGACTATATTAGTCAGCCACCATATCAGTCAGCCACCACATCATTTAATAGTGCAGGAGGGTTAAACAAGATAAAGCAGCAGCAGCATTCTGTTTGCAAAACTGGAGGTAATAACCCCCACATTAGCCTGTTGATTTCATCTCAGATTATATTGCATATTATGGATCATCTTCACTTATTAAATAAGCTAATAAGCTAGTCTGTCGCGTCGGCGTACCGTACAGTGTCGCTCCGGCCATACTGGTGATAGCGGGTATAATCCCTGTGGATCTGCTGGCGGTAGAGCGGATGGAGATTTATAAGGCGAAATCGGCTGGAAATCATATAACCGGGGTTACTTCAGGGAAAACACCATTTCAAAATGTCAACAACGATGGAACGAGGAAGATAGAGGAAGATGGACGGCGAGACTTATTCCAGACATAAGGCCATGGATTGGTCGGAAATTTGGAAAGGTAAATTACAACGTTACACAGATGCTATCGGGTTACGTATATTCCAGAAAATATCTGCACAGAATGGGCAAGACCGCCTCCCCTTACTGTCTTTACGAGGAAGGGAAGATAATTGATGAAGCAGAGCACACTGTTTTCGAGTGTGCACGCTGGCAGAGCTATCGCTCTGTACTGACGTCAATAGTTGGAGCGATCACAGCCGCTAATATTGTCGAGGTTATGACTGCGAGTAATGGAAATTGGACCTCGGTGATGAATTACGTAGAGCGCATTCTGAGACGGAAAAAGAGAGATATTGAGGCTGCAGAACAAGTAAGCATGTCGGCATAGATGATACTGTCACACGTGCGAACCCGAAACGGTGATTTAGACGAAAGGAATAGTGAAGACGCTTAAATGTCTCCTCAACTTTCGATACGCAATCCGGACGCGGATATGAACATGAAGGGGCGAAAGAGCCAAAAGGACTCCACTCCAAAGTAATACGACCGTAGTTCCGGAGTGGGCAGAAACAAGTCCACAGGTGACGAGGGGGGAATTTAGTCGGTGAGGGCCCCATACACGGAGAATGTGACAACTTCCTCTATGGTGTGGTTAGGTACATTTATCAATCCTCGGCATAAAAAAAAGATATGGGACATTAAGTCACTACCAGAGATCAGCAATGAATCGTTTATTCGCTACTCATGAAATTTTGAAATTTCAACAATATTGAAATTTAACTATGTACTGTGGTGCATTCATACTCACTACAACGTTGATTTATAAGAACAGGTTGCAATGAGTATGAGTACAACGTGTTGACATCAAACTCATACCATTCGAAATATGTTTGATTCATAAGCCCCTACTCATTCAGATTCATAACTTTAGAAAAATACTTAGGTTAGGTTAGGTTAGAGAACGTGTACTTATCAATTAAGACAAGTACAGTACGCGGAGGTCGAATTGACCCATTGTACAACGACATAGTTTCTCACACCACTTATGTTGTGTGTGTTAATTTTATACATGAGTAGTGGGACCTACAGTTTAAAGTCGACTCCGAACGACAGATTTTTGAGAAACTATTTCACGGCGATTTTATTTACTCTCAGAGTTTTTGCCAGAAATCTGCTGAGAGGAAGTCGCCGAAGAAATACTTTTTATATTTTCGTTTTGATGTCTGGCCTGGGGCTCGAACCCTGACTTTACGTTTAATAAGCCAACACACTACCTACTAGACTATGGCGGCTTCATTGAAAATACTTGTAATACTTATAAATGATTCGACTCACTTCGAGTCAATCGAAACATTCATCAAAAGTTACAGTTTTAAGTTGCCCGGCCACGCATAAAATAATTGATCAAACTCGCCTTTTTTGTTTTTGTTACAGCTTTTGTGTGCCACCTTATACAACTTGTCGCATGTAACGATAATCTGCTTTTTTCGTTATTCCTCTCTCTGCTCACACCCTTTGCGTAAGCACTGACAACTGTTCATTAGATCTTCACAACAGCGATCATCAAACCACGACTGTTTGCAATGCTACAAATCTACACACAAGACTGACTGAATTCTTACTGACTGGTTGGTTGTCTGCTTTGTCTTGCCTTTTTATATGTCCACAAAATCAGCCTGATGAATATTCTTGATGTAGAAGGTTCTTGTTTTCGCCTTCTTGAGAATTCTATTGCGACTGCATTGTTGTTTGTGTATTTTGTTCACGTTGTTTGTTCTCCTTTTCTTTCATACTTGTTGTTGGTATACATATGCAAGCAAGTTCGTTATATTTGTTAGTGTAGCTTTTGTTAATGTTAAACGATGTTTCCATTTTCGTAATAGGATTTTACTGTTCGTATGTGATTCATATGTATTTTTTGATTCGTATATATTGTTACGCAAGTCGAAACGACCTAATATTATCTTACATGAAAACATCGTTTAACATTGACGATAAATAAAAGCTGCACACACACATATGTACAACGAACCTGGTTGCACCTGGCACGAACAACAACATGAAATGAAAGTAAACCAGCTACAACAAGTATATAAGAGAAAGGGATAGACAACATAAGCAAATGACACAAACAATAATGTAGCAGCAATAGAGCTCTCGAGAAGGCTAGAACACGAACCTTCCACTTCAAGAATGTCCATTACACTGCAGGCAGCAGTCATTAAGAATTCAGTCAGCCTTGTGTGAAGTTGCGTGTGAACAAAACAAGTCGTGATTGTAAAGATCTAGCGAATAATTGTGTGAACTAGTGAATAAAACAGATTATTATTGTTGTATCGTTAAGTTGTATACGGTGGCACACAAAAGTAGTGTAAAGAATAAAGAGAGTTTAACTGAAATTAAACACACATTTGTTTTTACTTTGTTAGCAATTAACGAACTCATATTTAAACGTTTTTAAAAAGGTAAAAACGTAACAATATGTTGAGTTATGGAGATTGGAAATCAATCATACATCATACGTGTTGTTAAGTATGAATATGATGAGTACTTCTAACTTTGAATATGAGTAGAGGATGTTCCATGATATTAAAAGAAGTATGAAGGCGTATAAGTATCAGAAATTATGAGAGTATGATTCGATTCTAATCATCTTTTTGATCATCTCTGCCCTGTACTTCAACAGATAGACTAAGCGATGTCAATTGAGTACAGCAAATAATGCCTCAGCTGCAGTTGCATTGCAACAGACAGCTCTGTCGGTCATTTGAAGTGAGTGTGTTTCTGTTCCCTTTTCCAATCAATTGTTTTAAAATAAATTGAGAGAAAAATTACAACAACTAGAGGCACTTACATAGTACCTTTACTAGGCTTACTTTTATTCCTCCCTGCTTGAGACTGTCGCCGCCTCCCCTTAGTTAGTTTTGTCTGTGTTTTATGCAGAGGAATTAAAAAAAATGTTTCTTGTTTGAATTTCTGTGGCATTTTTTTTCAAGCAATTTGTTTACGAACATCTTCATACGATGCTCTCTCTTCGTCTGTCTGCTCGTTTATTTCTCTTCGTTTGTCTATAGGCTGTTGCTTTGCCTTACTTTGCATAAGTGTGGTAAGTAAGGGTGTGTGTGTTTGTTTACAAACATCTTCATGTCGATCTCTCTTCGTATGTTTTCGTTTGCCGTTACGATGTTCCTTTGCCTTCCTTTGTATGGTTGTGTGTAAGTAAGGGTGTGTGTGTGTGTGTTCGTATGTTTGCTTTACACTTAAAGAATTTTAAAAATGAATTATTTGTGGTCGAATAAATTCTTTGTCTCCTGCATTCATTATTCTTGTGCTTCTTCTTCTTTCTCGTGTTTTTTTTTTCTTCTTTTCTATTGAAAATGTCCAACTACTGGCTGCAAGCAAGAGCATCAAATATTCTAAGAAACGACAAAAAAAAAAGTAAAGGCAGCCAGCCCTCTTGGCTAAAGCATAGTGTGTGGTGGCGTGGTGTGTTTACATGAAAATCTAATGAATAGATTGTGTTGATATTAGGCTATGGCGTCTAAAGCTTATCCTTCTCTCCACCAACTGTCTCTCTGTGCCTAAACTAAACTATCATCATCATCATCATCATCGTTGTTGGCCATCCCTACGTGTGTAGTTGAGTATAAAAAAAAATTTTTTTTTCTTTTGAAAAGAATTTTTTTTTGTGATTTTTTCTACGTTTTCTTTAGAAAATCTTTTCAATTTTTAAGCAATTTTGCAATTTAATATTTTAAAACAAAATGAAATTAAAATCGTTTCTGTTTTCAGACTCAATGAACGACTGAACACATGAATAGAAAATGAATAGAGAAGAAAAGAAATTTAATTTGATTTTCCTTGAAAGGAGTCTACATTTTCATAGATTTTCTTCCTCCTTTAGACACAATAAGGCTGTAAGAAATTAAATTTTAAATCAAAGCTTTTAAAGAGCAACAAAAAATGTTTTTAAAAATTCTCTTAAAAAGCAACAACAACAACAACAATAGCAACAACAAAATATGATAATTGAACAATAGCTGGCTGTTAAACACCTCTAGAGACCCCATCAGCCAGCCACTTTATGAACAATCAACCAATAAAACAATATTTTAAAAGGTTTTCCTTATACCCTCCTCTCTCTTTGTTTTGCTTTTTAAAACGTAACAAATGCCACAACATGTTGCAAGTGTACAAAAAAAAAAAAAAAAAAAAAAAAAAAAAAAAAAAAAAAAAAAAAAAAAAAAAAAAAAAAAAAAAAAAAAAAAAAAAAAAACTCTCACTCAATACCCTCAAAGGAATTTGCTTGTGAATTTAAAATCTTCGAAAGACAGTTGAGAAAAGAAAAATAGCACAGTTGTATAAAACGTAATGTAACGGGTGGGTTTCCAAAACGAAACAAGTGCCACAGAATGCCGTATTGGGCAAAACAAAATATGGAGGAGGCTTTCAATATCACTCAAACAAAATTGTTTGTAAACTTAAAATCTTCTTCAAAAGACAGTTGAGAAAAGAAAAATAGCACAATTTTATGTATAAAGCAAAAACCCGGGCATACAAGCATCCTATTTAGACAAGACTTAAGGCGCAAGGCATTGCCGAAAGATGGATAAAAATGTAGGCCTAGAGAAATTGTAGAGCCTCGTAACTCCTATCAACAATTTATCCTGTGAATTCTGTGGAAACTTCAATAGGCTGCGTCATATAATTTTAAATCAAACAGCCATTGATAGCAGAATCGGCAACAATCCACAACAGAATTTCAAACAAAAAAAAAAATAGGAATTAGATCCGCTTGATTTCAGGCGACCCTTGGTAATACTTGATACACCCAAGATGGCCTGCATAAAGTTAGCAGAAGCATGGAAGACTTTTGTGCATCTGGAAAAGTTTTTTTGAATTCGTGAGTGATGAAATTGATTCAACTTCAGTGCGAACCTTGAGCTTTTGTAACAGCAATTTCGCAAACGATGCGGTCAAAACAAAAACAAAGTTATCGCGCTATAACGAGTGCGATTGAGTCTAAGCTACCTGATAAACCCCAAATCCATCTACCTCTGCTATTGCCTTATAGGGTCTTGGACGACTGAATTTAAATTGAAGGGTTTTGAAGTCGCCGTAGGCTAGTAGCGCGTGACTTACAACACGAGAGCCCGTGGTGCGAATCCTCGCTCAGACAGCTTGAGTAATGAACAGCGAAATACGAAGGAAATATTTCTTGAGTTGAGCTCTTCTCAGCACTAGAAAAGTTTCTCATAAACCTGTCATCCGTAGTCGACGTTAAACTGTAAGTTCCGCCGCTCATGAATAAAATTACCACACACTATATGGGTGGTCTAAGAAGAAGATAGGTTGTAATCCTGACTAAAGGTTGCTAGTAATACGTAAATGGAAGCGTGCTCAATGCTAAGCAAAACCCTTGAGCACATATATATTTCCGTTGCCAGCAAAGCTGCTATTGTTGCCGTGCGCTCATATTCTCATGACTCTCTTGTTAAAAAAAATTTTAGGAATGATTGGCATACTCTCAACATCTTTGTCCTGTCGTGGATGCATCAACGACCTCATTAGTTGTACGTGCCGGATCTGACTCAAGCGAATGCTTCGTTAAAAGATTTTAGGAATGATTGGCATACTCTGAACTTCTTTGTTCTGCCTCGAATGAATGAACGTCTACTTATCTCGTATGTGCGGGATCTGACTCGAGCGAATGCTTCGTTAGGCTTGCGTTGTCATCACTTATGGCATCAACTCAAGAAGATATTCTCGACTATTACTTGGAATGTGAGAATTCTAGGTAAAGGTCTTGCATTCTATTGGATCTGAAGCCTTACCCGACCTTTATATTGTTACGTTTTAACTTTTTAAAAACGTTTAAAATATGATCTCGTAGATTGCAAATAAAATAAGTAAGCGGTCCGTCAAATAATTTTTTTTGAAAATGCTTTAAAAAAGAAAACTACTGAATATTTTCTCAAATTTCTTTTTTTTTTTATTTGAAAGTACAATCCTTCCGGTTAATAATGGAAAATAATTTCATTAAAATGGCTGCCTCGG
Organism: Sarcophaga subvicina; assembly: GCA_936449025.2. Lineage (NCBI taxonomy): Eukaryota > Metazoa > Arthropoda > Insecta > Diptera > Sarcophagidae > Sarcophaga > Sarcophaga subvicina. The sequence goes on from OW388084.2 coordinate 105,862,852, forward strand.
CTGGCCATGCAGTAGCCTACACCAGCAGATGCCGATTTTGGCAAAAAAAATCATCTTTTCAGATGAAGCTCATTTTGATCTTGGCGGGTCTGTAAACAAGCAAAATTGTCGCATTTGGGGCACAGAAAAACCGCACGCATACATTGAAAAGCCGACGCAACCAAAACGAGTCACTGTTTGGTGTGGATTTTGGTCCAGAGGCATAATTGGGCCGTTTTTCTTCGAAAATAAGCAAGGAGTGGCCGTTACAGTCAATGGCGATCACAAAAATTGAAGAGGAGAATATTGGCAACATTTGGTTTCAAAAGGGCGGCGCTACGTGCCACACAGCCGAAGCTACACTCGATGTTTTGCGCCCTGTTTTTGAAGATCGCATTATCAGCCGCAGAGCTGATGTCGTTTGGCCACCTCGGAGTTGCGATTTGACACCGTTGGGACTATTATTTGTGGGGTGCCGTCAAAGATAAGTGTTACGCCGATAAGCTAGAGACAATTGACGCTTTAAAGGACAATATTCGTGAAGCCATTGGTGAAATACACCTGCACACAATCGATAATGTGCTTAAAAATTGGACCGATCGTGTAGGCTACTGCATTGCCAGCTGAGGCAGCCCATTTGAATGAAATTATTTTCCATTATTAACCGGAAGGATTGTACATTCAAATAAAAAAAAGAAATTTGAGAAAATATTCAGTAGTTTTTTCTTTTTAAAGCATTTTCAAATAATAAAAAAAAGTTATTTGGCGGACCCTTTATAAAATTTGTTATTAGTTTTAATTTGAAATCCATTATTATTTGTATAATTGTGTGTGCCACTGTTCACAGCTTGATGTATACAACAACAATTGCTTTGTTTGTTATTCCTTTGTTTACATCCTTTGCATAAAAAATAACAATTACTAGATAATTGTTCGACTGATTTTTGCAACAAAGAACTTCAAACCACGATTATTCTCTTCAAACGCCCGGCGTCTTCACACAAGACTGAGTGAACTTTTACTAACTCAGTTGCCTACTTCGCCTTGCCTTTTATATGGCAATGTAAACAGTCTGATGAATGTTCTTGAAGACAAATATTCGTGGCTTTGATTTGAAGATTTTAAGATTTCTTTCTTCCTTTTTAAATAACGGAAATTTTAAGGTTTCCATTGGACATTACTCTCGCCTTAAAGTGCCTGTTATTTCTTGTCGTTTCCTAAATTCCTTTCTCAAAATCTCATTAGAAAATACCGCAAATGATTTATTTTTCTAAAAATACAAAGTTTTACTCAACATTTTTCTTAAGTTACCGCCGGCTATTTAAAATGTTTTCATGGGAACAAGAACAACGATGAGATTTTAATTAAAACGTATTTTTTTTTAATTTTTCTTTTTTTTTCTGATTTTTACCAAAGGAATCCGAAATAAGAAAGAAATTTAGAAATTGAAAAAATTCTAATTTTTCTGTCTTTCTTTCTCCCTGTCTCTATTCCACTCTCCTGCTTACTATCTCTGTCTGTATTTCTGTGTCTACGTCCATCTCAAGTGAATTAAAATTCTACATGATGTTCAATTAATTAATTTTGCTGTTCTTCAAATACGTTTTTAGTTCTTTAAACGTTTTCTGTTACGACTGTTTACAAATTGAATTAAAAATAATAACAACAACAACATCGAAAACTGAAAATAAATACTTTCAGGCAGGCAGGCACACAGTAGACATTCAATAAAGAAAAATAAAAACGAAACGAAAAACGAAATTATTGAAATTCTTCATCAAAAAAAGAATTCAAATAGAAAATCCACTTGATATTGCATTAATTTCGCACAAGCACACAAACACATATGCTTTCTATCATACCAACAAACAAACAGACTGACAGACAGACAGATAGCTAGCCATGTACAGACAAGCAAACATTATTAGAAGATTAAAAATGAAATTAAAAGAATTAAAAAACAAACAAAAAATTAAATTAAATTTTAATTTCAAATTTGTATTACAAAATGGAAAAAACAAGACACACACACACCCATCCAAAACAGAACACAAATTTTTAATTTACGCCAATCAAAATTTTTCAAATATTCTTCTCCCCCCTACCCTCTTCATTACCTAACCACTCACACATTACCTTGCTCAGTGTACGCACGCAATACGAGAATATATATGTGAATTTGCGTAGAAGAAAAACGTTTTTGCCATAAATTATGGGGTGAACAGCTAAAACGCTTACCGCTGTCATAAGTGATCAGTGGAGGAAAAGCCACACACAAGCAAATTTCAAACAAAACAAAAAACAAAAAACAAATACAGCAACGACAACAACAAAATTCAAATTTATAAACTATAAAAATCTTAAAAAAAATACGTAGAGAGAGAAAGAGAGAAAACTTAACAAAGTCAAGATAAAAGTATTACCCGGGGAGAGAGCAGCAAATTAATAGATCACAATTACAGTGGGTTAGCAACAGGAAAAAATTGTAAATACCTATGTACATACCTATCTAAGTTTAGTACACAGACTACATTTGAATCTTAAAATTTGAAAACTTATTTAGTTTGTATAGTAAAATTTAATACTAAAAATTTAATACTAAAAATTTAGTACTAAAAATTGTGCACAAGAATTTTGTACTACAAATCTAGCATTAAAAATTAAGTACAAAAAATGTATTGCTAAAAATGTAGTACTAAGAATTTAGTGCTAAAAATTTAATACTACAAATTTAGTACAAAATAATTACTACTAAAAATTTAGTACAAAGAAATTAGTACTGAAAATTTAGCATTAAAAATTGAATACTAAAAATTTAGCACTAGGAATTAGTACTAAAAATTTAGCCCTAAAAAGTGAGTACAAAAAAATTAGTACTGAAAATTTAGCGTTAAAAATCGAATACTAAAAATTTTGCACTAAAAATTTAGTATTAAAAATTTAGCCCTAAAATTTAGTACAAAAAATTTAGTACTAGAAATTTAGTACTAAAATTAAGTACTAAAAGTTAGCACAGAAAATTAAGTACTAAAAATTAAGTACTAAAATTAAGTACTAAAAGTTATCACAGAAAATTAAGTACTAAAATTAAGTACTAAAATTAAGTACTAAAAGTTATCACAGAAAATTAAGTACTAAAATTAAGTACTAAAACTAAGTACTAAAAGTTATCACAGAAAATTAAGTACTAAAATTAAGTACTAAAATTAAGTACTAAAATTAAGTACTAAAATTAAGTACTAAAATTAAGTACTAAAATTGAGTACTAAAATTAAGTACTAAAATTAAGTACTTAAAATTTTGTACTTAAAATGTAGTATTAAAAATTTAGTACCATAAATCTGGTACTAAAAACTTCTATACCATTTTTTTTTAGTAAATCCACTAGTACTAAAAACTTATCACATTTTGTGTTGTAAGGAATTTGTTAACAAAATTAACTTTTGTTGTCACTCAAGAGTTAGGACTAGAAAGTTTTGTACTAAAAACGTTTAGTAAATATGTATGTATGTATATGTACTTAATTTTTTTTTTAACATTTTGTAGAAAAAAAAACTTGGTCCTAAATTGTACTAAGAGTTTTTAGTAAACAAATTCATGCTAAAAACTTTAACAAACAATTTGTGGTAAAAAAATTTGTCCTAAAAAACGAACTAAAATGGTACTAAAAATTTTTGTATATGTATTACTACTTAAAACATAGTACTAAACATTGTATGGTAAAAAAAACAATGTTGAACCAAAAAAAGTTTTGTACTAAAACAAATATTGGTATATACATAGCATAGATTAATACTAAAATAAACTGCCAATTTGTGAAAAAAATAGTACTACAAAATTCGATATTAAACACTTGGTACTAAAAATGTTTGTACTAAAGAATCCAGTAAATAAATTTCGTAGCAAATTTTTAGTTTGCTACTTTTAGTTCGATACTAAAAATGTTTGCAAAAAAATTTGCTACTAAAAGGTTTAGTACTAAAAAAGTTTAGAAAATAACATAGTACTAAAAGTACTAAAAATGTTGTACTAAAAATATTAAATAAAAATTTCTTTTAATTTTTTTATGTTTTTTTAATATATTCTTTTTTTTAATTTTTCGTTATTCTTTTTTTTCAAATTCTTTATTTCTTTTATTTTTTAATTTTTATTTATTTTTTAATTTTTATTTATTTTTTTTATAAATTTCATCTACTTCATCCCACTGTACCATAATAAATATTCCTATGAAATATCACCAAAAATCTCTCAAAAAAAAAAAAATATCAAACATAACCTGACATAACAACAACAACAACAGCAACAACAATAATAAATAAAAAGAAAATTAAATTCGATGTGGCAGAAAACATAACGACAGTCTCTAAGAGACAAACAGACAAACAGACAGACATACAAACATTCGCTGTAACATATGGGTGGCCACCACCACAGTAATATCAATTCACTTGAAATTGTGAAGTTTTCTATTGCCGAAATTGTTTTGACAACGGAAATAATTTAAAAGTAATGACACACCACTCTTCACATACCTACTCACCAGAGACCGGCAATGAGTATTCAAAAAGATGAGTAGATTTGAATCATACTCATAATTTCTGATACTTATACGCATTCATACTTATTTTAATACCATGGAACCCCTCTACTCATATTGAAGGTTTGAAGTACTCATCATATTCATACTTAACAACACGTATGATGTATGATTGATTTCGACTCTGCACAACACAACATATACACGAATCACAAAATACGTATGAATCGTGTACGAACACTAAAATACTGTTACGAAAATGGAAACATTGTTTAACATTAACAAAAGCTACACTAACAAATATAACGAACTTGCTTGCATATGTATACCAACAACAAGTATGAAAGAAAAGAAGATAGGCAAGTAAACAAGAACGCAACAACAAACAACGTGAACAAAATACACAAACAACAATGAAGTCGCAATAGAATTCTCGATAAGGCGAAAACAAGAACCTTCTACATCAAGAATGTTCATCAGACTGATTTTGTGGACATATAAAAAGGCAAGACAAAGCAGACAACCAACCAGTCAGTAAGAATTCAGTCAGTCTTGCGTGTAGACGCGTTGCAAACAGTCGTGGTTTGAAGATCGCTGTTGTAAAGATCGACCGATCAATTGTCAGCGCTTACGCAAAGGGTGTGAGCAGAGAGAGGAATAACGAATAAAGCAGATTATCGTTACATACGACAAGTTGTTAATACGGTGGCACACAAAAGTTGTGCGAACACTAAAGAGTTTAATTGAAACTAAACACATATTTGGTTTTTTACTTGGTTTGCAATCAACGAGCTCATATTCTAAACGTTTTTAAAAAGTTAAAAACGTAAAAATACTTACTAGAAGGTTGTGTGTTTGGTATACTTGCAGCTCTGTCTGTCTTTTTTGCTTATGTGTCGGTTTTCTTTCGTTGTAAACGCCTAACAACATTTACACTCGTCACTCGCATCATTTATAAGTATTCTAAGTATTTTGCTAAAGTTATGAATCTAAATGAGTATGCTTATGAATCAAACATATTTTGGATGGTATGAGTTTGATGTCAACACGTTGTACGCAACTTGTTCGTATAAATCAAAGTTATAGTGAGTATGAGAATGAATCAGAGTACATAATTAAAATGTCAATGTTGTTGACGACTCACTTATTCAAAATTTCATGAGTGCTTATGCTCTGCTACTCACCTTCGTAAATGAATGTTGGACAACTCTGGGTTCGATTCGTTTTTAATGCATTTAGAATTTTTATGCACAGAAAAATTTATGATTGTTTTGGGGTTTTTTTTCTTCTTCATTTTGTTATTAAATTTGCTCAATTTGTTTATTTATATTAGAAAATAGTAATAATAACAATAATAACAACAAACAACAACAAATTAAAAACGTATTCTAATACAACACGTGTATTGAAATGGCCAAACATTTAAAATGTATTGTTCGTTAAGGCAACAGCGACTGAGAGGAGGAAAAGGCGAAATAATATGTGGGGTTGTGCACACATTGGTTTCAAAACCACTGGTCTAGCAAGGGTGCATAAAAATAATTTCAACTGACTATAGAGGTGGTAGCCGACTTTCGAACATAACCAGCTAATGGGTCCGCCAAATTACTTTTTTTGAAAATGCTTAAAAAATAAACGACTGAATATTTTCTCAAATTTCTTTTTTTATTTGAAAGTACAATCTTTCCGGTTAATGGAAAATAATTTCATTCAAATGGCTGCCTCGGCTGCTCCATGCAGTCGCCTACACGATCGGTCCAATTTTTAAGCACATTATCGATTGTGTGCAGCTGTGTTTCACCAACGGCTTCACGAATATTGTCCTTTAAAGCGTCAATTGTCTCTGGCTTGTCGGCGTAACACATATCTTTGACGGCACCCCCCCACAAATAATAGTCCAACGGTGTCAAAACGCAACTCCGAGGTGGCCAAACGACATCAGCTCTGCGGCTGATAATGCGGTCTTCAAAAACAGGGCGCAAAACATCGAGTGTAGCTTCGGCTGTGTGGCACGTAGCGCCGTCCTGTTGAAACCAAATGTTGCCAATATCCTTCTCTTCAATTTTTGTGAACAAAAATTCGTTCAACATGGCCTGATAACGATCGCCATTGACTGTAACGGCCACTCCTTGCTCATTTTCGAAGAAAAGTGGCCCAATTATGGCTCTGGACCAAAATCCGCACCAAACAGTGACTCGTTTTGAGTGCACCGGCTTTTCAATGTATGCGTGCGGGTTTTCTGTGCCCCAAATGCGACAATTTTGCTTGTTTACATACCCGCCAAGATCAAAATGAGGTGATTTTTGCAAAAATCTGTATCTTCTGGTGTAGGCTACTGCATGGAGCGGCCGAGGCAGCCATTTAAATGAAATTATTTTCCATTATTAAGCGGAAGGATTGTACTTTCAAATAAAAAAAAGAAATTTAAGAATATATTCAGTAGTTTTTTTTGTAAAGCATATTAAAAGATAAAAAGTTATTTGGCGGACCCTTTATTAAGCAAGTCACTGGTAGGATTTTAAAGAAATTCTAAGGGATTCGAAGCAGAAATGGACGAGCCAGCACAGTTGCTGAATGTAAATTCGTTGGTTAACGTCCATGTCGTTGAAGTGCTGATACAACTCATTGTTGGATCGAATAAGGAAATCATCTCAAGCTCTTATTGAACCGAAGATCTTACGTATGACTATTCTCTCGACTGTTTTCAAGACAGCTGCTCCATCAGTTCATACTTCTGAGCCATAGAGAAGCCTATCGAGACCATAGTAGCACTTGTCGGGGTTATGATCGTGAGTAGAGAAAATTGGACCTCAGTGGCGAATCACGTGGAAGGCATTCTAAGACTGAAGAAGAGGGATCTCGAGGCTGCGGAACATGTGGGCACGCCGGCATAGATGAAACTGCCGTACGTGTCAAGCGAAACAGAAATGATGATTTGGACGAAGGGAATAGTGGAGATGCTTAGATGTCTCCTCAACTTTCGACATGCAATCCGGACGCAGATATGAACACGCAGGGGCCAAAGGGATTCTACTCCGAAGTAATACCACCGTAGTTACGGTGTGAGCACAACAAGTCCACTAGACGAGGTGCGGTTAGGTACATTTACCCCTCTTCGGCGTAAAAAAAACAAAAAATTTTTTTTGCTGGTAACAACGGAGCCAAGGCGACACAATATCGAAAGTATAGCATACGATACGTCATATATCCCCTCCTGTCGACAACATGTATTTCGTTTTGCCCTCATTTGCTAACCAATAGCCATCTTGACAGCTTTTTCTTTATTTTAACTTGTATTTAAATTTTATGAAATCTTCATTTAATTAAAGCGGCTTTTCTCACAATCCCTCCTTTAAAAACATTCGATGCTTTTTTCTCGCTTAAAATAGTTTCTGCTGCGTTTTTTTTTTGCTTTTAATTTCTTTGAAATTATTTTTAGTACGTAGTCTTTTGGGTTCAATTCTCTTGTATTGTTGGATAGTTTGGATGAAGACAAATAAATAAAAAAAAATTGTTGTTGTTGCTGTTGCTGTTGCCGCTGTTCTTATCGTTGATGTGGTTTATTGTGATTTTGGCCACAAGACGTAGCACGGTCGTCGAGAGAAAACCCAATGAAAACTGTTGACAAGAAAAGCCAGCAAAAGAAAAGAAAGGAAAAAAAAGATATTAAAATGGATGAGTTTTTCACGACTACCCCTCCTTCTTCGTAGTTCTCTACTTTTTCAGGCGATTTAAATGGATTTTTTTCTTTATTTCCTTATTTACTTCGAATTCTATTGTATGACTATCGCCATCACAATCACTAGCATGCTTTGTCGCAGTTTTTGTTGTTGTTGTTGTTATTGCCGGCGTTTGTATTGTAATTTATTTTTATTTTTATCTGAAAATGATTTTCACTCAACTCAACTCAACTCACCGACCGACATCATCATGTTGTCATGTTGGAAAATGTCATTTAAATTGAAAAATCACAACAACAACAACAGCAACAGCAGCAGCAGTAGTAGCAACTACAGCGACAATAGTATTCCGAAAAAAAAAAAAAAAAAAAAAAAAAAAGCCGATAAAACGCGTACACAGTAAAGCATGCGACACTTTAAAATGCAATTACACGCTTAATTGGAATGAATGGAAATTTTGGTGAAATCCTCCAATTTTACAAAAAGGCGTTTTAAAAATTAGTTTTTAAAAGAAAAACAATAAAATGGTATTAAAATTGAAGCCAAATTGCAAATTGAAATCAAAACTAAGCACGTTTTTTTCTTATTAAAAAGAAATGTTAAGACCTTTTTGTAACTTCTTACCATTGTTATTAGGCTACCAGAGGTCGATTTTGGAAACGAAATCTCATTAGGAATATAACTTACCTAAAAAGACATAAAAAACAGAAAAAAATTTGTTTAAATACATATAAACATACAAGGAGTTTAAACTAAATTATAAAAAAAGATATATTCTATAGAAAATCTATCGATAACAAAAATTTTCTTCAGAAAATCTTTCGATAACAAAAATTGTCTCTAGATAATCTTTAGATAACAAACATTTTTTATAGGAAGTCTCTCGATAACAATTTCTCTATTAAAATTTTCGATAACAATTTTCTATAGGAAATCCTTCGATAACAATTTTGTATAGGAAATCCTTCGATTTTCTATAGAAAATCATTCGATAACAATAATTTTCTATAGAAAATCATTCGATAACAAAAATTTTCTTTAGAAAATCTTTCGATAACAAAAATGTTCTTTAGAAAATCATTCGATAACAAAAATTTTCTATGGAAAATATTTCGATAGCAACAATTTTCTATAGGAAATAATATATATATAATAATATAATAAACAACAATTTTATAAAGAAAATCTATTCTATACAAAATCTTTCGATCACAGCATTTTATAATATAAAATCTTTCGATAACAATTTTCTATAGAAAATCTAGAACAATAATTCTCTATAAAAAACGTTTCGATAACAATTTTCTATACAAAATCATTCGATAACAACAATTTTCTCGAGAAAATCTTTCGATAACAAAAATTTTCTTTAGAAAATCATTCGATAACAAGAATTGCATACAGAAAATATTTCGATAACAACTATTTTCTATAGAAACTCTTCCGATAACAACAATTTTCTATAGAAAATCTTTCGATAACAACAATTTCATACAGAAAGTATTTCGATAACAATTTTCTGTAGAAAATCTTTCGATAACAAAAATTGAATACAGAAAATATTTCGATAACAATTTTCTATAGAAAATCTTGCGATAACAATTTTCTATAGAAAAGCTTTCGATAACAACAATTTTCTTTAGAAAATCATTCGATAACAACAATTTCCTACAGAAAATCTTTCGATAACAACAATTTCCTACAGAAAATATTTCGACAACAATAATTTCCTACAGAAGATATTTCGATAACAACGATTTTCTATTGAAAATCTTCCGATAAAAATTTTCTATACAAAATCTTACTATAACAACAATTTTCTATACAAAATCATTCGATAACAACAATTTTCTATGGAAAATATTTGGATAACAACAATTTTCTATGGAAAATATTTGGATAACAACAATTTTCTATGGAAAATATATCGATAGCAACAATTCCCTACAGAAAATATTTCGATAACAACAATTTCCTATAGAAAATTCTATAGAAAATCATTCGATAACAAAAATTTTCTACGGAAAATATTTCGATAACAAACATTTTCTATGGAAAATCTTTTGATAACAAAAATTGTCTATAGATAATCTTTTGATAACAACAATTTTCTATAGCAAATCTTTTGATAACAATTTTCTATAGAAATTCATTCGATAACAACAATTTTCTATACAAAATCATTCGATAACAAAAATTTTCTATAGAAAATCGATAACAGAAATTTTCTATAGAAAATCGATAACAGAAATTTTCTATAGAAAATCGATAACAGAAATTTTCTATAGAAAATCGATAACAGAAATTTTCTATAGAAAATCGATAACAGAAATTTTCTATAGAAAATCGATAACAGAAATTTTCTATAGAAAATCGATAACAGAAATTTTCTATAGAAAATCGATAACAGAAATTTTCTATAGAAAATCGATAACAGAAATTTTCTATAGAAAATCGATAACAGAAATTTTCTATAGAAAATCGATAACAGAAATTTTCTATAGAAAATCGATAACAGAAATTTGCTATAGAAAATCGATAACAGAAATTTTCTATAGAAAATCGATAACAAAAATTTTCTACAGAATATCGATAACACTTTTCTGTAGAAAATTGATGACTAAATTAACAACTTTCTAAAGAAAATCATTCGATAACAACAATTTTCTATAGAAAATCTACTGATAACAGCTTTTTTCCATAGAAAATATTTCTAGAACAACAATTCTATCTAAAAAATGTTTCAATAACAATTTTCAATAGACAACTTTTCGATAACAAAAATTATCTATAAATAACTTTTCGATAACAATTTTCTATTGACAACTTTTCGATAACACCAATTTTCTATAAACAACTTTTCGATAACAATTTTCTATTGACAATTTTTCGATAAAAAATAATTTTCTATAGATAGAACTTTTCGATAACAATATCTTTCCATAGAAGATTTTTCGAAAACAAAATCTTTTCATAGACAATTTTTCGATAAAATTTCCACAAAAAATTATTCGATAACAAAATCTTTGTATAGAAAATTTTTCAATAACCAAAACATTGAATGGAAAATTATTCGATAACAATTTGAAGTTTATTGATAACAATTTAAAATTAATCGATAACCATTTTCTATAAAAAAAAAGAATTGAGAACTTCTCGATAACAACTATATCCTATAGAAAATTTTTTCTTTTTTCGATAACAATTTCCTTAAGATATTTCTATAAAGAAAATGCTATTCTATACGCATTTTTAGATAACAACCTTTTTTCGATAACAAAAATTTTTCGATAATTCAAACTTCCATAGAAATTTTTATTCTATAGCAAACTTTTTTTCAAGTTTTTCGATAATTACATAACAACCTTTTTTCGATAACAATAAATTTTCGATAACTAAAATTTCCATAGAAATTTTTATTTATTAGCAAGTTTTTTTTTATGTTTTTCGATAATTATTGATAAACGAAAAATATATTTTATTACCACTTTTCGATAACAACAAATATTCAAATAAAATTGTTCATTAACATTTTTCCATAAAATATTTTTCGATAACAATTCTTTTCATGTCTCTATGGATACAATGTATTCCAATGTTTAATTTGTATTAAAATTTTATAAGAATTGAAAAACTTTTTAAATGTTTCTCCCGTATCGAATTGAAAGAAAAATATTCATGTCAAAAGGAGATCAGCAACGCCACAATAGCATCGGCAGTGTCGCAGGCATTCAAAAACTATTTACGACAGAAGAAAGAATGAAAGAAGAAGAAGACGACGAAACAGAAGAACAAAAAATGCCTTCATATCACTCATGTTGAACCGCACTGAAAAGAAGATGAATTGCTTTTAATGCCAGCCAGCGCGAGTATAACTATTTATTTTATTACCCCCCCCCCCCTGGCACTCCGCTTTTTCTTGCGCCCTGGCTTCTAAAAGGAAAAGTATTTGATTTCTTTCGAATTGATGCTGAGGAAATTTCGTTGTTCTTTAATTCGTTTTCATTTTTCTTTTTTTTTTTCTTTCGATTTTGTCAAATTTTTTTTTTTTAAATTAAACAAAAATTTAAAAAAAAAAGGAATTGTAGAGGCATTTAACAACAACTAAGAAAAGGTCTTTCATTAGGTTAAAATGATATATTGATGTGGGGTACAAGTAATTTCTTTTGCCAATAATACCAACATATAGTAAATCCAACCTGTCATTGTGTTGTCACTTTAGTGACATAAAAATTTTGATGTATTTTACAAAAATACTGAAACTAGGCAGTAAAACTTAATTTTGTAAGTGAAAAACATTATATAGATGAACAAATAGCAGTTTTTCACAAGAAAATTGCATTTAAAACCAGCATGTCATTGTGTTGTCACTTTAGTCACATAAAAATTTTGATGTATTTTACTAAAATACTGTAAACTACACTGTAAAACTTAAATTGGCAAGTGAAAAAGATTATATAGATGAACAAATACCAGTTGTTAACAAGAAAATTGCATTTAAAACCAGCATGTCACTGTGTTGTCACTTTAGTGACATAAAAATTTTAATTTATTTTACAAAAATACTGAAACTAGGCAGTAAAACTTTAATTGGCAAGTGAAATAGTTTTAATACGTTAACAAGCAACTGAAATAAAATATCTGCATTTAAGATTTGCCTGTCATTATGTTGTCACATTAGTAATATAAAAACTTTAATGTATTTTAATATTGCTACGCAGTAAAAATTAAATTTCTAAGTGAAAAAGATTACATGGATGAGCAAACAATTGTTGCTTACAAGAAAATTACATTTAAAACCAGTCTGTCATTATGTTGTCACTTTAGTGACATAAAAATTTTGATGTATTTTGCTAAAATATACACTGTAAAACTTAAATTGGCAAGAGAAATAGTTTACATACATTATCAAGCATTAGTTATTCAAAGGAAAATTTAAGATTTGCCTGTCATTATGTTGTCACATTAGTAATATAAAAACTTTGATGTATTTTGATATTACTACATTATAAATATTAAATTTACAAGTGAAAAAGATTACATGGATGAACAAATAATAGTTGTTCACAAGAAAATTGCATTTAAAGCCAGCATGTCATTAGTTTGTCACTTTAGTGACATAAAAATTTTGATGCATTTTACGAAAACACTGTAGCTACAATATAAAACTTAAATTGGCAAGTGAAAAAGATTACATAGGTGAACAAATAGCAGTTGTTCTCGAGAAAATTGTATTTAAAACCAGCATGTCATAATGGTGTCACTATAGTGACATAAAAATTTTAATTTATTTTACTAAAATACTGAAACCAGGCAGTAAAACTTAAATTGGCAAGTGAAATAGTTTCAATACGTTAACAAGCAACTGAGATTTCTAAGAAATATGAAATACCTGCATTTAGGATTTGCCTGTCATTATGTTGTCACATTAGTAATATAAAAACTTTGATGTGTTTTGATATTGATACGTGGTAAAAATTAAATTTCTAAGTGAAAAAGATTACTTGGATGAGCAAATAACAGTTGTTCACAAGAAAATTGCATTGAAAACCAGCATGTCATTATGTTGTCACTTTAATGACACAAAAATTTTGATATATTTTCTTGAAATACTTTTCCCATGCTCTAAAAATTTAAATCATAAGTAAAATAAATTGCAAAGATGGACAATATATAAACGAAACAAAAAAAAACCTCATTAAGTTGCCATTAATCATATGCGAGACATGACAACAGCTTGTCACATTGTCATTAAATTATTTATGACACGATAAAAAAAATACTTAACAAAATAATAAATGATAAAAAGAAATTAAATAATTTGCAATAATAAAAAAAGAGAACAATTTTGTCATAAAGATGACAGTTTGTCATTAAAAGGGATTATTGGTTGGGGCATACACCGCGAATTAACTGTTTCCCTTAACCAATATTACTTTTAATTTCAATCTTGAACGTTTTATGTGTTGTTTTAAGAGTTTTTTTTTTTTGAGATTTGATTTAAAAATATTGGAAAAACAACATGAGAATGTAAAATTACAAACATTTACTTGATGTTTTAAGAAGAAAAATTAGAAAAAGAAAATTGAAAACAACTACAAATCGTCAGCGTCTGTTTTCTCCTCATGGTAGGTACATGCAACACATTTAAATTATTCGCTTGTAAAGAGTGCTGCCAAGAAATCTTTCAGTCTTTACACGCATTCGAACGCTGTGATAGACGATGGCGAACTGGCGGGCCTGCCTAGCTAGCTGCATGCCTGCTTGCTTGCTTGCTTTCCCGCCGCCATATACATATTTGGGGCTGGTGGCAGTCAGTTTAATTGAGAGACACGCATTTAAAAAAAGACGAGAAGTATTGCCTTCTATTGCAGCGATTGCGAACGACGACGGACATCGTCTTTATGTTGCAAATTGCAACATTTGTTGCTGCCCTTTAAGATTTTCATACAAAAAAAAAAAAAAAAAAAATGTTTTGACGGAAAAAAAAAAAAAGACAAAAAAAAAAAAAAAAAAAAAAAAAAAAAAAAAAAATAAGAGCGTTCACTTGTAGTTTATTTTTGTTGCTGACTTGGCTGTTTTTGTGATCCAATTAGTGGTCATGTTTTTATGTTAATTTCGTTGTTATTTTACACTTGCAGCCGTAGTCCCCTTCCCCTTGCTTCTGGTGCTTAGCCCTAATTCAGTAGCGCTTTCATTTTGGATACGATTTAGTCAATCCATCCATACCAATCAGCCATCAGTCATCACAAGTTGATTTGTAGACATTTTACTTGTCATTTGAGTCAGTGGTACATGTGTGGTTTTGAAAACAAACAAACGAATACAAAAAAAATAGAATTACAGGGGAAAATATAGATAGTCAATGACATTTTAGCAGGTTAAAGATGATAGAGAAAATCAAAATACCAAAGCTTAACTAACTATTAAGTAAACGGGCTTGAAAGTAAAAAAGAAAAAAAATTGTCATCAAAAGTGACAACTTTTGTCATGTCAAAAATAACATATAAGGCACGTTAACGTTACAAAATTCCAAAAACATAACAACAAATATTATTGTCACCATCATAATTTCCACGCCTATTGAAAATAATTTGAAAAATCCAAAAAAAATTGTCAAAATATGACAACAAAGTAAAAAATCTTTGTCATCAAAAATGACACATTAAAAACTGGAGTGTCTAACCAAAATTAACAATCACTACCAAACAATTTTAAAACCTAAAAAGAAAAATAAAGAAAAATTTTCTTTGTCATCAATAGTGACAAACATGACAATCTAACATAATAAAAATCGTTTTAATATTTTATTCCTTTAACTCTCAAGAGTTTTAAAAATTTAAGAGAGAATAAGGAATTTGAAAATCTGAAATTAAAATATTTTGTCATTAAAAGTGACAAATGTGACAATCTGCCGTATAAGTAATTTTAAAATTAAAATGCTGCCACTACCAAGAAATTGTAGTGTAACTCTAATTGTAACTCTAAAACTAGTAAGAAAATTAAAGAAAAATTTTTTTTTGTCATTTTGACAGTGACAAGCATGACAATCCAACATAATAAAAATCGTTTTAATATTTTATTCTTTTAACTCTCAAGAGTTTTAGAAAATTAAGGGAGAATAAGGAACTTAAAAATCTGAAATTAAAAAAGTTTGTCATTAAAAGTGACAAATGTGACAATCTGCCGCATAAGTAATTTTAAAATTAAAATGCTGTCATTACTAAGTAATTGTAATGTAATTCTAATTGTAATTTTAAAACTAGTAAGAAAATTAAAGAAAAAAATTTTTGTTTGTCATCAATAGTGACAAACTTGACAATCTGACCTAAGTTAGATTAATCGTTTTAGTTTTTATAC
Source organism: Sarcophaga subvicina (assembly GCA_936449025.2). Lineage (NCBI taxonomy): Eukaryota > Metazoa > Arthropoda > Insecta > Diptera > Sarcophagidae > Sarcophaga > Sarcophaga subvicina. The sequence goes on from OW388084.2 coordinate 105,878,908, forward strand.
TTTTAACTCTCAAGGGATTTAAAAAATTAAGAGAGAATAAGGAACTTGAAAACCTGAAATTAAAAAAAATTTTGTCATTAAAAGTGACAAATATGACAATCTGCCGTATAAGTAATTTTAAAACTAAATTTCTGTCATTACTAAGTAATTGTAATGTAATTCTAAAACTAGTAAGAAAATTAAAGAAAAAAATTTTTTGTCATCAACAGTGACAAACTTGACAATCTAACATAATAAAAATCGTTTTAATATTTTATTCTTTTAACTCTCAAGAGATTTAAACAATTAAAAGAGAATAAGGAATTTGAAAATCTGAAATTAAAATATTTTGTCATTAAAAGTGACAAATGTGACAATCTGCCGTATAAGTAATTTTAAAATTAAAATGCTGTCATTACTAAGTAATTGAAAGGAAAATGGAAACAAAGTGTTCAAACATGCTCCTACATAGCTTCTTAACTTTAAAAACTAATTTTTTTTTTTGGTGTCACTTTTGATGACAAGTTTGTTTTCCTATTTTTTTTTTGACTGCATTTGCTATTTATAGCTAAAAGTGGGAGTAAGAAAAGCAAGGTGACTAAAGTAAGTCAGGATAAATCCTATTCTCATTGCTTCTTAACTTTAAAAACAAATTTTTGTTTTGTTTTTGGTGTCACTTTTGATGACAAGTTTGTTTTCCTAATTTCTTTTTAAACGGCATTTACTATTTATAGTTAAAAGTGCTAGTAAGAAAAGCTAGGTGACTTTAGTGTATGTCAGTATAAATCCTATCTTTTTAACATATTTTTTTTAAGATTTTGTGTCGATTTTTTGATGTCACTTTTGATGACAAGTTTGTTTTTCTAATTTTTTTAACTGCATTTGCTATTTATAGCTAAAAGTGGGAGTAAGAAAAGGTAGACGACTAAAGTAAGTCGGTATAAATCCTATTTTTCAACATTTTTTTAAGATTTTGTGTAGATTTTTTGATGTCACTTTTGATGACAAGTTTGTTTTAGTAATTCTTTTAAATGCGTTTATCATTTATATTAAAGGCAAGTAAGTAAGCAAGTAAGAAGCTAGGTGTAGGTACAAATCCTGTTTTTATTATTTTTTGAAAATTTGGTTAGAATTTTTGATGTCACTTTTGATGACAAGTAATAAATTTGAGATTTTCTATGACTTTTTTCTTTTTTTTTTTTTCAAAGAAAATTTAATGGGTCCGCCATCTAACGTTTTTTTTTTTAAACTAGTGCTTATTTCGTGAATAGTAACACTTAGCTCATGTCTGATTTGACAGATAATTAGTTTTATTCTTCCGCTAAACGAATATGGTTGTGTATACGCTTGAACAACGCTGGGAAATATTGCGACATTTCTTTGAAAATCGTGGTAATGTTGCAGAATGTATGCGAAAATTGCGTACGGATTTTGGAAGAAGAGAAGCACCGTCAGCTCCGTATGTTCGTTAACTTGTGAAAAAAGTGAAAGAAACTGACATCCTCATCGATAAACCAAAGCGTGAAAAGCCAAAAACAGTGCGTACACACGAGAATATTGTTGCTGTGGCCGACAGTGTGCATGAAGCGCCATCAACATCAATTCACCGTCGTTCTCAACAATTGAACATTTCGGAGACATCATTGACACGAATTTTGCATAAAGACCTTGGTATGACGCCATACAAACTCCAATTGGTTCAGGAGTTGAAGCCAATTGACCATCCAATGCGTTTTCGCTTCGCTAAGTGGGCCTGCGATCGAAAAAAAAATCATCTTTTCAGATGAAGCTCATTTTGATCTTGGCGGGTATGTAAACAAGCAAAATTGTCGCATTTGGGGCACAGAAAATCCGCACGCCTACATTGAAAAGCCGACGCACCCTAAACGAGTCACTGTTTGGTGCGGATTTTGGTCCAGAGGCATAATTGGGACATTTTTCTTCGAAAATGAGCAAGGAGTGGCCGTTACAGTCAATGGCGATCGTTATCGGGCCATGTTGAATGAATTTTTGTTCACAAAAATTGAAGAGGAGGATATTGGCAACATTTGGTTTCAACAGGACGGCGATACGTGACACACCGTGCCGAAGCTACACTCGATGTTTTGCGGCCTGTTTTTGAAGATCGCATTATCAGCCGCAGAGCTGATGTCGTTTGGCCCACCTCGGAGCTGCGATTTGTCATTTGTTGGACTATTATTTGTGGGGTGCCGTCAAAGATAAGTGTTACGCCGACAAGCCAGAGACAATTGACGCTTTAAAGGACAATATTGGTGAAGCCATTGGTGAAATACAGCTGCACACACCTCGATGTGCTTAAAAATTGGATCGATCGTGTAGGCTACTGCATGGAGCAGCCGAGGCAGCCATTTGAATGAAATTATTTTCCATTATTAACCGGAAGGATTGTACTTTCAAATAAAAAAAAGAAAATTTCGAGAAAATATTCAGTAGTTTTTTTATTTTTTTTTCTTTTTTTTTTTTAAAGCATTTTCAAAAAAAAAAAAAAAAGTTATTTGGCGGACCCTTTATATTTAAAAATATGTATAAACATTACCAACTAAAATTAAGTCTTTGTTTTACTATTTAAAAAAAAATAAAAAAATTTTGTTGTCACTTTTGATGACAAGTAATAAATTTGAGATTTTCTATGACTTTTTTCTTTTTTTTTTTAACGAATATTTATATTTAAAAATAAATATAAGCATTACTATAACTAAATTAAGTATTTGTTTTACTATTTAAAAAAAAAAAAAAAAAAAAAAAAAAAAAAAAAAAATGAAATTTTGTTGTCACTTTTGATGACAATAATGAATTACACACTGTAAAAGAAATTTTCTTAATAAAATTTAATAAAATTTCAATCTCATTATATACAGCTATGGACATTAAATTAGCACAAAATCCATTTATAGTTTGATTATGTTTTTTTTTTTTCTTATTTTTATCCTAATTATATCAATTCTTTTGGTCTGCACTGTTGCAAGACGACATCTAGCTGTTGTTTAACAAAAAATTTTACCGTTTTTATTCACATTTTTTGTTTTGATCGCTGATTTTGTACCAGTCGCGAAATTCGAGCTGGACAGTAAATTCGCACAAAGTGTTTTAGGTAAAAGTTTTGTTCCAATTTTTTTTTCTTACGGTAAATCGTTTTAATTTTGTGGCATTTAAATTGATTTTTGTAAAAAATGGGACGTGGAAAAGATTGCTCACAAGAGGAGAAGCGCATTATCGTAAAGTTGTGGAAGGATGGAAAAAAGATGGCTGAAATTGCCCAAATTTTGAATCGCTCGCGGAAAATGATTTACAACGTAATCATTCCCTTCAAAATAAATAAAAATAATATCACAGACAACAAAAAACAGAAGCCACGTGTCAGGAAAACAACCGAAGTCGTGGACCGTGCTATTGTCAGAAAGTCAAAGAAAGACCCTTTCATGTCGTCACGCGATATTGCAAACGAAATTAACTCCCAATTTGGGTTAAATTTATCGTGCAGGCTCATGCGCAGACGTCTTAATGACGCAAAGCTGTTTGGACGCTCTAGCCGAAAGAAGCCACTTCTATCAAAAAAAAAAAAATATATAGTCAAGCCGTTTAGCTTTTGCTCGCACCTACAAGGATAATGACCTCTCATTTTGGAAAGAAATACTTTGAAGTGATGAAACAGAGATAAATCGTTTGGGACCGGATGGTAGAGTCTTTGTTCATCGGCCAAAATGTCAGGCATTTAATCCACGTTACACTCAAAAGACCATAAAGTAGGGTGGAGGAAGCATCATGATGTGGGGATCATTTTCATGGCACGGTGTGGGTCCAATTAACAAAATTAATGGAAAAATTGACCGTTATCAGTATTTGGACATTATGAAGAACAAAATGGAACCATATGTTTTTGAAAATATGCCAGTTTCATTTATATTTATGCAAGATAATGACCCCAAACACACGTCTAAGCTGGTAAAGGATTGGCTTTATAAAGAGCAGATTCGCGTTTTAGACTGCCCGGCGCAAAGTCCTGACTTAAACCTGATTGAAAACCTCTGGAAGGATGTGAAATCTGTAATTGCTCAACAGAAGTACAAAAACTTGGACGATTTGTGGCTTGGAGTACGGAACGCTTGGTACTCGATTCCCAAAGAACGTTGCCAGAATTTGATTAAAAGCATGTCCCGAAGATGCCACGCAGTGCTTGAAAATAAAGACTACTCTACCAAATATTGATCAAGTAAACGAAAAACAATACTATTTTTACAATTTATTAAAATATATTATTTTTATTCCAGAAAATTTAATTTGTGCTATTTTACTGTCCAAATAAAATCTAGCATTTGATATGTTGCAGGTCTTAATGAGCAGACGATTGGCAATTTCTTAAAATTTTTTTGTTTTTTATTAAAGAAGTATATTCATTTTATGTTTTTATGTTTAATTTTTTTTTTTGTAAATAGACTTAAAATACTATAAAAATATGATTGTTTTCATGACAAGATTTTGTGCTAATTTAATGTCCATAGCTGTAGTTTACATTATTGTGGTCTTACAAAACAGCCTTTAAATTACAAAAAAAAATTTATACGAAAAGAAAATTTTTGAATAAAAATTCTTGTGTTGAAAGAAAGACAAAAAATAAATACGATTTGTTTTTGTGAAATTTAATCATGTTTCGTTTTCCGCATTCCTTAAACTGATACAGAAAAAAACGAAAATTAACACAAGAGAAGATCTACTGATCTCTACTGTATCGTGATGGATGTTTGCAAGAACAACAAGAAAAAAATCTTTTTAATGATGACAAGAATAGAATAATTTGTACAGAAAAGAACAATCCAAGGGCCCTGTACTCCACCCCTTTAATTACTTTTCAAGTATTGCATGTACTGCAAACGTTGTTAGCAGCAATGGACAGACAGTTGCTGTTGTTCTATTGAAAGATTTTTTTAAGAAAAATAAAAATTTATTAAAAAAATATATTTTTTATCGTTCTTGACAAAAACCAAATGTTGTTCGTTTAGAAAATGTTGCTTAAAAACCCAGAAACCAATTGATTGAATTGTTAAAAGGCATCTTTCATTAGGTTTCGATAAGATTGCAAAGATTTTTGGCGCTCTTTTTCAATTAAATTTTCCTTTAAAAACACATGACTTGGGGGGTTGGAAAGAAAAAAAGAAAATAATTTATTGGGCAACACGTTTCTATAGAACGACGTCAGCTGATGATTAATAACGAAATATGCCAGCAACAGCAGCAGCAGCATCAGATACATAGATTCCCATTTTTGTTATTAAAACGTACGAAACAAAAAAAAACTTGAAAAGAAATCACCCGCACAGATCCCAACCAATACCCACAAAGCGGAGGAAAGAGAAGGGAAATAAATTCAAACTAAGGTGACCATAATTACAAAATAAAAGCACTTAATGTACACAATGTATACCGGCAAATGACAGTCTTATCACTGCCCCGTAGAAACTTACCTTTAAAGCAACAATTTAAAGCACTTTCCTCCCTTATTTGTTAAAAAAAAAATTAAAATTAAAATTTTTTTACAAAAAGTGACAATGACATGTCACTTTGTCATACATTTTTCGTTTACCGCTCAAAAATATTAGAATTTGCTAAAAACTTTTAAAGTACAACAAAGTTTAGTCTTTTAGAATTAAAGGGTGTTTTTTATAGAGGTATAGAACCTTAAGTTGGCATTACTTTTCAAGATGGCGACCGATTTAGCAGCTGTCAAGTGATTTATTCTCAGTTTGGTTTGGCAATTCATCATGAATAGACTCACGCCTGAACAACGCTTGCAATTTTAGTGCAATTTTATTTCGAAAATAATGGTTCTGTGCGGAAAACGTACCGCGCACTACGTCCATTTTATCGTCGACAAAATCGTCCATCAGAGCAGTTAATTCGATTAACCATGGAACGTTTTCACACCACGTTTACTCTTATTGATAACTCGCATCCCCAGAGACGCTGTACGGTGCGTACAGAAGAAGCTATTGCTGCTGTAGAGCGTAGCATTGAGGAAGACCCGAATGAGTCCATCCGCCATCGAGCACAGGAATGGAAGGATCTGTGTCCATCCACTTTATGGAAGATTTTGCGGAAGGATTTTGGTTTGCGTGCTTACAAAATCCAACTCGTGCAAGAATTGAAGCCAAACGATCATCAAGTAAGGCGTAGATTCGTCGAATGGGCCCAAAACGAGATTACCGTTGTTCCCGATTTTCATAAGCGAATTTTGTTTAGCGATGAAGCGCACTTCTGGTTGAATGGCTACGTCAACAAACAAAACTGCCGCATTTGGAGTGAAGGTAATCCTCAAGTGTATGTGGAAACACCGTTACATCCAGAAAAACTGACTGTTTGGTGCGCTTTATGGGCTGGTGGAATCATTGGTCCGTACTTTTTCAAAAACGATGGTGGCCAGAACGTTACAGTCAATGGTGATCGGTATAGAGCCATGATTACTAACTTTTTCATTCCTGTATTGAATAACCATGATGTCCAGGAGATGTGGTTTCAACAAGACGGCGCAACATGTCACACAGCTCGTGCCACAATAGATTTATTGAAAGACATGTTTGTTGACCGCCTAATTTCACGTTTTGGACCTGTGAATTGGCCTCCAAGATCTTGTGATTTAACACCGCTAGACTACTTTCTGTGGGGCTATGTAAAGTCATTGGTCTATGCGGTAAAGCCACAAACGCTTGACCATTTGGAAGACAACATTCGCCGTATTATTGCCGATATACGGCCACAAATGTTGGAAAAAGACATCGAAAATTGGACGTCCAGATTGGACTACATCCGCGCCAGCCGTGGCGGTCATATGCCAGAAATCATATTTAAAATGTAATGCCACAAGATTATCTTTCGGATCGTTGTTTTATTGCAACTTAAAGTTCTATACCTCTATAAAAAACACCCTTTATAAACAGACTTGGTGACAATGTGTCACAAACGATGACAAGAAGTCATTCGGCCAAAAAATTTCTTACAAAAGAACTTGTTATCCCATTTTCTCACATAAAAGCAAAGAATTCACCTTTCAAACCATGTTGAAATATGTGGCAAGCTTGTCATGTGTCAGCTTTTGTCACATGTTACTGTTGAAACTGTTGAAAAATGCTTCAATGATATATTTTATAAAAAATCGAATGACAAAGTGTCACTAACCATGACAAAAGGAGTTCTCGGCAAAAAAATATCTTTTGTTACTCTTTTTCATGAATAAAAGCATACAAATAATATCTTGAGGTCGCCTTACAAAAAATGACAAGAATGTCATTGAAATTTTTTGGACCTAAAATACGTAAATACTGCCTAAAAATGTTTCAAAACACACAATATATTATGGAAGTAAGTGACAATTGTCGTTGTCATTGTCACTGTCACTTTTTTTAAAAAAGACTGTTATAAAAGAAAATCGAGTGACAAAGTGTCACAAAATATGACAAAAGGCGTTCTCGGCTAAAAAAAGATCTTTTGATACTGTTTTTCATGCATAAAAGCATACAAATAACAATTTGAAGTCGTTTTACAAAAAAGTGACAAGCATGTCATTGTAATTCTAAGGGGCTAACAAATTTAAATACTTCATAAAAATATTTAAAAACGTTAAAATTTATAAAAATACAATAAATTTTAAATTGTAAGAAACATCAAAATTATGGTGACAGCCTGTCATCATAGAAAGCCTCGGTCAAAAAACTGCTACGAAAGAAGTTTTGTTAATTTTTGTTGATGACAAGCTGTCACTAAAAAATTACATACAGAAGGATATTTTAAAAACCTTTTCAGTTATAAATACATACATACATAATTGGCATTTACAACCCTTCGGTCATGATTACGACCTAGTTTCTCACACCATTTATGTTATGTGTGTTAATTTTTATACATGAATGGTGGGACCTACAGTTTAAAGTCGACTCCGAACGACAGATTTTTGAGAAACTTTTCATGGCAATTTTATTTTTGCCCTCAGAGTTTTTGCCAGAAATCTGCTGAGAGGAAGTCGCCGAAGGAATACTTTTTGTATTTTATTTTGATGTCTGGCCTGGGACTCGAACCCTGGCTTTTCGTCTAATAAGCCAACACACTACCTACTAGACCACGGCGACTTCAATGCAGTTATAAATACACACAAGATTTTTTATGCAAATAAGTGGCAATTGTCACTGTCACTGTCATTGTCACGGTCACTGTCACATTTTTTTTTTTTTTTTTTTTTTTTTTTTTTTTTTTTGTACTTAACGCCTGGTCCTCCCTTTCGAATTTTTTCAAAACTATTGCTTTCACAAATAGTGAACAATTCAATTTAGTTGAGCAGAAAGAACCTGTCATTTACCACCATCGCCACAACAAGAACAACAGAAGCAGAAACAGAAACAACAGTGACATGTAGAAAAACACTAAAAAACTGTGTAAAACCAAAGAAAAACGAAACAACAACGTAATGAAGAAAAAACGTGGCCAGAAGCAAGAAAAAACAAAATTAAACCCACAAGTAATTATTGGTACCAAGAGAAGAAAAAAAGTAAGAAAAAAAATTATGAAAAATTAGTTCAAAGTCATCGTGTAGTACAGTGTATAAGGGAAGGGAGTGAGATATTCTACAAAAAAAAAAAAAAAAAAAAAAAAAAAAAAAAAAAAAAAAAAAAAAAAAAAAAAAAAAAAAAAAAAAAAAAAAAAGTGGAAGAAAACATTTAAAAATATTTTTAAACAAAAAAAGAAGAAAATTTTTAAAAATAAATTTTGATTTTCATTAACGCTTAAGAACTTATGAAAGAAGACGCAGCAGCAGCAGCAGAAAAATTTTGTTTTGAATATGAAACATGGGGTAAGAAAACAGCGGGAATAGGCCGGCCAAATACGTTAAGGCGTTAGTCATAAGCAATTTGAAATTGAAATTAAATTGTTTTTTTTTTATTGTTTTTCTAAACAAATTTCATTTCAATATAAATTAAAAGGTAATGACATAAAATTACAATAAAAGAACAACAAATTTATTAAAAAATAAAACAATTTTTTATATTTTTTTAAATTTATGAATGATTTCGATGGTACACATGAGATATTGTATGAGAAGACTTTCAAAAATAATGGAGAGAAAACCCGTATGGTTCTACGGCTGGTCTGATGTACTTTATTGAGTGTTTTATGGCTCATTTTACACAGAAATATTAAACAATCCGATGTTAACATATGTTGTGGAAAAAAGTTTCTGCTGACTTCAATGTCGATAAATATTACGGAGGTAAAGGGGCCCGCCAAAGAACTTTTTTTTTGGAAATGCTTTAAAAAGAAATTACTGAATATTTTCTCAAATTTCTGTTTTTATTTGAAAGTACAATCCTTCCGGTTAATAATGGAAAATAATTTCATTCAAATGGCTGCCTTGGCTGGCCATGCAGTAGCCTACACGATCGATCCAATTTTTAAGCACATTATCGATTGTGTGCAGCTATATTTCACCAACGGCTTCACCAATATTGTCCTTTAAAGCGTCAATTGTCTCTGGCTTGTCGGCGTAACACTTATCTTTAACGGCACCCCACAAATAATAATCCAAAGGTGTCACAACGCAGCTCCGAGTTGGCCAAACGACATCAGCTCTGCAGCTGATAATGCGATCTTCAAAAACAGGGCGCAAAACATCGAGTGTAGCTTCGGCTGTGTGTGGCACGTAGCGCCGTCCTGTTGAAACCAAATGTTGCCAATATCCTCTTCTTCAATTTTTGTGAACAAAAATTCGTTCAACATGGCCCGATAACGATCGCCATTGACTTTAACGGCCAGTCCTTGCTCATTTTCGAAGAAAAATTGCCCAATTATGTCTCTGGACCAAAATCCGCAGCAAACAGTGACTCGTTTTGGGTGCGTCGGCTTTTCAATGTATGCGTGCGGGGTTTCTGTGCCCCAAATGCGACAATTTTGCTTGTTTACATACCCGCCAAGATCAAAATGAGCTTCATCTGAAAAGATGATTTTTTTTGTTTGCCAAAATCGGCATCTTCTGGTGTAGGCTACTGCATGGCCAGCCGAGGCAGCCATTTGAATGAAATTATTTTCCATTATTAACCGGAAGGATTGTACTTTCAAATAAAAAAAGAAATTTGAGAAAAAATTCTTGAATTTTTTTTTAAAGCATTTTCAAAAAAAAAGTTATTTGGCGGACCCTTTATATTCTCAGCAATATTGACGTCCAGGAACGTTAACTTTTTAATTTAATAATAATAATTTTTTTTATCATATTTTCCAATCAATAACAAGTAAAGCAGATCAGAATTGAAATCATTTACGAAAAAAAAAATAGATCAACTGAGAGAAATTTGACGCCCCTTTTTTTATTCAAAATAACTGACAAATGATTAACAAGCAAAAATATGTGACAATAGACAGAACTACAATAACAATAACAATAAAAAAGTATATCAAATTATGATTAAAAAAAAATAAAAACAAAAATAAAATTTTAAACAAAATTTATCTATGGAAAGCCAGAAACAAAAGAAAAACGTAACAATAATAGGACACAAAATCCGAGGCGTGGAAAATGAAAGATTTCATAAACATGACCATTAAATTGTAAAAGCTGCATGGCCCCATACATCAGGCACAGTGTAATGAAATGAAACAAATTATTGCCACAACAAAACGTAGAAAAATAATGAAAAATTTAATAAACATGACTGACTACTGAATTGTAAAGCTGCATGGCCACACATATTAACCGACCGAAATCATCTTTTTGTAATTGTGTTGGTAAAAAGAAAGTACTCATACATACATACTATGTATAGGCTGAAGGGGAGTTTGATAAATATCAAAAAATACCAGCGCTGCAGCAATCTTAAAATTACTCTTCTTTACAACATATATAAAATGTAATTTGAGGATATAATTCTGCTGTATGGCTGTGCTAAACAAAACAAATATTACCAACACATTGTACATAAATTTGATCGCCATGCAGCTTAACACAGTAACTGTCAACGGCGAAAAACTTCCATTACATTACAGAGCGCATAGCAAAAGGCTCAATAATGCATGTGTTCTCTTTGTCAACACAACACAAATGTAAAAGAGGCGATCTTTGTTTTCATATTTAAATTCCCTCTCTCTCTCTCTCTCTCTCTCTCTCTCTGTGTGTTTTCTTAATCTTACTCTCTTTTCGCTTTCTCACGCTATCTCTTGTTCTGTTTACTACTACTACTGCAGCAATCAATATGTTTACGTGAGTTCTTGCGTTTCAAGTGTTTGTTTAAACCAGGGTTCGTCAAAAAATTTTTGGTTATGTGTTAGTGAGTAAGAGAGAGAGAATAAGTTGAGAGAATTTATTTATTTACAGCCATAGAAAAGTGTTAGTAATACACGCTATTTTTATTTTCATTTCATCAGCATACATATGTAAAGCTATATAACTTTGGCTTAATAATTTTAGATAAATAAAAATAAAGTAAAAAATCCATTTTTTATTAAAAGAACATAAAGCTATCCATCTTTGGCTTAAAAATTATACCATGTTTTTTTTTAGATAAATAAAAATAAAAAGAATAAAAAAACCATTTTTTATTAAAAGAAAAAAAGCGACCATTCCAAAGCATTTAAAAAAAATTATACTATGCGACAAAATAAAAAAAAAATTATAAACGCCCAGCTAATGTCATAGCCCATTTTTAACATAAAATATTTTTTGAGTGTCATTCTGAATTAAAATGATAAAGCATGCGCCGCACATGTGTTCTTGCCGCAGTCTGATCGACAACTAAATGAAAAAACACAAGAATGCGTGTGAGTTCTCTTTGCACAACTGTGCTATGAAATGGTAAACTATGGTTTAAACAAGTCATTGTTGTTGTTTTATTTTGTTTTTATTTGCCTTTGTGCTATTGATACTCACGTACAAACATTCGTTGTTGTTGCTGCTGTTGTTGTTATTGCCTAACTGTTTACATTAAAAATTAATTAAAAACGTTTTCGTTTAAATTACAAAAGTAAAGTAAATAAATAAACAAATACCTGGCAACAGCAAAAATAAAAATCAAAAACAAATGAAACTATTATAAAAAACAACAACAACAGCAATACATATATTTTATTTTGAATAGTTTAATAACAATTTTAATGCATATTTTGAATTGCTAAAAGAGAGGATTTAGTATGTGCAGTTGCTGCAAGACAAATGAGTTCACGCGTTCATGGTAAGCAATAACAAATTGAGACGAATGTGTGAAACCGTTCGTTTTTTGAGAAACAGCAAACTAATATCGTGAATGTGCACAAAAATATGAACATACTCTAGCAAACCAACAAAAAAGAGATGTTAACCGTTATGGGTAATTTCATATTCTATAGAGTAGGAATGTTTAATTGAATACTCCAGAGAGAAATACTGCAGAGAGAACTCAAACATATTTTTATTATTATTGAGTGGTATCGCACACACGCATAGCGGGTGTATTTTTCATATACATACATATGTACATAATGTTTACAGTGAACTCGCAGTACCGTAAATAAAACTTTGCAAAGAGTGTTCGTGTTTCCGATTGATTTAAGGCAAAACCAAGTAATGATAATTTTTATGCGGGTATTCCCAATATGTATTTAGAAACTTAATCATCTCTATTGTAAATAACTTGATAGGGATGAATATTTGTAAATAAAACAATTCCTTGATAATTTTAATTCACTTTTTAGAGATTTCAACTCGTGTACAAGTTTTATGCGTTTTTACACGTTGCAACTGGTTATAGAACTTTATAATTGTGAACAAACAATTATTATGGTGAATATCTGGTTGATCGTTGGTTGTTTGAAGATCAAAAAACTTTGATTTTCGTTCAACCGACGATCAATACGATGCTATGCTACAATAACAATTTATAGGTTAGGTTAGGTTAGAGGACGTGTACTTGTCAATTAAGACAAATATAGTACCCGGAGGTCGAATTGACCCATTGTACAACGTCCTAACTTCTGACACCACTTATCTTGTGTGTGTTAATTTTATACATGAGTGGTGGGACATACAGTTTAAAGTCGACTCCGAACGAAAGATTTTTTTTGAGAAACTTTTTCATGGAAATTTTATTTTTGCTCTCAGAGTTTTTGCCAGAAATCTGCTGAGAGGAAGTCGCCGAAGAAATACTTTTTTTGTATTTTGTATTGATGACTGGCCTGGGGCTCGAACCCTGGCTTTTTACGTCTAATAAGCCAACACACTACCTACTAGACTACGGCGACTACATTATAGGTAACTTTGGTTGAAAAAACGATACGGGTAAAAGACAACCAACCGTTGATTCAAATTGTTCTACAACTAACCGCAACGTGTAGGGTTAGTTATTAGAGAAAATATTCATGTTTCTGTAATGTACATATATCTAGAGGTCACTGTATTTTAAAAATGTATGTTAAAAAAATTTGCTTTATTAGCAGAGCTGGATTGCTTGGTAGATCAAATTAATTGATTTTTTATTAAATTTTTTATATTAATTTTTTTTGTACTTAATTTTCTTTCTCAATTTCCATATACAGTTACGGACAAAAAAATAGGGTCAGTATAATTACATATAAAATTTTCGAAATTTTAAAAAAAATGTAAAAAAAATGGAGAAACGTGTTATGGTCGGACGAAAGTAAGATTAATTTAATTGGAAGTGATGTGGGTAAACGTCCCAAAAATAAAGAACTTTGTTCCCGTTATACAACAAAAATTTTTAAGCATGGAGGAGGTAGTATTATGGTTTGGAGATGTTTTTCCTGGCATGGCGTATGACCACTGTACTGGATTAAAGAAAACATGGACAAAAACTTATACTGTCACATATTAAACGAAGTGATGCTACCATATTCCGAATGGGAAATGCCAGTCAAATGGATAATCCAGCAGGACAATGATCCAAAACACACTTCGTATCTTTTGAAAAAGTGGTATCTGGTTAACGGTGTGAACGTAATGCAATGGCCAGCACAATCCCCGGACTTAAATCCGACAGAAAATTTATGGAAAATCGTAAAACAAAAAATTTGACCACTAAAATCAAAAAATAAGGAGGAGTTGTGAGAGAAAATTAAATACGTTCGGTATTCTATTCCAAATAAGACTTGTCAAGATTTGGTGGAATCAATGCCAAAAAGGTACAAAGCTGTTCTTAGAAATAAAGGTTACAGTACAAAATATTAGCTTTAGAACCAAGATTTTAAATCTAGTTTAAGTTTTTTTCAATCGTTTTCGTTAATGACCCCATATTTTTGTCCATTGAAAATCAATGAAATTTACAAAATTTGAATTTTTTTTCATAAGTAAATTATTTTGAGTTTTTAATATAAATGGTAGACATTATTTTTTAAAATTTTTGTTTGTTTCCGCTTTATTCTTAATAATTTTGAGTGACCCTATTTATTTGTTCGTAACTGTATATTTTGTTGTTTTATTTTAGAATTATTTTAATTAAGATTTTAATTACGCTATTTATATTATATATATATATATATATTTTTTTATTTTTAGTTTTTAATTTTTATTTTTTTAGTTTCCTATTTTCTAAGATTTTTTTTTGATTTTTATTTCTTTTAGATATTTTTAGTTTTTGGTTTTTATTTTTAATTTTTTTGTTTTTATTTTTTATATTTTTAGATTTGTTTTTTATTTTTTTATTTTATTTTTTTTTTAGTTTTTTATTTTATTTTATGTAATTTTTTTTTTAATTTTTTTTTTTTAATTTTTATATTTTTATATTTTTATACATATTTTTATATTTTTATATTTTTATATAATTATATATTTATATTTTTATATTTTTATATTTTTATATTTTTATATTTTTATGTTTTTATGTTTTTATATTTTTATATTCTTATATTTTTATATTTTTATATTTTTATGTTTTTATATTTTTATATTCTTATATTTTTATATTTTTATATTTTTATATTTTTATATTTTTATATTTTTATATTTTTATATTTTTATATTTTTATATTTTTATATTTTTATATTTTTATATTTTTATATTTTTATATTTTTATATTTTTATATTTTTATATTTTTATATTTTTATATTTTTATATTTTTATATTTTTATATTTTTATATTTTTATATTTTTATATTTTTATATTTTTATATTTTTATATTTTTATATTTTTATATTTTTATATTTTTATATTTTTATATTTTTATATTTTTATATTTTTATATTTTTATATTTTTATATTTTTATATTTTTATATTTTTATATTTTTATATTTTTATATTTTTATATTTTTATATTTTTATATTTTTATATTTTTATATTTTTATATTTTTATATTTGTATTTTTTAGATTTTTTATATTTACTTTTTAGTCTATTTTATTTCTAAATTAGTAAATAAATTATTCATTTATTTTCTTTTTAAAAAATCAGTTTTCCATTCAATTTCCTTTTTAAGATATCATAGTTTTAAATTACTGTATTTCTTTCGTCTTCAGGCTGATAAAATTTGCTTATTAAATAAGAAATTAAGGAAAATGAATATAAATTATCCAGCAAAAAATAAACAAAATAAACAACAACAACAAAAACACAGTCATTGCATGTTGTGTCACTAACGTTGCTAAAATGTTTTTGTTGTTGTTTTGTTTTTTTTTTCTTATTTTCAGGCTTTTTCTTTCTTAAAGTTGAACGACATTTGAAAATTTCTGTTGACATCTGCAGTTATTGTGTTCAAAAAAATACACATTTTTTCATTATTTTTTTTTTTACTTAAAATGCATGAAAAAACCACAGGCACACTTATCCAAAACACAAACACACACTTGTATATACAGATACTTGGCAAATAATAACAAAGAGAGAAGAAAAAATAAAAAATAAGTGAAAAACAATTCTCATAACAATTACATTCACAACAAAAAAATTTAAAAGAAAGAGATAGAGAGAGAAGGGCTAAAAAGCTGACCAGCCCTTATGCATACATACATAACATGTCGTAAGTTAAACAAATAACCTAAAGGAAGCCATTATAAAATTAAATCTTAAGCAAAAACCAGTTTTACTTTCTTTTACTCCATACCCCTCTCTCCACCCTCTCAACAACACATCAAATACAGCAGCAACACAGTGTTAGAAGAAGAAATAAACGTGTTGTGTATCATGTTGAAACGAGTAACAAAAACAGGCTAAAGTTAGTCCCTGTTTAAAAATTTGTGTGTGTGTGTGTGTGTGACACGCTGTTCAAAAAAAAATTCTCCCTAACGAAACAGAAAAAAACACTTCCTTGTTTGGATTTTCAAAATTGGGTCAAATCACCAAAAAGAAGAGAAAAATAAACAACACAAACAAACTAACAAAAAAAAAAAGGCAGCAACAAAAACAACAACGTGCTAACATGCACTGGAACAAAAACAAGAAAAAAATTTACGTTCAGTCATATATATAAACAAGAACAAAAAAAAAACATTAAAAAACAGCTCTACTCACTCACTTAAGCAAAGAGAAAAAAGAGGGGAGAACAAAAATAAACAAAACTTCATCGTCATTATCATTATTATCAAGCATAACATCATTAACATCTTACGACGACAAGAAAAGGAAAACGCGAAGTGTGTGCTGACAACGATCCTCAGACTTGGCTTGGGCAGGAATGCATTATACACATACTAACACACACAAACGCAAAGCAAAAGAAAATAAATCAAGGGACGGCCATCAATAACATATTAAAAGAGTAACATTTATATAAAGCAAGGGGAGGAGTATTTCTTACTTTTACCGTTTTTTTTTATTGTTGCTTTGTGAGTAATCAATAACTCCTAACGGTAAAAGAAACATTTTAATATTCCTTTAACCCTTAAATGAGCATGCGAAATAAAAATCGAATAGAAAATTCAATGTGAAACACAAAAACGTTTGTAAGTTCTGAACTACACAACCGATTTTGTTTAAATTTGAGATATGGATAGAAGAGGAGTTCTAGTTTCGATGTAATGGAAAATTAACTTAAAAAAAATTCTATATAATATGAAATTAAGAACATAAAAATATTTTTAAATATTAGAGCAGACTGGTAAGACTGTCAGTCAGTGGTTAATTTATTAATTTATTTAGTAAAAGGTTTGCCATTCACAACAATAGATCTTTTAACAACAAAACAATGCGCAAAAATACTGCAAATTTACTACAGGGTGGTGATGGCACAAGCGTGACTACATTTCGAGCATTACAGGTTAAGCCTAATCACCCTACAATGTAATGAATTGACATGAATATAAAAATAATAGAAGTAAGTGGTCAGTATTACATCAACAATACAGCAAATTTTAATGAAAATGGGGCGAAAATCAGAATTTGTGGAATGCACAAACATTCTCACAAATTGGAGTGGAACTTACAGGTCATTATTACATGTTTAGCACTTTCATCAATTTACAAAGTCCAACCCAAGCAATAATTAAAGCCGTCTAACCATCTACAACATCGCAAATATAGTGATTGGGTCCTAGAGCAACAGGTTGTCCATGCTGACTTATAAAATAAAAGTTTCTTTAGACCATTATTCTCAATCGGTAACACATCAGCAACCAAATTTGCCATAACATTCGGGAAAAAATTACTTAAAATGTGGATTATGGTGGAGAGATGCCATTAGGCTTTATTTTTTGAAATTCATAGCAGTCTGGTAGTGATTAAATTGGAATGCAATTGTAGATTATAAACTGGACGGTTTGTTGTTTTAGCAGGATGATGAGACGAGTCACACAACGTGACCATTTTTTGCATTAATGCATGAGAAGTTTCCAAATAGAATAACTTAACGTTGTGAGGACGTCAATATACCACAAAGATCATGCAACAGAAAAGGTTCGATTTTTTTTTTTTTTTTTTTTTTTTTTTTTTTTTTTTTTTTTTTGTAAGGTTACGTCAAACCGTACCTACGCGTGTAATGCCCAAATCAAAATTTGTCAAGGTAAAGACTCAAGACTCCTCAAAAGGATCGACTGCAGCAAGCAAGCCAAAGGTGATCATTTAACGGACCTAGTATTTCTTATATAATGGAATAAGTAGGAAATCATAACTTTATACATACATATGTGGTTTAATTAACTTACGATATTCCTTACATTGGTATAAATATCACTAAGATATGTAGGTATAACGACAACATCACTTACCTATAAAGAAAAAAGAGAGAAATAATTAAATTTTAATTAAAATTTTATAAATTCCTTATTATTTTTAAATAAAAAAAAATATTTCAAATTCTTTAGTATTTTTTTTAACCAAACATTTTGCCCCAATTTTATAATACTTTTTTAACACGTTTTTTACGCTTTATTTAAGCAATTAAGTTCCGTATTTTTATTATAAATTTTTTGTGCTTTTTTAGCTTCTCGAAAATAAAATTTTATCTTCAAAAACAATAAAAACAAAAAGACAAAAAAATTTTTATCACAAAACAGTTAAACAAAAAAAACAAAAACCATAATCAAGTTGAATAACAAAAAAAAAATTGTTGTTGTTATTATTTTCATTTCACACTTTCATTTAACGCCACCGAAGAATAACAAACAGAAAAAAACGTCACTTGTAAACAAAAAAATGACAGGAAGAAAGGGGTAAAAATTGTAAGGGGGTTAGGACACTCACTATGAAGGTTGGTTATCAGTAAGTAATACAGAAAACCAAAACCACGTCACCCGCAGTTATTTGTTTAGTAATAAAAAAATAAAAGATAAAAAATAAAATAATTGCCACAGCGGAGTGTAAATAATTGTAGAATTTAATGGAAACAAATGAGGGAGTTGCAAAAATTAAATATATTTCGATATAATTATGGGTTATTAAACTTTATATCAACACCTGTAGTTAAAAGAACAGCGTTATTTTAATAGAATTGGAGAAAAAATATAAAAAATGTTTGCGCCAAAAATTAAATTTGAAATTAATTACACGTGCGGCTTTAAAACCATACAGTGGGTTAAGGGTACACAAACAGCACAACCAGCAAAAAGGCTTTGCTATACAATACCATTGCACGCACTCTCTTTTTTAATTTTCTAAAGCAACAAATAATCCCTTTTAGTGCTTATAACATTATTAAAAACTCCGTTTCAACCACCCAACCACAACACATCGCTATAAAAACCGAACTTTTTAAATTTCCGAACATTCTTTACGAACTACTCTGGGGTTACAAATGTTCCCTTCTTGAACAGTCGTTACAGCGCTCTCCTTTCAAATCATATTTCATAAATTCCTTTCCCAAACAAACACATGCATACGTCGCCCTTTCTCTCTCTCTCTCTCTCTTTTTACATTACCAACATAAAAAACTATCCCAATTTGATTCTTACTGTTAACGATAAGCAAAAGCCCGTACAAAACACAACACCTTGTATACAAAGAGACAGAAGCCTACAAAAAAAAAACACTCACTTTGCACTCTCAAGTGCCTGCATTCTAAGATCATTTAAGAGAGTTTCTATTGCAAACAAAAACAATGAAAATAACGTAAACGTTACTTTTTAATTCTCTCTGAGAGTAAGTTGCATAGAATTTTAATACAAATTGGTTTGCAAGCCCAAATGTCTGTGTGTGTGTATGTACATGTTGTGTTTGCTTGCATTTTTATTTTTGTTTTCATTGCTTTTATAAGTTTTAAATTTTAGTAGGTCAGCGAAATTTATTTTTTATCGACTGTTGTTGTTGTTGTTATTGTTGTTGTTGTATATTTTACAGGTTTTATAATTTCATTGTTGTGTCTTTATGTTTTGCAACAACTGTGTATGTGTGTTTTTTTTCTTGTCTTATTGCATTTGTGATGATAGTACATGAGAATACAGTGCCTTAAATGAAATAAGAAATACCAGGAATAAATTGGAAAAGAAACAAACAAAAATTAAATAAATAAATACAAAGAAAAAACCACTAAATATGGAAGAAACAAAAAAATTAAAACTCAAAAGAGGAAGACAAAAAACTTATAGTCGTTAAAAAGAGATCCTGGTTAAATACCTTACAGCTGAAGTAACATTTATTGAGAAAAAGTTTAGCAATTTACGAATATGGATCGTTTAATATGAGATTAATAAAAAAACAGAATACGTAACCGTCGCCACATTCGAGCTTAACAGTATGATTATAGACGTCATAATCAACTTAGGCCACTAATTTTAAATGTCAGTGTTGTATACAATACAACATCAGCCTTAGAAGAGTTTCTTTTTAATGCCGGTGTGTACACTTTTTTAATATCAAAGCACAGCACATATAACACATAAAATTCCCCAATTTATGTGCCGTTATAAAACTGCCATGTTTTATTAAAATGTTGCTGTAACTCTCTCCCATATTTTTTTTGTCTTACATTACACAGCCAGCATTAGAGGGAAGTTTTAATACGAAAAGCAAAACAATTAAAGGAACCTTCGGTTCCCTCTTTATTAAAAAAAAATATATTTTGTGTGTACATATACAACATATGCATGCACAACAGACAGAACCACGGAAAAATACAACAACGAAGTGTTTAATATGTTTGCACAGCAGAGCACAGCACAGCACGGTTACACAAAATTGTTGTATTTTTACATCATCCAAGAAGAAGAAAGATGGAAAAAAACAAACTGGAAATGCAAATGTGTTCTGTAACTGTTGCTTTTGTTTTAATTTTGCCATTCGGCTGCTTTTTTCTTCGTTTTGTTCTCTCTACATAGTAAGTGTTGCTCGCAAACAAGCAAATTTATAGGAGCCGAGGTATAAAAAAAAGTAAGAAAGAAAACAACAATAAAAACGTTAAATTTAAATGCATTTGTTGCTTGGCTTTACAACTGCAAATAAAAACAATGTGGTGTTATGTTGTTGCAAAAAACAACAACAACAACAATAATAATATTTTCATTATTTTTATATGGCGGCAACATATGGCTGGGGTCTCTTACAAATAAAGTTTTTAATAAAAACACAAAATTCCCCCCACCAATACTACTAAAGAAAGACAACACAATGCAAAGCATTCGTAGTTAAGGGAAGAGAGAAGAGAGTATGGGGAGTCGGAATGTATAACTGGTTTAGTTTTTGTTGCTGTTGTAATTCTTGTAACTCTGCTTAACCTACCGAATGTATGTTGGTTGGTTGGTTTGTTTATTTGTTTATAGGCGAGCAAAGTTTGTTCATTGTTGAAGGTGAACCAGAATATAAATGTCGGTCCTGTTGTTATTTGTGTGTACACTCATACATGTTGGTACTGTTGTTGCTGTTGCTGTTATAAGAAACTCCAGAAATATAGAGAAAATGTTGTGTGTAATAAAAATTGCGTATATTTTATTATTGCTTTGCAAAAAAAAAAATAATAAGAACTCCCCTCTCGCTACAGGGTGTATAAGAAATAAAAATATAAAGAGCGGGGGGTTTAATGTTTAGTAATAAGAGTTTGTGTTATATTTACGGTATATTTTTTGAATCTTTGCAGAGAGCTGATTAGAGCAATAAAGGTTTGTAGGGCATTTAACACTGTAAGGCAATTAAATTGTTACGGTCGCTCTCTTTTTGTAACACACAGAGAAGGGAAATTAAGTAAAAATTTTGAAGCCTAAAAACCTTGAAATTAAAAATTTATTTAACAACCGCATTCGATGGTAAAAAAATAGAATTCTTTTGAATAACCATACAGTCGTGGCCATAACTGATAAGCCTTATTAATTTTGTAATTTTGACAGTTCCAGACAGAATAATACGTACAATTAAATTCCTTAGTACAGTGGTGGCCATATTAATAAGTACCTAAAGGGTGTTTTTTAATAGAGGTATAGAACTTTAAGTTGCAATAAAACAACGATGGATTATTCGATTGACATGAATTTTATTTATCCGAAAGATAATCTTGTGGCATTACATTTTAAATATGATTTCTGGCATATGACCGCCACGGCTGGTGCGGATGTAGTCCAATCTGGACGTCCAATTTTCAATGACTTTTTCCAACATTTGTGGCCGTATATCGGCAATAATACGGCGAATGTTGTCTTCCAAATGGTCAAGCGTTTGTGGCTTTACCGCATAGACCAATGACTTTACATAGCCCCACAGAAAGTAGTCGAGCGGTGTTAAATCACAAGATCTTGGAGGCCAATTCACAGGTCCAAAACGTGAAATTAGGCGGTCACCAAACGTGTCTTTCAATAAATCTATTGCGGCACGAGCTGTGTGACATGTTGCGCCGTCTTGTTGAAACCACATCTCCTGGAGACATCATGGTTATTCAATTCAGGAATGAAAAAGTTAGTAATCATGGCTCTATACCGATCACCATTGACTGTAACGTTCTGGCCACCATCGTTTTTGAAAACAGCCCATAAAGCGCACCAAAAAGTCAGTTTTTCTGGAT
Organism: Sarcophaga subvicina; assembly: GCA_936449025.2. Classification (NCBI taxonomy): domain Eukaryota; kingdom Metazoa; phylum Arthropoda; class Insecta; order Diptera; family Sarcophagidae; genus Sarcophaga; species Sarcophaga subvicina. Next base: position 105,901,276 of record OW388084.2, read on the forward strand.
GTAACGGTGTTTCCGCATACACTTGAGGATTACCTTCACTCCAAATGCGGCAGTTTTGTTTGTTGACGTTGCCATTCAACCAGAAGTGCACTTCATCGCTAAACAAAATTCGCTTATGAAAATCGGGAACAACGGTAATCTCGTTTTGGGCCCATTCGACGAATCTACGCCTTACTTGATGATCGTTTGGCTCAAAAATCTTGCACGAGTTGGATTTTGTAAGCACGCAAACCAAGATCCTTCCGCAAAATCTTCCATAAAGTGGATGGACACAGATCCTTCCATTCCTGTGCTCGATGGCGGATGGACTCATTCGGGTCTTCCTCAATGCTACGCTCTACAGCAGCAATAGCTTCTTCTGTACGCACCGTACAGCGTCTCTGGGGATGCGAGTTATCAATAAGAGTAGACGTGATGCGAAAACGTTCCATGGTTAATCGAATTAACTGCTCTGATGGACGATTTTGTCGACGATAAAATGGACGTAGTGCCGGATACGTTTTCCGCACAGAACCATTATTTTCGAAATAAAATTTCACTCTTTGCAAGCGTTGTTCAGGCGTGAGTCTATTCATGATGAATTGCCAAACCAAACTGAGAATAAATCACTTGACAGCTGTTAAATCGGTCGCCATCTTGAAAAGTAATGCCAACTTAAAGTTCTATACCTCTGTAAAAAAACACCCTTTACTAGTGTGTTGGCGTGGTAGACAAAATTGCGTGGTTTAACGGTTCAGCTTAGACATCTCGAGTAAAACGAAATACACCTCTTGTATCTACCTTTAAAGCCGATACTGTATTTAGTAAAGAGAAAATGAGAAGAAGAAAACGTGCCAGTAATTGTAACAATTCATGTTAAAAGTTCCCGGTGCCTGGCTCTCTATGTTACAGGGATTTTGTCATTACCCTTCTCCCCCACTCTCAACACTGGCACAGGTCTTATGCTGGAGTTACCCACACGTAACGTAACGTACCGTAGAAAACGTTCTCTTTTTAGCATATGGAGAACAATGTAAACGCTTACCCAAACGTTCTCTCTTGTTAGCAAAACGGAACGATCTGTATAAAACAGAATTCTCCCACGTTTTTACGTGACATTTGAACATAAGAGAGAGAACATGAGAGAGAGTGCAGTGTTGCCACGAAAAAAAAAAATATTGTAACCAACATTTGTGAAAAAATCACCAAATAAGGAAAAATATGATCAAAATTAAATTTGCAGTTTTTTTTATTTTATTTTTTTCAAATTTAAATTATAATTGAGAAAAAAGAAACAGAAAATAAGAAAACAAAATTATAGTCTCATAATTAATTAATTTTAACAAACAAAATAAGAGCTATTTTTATAAGACAAATAACCAAATCCGGAATAATCTACACATTGAACAAAAAACGGCAACACTGATGATGAGTCTGTATATCAATTTCTATGCATTGTGTTGTGTTTGTTTGTGTGTTGCTTTGTGTTCTGTTTCGTTTTTATTTACATTCTTCGTTGACATATGTCCCGTTTTAAACGTTTCTATAACTACACAAACGTTTTTAAGGCTACGTACGTTACGATTTTACGTTTCTAACGCTTGGGTAACCAAGGCATTAGGCAATGACTAGCCAAAAAAAAAAAAATTTTGTGTGACAATGATTGCCTGTGATATGATGTACACTATAACGGTATGTGTGTGTGTGTGTGTGTGTGTCATGTCGTTCAATTTCTCTCACTTTTGTTGCTTTTGTTTGGTGGAGTAGTATTGTCTCGTTTTATTAAACCATCTGTCTTGGCTCATTTGTTGAAGCGTTTGGCGTGTTTCTTTCTTTCTTGTTTTTGGTCTTTCCGATTTGTCATGCTTCTTGTTGTTAATTTTTCCTTTTTGCCAATCATTTTACATTCTGTTTCATTGTTATGTTTGGTGGAAATGAATAAAAAAAAAACACACAAAATATTATGCAATCACTACAGTACCCCACCACATACCCCTTCTTCTACACCCTTCCCTCATGCTTATACAATGTTTTTAAAATATTCACATTAAATTTGAAAAACTGCACTCTATAGAGACCAGGACCAGTCCCTGTAGCTGTGCATTTCATTTCATTTTATTTCGTTTTTGTTTATTATTTTTCAACTGTCAAGTGAAATGACGCTGACGCTGACGCTGACACTGACACCAAAGTGTCAAAACCATACACACACAATGACATTTGGAAACAGTAAAGGAAAGAGTAAAAAATGGAAAGAAAACCAAGTAAAATAATCATAAAATCACATCAAAATGAATTCAGTGGAGGGAATATGTCTCTCCCGTTTACCTACAACCCCCTCCCCTCACCCAACCTAGCAAATCTTTAGTTTGAATGAATAATACACAAGCAAGGGGGTTGGGGGTTAATGGATTGATTGTCAAATAAAAATTCCTGATGAATATTTGAATTGAATTTAAACACGACAACCAACCACGAGAACCATCAGAGTCAAGGAAACCAAAACCGATAAATAATGTGTGGAGGACAAAACAAATGTTGACAAATCGTTACTTGGGGGATAGGGGGGGGGCAAAAACCGTTAAAAACTCTGAGTAAATAAAATTGCCACGTTAAACTGTAAGTCCCATCACTAATGGATGCAATTAACACACACAAAATGGGTGGTGTGAACACCAAGGTTGCAATCCTGTAGGTATGGAGGCGAACCATGATAAGGGCTTGGCTTGTTTGGAAACAAGCAAGAGCTACAGAAGCTACCCAAGGTTAATTGGCACAATCGTGGTAGGAATATCGATCAGAGGACAGAAAGATGATGTGTCTGTTTGGCTTTCATGTGTCTTCTCCCAAAATATCTCCTCGATGTGAACATAACCGATCTAAAGACACAGTGATAATCCAATTTGCCCAACAGTTTCGTGGGAATACTTCGTTTGGATACTCAGTTCAGATATTGCCATCATATAAACGCCATCTTTTATTGCTCTATCGAATTATGTATAGAAAATTCAAAGTTATCGAATTTTTTCTATAGAAAATTCAAAGTTATCGAATTTTTTCTATAGAAAATTCAAAGTTATCGAATTTTTTCTATAGAAAATTCAAAGTTATCGAATTTTTTCTACAGAAAATTAAAAGTTATCGAATTTTTTCCTATAGAAATTTCAAAGTTATCGAAATTTTTTTTATAGAAATTTCAAAGTTATCGAATTTTTTCTATAGAAAATTCAAAGTTATCGAATTTTTTCCATAGAAAATTGTAAGTTATCGAATTTTTTCCTATAGAAAATTCAGTTATCGAATTTTTTCTGTAGCAAAAATGGTTATCGAATTTTTTCTATAGATAAAAATTATCGAATTTTTTCTATAGATAAAAATTATCGAATTTTTTCTATAGATAAAAATTATCGAATTTTTTCTATAGATAAAAATTATCGAATTTTTTCTATAGATAAAAATTATCGAATTTTTTCTATAGATAAAAATTATCGAATTTTTTCTATAGATAAAAATTATCGAATTTTTTCTATAGATAAAAATTATCGAATTTTTTCTATAGATAAAAATTATCGAATTTTTTCTATAGATAAAAATTATCGAATTTTTTCTATAGATAAAAATTATCGAATTTTTTCTATAGATAAAAATTATCGAATTTTTTCTATAGAAAAAAGTTATCGAATTTTTTCTATAGAAAAAAATTATCGAATTTTTTCTATAGAAAAAAATTATCGAATTTTTTCTATAGAAAAAAGTTATCGAATTTTTTCTATAGAAAAAAGTTATCGAATTTTTTCTATAGAAAAAAATTATCGAATTTTTTCTATAGAAATTTCAAAGTTATCGAATTTTTTTCTATAAAAAATTCAAAGTTATCGAAAATTCTCTATAGAAAATTCAACGTTATCGAAAATAAGAAGGTATCGAAATTTTCCTGTTTTCTTCTAATAAGAAAATTCAAAATTATCGAATTTTTCTATAAAAATTCAAAGTTATCGAAAATTCTCTATAGAAAATTTAAAGTTATCGAAAATAAGAAGTTATCGAAATTTTTCTGTAGAGAAAAAACACAAAGTTATCGAAAATCTTCTAATCAGAAAATTCAAAGTTATCGAAAATTCAACGTTATCGAAATTTTCCTGTTTTCTTCTAAACAGAAAATTCAAAATTATCGAATTTTTCTATAGGAAATTCAAAGTTATCGAAAATTTATTTACCCTCCAAGTCACTTAATTCCATGCTACACCGGGTCCAAATTCGGCATGTCTATTCTTGATGTAGCGTCTTCGAGAGCAATAAAACTGCAGGAGATTGGAGGGCATCCGAATACTCCCGAATAAATGAAATGTTTTCTTGAAATGGATTCTTGAAGATTCCTTTCAAGACAAAATGGAATCGGAGTGACCACCTGCACGGATGGATCCAGTATGGTGTTTTTTCTGTTGATGAAAATTAGAATTGCTATTACGTCCTTGCTTGGGGCCCTGACGATTTCTGAATACAAAAAAAAAAACTTTTTGTATTATAGTCGCCTATCTGGCCTATAAACACCATCTCCCTTGATTTTCATAGGACTTCTCTCCCCCCCCTGGACTCGTCGGTCGTACTAAGATTCCAACCAGTGCCCTGGCGAATTGCCTCTGCTGCTTATAATGGGTGATTATTTAAGAGCTATAGGAAAATTTTTCAAAAAAAAAAACACATAAAATCAGAAAAATGCATGAAATCTTTATTTGAATCGACAGTACGCGGTCCATATAATTTAATGTTTGAAGATTATTTCATGCAAATGTTGACCCCGAGACTCCGCCTCAAATGGCTCATCCGCTTAGTTTAATTTTGGCATACACTTTCCAACATTTCGGCCGGTATCTCACGAATAAATGCTTCAATGTTGTCTTCCAATGCGTCAATTGAAGCGGGCTTGTCTGTATAGACATGAGCCTTAACATAGCCCCACAAAAAATAGTCTAAAGGCGTTAAATCCCACGATCTAGGCGGCCAATTGACCGGTCCCGAACGTGAAATAAAATGTTCACCGAACTCGCCTCTCAATAAGTCCATTGTTACGCGTGCTGTGTGGCATGTGGCACCGATCCTTGTTGAAACCACATGTCATGCAAGTCAAGCTCTTGCATTTTGGGCAAAAAAAAAAGTTGGATATCATCTCACGCTCACCATTCACAGTTACATTACGATTCGCAGCATACTTCTTCAATGTACGGTCAAATGATGCCACCAGCCCATAAACCGCACCAAACTGTGACTCTTTCTGGATGCATTGGTAGCTTTTGCAATGCTTCTGGCTGATCTTCACTCCAAAATCGACAATTCTGCTTATTTACGTACGTATTCATTGAGCCAAAAATGAGCTTCGTCGCTGAACACAATTTTTCGATAAAGAAGTGGATCTTCGGCCAACTTTCCAAGAGCCCACTGCACCAAAAAATTCTGCGCTGCGGTAAGTCGTTCGGCTTCAATTCTTGCACCAGCTGTATTTTGAAAGGCTTCACCACCTAAATCCTTCCATAACATTTTCCACATTGTTGAGTAACAGAGGCGCCCAATTGCTGCGAACGGCGACGAATCGATAATTGATGGTCGGTCATCATTAACAATGGCCGATACAGCTGCGATATTTTCTTCAGTTCGCACTCTAAGTAAGCGTGTTGGTGGTTTAATGTTCAACAATGTAAATTTGGTGCGAAATTTAGTCACCACAGCCCGAATAGCCGCATCAGTGGGTCGATTAAATTGACCATAAAATGGAAGAAACGCGCGATGAACTTTCTTAACAGAGCACGCATTTTGATAATAAAATTCAATGATTTGCACAAGCGTTGTTCGTTTGTAAGACGATTCATGGTTGAATTTTAGACCAAACTGAAGATGTTTGACAGTGAAACCAAAGTAGTAGTAGATTTTTACTACTATTTTTGCAGCAACAGTTTGGTTAATATTGTTCAAAATTCCTTCATTTATTAATAAATTAGTGTTTTTCTAATAGCATTTGCCTTTTGAAAAAGGTAGTAGATTTTTACTACTATTTTTTACAACGAATTTTTTTGGTTAAATTCCATTCTTAATTAATAAAATTATGTTTTACTCGAAAATCTATGTTTTTATAAAACCCGTATAGAATTTTTCTTTATGGTCCTTCGAACTTCTAAAACCAAATTTCTTAGAAATTTTTTTATTCATACACGAAACGTGCGTGAGCTGTTTAAACCAGTGTTGCCAAAAAGATAATACCTAAAAAAAAATCACCCGTTACAAAATGTCCGTAAGAACCTGGCATGCGATAAGCAGCAGAAACAGAAATATAACAGAATAGTGGGACCACATCTTTTTCAGGACAGAACAAAGGACACCGTTTCATATAACAAAAGCGCTAAGGACAGCACAAGTAAAGTCTGGATACACCAAGAGCGAAGAGTTTTTCGATGTAAAGAGTAGATTGAAAGCAAGGCTCAGTGTTATTTTTTTTTTTTTGTATTATTTCTGAGTTAAAGTTTTTGTTTTCAATTAAATTTTGTTTTCAAAATAAGGCAAGTAATTGGTTTTAATCACCCACATTTAAATACGTTAAAGGCCTAGAATGAATAAAATTAGTGAGCGAGTAAGAATGACTGAATGAACAGCGACATGATAAAATGCTATGAAGTAGTTGGCAACAGTTGTTTGGCAATTTTCTATTACGTTTTATGAAAAAAAAATTTAACTTTTTAATAAATTTTTTAAACAATTTTATTTTTTAAATTTCTTTTCCAACATTTTCTTAACGTTCTTGAATAATGGCAGCAGACTGGTGTAGTCGTGGTGGTGGTTAATAATTATTTATTCCAATCACGCCCCTTTTAATTTTTTTTTCTATTTTCTATTATTTCTTTCGAAATTCATAAACTAGAGACAGTAAAAACAGAAAAATGCTTAGAAATGTTGAAAAAAATAATTTCAATTACTCAACTCATGGGTTAAAATAGGTAAAGTAAAGTAAGGGTACGTAAAACCGAAGTAAACCAAACCAATAGCTACCGATACCGATACAGCGCGATACAAATAGCGAACGGCAATCACCGCCTCTGCCTAACTGGCTGCCTGACTTGCGTTGTTACTTTAATTTACAGTTCATGGCATGGCATGGCATGGCATGGCTTATTATTATTTCTACTTTCTATCATTTTTTCAGTTTTCTTTTTATCTCTTCCCCCTTTTGCCCCCCTTGCCTTAGTTAGCTTTTTTCTATTTTCGTTTTCTGTCCAGATTAAAGTGTGTTAGAAGAGAAAGAGAAAGAAAAAGAGACACAACACAACACAATTGTATTGAGGTTTGTATTACAATTACGAATTGCTTCTATTATTTTTAATTTTTTTTTCTCTACATTTTTATGTCATTTAAAAGCAAAAAAAGCAACAAAAAAACTTTCTATCATTCCACCTCTAAACCCCACCACATGTGCTTGTCTGTCTGTCTGTCTCTACGTAGGTCTCGGTATGTGGATTTCAAACAGAATTTTTTTTTGTTTTGTTTTAATTGCTCTCTATGCGTCATGTTTGTATACATACAACAACAACAACAGTAGCAACTTGATTTGGAATTGTAATGGAAAAATTCATTTAAAATCGCTTTGTGTAGAGAAATCTTAACAAAAACTGAATTAAAAAGGAAAATAAGTTCAAAGTTCATTTGTAAGCAAAATTACTGAATAACTTTTAAAAATCGTAACACAAGTAACAAGTTAACGAAAATCTTTTTTTGGATATAATTCAAAGTTATCGAAATTTTTTTTACAGAAAATTCAAAATTTATTGAATTTTTTCTATAAAAAAAATTCAAGTTTACAAGAAATTTCTAAAGTTATCGAAAATTTTCTATAGAAATTTCTAAAGTTATCGAAAATTTTCTATAGAAATTTCTAAAGTTATCGAAAATTTTCTATAGAAATTTCTAGTTATCGAAAATTTTCTATAGAAAATTCTAGTTATCGAAAATTTTGTATAGAAATTTCTAAAGTTATCGAAAATTTTGTATAGAAAATTCTAAAGTTATCGAAAATTTTCTATAGAAAATTCTAAAGATATCAAAAATTTTCTATAGAAAATTCTAGTTATCGTAATTTTTCTACAGAAATTTCAAAAGTTATCGAAAATTTTCTACAGAAATTTCAAAAATTATCGAAAATTTTCTATAAAAAATTCAAATTTATCGAATTTTTTCTATAAAAAAAATTCAAATTTATCGAATTTTTTCTATAGAAATTTCTAAAGTTATCGAAAATTTTCTATAGAAATTTCTAGTTAACGTAATTTTTCTACAGAAATTTCTAAAGTTATCGAAAATTTTCTACAGAAATTTCTAAAGTTATCGAAAATTTTCTATAGAAAATTCTAAAGTTATTGAAAATTTTCTATAGAAAATTCTAAAGTTATCGAAAATTTTCTATAGAAAATTCTAAAGTTATCGAATATTTTGTATAGAAATTTCTAAAGTTGTCGAAAATTTTGTATAGAAATTTCTAAAGTTGTCGAAAATTTTGTATAGAAATTTCTAGTTATCGAAAATTTTCTATAGAAATTTCTAAAGTTATCGAAAATTTTCTATAGAAAATTCTAAAGTTATCGAAAATTTTCTATAGAAAATTCTAGTTATCGAAAAAAATTTTGTATAGAAAATTTATCGCATTTTTTCTATAGAAACTTCAAAAGGTATCGGAAATTCAATGTTATCGAAAATTCTGTACAGAAAATTTAAAACTATCGAAAATTCTCTATAGAAAATTATGTTATAGAAATGTTTCTTTAGAAAACAAAGTTATCGAAAATCTTCTATCGGAAAATTCAATGTTATCGAATTTTTTCTAGAGAAATTCAAAGTTATCGAATTTTTTCCAAAGAAAATTTTAAGTTATCTTTTTTATAGAAAAATCATTGTTATCGAAAATTCTGTACAGAAAATTTCAACTTATCGAAAATTCTCTATAAAAACTATCTATAGAAAATTAAGTTATCGAAATCTTTCTTCAGAAAAGATAGTTATGGAAAATTCAATGTTATCGAATTTTTTCTACAGAAAATTTTAAGTTATCGATTTTTTTTATAGAAAATTCAAAGTTATCGATCTTTTTATAGAAAATTCAAAGTTATCGAAAATTCATTGTTATCGAAATGTTTATTAAATCGATATGTTTATCCTTGCTGTTGTAGAGAATTGAAGAGCAGTGAAATTGACAAATGCAGTCTGAAAGGCGTCCGAATACTCTCGGATAAATGAAATGTTCTCTCAATGTTAAGGATTCTTAAAGATTCCTTTCAGTAGAAAATGGAATCGGAGTGATCACCTCCACGGATGGATACAGGATGGAACGTGGTGCTGGATCTGCTGTTCTGTTTCTGTGGATGAAAATTTGAATTGCCACTACGTCCTTCCTTGGACACTTAGCAGGTGAAAAACATGATGATTTCTGAACGCACAAAAAATTTTATTGGATCACAGTCGCCTATCTGGGATTGTAAAACGATTATCTGCGGAATGAAGTTTGCCTCACAGAGTGTAGGTTACAATAGCGAAAATTAGGAAAGATGTGAGCCAAAGCTATGGCATATTGACGATTCCAGAAAGTGCTCCCGTTAATGACATAATGCTGCGATAATCTCACTTAGGTTTATAACTCACAACTTCTCATTTCCTAAGTCAACACTGTATATTCCCAAGGAAATTACTGTTTCTTTTTAATAATGGCAGTCCTTTCCAACTGCATTAAGCATTAAAAAATAAACTGCGTTATTATTTGTTGTTGTATTGTATTTAGGCTAAGCTAATGGGAAATTTAAGTAAGATTTTGAAGGAATTTTTTTTCTCCCCACAATGGAGCTCTCAGTGCGGACACAAATTGTAGCCATCCTTAATTACACACTCCACAAAAAAAAACTTTTTATCATAATTTTCTTGTAAATAATGATGAGCGAAGTAATAAAAAAAATAGTACATACACTCACACACAATAACGTAGGGAGTACAATAACATGCGCTTTGCTTCTCTCTTGGTTTTCTAAGAAAAAAGTGAATGCCAGGGTAAGTTCATTGTTTATTTCTTCCGGTTCACTTACAACAAATACAATAATAATGTACAGGTTTATTATTAACTTTTTTGTTTCTATCTTCCTATCTCTCTCGCACTCACTCTTTCAATTTGGTGGAATTGTTGTTGTTATTAGAAAGGAGCTTTCGTTGTAGCAGAGTTTACCATGCCATTGATTTATAAACATCAGTTCAAATGAAGAAGAAGAAAAAAGCCAAGAGAAAACAAAACTAAGCACACAAGCATTCCAACACATATACATAATAAACGACCAACACATGCAAGCACAAGAAAAAAAAGGGCATGTAATGTAAGTGACAACAATAATAACGCTTGCACGATGAACAGTGATGGCTAAAATAATAGAAATATTGAAAAAAAAAATCGATAAATCAGGAGATTTTTTTTTTGGGTTTTACGACGTTAAGCCTTAAACCAAACCCTCTAGCCACAGGCAAAAAAATTTAAAAAAATATTTCTAAAACTGTATAGCCTTTACCAGGTTTTCCATTCAAAAAGTAAGATTTGAATTGATGAACGTAAGTAAAGCTTAACGTACGACTTTACAGCACCTCTGAAACCCCCCAACAAAAAATGCTTCGCTTTAACAGATAAACATATGAAATAAATCACTGTCCTTATACGACAGTCCCTCAAGTGTATGTGTTCTGTATGCGCCGCAGCACATGCATATTTATAAGCAATACACACAATACAATATTTACCGTAATGCCCGGTGTATTATTATTATTACAGCCGGAGCCATTACTGATTTATTTACACGTTGTTTTTGTTTTTTCCAATGAATTGCAATTGTTGTTGTTTTGAGGATTTTCAAGGGAGAGTCTCGACCAACACAGCAGTTAAAAGCATGAATTCTTTAAAGTTTCATTGATTTTAATACAACGAGCTTGAGAGGCATAAGAATTTATACTTTTAAGCTACACGTACTTTTACTCTCTCCGCTCTTTCTCCTTTCTCTATGCAATAAATTTCATCTCACATATGCATGCATTATTATGGTGGATTACTGTGATTGCTATCCTACCTACTCCACACAACTCTTCTCACCGCTAACGTTCGTTTATTTATTTGCCAAGGTTCGATGATAATAAAGCAAGCAGCATACATATGATTACACATCATATGGTTGTATTAAATGCAAGAGTTTCAGTGTTTATAACCGAACCGAATACGAGACGAGTATTATTGCTCTTATGCAGTTTGTATACATACATGTACGAAAAGGAAAATGGATTGGAATATGGATGGGCATGTTAATGTTGTCGGTTTGTTTATGTGTGTGCATACCAACATTTAAAGAAGAAATTTTATTTTTGTGTTATATTTGTTGTTGTTTTCGTTTCTTTTCAAACAAAATTTTTTTGTATTGTATTATGTAAGAACTCACGAGCGCGTTAGCAAACGAAATGTGTCGAGCCTTGCTTTAACATGTCAACCAATAATAAATGAAACAACAACAATAAACAGCAACAACATACATACATACAAAACATTTATTGTTAAAGCAAAAGTAAATTTTTTTTGCCGGTGTTTTATTTTTGCCCCTTTCTTTTTACGCCGTCCCCCTATTCCATACTTTAATATTTCATTTGTTTTTATTATTATTTTTGCCTTCGTTTGTAGTGTGTTTTTGTTATTGTTGTTGTAGTTTTAGTGTTTGTTATTTATTATGATGATGTGGTTTGGTGAGGTGAGGTGAGATGCGGTATGGTATGGTGTTTTTTTTTCTTCGTTGTTATGCGAGGCAAAAAGTATTGTTTGTATGGCATGAATGGTCACAGGTTATTGAACTTTTTCAAGTTGGTTTGTATTTTAGTCGGCTTTTTTTTTTTGTTTCTTCGTTTTCATACAAGAGATTTATACCGTTATAATATTTTTGTGCAGAAAAACAAAAAACAAAGTAAAACAAATGCTACAATAACAATGTGTACGCAGCAAACACAAACACACACACACACACACTTGCATATTTACACTTGTTTATATTTTTTAATCCTTAGAAACCAGAAATTTAATTCATTGAGAAAAAATTCTTCTAAAAAAAACCAAAGAAAACGTAAACAAGAGAGAAGGAGTTTGGTAATGAGAGAAGTGGGGAGTAGAGAAATAAAAACAGCTTTGAAGTGAGTATCGAACATTATATACCGTTAGTTCATTTCAATAATGATTGTGTTGTTGTTTAAATACTTGCAAAAGAGGTAAAATAAGAATAATGAAAAATGTTGCTGGAAATAAAACCGGAAACATGTTGCCAAAACAATGAATTTAATTTATTTTTTGTAATAAAATTAAGAAAAATCATTTCAAATATTTAAATAAGAATTAATTGTTGCTTTGTTGGTGTGAAAATTTGTATATGTTTTGAAATAACAGTCAAGCAGCATTTGTTTTTTATGAAAAATGTTGCGAAACATTTGTTATATAAGAAAAACATTTCTTTTAATTTTTCTTGACTTTGATTTTCAACTTATTGCCACAATAGGTTTTCAAACATATTTCTAAAACTTTTAAAACATGTTTCTAAAAATTATTTGCTAAACATGTATCGAAACATGTTACTAATAATGCCACCAAGTTTCTACACATGTTTTTATAACAAAAATTATTCAATTTCAATTTCTAACATCTTTCCCCAACCTTTTTGCCCAAAAAAAAAAAAATTGCTAACATTTGACTCCTTGTTTGCATGCAGAAATAGTGGTTGATTTCGTTTGGTTGATCAGTCAGTCCGTCAGTCATCAGAAATGGCCAACACACACCCCCTATATTCATCAGACATACGCTTGGCAAATATTGAAAATCATTGAACGAGAAAAAGATTAAAAAACAGGCTGTATAAATCGCATTGCAATAGCATCATATGCAATCACATAGCAATGGCACATGGTTTCAATTTCAACAAAGGAAAAGGGGGCTGGCTGTAGTGGTTGTTGACGTTGCTGTGGCCATTGCCACTGCCATTGCCATGTTACAAAATGTTTCAAGTCCAGGAAAAGGGGTAAAAAAGGGTCAAAATGCACATGCTACAGAGAGGAAGGAGTTCAATGGGTTTAATAATATTATTTATGTCAAGTCAAATCCAATTACACACCCATCCATACTTTCATCTCACATCAGTGGCTACATTTTAAAAAATATTTCCATTTGCAAGCGCTATATGAAATCCATAAAAGATTCATCATCAGGCCAAAAGGCAATAATTCCGTATGCGCAAACAAGCACGCCAGCCAGCCAGCCATTGTCAGGTCCAGGGATTTTTTTTCGTTCTTTTTTTTTCTTATTGTTTCTGGGCCAGCAATATTTTTAATTAAAAGCGTAATAAAAACACAACAAAAATTATTATGAAAGAAAGAATGAAATCGCACAACAGAGTGGAAAAGTCCTGCTGCAATCGCTGATTGAACTGCCCCCCCCCCTTCGACTGCAATTTTTTAATATTTTAATACGAGCAAGGAGGTAAAAATAAATCTTTGATGCTCTTTCTCTCTGGTTGGTTGGCTAATGGATGGATGGCTGACTGGCTAATGGCTTCTTTCCTTCCCCAGGTTATTGTTTTCACATGAAAAACAAAAAAAGAAAAAAATGTATAAAAATATGAAAAACTGCATGCATGTACATGACAAAAGGAGTAGATTTCCAATGAAAATCAAATGAATTGCGTTGATGGGGAATATGAGTATGATTTATACACAAATTTGCATAAAAATTTCCCGATAAGAGATAACAAACTAATGGAAAAGATAATAGGATAACTTATAAAGAATTATCGATATTTTCTTATTGAAACAAAAAATACATTTCACAAAGAACAAATTTATCGATAAAAATTTTCAATATTTTTTTATCGACATCGATTACTCCCAAAAAAGTTTTCGATAAGATTTTTTGTAAAAATTATCGATAAAAAAATTTGTATTAAAAATGTTAAAGTTATCGATAAAAATATTTGTATAAAGATCAAGTTATCGATAAAAAAAATTTATATTTTCAATAAAAATATTTGAATTAAAAATGTTAAAGTTATCGATAAAAATATTTGTATAAAGACTTTCAATATTTTTTAATAGATCAAGTTATCGATAAAATTTTTTATATTTTCAATAAAAATATTTGTATTAAAAATGTTAAAGTTACCGATAAAAATATTTGTATAAAGACTTTCAATATTTTTTAATGGATCAAGTTATCGATAAAAAAAATTTTATATTTTCAATAAAAATATTTGAATTAAAAATGTTAAAGTTATCGATAAAAATATTTGTATAAAGACTTTCAATATTTTTTAATAGATCAAGTTATCGATAAAAAAATTTATATTTTCAATAAAAATATTTGTATGAAAAATGTTAGTTATCGATAAAAATGTTTGTATAAAGCTTTTCAATATTTTTTAATAGATCAAGTTATCGATAAAAAAAATTATATTTTCAATAATTTTTATTGTAAATATACTTAGAGTTATCGATAACTGTATACATAAAATTACCGTTAATTGATTTAATCACCATTTTTTGCTTACGTAAAATTTTTATTAATCGATTTAAAGTTACCGATATCGATATTTGCGAACACAAAAATAACAACAATCGATGTATAGGATTGTAATCGTTTTTGATGTACGAATATGTGCACAGTTTTCAATATTTGTCTTCTTGAAATTTATGTTAAACAATAAAAAGTTATCGATATTTGTGCAATTCAATTTATCGTTAATCGACAGCCTGCATAATCTGTACAGTTATCGATATTTGCTGAAGTAAACATTTACTTTTAGCTATAATTTCCAGCTTCGAAATTCCATATTAATGGAAAAATATGGTATTTTGTTTATTTTTAATTTATCGTTAAAGTTATCGATAAAATGTTTGTATAAAAATTATAAATATTTTTTAATTGATCAAGTTATCGATTAAAAAATATTATATTTTCAATAATTTTTATTGTAAATAAACACACAGTTATCGATAACTGTCTACATAAAATTACCGTTAATTGATTTAATCAACGTTTTTGCTTACGTAAAATTTTTGTTAATGGATTGAAAGTTACCGATATCGATATTTGTCAACATAAAAATAACAACAATCGATGTATAGGATTGTAATCGTTTTTAATGTTCGAATATGTACACAGTTTCGATATTTGTCTTCTTGAAATTTATGTTAAACAAATAAAAGTTAGCGATATTTGTGCAAGTAAATTTATCGTTAATGGACAGTCTGCATAAGACTAACATTAATCTGTACAGTTATCGATATTTGCTGAAGTAAACATTTGCTTTTAGCTATAATACGCAGCTTCGAAATTCCATATTAATGGAAAAATATGGTATTTTGTTTATTTTTAATTTATCGTTAAAGTTATCGATAAAAATATTTGTATAGACTTTCAGTATTTTTTAAAAAAAATTTTATATTTTCAATAATTTTTTATTGTAAATAAACTCACAGTTATCGATAACTGTCTACATCAAATTACCGTTAATCGATTTAGTCACCGTTTTTGCATATATAAAATTTTTCTTAATCGACTGAAAGTTACTGATATCGATATTTGTCAACATAAAAATAACGATAATCGATTTATTGGATGGTTATCGTTTTTGATGTACGAATATGTACACAGTTTTCGATATTTGTCTTCTTGAAATTTATGTTAAACAATAAAGTTATCGATATTTGTGCAAGTAAATATATCGTTAATCGACAGCCTGCATAAGACTAACATTAATCTGTACGGTTATCGATATTTGCGGAAGTAAATATTTACTTTTAGCCAGCTTCGAAATTCCATAATAATTGAAAAGTATGGTTTTTTTGTTTATTTGTAATTTATCGATTATCGCTGTGCCATATAAAAATGTTATCATAAGTCATCGATTACTTTAAATCTACCATTAATGCCATGTTTCACTACAAGCTTTCCATTATTAAAACCATAGAATCGTTATACACTTAAATGGAACACATTTTTGTTGTTATTGTTGTTGTGTTGTAAATGAAACAACTTTTCCTACGTTCCCTTGTTAACCTATAAAACAGTAAATGTCTCTTGACTTAATCCACAAACTCCTTAAAGAACTTAGGGCTTTTGTTGCCGTTATTACTGACATCTTTTAGAGAGAATTATCTCATTAAATAATATTTAACGATTGTAGGCGAGAGAGAGAGAGAGAGAGAGAGAGAGCGGTAGCACTCTCCATTTTAATGTACGTGCTCTTTGGCTTAAATGTCATTTAAAATTAAATAACGAGCATAAAACAACAACAACAACAGAACACCAACAACACACACCCATGCATGCACTTGCATAAATATGCCCAGGCAGAGATAGTAAAACAAACAAAAAAAAATTAAAAGCCCTTTAAAAAACGATACACACACATACCCATACACTCATACATATTCGTTAAAAAGATATAAACTGCATGTGATATTTCTGTTGTCATGTCTGCTGTTGTTCTTGTTTTATTTATTTTTCTCTTTTTTTTTCGAACGTTTAAGTCATGAGCCACTCATTTATGGGGATGAGTGGCTGTTTGGCTTGACTGCTGTTGGCTTGCTAGTACGTACATATGTACTTATGTATGTATGTGTTCTGACTGTTGCATACTTGCAGGCGCTTTAAAGTTTCTAACCCTGCTGCTGCTCGTGATTCAACCCCGCGCACAGTGTTAATAACAACACAATACATAAGACAGACAAACGGGAAAAAAAAGAAACAAAATAAACGAATAAAAGAGAAAAAAAAACGTGCTAAATAAGCTTTTTAATAAAGTAACTTACGAAGACGATGGCTGAGCACAAAGGAATACAAACAACAAAATAGAGAATAGAATGCAGAGACCAAAAGAGAGGCACTTGCTTGCTTACGTACAATATTTTCATATACAAAGAGCGTATGCATGCGGGCATGTGTGTTTGCAAGTGTGTGTAAGTTTGTTGCATTAAACTATTACAACAAAAACTTCTTATACTCGTTCAAACAACAATTATATGGTGACATGAAGAGCAATCATCGTTCATAAGAATATTTTTAATTTTAAATGTCTTGTGCTGTGCTCTGCTGTATAACGGTTAGAGTGAAAGTAAAGCATACAGACAGACAGACAGAGATACCTCTAGGTGTTCTAAATTCCCTTTAAACTCGTATAAGAGGGCGTTTTTTTATTATTATTATTTTCTTATGCAGCCCTGTCTACTTGGGTAGTAAGTCGTAGTAAGAAAAAGATTTTTTTCTCATTCCCTCTCTTTTGCTCTTTCGCTGTTTTATTATTCTACAAAGCATTTCATTGTATGGCTGATAATGATAATGATTGTGTTCGTGTATTTCCCCAGTAAGAATTTACTGTTTTGGGTAATTTTTCTAATAAATTTCTATTGATTTTTAGAGCTTTTAACACTCTTGTGTTTGGAAAATAATAAGAAGTTGTTAAGGGTCCCCCCCTTCCCAACGGAAGGGAGTGAGAAATTTATTCAAATTAAGTTGAATTTACATATTTCAAGCTGTAATCATTTATCGATTAATTTTTATTGTTTGCTTTTTCCCCAAGAGTATTCTAAAGAATAATTTATAAAAGAAAAAAAGTATATAATTGTCACTCATATACATAAGTATTATTAGTTATCGATAATTTCTTAATGAAAATTATTAGCTATGCAATTATTTATAGATCTTTTCTTAACTAATAACCGAGCATTTCTTTACTAAAGTCAAATTCCTAATTGACCAAAGAAATTCCAGTTATCGATATTTTCTTAGAGAAAATTATTATCGATAATTTTAAATGGAAAATAATATCGAAAATTTCTTAAAGAAAATCGATATCAATAATTGTCTTTAGGATGTTGGTTATCGATACATACATAATTGGTCATTACAACCCTTCAGTCAGGATTACGACCTAGTTTCTCACACCACTTATGTTGTGTGTGTTAATTTTATACATGAGTGACGGGACCACCTACAGTTTAAAGTCGACCCCGAATGACAGATTTTTGAGTAACTTTTCATGGCAATTTGATTTAACTCTCAGAGTTGTTGCCAGCAATCTGCTGAGAGAATGTCGCCGAAGAAATACTTTTTGTATTTTATTTTGATGTCTGGCCTGGGGCTCGAACCCTGGCTTTTCGTCTAATAAGCCAACACACTACCTACTAGACCATGGCGACTTTATAATTGCTTGAAAAAAAGTTATCGATAAGTATGTTATCGGCAATTTATTACAAGAGAATAATGCAAATAATGCTGTCGATAATCTCTTATAGAAGCTTACAGACTATCGATAACTGCACAGAAACAATTAGTTATCGATAATTTCCATAAGAAATGTGATACCGATAATTAAATAAAGAAAATCTTCTTCTTAAAGAAATCTATTATTCATCAATAATTCCTTAAAGATATATTTTCTTAAGAAATCTATTTGTTATCGATAATTTTCTGTAAAAAAAAAAACAATGCCCTACATAAAAGTACGTTATCCATAAAGTCAACGGCTTCTTAAACAAAAATATTAATTGTCAATAGTTCCCTGAAGAAAAATAGTTATCGATAATTCCATTAAGAAAATTAATAGGTATTATTATTCTAAAGAATCTACAACTATCGATAATGTACTACATGAAACAATAAACTATGGAAATTCAAAAATTATCGATATTCGTTTAAAAGAATTATGGATTATCGTTTATTTCTTATAGAATATTATGAAATATCGCAAATTAACTTAAAAATTAGTTATCGATAATTTCTTAAAGAAAAATATTATTTATCGATCATTTTATAAAGGCAAATATGAGTTATCGATAGTATTTTTAGCTAGTTTTTTTAGCTGTCGATTATTTTCTATAAAAAATTATAAGTTATCTATGTATAGGTATTTATTGAAAGAAAAATATTAGTTATCGAAAATTTCCTAAAGAAAAAATATTATTTATCGATAATTTTCTAAAGGCAAATATGAGTTATCGATTGTATTTTTAGCTAGTTTTTTAGCTGTCGATTATTTTCTATAGAAAATTATAAGTTATCTATATTTATTGAAAGAAAAATATTAGTTATCGAAAATTTCCTAAAGAAAACTATTAGTTATCAATATAATCTCTAACTATAGTTTTTTTATTTAAAGAATTAATGATTATTTCCCATTATAAATTATGGTATAGTTATCGAAATTTTTCCAATTTGTTTGAAATTATCGATAATTTTTATTGAATATTTACATTCAACATTTGCTTTACAATGAAAAACTTATATTTACTGTTACTTTTCTCATTATTTATCTTTCATTTACTTTATTTATGTTCGCATTATAAATCCCAAGTGCTTTTGTATTTGTATAAATCTAATTAAAGTAATAACTTTACCGTTATTAAATGAAATACAAACAATACAAAACAATATAATAACAGTAACAGAATAAAAACCCTTAAAACTGATTTGATTTCTTTCACTCTAGCTCTCTCTCTCACGCTATCGCTCTATTGTTTGAAATAAAAACAAAATACATGCAAAGAACAAGTTTATGCGTGAGTATAAAAGCAAGAGAGGGGTGAGGGGGTAGCAGATGGGAAAAGGTCTGTTATGTTGAGTTGATTAAGCCAGTTACTTTTTAATTTTGCTTTTTATTGTACAATCGATGTTGTTGTTCTTTTTTTATTTTGTTTTCTTTCCTTTTTTTCTTTTTTTTTTTTTTTGGAGAAAATCGATTTTTCCCAACAACCCTGCTTGTGTATGTTTTTATCGCATATTGAGCGAGAGCGGAGAGTGTAGACAACAGTTTAGAAAACAGAAAATAACAAAATATTGTAGACACACACTGTTATGCATACATACACAATGATACATTTATTGCGTGTGTTTGCATGTGTGTATAGATTTGTAGCGAATGTCAAGAGAAGTAAATAATCAAACTGAAGAGCGAAACACACCAATACTTTGAAAGTAGAAAACAAAACCGATTTTTAAATGATTTTTAATGTATAAGTGCGGCGTGTGTGTGCGTATTATATTGATAATGTTTACTTACCCTTGAATGCATGTGAACATCCCCATCGCTGGTTTGCTGGACACCGGTGCGTATTTTTTTATTTTGCGGCCCATCACTGACTATTAAACCACCGCCGCCGCCACCGCCATTAGTTGCGCCGTTATATGGCATTGTGGTCGCCGTTGCGAAGTTTAATTCGGTTATTGTCTGTTGGTGAATTATTTTGGCGGTTTTAGGCGTAAAAACGCGCGCGTTTACAACACAAAAATTAAAATGAAATTGAAAATCTTCTCTTACCGGGCGGAAGAAGAAAAAAACACGCGGTTTTTTCTCTTTCTCTGTGTAAATTTTTGGGAATTTAAACACGTAAAGAATGAAGACGCGTTTAAATTTTAATTATTTTTTGGCTTTTTTTAAATTCTTTTTTTTTTTGCTTATTAATGTTACACACTTAATTACTCACGAACGTAACACACTAATATTGTTGCTGTTGTTATTATTATTGTATTTAACTGTTAATTTATATTTTTAAATTATTTTTAAGCGTTTTTTTTTATTTATTTTTGCTTTTCTTTTTGTATTTCCGTTTTAGTTTTGGATTTTACAGAATTTCTTGGAATTTTTTATTTTATTTTCTTAAATTTTTTTTCAATGGTTATAGTTATGCTAGTTGTTGTGGTTTATGCAGCATTGGCTGGCATTTATTTGGAATTTATTTTAATTTTTTTTTGCTTCTTTTATTTTTAGAAGATTTATTTACTTTGTTAGACTTCCTGGCTGCTTTGCGGTCGTTCTTCTTACATTCACACACAATTTTCTTTGATTTACTTTGAAACGATCAGCTGTGTTTGAAGAAAATCATGGAAAGAAAAGACAAAAAAGAAAAAATTTTAGACTTTAAATATTTATTAACAAGTAAATACATATATGTTTGTATATAAGTATGTATTTAATAATTAAAAATCTATAATAAATTTGTTTATATTATAATATTCCACATAATTATTGGATTTTTTCCGTTTTCTCCTAGTTGCCCACATTACCTAATTTTAAAAAATAAACATATTAATACAACAACAATAACAATAAATAAAATTTTCCTTAATTACTCTGTAGTTTACCTAACAATAATTTATATTGCAAACATAAACACACGATTCTTTAGGGTTAATGGATTAAAATAAACAAAAAAAATATAAAAAAAAAAATCCATTGGAAACCCATAAAGAAAAAACTTCTCCTTTAACCACAGCCATTTACGCACTCATATGCATGTGCGCCGCTCACACACAACCTTAACAGGTTTTTCTTTTTCTCGCAATCGCCAGTGTGGTGAAGAGAATCCATGCAATGTTCGTTCGTTGGTTGGTTGGTTTTAGGATTCTTTTGTTTTGATTTCATCTTTATTTACGGTAAATTTCAAGTGAATGAGTGATTGAGTGAAGAGCAAATGTTTTTGTTGTTGTTGTTCTTTTCTATAGAGAGCCACAGTAAAAGCATAACAATATAAAATTAAGAGTGGCAATATTAGTTTTACAAGCAATCAAAGTAATCGAAATAGAAAATTATTAATTAAAAAAAAAAACGTTTATTTTCGTTTCACTACCAAAATTTACCAAAAATTATTAGATATCGATAGTTTGTTTAAAAACAAATTGTTAGTTATCGAAAATTTAAGTCTAAAACTATCGGCAATCTCAATAGGAAATTATCAATAGTTATCGATAATACCTATGGGACAATTTTTAATTCTCATTAACTCCTATATAAAATCAGAAGTTATCGATAATTTCCTTAGAAAGTTATTTAGTTATAATAATACAATTTCCCATTTTGAAGTCGCCGTGGTGTAGTAGGTAGTGTGTTGGCTTACTATTCGTAAAGCCCGGGTTCGTATCCCAGGTC
The DNA here is from genome assembly GCA_936449025.2 of Sarcophaga subvicina. NCBI lineage: Eukaryota > Metazoa > Arthropoda > Insecta > Diptera > Sarcophagidae > Sarcophaga > Sarcophaga subvicina. Next base: position 105,923,253 of record OW388084.2, read on the forward strand.
AGACATCAAAAATGAAATATGAAAAAAAAAAAATATTTCTTCGGCGACTTCCTCTCAGCAGATTTCTGGCAAAAACTCTGAGAGTAAAATAAACCTGCCATGAAAAAGTTTCTCAAAAATTCTGTCGTTCGGAGTCGACGTTAAACTGTAGGTCCCGCCACTCACGTATAAAATTAACGCACACAACATGAGTGGTGTGAGAAGCTAGGCCGTAATCCTGACTGAAGGGTTGTAATGGCCAATTATGTATGTATGTATGTAATACAATTTCCCAACTAAAAATGTTAGGTAATGATAATCTATATATATAAAAATGATTTTTTGTTTGTATGTAATTAATAGAATCGTAGACTATGCATTTGATGATGTTATGATCTTTAGCAAAGTTGTTGCGCATGAGCCGGGGAAGGTTCGTAAGTTGGTATGACGAATTTCCGACAGGTGGCGCCACTGAAAATTACTAAAAATGATTTAAATCGTGAACTGTGCATTTGATCATGTTATGATCTTTAGCAAAGTAGTTGCGTAAGAGCCGACGAAAGTTCCCAAGTTGGTATGACCAATTTCAGACAGGTGGCGCCCCTGAGAATGACTAAAAATGAATAAAATCGTAAACTGTGCATTTGATTATGATATGAACTTTAGCAAAGTTGTTGTGCATAAAAATTTTTTAAAAATGCTGTTGGGTTCAATTGGATTGGGTACATTGGGAGATTCTAATAAATTTAAACCCATTTGTCGACCTATGCCTCAAGAAGCATTGAGACTGGAAAATCTTCGAGTACAAGCCGCTGAGCCCCGTTCGCATGAATCACTTGAACAACGACAAGTGAGATTAGAAACTGATCGAATGGGTACTACTCAGGCCCGTTCGTCTGAATCATCTGGACAACGGGAAACAAAATCCATAAAATGTTTCATAATTTATTGGACATTTGTGTAATATCTGCTACGAATTTATTTTTGTAGGCGGCGCAGCAACTCGCGCAGGGTACAGCTAGTTTATAATAAAAAAACAATAAGTTATCGATAATTCTTTATGAAAGAGTTCGATAATTTCTTTAATAAAAATTATGTCAATGATTTCTTAAAAATATTGCCTATTGACAATTCCCAATGAAATATGTTTAGCTATCGATAACTCCCCTTAATAAAATTTATTTGGTATTGATAATTCGTTAAAGAAAATTTTTAATTATCGATAATTCCTAGAGTTATTTAGTTTCCAATAAATCCTGAAGCAAAAATGTTGGTTATTGATAATTCGTAATGAAATGTAATAAGTTATCGATAATTCTCTACGCGAGTTATCGATAATTCTCTAAGCGAGTTATCGATAATTTCTTTAACAAAGATTATATCGAAAATTTCTTAAAGAATAATATTCGCTATTAATAATTGATAATGAAAAGTTATTTATCGATAACTTCTCAAAGAAGTTAAAGAAAATTCAGTTTAGTTATCGATAATTTCTTAAAACACTTCCTTTTTGACACTATGGCATATACGCGATGTCTGTAATCATCGGAATGGGGCAAATTTGTATTATTAATCTGTTAAATGTTAGTTTGGTAACCCTGTTTACAAAAAACCAACCAAACAAGAAAAGCCCTGAAGCACAACAAACAACAAATCTAGACTCTCTCAAAAAGTTACCATTAACGTTGTTGGTGGTGGTTGTATTGAACATTCTTTTAAACATTTTCAAAGTACAACTAAATTGTATTCTTTTAATTGTAACGAATTTTTAGTAATAAAGAAAAAAACAAGAGTTCCATTATAAAAGCCCTGCATAAAAAAATAAAGGACCATTAAAGTTTGATTTACGATGTATTGACAACCCTTAAAATACACACAAATATGTACACACTGATTAGAAAAACTCAACTCCTACAGAGAGAGAGAGCGACAGAGAAACACAAGAATGAATGAAAAAAAGTTTGCAAATCTAACGGAATAAAGAGTTGAAATAGGAATTGAAAACACAACACCAACACACAAGAAAAAAAAGGATTGTGAGAGAAAAACTGTTATGCTGGCTGGCTGGCTGGTTAGTTGGTTGAGAGTTGGGTTATGTAAGTTAATTCGGGGATGAATTTACCACATTCAGCCACACTTATGTACACTCACACTCGTTGCTAATGTTAAGAGAAGTTAAAGTTACTGTTAATGAAATAGAGAGAGAGCCAAGCTATTTTGTTTTGTTTTTCTTTTCAATATTTTCTTTATAGTAAATGTTGTTGTTTTTGGTATTTTTTTTTTGGTCTGTTTTTAAAGCTTTTTTTGTTAATAATTTTTCTTATTCACCCTTCAAAGAATTTCTAAGAATTTGTTAAAAGAGAAAATCTTGTTGAAATAAATTTTATTTTCATGATTTATTTTTCTAATATTAACACACACACAATTGCATATAAATATGAATACATATATACACATAAAAAATTCGCCAAAAAGAAATTTTGTTTTAGGCACATACAACACTTACACACGCACTCATTCTTTTGCTTACTTTTATAGAATGACACATGAAAATACAAACGAAAATGATAAATTTTTCAATGTTGAGTAATTGTTGTTTGACATATAATATGTTTCTTGTTGGTGTTGTTGCTTTTCTTTAATATTTTTAATTTGTTTATTTATTCTTTTCTTCACTTTCTTCACACAATAACAAGTGTTTTCTTTTTAAATAAAAATTAATTAAAATTCTTCACTCGTTTCTTATTATTTTCCTGTTCGTTCTCTTTTGCTTTTCCTTTTTTTTGTGGAATATTTTACCGTTTGTTTTATTAGTTTGTAGGAGTATAACTTACACGTTGAGATACCAACCACATGAAGCACAAGAACGCCAACGAACAACAACAACAAAGTGCGTAAGTTTAACGTTTAACGTAACTTTATCAATTGACAACTGCACAGTTACAATATACGAGAGAACGTAAACTTGCCGACGACATTTCTATTTTTTTAATTTCTAAAACGAAAACTTTTTAGTGGTGAAATTAAATCAGAGTTTCAAGTGGTGAATGTGGGTGCCTGCTGCTGCTTTTGTTTTTGTTTTTCTTTTTGTAGGTATAAAATGTGTGGGAGAAATAAGGAATTTACTCTCTGTGTTTATCTAAAACTCTTACTCTCTTTTTCTAATAGGAAAACCTCGTTGGTATTTACCAAAGATTTTCTTGTTGCTATTAGTGTGTGTGTGTTTCAAAGCTTTTCTTGTATTGTATTTGAACTTTCTCACCATATTTCAAAGCATACATACACACACGAGACAAATGCACTCGTCACTGTTTAATGGCTGACAATGATGCTCCTTGAAGAGTATTGTCAACTTGAAGTTTTTCACTACGACAAATTGCAATTCCAGTTGCACGGAAAGCAGCTCTTGTTGGGAAACCCAACATTTTATTTTCTGATAAGGTGTAGAATAAAATACTTTGTTTTTCTATGAAATTTAAGACTTTATGTTAGGTTAGGTAATGTGGTGCTTGCAGTGCTCGCCTACAAACATTAGAAATAAAAGTTCAAAAGCCGCAGAAGGCAAATTTTGTGTGTTTCTCTATTACAGGCTAAGGCGTTTGCGGTCATTTGGTACCTAATCTAGACCATAAAGTGTATACATAAGAAGTTGTCGTAATCTAGTAGGTAGTGTGTTGGCTTAGAGGAAGAGAACTAATTTTTTGGCGGCTTTCTCTCAGCAATCTTCTGGCAAAAAGCCTGAGAGTACCTATATAAAATTGAAAGTTTCTCAAATCTGTTGTTCGCAATTGACGTCAAACTGTAGGTACCAGAGATCAGCAATGAACCGCTTTTTCGCTGCTCATAAGTACTCATGAAATTTTGAGTATGAGTGAGTCAACAGTATTGAAATCCAACTACTCAGTACAACATTGATTTATAAGTACAAGTTGCAATGAGTATGAGTACAACGTTGTCATCAAACTCATAACATTCGAACTATGTTTGATTCATAAGCCTACTCATTCAGATTCATAAATTTAGAAAATTACTTATAATACTTGTAAATGATTCGAATCATTCGTCAAAACTTAGTCTTAGTGGCTGTTGCATTTACAAAGAAAGAAGAAAGGCACATAAACAAAACAGACAAAGACAGCAAGCAGAGCAAACACACAACCATCTTGTGAGTATTGTAGTGTTCGTACGCGAATCATACCTATTTTGTGATTCGTGTTTACGATGAGCCATGGAGAGTCGAAATCAATAACATCATGCGTATTGTTAAGTATGAGTACCATGAGTATTTCAAACTTTGAATATGAGTAGTATGAGTATGACATTAAAATAAGTATGAATGCGTATAAGTATCAGAAATTATAAGTATGATTCAAATCTACTCATAGTTTTGAGTACCCATTGCTAACCTCTGGTAGGTACCGCACAAAATAGGAGGTGGCGTAAGAAGCTAGGTTGTAATCTCGACTTAAGGATTGTAATGTTCAATTAAGTAACATTGTTATGAGAAAGTGGGCTAAAAAGACAACAGAAGTATTAAAAAAAATCTTAACAGCCATCACTTTGCAGTGCTTCAATGCATTGCAGAGCTTAAAAGATGACACTTTAGTTTACACTGTATGATAAGATTTATTAACGCGTTTAAAAAATAACTTATCGGACTAAGAATTCCCCGGTCAAAAAAAAAATTAACAAAATAAGCATCTTCAGTGAAAGGATGTTTAATGGTGGCTTTTTATAATTCATAAACTTAACAACACTGTTATTGTCTCTTTAATACACCACCGCTTGATTGTATTTTCTCAACTTAACTATGCTCTCACACGTACTCACTCACTCTCTCTTTTATTTGCAGGCTGTTTTTCAAGCACTCTCTTCTTTATTTCTATTTCCTATTAGATTTTGTCGTTGTTGTTGTTGGTATTATTTTTGTATTATATGTACTGTTACTGTTAATTTTTCTTCCTTTACTTTACATTACACTGGATTTCGTTGTTATACTTTATTTAGTCTTTAGTTTTATTAATCGAAAATAGAAAATTAATTGTTTAATACCTTATAAGTAGTATTGTGTTGTTATTTTCTGTATTTTTTAATTCACTTGGAATTCTAATCAGAAACTTTTTATTCTTTTACTTTTGACCACCACCAGCAACAGCAAGAACTAAAACTTCTTGTTTGTAACTCGTTACTTATTACACAGAGAAAGACAGTGGCAGAGCGAGCGTTAAAGAGAGAGTGGAAATACAACAAGACCTGTTAGGCAACAATGGCAGCAATTTGTTGCCATTTTCTAGTTAGAAAATGTGCAAAAAAGAGACAAAGAAACAACATCTCAGTTGTATTGAGATGCCAGATGTTAAATATTTTGGAAAATCTCTGTTAAAGAGAGTAATTCGGTCACTGAATCCTGCGAATTTGTATTTAAAATAGAAAAATATTTAGATTTTTATTAAAAAATATAAAAAGCAAAATTCTAATCGGAATACAAGAATTTTACTTGTTAAACCTCCAAAAAGGCTTATGATAGTACAAGTTAAATGCAGTTTCAAGGAGGACCTCTAACAGAGTTGAAATCAAAATCGTATGTACGTATGCTTTTGACGAAAGAACCAAAGAAACTTGATGGGATATCTTAGGAACAATATTCATTGAAACCTTCCCGTTGCGAGTGCTAGCAAAGCACAATACCAAGGTGAGATAAGCTTCTAAATAAAAAATTAGAGGAATATCACGTTGGTCTAAAGACAGAGAGCGCGTCTTGATTAAAGAAAGTTATGGCTGCATTCCAAAATGTTAGTTGCTTTGTGTTTGAACAAAGTACCGTGTTTCATAATGCCGCTGTACAAAATACATACAATACAAAACGTCGTCAATGTGTATTTTTAACGCAGTCAAAAAGCAATCAGGCATCGCATTTATATAGTTTGATTACTTTGCATATCTACATAGTTTATAGTCGCCGTGGTCTAGTAGGTAGCGTGTTGGCTTATTAGACGAAAAGCCAGGGTTCGAGCCCCAGGCCAGACATCAAAGACAAAATACAAAAAGTATTTTTTCGGCGACTTCCTCTCAGCAGATTTGTGGCAAAAACTCTGAGAGTAAATAAAATTGCCATGAAAAGTTTCTCAAAAAACTGTCGTTCGGAGTCGACTTTAAACTGTAGGTTCCTGCCACTCATGTTAAAATTAACACACACAACATAAGTGGTGTGAGAAACTAGGTCGTAATCCTGACTGAAGGGTTGTAATGACCAATTATGTATGTATGTATGTATATAAACTATGTAGATATGCAAATTAACCAAACAATGCATCAACTATGATGCCTATTAGTGAAGAAATGCTTGCCACTTACATGCTTAATTGGTCATTACAGCCTTTTGGTCTGAATTACAACCTAAATTCCACGCATGTTATGTGTGTTAATATTTCCATGAGTGAGTGGAACCTACAAAGTGTAAAGTCGACTCCGAACGAGAGATTTAAGACATGTAGGACCATTTTTGGCAAGCCGTCCGTAAAATTTAAAATAAAAACGAAGTCGTTGAGTATAAGCACGGCATGTACTAAACGTCCACGCATACATATCTTTTTCGTTTGACGCTACTTTGGCGGACTTGGAAGAGTCAGGCATATAAAGAACATAAATGACAAAGTCCGTTAAAACAATTTAAAAATCGATTGCAACCCAAGCTGAGTATATGCAAGACTCTTAACATGAGATCAACGCACAATTATTTATGGATGCGAGCCACGAAATACAACAAAATGTGACTTCCCAATAACTCTATAGGCTTTCATGAACAATTCACTACAAAAAATTCTTTGACGTAAACTGGCGGGAAACGATCTCCTGTGACGGTTTGCGAGCAACGAAACGGACCACAATTGACCTCTAAAATCACTACAAAAAAGTGGAGTGGTGAGACCACATTTTCAAAAAATTTACAGATGATATTGCAAGGCAGAAGGATGACCTGAAGGTCGTCTATACAACATTCAAACTAGTCAAAAAATACCAGGGAAATCTGGCAGCCACACAGAGGATTTGTCCAGAGGATTGTACTGATCAATTAAGTAAGTTAAGTAAGAAGGTTTCCCATAAAATTTGTTTGATCTCTGTGTTGGATATTGACTTAGATCTTACCCTTTAAAGATGGTTTTCTATACCCTCTAACGTTTATAACCTATTTAATGGCTCTTTCTCTATTGTTTGCTTATAATAACTGCCTGTGCTGACGTATGTTTACCATCGTCTAAGGCTTCACAACTTCTTTATAAAGAAATAAGTAAGCCTCTTTCTTCGGGTCCAAGTGAACTTGCAAATTTTAATAAAAAATTTCTCTTGATGCAGTCGTTATAATTGTCAAGTTTAACTCCCGCTTAACTCCGCACAATGACTCAATTCCTCAAGAAAACAAACAAAAAAAGAAAAAATTATTACCAACGACCGTTCATTATTTACTTTTCGACACTTTCACTTCTGTATCATTACAACAAAAACAACAACAATACAAAAATAAATTTACAATAAACAACAACAATAGCAAAAAAAATATTTGCATTCAAAAATGTTTTCTTTCTTACTTCAAAAGCTGGCTCAAACAGAGAAATAAAAACTTTTCAATGCAGCTCCCCCTTCAAGTGTTCCACTTAATTTGATTGCGCTTCTGTTGTTTTTTTTTTTTTGCTTTTTTTGCAAAGTCAAGACACAGGCTTTAATTTCTTCTTCTTTTTTTATGGTTTTTAACAATTCAAGAGGAGTTCGGAAATTTTATTTGATTTTTTGTTTTGCTTTTCGCACAATTTTATTGGAGATTATTTTTTCACAAATTTTTTTGGATAAATTTTTGTCTAAAAATTTGTTTCTTTTTTTTAAATTATTTTCTGTTATAAAATAGAAAAACTACTGCGATTGAATAGGAATAGATTTTGAAAAAATTATTCAGAGATGGTAAAACACAAACATAAGGATGGTAAAATACATTAGGAATTGGAAAACGACATTAAAGTGGGAACGCTGGGAAGAAGAAACAAAAAATGACAGAAACTAAATGGACATAAGCAAAATAGGCCTTCAAATGATTAATAGATACCAGATAATTCACTTCATGGTCAGGGGACATCATCTCCCGATTCACATAAATATCTGCCATTGTTTCCAAGAGAATATTTTGTCTGATGAGGATCATAATATGAAACTTCTCCTCCTCAACAGCACTACACATGGCTCTATTAGACGGTAGTGCATTACCTGGGAATACGGCTTGTCGCGTAATTGACATTTTCAAGCCTACTTTGTTCTGTAGACTTTATAAAAGACGAACAGAACTGCGCAACACAAAGCCACTCCTAGTTGAACACAGATCCACCAGATACTTTCTTCAATTTTCTGTTCTTAGCAATTGCCTTTGCTAACCCCGCATGTACTTATTTAATGTCCAAAGTCATGTTGTTCTGGATCTTCTGGTTCTTCTAGTACTTTAAACGTTCCAATACAACGACTTTTGAGGGGAAGACCGCTTACCGTTTCTCAAAGTGTGACGGACCCATCGCCATATTTGTTTTGTACTGCCGCTATTAACCCCCCCATCCTACCTAATCAGAAGCTCTGAATTCGTTACAATTCACGGCCGCCATATTATCAGACCAAACTCTTATGAAACCAATTAAAACGGCATCAACAAAGGCGCTAAAAGACAGAAGGAAAAATTGAAAATAAAGCTGATTCGCCGAAGGTAAAAGATTGCAAACAAAGTAATTTGTTGCGGGCACGTGTGCCACGTATTCTGAGTGCTTGTCGTAGTCAACGGTTTATAAACTGACTTCACATTCGATTTAAAAAGACGCCCATGTACTCAAGGCTATTGATTTTCACATTCTACTCAATGGGATCATACCCGCGCATTTATATCTTTGTATGTGATCTGGAGAATTAGGATAACGATAAGGAAAAAAATAATTCCAAAAAAGATGGTCCACCTACTCCAGTGTTCAATGAAAGATAACGTAGGCCAAAAACCTCCGATGTTGAATGGCAAAAGCCAGGCACGACACATGCTGTGAACAGTTGTTATCTGCTGTCGCTTAGATCCTCAGCTGCCCTCGTCTATCGGCAATGGTCCAACCATTTTTATGAGAATCGGAATAGAACCATGGATGGTCATGTGTGAAGACAATTACTTGCCTTCTAATCTATTCGTTTACCATAGCCCAGCAACGTATTCCTTCTGACCCTGTTCAGAAAGTACTTTCGGAATTGAGAGTTCTGTACTCGCTTTGGCTAGTTGTTCTACAATGCACGGAACCAATAATCGCCCCTTGTTTTGGTGTTCAAATAAGAATTAACTACGAATACTTTGAATTATCAAGAACTTTTGATTTTCATGGCCGGGGTTTGTCCGCCAGATGACGTACATAAGGTTCTTGGTAGCATGTTGACTGAGAAAATCCTAACCAATATAATCAAGGAGTGCACAGGTTCCCTATTATCAATACCAATCACACCCAGGGAGATGATTTTAATTTACTGGAGAAATAAGGCTTACAACCCAGAAATACGAGGGAAGAAATAGCACAATAAGTCGTTAACTTCTTTAAAAACATCCAAGTTTTATGAGAGGAGCCTCATCTTAATTGGAAATTGAAAACTCCAGCATCCTTCCTGTCGCATTACTATTTGCTGCTCACTAATGTTATTGAGTGCAGCAAATGTATAAAAGAAATATTCGAATAGCTTTTAACCGACCTCTACCACTTGAGTTGTGAATTTCTTGGAAAACAAAACACTCCGGAAATACCTTCGAACGTAATAATAAAACTGTAGGAGAGGGCTTCCCAGAGTGATGAAATTTCTAAGTAGCCTGTGAGTTAGAAAAGCATTGTGCCCAGGGTTTTTCTTTTAAAAACTTTTCATGGCGATTTCACCAGAAACCTGCTTCCAATGTTGTCTAAAACCCTTTTTGAAAGTATGTTCAATGGTCTGGCAACACTTGTTTTATGTTATTTGTTTAACTAGAAAATGCAAGTAGAGAGGAACATGAGAAGAAAAAAAATTGCAAAAAAAATACATACACATACGCACGCACACATGGATCCAATAAGAAAAATAGTAGTAGACGTCTGACAACAACAACAACAAATACATGCAAACAAGTTTTTCCAATTCAAAAGGAAAAAAAGTTAAAAAACACTACAACAGCAAATACACAAACAAATGGTTGGCTACTGTGTTTATTTTTTTGCATATTTTAGCGTCTTATTGACTCACATTGAAAATGTTTTTTTTTTCTTTTCTTTTTTCTTTGTATACAAAATGTAACACAATTACACTTGAAACCGATGGAAAAAACAACAACAAAATTACCATTTTTTAATTATTCTCATTGAATAATTAAAGAAAAAAAGAGCGCAGTAAAGCAGAGCAAAACTTAGCAGTGTCAAGAAAAACTCCCTTTTCGTTGCTTTAATAATTTACCGTTTTGTTACAAATATGGCTGGCTGGTTGGCTGAATGGCTGGGCTATAGGGTTTTATTTGTAAATTGCACTTAAGTTTGCATATTTTTTCTTTCTTTCCTTTTTGCTTTTTTGTTATTCTTTAATTCCTTTTGTTTTTCGTAAAAGAAAAAAAAACATTTATTTTTCACACTTTCACTTGGTTGTTGCTGGTTGTGTTGTGTTGATATTAAATTTTGCTGGTTTCACAGAAAAAAAAACAAAAAAAAGATGGTTGATAATGTGCAACGGCTAACAAATGTTGTTTTATTACAACAACGAAAGCAACAACTATGCCAGGCAAACAAACACATGCATGCACCGTAGGCAGCTTACTATGGGGTTTTCTTCTTTAATTTTTTTTTGCTGTTTTACAAGAATTTTTTTTTTGCTTTTTTCGCTTATTTTACTTTAATAACTTTTGTTTTACCGTTATTTCTTTAACTTTAACACAAAATTGACTCTCTTTTGCTAATTTCTGCTAAATACATATATAAAACGTTTTTGTTGTTTTCTTATAGGCTTACAATAATTTTTCTTTCTTTTCCTTCTGTTTTTTGAAATTACAAATAATTTCTTGTTTTCCTTTACCTTTTTCTTATTTATTCTTTCAATTCCAATTAGAATTTTTCTTTTGCTTGTTATATATTTTTTTAATACTTTTCTCTACTCTTCTTAATAGATTTATATTTTTTGCTTCTTTCCTTTCTATTTTTTTCTTTTTTTACTTGATTTGGTTTTTCACTATTTTTTTAATAACTGTGTTACAATTTTTAGATCCGTTTTAATACCTCCGTTTCGCTTCAAAGTACAAGACGTACTGAACAATTTTGTATGTGTTTCATGAAAAAACACAAAAAAATCAAAAGAAAAAACGCTTACAAAGAGAAAATTTTTTATTTCAACGTTAACAGCGACGCTGGCTGCTACGTTGTTTAAAGCTTATGTTATAGATTTTCTCTTTTTAACAATTACCGCTACTTTACTTACGTGTATGAACATCGTAAAACATGGCATTACTCAAGTACTCACACACTTGCTCTCTTTCTCATGTGCTTTGCGTTTGTTTTTTAATTTGAACAACATGGCTGGCTGGCTGGTTGTCTTTTTATAGGTGGCGTATACGTGCGTGCGTGTGTCTCTTGCTTTTCTTTTTTTTCTTCAATTCGCCTTAACCCATAACAACGTACGTAATTCGCCTCAGTTGTTGTTATTGATACAATTGTTTTAGGTTTGTTTTGTTTTTGCTTTTGTTTTTATCATTAAATGTGCATGCAAAGTTTGCCTTTGTTAAGGCCTTACGTGTGTTTTGTTTTGCTTTATAGAGTTAAACAGTGGGTTGCGTGGCCTTAAAAGCTGTTAAAATTAAAAGAGTTGCCAGTCGCCAGGTCAAAGCCGTAAAACAGGGTTTCTTATAAAATATTACGGAATTCAAAAGAAATTTAAAAACATTTTCTTGAACTATAGAGTTGCCAAAACTTATTTAAAGCTCGTGGCTCGTTTTGAACCATATATCGTCTAACACATAAGCTGCCTCTAGAGGTCAAAAACATGTCGTTTATCGCACTGCCTTATCGCGCTGATTTAAAGTGAATGGTTGTTCTACGGTCATGTTTCAGAAAATACGTCCCAATGACATCTCCAGATCAAAATGCGCAGCAAACAGTCACTTTCTCTGGAGGTAATACGGAACAATTTTGCTGGTTTATGTAATCAAAGCGTAAAAAATGAACTTCAGATCTAAGGGAACTTTTTTTGAAAAGTTAACATTGACAGCCTTTTGCTTTGGAAACCAATTAGCATATCCACGCCCTTCTAAATTTAATTGTTGCGCAAGTATGCCTTCATAGAGATTGAGGTGCAAAATACGCTAAAAAGAGCCGTAAAATAAGCTCAATTGGTGAGAACGCTAAGCTTAGTTTATCTGCCAAACTTTCTCTTGCAGAAGCGTAGACATTTTTTAAATTTTCTTTAAACTATTCATATTTCCTCAACTGCATCTACAGTTCAAAATTTTTAAAAGCAAACACCACGTCAACATCAAAAAATAGTGCCTCTTAACCACTGTGTATACCCAATATTAACGTTCATTTTCTGTATTTCGGTAGCTTTGTGGGAATGCATGTACAATTGCATAAATATACGCTCACTCACATGCACATACACTTGCACTCACAATAATCATACGTTAAAGTGATGTTAAGCTTAACAGGCGAATTATGCACTCACTGTTGTATTGTTGTTGTTGTTTACAAAAATCTTTGTAATGGCGATAGCAGTAGCAGCGACAGCAAAGGTTTGTAGAGAGTAACTGTGCTACAAACATATGAGCGTACGCCAGTGTTTTCCTAAGATCGCGTGCGCGCACTTATGTATAATGAACGCAAAAGAAAAAACCGTGAATTTTCAAAAAAATAAAAGAAAAGTAAAAACAAAAACAAGTGAAAAATAAAATAAAAGCAAAAATCTAACAGTAATTGTGTTCGAATGGTATATGAATTCGGGTTTTCCAAGAAAATAAAACAATAAAAACCCTGTTAAATTGTTAAGCTTTTAATATGTAAACGACGCGACTTCAATAAAGGCAGAGCAACACAGCGCGAAAGAGAGTGCAAAGTAAAATACCAACGCAGCAATGTAACCGAGCTGTTGGTGTAAGCAAGCGTCAGCAGAGCTGTGGTAAGAGTGTAAAAAATCATTGTGTGTGCGTTTGTGTGTGTATACAAGAAACAAAAACAATTCGTTTTGATTGAAAACAAAAGAGAAATTTTAAGTGTGTTAACAGAAATGTACGAGAGAGTAAAATCAAAGTGCATGTAATGAATGCAACCACCAACAGCAGTAATCCAATCAGAAATAATAAAAAAGAAAACGAGGTAAGCATAAACAAAACATTGCAAAAGAGAGAGAATGCGAGAGAGAGTAAGCAAGAAAGCATTATTTGAATACAAAAACAATACGAAAAAGACAAGAAAAAAGTAAATAAACAAAGCATGCGCTGAATGCAAAATCAAATTGCATATGGCCTTTACAAAGTACAGTTAGTTACACATTAAAGAGCTTAAATTTAAGAGAGTTAATTAAGAGAGTGCTTTAAGGCGAATTCAAATGATTTGTCAAAAGAGCAAATAAACAATGTTCATGAAAAAAATTATTGTTTATTTTAAATGAAAATAAAATAAAACTTTCTCACGCCTTTTACAATATAAATCATTTTATAACAACAACAACAACATGGAAAAAAATATGTATAAACAAAAAAATATTGTTTTTTGCAGCTGCATTTTTAATAAAATGCAGTTTTTAAGACAACAAAAACAACAGCAAAATTCGTGTTATAAACCAGTCTTTAAACCGAAAGCTTTACTTTAATTTAAACTACAAAAAAGCTCTACATGGTGAAGAAAAGCTTTTTAACAATTAAAATTCTTTGTTTTTTAACATGTTATCGTTTTTGTTGATTTTTTTGTGTTTTGGAGCAGTAATTTAACGCCATGTCAGATTTAAAACAAATCAAATGCTAACGGTTTACAAAAAAAAAATAGTGTATTTTTGTCTCCCTCTCTCTCTCTCTTTCTTAATCATTTAGAAAATTGTTTTTGATGAAAAACTGGCCACTTTTTATGCCTGTCAATTGAAATTCTTTTATAAAGTGTTCTCCATTTAACGATTGCCAAAATAAAATTGAATAAAACTCTCAAAAATGCTTTAACCCTTGGGCTGCAACCCTCAGTGGACCTTGCCGAAAATTTCCTAACAATACGCATTAGAAGAAACCAGGTCTACCACAGTCTCTAAACCCTTCAGAACGGGGAATATTTCCCTCTGACAAACACTGTCGAAGTCGCCATAGTCTAATAAGTATTGTGTTGGCTTATTAGACGTAAAGCCCGGGCTCGTATCCCAGGTCAGGCATCAAAACAAAATTTGAAAAAAAAAATATTTCTTCGGCGATTTCCTTTCAGCAGATTTCTGGCAAAAATACTCTGAGAGTAAATAAAATTGCCATGAAAAAGTTTCTCAAAAATCTGTCGTTCGGAGTCGACTTTAAACTGTAGGTCCCACCACTCATGTATAAAATTAACACACACAACATAAGTGGTGTGAGAAACTAGGTCGTAATCCTGACTGAAGGATTGTAATGGCCAATTATGTATGTATGTATGTATATAGTTGCCAAAACTTATTTTAATCTCGTGGCTCGTTTTGAACCATATGTCGTCTAATTCATAACCTCCCACTGGAGGTCAAAAACACGTCGTTTATCGTTGTTCTGCGGTCATGCATAAGAAAATACGTCCCAATGCAGTCGTTACCTGATTTATGAGGAAACTCCGGTTCGAAATTCTTTCAAAAGACAAGATTATAGAATCAAGTGAGAACCTAATCTCGCAAGCAAGTCAGATCTCCCATTCCCACGAATACTACTATGGGATCAGTATGCAACAGGAACTGACCCGATCTTGGCTAAAGTGGGCACATTTTAATTAACACCACCCTGGTGGTAAGTTTTAACAATTTTTCGAGTTCTTTTCATGGTCGTCTTCAGTTCAGATTGATTATGATGTTCATAATTACCCCATAAAGCTGTGGTAGTCAATTTTAACTATTTTTACGAACCATATTCGTGGATGCATGGCAAACCCTTTAGCAAATAAATAACATTTTAAATGAAAGATGTTTAACAGCTGACAGCCCTCCCAGGCCAGTTGTTTTAAAACCACTAATTGGTTAACCCTTTATAGAATTACAAATAACAACTCTATGCCTCCAAAAGCATGTTTTTAAGGCTTCTTTCCCCTTTTTCGTTGGGGTACAAGAGCAGTAGAAAATACTTTCCTTAACGCGGTGTTCTTTTTGCTTTCTCGGAAAAGAGATTAAAAACCCTGTAAAACTTCAATGCATTTTTAATGTATGCATGTGTTGCTGCTGTATATGAGTGTAGGCATGTGTGAGTGCTTTTATTTTACGACTCCTATTTTGCCATACGCCTTGAGCCGCATGTGTGAAACCAGTGTAGCATAAAATACAATACAAATGTTCGCTTTCTTTCTCTCCAATTTTGTTTTTTTCATTTTCACCGTATTTGTTTATTTGTTGTTGTTCTTGTTGTTGATGTTTGTGTGCCGTTCGTTTTTAACAGTTTGATTAAATTCGCTGTGCGAGTGTGAGTATGTTGTCCGTGTTGTTCATTTGTAGGCTCCTAAAAAACAAACAAGAAAACAACAATACATTGGAGTTACTATTGTGACATTTACTAGGTTCTCTTTGCTCTCTTTCACACACACACAAACTAACTCTATGCATGCGTGAGTAAGTGAGTGCCTTTTATAAATGAATGTGTGGTGCTGTGTTGTATTTTTGGAGATTTGTTTTATTTTTGTTTTCTTGTGTTTTGGTAGAAAGTATGGCAAATTAATGTTTCGCTTCATGGCTGCCATTAAGAATTTGGTGTGAAAACATTAAAACCCGTGTACAAACGATAAAAATAAGGACATAAAAATGTCAAAACATAAAAGTGTTAAGATATAAAATTGTTTTAACTTCATTATATTCCTTAAGCGTTTCTGCCTTTAAATTCAAATAAAACGAAGTGTGTCGGTGGGTGTGTGTGTGAGATATTATCGACATTTTTTATTCGTTTGAAATACCGTTTGAAAGAAAGGTCATTAATTGGAGAATATAACAGCGATGAAATAACCGCCATGGCTTCTCTAGATGTAGCACATACAAAAAAATTTAATTTTCCATTATTATGGCGCATAAATTAGGCTGAGTTTGACCGATGGCTTGGCTTATGTTAACTTTGATGATCGCTTTGTTTGGTGGCTTATTCACATCCACCTGCGACTTATGAGAACTCAACAAGGAAAAGTCTAACGCGGACAAGTAGCACTATTTCGATCACCTCTACTTGAGATGACCATGCTCTTACATCGCTCATGCAAAATATCCAATGTAGCATGAGCTGTGTGGCGCGTAGCCTCGAACTGTTGAAATGACATGTCATTGGTAACCGGGTCATCCAATTCAGGCCAAAAGAAGTTGGTAATCATCGACCTATAATATTCACCTTTGTCATCGATGGCCTGGTAAACATCGTTCTCACAGAAATATGGAACGCAAGGCCAAAATCCACATCAAACAGTGATTTTTGGCGATGCATTGGATGTTCTTGGATCTCACGTGGATTGGGAGCGTTCCAAATTCGTGAAATTCTTTTACTCAGATACCCTTTTATCTAGCAAAGTGCCTCATCGCTGAAGATAATTTTTAAATAAAAATTTTCGATGAAAGATTGCGCTCAGCTTCAGAGCCTATCTAGGGTACACATGCCTTTGTTTATGGTCGTTTACGTTCAGTTCCTGTGTCATTTGAATTTTTTACAGCTGCAGGCTCAAGTTACAATGTCAAATTCGCTAAGTTGTGGTCTTTGAAAGACCGAGCTCTTGTGAGAGACATGAAATCAACTGCCTCCGATTCTAAAGGGTGTTTTTTATAGAGGTATAGAACTTTAAGTTGGCATTACTTTTCAAGATAGCGACCGATTTAACAGCTGTCAAGTTATTTATTCTCAGTTTGGTTTGGCAATTCATCATGAATAGACTCACGCCTGAACAACGCTTGCAAATAGTGCAATTTTATTTCGAACATAATGGTTCTGTGCGGAAAACGTACCGCGCACTACGTCCATTTTTTCATAAGCGAATTTTGTTTAGCGATGAAGCGAACTTCTGGTTGAATGGCTACGTCAACAAACAAAACTGCCGCATTTGGAGTGAAGGTAATCCTCAAGTGTATGTGGAAACACCGTTACATCCATTAAAACTGACTGTTTGGTGCGCTTTATGGGCTGGTGGAATCATTGGTCCGTACTTTTTCAAAAACGATGGTGGCCAGAATGTTACAGTCAATGGTGATCGGTATAGAGCCATGATTACTAACTTTTTCATTCCTGAATTGAATAACCATGATGTCCAGGAGATGTGGTTTCAACAAGACGGCGCAACATGTCACACAGCTCGTGCCACAATAGATTTATTGAAAGACACGTTTGGTGACCGCCTAATTTCACGTTTTGGACCTGTTGAATTGGCCTCCAAGATCTTGTGATTTAACACCGCTAGACTACTTTCTGTGGGGCTATGTAAAGTCATTGGTCTATGCGGTAAAGCCCCAAACGCTTGACCATTTGGAAGACAACATTCGCCGTATTATTGCCGATATACGGCCACAAATGTTGGAAAAAGTCATCGAAAATTGGGCGGTCAGATTGGACTACATCCGCGCCAGCCGTGGCGGTCATATGCCAGAAATCATATTTAAAATGTAATGCCACAAGATTATCTTTCGGGTAAATAAAATTCATGTCAATCGAATAATCCATCGTTGTTTTATTGCAACTTAAAGTTCTATACCTCTATAAAAAAACACCCTTTACTAGAAACCCCTACAGCGTTGTCTGCCGCAAATCTTGAGTTTTTCGACGTATGGGTGTTGGTTAATCCTTTACCGAGCTAGTGGGCTCGAATTTATTCACCACTTTGCAAACAGTTCTCTCGGTAGGACAATTATGACGATCATAAAGTTGGCGAAGCAGGCGCTACGTTGCCCGATCAGAATTATTTGCACGTTTGTGATGATTTGGCAAAAGAGATTGAATAAATTATAACTAATTTGACAGATGTAGCTTTAATATTATGGTCACTTTCTGCTTTAAATATTTGGAACTCCATGTTGGAAGACCCTATACATATTTTTTATTTATAGAAACTTTATTAAACTGACTGAAAAGTACTTTTAATTATTAAAAATCCCTTTTATTTTTCTTTTAAAATCCTTTATTATTCATTTTTAATCTGATTTAAGTGACGGCTAATTAACGCCTTTATGTTTAACGGCTTAGTGTTAATGCTTTAATAAATTCACATGCAGAAGAATAAAAATAGAGCGAGAGAGAGAGATAGAAAGAGATTAACATCATATTAATTTCATATTGATTTGTAATGTTTGCTGTTGTAGTTCTTTAAGCTCATTAAAGACATGTATTTATAACGGTTAAATAATAATTTACTCACTCTCTCTTTAGTACTCAGAGAAAATCATGGTAATTTCAGTTAATGATGTTACAGTAACGACAGGAATACTTATAAGCACACACATGGGCACGCACACACATACACAAAAACACTTTCCTTTATATTGCTGCTGTAAGTAGAAAAACTGATGAGTATACTTAAGGTTGTGCCGTCGTTATAAGTAGGAAAAGAATAGAGAATGAAAAAAGAGTAGCTTGTTTTTCCTTTTTTTTTTTGCTCTCTAAAGATAATTTAACAGAGAACAACGCATAATTTTCTATTGAGTCTCTCATTATCTTTTAACCATAAACACAGAACACAGTGAGAAGATATTGAAACAAGTAATCAGTAGCAGAGAATACATATGGGAATTATAGCACAAGTACTGGGGTATGTTTATTAAGATTTTACGTGTGTGTGAGCACACATACTTGTGGATACTTATAAACGTTAACGGTTAAGGTATGGTATATGCTTACATATACACTCATGCCATGCATTTAGCTTTGTTTACTGATTGTTTTTAGTGCTACACACCTTGTGTTTATGGTTGAAAAGTAAAATTGCTCAGTTTATTGTTTTAAAATTGTTATGCTGACAGTTTTTATAGGAAAAACTGCTTTTAAATAAATTTAAATTGCAAATATCTTTGGAACTGAGTAAGATATTAAAAAAATTTCAACAGTTTTAAAAAGTTAATGAAATTTAAAATATTTTAAAGCAAAAAAAAATTAAATAAAAAAATGCAAAATTTTTTAAAATAGATTTTAAATACGTTTTTGCTTAATACGTGTAATCATTTATTTTGTTTTTGCTTATCTGTGCCCGTACGTGTGTACTTACATATGCTTCCATTTAAGTTAACAGTACAAATTTTTTTACTAGCTTCATGAACATTATGGTTGCCGGAAACAGGATGTTAAGATAGAGAACTTATGAAAAGCTCAAAGCAAAAGCAGTTAATATATGTACATTTGGAAATATTATTTCCAGCTACGAAACATATTGTTACCATCACCATCATTATGATTATAATCTTTAAATTGAATTCTTATCTGTTTTCTTTAAGGATATCTTTTAAGGATTTTCCTTTTTCTACACGCTTAATGTGTTAAAAAATGCAATATTTTTGCTGGTTATTAATTAATAAGTATTTGAAAGGCATATTAATCGCTAATAAATGTTCATAAAATATTTAATCTGAACTCAGGGAATAGGATATCCTTACAAAAGATGTTAAGTCATACTGGCATGAAGGGGAAACACCAGTTCTCTTAGAAAAAAAACGTAATCTCGGCAGAGATTGATAAACTGGTAACAGTTTTTATATTCTATTTCAGATAAAATAAGGATCTCAGTCGTTCTGGATTTAATTGCAGCTTGAAGTCGTCATAGTCAAGTAAGTAGTGTGTTGGCTTATTAGACGTAAAGCCAGGGTTCGACCCCAGGCCAGACATCAAGACAAAATACAAAAAGTATTTCTTCGGCGACTTCCTTCTCAGCAGATTTCTGGCAAAAACTCTGAGAGCAAAAATAAAGTTGCCATGAAAAAGTTTCTCAAAAATCTGTCGTTCGGAGTCGACTTTAAACTGTAGGTCCCACCACTCATGTATAAAATTAACACACACAAGTGGTGTGAGAAACTAGGACGTTTGTACAATGGATCAATTCGACCTCCGGGTACTGTACTTGTCTTAATTCACAAGTACACGTCCTCTAACCTAACCTAGTTGCAGCTTCTAAAGCATGTATAACGCAGTTATTTTTTATGAGAGTGTGGCCCCAAACTCTGAAACTGATTCTTCTAAGTGTTATTCCGACAATGAAGCAGAATTGAGGGTAGTATGACCAGCCCTAAGCGACATTTTGCTGCGCGATAGCATTGCCATAATTTTGAGCAATAGATCCTGATCCTCTAGAGAATTTTCAAAGTCAATTTCTTGGAATCTCAAAGTTTATTTGAGCCAAACGTTTAATAGAGTTTCCTTGTGGACCCCTGGGATTATCATTTGTATTTGACATGGGAGACCCTGCCAAAGTCCTTGGAATATAAGACTATACATCACGACAAGGTGATATTCCAGCTAAGACAAGGTGATACTCCAGCTTAGAGAGTAAGAGACTATCTGCCTCATCATAATTTCTTGGTCAAGCGCCGATGCAGTGATATTTTAGGTCCCTAGCTGCGTGGTTTGCGTGGCACACTGAAAAAAAAATTTTTAAATGTTTAAATTTAATTTTTTTCTATACACACATACATACATACGTTTGTATGTGATTTATTTATTTTCAACGGACAATTTCAAACATCGCCATTAATTTATTTGCTGCCTGACAACCCAGCAACATTGTCATGCGTTTTATTTTAATTTATTTATTTTATTTTTGAAATCTTTTTCTTTTTTTTTATTGAATTATTTTTCTTTAAATTGCATTAATTGCTTATATTTCATTACATTCTTCCCATCTCTCCCTTTCCCTCCCTCTCTTTGTTACTCAGTTACTCTCTTATCACTCCTTTGGCTATATGAAATGATTGTTGCTTGTATGCAAGCTTTATACTCAAACATAACATCATTTGTGAGTGTGAGTGTCAGTAGATGCGTAAATTGCATACGTGTGAGTATTGCATACGTGAAGGAACGAGCTGACTGGCTTCGTATCAAAGTTAAATGATTTTTTTATTAATAAACCATAAAGCACGACTGCCTTCGTGTTATATGCCTTGCTTGCCTTACCATGATTGATAGATGACTGTAGAGAAATGTCTCCACCTCCCCCCACACACACTCTCTCTCTCTCTATTACTCTGTGTGTTGTCTTACTTTATTGCTACGCATAGTGGCTTTTAAGAACAATTGCAGACAATGAAACATTTTTTAAGGGTTTGTGTTGGGTTGTCTGCCCGTTTAAGATGCTATGGTCATGATAGTGGTCAAGATATGTATGTAGTGAATGCAATACAATGTGTTTTAATTTGCGGTGGCTGGCTAAATTGACAAAATTTTATGAAATTTTTTAAAAGGAAAAAATTAATTTTTATTTTTTTATTAAAATATTTAAGGAAGTAAATTGACAAATACATGCACATATACCACCCCTCGCCACCCTCCTCCTCTCTTCGTCCTGATGTTTAAATTTTCATTTTAATTTCATTTTGAAATGATGTATTGCTCGACACTTGTCACTCATTTAAACACATCGCCAGCAGCCTTAATAAATGCTCTGTAGAGAGTTTAATTATGTCTTCGCCAAATGCGAAGTGTTAAATACATGTGTGTATATGTGTGTAGGTATGTGACAATGCAAGTGTGTGTGTGTGTGTGTTTCTTAGAGACAATATCTTAAAAATAAATTGTATATTTTGTTTTGTTCTGTTTTAAACGCGTACAATTCAATTAAAATATAAGATTACCGTCAGTTGCATCAGCCAGCCAAAGAGACAGTTATTCACAGACATTTTTACAATAGTTTCCTAGAATATCAGCAAAAAAATAAAAACAAAAACAAAAACAAATATTTTCTAAAGAAAGAAAAAAAATATTAAAAATGAATACAAATAGAAGAAGAAGAAGAAGAATATATTAATGCAACATATTGTATGATATTCAACATATTGTTGAAATTACAGGGTTACTGTGTAATGCAAAACAAAAAAATATTTATTTTCTCTTCACGTTCATATATTTTGTATTTATTTTCGAATATTTTTTTTGGTATAGGAATAGTACTTTTGTTTCTTCATGCATTATTTGCATGTAATGAACGCATTACGGAATATTTTCATTGTGGCACAGTGTTATGATTAACGCATTCTATGCAGTAGAAAACAATTTGTAATCCTTTGAAAACATTTTTTTTTATAAAAAAAAAAGTCGTTTTTTAAAAAAAGTACTATTTTTTCTAAAAGGTTACTTAAAGGTACCCTTTTACAAAAAAAGTACTTTTTTGAAAAGTAGTATTTTTTGACTGGGTGGTACTTTTTTTTGCAAAAATTAGTACTTTTTTTTATAAAAATTAGTATTTTTTTGTGA
Organism: Sarcophaga subvicina; assembly: GCA_936449025.2. Lineage (NCBI taxonomy): Eukaryota > Metazoa > Arthropoda > Insecta > Diptera > Sarcophagidae > Sarcophaga > Sarcophaga subvicina. The sequence goes on from OW388084.2 coordinate 105,945,838, forward strand.
AAATAGTACTTTTTTGTAAAGGTATAATTTTTTGAAAAAGTGTACTATTCTTATAATATTACTTTACAAATTTTGCAAAAGCGTACTTTCTGTAAAGGGGATTTTTTTGTTTGAAAATGGCTATTTTGTTTGGACTTTTTGAAACTAGGTACTTTTTTGAAAAAATATACTATTTCAAATACTTTATTGGAAAAGGAAACTTTTATTAAAAATGTTTTTTTTTTTTTTGAAAAATTAAACTTTTTTGAAAAATAGTACTCTTTTTAAAATAGTACTTTTTTGAAAAATTATCCTTTCTTGAAAAACAGTACATTTTTTAAAATATAGTAGTTTCTTGAAAAAGGATAATTTTTCAAAAAAGTACAATTTTTCAAAAAGGTATCAATTTTTTTTTGGTAAATTCCAAAGAGGTACTTATTAAAAAAGTACTTTTCAAAAAGTACTTTTTAAATTTCGTTGTCTTCTTTTTTGAAAAATTGCTCTTTTTTTGGAAATGGTACTTTTTTGAAAAATTGTCCTTTTTTGGGAAAATGGTACGTTTTTAAAAAATTTTACTTATTTCAAAAATTATCCTTTTTTTAAAAACAATACAATAATAAGGATCATTTTTCAAAAAAGTATAATTTTTCAAAAAGGTACTGATTGCTTTGGTACTTTCCAAAACGGTGCTTATTAAAAAAGTGCTTTTTATTTTTCGTTTCTTTCTTTTTTGAAAAATGGTATTTTTTTTGCAAAATTTCACTTTTTTGAAAATAGGCACTTTTTTGGGTACTTTTTTGAAAAATTGTCCTTTTCTGAAAAACTGTATATTTTTTGAAATATAGAACAAAGGAATATTTTTCCAAAAAGTATAATTGTTCAGAAAGGCAACGATTCCTTTGATACTTTCCGAAAAGGTTAGGCTAGGTTAGGTTAGAGGAAGTGTACTTGTCAATTAAGACAAGTACAGTACACGGAGGTCGAATTGACCCATTGTACAACGTCCTAGTTTCTCGCACCACTTATGTTGTGTGTGTTAATTTTATACATGAGTGGTGGGACCTACGATTTAAAGTCGACTCCGAACGACAGATTTTTGAGAAACTTTTCATGGCAATTTTTATTTACTCTCAGAGTTTTTGACAGAAATCTGCTGAGAGGAAGTCGCCGAAAAAATACTTTTTGTATTTTGTCTTTGATGCCTGGCCTGGGGCTCGAACCCAGGCTTTTGCGTCTAATAAGCCAACACACTACCTACTAGACTACGGCGACTTCTTTGGAAAATGGTACTTTTATGGAAAATTACCCTTTTTTTTGAAAATCAGTACATTTTTTGGAAATATGTATTGTAGTTTCTTGAAAAAGGATCATTTTTCAAAAGTTATTTTTCAAGAAGGTATCAATTCTTTTGGTACTTTCCAAAAATGTACTTACTTATTAAAAAAGTACTTTGCCAAAAAGTACTCTTTAAATTTCTTTGTTTTCTTTTTTGAAAAAATGGCACTTTTCTGGAAAATAGTACTTTTTGAAAAATTGTCCATTTTTGGGAAAATGGTACATTTTTGAAAAATGTTCCTTTTTTTAAATTATTATTTTTTAAAAAACAATACAACAAAAAGGTTAATTTTATCAATAAAGTATAATTTTTCAAAAAGGTACCGATTCCTTTGGTACTTTCCAAAAAGGTGCTTATTAAAAAAGTGCTTTTTAAATTTCTTTTCTTTCTTTTTTGAAAAACGGCATTTTTTTTGAAAAATTTCACTTTTTTCAAAATAGGCACTTTTTTGAAAAATGGTACTTTTTTGAAAAATTTCACTTTTTTTGAAAAAATTCACTTTTTTGGGTACTTTTTTGAAAAATTGTCTTTTTTTGGAAAATGGTACTTTTTTGAAAAATTGTCCTTTTCTAGAAATATAAAAAAAAGGAATATTTTTCCAAAAAGTATAATTTTTCAGAAATGCACCGAGTCCTTTGGTACTTTCCAAAAAGGTACTTATATAAAAAGTACTTGTCCAAAAAATACTTTTCGAAAAATTCCATTATTTTCTATTATTTTATTATTATACCATTTGATTTTAAATTTTTTTTAAATATTTTGGTTGGTACTACATATGCATGTATATGCAAAAAGTACTTTTTTTAAACTACTTTCTTTTAAATTTTTGACAATCTATTATTATTATAATTATGTACATACATATGTATTATGATTACGTACAAAAATCATTCGGTTTTTTTCTGGGACTTTTCAATAAAAAAAATTTATGTGAAAAAGTATTTTTTTAAAATTAGTACTTTTTCCAAATTAGTACTTTTTCAAAAGATACTTTTTCTAAGGCCTCCTTTTTTTGAGGGGCTTTTATTGTTATTTATTGTTTTATTTCTAATGAAAGTAATTTATTTGCATATTTTTGCTATTGCACGACACTGTCTGTGATGCTGCTGCATTCAAGCGTTTAAATCTTAAGTTTGCTTCTGTTTAATGCCAAGAATTTGATGATTTTTCTTCTTCTATTCTTCTGTCTGTGAGATCTGTAAACTTTTGTGTTTTGTTTTTGGGTTTCTTTTTCTACGGTTTTGTTGTTTTATTGTTTAGTTTTCTCTCCTTTTCAATACAATACATATTGTTTTGTTGCAATTGTTGTTGTTGTTGTTGTTGTTATTGCTGTTAACATTGTTGTTGTGGTTGTTGTTGTTGTTGCTGTTGTATGTGGTCGCCTTTGTTTGATGTTTGCCAAAAATAACTTGCAAAATGCATTTAAAATATCTTTAAAAATAGTCTCATACATACACTTACACTTATACTTTGTATGTATTGTGTGTTGTGTTGTGCATATTGTACTTACTATAGGCTATGATAGGCTGGCATGCATGCAAGCAAGCAGGCAGGCAGGCATTGATACATTTTCGTTAAATATTTAATTTACGTGAATAAAATCAAATCAAATCCATAGTCACTGTTCTATATATGCATGGATGTATGTGTAAGTGCAACTGCATGTGCACATGTGTATAAGTGTATGTGTTTTAGAATATCACTCCCCTTTTTTTTCTTACCCTTACAGTACACCTCTATGGTGGGCTGTTGTATAGAAATGGTTGGATGGATGATATTTAATTTATAAATTATTTCGTTTAAAATAAATTTTATTTTTATTTATTTTTTATTTTTATTTTTTCTTCTATTTTTTTAATAGAAATTTATACGAAAAAATTTGAAAACGAAAATAAAATGAAAATACTTTGAAGTGAAGAGAACAAAAGTGCACAATAAATTCGAAAAAAAAATTAAAAAAAAACACAATTTTTTTTCGTTTTTTGTGTTTTTTTTTTTTAAATAAAATAATGATCCGAATGCAACCAAATATTTCAACCATGAACAAATAAATTGACAATAAGACAGATTTCTTTTTCTATTCTATTCTGATATGTTTTTCTCTTCTTTTTTTTTTAAAAAGAATCAACATTCTTACAGCATGACTAATACAGAAATCATTAGTCAATATATGTTAAAATAGTTTTAAAATAGATTTGATCAGATTTGTCAGGTTACAAGGGAATAAATTTCCATTACATCACTCATCCAGAAGAATCTTTGAAACCTCCGTCCACACTTGGCGAAACTGCAATACAATACTATTTTGCAGTGTAGTCCGCTCCCGTATGGCTGCTCTTTTAAATTGCTTTGTTAACTGCTCTTATGAACTCCTCCACCGTCTTTCAATTCTGCACGAATAGCAGCATCGCCTTTATTGCAGGGTCCAGCAATATCGTTTCCATTCTACATTCCATTCCCTAAATCTCAGGCCTTTGAATGCAATATGTTCCACAGCTTCGTCTTCTTCCTCAAATTGTGATCATTTTGTTCAAATGTTGTGTCCGTAGCAATATAGGGTGTTTTTTAGAGGTATAGAACTTTAAGTTGGCATTACTTTTCAAGATGGCGACCGATTTAACAGCTCTCAAGTGATTTATTCTCAGTTTGGTTTGGCAATTCATCATGAATAGACTCACGCCTGAACAACGCTTGCAAATAGTGCAATTTTATTTCGAAAATAATGGTTCTGTGCGGAAAACGTATTGCGCACTACGTCCATTTTATCGTCGACAAAATCGTCCATCAGAGCAGTTAATTCGATTAACCATGGAACGTTTTCGCACCACGTTTACTCTTATTGATAACTCGCATCCCCAGAGACGCTGTACGGTGCGTACAGAAGAAGCTATTGCTGCTGTAGAGCGTAGCATTGAGGAAGACCCGAATGAGTCCATCCGCCATCGAGCACAGGAATTGGATCTGTGTCCATCCACTTTATGGAAGACTTTGCGGAAGGATCTTGGTTTGCGTGCTTACAAAATCCAACTCGTGCAAGAATTGAAGCCAAACGATCATCAAGTAAGGCGTAGATTCGTCGAATGGGCCCAAAACGAGATTACCGTTGTTCCCGATTTTCATAAGCGAATTTTTTTTTAGCGATGAAGCGCACTTCTGGTTGAATGGCTACGTCAACAAACAAAACTGCCGCATTTGGAGTGAAGGTAATCCTCAAGTGTATGTGGAAACACCTTTACATCCAGAAAAACTGACTGTTTGGTGCGCTTTATGGGCTGGTGGAATCATTGGTCCGTACTTTTTCAAAAACGATGGTGGACAGAACGGTACAGTCAATGGTGATCGGTATACAGCCATGATTACAAACTTTTTCATTCCTGAATTGAATAACCATGATGATGTCCAGGAGATGTGGTTTCAACAAGACGGCGCAACATGTCACACAATGCTCGTGCCACAATAGATTTATTGAAAGACACGTTTGGTGACCGCCTAATTTCACGTTTTGGACCTGTGAATTGGCCTCCAAGATCTTGTGATTTAACACCGCTACATTACTTTCTGTGGGGCTATGTAAAGGCATTGGTCTATGCGGTAAAGCCACAAACGCTTGACCATTTGGAAGACAACATTCGCCGTATTATTGCCTATATACGGCCACAAATGTTGGAAAAAGTCATCGAAAATTGGACGTCCAGATTGGACTACATCCGCGCCAGCCGTGGCGGTCATATGCCAGAAATCATATTTAAAATGTAATGCCACAAGTTTATCTTTCGGATAAATAAAATTCAGGTCAATCGAATAATCCATCGTTGTTTTATTGCAACTTAAAAAACACCCTTTACTACAGTAATCCTTCGATTTACGTCGCCTCGATTAACGTTGTTTCGATTTACGTCATCAAATTGTTTATTCCCTCTAACTTCAATTCGCGTCGTCATTCGATTTACGTCGTCCTTTTTTTGGAACCCACTGTGACGTAAATCGAGGGATTACTGTAACTTTTTTATGTTCCTTATTAAAAACATACTACTTTTTAGTAGGAGCAATATGAAATTCGTTTTACGTCGTTTCGATTTACGTCGCCTTTTTTTGGAACCAACTGCGATGTAAATCGAGGGATTATTGTATACATAGGCTCTCTAACTATCCAAGCCCAACTTACCATCTTTCAATTTCAAGGATGAGCACTGTTTTTCCGTCTTCATTTTAATTTTCGTAGGAATATTCTAGGATGTCGCCATAGTCTAGTAGATAATATGTTGGCTTGGTTAGGTAGGTTGGAGTGGATAGTTTTCATACCAAAAGCTCACTTGGACACTCATAGCGGCCCGTTTTGAAGCCTCAGGTAAACGCAGTCCCTATGCTGACCGAGATCCACCAAAAGACTGCACATGATTTAAATCCCCCGAGAGCCGGCGGTTTAAATCTCAACTCAGAGAACAAAACAAAAGACACTTCCTACGGCCGTCGGCAGTCTCAGCAGTCTTCTGGCAAAAAAGAACTCTGAGAGTAAAATAAACTTGTCATGAAAAGTATGACAAGGGGCGCCCATATTTGTGAATTCTCTCTTGTTCTAATCAAAGGACCTCAAAATTTTTATGGCGACGAATAGCAAGGTAAACTTAGCTCATTAGGTCTCTATAAAGCATGTGTCGGGTTCCACAAAAGCGAATCTCTCGACTTCTTCTTACTTGGAAAAGCACATTTCAGACGGAGACAAACTGACTTCTGCTGGATCTCAAAGCACACTTGGCCCGTTTATGGTAACAAACGCACCAGATTGCTCTTAAGACATGGTAGAAGGGATATGCCGAGATTAGTTCTTGTTTTCACTGGATACTGGACGATAAGTAACCATGCTTGCCGGTAAGGAGAGAGAAGAATACAACTGAGTACTTCCTGATATCATCCCCCTATTAATCTCAATCTGACGAACGGGTTATGAGGGATACAAGTTATTTGAATCTCTCGGCACTTGCAACTGCTTGATATTCGTGATGAGCGACCACATGAATTCACCACTGCCGAATTGCAAACTATTCGGGTCCTAACGAAGAGCCAATCTCTGGCGGATGGCAGAGTATTACTTACTTTACTTACTTAATTGCCCATAACAACCCGATTAATGGATTTCGGCCTGCCGCAACACATCCTTCCAGGCGCCTCTGCTTCTTGCGCGCCTACGCCAGTTGGTCACACCAATCGATGACAGGGCTTCCTCGATTTGGTCCTTCCAACGGATACAAGGTCGTCCTCCTCGCCGACTTCCGCAGTCAAATAAACGTCTCGCTGGAACTTCCTCCTCCATTCGAACGACATGGCCGAGCCAGCGCAGCCGCTGGATATTAATACGCTGTACAGCGTCCATGTCGTTGAGGAGCTCATACAGCTCACTGTTGTATCGAATGCGGAAATCATCGCCAACTCGTACAGGACCGAAGATCTTGTGCAGTACTTTTCTCTCGAACACTCTCAAGGCTGCTGCATCAGAACTTAATAGGATCCATGCCTCTGCGCCATAAAGAAGCACGGGTAGGATGAGTGTCTTGTAGAGTGTTAGTTTTGTCTCTCTCTCTCTACTATTATTATAATACTACTACTTCGCTACTGCTACCACTAATATACTATTACTCTACTACTAATCTACTATTACACGACTACTACTACTTTTGCACTACTACTACTATTCTACCACTACTCTACTACTACCACTTCTCTACTACTACTATATTACTCTTTACTACTATTACAACTCTACTACTACTACTTCTCTACTACTACCACTACTCTACAATTACTCTACTACTACTATTCTACTACTACTACTATTCTACTACTACTACTTCTCTACTACTACCGTTACTACTACAAATCTACTACTACAACTACTACTACTATACTACTACTACTATACTACTACTGCTCTACTACTAATACAACTCCAGAGAGAGGTCTCTGCTACTCAATTGCCTATTGAGACCATAGTAGCACCTGTTGGCAAGCGTAATCCTGCACTTGATCTCCAGACTGACATCATTTCTGGTGGTAACGGCGGAGCCAAGATAGATGTATTCCTTGACCGTATCAAAAGTATAGTTATCGGCCGTAGTCTGAGAATCAATACGCCGCGCGTCTCTACTCGTCGATAACATGTACTTTGTTTTGCCCTCATTTACTGCCAAACCCATCTTACTAGGCTCCCGTTCAATAGCACTAAAGGCAGCAGTAACATCTCGCTTCGTACGCCCTATGATGTCAATGCCGTCAGCGTACGCAAGCAACTGGACACTTTTTTGAAAAATAGTGCCACTGCGATGTACTCCTGCCTTTCGCAGACGAAAAAAAAAAATTGAAGAGGTCGCATGATAAGGGGTCGCCTTGTCTGAAACCTCGCACGGTATCAAAAGGCTCGGAGAGGTCCATTCCTACCTTGACGGAGCTGCAGGAATTGCTCAACGTCATTCTGCATAGCCTTATCAGCTTCGCCGGTATACGGAGCTCAGACATTGCGGCAAAAACACGATCCCTTATGGGGCTATCAAAGGCAGAGTATTCTGGCCCTAATAAATAATCAAAGAGCGTAATTCCGTGTTTCTTGTTTATTTTCACTCAAAACAGAGGCGGGTAAGCAGTACGATCACTTAGACTAGATGGGTCAGGGAACCCACTTGTCCTACCAACAAATCTGGCAACTCTATGATCACTAGAGATCATTCAGGGTGACGAGAATTCACTTTATTCAACTTAGGCACAGTGATTGCGTGCTCAGGCGTGAAAACTTGATCTCCGGCATTACGAATGCGGTAAGAACTGCAATGAGGAGGATGGGATTGAATGGGATTTCCTCTGTCAATAAACTTAGAAAGCTTCCTGCATAGAAACTCTCTAAAAGGCTGAGCTTACTTGACATTTGTCTATCGACCTCTTTAGATACATATATCGTACATATATTCCTTCCTATCCTTTGATCCTTTTTAAACATAAAGTTTTCTTTATCCTTCCTTTCCTTTAAACAAAATTCTGCTGCAATTTTTCTTACCTTTTCAATTGGAGTTGTGCTTTCCTTCTGTGTTCTTCGCTCTTTTTTCATTTTTTGATTTCTTCCTTAATAATTCTATTGATTTCGTCCTTTAATATCCTTTTACTGGATGTCATTTCAATTACTCGGCAATTTTTATTATTTTTTCTCTCTCTCTCTTTTCTTTCATTCGTTTGTTTGAATGTTCCATTGTGTCATCGTCATTGTTACTTTTACTACGAATCCTGAGGATATTATGGGCCAGTCAAGTGTAAAAAATTTTCCAAGAAAAACAAAATGAAAACCGGAGAAGGATATGCAAAAAAGACGTGCATGAGAGGTGAATGCAAAGAGCATTTGCTGCAAAGGCAATGACAGGACAGAATGAAAGGTGGGAGCATAAGGAAAAGGGCATAATAGCGCAGCGTATGATGATCTATTTAAACCAATTTAAAAATAAGCTCAATAGCAGAATGATGATAATAAATTGATTTAAAAGCGGAATTATTTCCACAGAATAAAAACAGAACAGAAATAAAGACAGGATTCATATGATAAATGGAAAAATTTTTTTTAAAAGGGCAGAATGTGAGTGAGGATTTTGAAGAGAAGTTAAGATGGGCTTATGAAACACAATGTATAAATTGTAGTGCAATTAAAATATCGATATGACGTGAGTTAAGTGTGTAAAAAAAGTCAGGAGTTTTATTTTTTGCTCAGTATTTTTTTCTTTCTTTAAGTTTAAATCGAAAAACTAATTCATTGTTAAAATTTAAATTTTTTTAGCACGAGAGTTTTATTTTTAAGCCGGCGAGTTTTATTTTTTTACTTGTTAGTTCTTTTCAATTTAGAATGAACTAATAAAACGTATTAATTTTTAAAAATTAAAATTTTCTTATATCTTTAAACTTGCGAGTTTTATTGTAAAGGGTGTTTTTTTTATAGAGGTATAGAACTTTACCGCCGTGGTGTAGTAGGTAGTGTGTTGGCTTACTATTCGTAAAGCCCGGGTTCGTATCCCAGGTCAGACATCAAAAATGAAATATGAAAAAAAAATATTTCTTCGGCGACTTCCTCTCAGCAGATTTCTGGCAAAAACTCTGAGAGTAAATAAAATTGCCATGAAAAGTTTCTCAAAAATCTGTCGTTCGGAGTCGACGTTAAACTGTAGGTCCCGCCACTCAAGTATAAAATTAACGCACACAACATGAGTGGTGTGAGAAGCTAGGCCGTAATCCTGACTGAAGGGTTGTAATGGCCAATTATGTATGTATGTATAGAACTTTAAGTTGCAATAAAACAACGATGGATTATTCGATTGACATGAATTTTATTTATCCGAAAGATAATCTTGTGGCATTACATTTTAAATATGACGGCTGGCGCGGATGTAGTCCAATCTGGACGTCCAATTTTCGATGACTTTTTCCAACATTTGTGGCCGTATATCGGCAATAATACGGCGAATGTTGTCTTCCAAATGGCCAAGCGTTTGTGGCTTTACCGCATAGACCAATGACTTTACATAGCCCCACAGAAAGTAGTCTAGCGGTGTTAAATCACAAGAATTTGGAGGCCAATTCACAGGTCCAAAACGTGAAATTAGGCGGTCACCAAACGTGTCTTTCAATAAATCTATTGTGGCACGAGCTGTGCGACATGTTGCGCCGTCTTGTTGAAATCACATCTCCTGGACATCATGGTTATTCAATTCAGGAATGAAAAAGTTAGTAATCATGGCTCCTAACCGATCACCATTGACTGTAACGTTCTGGCCACCATCGTTTTTGAAAAAGTACGGACAAATGATTCCACCAGCCCATAAAGCGCACCAAACAGTCAGTTTTTCTGGATGTAACGGTGTTTCCACATACACTTGAGGATTACCTTCACTCCAAATGCGGCAGTTTTGTTTGTTGACGTAGCCATTCAACCAGAAGTGCGCTTCATCGCTAAACAAAATTCGCTTATGAAAATCGGGAACAACGGTAATCTCGTTTTGGGCCCATTCGACGAATCTACGCCTTACTTGATGATCGTTTGGCTTCAATTCTTGCACGTGTTGTATTTTGTAAGCACGCAAACCAAGATCCTTCCGCAAAATCTTCCATAAGGTGGATGAACACAGATCAAATTCCTGTGCTCGATGACGGATGGACTCATTCGGGTCTTCCTCAATGCTACGCTCTACAGCAGCAATATCTTCTTCTGTACGCACCGTACAGCGTCTCTGGGGATGCGAGTTATCAATAAGAGGAAACGTGGTGCGAAAACGTTCCATGGTTAATCGAATTAACTGCTCTGATGGACGATTTTGTCGACGATAAAATGGACGTAGTGCGCGATACGTTTTCCGCACAGAACCATTATTTTCGAAATAAAATTGCACTATTTGCAAGCGTGAGTCTCTTCATGATGAATTGCCAAACCAAACTGAGAATAAATCACTTGACAGCTGTTAAATCGTTCGCCATCTTAAAAAGTAATGCCAACTTAATGTTCTATACCTCTATAAACAACACCCTTTATTACTCACGAGTTTTAATTTTTAACTCCCAAGCTTTATAATCGATTGTTTTTTACTTAAACTAATAAATAAAATGCATTAATTTTTTGAATTTAAATTTTTTTGGCATTTTGTAAGACTCAGGATGACAGATTTATATATAAATCGTGAGTTTTATCTCTAAATTCGCGAGTTTTTTCTTCGCTCTTAAACTTTAACTCGTGAATTTTATTTTTCAAGTCATGAACTTTATATTTTAACTCGCATGTTTTATTTTTTTCTCGTGAGTTTTATTTTTCAACCCGCGAGTTTTATTTTTAACTCGAGAGTTATATTTTTTAACTCGTGAGTTTTATTTTCAAGCTTTTTATTTTTAGGTTTTAGGATTAAAAATTTAATAAAAATTATTTAAAATAGAGTAAAGCAACAGTTAGTTATACAATATTTCGTTATAATTGAACTCAGAATTTAATTTCAGGCTCGCGAGTTTTATTTTGTTTTGCTCCGAAATTTATTTTTGGTCTTGGAAACAAAAAATGCTTGAAAGTTTAATAAGTTTTCAAATATAGGTATAAATTTTATCTTTGATTTTTATATCTCACGAGTTTTATATTTTAACTCACGAGTTTTATTTTAAAGCTCGTGAGTTTTCTGTTCAGAACTCGTGGATTTGAAGAAAATACTTAAATCTAGTTTTCAATATAAAAAAAAACACATTTTTCTTGGGAGTTGTATTTTTAAACCCAAGTGTTTGATTTTGTTTCCTCAAGAGTTTTATTTAAAAGCTGAAGAGTTTTATTTTCAAGCTCGTGGATTTGATGGAAAAAGTTACAATAATTTAATTGATTTTATTATTAAATCGAATCTATGAGTTTGATTTGCCTCCTTTCGAGTTTTATGTTAATAATCTTAATTTGTGTTATTTTTTGCAAAGAATTTTAATTCAATTTAAAAAAATTTCTGAAAAAATTTGTATTTATTTTCACAAAATTTAGCAAAATTTTTTGAAATCATTTTGCTTTTGTATTGTTTTGTCTTCATAATTAAATAATTTAATTTCATTTTAAATTATTTTGTATGAAAAATATTGTATTATAAAACAACAACAAAAACGAGAAACTTTGTTTTCAAAATTTAACAAATTTGCACGTTTTTATATTCTATTTGCCAGCCAAATAACATTTTATTTTCAAAAGAAAAATTTTTTATTTTTTTTATTAAAAAAAAAAGAAAATTGTTTTTGTATTTTCAAATGGGCGTTGCTTAGTTTGCCTATTTTAAATGATTTTAGTTTTTAAGAGAATTTTGGCCGGTTTTTTTTTTTTAATAAAAAGACACACAAAATATCAGCCATTTACCGCATTTGTTTAATAGACGAATTTGTGGCCAACAAAAAAAATGAAATTCAAATTCAAATTGAAAAAAGAAGAAAAAAATGAAAAATTCACAAATGAAAATGGCCATTTTGATCACACCACAAATAATAAATTCTGAAAATTTCAAATTTTACTGGCTAACCAATGATTTGAGTTTTTATTTATTTAAAACCAAAAAGAAATCAAAAGAAATAAAAAAAATAATAATAAATTAAAATAATTTAATTTTAATTTACCATATGCAAAGAAATTTAAGTTCCTACAAAAAGAAAAATATGTATTGTTTTTAATCTTATTTTTTATAATAATTTTGTAATATTTTTCTCCCTCATTCTCTCTCTTAATAAAGTTCAAAGTTCATGTTTGTATAAACATTTCACATTTCAAATTCTGCCATGACCTATCAATAGTCAAAGTTAAAGGTAAAGGACAAATTGTTAGAAAAAAAATTCCATGAATAATAATACTTCGTATACCATCTACTGTATGCAAGATGCCAGAGTTCGGAATATGATTCAATTCAATAAATTTACGTTAGGTATGATCTAGGCAAGTGGGATTACAATAATTATCACAATTATTTATAAAAAATTGAAAAAAAATTAAACTCTTCCTATATTTTTATCTCGAGAGTTTTACTTTTTATTCACGAGTTTTATTTTTCAACTCACGAGTTTTAATTTTTTGTTCACGCGTTTAATTTTTTAACTCATAAGATTTGTTTTTTTCACGAGTTTTATTTTTAATTCGCAAGTTTTATTTTTTATTGACGAGTTTTATTTTTTAATCCGCGTGTTTTATTTTTTATCTCACAAGTTTTATTTTTTAACTTTCGAATTTTATATTTATTTATTTATTTATATACAAGTTTTATAAAACTCGCGAGTTTTATTTTTAACAATCAAGATTAATTTTATATTCGCGAGTTTTATTTTTATTCAAGGGTTTTATTTTTCAAATCAAGAGTTTTTATTTCTTGTTCACGCGTTTAATTTTTTAACTTATAAGTTTTGTTTTTTTTTTTTTGACGAGTTTTATTTTTAACTCGCAATTTTAATTATTTATTGACGAGTTTTATTTTTTAATCCGCGTGTTTTATATTTATTTAGGAGTTTTATTTTGTAACTCACGAGTTTAATTTTTTATCCAAGCATTTTATTTTATAACTCGTGAGTTTTTTAACTCTCGAATTTTATTTTTTATTCACGAGTTTTATTTTTTAGCTCACGGGTTTTATTTTTAACCATCAAGTTTCATTTTATATTCGGGAGTTTTATATTTTATTCACGAGTTTTATTTTTATTCAGGAGTTTTATCTTTAGCTCCCGAGTTATTTTTATTTAGCAGTTTTATTTTTTACCTCGAGAATTTTATTTTTCCTTCTCTATTTTTTTATTCATCCGTTTTATTTTTTATTCATGAGTTATGTTTTTCAAGAGTTTTATTTTTAACCCGCAATTTTAATTATTTATTGACGAGTTTTATTTTTTTACCTCGCGAGTTTTATATTTATTTAGGAGTTTTATTTTGTAACTCACGAGTTTAATTTTTTATCCAAGCATTTTATTTTATAACTCGTGAGTTTTTTAACTCTCGAATTTTATTTTTTAACTCTCGAATTTTATTTTTTATTCACGAGTTTTATTTTTTAGCTCACGGGCTTTATTTTTAACCATCAAGTTTCATTTTATATTCGAGAGTTTTATATTTTATCGGTTGTTTTATTTTTTAACTCTCGAATTTTATTTTTTATTCACGTGTTTTATTTTTCAACTCTTTTATCCAAGCATTTTATTTTATAACTCGTGAGTTTTTTAACTCTCGGATTTTATTTTTTAACTCTCGAATTTTATTTTTTATTCACGAGTTTTATTTTTTAGCTCACGGGTTGTATTTTTAACCATCAAGTTTCATTTTATATTCGAGAGTTTTATATTTTATTCGGAAGTTTTATTTTTTATTAACGAGTTTTATTTTTTAACTCCCGAATTTTACTTTTTATTCACGAGTTTTATTTTTTAACTCGCAAGTTTTATATTTATTCAGGAGTTTTATTTTTAACTCGCGAGTTTTATTTTTATTCAGGAGATTTGTTTCTTACCTCGTGAATATTATATTTTTCTTCTCTATTTTTTTATTCACCCGTTTTATTTTTTATTCACGAGTTATGTTTGCTTACTCGCGTGTTTTATTTTTAACAACAAAGTTTCATTTTATATTTGCGAGTTTTATTTTTATTCACGAGTTTTCTTTTTTATTCACGAGCTTTATTTTTTATTAACGAATTTTATTTTTTAACCAGCGAGATCTATTTTTTTATATACGCGTTTTATTTTTAACTCGCTAGTTTTATTTTCAATTTGCGAGTTTTTTATGTTCACGTGTTCTATTTTCTTTCACGCGTTTTATTTTTTAACTCCAAAGTTTTATGTTTTAAATTGCGAGTTTTATTTTTTAACTCTTGAGTTTTAGTTTGTAACACGAGAGTTATTTTTTCAAATTTAAATCAATAAATAAAACGCATTACTTTTATTTTTTTAATAAATTCTGTATCCTTATAATGTCCGCCACATGTCACAGATTATCTGCAACATATGGTGGCAAATTACTACTACAGTTGTCCTCTCATATTAACATGAGAAAAGAAAATCCCAAACTAATGCCAATAATAACAAACCACAGCCTTAGTACCACTCACTATCACAAGCTAAACTCCACTTAATTCACTATGCATTGGCGTTATGCAAGCCATCTTCCATTCCTTTAGTTATGGATTCCATGCGTTTTGATCTCTTGCCATTGCTCTCACCCACTCTCTAGGGTTTAATTAAATTAATTTTTTTTACAAAGCATTGGCTAATAAAGAATGAATGAATTGAAGTGTTTGATTTTTTTTTTCGCTTCTTTTTAATTTCAATAAATAATGATGGTTATTGGTTTCCATCTCTGGTTGTAAATCCGTAAACTAATCTGCACAGGGCTGGGCATTGGCAGTTTAATAACGAGGTTTTAGGAAAGATGTGCAAAAATTTTTAAAATTTTTATTGGAAAATTTATGGATGAGCAGGCAGACTGAAGTTGAAAAGAGCTTGGATGAAGTTGGGATAGATCCAGATATTGGGACATGCATTGGGGCAATGAAATCCTGTATCCTATTATAACGCTGTAGGTTCTATTGTAATTAAGCCCGTTGCATATGATAATCAGGATCAGAGGTATGTAGACCATAGTGAGGATAATGGAAGACAAAAATAACACCAGATTCCTATGGCAACTCTCGAGACTTGACAAATCGAGTACCAGCTCCCTCTTTAAATTTCCCCAGGGCAGAACGAGTAAACTCATGATTTTGGAAAGTGTTGTATACGGTCGGTGAAGTCGCCGTGGTCTAGTAGGTAGTGTGTTGGCTTATTAGACGAAAAGCCAGGGTTCGAGCCCCAGGCCAGATATCAAGACAAAAATACAAAAAGTATTTTCTACGGCGACTTCCTCTCAGCAGATTTCTGGCAAAAACTCTGAGAGTAAATAAGCAATTGCCATGAAAAAGTTTCTCAAAAAATCTGTCGTTCGGAGTCGACTTTAAACTCTAGGTTCCGCCACTCATGTATAAAATTAACACACACAACATAAGTGGTGTGAGAAACTAGGTCGTAATCCTAACTGAAGGGTTGTAATGACCAATTATGTATGTATGTTGTATAAGGTTAGATCAAGGGCAAGAACTAACGGGTGATTTTTTAGCTTTTATCTTTTTGGCAACACTGGTTTAAGCAGCTCACGCACGTTTCGTGTTTTGTTTCACTGTCAAATATCTTCAGTTTGGTCTATAATTTAACCATGAATCGTCTTACAAACCGAACAACGCTTGCAAATCATTGAATTTTATTATCAAAATGCATGCTCTGTTAAGAAAGTTCATCGAGCGCTTCTTCCATTTTATGGTCAGTTTAATCGACCCCCTGAAGCGGCTATTGCGACTAAATTTCGCACCAAATTTACATTGTTGGACATTCAACCACCAACACGCTTACGTAGAGTGCGAACTGAAGAAAATATCGCAGCTGTATCGGCCAGTGTTAATGATGACCATCAATTATCGATTCGTCGCCGTTCGCAGCAATTGGGTTACTCAACAACGTGGAAAATTTTGCGGAAGGATTTAGGTGGTGAAGCCTTTCCAAATACAGCTGGTGCAAGAATTGATGCCGAACGACCTACCGCAACGCAGAATTTTTGGTGAATGGACTCTTGGAAAGTTGGCCGATGATCCACTTTTTTATCGAAAAATTGTGTTCAGCGACGAAGCTCATTTTTGGCTCAATGGATACGTTAAATAAGCAGAATTGTGGATTTTGGAGTGAAGATCAGCCAGAAGCATTACAAAAGCTACCAATGTATCCAGAAAAAGTCACAGTTTGGTGCGGTTTTTTGGTATGCTGCGAATCGTAACGTAACTGTGAAGGCTGAGCGCTACCGTGAGATGATATCCAACTTTTTTTGGCCCAAAAGGCAAGAGCTTGACTTGCACGACATGTGGTTTGAACAAGACGGTGCCACATGCCACACAGCACGCGTAACAATGGACTTATTGAGAGGCGAGTTCGGTGAACATTTTATTTCACGTTCGGCAGCGGTCAATTGGCCGCCGAGATCGTGCGATTTAACGCCTTTAGACTATTTTTTGTGGGACTATGTTAGAGCTAATGTCTATAAAGATAAGCCCGCTTCAATTGACGCATTGGAAGACAACATTGAAGCATTTATTCGTGAGATATCGGCCGAAATGTTGGAAAGAGTATGCCAAAATTGGACTAAGCGGATGGACCATTTGAGGCGCAGTCTCGGGGTCAACATTTGCATGAAATAATCTTCAAACCGTACTATCGATTCAAATAAAGATTTCGTGCATTTTTCTGAATTTTATGCGTTTTTTTTTTTGAAAAATTTTCCTTTAGCTCTTAAAAAATCACCCATTAGAACAGGAGCAGTTCCCTTCCAAACTGGAATAGTAAGAACCCATGTGAATATTTGGGGGTATCTTCCATGCCATTAAATGGTACAGGGTATACAAAGGAGGAGACAAGAATACTATCCGACAATGAGGCCGGTATTCGCGCACTTTAACTCGCATAAGGTTAGATCGGAAAGAGTGCCGTACTGTCAAGCAAGCTAAACAAGCTTGAATAGGACCAGGAGCTTTCAGTCAAAAGGGAAGTGGCATTCTAAAGAGTATACTCGACCAACGGGCATTCTTCTCACGCCAAATGTGTTTAAAACAATTAAAATTTTTCTTGAAACGCACTGTTAACTTCGCGGCCTATTGCAGCGCAGCATAGAAAAAGTTGCGCGCAAGACCACCGCTTTTTAGATTCATCATCTTCTCAAGGATCATAGTCAACTTAAGAATTTAGTGGAACTATGGCTTTTGGGTTTCCATTATTCTTAAGCAATTCAAGTAATAATATCCCTATTTGACCTTAAAGTAAGTAATTTAAACATGCTCTCTCTGTCTCTCTACCTCTCTTTCCGACTCTCATTATGAATTTCTCGCACATTACAAATGACCAAATCAATGGTGGGAGTCATTCATTCGTCCTTGTCATTTATAATATTGACTTCTTTTCAGTTTTCCTTTTCAATTGTTGTTTTTGTTGTTTTTTGTTTTTTTATTTATTCATGCACTCAACTGCTGACATATTTCTCCATACACAGTCATTATCATGAAGATTATCAACATGAACCTCTTCATCATCATCACCATCAGCAGTGATGTAGTTGTAGTTGTAGTAGTATCAGGCTTATCTTTTCATATCATTCGTGTTATTGTTGTTGTCGTTGTTGTTTTTATTTATTATTGGTTATAATGAATAAGAGAAGCAAGCACTTCTCTTGAATGGAAAAGTCATAAAAAACTAATGAATGTCAGCCATTTTGTTAGACAGACAGCAGCTAACTTAACATATGAACGTACGTATCGTGTATCATGTATGTATGCATGCATGCATGTGTATGTAAGTATATCCGTTTGTTAAGTGTATTTGTCACATGGATAAACAACATGGCTGCGATTGTATGTTTCATACGATATGTGTTCATAAGTATATTATTACTGTGTCATCTCTCTTTTGCTCTCCCGCTCTCTCTCTCTTTCTCCCTCTCTCGGAATACTCAAAGAATAACGACAGGGTTTGTGTATGTGTATGTGGAAAAATTGTTTTATGCAATGAAAGATTGCCAGGATTTATGAATGATTTGTAAAGATATTGACTTTGGAAATGATGCTGCTGCTTCCACTTCTACAGCTGCTTGATATGGATGATGATGTTAATGATGCTGATAAAAATAAACACAAAAATGGTAGTGAAGGTCCTCCTGGATATACCCTAATCCCCACTTTCATTGCCGTTTATATGCTCAAGACTAAACGAAACTGGTTTTATAGGTTATGGTTTTTACTTTGAGTCTGAGTGGCCATCTTTTGAATTTTCAAGATTTTACTGCTTGTAGGGTATATTACCGTTATTTACTTGTATGTGTAAGGAAATATATATGATGTGTGCTATTAAGTTTGCATTAAAAATTTTAGTATTTTTTCTACTTTTTTGTTGTTGTTCTAAAAACCATTTGAAAATAGAAAAATTTTATAAGATGCACTGTGGGTCAAAAGCGACTTCTTGATAGCCTATCTCATAAAGGAGTTCTTGAACAATTGAATCTTTTGTATAGCTTCAGGTGGTAATTGTCAAACGATGTTCATTCAAATGCCCTCTTCAATCGCTATATATCCACCCACCATTCGATTTATTAGGTTAGCTTAGGTTAGCGGGTAGCTTGCCGTTCACAGGCAAGTTCACTTGGTGGCTTATATGGCGCATTGTGTCACCAAGTGTAGCTTTATGAGGAAATACTTACTTACTTACTTAATTGGCCATAACAACCCGATTAACGGATTTCGGCCGCAATACATCCTTCCAGGCGCCTCTGCTTTTTGCGCGTAGATTTGTCCTCCTCCATTCGAAGGACATGGCCGAGCCAGCGCAGCCGCTGGATATTAATACGCTGTACAATGTCCATGTCGTTGAGGAGCTCATACAGCTCACTATTGCATCAGATGCGGAAATCACCGCCAACTCGTACTGAACCGAAGATCTTACGCAGTACTTTTCTCTCGAACACACTCAAGACTGCTGCATCAGTACTTAATAGGATCCATGCCTCTGCGCCGACGTTGACAGTTGGGACGATCACGGCCGGTAACATTGTTGGGGTCATGATTGCGAGTAGTGGAAATTGGACCTCAGTGGCGAATTACGTGGAGAGCATTCTAAGACTGAAGAAGACGGATCTTGAGGCTGCAGAACATGTGGGCACACCGGCATAGATGAAACTGGCACACGTGTCAAACGAAATTCGAAACAGGGACCGGGACGAAAGCAATAGTGGAGACACTTAAATGTCTCTTCAACTTTCGGCACGCAATCGGGACGCGGATATGAACACGCAGGGGCCAAAAGGGCCCAAGGGACTCCACTCCGAAGTAATACCACCGTAGTTCCGGAATGGGCACAACAAGTCCACGAGACGAGGGGGGGATTTAGTGGGTGAGGGCCCCACACACGGAGGATGTGACGACTCGGCGTAAAAAAAAGGCTTCAAGGTTGCAGTCGTACTCTCGTATGTGTTTGTAATCTGTAATCCTTCGACTCCTTAACCTCACTTGCCTACTTCTTCTCCTTTTCCCTATCTCCTTTATTATCCTCTCTCTCTCTCTCTCTCCCTCCTTTAGAACGTACTACAATGGGACATTTGGACCTCGGAGTATTGTACTTGTAAAGGGTGTTTTTTATAGAGGTATAGAACTTTAAGTTGGCATTACTTTTCAAGATGGCGACCGATTTAACAGCTGTCAAGTGATTTATTCTCAGTTTGGTTTGGCAATTCATCATGAATAGACTCACGCCTGAACAACGCTTGCAAATAGTGCAATTTTATTTCGAAAATAATGGTTCTGTGCGGAAAACGTATCGCGCACTATGGTGCGCTTTATGGGCTGGTGGAATCATTGGTCCGTACTTTTTCAAAAACGATGGTGGCCAGAACGTTACAGTCAATGGTGATCGGTATAGAGCCATGATTACTAACTTTTTCATTTCTGAATTGAATAACCATGATGTCTCCAGGAGATGTGGTTTCAACAAGACGGCGCAACATGTCACACAGTTCGTGCCACAATAGATTTATTGAAAGACACGTTTGGTGACCGCCTAATTTCACGTTTTGGGCCTGTGACTTGGCCTCCAAGATCTTGTGATTTAACACCGCTAGACTACTTTCTGTGTGGCTATGTAAAGTCATTGGTCTATGCGGTAAAGCCACAAACGCTTGACCATTTGGAAGACAACATTCGCCGTATTATTGCCGATATACGGCCACAAATGTTGGAAAATGTCATCGAAAATTGGACGTCCAGATTGGACTACATCCGCGCCAGCCAGCCGTGGCGGTCATATGCCAGCCGTCATATTTAAAATGTAATGCCACAAGATTATCTTTCGGATAAATAAAATTCATGTCAATCGAATAATCCATCGTTGTTTTATTGCAACTTAAAGTTCTATACCTCTATAAAAAAACACCCTTTACTACTTATGACATTGTCCTTGTACTTGTACTTTGATGTTGAATTTTATAGCGTTTGCTCGCCCTACCCATTCACATATGCTGGTGTAGGGCATAGTGATTGGAAATTTGAAATGCATTTCAACTAAATACTTCTAAACTTTTTTTTTTCTAAATCTCTCTCTCTCTCTCGTATAATTCGCATTATTTTTTCCCGATTATTTTTTTTTCCAAACAATAATTAAGTAGAGCTGAAGAAAACTAACATGACAACACTTTTAGTCAACAGTATTGAATTTATTTTGCTATTGTTGTTGTTATTGTTGTTGTTATCGTTTTTGTTTATTTAGTTCCTTTAGTTTGTTTGTTTAAATATTCATATCGCATAATAGCCACCATCACCATCACCACCACCACAACCACACCTCCAACTGCCCCTCTTCGCAATGCTCTTTCCTACACAGCAAACAAAGCTTAGAAATATAAAAACCGAATTTATTTTTATTTTTCATATAAACGGAGAGAAACAGAGAGAGAAAGAACCTAAAATATATACACACACATATGTACATGCATGATACATAGAAAAGAGTATTGATTGCATGATTGTATTGGAAAAAAATATCAAAAAAATGTTCCACAAATTTGTTGTTGTCGTTGATATTTTTGTTTCCGACGAGATAAAAACGAAGTAGTGGGTTAACCATTTAGTGGTACGGTCTGGCAATGCTGCCAGTTTTTAAACTATTTTCATGTGAAGTGTCGCGTCATTTGTTTAGCGACGGATTTGCCAGGAATCGTTTACAAATGTGTGTCATTTAGCAATCGAAAACCGCGTGTTGTAGGATGGTATTCCGTGACCACTTTTCGAGCATTACAAGATGATTATGGCAACCATAATCGACCTACAGTGCCAGAAGTTTGCCACATAATAAAATAATTTGAAGAGCATGTAAGCTTTATGAATGCGGTTAGGCTTGTGCACCATCAAGCGAACTGTACGCTTTTCAGAGAATATCGCTGTTGTTAGAGAACATGTGGGCACGACCATCGAACTCTCCGATGAGTTCTCGAATCTGGTTATACCTCTGAGGATCTGCAAGCTCATAATTGATAATGCGATCGTCGATTCCGTCAACGACAGGTGGGCGGCCTCGGACACGGGTAGAACGGCTCGTAAAATCCGGCCAAGGCTGGATGAGGGGCGCACAATGAGTCTACTTAAACTCCAAAGAGGCGCGCTCAGTGTAGTTGTCGGTGTCATTACGGGGCATTGCATTATGGGTACGCATGCGAGGCGCATTGGTCTTGCTAACGACTTCTGCAGAAGCTGCAGAGATGAGGAGGAAGAGGAGACTGTTCCTCATCTGCTGGGTACATGCCCGGCTCTTTGCCAAAGGAGAAGGAAGTACTACATGGACGAACTGGAGGAACTGTCAAGAATTGACATTGGCAGCCTGAATCGATTCATCAGGAGCTCCGAGCGGTTTCGAGACTAGGCGATAACGGATAACTGTGGTAGCACAATGGACCCAATGCGGTCTAAGTGAGTCCATCCAAAAAATGTTCTTGGATGGGCAGCCACCTATACCTACTTATCTACCTAGAGAACATGTGGTAGATAATCTGAATTTGTCAATTCAGGCTGGCACATTATTGCCTCTGGGGATTCCTCTGTCTTACCTTAGGTTTCCTGAGGGACTAATGGGAAAGAGAAACGTTCATATTTTCTCAGGGGACATTGCATAATGGGTAGGCGCAAGGAGGGCCGTTTCTTTACCTGCAAATGGCTTTTTTTTCGAACGTCCCCGGCCTCACACTAACGTCCGCATTACGTAGGGACACGTACACACTACAGTCCGGACTGTAGCGGGTAAGGGAAAAGTAATGGCAACGAGAACATAAATCAGATACAGAACTTAATCACAAGCTGAATAAAGTAACAATAAACAGGACCTACCTATGACAAGAACGAAAATACATTTTTTAAATAATAATTTACAAATTAATGTCAGCTTATAAGCTACGTTTTATATTACAAACATTACAATTAAAATCAATAAAATCATAATATAAGTTAAAATCCTTACATAATCTACGAAGAGGAAGATTACATCCATAGTTCGTTCTATAAAAATCTAAAGAAAGAGGACGAAAGTGCCGTGAAAATCTTGCTGGAATACTGAAATTCAGGTTATAAAGCAAAAACTCAGAATCGATATCACCTTTAACCAGATTAAAAACAAAACAAAGCCTTAAAACAGCCCTTCTACGTTCTAAAGTTGGAAGTTTTATCAAACCTAATCCAACCTCATATGACGGAAACCCATTGGCACAATCCCATCCTAAGCCACGTAAACAGAATAATAAAAACTGCTTCTGCACACTGACTCTATTGAATCACTATGACAACGATAGTATGGATTCCAAATAATAGACGCATACTCCAAAATACATCTAACAAGTGAAATGTATAGCAAGCAGTCTTATTATATAAGGATTAATGAATTCCCTAGCCCACCATTTTCACAAAACCAAGAACAGCCCGAGCCTTGCCAATCATCATACTAATATGATCAATGAAAGACAATTTTATATCCAATAATACTCCCAAATCAAGAAATGTAGTCACAGTTTCCAAAGGGCAAGAATTAATCACATAAGTGAACGAAATTACGCCTCCGTTAAGATCCATTAAATTAATTCTGCACCAAGTTACAAACAAATCAATATTTCGCTGAAGAACAGCCTGACCATGATCATCATCAAAAGTATAAAATAATGTAACGTCGTCAGCATACATCAGAATATTACAATCAGAAATAGCACAAGGAAGATCATTAAGAAACAATAAAGACAGTAAAGGACCCAAATGGCTACCCTGCGGAACACCAGAAGTAACATATACAGTCTTAGACAATACATTCCTAAACAATACCCTCTGAGTCCTAAGGGAGAGGTAGGAGTCTAGCCAACTAGATGAATAATATCAGGAATACCGATTAATAAAAGTTTAAGAAGCAAAATTCTATGATCAACCCTATCAAAAGCTTTACTGAAATCAGTATAATTTTTTTTTTTTTTGGGAAAACCAGCACTCAGGGGATGGCCCCTACTCAAGCAGTGCATTGTGCAGGTTTAGGAAAATATTAAGGTGGAAAGAGGGAGTAGTGTTTGTGGACATTTGAATTAAACTCAAGATGCGAACGGCAAGGAAACGAGTTGCTGCTAGGTGACTATATAATGGCCAGTGCTATACATTCACCATTAGACAGTCTACAGCAATCGTCTCCAAGAAGCCCGCATCTTAAGGTTATTTGAAATCAGTATAAATAACATCAGTCCGAGCTCTGGCAAGAAAACCCCTGAAAACATGTGTAGTAATTAGTGACAGTCGACGTGCCTTTTAAAAAACCATGCTGGAAAGGGGCTTTTGCTGAGGTTGCAGATCATTTGAAGTGGAAGACAGAAGGCTCAATATGTGCCAACTCAACGGGCCTTTGTGTAAGCTTGAGTAAGCTTTAATATAAAAAACAGATACAGCTCCTGTCTTATGCTAAGCCGGCAGCATTACGCATTTTAATGACAAAAAATTTCATAAAAAATCTCTACAATGGATAACTCTTTACGTTTAGAAATACAATACAAACGTAAACGAAACAACAGTCATTTCAATACCAGCAAGTATTAGACGATAAACTCTCTTTCTATCTCCTTACTTCCTCCCCCTTCCTTTTTCCTCACTGTATGCAAGAGTGTGTGTGTTTGTTTTTGTTTGCCTGCTTAATGTATCAACAAATTGTGATACACGAGTGGGTAGGTATGTATGCCTTTTTAGAGAATCTCTTTCTCCCCATCTCTTAAATCTTTACCATTTCAATTAAATGCTTTAAATGCTCTCTCTCTCTGTCTCCCTGAGGGTAAAACATGAATATTCGCCACATAGACACACACACATTTATTGGTTGCCTTTAAAATACTCATACTTATACGCTGTGCTTCGGTTGTATTGTTTTTTTTTTTGGCAATTTCCATATAAATTTTCTCTGTTATACTACACATACACACAAACACATACTACACATAAAGCACGGTGTGGATTAGATTACAAATACGCTGTCCGCTATCTCTCTAATAGCGTTTAAAGGCTGTACAAATAGTAGCAAATTTCACAAGACAGTGCCGTTGGCTGTAAAGCAGTTCTAAACGTGTAGTTTAGCCCTTGAAACATACATAATTGGTCATTACAACCCTTCAGTCAGGATTACGACCTAGTTTCTCACACCACTTATGTTGTGTGTGTTAATTTTTTTATACATGAGTGGCGGAACCTACAGTTTAAAGTCGACTCCGAACGACAGATTTTTGAGAAACTTTTTCATGGCAATTTTATTTTCCTCTCAGAGTTTTTACCAGAATTCTGCTGAGAGGAAGTCGCCGAATAAATACTTTTTGTATTTTTTGTTTTGATAAGCCAACACACTATCTACTAGGCTACGGCGACTACTACTAATAGGTAGTGTGCTGTCTTATTAGACGTATGGCCCCGGTTCAAACCCCAGCTCAGACATCAAAACGCAATTTGAAAAAATAGTTCTTCGGCGACTTCCGTTCACCAGATTTCTGAGAAAACCTCTGAGAGTAAATAAAATTACCATGAAAAATTTCTCAAAAATTTGCCGTTCGGAATCGACTTTAAAGGCACACAACATATGTAAGTAGTGTGAGAAACTACGTCATAATCCTAGCTGAAGGGTTGTAATGACCAATTATGTATGTGTAAGGGGATACTCGTAAAAAGAGGACCACAGCTCCATTGAATCCGGCCGCCACTAATGTATGTTCTCTCCTAAAATTAGATGCAAAATGCTGCTGCGTAATCAGTTGTAAGACAGAAATATCAGGCACTGTACGACACTGTACAACGTATATATCAAGGGTCCGCCAAATAACTTTTTTTTTTTGAAAGTGCTTTAAAAAAAAACTACTGAATATTTTCTGAAATTTCTTTTTTTATTTGAAACTACAATCCTTCCGGTTAATAATGGAAAATAATTTCATTCAAATGGCTGCCTCGGCTGGCCATGCACACGATCGGTCCAATTTTTAAGCACATTATCGATTGTGTGCAGCTGTATTTCACGAATGGCTTCACGAATATTGTCCTTTAAAGTGTCAATTGTCTTTGGCTTGTCGGCGTAACACTTATCTTTGACGGCACCCCAAAAATAATAGTCCAACAGTGTCAAATCGCAGCTCCGACGTGGGCCAAACGACATCAGCTCTGCGGCTGATAATGCGATCTTCAAAAACAGGGTGCAAAAAATCGAGTGTAGCTTCGGCTGTGTGGCACGTAGCGCCGTCCTGTTGAAACCAAATGTTGCCAATATCCTCCTCCTCTTAAATTTTTGCGAACAAAAATTCGTTCAACATGGCCCGATAACGATCGCCATTGACTGTAACGGCCACTCCTTGCTCATTTGCGAAGAAAAATGGCCCAATTATGCCTCTGGACCAAAATTCGCACCAAACAGTGGCTCGTTTTGTGGGCGTCGGCTTTTCAATGTATGCGTGCGGGTTTTCTGTGCCCCAAATGCGGCAATTTTGGTTGTTTACATACCCGCCAAGATCAAAATGAGCTTCATCTGAAAAGATGATTTTTTTTGCCTGGCGTAGGCTACTGCATGGCCAGCCGAGGCAGCCATTTGAATGAAATTATTTTCCATTATTAACCGGAAGGATTGTACTTTCAAATAAAAATAAAGAAATTTGAGAAAATATTCAGTAGTTTTGTTTTTAAAGCATTTTCAAAAAATAAAGTTATTTGGCGGACCCTTTACCAGAGGCTTCTGCATTGACAAGCCAAAAAAGGGATTTTCATTTTTCTGGATCTTTCAAAATACTCATCTCGTTTCGTTAGACCCTTTAAAACAAAATATTTATTTCCCTACCAAAACTATTTGCCCGTGTATATGTAATGTTTTAACGTTGAAACAGCCATTTATACACCCAGTTTTCGATATTTGAAAATGCGACAACGATAACAACATATCGGAGAACAACAACAACAAAAACCAATAAAATAAGCAACAGAAAGAAAGGAATTCAATTGTTCTTTATTGAATCACTACGGAAAGCAAAAGCAACAGCAGCGCACCGGCAGCATTAATAATACGCAAACAATGATGGCGTTATTTTTGGCTAAATGGACACAGGGAATCGGAATATATTTTCACATGCTACCGACAGCATAAGTGGTCAATCAGTCGATTGAAAATTTTTTATGAAAAATTAATGTTTTTAATAATAAGGTCAAAGGTCATTGTTTTATATATTTTATTTTCATATCCAGCTCAATAGTACATTGTCCTACGCAACCTTACATTGTAATTTCTAGCTACAATTTATCTAATATTAAATTTCTATATAAAGGTCAAAGGTCATTTGTCTAAATTTTCAATATTAAGGTTTCCCAACTTGTTAGTTCATAAATAATTGGAATTATTTTTAAATATCCACGAAATTTATGCTTTCCACTGGTTATTCGTAAAAAAGGTCAAAGGTCACACTATGAAACTTGTAGAAATAATAGGGTGTTTTTTATAGAGGTATAGAACTTTAAGTTGCAATAAAACAACGATGGATTATTCAAATGACATGAATTTTATTTATCCGGAAGATAATCTTGTGGCATTACATTTTAAATATGATTTCTGGCATATGACCGCCACGGCTAGCTGGCGCGGATGTAGTCCAATCTGGACGTCTAATTTTCGATGACTTTTTCCAACATTTGTGGCCGTATATCGGCAATAATACGGCGAATGTTGTCTTCCAAATGGTCAAGCGTTTGTGGCTTTACAGCATAGACCAATGACTTTACATAGCCCCACAGAAAGTAGTAGTCTAGCGGTGTTAAATCACAAGATCTTGGAGGTCAATTCACAGGACCAAAACGTGAAATTAGGCGGTCACCTAACGTGTCTTTCAATAAATCTATTGTGGCACGAGCTGTGTGACATGTTGCGCCGTCTTGTTGAAACCACATCTCCTGGACATCATGGTTATTCAATTCAGGAATGAAAAAGTTTGTAATCATGGCCCTATACCGAGCACCATTTATTGTAACGTTCTGGCCACCATCGTTTTTGAAAAAGTACGGACCAATGATTCCACCAGCCCATAAAGCGCACCAAACAGTCAGTTTTTCTGGATGTAACGGTGTTTCCACATACACTTGAGGATTACCTTCACTCCAAATGCGGCAGTTTTGTTTGTTGACGTAGCCATTCAACCAGAAATGCGCTTCATCGCTAAACAAAATTCGCTTATGAAAATCGGGAACAACGGTAATCTCGTTTTGGGCCCATTCGACGAATCTACGCCTTACTTGATGATCGTTTGGCTTCAAATCTTGCACGAGTTGGATTTTGTAAGCACTCAAACCAAGATCCTTCCGCAAAATCTTCCATAAAGTGGATGGACACAGATGCAATTCCTGTGCTCGATGGCGGATGGACTCATTCGGGTCTTCCTCTATGCTACGCTCTACAGCAGCAATAGCTTCTTCTGTACGCACCGTACAGCGTCTCTGGGGATGCGTGTTATCAATAAGAGTAAACGTGGTGCGAAAACGTTCCATGGTTAATCGAATTAACTGCTCTGATGGACGATTTTGTCGACGATAAAATGGACGTAGTGCGCGATACGTTTTCCGCACAGAACCATTATTTTCGAAATAAAATTTCACTATTTGCAAGCGTTGTTCAGGCGTGAGTCTATTCATGACGAATTGCCAAACCAAACTGAGAATAAATCACTTGACAGCTGTTAAATCGGTCGCCATCTTGAAAAGTAATGCCAACTTAAAGTTCTATACCTCTATAAAAAACACCCTTTATTCTGTACCTTCTCCTCGATGATATGCCTTATTTAAAACGTTAATACTTCATTAATTATGTTGCAATATTCCTTACTGGCAACGTGCACAATGTGCAGCGTATAGAAAAGGTGTGCAACCTGCATCCTTAAACAACTAATAAGCCGAGGACGTTTATAAGCAAAATTAACAAATACAACATGGGAGAGATATGCATACATATGAGTGTGTATGTTTAGGCTGCTGCGTATATGAATGTGTGTGTGTATGGTGTGTGTGTGTGCGTGTCTGCATATCCCTTAAGTACTTAATGGCATGTTAGTAATTTAATTAATTGTTGTAATTTAAAATTTTAATTTGCCACAAGTGCATTTTGTTTACCAACAAAACCACAATAACAATATAACACTTAAAGTGGAGCACAGTGGGACAAAAATTAGGAAAAACGAATTAAAATAATAAACAAAATTCAAGTTGTGTGCGTGTCCTTTAACTGTTAAAAGTTAGAAACCTTTTAAACTGATTAGTAGGTTTTCAGAAAACCTGAAGAAGAAGGAATAGCTACAACACGTTCTTTGAGGCTGTCATACACTAACTAAGTTCCCCACAAAACTGATAGCATTTATCAGGAAATATACAATGAACTGGATTAGGGGCTACACAATGGGCTTAACTTTTGATGGTTTGGACTTTCTTCTAGAAAATACCGTCAGGTTTCAACCTGCTTTCCGAATATTGTACTTTTAAACCAAACAGCTCCGATCCTGGGCAACTATTTGCACTTGACCCATCCACGTATACCACAGGATGGACACAATTTTCGAACAGTATGTAGCCGCCAAGCTGCTCAATTCATTCTTATTTACTTAGTCTTGTTGAAAGCTTTTCTCAAATTGTTTGCTGGCCCTGTAAAGTGCAATTTGTCAGGTCATAAGGCCCCTGATAAATCTCGTGTCAGACTTGTTTTCCATTATCCTAAGCATAGTTTACATAGCTCTCGTTCTTATTAGCATACGTAAGGGGTTTAAGTCCTATAGAGTCTTTAGCGCCGTTCTTCTCTTCCCAGTTTTACCAACACAGGCTTGCCACTTACCACATATAGATCGTATGGTATACGTCCCAGAAGATCGTCGGACAGCTCAGCAGATTAATGGCGAATATTGGAGGACCGCTACCGGCGAGACGGAGACTGCTGATGGATGTTGGAAACAGCATTATGCTTTAGGGGAGCGAAATTTGGGCCGAAACACTAGATGTTACGAAGCGGGCAAACTCACTTGTATCGGTACAGAGAACGGCTGCATTGCGTGTCGCGTTGGCATATCGTACAGTATCCGCTCCGGTCGTACTGGTGATAGCGGGTATAATCCCTGTGGATCTGCTGGCGGCAGAGCGGATGGAAATTTTAAGGCGAAATCGGCTGGAAATCACATAACCGGTTACTTCAGGGGAAACACCATTTCAAAATGGCAACAACGGGTGGAACGAGAAAGATAGAGGAAGATGGATCGCGAGACTTATCCCGCACTTAAGGCCATGGATTGGTCGGAAATTTGAAGAGATAAACTACTACGTTACACAGATGCTATCGGATCACGGATATTTTAGAAAATATCTGCACAGAATGGGCAAGGCCGCCTCCCCTCACTGTCTGTACGAGGAAGGGAAGATAATTGATGACGCAGAGCACACTGTTTTCGAGTGTGCACGCTGTCAGAGCTATCGCTCTGTACTGACGTGTATAGTCGGAACGATCACAGCCGCTAATACTGTCGGGGTTATGACTGCGAGTAGTGAAAATTGGACCTCGGTAGTGAATTACGTGGAGAGCATTCTAAGACAGAAGAAGAGGGATCTTGAAGCTGCAGAACGAGTAAGCATGTCGGCATAGGTGATACTGTCACACGTGCTAAGCGAAACCGAAACGATGATTTAGACGAAGAAAGGAATAGTGGAGACGCTTAGATGACTCCTCAACTTTCGATTCGCAATCCGGACGCGGATATGAACATGAAGAGGCCAAAGGGCTAAAAGGACTCCACTCCGAAGTAATACCACCGTAGTTTCGGAGTGGGCACAAACAAGTCCACAGGAGACGAGGGGGAATTTAGTGGGGGAGGGCCCCACACACGGGAGATGTGATGACTTCCTCTATGGTGCGGTTAGGTACATTTACCCCTCCTCGGCGAAAAAAAAATATACGTCCCCTACATAAATCTTGGTTTACACTCCCTAGACTTTATTGCCTTCTTTGA
This sequence comes from Sarcophaga subvicina, assembly GCA_936449025.2. Classification (NCBI taxonomy): domain Eukaryota; kingdom Metazoa; phylum Arthropoda; class Insecta; order Diptera; family Sarcophagidae; genus Sarcophaga; species Sarcophaga subvicina. The sequence continues at coordinate 105,976,809 of OW388084.2, forward strand.
AATGGTTTCTATGTTAGCCTTCTATGTCAGTTTACTGTCCAATAATATTTCCAAATATTATTCCTGCATTCGTATGCCGACATTGACACAGTAAAACGCCTTAAACAGGAAAGGCAGCATTGGTAATGACATGTCCTGTGAATGAGCATTGTACTCCAGCAAGAAAAGTTTTTGAAAGTGATTTCGAAAGAGTTTACAGAAGGCGCGTCTAACCAAAGTTTTGATGATAAGACCAGGTTAAGAAGAACCACTCGACGTTTGTTGTGAAACATTGGAAGATAAAGTGGATAGGAACTTATCTTATAAAGGGTCTGCCAAATAACTTTTTTTTTAAATGCTTTAAAAAAACTACTGAATATTTTCTCAAATTTCTTTTTTTATTTGAAAGTACAATCCTTCCGATTAATAATGGAAAATAATTTCATTCAAATGGCTGCCTCGGCTGGCCAGGCAGTAGCCTACACCAGAAGATGCCGATTTGGCTTCAGATGAAGCTCATTTTGATCTTGGCGGGTATGTAAACGAGCAAAATTGTCGCATTTGGGGCATAGAAAACCCGCACGCATACATTGAAAAGCCGACGCGCCCAAAACGAGTCACTGTTTGGTGCGGATTTTGGTCCAGAGGCATAATTGGACAATTTTTCTTCGAAAATGAGCAAGGAGTGGCCGTTACAGTCAATGGCGATCGTTATCGGGCCATGTTGAACGAATTTGTGTTCACAAAAATTGAAGAGGAGGAGGATATTGGCAACATTTGGTTTCAACAGGACGGCGCTACGTGCCACACAGCCGAAGCTGCACTCGATGTTTTGCGCTCTGTTTTTGAAGATCGCATTATCAGCCGTAGAGCTGATGTCGTTTGGCCACCACGGAGCTGCGATTTGCCACCGTTGGACTATTATTTGTGGGGTGCCGTCAAAGATAAGTCTTACGCCGACAAGCCAGAGAAAATTGACGCTTTAAAGGACAATATTCGTGAAGCCATTGGTGAAATACAGCTGCACACAATCGCTAATGTGCTCAAAAATTGGACCGATCGTGTAGGCTACTGTATGGCCAGCCGAGGCAGCCATTTGAATGAAATTATTTTCCATTATTAACCGGAAGGATTGTACTTTCAAATAAAAAAAAAGAAATTTGAGAAAATATTCAGTCGTTTTTTTTTAAAGCATTTTCAAAAAAAAAGTTATTTGGCGGACCCTTTACTTGGCCTTTGCTAACTGGTTTCTGAGGAATGACTATGTAAAAAGTAGAAGAAGAAAACTTTGTTTTAAATTTAAATTTTCATTTAAACAGGCTTCATTACTTTGTCATCAAGCATAAGTACTGACTTTAATACAAGCTTAGCATGGTCTGGCTTAAGTTGTAAGCCAGTAAAGCTTTTAAAGCTGGCTATACGGAAGTGCTTTGTGATGTAATTTAAACAAAAAGAAGAGAAAGAACAGTTATGTATATTGTTTAAATGTCTTCTTCTTTTTTGTTTTTTTTTTTGTTATAAATTGTCCAAAAGTTGTGTTGTTTATTAAGGCAGTTTATGTTGTATAAGGCAGGGAAAGGTTAGGGGAGTGTTGTTTGTAGTTGTAGTATCGTTGATAGAACGGATATCCTGTTTTATTTTTTTTCTTCCATTTCATATTAAATGATCATTTAATGTGTTGTTATTGTAGGCATTATATGTATGTGTTTGTGCCATATACACATCCACAATAAGTGGATACATTTATAAGGTTTACCTAAAAGTATGCAACATTTTTCATCAACAACACACAAACGTACAGAGGCATACACGCACTCGGTATTGTTAAAACTTACAGGGTATTTTTCTTTTTTGAAACCATTTCCGTTTTCCTGTAAATAAATATGAATGTAATGTTGTATGCGTTAGTGAGTGAGTGTGTGCGTGTGTGTAGGTCTGCAACAATGCCTGTGTTATGTTATGTTTTAATATTTAATATTTTATATCCTTGAGCATATTGTGCTGATATATGACATACAATTAAGCATTATTTTTCTTATTGTTGTTGTTATTATTGTTGTTGGAATTTTGTATATAAAAATCGGAGCCCTGTCTTCTTTTACTATCCCATTCGTATTCTCATCAATTATACATTGTCATCGATTAACTTTGTTTTCCTTTTACTGGAGAAATCTTTCAATTCTTGTGTCCTTTGCTTGGCATTCCATTCTGTTTTAAAGCAAATATTTTGTGGAAATGTTTGTTGACCTTAAAACGAATTTTTTTTTTTTTTTTTTTTTTTTTGAGTTAAAGTTCCTGGCACCTGTTAGAACTTTTTCCTTTCATTTGTTTACCGTTTTGCTGCTTGACATTTGGCATTGTTTACTTACCAGAAAACAGTAGATTTTCTTGCTTTCCGCTTCATTTTCATTTTTGTTTTGTTTTAAAATTATAAAAAATTTATGAAATTTTGTTCGCGAAATGAGTACATGTAGAAATGGGGAAGGTAACCTCAAGATAGTTACCCAACCTAATATCTTAAGAGGAATTTTATTCAAATTGAATCCCATAAAATCCTTTAAATTTTAATCGTTTTTTAAGTAAAAAATTTAATTTCTGTTACATCATCCTCGTCCTTTTAATAATAAAGTTTGTTTCCTTGATTTTTAAGTTACAAAAATTCTTATTTTGTTTACTTTACACTTACAGGGTGGCTGATATAAAGGGTGTTTTTTTTATAGAGGTATAAAACTTTAAGTTGCAATAAAACAACGATGGATTATTCGATTGGCATGAATTTTATTTATCCGAAAGGTAATCTTGTGGCATTACATTTTAAATATGATTTCTGGCATATGACCGCCACGGCTGGCGCGGATGTAGTCCAATCTGGACGTCCAATTTTCGATGACTTTTTCCAACATTTGTGGCCGTATATCGGCAATAATACGGCGAATGTTGTCTTCCAAATGGTCAAGCGTTTGTGGCTTTACCGCATAGACCAATGACTTTACATAGCCCCACAGAAAGTAGTCTAGCGGTGTTAAATCACAAGATCTTGGAGGCCAATTCGCAGGTCAAAAACGTGAAATTAGACGGTCACCAAACGTGTCTTTCAATAAATCTATTGTGGCACGAGCATTGTGTGACATGTTGCGCCGTCTTGTTGAAACCACATCTCCTGGACATCATGGTTATTCAATTCAGGAATGAAAAAGTTAGTAATCATGGCTCTATACCGATCACCATTGACTGTAACGTTCTGGCCACCATCGTTTTTGAAAAAGTACGGACAAATGATTCCACCAGCCCATAAAGCGCACCAAACAGTCAGTTTTTCTGGATGTAACGGTGTTTCCACATACACTTGAGGATTACCTTCACTAGAAATGCGGCAGTTTTGTTTGTTGACGTAGCCATTCAACCAGAAGTGCGCTTCATCGCTAAACAAAATTCGCTTATGAAAATCGGGAACAACGGTAATCTCGTTTTGGGCCCATTCGACGAATCGACGCCTTACTTGATGATCGTTTGGATTCAATTCTTGCACGAGTTGGATTTTGTAAGCACGCAAACGAAGATCCTTCCGCAAAATCTTCCACAAAGTGGATGGACACAGATCCAATTCCTGTGCTCGATGGCGGATGGACTCATTCGGGTCTTCCTAAATGCTACGCTCTACAGCAGCAGTAGCTTCTTCTGTACGCACCGTACAGCGTCTCTGGGGATGCGAGTTATCAATAAGAGTAAACGTGGTGCAAAAACGTTCCATGGTTAATCGAATTAACTGCTCTGACGATGATAAAATGGACGTAGTGCGCGATACGTTTTCCGCACAGAACCATTATTTTCGAAATAAAATTTCACTATTTGCAAGCGTTGTTCAGGCGTGAGTCTATTCATGACGAATTGCCAAACCAAACTGAGAATAAATCACTTGACAGCTGTTAAATCGGTCGCCATCTTGAAAAGTAATGCCAACTTAAAGTTCTATACCTCTATAAAAAACACCCTTTATAATGCAACAAAGTAAAGCGCTATATTTTTTAATTTTTTTTTTAATTTTATTGTTCAAAAGCAAAAAATTTTGGAAATAACCTCAAATTTTAGAATCAGTACAGATTTGTTCGAATTGGCCACCTTTGGTACGAATTATGGCCTACAAACGGCCGACAAAGCTATCACAGGCTGCACGAAAGTGGCTGTGCGGTATTTTGGCCCATTCCCGGCGAAGCGCCGTCTTGAGATGATCGACACTTTGGTATTTTTTTTAGTAGGAACCTTACTCTCTAAAATGCCCCAGGCGTAAAAGTCCAACGGCTTGAGATCCGGAGATTTTGGTGGCCATTGTGCGGTAGAAATGAAGCGAGGAACCTCCTTTTTAAGACATTCTTGGTTGACGCGTGCTGAGTGCGGTGGTGCTGAGTCCTGTTGGAATGCCCATGGTCTGCGGCCGAAATGTTTGTCTGCGCAGGACTTCAATACTGTCCTTAAGACATTTTCCCGATAATATTCGGCATTTATTTTGACCCCACGGTCGGTGAACACGAGCGGGGAGCGACCATCGGCCGTTACGGCGGCCAATACCATTACCATCGGCGGCGCTTGAGTTCTGGTGGCCAATCGCAGGTGTAAATTTTCAGCTGACCTCTTTGGCAAGTAAACCCGATCATTTTGTTTGTTCACAAACTGCTCAATTTGGAATGGCTTCTCATCGGAGAAAACCAAATTCGGTAACTGGCCACTTTCGTGCAAGCGAAGTAACTCCTTGGCTCTTTGCAGTCTAACTTTTTTTTTGTCCATCGGTGAGCTCTTGGACTATTTGGAACTTCATTGGCTTTAGTCCAAGCTCATCTTTCAATATGTGTTGCATCCGTTCTCGCGATATGTTCAGCTCACGAGTAATTTTTCTACCACTGCGGCGTGGATTTCGATCAAATCTGGCCTTCACTTTTCGGATCATTTCTGGTGTTGTTACCGTTTTTTTTCGTCCACTTTTTAGACGCGATGCAATACTGCCAATATTACGGTAACGTTCCATGGTACGAGAAACAAAAGATTTATTCACATTTAAATGCTGGAGGGCTCAAACGATAGCCTGCTATGGTTTTCCAGTCAAATATAAAGCAATCACACTATCACGCTTGAATTCCATTACGAATAACTTTTTTTCTGAATGCAGTAGGACAAAATGCTTTTGTAAGCTTGAAAATAATAAAATGAACTGTCACTGGAATAAATCTGTCAGCTGTCAGACGAGCGGTTTACAAATGATAACAACCTGAAGTTGGTTGCACTACATATCAGCCAGCCTGTAGTTCTGCGTCATTTCTTTATATAGGCATACCTTCCCCTTTAGATAAATTTAATATTGTTACGTTTTTCTGAAAATATATTTTACGTTTAGTCGTTTTGCTTTAAACATGATTTCTCAGTATTTTAATATTATTAAGGCTGCTATTGTCTCTCTCACACACCCACGGCCACACAATCCTTTTGGCAAAACTCTCGACACTGGTGCAGATATTCTAACAAAACCAAATATTTATAAAACGTTAATAAAAATACATGCAAATACGACAACAAACATTAGATACGTTCGTTAGCATTAATCTTATCTCCCGTATTGGTTAAACAAAAATGATACAAAAGGACAACGACTCAATAATGCCGACTAAAGGATACCCTTTACCTGGTTGGTGTGTGAAGGCTCAGGAACAAAACTACCATTTCACAGCTTGGTGGAGAGCAGTTGCAGACATATGGAGACCTTAAGTGTAAATTATGGCCTCCAGTGTTATGATCGGCAGCTCGAGATGGATTGCTTATCTCATAAGGTGTTTTTTTTTTGTCTTGGGCCGGAGGTGGGAATCTTCGAGACATTTTTGTTCCAACAAAAGAGTGCTCGACATTCACCATCACTGGTGCCTACGTACTAAACCCACCCCCTTTATTCTTCAACCACTCTCCTCCCCGCGGGACTGCCGTTAGGTATTACTTCGCGGTGGACTGGTTAGCTTTAAAGCTTTATCACACTAAGTCAAGTTTCGCCGCCAGCCTTCGGAGTTCTAGCATAACTTCAGCCATTCTCTGGCTGTATTGGCTCCATAGCCTCATATGGCCTCGTCAGTGGATGCGTCAGGGGGAAAGAACAGAGGCATTGTGGGGGCTGGGTGCCTATGGACTATCTATAGCAATAGAAAGTGATAGAACAGGTTTGCTGCTGGACTTAGATAAGGCCAGACTGAGGTTAATTATTGGTTTCATTACAGGGCATTGCGAGATTAGATCACAGCATATGCACAATTGGTCATTGCAACCCTTTATTTAGGATTACGACCTAGTTTCTCATACCACTTATGTTATGTGCGTTGATTTTATACATGAGTGGCGGGACCTACAGTTTAAAGTTGACTCCGAACGACAGATTTTTGAGAAACTTTTCATGGCAATTTTATTTACTCTCAGAGTTTTTGCCAGAAATCTGCTGAGAGGAAGTCGCCGAAGAACTACTTTTTGTATTTTATTTTGATGTCTGGCCTGAAGCTCGAACCCTGGCTTTTCGTCTAATAAGCCAACACACTACCTACTAGACCACGGCGACTTCTTTTGGCTCTATTGGCTCCATAGAATCCTAGAATTCAAAAGAAAGTATCATGTCCAAATCTGTGCAGGTACTTCCTGAAGCACCCATGACCGGTTTGGAACTGGGTCACGTAGTAGTTCAGCTCGCAAATGTTTGTTCTCCATCCAAAGGGTTACATCGGGGACAAGGTGAAATGACCACCTCCCCTTTAAACTGTTCTCCCATTGTGACTGCCATTTGTGCATGGAAGTCCTTCGTTCCTTAGCTTTTATAGCTGCTGTTTGTCCTGGATACTCGAGATGGCGAAAGTATGTGCGCCTCATCTCATGCGCCTATATGTCTATTGGTATTGACTGACACTGTCCAGAAGCCACTTATTTGTCTAATCGCCCTTAGACGATACATCGAGGACAGTATCCTCCTTGTCGTCCCCACGGAGAGTGCCTCCGATCATATTGGGCAAGCTTATAACATTATCGACGTTACAACCCTCGATATTATCCTCCTCCTGAATGGACATGATCCTCTAATATTTGGCATCATTCTCGCCAGTACTTCCTGTTACAGATGCCTTTTCGCCGATGAATTTCACGTGCTCCTTGAAGCTCAGCCTGTCGTCGATAATCAAGTATTTTATGACCCAATTATTTTACCGCCCTCTTCGATGTAATCCTAGGGCCTTCAACTGTCACTTCCATAAGGTGTGCGATGTACGATAACGACCTGGCACAGTATGAAAGTTGCCTGAGGAAAGTTAGTGGGCATTCGGTCACGGTCTTTTCTTTTCTTGGAGTTGTATGGGCCCAATTTTAGACACCGCGATTGGGTGCAGTTCTGAGAGCTTATTTTGGATAGGAAACTGTACTGGAAGAGGAAACTGATACTATTATTCTCTATATGACGACCATGATTTCCCAGATTTAATTTTTTATTGGCACAGCGGTCAGATATACCTCGGAGAATTCATGCTCAGAATTAACAGCCTATATAGGTCTGGAGCCCTACGAGGCGACGATAGCAGCATTCTCTACATAAGAAAAGATTGAGAAATTGTCAAACACGTAGAACAGTGAAGCGCTCTTTCAAAGGCAACGATAAGTTCCAATATGAGCATCACTTGGAAGTCCTAAAGTACAGCACAGAATAGTTAAGACCGCCAACTGAATTTTACGGATTATTATAGATAGACAAGGCATCTACAGAGCATAATAGTCACGGGTGTAAACGTTTGTAGATTATACCTGCTAACGCTTCGAACACTTGAATGTTTGGCAAGCAATGGCTGTGATCAGGTCCCAGTTTGTTGGTCACACCGGTGTTCTCAAGTATAAAAGGCTAGCTTTTAACCTTTGAACGCATGCTTTTAACGGTTATTACAGATAGAGAATGCAAGTACAGAACTTGGCAGTGAGGGATATGGATATTTGATCCATTCAGTGCTTTAAATAGGGGACAGGGTAAGCATAAAAGACATGGACTTGCTATCGTTCATTAGAAAAGCGGTAGATCTGTCAAACAATGTATAGAACCGGGATGTTTACAAAGCATCTTGTAAGTCACAGTGTCCTGTAAATAGGCCTGGTCTAGAATTTATTTCTAAAGGGTGTTTTTTATAGAGGTATAGAACTTTAAGTTGGCATTACTTTTCAAGATGGCGACCGATTTAACAGCTGTCAAGTGATTTATTCGCAGTTTGGTTTGGCAATTCATCATGAATAGACTCACGCCTGAACAACGCTTGCAAATAGTGAAATTTTATTTCGAAAATAATGGTTCTGTGCGGAAAACGTATCGCGCACTATGTCCATTTTATCGTCGACAAAATCGCCCATCAGAGCAGTTAATTCGATTAACCATGGAACGTTTTCGCACCACGTTTATTCTTATTGATAACTCGCATCCCCAGAGACGCTGTACGGTGCGTACAGAAGAAGCTATTGCTGCTGTAGAGCGTAGCATTAAGGAAGACCCGAATGAGTCCATCCGCCATCGAGCACAGGAATTGGATCTGTGTCCATCCACTTTATGGAAGATTTTGCGGAAGGATCTTGGTTTGCGTGCTTACAAAATCCAACTCGTGCAAGATTTGAAGCCAAACGATCATCAAGTAAGGCGTAGATTCGTCAAGTGGGCCCAAAACGAGATTACCGTTGTTCCCGATTTTCATAAGCGAATTTTGTTTAGCGATGAAGTGCACTTCTGGTTGAATGGCTACGTCAACATACAAAACTGCCGCATTTGGAGTGAAGGTAATCCTCAAGTGTATGTGGAAACACCGTTACATCCAGAAAAACTGACTGTTTGGTGCGCTTTATGGGCTGGTGGAATCATTGGTCCGTACTTTTTCAAAAACGATGGTGGCCAGAACGTTACAGTCAATGGTGATCGGTATAGAGCCATGATTACAAACTTTTTCATTCCTGAATTGAATAACCATGATGTCCAGGAGATGTGGTTTCAACAAAACGGCGCAACATGTCACACAGCTCGTGTCACAATAGCTTTATTGAAAGACACGTTTGGTGACCGCCTAATTTCACGTTTTGGCCTCCAAGATCTTGTGATTTAACACCGCTAGACTACTTTCTGTGGGGCTATGTAAAGTCATTGGTCTATGCGGTAAAGCCACAAACGCTTGACCATTTGGAAGACAACATTCGCCGTATTATTGCCGATATACGGCCACAAATGTTGGAAAAAGTCATCGAAAATTGGACGTCCAGATTGGACTACATTCGCTTCAGCCGTGGCGGTCATATGCCAGAAATCATATTTAAAATGTAATGCCACAAGATTACCTTTCGGATAAATAAAATTCATGTCAATCGAATAATCCATCGTTGTTTTATTGCAACTTAAAGTTCTATACCTCTATAAAAAAACACCCTTTATATTATGGATAAACAAATTTAATACTACCGGGCCTATTAACGAGATATCGGGTACCATTAGAGTAACCCAGAACCGGCTGCAAAGAATCTTTTGAGGTTATTGTGAAGATTTCATGTCTTCAGTGTTTTTTTTTTTAGCAGGGAACAACGGAGTACCATATGTAGTCTGCTTGACGATCAGGCAGTCTTTACTGATCGTTCGCAGATGAAGGCTACACTGGGGTGGCATTAAGATGCAGTAAGACCCCCCAACCAGTGCAGTAAATTCGTTCGCAGATGAAGGCTACACTGGGGTGGCATTAAGATGCAGTAAGACCCCCCAACCAGTGCAGTAAATTCGTTCACAGATGAAGCCTACACTGGGGTGGCATTAAGATGTAGTAAGACCTCCTAACAAGTACAGTAAATTCCGGGCTGAGGTGACTACGATCGTCAAGGCAGCAGAACTGGTGTGGAAACTGATTGTAGCTGGAGATACGTTCGGCATTTATGTGGCTGCTGTGAAGGCTGTCACTATGTTTCTGGAGAGAATCCTGGATTCCGGTTTATTGTGATGTGTTGGACAATGAGGCTGCATATAAGCAGGCAAGAGAACGAGTGGCAAATGGCTTGAATGTGATTGATCGATCGGTTAGATCTCCCTTAGGATATTTCGTCAACCCAGAGAAGTATTCGCCAGTAGTTTGAAAACCAAATAACTTTTTTTTTTTGAAAGTGCTTTAAAAAGAAAACTACTGAATATTTTCTCAAATTTCTTTTCTTTTTTGAAAGTACAATCCTTCCGGTTAATAATGGAAAATAATTTCATTCAAGTGGCTGCCTCGGCTGGCCATGCAGTAGCCTACACGATCGGTCCAATTTTTAAGCACATTATCGATTGTGTGCAGCTGTATTTCACAAATGGCTTCACGAATATTGTCCTTTAAAGCGTCAATTGTCTCTGGCTTGTCGGCGTAACACTTATCTTTGACGGCACCCCACAAATAATAGTCCAACGGTGTCAAATCGCAGCTCCGAGGTGGCCAAACGACATCAGCTCTGCGGCTGATAATGCGATCTTCAAAAACAGGGCGCAAAACATCGAGTGTAGCTTCGGTTGTGTGGCACGTAGCGCCGTCCTGTTGAAACCAAATGTTGCCAATATCTTCCTCTTCAGTTTTTGTGAACAAAAATTCGTTCAACATGGCCCGATAACGATCGCCATTGACTGTAACGGCCACTCCTTGCTCATTTTCGAAGAAAAATGGCACAATTATGCCTCTGGACTAAAATCCGCAGCAAACAGTGACTCGTTTTGCGTGCGTCGGCTTTTCAATGTATGCGTGCGGGTTTTCTGTGCCCCAAATTCGACATACCCGCCAAGATCAAAATGAGCTTCATCTGAAAAGATGATTTTTTTTTTTACCAAAATCGGCATCTTCTGTAAGTCGATCGCAGGCCACTTAGCGAAGCGAAAACGCATTGGATGGCCAATTGGCTTCGACTCCTGAACCAATTGGACTTTGTATGGCGTCATACCAAGGTCTTTATGCAAAATTCGTCTCAATGATGTCTCCGAAATGTTCAATTGTTGAGAACGACGGTGAATTGATGTTGATGGCGCTTCTCGCACACTTCCGGCCACAGCAGCAATATTCTCGGGTGTACGCACTGTTTTTGGCTTTTCACGCTTTCTTTTATCGATGAGGATGCCAGTTTCTTTCACTTTTTTCACAAGATAAGGAACATACGGAGCTGACGGTGGTTCTCTTCTTCCAAAGAAATTTTCGTACGCAATTTTCGCACACATTCTGCAACATTACACATGATTTTCAAAGCAATGTCGCGCAATATTTCCCAGCGTTGTTCAAGCGTATACACAAACATATTCGTTCAGCGGGAGGATAAAACTAATTATCTGTCAAATCAGACATGAGCTAAGTGTTACCATTCACGAAATAAGCACTAGTTGAACAAAAAAACGTTAGATGGCGGACCCGATAGCTTTAAAGCTAACCAGTCCTCCGCGAAGTAATACTTAACGGCAGTCCCGCGGGTGGGAGAAGTTATATTTTGTCTTCGCCTGCTGTCTTACTACCTCTTAGTATTTTGATAAACCCTTTTACCTCAGTTAGATTACAAGGATTGTGTTGTATTCTAAAGTAATTCTCTACAGGACTGTTGCTTATTTCGAAATTCATTTCAATTTTTAATTTAAATTCCTTTCAATAACATGGACCTTTCAGAATCATTTTACAGATTCACTGGGTTATAGCTGCAGATGTTAATGGTCTGCTGGTTATTTAAGCTAACAAGTGGTGATTTTAGCTGCAGCAACACAACATAACCTAGAACAGTACAGCACAATACAGCATAATAATACTGCAACAGTTGCAATTAAGTTTGGCAGAGAGAAAGAAAGAAAAAAAGCAGCAACTACAACAACAACAACAATAATTACATTTAAAATGAACACTTTAACGGATATGCTATAATAATATAAACAAACAAGCATACCAACCAACACCACAGCCAACACACATCTGTCTATACAAACAAACATCATTTGTTGTTTTAAATGGAAAAATATACAGCTTACAGACGTACTTATGTATGTGTATGTAGGTAAATAGAGAGTAAAACAGGTTCGGTTTTTGCTTTAAAACACATGTTTAAACAAATAAAAAAAAAGTAGGCTCTCACTCTTTACACACACGAACACATATGTAATGTTATGTTTACTTTAAAATGCACGTATTTAAATAGGCTCTTATGGTGACACTGTCGCTTTGCCTCACTCTCTCTCTCTCTCTCTGTATGTCTCTGTATGTCTTTTTTTTAACACACAACCAGGCTGTTGTTTAAGTGTTTTGTTTTGCATTAATTTGAATTTAAACGGTATGTGCACACTCTCTCTCTGTACACAGTGTTGAGCGTTTCTGATTAAGGCGGCTGTGTGCGTGAGTTTATGGTGAGTGCATTAGGGTTTGTGTACGTGTTGAAGTGTTGAATTAAAATTATAAAACTGCGTATGTGTGTGTGGCTAAAAAGTACTTTACGCTCAAAACATTTAAATTATGTGGCCTTTAATGGTTGTTTATAGGGTTGTCTGCTAGTCAAGCATCAAATAAGCAAACCTTTATTCGTGCTTAAAACCGGAGATAACTTTAGTTTTTCTGTTAACATTTCATTTTTACATTAACGAAGAAGTCATTAAAGCCTAAAGCAGTTATTTTCTTTGTAAAACAAAAGGCCATAAATTACTTGTTAATATGCCTTTCTGTTACACTGACACCTTTTTCTTTGCCGTGAGTAGCTGTAAGGCTATAAAAAAATTTCCTTTAAAAAAAAAAACCAAAAAAAAAAAAAAATTTAATTTTGTTTTTTAATTATTTATAACAAATTGGCGTGAATTATGTGCTGCAATACAAAAAACGTTTTTTTTTCTTTGTTCTTGGAAAATTTATGTTCCATGTTAGCAAAACAATTTCTATAAAAATTTAATAAGGAAAACAAAAGAAAATAATGAATTTTTTCGAAGTTAGTTTTACAAAAAGTATAAGTATAATAAAAAAATTGTGCATGATAGATTGCAGCCTTAAACTGTAAAATGTAAATATGTACATACAAAAATATTTCGAACATATACATAAGTTTAAAAGAAATATTAAAAATTTTTTTTGAAAAACTTAGAAACTCTTTAATGTTCGAAAATTCCTACTCCAAATAAAGCTTGATTTTGAACTTTAAAATAAGACCTAAGGCCTGTACATAACAAATACATAAAAAATTTGATTTAATTTTTAAATTTAAAAACCTTTTCGAATTTTCGAACATTGAAATTCTAAAGAAAAATTTAAATTCTTATTGTTAACACATTAAAAATTAATATGTTTATTGAGAATAAACATTTGTAAGCCATATTCGAAAATTCGAACTTAATATCGAAAAAACTAAATTCACTAAAACCCATATGGAATTATGTTAAATCATTATTTACGACCTTTATATAATAAATATATAAAGATTTTCTTTGTAACTTTTAATTTAGAACCATTTTCGTATTTTCGAACATTGAAATCTTGAAGAAAAAATTAAAATTTTATTTAGAATATATAAAAAATTTATGTTTTTATTGAAAAACAAGGTTTTTCATGGATGTTCGAAAATTCGAACTTAAGTTCGAAAATTTTCTAAGTTCATTAAAATCTTTTTCCATGGTACAGGATTATAAATATTTACTATTTTTAATAATTTCCTAAGTTCTAAGAGACTTAAAGGCTGTTGTATGATAATATATAGTAAGAATATTACAATTTTTGTATTAAAGCTTAAATATATGTATAAAGATTTTATTTGAATGTATGTATATAAGTTTTTACTTACCTGTAGCAGCGTGGAAATGAAAATAAATAAAACAAACAAATAAAAATATTTGCTTAAGAGAGAGGAGAGAGAGAGAAAAAAAATTGAATTGAAGAAAGCAAAGTAACCAGCGGGGAGGAAACTCAAATAAACAAGTGGAAAAATGCCAGGGAAGTGATATATTTTTATCACTTGTGTCCTATGCTAAAGCTGACTGGGTTTTTTTTCTTCTTGCTCTTCTTCCACTGGTTTCATATGCAAAACTTCCGTTACAAGGAAGACACGATCTCACAGTGATATGTTTTATTGCAATAAATGTTACACAGAGAGTGTATGTGTATGTGTGAAAGAGTGTGTATTAATGTTTAATACAGTTTCCTTTTTCGTTGCGTTAAAAGTAAAACGTATATGAATTTCCTGTTTACACACAGACAAACACATGCACAAACTCCCTCACTGATACACAAACCAGTCGTACACAATGTTTAAATTCTTTATCAAACAACATAAATATTATTTATTATTTTATCACTTTCTTTCTGTTATTTTTTCACTCTTTCCCCCTCTCTTCTCTTGCCTTTATAGCAGGCATAAATAATGAACGTGAAGAAGTACAAGTAAGAAAAAGAAAGGCATCCTTTGACTCTTACCCACACACTCCTATTTCACATTTTTATCAGACCAATACTGGTACACAAAGTCAGTTTATGATAAAGAGTGACTGAGTGAGAGAGAGAGAGAGGCTGAGCAACTTACAAGCATGAAAGCGTTCTCCGAGGCAAATGCTGCGAAATAATGGCATAAAAATATCTCTTTAAGTTTCTAAGCATCTACACTTTGTTATACCACCACCAACATACGCATTTAATACCGTTATAAACAAACAAAAAAAAAAAAGATTTCAAAACATCTTTCTCTAAATGTGTGTACGTATGTATGTACATATGTATTTGCATCTGTGTGTATAAGTGAGTTAAAGTGTTAAAGAATTTACTCAAGTGTAAGAGTGTTTGCTAAGCATAAACACAAACAAATAATTGAAAAAAGACGGAATTTTTCCTTTTTTTTAAATAAATGCGGTTTTAAAATACCCTAAAATAAAATTTATTATTTATTTTATAAACGAAAAAGGCCTGATTACCTTTAACTTGTTACGTATACCTGTGGTTTTTACATTTATTAAATGTTTTCTAATTTTTAATGCATTTTAAACGCATTTTCGAATTTTCGAACTTTGAATTCTTAAAGAAAAAACGAAAATTTTATTTAAAATCATTAAAAAATATTTTTATTGAACTTTATTTAGTCCATATTAAGAAATTCGAACTTAAATTCGAAAATGCAAATAGGGTTAAAATCAATCTGGAAAAACATTTTATGAATATTACAATACTTGTATATACATACATTCTTAACGAAAATTTCATTTAAAACCCATAAAAATTGTTTTTATTGAACTTTGACCCTTATTAAGCAATTCGAACTTAACTTCGAAAATGCAAATAGCGTTAAAATCAATCTGGAATTTTTTTTTATCAATATTACAACACGTGTAGATGTTAACTATGTGTAAACTTTTTCTTTGTTTTTAAGTTTTAAGCAATTTTCGAATTTTCGAACATTGAATTCTAAGATATAAATACGCAATTTCATTTGGAATCTCCATAAAATTATTATTATTATTAAAATATAAGGTTTTCGTTTCATATTCGAAAATTCGAACTTACATTCGAAAATATAAATTTTGCTAAAATCGATCTAGGAAACGTTTAGCTATTATTACAACACCTGTAAACGCTAAATGTAAAGAAATTTAGACATTATTGTTAAGTTTTACGGGTTTTTCGAATTTTCGAACATTGAATTTTTAAAGAAAAATTCAAAATTTCATTTGAAATCCATTAAAAATCCCCATTGTTTGTATTAAAATATTAAAAATTTGTAAATTTGAAAATTTTCTAAGATCTAAAAAACAAAAATAAATGCGTAAAAACATATTTTTACGAACTTCAAAAAAAAGGATATAGTAACAGCTTCGAAACAAAAGCTTAGCGTATAAAAAATTTTTGATGGGCACAATGTATACATGATCACACGTGTTGTAGCGTATCTATTTCCTTAAAATTTCTACCAGAAATAAAATTATATGCCTTTCAATTTGTTAATTAAAAAAAAGAAGAAAAAATATTGCACAACAATTTAAAGCATATTTGATTGTTTTAATATTGTCATTTAACAAAAAAAAAATCCGTTTGGTTTTTTAATTTTTTCAAAATCTAAAAAAGGATATTAGGCCAGCTTTAAAACTAAATGAACAACTGTGTTGTAATTTCATTTAAATACAAAATATAAAATATTATAAACTGTGACATAATTATTTTTATTAAATTCGCTACTTTACTAAAACGCGTAGAAAAGGATATCGGGCAAGCTTTATAACTACACCTCCAATTACTTTGAAATTCGGTTTATATACAGGTTATATAATGTTGCATATTGTGGCAGTATAATTTTTGATCAAGCAACAGTTTTACTAACGTATTGAAAAAAGGATATTTGGCTAGCTTTGTAACTAAGCAACCAATTATGCTTAGAGTTGGATTAAATATAGAATACATAATATTACATGTTGTGGCATTATTATTTTTGCTAAATTTTTAAAATATTTAATGAAAAGAATTTTTTTTTGACTTTTTTAAAAATATTTCTTGTTTAATTTTTATGTATAGTAGTGTAGGTTAGTGGTGTCTCTGATGGTGTTAAAAAATTAAAGCAATTTTTTGTGTGTTTTTCTGCAATATTTTGCCATTTTTCTTTCATTGCTACCTTTTTGTAAAGGCGGGACAACAGTTTTACGGTAAAAGAAAAAACAAATAAAAATGAAATGGTTTTGAAATGAAATATCACTTAATATTATAGAAATTTAATGTGATACTTTTCACAATTCATCAATATTAAATGACCAAATGATAGAGATGAAAAACAAGATACGAATACAAAAAAAAAATCTCACAAATGTAAACCAAAATTAAATTGGAAAAAATAAAAGATGAAATAAATAATGTAGAATTTCTTATTTTTCTTTTATTGTGGAGATTGATTGATTTCAGAATAAATCACAAGAAAGGAATTCACACAAAAAATTTCGGGCAAAAGAGAAGCAAGAAAAATATGTTTAATGGCTGCACACCATTCAAAAAGAGATCAGACATTGAAATTTAACCTCAAAACTTATAATTCGACAAATAAAAGAAATGTACGAATACGCATATATGTATGTATGTATATCCATAGCCTGCCACAAACACACGCACACATATACACATGCTCTCATCTACTCTTTGTTATCTTTTGAAGCGTTCAAATATTTATTTATATACACTCATAAGAAAGCATGTCTTAACAGTAAGCGTATATTCAGGATAATAACTGCCAATATCTATGAGTGTGTATGTGTGTATATGAAGGTTTTGTGTATGGGTTATAGAATTTCTTTATTTTTTTTTATTTGATGTTTGGCCATCAATATCTTGGTCGAAAGCATTTCGAACAAAAGAAACTTCTTTGACAGTATCAAAGTTTTATTTTTATATCCTGCTGCTGCTGTTGCTTGTGCCCTTAATGCTTCCCATGCTTCTCCTACTACTCCTCCGTAAAATGTCAAAAGGGCGGATATAACAAATTTGTTAAGAAACATATTTAGTTTTTTTTTTCTTCACAACAACATTATAAAGCATACTTTTGGGAGCTTGATTCCTTATTTTTTTGCTTTTTTTTTCCTTCTAACAAATGAATTTAAATGTTACTTAAAGGTCTTCTTACAAAGAAAGTTTTATAAAGAGAAATTAAGCATAGAAAATCTAAAATATAAAGTGTAAATTGTTGTGATATTGAAGCATACTTTTAGGTTTATAAGAAAAACGTTGCCTAAGGGTGTAGTCTACAAAATTTTTATTGCATACTTAAAGGAAACTTTATTTAAAACGTATATTTGAAATGAAAAATCAAGTTTTTGGGTATGAAAAATGAAATTCAATGGACCAAATTATTATTTACTTTCTAAAGGGTGTTTTTTTATAGAGGTATAGAACTTTAAGTTGGCATTACTTTTCAAGATGGCGACCGATTTAACAGCTGTCAAGTGATTTATTCTCAGTTTGGTTTGGCAATTCATCATGAATAGACTCACGTCTGAACAACGCTTGCAAATAGTGCAATTTTATTTCGAAAATACTGGTTCTGTGCTGAAAACGTATCGCGCACTACGTCCATTTTAACGTCGACAAAATCGTCCATCAGAGCAGTTAATTCGATTAACCATGGAACGTTTTCGCACCACGTTTACTCTTAATGATAACTCGCATCCCCAGAGACGCTGTACGGTGCGTACAGAAGAAGCTATTTCTGCTGTAGAGCGTAGCATTGAGGAAGACCCGAATGAGTCCATCCGCCATCGAGCACAGGAATAGGATCTGTGTTCATTCACTTTATGGAAGATTTTGCGGAAGGATCTTGGTTTGTGTGCTTACAAAATCCAACTCGAGCAAGATTTGAAGCCAAACGATCATCAAGTAAGGCGTAGATTCATCGAATGGACCCAAAACGAGATTACCGTTGTTCCCGATTTTCATAAGCGAATTTTGTTTAGCGATGAAGCGCACTTCTGGTTGAATGGCTACGTCAACAAACAAAACTGCCGCATTTGGAGTGAAGATAATCCTCAAGTGTATGTGGAAACACCGTTACATCCAGAAAAACCGACTGTTTGGTGCGCTTTATGGGCTGGTGGAATCATTGGTCCGTACTTTTTCAAAAACGATGATGGCCAGAACGTTACAGTCAATGGTGATCGGTGTAGAGCCATGATTACTAAATTTTTCATTCCTGAATTGAATAACCATGATGTCCAGGAGATGTGATTTCAACAAGACGGTGCAACATGTCACACAATGCTCGTGCCACAATAGATTTATTGAAAGACACGTTTGGTGACCGCCTAATTTCACGTTTTGGATCTTGGAATTGGCCTCCAAGATCTTGTGATTTAACACCGCTGGACTACTTTCTGTGGGGCTATGTAAAGTCATTGGTCTATGCGGTAAAGCCACAAACGCTTGACCATTTGGAAGACAACATTCGCCGTATTATTGCCGATATACGGCCACAAATGTTGGAAAAAGTCATCGAAAATTGGACGTCCAGATTGGACTACATCCGCGCCAGCCGTGGCGGTCATATGCCAGAAATCATATTTAAAATGTAATGCCACAAGATTATCTTTCGGATAAATAAAATGCATGTCAATCGAATAATCCATCGTTGTTTTATTGCAACTTAAAGTTCTATACCTCTATAAAAAAACACCCTATAGTTTAACTGGTCATTAAAAGGCTTCAATCCTTCAGTCCCTTCTCCCTTGAAAATAAATATAATGGTATACGCTGTTCATGCTATCAACAGCTACAGTTTCTTCTGCAGATCAGCAGAATTAATGGCATCGCTGCCAGGGGTTCTTGGCTATTTATTCTTTTAATTCCTCAAGAATTTATTATTCCAAAACCCAAGAAGAATTGGGCGAAGAATCTTGAACTGTAGCTTCATTATGACAATCTCAGCAGTTTTCAGGTGGAAATGTTTGTTGAAGTCGCCGTAGTCTAGTAAGTAGTGCGTTGATTTATTAGACGTAAGGCCACGATTCAAACCCCAGCAATTAGATATCTCGAACGACTTCCTCTCTTCCTCTCTGCAGTCTTCTGGCAAAAACTCTGAAAATGAAATAAAATTGCCAAGAAAAGTTTCCCAAGTCTGTCGTTCGAAGGCAACGTTAAGTTGTAGGCCATCTGCCACTCATGGGTAAAATTAACACACAGAACATGGGTGGTGTGAGAAACTTGGTCGTAATCCTGACTGAAGGGTTGTAATGACCAATTAAGTAAGTAACCCTTCAGGCAGGATTACGACCAAGTTTCTCACACCACCACCATGTTCTGTAAGTTTATTTCATCCATGAGTGGCGGGACCTACAGTTTTAAAGAAAAAGGAAGTGCTTTATTGCTATGCATTAAACACTTAACGTTTATATTCCCCCAGCCCACTTCCTCTTCACAGAGAGGTAATAAAAATTTGAATAAAAACAACTTGACTTGAGCTGGTTGTCATTGCAACAGTTTTTTTCTTCCTTTTTTTTCGAGACAAAAACCATTAATAAACCAATTTGTCTTCCTAACGAGGTCAAATAGAAAAATCTTTTAATAAAACGTTTGCATCGGAACTTGTGTGTGTGTGTGTTTTTTCTTTCTTTTTTATTTGGTAACCAAAAACACTTGAATACAAATTTTGAAATAAACCCCTTCAATGTTTTTGGCTTTTAAGGCAAAAGCAAAAAAAAAAGATGGGATTCGGTTGTAACCAATCGAAGGAGGAAAAAAAAAACGTTAAAAATCATATGAAAAAAATGCGTAAAAATACTCAAACAAACCCAACACTTGAGATAAAAACTGTAGCAAGCGTTTCAAATAAAAGGAAGCCATACACCCACTGCTCAAGCAATATTACATACAATGGAGCGTATATGGATCATTTCACTTTGAAAAGTTTAAATGATTTTCATTTTGTTTGTGGTTTAAAGAGAGAGAGAGAGAGAGAAAAGATCAGAAGCAAAGAGATGCTCAACTATGCGGGGATATAAAGGGTGCTTTTTATAGAGGTATAGAACTTTAAGTTGGCATTACTTTTCAAGATGGCGACCGATTTAACAGCTGTCAAGTGATTTATTCTCAGTTTGGTTTGGCAATTCATCATGAATAGACTCACGCCTGAACAACGCTTGCAAATAGTGGAATTTTATTTCGAAAATAATGGTTCTGTGCGGAAAACGTATCGCGCACTACGTCCATTTTATCGTCGACAAAATCGTCCATCAGAGCAATTAATTCGATTAACCATGGAACGCTTTCGCACCACGTTTACTCTTATTGATAACTCGCATCCCCAGAGACGCTGTACGGTGCGTACAGAAGAAGCTACTGCTGCTGTATAGCGTAGCATTGAGGAAGAACCGAATGAGTCCATCCGCCATCGAACACAGGAATTGGATCTGTGTCCATCCACTTTATGGAAGATTTTGCGGAAGGATCTTGGTTTGCGTGCTTACAAAATCCAACTCGTGCAAGAATTGATGCCAAACGATCATCAAGTAAGGCGCAGATTCGTCGAATGGGCCCAAAACGAGATTACCGTTGTTCCCGATTTTCATAAGCGAATTTTGTTTGGCGATGAAGCGCACTTCTGGTTGAATGGCTACGTCAACAAACAAAACTGCCGCATTTGGAGTGAAGGTAATCCTCAAGTGTATGTGGAAACACCGTTACATTCAGAAAAACTGACTGTATGGTGCGCTTTATGGGCTGGTGGAATCATTGGTCCGTACTTTTTCAAAAACAATGGTGGCCAGAACGTTACAGTCAATGGTGATCGGTATAGAGCCATCATTACTAACTTTTTCATTCCTGAATTGAATCACCTTAATGTCCAGGAGATGTGGCTTCAACAAGAGGGCGCAACATGTCACACAGCTCGTGCCATAATAGATTTATTGAAAGACACGTTTGGTGACCGCCTAATTTCACGTTTTGGACCTGTGAATTGGCCTCCAAGATCTTCTGATTTAACACCGCTAGACTACTTTCTGTGGGGCTATGTAAAGTCATTGGTCTATGCGGTAAAGCCACAAACGCTTGACCATTTGGAAGACAACATTCGCCGTATTATTGCCGATATACGGCCACAAATGTTGGAAAAAATCATCGAAAATTGGACGTCCAGATTGGACTATATCCGCGCCAGCCGTGGCGGTCATATGCCAGAAATCATATTTAAAATGTAATGCCACAAGATTATCTTTCGGATAAATAAAATTCATGCCAATCGAATAATCCATCGTTGTTTTATTGCAACTTAAAGTTCTATACCTCTATAAAAAAACACCCTTTATGTACGTACATCCAACAACCAGCGTAATTCCATTACATACCTTAAGAGGGCCAAAATATCGGCTATCTATGAAGAGTTTAAATCCTCATAGAAACTCTTTTCTTCAATCAATCAGCCATACTTTCGCGGAGGATGAGCCTCTTCTCATCTCCACATAGAAAAGTTCTCTAATAAAAGTAGAAGTAGAAGGTCTGAGCCTCTCTTCATCTCCACCTGCAAAAATTCTCTCCTAAAAGGCAGTAGAAAATCTGATCTTTCAGAAATCCTTCCGAAAAATTCTCTAGTAAAAGGCCGCAGAAGACCTAAGCCTCTCCTCATCTCCACCTGGAAAAATTCTCTTGTAAGAAGCAGTAGGTCTGATCTTTCTGGAATCCTTCCGAAAAATTCCCTAAGAAAAGGCAGTGGAAGATCTGAGCCTCTCCTCATCTCCACCATAAAAAATTCTCTCGTTAAAGGCAGTAGAAAGTCTGTTCTTTCAGAAATCCTTCCGAAAGATTCCTTAGTAAAAGGCAGACGAAGGTCTGAGCCTCTCCTCATCTCCAACTGGAAAAATCCTCTCATAAAAGGCAGTAGAAAGTCTGATCCTTACGAAATCCCTCCGAAAAATTCTCTCGTAAAAGGCAATAGAAGGTCTTAGCCTCTCCTCATCAGCATCTGGAGAAATTCTCTCGTAAAAGGCAGTAGAAAGTCTGATCTTTCAGAACCCCTTCCGAAAAATTCTCTAGGAAAAGACAGTAGAAGGTCTGAGCCTCTCCTCATCTCCACCTGGAAAAGTTCTCTCGTAAAAGGCAGTAGAAAGTCTGATCCTTACGAAATCCTTCCGAAAAATCCTCTCGTTAAAGGCCGTAGAAGATCTGAGCCTCTCCTCATCTCCAACTGGAAAAATCTTCTCATAAAAGGCAGTAGAAGGTTTGATATTTTAGAAATTCTTCCGAAAAATTTTCTATTCTTCTCGTAAATATATGTTCCTCTCTTACTCCTCTAGGGAGCATAGGGCCGCTTCTCGTAAAACCTGCCACATATTGTTGGCTGATATTAGATTTCGCAGAGAGTAAGTTTTTCTCTCATACAAGTTAAAGTGGATTTGATGATGCCAACAAAGTGTTGTCGTTGTTGTTGTTGTTGTTGTTGTTGAGTTTTTATCGGTTACTGTTGGTGTGTTGTTTTTGTCGTATCTTTAACTAACTATAACTGTAAATGGTGTTTGCGATTACAACCACTTTTGCTCTTAAATACACTTAAACACGCAACATACACTCACTCAGATATTTTTTTCTCTAGAAATTGTTCGCCTTTTTTGACAATTTGTAGGAACTGAGTAGTATTAAGACAGGCCAGTCAGTCACACTGGCCAAGAATATAAAAATCACAGTTGCAGCGCCATATTCTGCATCAAATAGGAAAGGAGGCTCTGGCTTTAGCTCTCCACGTCACTTCATTCGACGTGTGCAAACATGTGAACACTTTCGCTTTGTTTAGGTGACACTCTATGGTTAGCATAGCTTACCACGATATTGTTAGGAAAATGGAAAAGTCTAGACAATGATGTTTTGCTACCAAGCTGCAAAAATAAAACAATGAACTTGTTTACAAATTATCGCACTGCTTAATATACCAACAAGCACCAGCATAAAAAAATGATAAACAAGTAAACAAAAATGCAACAACAAACACTACAAGAATACATACATAATTGGTCATTACAACCCTTCAGTCAGGATTACGACCTAGTTTCTCACACCACTTATGTTGTGTGTGTTGATTTTATATATGAGTGGCGGGACCTACAGTTTAAAGGCGACTCCGAACGACAGATTTTTGAGAAACTTTCATGGCAATTTTTATTTAATCTCAGAGTTTTTGCCAGAAATCTGCTGATGTCTGACCTGGTTCTCGAACCTTGGCTTTACGTCTAATAAGTCAAGACACTACCTACTAGACCACGGCGACTTCAACAAAATACACAAACAACTATAATGAAACAGCGATGTTTACATTTATAGAGATCTCGAGAAGACGAAGCCACGAACATTCGCCTTCAATAACATTCATCAGACTGTTTACGTAGCCATATAAAAGGCAAGGCAAAGCAGGCAACTAGTTAGTAAAAGTTCTGTCAGTCTTGTGTGAAGACGCGGTGTGTCTGAAAGGAATAATCGTGGTTTGAAGATCTCCGTTACAAAGATCTGTCGAAGAATTATCTAGTAATTGTTATTGTTTACGCAAAAGAGTGCAAAGAGGAATAACAAACAAAGCAATTGTTGTTGTTTACATCAAGTTGTGAACAGTGGCACACAGAATTATACGAATAATAAAGAATTTTAATTAAACCTAAACACCAAGTTATTTTTATTTTATTTGCAATCTACGAGCTCATATTTCAAACGTTTTTTAAAACGTAAAAACATTACAAGCAGTGAACAGGCAGTGTAAACGCTGTGTCCTAAAAGTCATTTAATACTTCAAATATTTTACGGTACTTTCCCATTGAGCAGTAGGGAGAGAAAGAGGAGGGATAAGGAGAGTTCTTTGTAGTTAAATAGCTCCTAAAGGAAATATACATGAAATCAAACGTACTACAGCCATAATATACGAAATACAGCAACTACAACACCAATAAAAACATGTACAAAACTGTTATTACAACAATTTCAAAGCCATGTTGCAACAAGAAGTGGCAATAGCCGAGCAGTAGCAGTAGCACCAGCAATTGCTGTAACAATAACAAAAGAAAACAACATTTTAACGACTTTCAAAGCTGATGTTCCATGGAGATGTGATGCTCGTTTCGTTTTTTTCTCCTTTCGTCTCTGTCTTGAAAAAAAAACGGGAGCCACAAAATGTCCTGTTATTGTTAATAGTAGAGGGTGGTGGTGGTGGAGAACAGCAGTTTGTTGCATGCATGGCTGCAACTTGTTGTGATAATGAATGTTTAAAAATACCCACAGAGACAAGGAGAGAGAGAGAGAGGGTGGAAGAGAGTGCATAAAGTAATAAAATAACAACAAATGCATTTAATTTATGACTTGACAAAAGCCAAAGCAGCATGAGGCAAAAAAAAGAAAACTCTTTCACTCGCACACAAGCATTGCGTTAGAGAAAGAAAAAACACGAAGAGTGTAAAGGAGTATTAAGTTAAATGCACCTAAAAATATGCAAGAAAATATTCATAACAAAACACCCTGAAAGTATGCTATAAAAGCTTAATAATTGCATAAAACGACTGCAGTTAATGGCTGTAAAATATTATTGAAATGAAAAGAGAGTACTAAAGAGCGTAAGGGAAAGCGAGAGAGACAGAATGAGAGAGAGGGGGAGAGAGGGCAAAAGAAATTAATTGAATAAAAAATATAAGATTTGTTAAATTAATTTTTATGAAATTAATAACAGTGATTAAGTTACAGTGCAACAAAATGTTGCAAAATGCAAAATAATTTTCTTTATGGAAGCAAAACTATGCCGTAGTCTACTAGGTCGTGTGTTGGTTTATTAGATGAGGCTCAGACATCTCGAACAAAACAAAAAACAAAAAAGAATCTTTCAACGACTTCCTCTCGGCAGTCTTCTGGCAATAACTCGGAGAGTCAAATACAATTGCGTTGAAAATTTCCTTAAATATCTGCCGTTGGGAGTCAATTTTTAAATGTAGGGTCCTCTACTCACGGATAAAATTAACACACAACATTGGGTGGTGTGTGAAGCTAGGTTGTAATCCTAACTAAAGGGTTAATATCAAGTGATCAGTATTACAAAGATCTCCTGGACTGACCAGCATAAGAAGAAGACTGACTATGTACTTCCACTATATCGAAAGGTCACTAATCGCACTATTGAAAGCATTGCCGCAATGGAAGGCATTCGTATTATCTTAGCTTTCGCTCTCCAAGACGAGTTGTGTATCTAAGGAAGTGGTGTTGTGGATCTTTACCTCGTGTGTGAGTGAAACCAGCTCTTGTCATGAAAAGATTTGGCCTCTCATTTTATTTATTTATTTATTTTCTTGTTATCTGCGACTAAATTTTCCAGAACTAAAATGATCAGAATGTTTTCCTATGGAGATAGGTAGATTGTCTTGTGAGACCTTAACCTTAAAGTAGGGCTTATCAGCTTGCCTAACCGAAAAGAAGTATTTCCCTTAAAAAGTAGTGCAAAATTCCAAAGTTTTCTGTAGCAAACGTTTCTGTTTTTGTCCCAAAAATGTTCTAACTTTGTCCCAAAATTTTCTGTTTTTATTCCAAAATTTTCTATTTTTATCCCAAACTTTTCAGTTTTTTTCTTCCAAATTTTTCTGTTTTTGTGCCAAAATTTTTCAGTTTTTTGTCCCAAAATTTTTCTAACTTTGTCCCAAAATTTTCTGTTTTTCTCCTATACTTCTCTAATTTTTTCTCATAATTTTTCTGCTTTTGTCCCACTGGTATTTTTTTTGATATTGTCCCAAATTTTTCAGTTTTTTGTCCCAAAAATTTTCTAACTTTGTCCCAAAATTTTATGTTTCGTCACAAACTTTTCTATTTTTGTTCTAAACTTTTCTATTTTTTTCCTCATAATTTTTCTACTTTTGCCCCGCTGTTAATTTTTTTGTTTTTGTCCCAAATTTTTCGGTTATTGTCCCAAAATTTTATATTTTTGTCCTAAAATTTTATGTTTTGTCCTATACTTTTCTAATTTTTTCTCATAATTTTTCTGCTTTTGTCCCACTTGTATTTTTAGTTTGTTTTTCCCAAATTTTTCGTTTTTTGTCCCAAAATTTTCTAATTTTGTCCCAAAATTTCATATTTTTGTCCTAAACTTTTCTGATTTCATTCCAAACTTTTCAATTTTTTTCTTCCAAATTTTGCTCCTTTTGTCCCACTGTTAATGAGAACCCCTTAAACAATATTCATAATTTTTAATGCGCGTACAATACGGGATATAACAATGACAGACATTTTCAAATAATTTTTAATTTTTTCTCTCCCGTTGTTGTTGTTGTATTTTATGCAGAAAACTGAAAATTATAATAAAAAAAAAAACATGGAAAAATATTTTTCTCTGCATTTTTTTTTCACATTTCTTTCTGATTAAATGTTGGTTGCTATGCTTTGCTTTTAATTTTCATTTATCTACGCCTCCGGTTGCCTGCTTTTTATGTATGTTTGTGTGTGTGTGTTTAAAATGATTTCCAACAAATCAGTGTCATTCGCCATCACATGGACAAAGTTTACTTAACAAATTAATGGACCAAAAATGAATAAATGACCGTCATTCTTGTTAAGGCCTGCCTGACTGCTGGCTGCTATCACAGAAACGATGGAAACAAAAAAACAAAAAAAAAATCGAGTGAAAAACTAGGGGGAAAAAATTCTGTGCAAAAAAGAATTTCTCTCTGAAAAAACTGTTTGAAAATATTGAATCTGATAGCAAAACAATGGCCACGTTCATGGCTCACGTTCAGAATGATGTTGTTATGATGCTGTTGCTGCAATTGAGAAAAATATCACATGCTGAGGCAACTAATGCCTCCTTAACCAAAACGATACGTTAAAATTTCAAACAAAAACAATGTATTTAACCATTGACAGCGATTGTATTTAGTAAATAGGCCCGCTAGAGTAAAATTGAATAAATTTTTTAAGCATTGTGATATGATATGACCTTGATTGGTCCTTTAGAACATCGTTAATGCCAAAAATATGCAAGCATTGCTCGCTATGCTTGTCATAAAGTTTTGGGAAGAATATGGGATGTCGGAAGTCGCCGTGGTCTAGTAGGTAGTGTGTTGGCTTAGGTTAGGTCAGGTTAGGTCGGAGTAGTAGCTCTGTTATCACAAAGCTCACTTGAGCACGCATAGCGGCCCGTTGTGATGCCACGGGTGAACGCAGTCCCTGTACTAACCAAGTTCCACCAAAATCAGGGAAATGGAAGAAGTTGGTCAGCGCAAGGGCTGCACAACAAAAGCACGACTACCCCGCACTGGAAAACCAGCCAGAAAGTTTGATGAACGAAGCTATATCCTTGATGTCAATAGATGATAGCTCCGTTAGGCTAACAAGGAATGGGGAGCCAAATAACCTATATCTACACCTAGCAAGAGATGGCCACTGGCAATGAAAGTGAACAACAGTCTCCTATTCCTCAGTGGACCTGCATCCACGGCAGAGGTCGTTGAAAGGGAGCCTCATTCTTTCCGCGTGTCTACCCATGGCGCAATGACCTGTAAGCACAGCCACTGTAGTCGAGATCACATCACGACCAAGACCAAGTAATCGGTTGGTACGCCTTCTATCCATCTTGGGCCAGATGAGTCTAGCGGTGGAGCAGGACTCCACATTGACCCAGGATAGGTTGGCGTCCCGAAAGAACTTCCGCGCAATGGTCAGCTTGACCAAGGCAAGTGGCATACCCAATTCAACAGAAGAGGATTCCGGAAGGAGCGCCCCAACTCTGGCGAGCTCGTCTACCCTACAGTTTCCCGGAATTTCACTGTGCCCGGGGACCCACACTAGATGGACACTGGTGAAGCGCCCCGAGAGAAGGTCGAGACAGCGGCGACATTCCCTAACGATCCTAGAGCTAATCACAAAGCCCGATAGAGATCTTATCGCGGCCTGACTATCAGAAAAGATCGAGACGCGAGTGAAAGGAGCATCGTTGACGAGGATCCACTGAGCGGCCCGGGAAATTGCCATCACCTCCGCCTGAAACACACTGCAGTAGTCCGGCAGACGGAGAGAAATATTTAGGTCCAGTTTCCCAGAGTAGACACCGCTTCCAACCCCATTATCGAGTTTAGAGCCGTCGGAATATATATATAGGACTTCCGGGGGACGACCGTATTAGGATTCCAGTCATCCCTACTTGGAATCAGATGTGTTGGCTTATAAGACGCTAGGCCTCGGTTCAAACCCCAGGTCAGGCATCTCCAACTAAACGAAATATGACAAAATATTTCTTAGGCGACATCCTCTCAGCAAAATTTTGGCAAAAACTCTGAGAGTAAATAAAATTGCCATGAAAAGTTTCTCAAAAATCTGTCATTCGAAGTCGACTTTAAACTGTAGGTCCCACCACCCATGCGAAGTTCAGAGGGGAATGAGAAATTGGTGTGACGCAGCCTCATACGATAAGGCTGCCAGATCATTATAACATCTTACAGAAGGAAAAGTCGACCATACGGGCTGTTGGAATGATATTGTCATACTTTTTGATAGTCAGGTGGCTATCAGACCACTAGGTAGTAACACAATGAGCTCTAAGACGTACTCTGCGGCTGATGTAACACAATGGGTGAGTACTCTACATTGGAAATCTTATTTGGTTTCTACGAGAGACGCTTTGGACGCCCTTTTTCAAAGGAGAGGAAGACTATTCTGCACCTCTAGGTTGCATAGTGTTATGTCGTAGGAGAAGGAACAATGTTAATAACCTGCAAGATCAGTATTTATAAAAGAGTAATCCATTCCCTTAATGTCTCGCCGGGCTTAAGGAACGGCCGAAAAAGCGCATTATATCTGAATGGCATGCTCAAACTCTAAGGAGTCGTTCCTAGACATTGTATTCTGGAACATTGTATTCATGCGATCTTGGTCTTCTTCCTGAGCTGTAGAAACGCAGAATATGAACAAATTGTTATTCTCTTCTTTAACATATGCCCAGCTTTATGTCGTAGGAGAAGGAAGCACATGGGCTTCTAAAGGGTGTTTTTTATAGAGGTATAGAACTTTAAGTTGGCATTACTTTTCAAGATGGCGACCGATTTAACAGCTGTCAAGTGATTTATTCTCAGTTTGGTTTGGCAATTAATCATGAATAGACTCACGCCTGAACAACGCTTGCAAATAGTGCAATTTTATTTCGAAAATAATGGTTCTGTGCGGAAAACGTATCGCGCACTACGTCCATTTTATCGTCGACAAAATCGTCCATCAGAGCAGTTAATTCGATTAACCATGGAACTTTTTCGCACCACGTTTACTCTTATTGATAACTCGCATCCCCAGAGACGCTGTAAGGTGCGTACAGAAGAAGCTATTGCTGCTGTAGAGCGTAGCATTGAGAAAGACCCGAATGAGTCCATCCGCCATCGAGTACAGGAATTGGATCTGTGTCCATCCACTTTATGGAAGATTTTGTGGAAGGATCTTGGTTTGCGTGCCTACAAACTCCAACTCGTGCAAGATCTGAAGCCAAACGATCATCAAGTAAGGCGTAGATTCGTCGAATGGGACCAAAACGAGATTACTGTTGTTCCCGATTTTCATAAGCGAATTTTGTTTAGCGATGAAGCGCACTTCTGGTTGAATGGCTACGTCAACAAACAAAACTGCCGCATTTGGAGTGAAGGTAATCCTCAAGTGTATGTGGAAACACCGTTACATCCAGAAAAACTGACTGTTTGGTGCGCTTTATGGGCTGGTGGAATCATTGGTCCGTACTTTTTCAAAAACGATGGTGGCCAGAACGTTACAGTCAATGGTGATCGGTATAGAGCCATGATTACTAACTTTTTCATTCCTGAATTGAATAACCATGATGTCCAGGAGATGTGGTTTCAACAGACGGCACAACATGTCACACAGCTCGTGCCACAATAGATTTATTGAAAGACACGTTTGGTGACCGCCTAATTTCACGTTTTGGACCTGTGAATTGGCCTCCAAGATCTTGTGATTTAACACCGCTGGACTACTTTCTGTGGGGCTATGTAAAGTCATTGGTCTATGCGGTAAAGCCACAAACGCTTGACCATTTGGAAGACAACATTCGCCGTATTATTGCCGATATACGGCCACAAATGTTGGAAAAAGTCATCGAAAATTGGACGTCCAGATTGGACTACATCCGCGCCAGCCATCCGTGGCGGTCATGTGCCAGAAATCTTATTTAAAATGTAATGCCACAAGATTGTCTTTCGGATAAATAAAATTCATGTCAATCGAATAATCCATCGTTGTTTTATTGCAACTTAATGTTTTATACCTCTATAAAAAACACCCTTTATTACACAGATATCGCCTCTGGACATTGGGACCTTAAATGGTTTCAGCAGTAGCTTCGGATGGTTCCAGTGGTATATTAAATGAAAGGCTATGGCATCACAACGAGCCATAGTTGCCTAACTCTATCTATCCTCTAGGGTTGACATCATGTTTTCGATGTTTTCTTAACGGGGGACTAGGTAATCAAATTATAAAAAATTCAATTCTCTTGTGTCCCTAATGGGTTAAAAATGTTCTAAGGGGCTGAGAGCGTGTGTATGTGATTAGAAAATTACTTCCAACGTATTCGATGCAATTTTTTCTTCATTGTTGCTGTTGCCATTACTATACCATCGCGTTTAGCATATCAATGAGTTTTTTTTTTTTCTTGGAACAAAAAAAAATCAATTTAAATGGATTGGCCATTACTTAGGGAAAAAAGGGGGCAAAATAGCAATAAAAGTACGTGGTTTGAAATAAAAAAGGGGGAAAAACTTTGGTTTTTTCATACATGAGAAGGAAAAAAAATTCGCAAAATGTACTTGCCTGCAAAATTGCCATGTATAAACGATGTATCAAAAGAAAAAAACATCATTTCATTCCTAACACCAATTATGATGCTTTAAAAAATTCACCTTCTTACTGTCAAATACTAACAGAATCGGTAGCGATGCATTTCTAAGGCTATTCCTGTTCCTCGAAAAACTACTTGCCCAGAGGCAAAGCTGGACATTCACACAGAAAGCTATGCACCAATTCTTCTGCTTTCACATTCAAAATTGGGCTTAGAATAGTTGTAATGTGGATACCCCATATGCTTAGTGGATCACCATAAGAAGCTGCCTTGATGTACTGTCAAAAGGTAAGAGCGCTCTGGTCCTTTTCCTTGTTCGAGTAGGTGGAATTTGCATGCATTTTATTCAACCACATTTTTCAATCAAATATCCTTGATATCATCCAAATCATGGCAGAAGCCAAAGCTTAATTATATCTAATGCTCCCAATGATGATTATATAGGGATTTCTACGCTTTCTCATCCTGAAAATCGAACGTTCTGATAAATACTGACCAGTAATTATGTCTGCTAGAAGACCCTCTCTTCAAGCAATTTTTATTCTTTCTTTCCATTAACAGAAAAAGAAACAGAATATTGTTAGGAAAATGGATTCGTGTTTTGCTTTTACATCGTTTAACATTAAAATTATAAACAAAAGCAACAAAAACAATGGACTTGGTTACATGATAAACAAGTAAACAAAAATATACCAACAAAACCAGCATAAAAAAGGATAAACAAGTAAACAAAAATGCAACAACAACAAACACTGTAAGAATAAATGTAAATAAAAATACACAAACAAACAATAATGATGAAACAACGAGATAGAGATCTCGAGAAGGCAAAGCCGGGAACATTCGCCTTCAAAAACATTTATTAGACTGTTTACGTTGCCATATAAAGGGTCCGCCAAATAACTTTCTTTTTTTGAAAATGCTTTAAAAAAACTACTGAATATTTTCTCGAAATTTATTTTTTTATTTGAAAGTACAATCCTTCCGGTTAATAATGAAAAACAATTTCATTCAAATGGCTGCCTCGGGTGGCCATGCAGTAGCCTACACGATCAGTCCAATTTTTAAGCACATTATCGATTGTGTGCAGCTGTATTTCACCAATGGCTTCACGAATATTGTCCTTTAAAGCGTCAATTGTCTCTGGCGTGTCGGCACCCCACAAATAATAGTCCAACGGTGTCAAATCGCAGCTCCGAGGTGGCCAAACGATATCAGCTCTGCGGCTGATAATGCAATCTTCAAAAACAGGGCACAAAACATCGAGTGTAGCTTCGGCTGTGTGGCACGTAGCGCCGTCCTGTTGAAACCAAATGTTGCCAATATCCTCCTCTTCAATTTTTGTGAACAAAAATTCGTTCAACATGGCCCGATAACGATCGCCATTGACTGTAACGACCACTCCTTGCTCATTTTCGAAGAAAAATGGCCCAATTATGCCTCTGGACCAAAATCCGCACCAAACAGTGACTCGTTTTGGGTGCGTCGGCTTTTCAATATATGCGTGCGGGTTTTCTGTGCCCCAAATGCGACAATTTTGCTTGTTTACATACCCGCCAAGATCAAAATGAGATGATTTTTGCCACAATCGGCATCTTCTGTAAGTCGATCGCAGGCCCACTTAGCGAAGTGAAAACGCATTGGATGGCCAATTGGCTTCAACGCCTGAACCAATTGGACTTTGTATGGCGGCATACCAAGGTTTTTATGCAAAATTCGTCTCAATAATGTCTCCGAAATGTTCAATTGTTGAGAAAGACGTTGAATTGATGTTGATGGCGCTTCACGCACACTTTCTGCCACAGCAGCAATATTCTCGGATGTACGCACTGTTTTTGGCTTTTCACGCTTTGGTTTATCGATGAGGATGCCAGTTTCTTTCACTTTTTTTCACAAGATAACGAACATACGGAGCTGACGGTGCTTCTCTTCTTCCAAAATCCGTACGCAATTTTCGCACACATTCTGCAACATAACCAATGATTTTCAAAGTAATGTCGCAATATTTCCCAGCGTTGTTCAAGCGTATACACAACCATATTCGTTCAGCGGAAGGATAAAACTAATTATCTGTCAAATCAGACATGAGCTAAGTG
The DNA here is from genome assembly GCA_936449025.2 of Sarcophaga subvicina. Lineage (NCBI taxonomy): Eukaryota > Metazoa > Arthropoda > Insecta > Diptera > Sarcophagidae > Sarcophaga > Sarcophaga subvicina. The sequence goes on from OW388084.2 coordinate 106,010,207, forward strand.
TTACCATTCACGAAATAAGCACTAGTTGAAAAAAAAAACATTAGATGGCGGACCCGATAAAAGGCAAGGCAAAGCAGGCAACTAGTTAGTAAAAGTGCAGTCAGTCTTGTGTGAAGACGCGGTCCGTTTGAATGAAGTAATCGTGGTTTGAAGATCTCCATTATAAAGATCTGGCGTATAAATTGACTAATAATTGTTATTATTTACGCAAAAGTGTGCAAAGAGGAATAACAAACAAAGCAATTGTTGTTGTTTACATCAAGTTGTAAGCAGTGGCACACAGAATTGTGCGAATAACAAAGAATTTTGATTAAAACCTGAACACAAATTTATTTTTATTTTATTTGCAATCCACGAGCTTATATTTCAAACGTTTTTTAAAAGGTAAAAACGTAACAATCTTCAACATTCTGCCATGTTGTCGACAAGTAAGGACGTAAGGCATTTACATTTCGCTTTGTAAAGGAAACACCATTCTTTGCAAATTCTCCCCATTTTACCTTACACACCCAGTAGCTAAAGTAGTTTGTTGTTTACCAAGGTTATTATAATGGGACAATATTAGCAAATTCTGTACAGACATCATTACGTGTTACCAACAAAAGCAAAAAACCCTAAAAAACCTGACATTTTGACAGTAAAAAATCATAACGAAATAAAATGTATATCCACAGACACATTATATGGATACGGATATCATATCTGTATGTATATAGACTTTCTACAAATGTCTTCAGTTTTCTTACTTTCGAACTCCTGTATGAATATGAGCAAATGATTGTATGACTATGCTACTCCATATGTTGCCTTCAAATCCTGTGAGAGTCCTTCTTTCTTCTTTTTTAGTTTCGAACAAGTAAAGCAATCATCTTATAATTTTGCACCTGTCGTTGTAATGTTTTCATCTTCATTCATAATATTTTCAAAATGTCTTCTCTATCTTCTTATCGTTAGAAATGTATACGAGTATTTGTGTGCCTTTGTGTGTTTAAAATGTAATTGTGTATTGGTGTTATAATATTAATTCTGGGGGAATGATACCTAACTAATTTCGGGGAAAATCCGAGGGAAAGAGAGATTACCTCGTTAGTGCCTTCAATATAGCACCGTTCCCGGACTAGCTTGCCTTGCTAAACGCAAACTCTATAGCCTGGAGTTTATTGCACTCTTTATGGAGATAATAGCACTAGAGGGTCCGCGAAATAACTTCTTTTTTTTTTGAAAATGCTTTAAAAAAAAACTACTGAATATTTTCTCAAATTTCTTTTTTTATTTGAAACTACAATCCTTCCGGTTAATAATGGAAAATATTTTCATTCAAATGCCTGCCTCGGCTAGCCATGCAGTATCCTACACCAGAAGATGCCGATTTTGGCAAAAAAAAAATTTTTTCAGATGAAGCTCATTTTGATCTTGGCGGGTATGTAAACAAGCAAAATTGTCACATTTGGGGCACAGAAAACCCGCACGCATACATTGAAAAGCCGACGCACCCAAAACGAGTCACTGTTTGGTGCGGATTTTGGTCCAGAGGCATTATTGGGCCATTTTTTCTTCGAAAATGAGCAAGGAGTGGCCGCCGTTACAGTCAATGGCGATCGTTATCGGGCCATGTGGAACGAATTTTTTATTCACAAAAATTGAAGAGGATGATATTGGCAACATTTGGTTTCAATAGGACGGCGCTACGTGCCACACACACCGAAGCTACACTCGATGTTTTGCGCCCTGTTTTTGAAGATCGCATTATCATCCGTAGAGCTGATGTCGTTTGGCCACCTCGGAGCTGCGGTTTGACACCGTTGGACTATTATTTGTGGGGTGCCGTCAAAGATAAGTGTTACGCCGACAAGCCAGAGACAATTGACGCTTTAAAGGACAATATTCGTGAAGCCATTGGTGAAATACAGCTGCACACAAAAAAATTGGACCGATCGTGTAGGCTTAAAAACCAGTCTCCTTCAATTCATTCGTAAAGATCGCGTGACCATTATACCGCTTCCTGTCTGATTACAAACGCCCCTAACGACAGCTAACCATATTGTCCATGAAATCCAGGCTCAGTGTTCGCAGTGTTCGTATGATTTAATCGGCCACCCTTAGAATCTTAGCATATTCAAACTCATTTTGCCAAGTAAAGCAAATAGCCTCAAGAATTCTTTTCTCGTTAATAGTTTTATTACCACCCCCACCTGATGTAGTCCCAGAATCATACACAATGGCTTCCGATATGCCCAAAAATGCAAGTTATCGACAGATTTACTATAGAAAATGTTAGTTATCGACAAATTTGAACTTTACTTTACAACTTCTTCCCTTTCCTTCTCGTTAGTGGTTTTATTACCACCCCCTACCTGAAGTAGTTCCAGAATTATCCACAATGAAGGCTGAAAAGTAATACTAATGGCTTCCGACATGCCCAAAAATGCAAGTTATCGACAGATTTACTATACAAAATGTAAGTTATCGATAAATTTGGACTTCATTCGCCATCCCTAAATCCACCTACCATACAATACAGAGCCACACATGAGGACTAAGAAACAGAATAGTAGACCCCACTTTATTATCCCTGGGAAAAAAATTGTCTGCATATTTTATATTAAGCTCCTTTCTTCTCTTCCTTTATCCTCGCCAAGTTGTTGTACTTCCTGGAGAGTTTTCTAAGCCGAACGAAACCAATAGAGAGCACTAGGTTAGGTTAGGTTAGGTTAGAGGACGTGTACTTGTCAATTAAGACAAGTACAGTACCCGGAGGTCGAATTGGCCCATTGTACAACGTCCTAGTTGCTCACACCACTTATGTTGTGTGTGTTAATTTTTATACATGAGTGGTGGGACCTACAGTTTAAAGTCGACTCCGAACGACAGATTTTTTTTTGAGAAACTTTTCATGGCAATTTTATTTGACTCAGAGTTTTTGCCAGAAATCTGCTGAGAGGAAGTCGCCGAAGAATTACATTTTGTATTTTGTTTTGATGTCTGGCCTGGGGCTCGAACCTACACACTACCTACTAGACTATGGCGTCTTCAAAAAGTCACTGTCGAGCACTAGCTCGACATCATTCAACTACGGTGGTTCAAAATTCGCCATTTTGTTATTCCTACAGAAAAGAACCAAATTCTCACAGTACTTAAGTCCGCTCTTGGGCTCATTAATGCTCTGTAGAAACTATCCCATGACCCCTGGTAATTACGAAACAATTCCCAACTAGATTTACCCTAGAAGTGGAATACATTCCCTGCAAAAATTTGTTTCATTTCTTAATCCTAAATGCCGCAAGAATACATTAGTCCTTGTGTTTGTAACCCTTTATGTGTTTGAGAGATTTTAAGGCCTAAAGTTTGTGAAATTCTCAAACACAACCAAACATAGGGTTACGCCCCGCTTAATATTCTCTTAGTTTTTTTGTAACTCAACAACTAAAATTGTTTTTTTCGGTTTTGTTGCACAACTAAGAGTCACTTTCCTCAATTAACTTCTTTCCACTGATCCTGTATCGAAGCACTTCATCAACAAACAATTTCGGCTACTTCTCAATCCCATGCCTTTCGAGGAAGAAAAGGAAGAAATTTTTTACTTGAGAATTGGAAATGAATCTCGAAAATAGTGAAAATGCAATTGTCGACTATGAATGTCTGTGTGATATTGAGTAATAATAGGGCACAACATAAAACTCATGGTGAAGATAAAAGAAATTTCTTTGGAAACTTATTTTGGTTGAAGGGTCAATTAGGCCGGAGTTCTGCAGAGGTCTTCTGTGGCTTATTCAAAGGTTATTTTAAAAATATAATATTTTACTAGTTAAGGCATTTATAACTTTAAATTTAATGAAAGGTCAAAGGTCAACAAAGGGGCAAGAAATATTGTAGGTGAAGGGTCAAAGTTCATTTTAAAACCATATTTTCCTGTTTTTGTTTGCAGTTTTATTTGTCTTATGAGATTTACGTTTAATTTATATAACTTTAAATTTAATGAAAGGTCAAAGGTCAACAAGGGTGCAAGAAATATTGTTGTAGATCAAGGACAAAGTTCATGTAAAAACTATATTTTCCTATTTTTGCTTGTAGTTTTAATTGTCTTATGGGATTTACTTTTAATTTAAAAACTAATTTTTAAAATTTATTGACAGGTCAAAAGGTCAAACAATTAACGGGTGATTTTTTAGCAATTATCTTTTTGGCAACACTGGTTTAAACAGCTCACGCACATGTTTCGTGTTTTGTTTCACTGTCAAACATCTTCAGTTTGGTCTATAATTTAACTATGAATTGTCTTACAAACGAACAACGCTTGCAAATCATTGAATTTTATTATCAAAATGCGTGCTCTGTTAAAGAAAGTTCATCGCGCGTTTCTTCCATTTTATGGGCAGTTTAATCGACCCACTGAAGCGGCTATTCGGACCAAATTTCGCACCAAATTTACATTGTTGGACATTAAACCACCAACACGCTTACGTAGAGTGCGAACTGAAGAAAATATCGCAGCGGTATCGGCCATTGTTAATGATGACCATCAATTTTCGATTCGTTGGCGTTCGCAGCAATTGGACCTCTGTTACTCAACAACGTGGAAAATTTTGCGGAAGGATTTAGGTGTGAAGCCTTTCAAAATACAGCTGGTGCAAGAATTGAAGCCGAACGACTTACTGCAATGCAGAATTTTTGGTGAATGGGCTCTTGGACAGTTGGCCAAAGATCCATTTCTTTATAGAAAAATTGTGTTCAGCGACGAAGCTCATTTTTGGCTCAATGGATACGTAAATAAGCAGAATTGGAGCGATTTTGGAGTGAAGATCAGCCAGAAGCATTGCAAAAGCTACCAATGCATCCAGAAAAAGTCACAGTTTGGTGCGGTTTATGGGCTGGTGGCATCATTGGACCGTACCTCTTCAAAGATGCTGCGAATCGTAACGTAACTGTGAATGGTGAGCGCTACCGTGAGATGATATCCAACTTTTTTTTTGCCCAAAATGCAAGAGCTTGACTTGCATGACATGGGGTTTCAACAAGACGGTGCCACATGCCACACAGCACGCGTAACAATGAACTTATTGAGAGGTGAGTTCGATGAACATTTTATTTCACGTACGGGACCGGGTCAATTGGCCGCCTAGATCGTGCGATTTAACGCCTTTAGACTAGTTTTCGTGGGGCTATGTTAAGGCTTATGTCTATACAGACAAGCCCGCTTCAATTGACGCATTGGAAGACAACATTGAAGCATTTATTCGTGAGATACCACCGGCCGTAATGTTGGAAAGAGTATGCCAAAATTGAACTAAGCGGATGGACCATTTGAGGCGCAGTCTCGCGGTCAACATACATAATTGGTGATTACAACCCTTCAGTCAGGATTACGACCTAGTTTCTCACACCACTTATGTTGTGTGTGTTAATTTTATACATGAGTGGCGGGACCTACAGTTTAAAGTCGACTCCGAACGACAGATTTTTGAGAAACTTTTCATGGCAATTTTATTTACTCTCAGAGTTTTTGCTAGAAATCTGCTGAGAGGAAGTCGCCGAAGAAATATTTTTGTATTTTATTTGATGTCTGGCCTGGGGCTCGAACCCTGGCTTTTCGTCTAATAAGCCAACACACTACCTACTAGACCACGGCGACCTCGCGGTCAACATTTGCATGAAATAATCTTCAAACATTAAATTATATGGACCGCGTTCTATCGATTCAAATAAAGATTTCATGCATTTTTCTGAATTTTATGTCCTTTTTTTTGAAAAATTTTCCTATAGCTCTTAAAAAAATCTTCCATTACAAGAAAAATAGTTCTACGGTAAGATCAAGAGCCGTTTAAAAGGATTATATTTGATTGTATGGCTTGAAATTGTAGTCGTTTTAGGGGATTTCTAGTTAATTTGTTAATTATTTGATTCAAAATTAATAACAGGTCAAAGGTCACATTGTGAAAATTATTAGTTTGCCACGTTTTAGCCTGCCTTTTTCATAAATTATGTGTTTTTAATGTTTTTTTAAATATATCGTACCCTAATGTTATCCATTTTGACAAACGTTTCGTAAGCCATCGTCTCTCTGTAGGTATTGTGCTTAGGTATTCATTTGGAAAATGTCTACAATTTGTATTTCAAAGTTTTGTATTTTCCACATGATTTCTATTGCGAATGCCTTGAGTATCTTTTAAGTCTAAATTGCTATGTTACCAATGCCTTTCTCTCACTCTCTCTCTCTCTCTCTCTCTCTCTCTCTCTCTGTCTCTCTTTCTATCTCTCACTTACACTTGATAAAAGTTCACATAGTTATAACCCAACTATCTTATCGGCCTTAAGGCTTTACATATTAAACTTGAGCAACTTGACTGACTGACTAGCTGACTGACTGACTTACCTTTTTCACCTTCTGGTGCTTACACTCACACACTAGCGCTGATGTTGATGTGGATGATATTCTGCTTCTCTCTTCTGTAGTGGCACATGAGGCAGGCATATTGCATTTCTTATGCCACTTTTGGCATCTTAAGATTTTCTTGTTGTTGTTTTTGGTGTCATTGTAAAGGCTTAAGAATCAATATGATTTTATTTTCAAAATCCTACTAACAACAGCAGCAGCAACAGCAACAACAGCAACAAAAATATTAAATAATGCAATAAGAAAAGTGCTATAATTTCAGTTGAAGTTGTTGCTGCAAGTAAGGACCCTCCGTTGTACGTATTGTGGCCCTCGTAAGTTGAAAACTTTGTTGCCGTATGTATTTGTTTGCCTCCTAGCAAATGATGATAGTTTTTTGAGTTGTCTCTTGCTTTTGCTACGTACATACATATACCGTATATGTATAGTCTTTGAATATCTTTTATGAATTCTTAATGTGACAAGTGAAATGTTACTCAAATTGTATTTTTGGCCAAATGTTTGCAACGTTTTTTCCAAATATGGCTGTAAAGCAATATGTTTCAATGGCTAAAGTTTTCATAGTAAGTGAAAAAAGTAGTTTTTATTAGGATTTTCTAAAATATTCTTTAATTTTATTACTTTTTCAGGGGAAATTTCCTTAAAGGTCAAAGGTCATCCCAAGAAAACCTTAATTAATTTGAAAAAATTTTGCATAACATAAATTCTAGACAAAAGAACTTAAATTTTAGGTGATTATTTTCAGATTTATAACATTTCATCATGAAAGGTCAAAGGTCATTCTTAAAAATATTAACAATTTAAAAGAAAACATTAATTAATTTGAAAAAAATTTGCAGAACATAAATTCTATATGAAAGAAATTATATTTTAGGTGACTATTTTCTGATTTACAACATTTCATCATGAAAGGTCAAAGGTCATTCTTAAAAATATTAACAATTTAAAAGAAATTCAAAAGAATTATAAATATTTTTGGCAATAAATCTAAATTTTTTAGTATCTAATTACCCGTTTTCAAGGTTTTGTATTGAAAGGTCAAAGGTCATTCTTAACAATATTAACAATTTAAAAGAAATTCAAAGTAATTATAAATATTTTTGGCAATAAATTTAAATTTTTGGTATTTACTTACCCGTTTTCAAAGTTTTGTATTGAAAGGTCAAAGGTCATTCTTAACAATATTAAAAATTTAAAAGAAATTCGAAGTAATATAAATATTTTTGGCAATAAATCTAAATTTTTGGTATTTACTTACCTGTTTTCAAGGTTTTGTTTTGAAAGGTCAAAGGTCATTCACAAATTTTTTTTGCAATCACTAGATTTTTTACTAAATTTTTAGCATTCATTCATTGAACCTTGTATACAGAAACTTATATGAGAGTAACTGTCATATCCTTAGTTCTGGAACACCTTTTCTGGGCATACAATGGGCGATTTACTGTCAGTAAATATGCTTTTATTACCAATCTATATAAGCTAACACCGAATTTGCATAGTGGCAGTCTTTATAGTCATTATTTATCCTCATAAGTCTTGCGACAGCCGGTTAGGTTAAGGTATTAGACGCGAGTCCGTGGTTCAAACTCTAAGTTAAACGACTAAGGTATGAGAAACAAACTATATCTTTGGCAACTTCCTCTCAGCATTCTTCTGAGAAAAACTCTAAGAGAAGCATAAAATTGCCATGAAAAGTTTCTCAAATCTATTGTTGGCAATTGAAGTTAAACGGTAGGTCCCGCCACTCACGGATAAAATTAACACACTTAGCTTGGGTGGTGTGAGAGGGGTTGCAATGGTCAAGGAAGTAAGAAAGTAAGTAAACAATCCCGTAGATGACTAAGAATACTCGTTATAAAGGTCGCCTTAGTGGTCATAATTTACTCAAACTAGGTTTCAAGATGCCGTATCGCTAAAGCCAGACTGTGGCGCCGTAGATTTAAATTGTTTTGATAACAAAGTCTTCCGATCAGTATTTTTTTTTGCATAACTGGTCATTACAACCCTTCAGTCAGGATTACGACATAGTTTCTCACACCACTTATGTTGTGTGTGTTAATTTTATACATGAGTGGTGGGACCTACAGTTTAAAGTCGACACCGAACGACAGATTTTTTTTTGAGAAACTTTTCATGGCAATTTTATTTACTCTCAGAGTTTTTGCCAGAAATCTGCTGAGAGGAAGACGCCGAAGAAATATTTTTTGTATTTTATTTTGATGTCTGGTCTGGGGCTCGAACACTGGCTTTTCGTCTAATAAGCTAACATACTACCTACTAGACCACGGCGACTTCCGATCAGTATACATTTTTTAAATTGCTAGCCTAGCTTATGGCGACTGCTTTCTGGTGTTAAGAAAGATAAGTTGCCACCTACGTGGTGTATTCATATTCCAATTTTATTTGCAGTCCAATATGATTGCCTTGCTACCGCCAAGTTATCTGCATAATAGGTCAAGGGTCACATAAATAAAAATATTTATTTCTTCTGAATTTAAACATTTTCTTGAAACTGTTGGTGGCGTATGCTTAATTTTGTGCTGCACTATATTATTGAATATTAAATAAAGTGATACAAATTCTGTATATTTTCGAAGAATTTTCTTTTTATTTATTCTTTATCCGCTCACCAAAAACTTTTGCTTTAAGTTTGCTTTCTACTTCTTCTTAAGCTACGATAGCAATAATAAAAAATATTTTCAATATTTGTAGGGGATATAGAGGGCAGAAAAATCTTTAACATTCATGAGGCAAAAATCTTCCAAAAAAAGAAGAAAAAAATTATAAAATAAACATTGAACACCACTTCTTTTGCCTTTGACTCTCCTTCTAGCTCTGTCCTTCTCTCTCTCTTTCTTACTCTGGGCAAAATGATAAATTAAATTTCATTTAGAGCAGCATATAAGAATATAAAAAGAAAATCTCCTACAAATAAATGATAAGAAAAGAAATCCGTTTTTTGCATTTCTATTCTTCACACAATTTTCTCTCGTTTTTTGTTTTGTTTTGTTTTTTTCAATACACACGATTAGCAAATAGAGACTATGGAACTTAGAATTCTACAGACATGAGGCTATAAAAGTTTTAAAAAACAATTTGAAATTTCACAGGGTTTAAATGTTGAATGGAATAAAGAATTTAAAAGTCCTTGAAGCAATGGAAATTTCAATTGGCCGTATGGAAAGCATTGTTTCTTTGCTTGAATTAAATTGTGTCTCTTCTTTCTCCGCATTTTCGCTTAGATGATCTTTGACCTCTAAACGATTTTGAATACCTAAATTAAAATTTTTCGTATAATTCCTTACATCTTTCATTATTTATATGATTTGTTTTCAGACTATTTGAGTTTCTTTGTCTTTTTTTTTTGGTATGACCTTTGACCTTTTTTGATTGATTTTAAACATATAATTTTTTTTAATTTTAGATTATTGCCGTGCTTTATTTTTATTTTTACTAATTTTTTGTCGTTCTTTTTGTATGACCTTTGACCTTTCAATATACTAATTTTTTGTATGACCTTTGACCTTTTAATGATTTTAAATATATATATATATATATATTAAATTTTAGACTATTTTCGTGCTTTATTTTTATTTTGTCTAATTTTTTTTTGTCATTTTTTGTATGACCTTTGACCTTTCAATATACTAATTTTTTGTATGACCTTTGACCTTTCAATGATTTTAAACACATAATTTTTTAATTTAGGCTATTTCCGTGCTTTATTTTTATTTTGTTTAATTTTTTTTTGTCATTTTTTGTATGACCTTTGACCTTTCAATATACAAATTTTTTGTATGACCTTTGACCTTTCAATGATTTTAAACATATAATTTTTTTTAATTTTAGACCATTGCCGTGCTTTATTTTTACTAATTTTTTGTCGTTCTTTTTGTATGACCTTTGACCTTTCAATACACCAAATTATTTTAAACACACATATTAATTTTTTTGCAACAAAGCTTTATATTTTGAAGTGTTTCATTGTTTGCTAAGTAGTTTATTTAACATTTTCAATTTTTTTTTGTTTATCTGACCTTTGACCTTTCAATATTTTTAAACATTTAAATACTTTAGTAACAGTTTTTCTAATAATTCTTCATAATTTGAGGTTGTGGTTTAATTTGGTTTTGGTTCTGGTTTTTTTGGGAATGACCTTTGACCTTTCACTATGAAAATATCAGAAAATTAATTAAAATTTTTATATTACAATCACATTCCATTTCCTGTCTATTTGTTTCGATTCCTTTTTTTGAATGACCTTTGACCTTTCAATATTTCAAAACATTTAAATACTTTAGTTACAGTTTTTCTAATGATTCTTCATAATTTGAGGTTGTGCTTGATTTTTATTGTGTTTAATTTGGTTTTGGTTCTGGTTTTTTTGTATGACCTTTGACCTTTCACTGTGAAATTAATTAAAACTTTTATATTATAATTATTTTCCATTTTATGTCTAGTTGTTTCGTTTCCTTTTTTTTTTTTTTTTTTTTTTTTTGAATGACCTTTGAACTTTATTTAAATTTTAATTTTTCTGCCCTCTATTAGTTTTCTTCCTTTCCATTTTGTTTAATTTCTTAATTTCCTCTCTATGCAGCCACACTAATTTTCTCCATTTGTGTTCGTGCTTTTTCTTGAGTAACCTTTGACCTTTTAGTTTTTCTCTACGAGACCATATTAATTCGCCACAAAAGACCAAAATGCTTATGGCCGAATAAAAAAAATAACCAAAAATTATATTCAGAAAATGATTGATAGTGAAGGGCCTATAATCCTTTTCCTTTTCGGGTTTAAACATTTTAATCAACCTTAATCTGGTGGCCTGATAAATACTCCAATTATACCAAGCCTCTCTAAGACCTGAATCCGTACTGATAATGATAAATTGTTCCAAACTCTTAAGAAATGGCGAATCCCATTGTACGGGAAATCTGCTAAACTGTTTCACAGTGCATAGATCTTTAGTGTGGGCGATGCGGAATTTCGGTAGCCACAAGAGTTGCTGCTGGAAGTCATATTTACGCCATTCCTGGGTGTTAACAATATAGGCGTAGGATGTGTTTAAAATATCCCTATGATCAGACACTACGGACTCATTGACGACTAGCAACATCTTTTCCAACGGTTTGGGCAGTAGTTGCTGATCGAAATAGACTTCCCTTTCGTATTGGCTAAGCATGATCTTAAGGTTCGATTTCAGGAGATCATTTACGGAAGTAATTTGCTTGCCTACCAGTGTGGTGCTTAAAAGCGATGTTAATGAGGCACTAAAGCCTGAATTGACCAGAACGCTTAGAAGTATAACAAACAGATGCAGGGACCTGAACAGGCCTCGACGTTTTTCGAACTCGTGTATAGTTAAAGGCTGGGCCATAAGGGTTCTAAAGGAGTATAAAATTCCGCTGCCTATATTTAGTTGACCCAAGTGTATGCACTGTATTATAAAAAGGCTTAACAGTTCCAATAACCATAACAACCATATGGTCAAAGGCAGCGTATGTATAATATATTGGCCATGAGCTATTTCGGGTATTACGGGCACTATAATACAGGCCTTGGTATGGCCTATGGGATAGCTTCCCTCGGTTTCGTTGGCATTGGGCAATAATGAAGAGTAGGGATGTATGCCAATGTCAATTTTACGTTCCGCTGCATAGGTGAGTGTCTCCTTTTGAAAGTGATAATAGCTGAGAATGTGTGTGGGCTTAAGCCGTACCGAACCGTTTACAAAATGCAAGTATTCGTGGAATGTACGGCCTGCGGTACCGGTTATAAAGTTCTGAACACGCCTGCCAGAATGACTTTCGTAGTCGGACTGCGTAAAAAAAAGAAAAGAAACTTCAAAATATTTTGAAAATGTATGAAGCTTAGCTTATCACTTACCAAAAACACTGTGGGCGTATCCATAAACATGGGCGTATGAAAGCGATAGCCATGCACATTCTTTATGCTGTCCCTTATAAAGTTGCCACGATTCCTTAGCACCAGCTGGGTAACGTTTAAAATACGCATTTCCGGAAATGGCGTATAATTGAACACTTCATTGCGTATATCAACGGTGGTATTAGTGCCACGCCAATGATGACGTATAACCTGATACGTTAAGGCCACATTTAAAATATTCTCTTGCCAACACCAGTTAAAAAACAGGCGTATTTCGCGTAGATTGGGTTTTGGATTAATAATGCGTTTAAAAATAAAAATCATCGGCATGTAGTGCATACCCTCCGTGGCGCGACTAACTACGTCGAGTATGGGATCATGAACACTGCTAATGTAAATGAAAATTAAATTGTTCAGGCCCAGACTAAGGCACAGACGAGAATTTCTATTACGGCCCCATGTCACAACCGGTGTACGAAATTCCTCCATTAAGGCCTGCTCCAGGGGCCGTACAATAATGTGTTGTGCCCGATTATATTCACGTCTCTCGCTAAACGCAACGAAACTACGAAAATGATAAATGCCATGCAAATAACGCGTAAAATTCAGCACAAAAGCCAAATCATAATTTCCGGTCTCCATGGGCAGCAAAATGTTACATCCGACTCTTGTACAATTTATACCTGCCATCGGCTTTGTCGCTGCCGAGCCAATAAATACCAGCCATAGGATTTTCTGCATTTTTAAAGCCTTATTGAACACAACTCTTATACTCAACTGACCATAAACTGATGCATTCAAACGCTTTTTATATCGTTTGGCTAAAACGTAACATAATTTGCTTTGAAGACAAAAGGGGGCTATGAAAAGGGTGGTGGTGGCATGGTTAGAATGACTTGACCATCATGATTTTTAATGACTCTGTTTAACTATCATACGATAATGAGTTTAATTAGCCAACACATAGCAGGTAATAGCAGCCTTGTTTTACGTAAAAGACTTTTGAAGTCAAAAAAAAATTCTGTCTTATCCTTTAAGGTAGTATGGGAAATAGGCTTAGAATTACGATTTGATTTCAATTATTATTTTTTTTGTTTTTAGATAAATAATTACAAGGAAAGTTTTTGGTTTATTGGAATATTCTGTACAACTTACAAAATGTGAAAGATTTTTAGACAGGTTTTGGGAGTCTCTTGCTTAAAATATTCGTCATGGTTAGTCTATTGTACGCCCTCTTCCTTCATCATCATCATCGGATGGTGTCACAGCTCAGGAGGTTTTGGGAGTCTCTTAATTAAAATATTCGTCATTATTAGGTATTGTACGCCCTCTTTCTTCATCATCATCATCTGCTGGTAGTGACACCACTCAGGATGGCTGCCAACTCGGAAGGCCAGGTACGCCTTAGGGCTGATACCACAGTATCTTAGTCGTAAAAGCAATCGAAACTTCTTAACTCACGAAGCCATAACAATCACTTCAACTAACAATTTCTATATCCTTGACAGTTTAGTGAAATCGTCTAATTAGTGGAAGTCCAGCCAACATCCTGTACGCCATAATGTTGGCCATGTTCGCAACAGATGAGGACCAGTTTCCTTATTTATTATTATTATTATTTATTTATGAGCACCCAGAATGCATTATCTAGTAATGGTTCTGACGACTACGTTTAGCACGTTCCATGGAGTTTGAACGGATTTTCCGTGCACTCGTCTGGCCATTTCAACGACTCTACAGTTTCCTCAAATACCACAATGTCTCCGGACTTCTATGATGGATGATGGGGACTTTTGGACCAGATCAAAACTGTATATGCTGGGTTCCGGGTCATAGCGGGATACTCGGTAATGGGACGGCGGATACTCTCGCTGGATTAGGTTAACTTTCTGAGGGCGATATGATAGCTGTTCTAAACCCGCCAACTGCCACCTCTACGGCCTCGTCAATGGATGGGTTAGAGGGGAAGTCCAAAGGCGTTGGGGGAATGGATCGAGTTGTTATGTTTCTAGGTGTCTATGGCCTGCTATTGTTGGACATTAAACCACCAACACGCTTACTTAGAGTGCGAACTGAAGAAAATATCGCAGCTGTATCGGCCAGTGTTAATGATCACCACCAATTATCGATTCGTTGCCGTTCGCAGCAATTGAGCCTCTGTTACTCAACAACGTGGAAAATTTTGCGGAAGGATTTAGGTGTGAAGCCTTTCCAAATACGGCTGGTGCAAGAATTGTAGCCGAACGACCTACCGCAAGGCAGAATTTTTGGTGAATGGGCTCTTGGACAGTTGGCCGAAGATCCACATCTTTATCGAAAAATTTTGTTTAGCGACGAAGCTCATTTTTGGCTCAATGGATACGTAAATAAGCAGAATTGTCGATTTTGGAGTGAATATCAGGCAGAAGCATTGCAAAAGCTACCAATGCATCCAGAAACAGTCACAGTTTGGTGCGGTTTATGGGCTGGTGGCATCATTGGACCGTACCTCTTCAAAGATGCTGTGAATCGTAACGTAACTGTGAATGGTGAGCTCTACCGTGAGATGATATCCAATTTTTTTTTTGCCCAAAGAGCTTGACTTGCATGACATGTGGTTTCAACAAGACGGTGCCACATGCAACACAGCACGCGTAACAATGGACTTATTGAGAGGCGAGTTCGGTGAACATTTTATTTCACGTTCGGGACCGGTCAATTGGTCGCCTAGATCGTGCGATTTATTGCCTTAAGACTATTTTTTGTGAGGCTATGTTAGAGCTCATGTCTATAAAGACAAGCCCGCTTCAATTGACGCATTGGAAGACAACATTGAAGCATTTATTCGTGAGATACCGGCCGAAATGTTGGAAAGAGTATGCCAAAATTGGACTAAGCGGATGGACCATTTGAGGCGCAATTGCGGTCAACATTTGCATGAAATAATCTTCAAACATTAAATTATATGGACCGCGTACTATCGATTCAAATAAAGATTTCATGCATTTTTCTGAATTTTATGTGTTTTTTTTTTTGAAAAATTTTCCTACAGCTCTTAAAAATCACCCATTATTATCCTCTCGCTTTTAGGACGTTGTACAAAGGGTCAACTGGACTTCCGGGTACTGTACTTGTCTCAATTGGCAAGTACACGTCCTCTAACCTAAACCTTAACCTAGTTCCACAGCATTCCCTATAATTGTGCCGTAACTTACGGCGTATCAGAATGTATTTCGCATTTGAATGTGCGCCTATTAAATCCTTCTGACTAATCACAACAGCCTAAGTATTCTAATGGGGTGCTGCAGCAACAGCATTTTTAGCCCCAAGAATTTCTTTGCAGTTAAGTATTGTTTTGTTGTATTACTTCCAAGCATTTCTCATTGTTTTCTTAATTTTTTTTTTTTTGCTTTTTTTAAAATTATCCTGCACATTATTAGCAGAGTATGCTGATTTATGCAATTAAAATTCAAATTCATTTTCAATTTAACCTCCCACCTCTGCAGGAATTCGTTGGCCTGTGCTATGCTATGCTAGCATACGTATGAAAATATTTTGCTGAGAATGAAATAATTTTCCCATTTGAAATTTTCATTTAATTTTTAATTTAATTTCTTTAGATTTTTCCCCCACCATTTCGTAAATAATTTTTCCTCTCCTTTTTTTCTTTCTTTTACTTACAGTTGCTGGTACTGGTGTTGGTGTTGTTGCTGCTACTGCTGCTATAAATAAATCTCTCAGTGGCAAGCATATTTTAAAATCTGGAAGTGATTTTTCAAATCTCAGTTCATCTCTGCTTATGAGACACTGACTAACTGACTAACTGACTGACTTTGGATGCATGTGACACAAGTTCACAGGGTCCTATTTTTCTGTTGCTGTTGTTGTTGTTGTTGTTGGTATTTTCAACAAAAACCTGAAGGTATTCTTGTCTCCAGGCATTATGAAAACTTAAAATTCGTAGAAGAAGTGTAAGGAGGAAGACCTGTTAAAAGAAGTTGGGAAAAATAAGGTCTGATGATGATGATTATGATGAGAATAATTTTCATATGAAAATTGTTGGAAAATCTACAACAGAAACTGTTGCTGTAGAGGTTGCTGTTGCATAAAACTGCTTAAAGGGCATAAATTAGTATTCAAGCTAAAATCTGTAAAAGAAAATACAAGTTTTTCTCAGCAAGATAAGTAGAGGGGAGTAGAGATTCGCGAGTAATGCAGTTGGAAATGTCACACACATATTTAAAACACAATTAAATTAAAAATTTCCTTTTTTCTTACTCCCAGTAAAGCATAATGATTGTGGCATTTTCATTTTTTATATCTGCTTGGCAGGAGTCCATGTATTATGGTGTGAGAAGGTGTACAGGAAGAAGGCTTCCTTACCACTCTATTCCCACTCCTCTCACACTCATTATTTACTACACCCAATTGCCTCTTCTCTGACCTTCTATTGTAGCAGAAAACTGGCCATTTTGAAAGGGGCACAATGTTTGCTGGGTGGTGGCATTTTCCCTGTCTGAGTCCGACTTACTTGGTCATTCAAGTTATGCTCCTAACGAACATCTGTGCATATCCACGACTTCCAAAGTTTTCTTAGGGAAATTTTGGACCTTTTGTCAGTAGCTTAGATGTCAAGGTTAGGTTCCTAACGAACGTCCCTTTGACATCCGTGCATATCCATGATTTCCAAAGCTTTCGCAGGAAAATTTTGGCTCTTTTGTCAGTAGCTCAGATGTCAAGGGTATGTCCCCAACGAACGTCTCTTTGACATCCATGCATATCCATGACTTTCAAAGTATTCTTAGGGAAATTTTGGCTCTTTTGTCAGTAGCTCAGATGTCCAGGTTAGGTTCCTAACGAACGTCTCTTTGACGTCCGTGCATATTCATGATTTCCAAAGTTTTCTAAAGGAAATTTTGGATTTTTTTGTCAGTAACTCCTGTATAGTTTACAGGACATAGGGGTATCGCAGGAAATTGCATTTTACTGACGAACTTAACAGGACCTGTACGGAACTTATAATGTTTGAATATGCTACAGCACATAAGTTTTTCGATTTCTTCAGTTACGCAAGGTATTCTTTGAACGTTTCACAAGGAAGCTCAACTTTGTTGGCAGCAGAATGAAACGTTCAATATTGCCAGACTTTGTTTGACTTTTATGGATATGAAGGGGACTGATTTACTTGTGCCATTCACCGTACAATTGCGATCCTAACAAACCGCGGGCTTAGTGAAAGGCATGCAGGGAGCCTTTGCATGACTTCCGCATAAGAAGAGGATCTGAGGAGGAGGTGGAAGTTTTCCTTCCTCTCGGGTGTCAGTGCCTTTCTAGCGACTCAAAGCAGCGGTGGTTCTTAACTTTTCAATTTCTGTCATCCTTGACTGCACTCTTCAATTCAAAGATTCCTGCATAACAAGATGTATTCTGGAGTCCAAATGGTTTCTTTTACAGAATAATTGATCCTCTGGCTGATATCACAAGAGGCCTTTAGAATAACGCTGAAGTTACACATTACGAGGGGTGTTCACACTAGCAGCTGTAATTACTGGTGCTGGCCGATAGTGGTTCATGTACATTGGATTAGAATACGGCTTAAAGACCATTATCTTAGCCAAGACATTGTGAAAGAAGGAAAGACAGTTGATCTCTTCCTTACACATCGTCCACAAGTTATTATGAATTTATCCTGGGAATCTTCTTAAATACCTCAATCGGACGATATGAATTTGAGCTGCGTACTGCATATACGGTTTCAGTAATGCGGTCGTAGACACTGAAAGGCTGTCTCACGACAATCGTTGATTCTCGTGATAGTTAAGGCCGACCACGGTAGCTAACCTCTACATACATACATAATTGGTCATTACAACCCTTCAGTCAGGATTACGACCTAGTTTCTCACACCACGTATGTTGTGTGTGTTATTTTTATACATGAGCGGCAGGACCTACAGTTTAAAGTCGATTCCGAACGACAGATTTTTGAGAAACTTTTCATGGCAATTTTATTTACTCTTGAGAGTCTTTGCCAGAAATCTGCTGAAAGGAAGTCACCGAAGAAATATTTTTTTTTTCATATTTTCGTTTCGATATCTGACCTGAGGTTTGAACCCAGGCCTTACGCCTCAAAAGCCAACACATTACCTACTAGACCACGGCTACTGGTCTGGGGTGTTCATACTAGCGGCTGTAATTACTAGTGCTGGTCTATCGTGGTTCATCTACATCGGATGAGAATGCAGATTAAAGATCACTGTCTTAATTAAAAACCATCTTTAATTAAAAACCATCGCTACAGGGTCTTTGCCAAATGTTCCCTACACATCGTCTTCGAGTTATTATGAATTTATCCTTGGAATCGTCTTAGGTACGTCAATCGGACGAAATGAATTTGAGCTGCATGCTGTTTCTCTGGTTTCAGTAATGCGGTCGTAAACACTGAAAGGCTGTCACACGACAATCGTTGATTCTCGTGCCGGCCACGGTAGCTAACCTCTGTATTCCTTCTAAGAATTCTGTTGTTCTTAGCTATCTCCACCACCACTCATTATACAATTGCTTCATAAGTGGGTAAAGATCTTATTGTGATGGCAAGTTTCACCCGAACATTTTTACTTCAAGTGTGGTACGCCACTTTGATTTTCTGCGCTCTGGATTTTTGATGAATTTTTAAGTCCACTTCAAGAATCTCTTCTAAGTGCCCAGTATAAAAGGAAGCCTGAAAATCAGCATCATTAGTCGCCTATTAAACAGTACCAATACAGTCTGGTGTGGATTAATAGCAAGTCCACAGCTAGCTGCACATGTACTCAGTCTATCCAGATCTCCTATGATGATTTACTTTGGCTTTTAAGGGCTGTAGAGATTCCTTGGCACCAGTGTAATTGTCGTCTTATGCTGGCAGTTAGCTATGCCTCATAAGGACATTTCCTGTACGTAAGCCAAACTGTGTAGGAAATGTTAAACTCGTACTATAAAAAATATTTGCATTTAGTGGTCAGCATATCAATTTAAACTCCAACGCCTACGTTTAAAACCATATAAGAAGAAAAAAATGACACAAGAAAAAAAAAGTGTTGCAAGAGTAGATTACTTAAGAAGAAGGCTAAAGGCCAGCAAACATTCATCTTCCTTTTTATGATTTTTGCTAAGAATTTATCTTTTCATAGGAAAAAATTTTTTATTCGTTTTCTTTTGCACGTTATTTGCACTCTCGTTTCGTTTTGTTACGTTAGGTTACGTTACGTTTCGTTTCGTTTCGTTGGTTGGCTGGAACGTTATTAAATTTTTGCTTAATTTGCACAATTGTATGGCGAAATACATGGAATAACATGAGTGCCAACAATAATAACAACAACAACAACAACAATAATGCAGCACTAACTAAAAAAAAAACTCGTTAACAAGATGCACGTCTCACGTAGCAAGCAGAGAGGACAGAGAGCGAACGGATTCGGAAAAAGGATATGAAATCATAATAAAAATAAAAAAACAACGCAATTCCATGACATTGTTTATTTACACATACATACGCACACACACACAAGTAGTGACCATTGGCCAAGCAAAGCGAAGCCAAACAGTTGCACAGCAACAGCAACAGCAACAGCTTTCTGAAAGGAAACGGAAACAACACAAATGCTAACCATACATCCACACATTCATTGTTAATTCAAAAGAGAGAAAATAATTTATAAATAAAAAACAACAACAACAACAATAAAAGACTAGCTGCTGCACAACACGCAAAAGGTAAGTGCGTTTACACACCAACAACAACAATTTATCTTTGGGAACAAAGAATTGCTTTAAAAAAAATATAAATTTAAACCTTCTTTCAAATAGCTAACAGGACAATGTAAGTGTTATAGTATAGGTGTATTTATACGTGTGTATGTGAGTATAAGTGAATTTTTGTAAAATAAATGAATAAATGAACGGGCGAGCATTTGGTCAACCAACAGAAGCCACCAACCAACCAACCACCACACAACTTAACTGAACTGAACTGATGTTCAAAATAAATTCATGATGAGGTGCAATTTATATGCTACCGTAACCACCATATACTACTGCTCTCCATGTCCCGTTTTCACTCTCTCTGTTTTCCTCTCTCTTTTCAACATACATACTTGCTATCTATAAATACCACACAGTGAATGTCAGCGAAATCGATACAGCAAAGCTGAGTTATAAAATTGTCTCTTGTCAACAACAAGTGTACGGGTTTGCGTCTTTAATAAATTAATATTTTCTTCGGCGACTTCCTCTCAGCAGATTTCTGGCAAAAACTCCGAGAGGGAAATAAAATTGCCATGAAAAGTTTCTAAAAAATCTGTCGTTCGGAGTCGACTTTAAACTGTAGGTCCCACCACTCATGTATAAAAATTATCTCTCGTTGGCACATTGTACCTTCTGGTCACTCCACTATTCTGGAGGTTGATCCAGTGGTTGTGAGAAGCTAGGCCGTAATCCTGACTGAAGGGTTGTAATGGCCAATTATGTATGTATGTATGATCCAGTGGCCCCTGTGAACATGTACTATTTCGCTGCTGAATATTGTCCTGACAGATGTTTCCACTCTCTGATTCCAAGTAGGGATGACTGGAATCCTAATACGGTCGTCCCCCCGGAAGTCCTGGATATATATACCGACGGCTCTAAACTCGATAATGGGGTTGGAAGCGGTGTCTACTCTGGGAAACTGGACCTAAATATTTCTCTCCGTCTGCCGGACTACTGCAGTGTGTTTCAGGCGGAGGTGATAGCAATTTACCGGGCCGCTCAGTGGATCCTCGTCAACGATGCTCCTTTCACTCGCATCTCGATCTTTTCTGATAGTCAGGCCGCGATAAGATCTCTATCGGGTTTCGTGATTAGCTCTAGGATCGTTAGGCAATGTTGCCGCTGTCTCGACCTTCTCTCGGGGCGCTTCACCAGTGTTTGTCTGGTGTGGGTCCCCGGGCACAGTGAAATTCCGGGAAACTGTAGGGCCGACGAGCTCGCCAGAGCTGGTGCGCTCCTTCCGGAATCCTCTTCTGTTGAATTAGGTATGCCACTTGCCTCGGTCAAGTTGACCATTGCGCGGAGGTTCTTTCGAGACGCCAACCTATCCTGGGTCAATGAGGAGTCCTGCTCTACCGCTAGACTCACCTGGCCCATGATGGATAGAAGGCGTACCAACCGATTACTTGGTCTTGGTCGTGATGTCATCTCGACTACAGTGGCCGTGCTTTCAGGTCATTGCGTCATGGGTAGACACGCGGAAAGAATGAGGCTCCCTTTCAACGACTTCTGCCGTGGATGCAGGTCCACTGAGGAAGAGGAGACTGTTGTTCACTTTCTTTGCCAGTGCCCGTCTCTTGCTAGGTGTAGAAATAGGTTATTTGGCTCCCCATTCCTTGTTAGCCTAACGGAGCTATCATCTATTGACATCAAGGATATAGCTTCGTTCATCAAACTTTCTGGCTGGTTTTCCAGTGCGGGGTAGTCGTGCTTTTGTTGTGCAGCCCTTGCGCTGACCAACTTCTTCCAGTTCCCTGATTTGGGTGGAACTTCGTTAGTACAGGGACTGCGTTCACCCGTGGCATCACAACGGGCCGCTATGCGTGCTCAAGTAAGCTTTGTGATAACAGAGCTACCACTCCGACCTAACCTAATCTAACCTATGTATAAAATTAACTCATACAACAGAAGCTAGGTCGTAATCCTGACTGAAGGGTTGTAATGACCAATTATGTACGTATGTATGTAGATCTGAATATCAATCATTTCGCCTTACTTAGGCATCGAACCGCAATGCAGGTTTTCCTACAAAAATGTCGAACATCAGCCTCTATATAATCCGTGTTGAGAATCAATTTATCTTTTATTGTAACCACCATATTCAAATTTTTTATCACCTTGTTCCTCTCAATCTCTCTCTCTCTCTTTCCATCCCCTCTTTACCTATTAAGTGAAAGTCAGGAAAAATTATACAGTACGACGTATAACATAAAAATACAGGTTTTTGTCTTCACTAACTCATGTGACATTTTGGAAGGCAACGAAGATTTTGCTCTATGCTTTGAAAATGCCTCTTCCTTGTCTCTGCAGCTCCTGCAAAATTATATGACTAAGGTCCATATGAAGTCGCTGTAGTCTAGTAGGTAGTGTGTTGGTCTATTAGACGTGAGGCCTCGGTTCAAAACTCCAGGTCCGAAATCAAAATGAAAATATGAAAGAATATTTCTGCCAAAAACTCTAGAGCGTAAATAAAATTGCCATGAAAAGTTTCTCAAAAATCTGTCGGTCGGAATCGACTTTAAATTGTAAGTCCCGCCAATCAAGTGTAAAATTAATGCACACAGCATTAGTGGTGGGAAAAACTAGGTTGTGATCCTGGCTAAAGGGTTGTAATGATCAATTATGTATGTATGTATGTATGTATGTATAGCGAAGGCCAAGTCCCTAATATGGTTTACAAATCTGCTCAAAAAATTGTAAGCATTATACCAGCCGCATAGGCGATTGCCCCACTGCAGACTTGTTCCATGGTCACTGGCAATTCAATCTTGTAGGGTTAATCTCTCTATATTTCTAGTGATGAACTAGCTTCCTAAGGTCGAGTAGATTGCTTTTTCCGAAAGTAATTTTGATATCCAATTTATCATAGTATCCTGTACACGCCAACTGCTTTTTTTTACGCCGAGGAGGGCTAAATGTACCTAACCGCACCATAGAGGAACTCGTCACATCCGCCGTGTGTGGGGCTCTCACCCACTAAATCTCCCCCTCGTCTCCTGTGGACTTGTTCGTGCCCACTCTGGATGTACGGTGGTATTACTTCGAAGTGGAGTCCTTTTGGTTCTTTGGCCTCTCCATGTCTATATCCGCGTCCGGATTGCGCACCGAAAGTTGAGGAGACATCTAATCGTCTCCACTATTCCTTTCGTCTAAATCATCGTTTCGGTTTCGCTTGGCACGGGTGACAGTGTCACCTATGCCGACATGCTTACTTGTTCCCCTCGTCTCCTGTGCACTTGTTCCTGTCCACTCCGGAACTACGGTGGTATTACATCGAAGTGGAGTCCTTTTGGCTCTTTGGCCTCTCCATGTCTATATCCGCGTCCCGATTGCGCATCGAAAGTTGAGGACACATCTAAGCGTCTCCACTATTCCTTTCGTCTAAATCATCGTTTCGGTTTCGCTTGGCACGTGTGACAGTATCACCTATGCCGACATGCTTACTTGTTCCGCAGGTCAAGGTCTCTCTTTTACCGTCTCAGAATGCGCTCTACGTAATCTACACGCCAACTGCTTAGTGTCCTATCAAGCCCAAAGATACTTAGCTTCCGTATGTCTTTGATGCAAAATTCAAACTCGAAGTATTGTACTCGTTTCGGATCATATATTTGATGTTACGGTCTTTCATCAATTTTGAAGTCTAGTCGACCAGTTTCTTTCTACCCAACTCCACTTAGCTTGGAGTGGAGTGGGAAATGACTCGCAAAATCGCCTAGAGTCCCATTTAAAAGCGAAGAGACTTTTGGGAAAAGACTCCAACATTCGCCCTAAGATTTTCAGTAATATCAGTGACCTTAGAATATAATGTAAACTTTCGCTAGGACTCCGTTCGAATTTCAGTGACGCCAATCTTTGCACACTGTTCACACGGGATATTGGAAGGCAGGATTAGGGTTGAGTAAATTTGTTCACTTGTATGAACACACACGATGTGAATTTACTACGTTCATAGAACACAGTACGATTTCCACTGACATTCACTGTTGATAGCCCCCACTTATACAAATGCTTACAATAAAGCATGAATATGTTTCACACAACTACAGCAACTGAATCAACAACAACAACAACAACAACAACAACACCAACTACTTATGCTAGTATTTATTGTTGGCTATTGTTAGTTATGCTGCCATAGCGCATAGCAATTGCTGCTGAAGCTGCTATTGTTGCTGTGTTGCTTAATAAGAATTTTTGATTTTCAGGGATTTTTGTGTAAAGATAAGCAATTTTTTTAGATTAGAAAATACGATTTCTCCCCTTTACTTTACTTTAGTTTAGTTTCCTTGTTGTTCTTGTTGTTAAACAACAATAATAATAAAGCAATAACAACAATTCTATTCTCTGCAAAAAGAGAATAAACGATAACGGTTTCATCTGTTGGTATGCTATGCTGGTATGCCAAGTTTAATTTTGAATGTAATTTCATACCATAAAAAGGAGGGGAGGAGAGGAGAGCGCAGATGATGATGATACTGTGTTTAAGAGAGAGGTCAGATTATATGAAATTATTATTGCTTGGAAATATAAACAATTTTAAGGGAATTACTTGCAATTCTATTTGTAGGGGAATACGTACTATATACCGGGTGTTTTACAAATAATGTCGTAACGAGAATGTACTTTAGTTGCCCTCTACTTAAAAAAATAACTGAGAACCTAATATTCGCTTAAAACTTGTGCCACTTCCAGAATCACTTCCTGACAACTTTTGCAGAATCTATCAGGCTTTTTGTGTCCCATAACTTAAATTAAAGGCACTGTAATGTCACCATGATAGGGAATCTTCTGCGTGTAGAGAACAATGCAATCACAATGGATGTGCTCTAAGCTCTTAATGTTCACGTTCACAAAAACTGCTTACATAAGCCTCAGAGCGACCAATTTGATCAAGAAATATCTCAGTCCGCAACAGTCCTTAAATTATCACGCTGAAAGGCTTATGTCTGCTTAACTTGGCGAAACCAGAATATCCAATATTCCCTTGCTAAGGATTATAATCCGTTTGACGTATTCAAATGACAAGAATTTCTACTCGGTAAATTGGCCGATAGACTTTTCAAATTAAATTTTCTTTTGTAATGTGAAGCCAATTTCTCAATCGATGGGTACGTCAACAAGCAAAATTGTTATATATGGGGGGCTCGGAGGCCTCAAAAGTGATTTTTAAAGAACAACAGTTTGCTAGGCATTATGTTCTGGAAGTGTAATTGTCAAAATTACCCTCGGAAATACTGTAATTATCAGCTCGGAATACTGTGGCCTGCAATTGTAGATTATAAAATGGACGAGTAACACGACATGGCGGCTTTTGAGTGTATTGCCTGTAATGTTAACATTTTCGCAACGTCAATTGGTCGACAAGATCATGCTATTTGTTCCCGTTTTTTGTAGGGCTATGTCAAAGCGAATAATCTCTTGATCAACTGCCGCAACAAACAAAGAGACAGTCATTTGGATGAGGTTCTATTTAGTACATGGCCCGTGGTAAGATTCAATCATTATAAGCATATAAACAATTAAACAATTCGATTATTCCACTTTTGCACGTATTCGAAATTTTTAAATATTTATTAATTTTTAATATTTTGTCCATAGTCATTTATGTTTTTACGCTTTTAATGCGCTTGGGTATACTTTCCACTAAATTTTGTATGGTTTTTTTTTGGTATTTTTCTCCATACATCCTGTATCCTAATCAAAAGTTCGTCTAAATTGGTTGAAGCTCTTTCATATGCTGCCAGTCTTCTCTTAACAATTGCCCAATAATTTTCTATTGGATTTAAATCAGGGCTTTGTGGTGGCCATTTAATCAATTGAAAATGTTGATAGGGCATCCAATTTTAAACAATTTTGGCGGAGTGTTTCGGATCGACATCCTGCTGGAAAAACAGTTCTGCTTCTGGGCACTCACTTTCTTCAATGAATTCTGGCAATTTTGTTTGAAGGATACTGAGATAATTATTCTTTCTCATTATACCCTCTATTTTCACTAACGGACCAACACTCCACTAAATAAAACATCCCCAAACCATCAAATTTCCACCTCCATATTTGATTTTCTGTTTTATCTGATGCATTGGAAGTTTTTCATGCGGCCGGTGCCAATAATACTATTTTCCATCTGATTGAAATCGCTTAATTTTTGTTTCATCTGACCATATCACGCATTTCTAGTCGTCAACTGTCCATTTACCATAAGTTTTGCAAAATTATAAACGAGCTTTGACTTTTTTATGCAATACAGCCGGCTTTTTTAGCTTAATGGCGAATACCAACCCGATCCTGTGAAGTGCTCTTCGGGCTGTCCACTCGTTGACATTTTTATTTATGGCCTTGGCAGTTAGCTTTGGTGTTTTTGTGTCCTTATTTTTCATAAGACGTTCCATAAGTCAAGCATCGCCATCGGTGAGCAGTCTTGGTCGACCTCCAGTTGTAGAAACTGGCTGCACATTTCGTCGTTTTCGAACACTTAAAACCACATAGTGTAATATTTGTAGTGCTTTTCCTATTTTTCTTGCAGATCCACCTTTTTCTGTTAGAAACACAATTCTATTTTCAATTTCAACTCTTATTTTTTCATTTTATTAATATTATAAGGGACGATAATTAAGTTAAAATCACTACTGACAGCTTCTAATTATTAAAATGATGCAAAGAATATAAAATAAAGGAATTTGTATCGTTTTTTGCTTTTATACAAAAATTAGCATAACGTGCAAAAGTGGAAGAATTGACATCAAACACGTTTATTTAAATTAATTTCTTTTTGGTAAAATTTTTTGAATACACTAAAGTAATGAAAATTAGAAGAAAAAAACCTCAGCAAGAATAATCATATTCCATACTATTAAAATTTTACAAGATAATAAACGCGAAAATTAAAAAAAAGGCATCCATTTCTGCTCGCCACTGTATGTATACCAGAGATCAGCAATGAGTATTCAAAAAGATGAATAGAATCGAATCATACTCATAATTACTGATACTTATACGCATTCATACTTCTATTAAGATCATGGAACCCCTCTACTCATATTCCAAGCTTGAAGTATTTATCAGATTCGTACTTAACAACTGATTTCGGCTCTCCATAACTCAGCATATACACGACAAATGACAAAATAAGTATGAATCGCGTACGAACACTAAAATACTCACTAGAAGGTTATGTGTTTGCTCTGCCTGCTGCTGTGTTTTTTTGCTTATGTGTCTTTTTGTTGTTGTTCTAAATGTCTAACAACAACTAAGACTGTAAATTTAAAAATTTTTCTAAAGTTATGAATCTAAATGAGTAGAGGCTTATGAATCAAACATATTTCGATTGGTATGAGTTTGATGCCAACTTTGTGCGCATACTCATCGTAACCTGTACTTATAAATCAACGTTGTAGTGAGTATGAATGAATCAGAGTACATATGTAGTTAAATTTCAATATTGTTGACTCACTTACAGTGTCGGTCAAAACATATTGGACAAAATTCAGGTTATAATATTTTGTACGATTTAAAAGAAATTCGATATTTTAGAAACAACAAATACACCCTATATAAAAATACATGCCTAATTTCAGTGTTTATTATGATATTATTAAAAATTAAACAAAAAGGTAAATAAAGATAAAAAAATTCATACGAGAAAACATATTGGATTATGCAGCATGATCTAATATTTTGTTGCATAACTGCGATTTTTCAAGACTTCAGCATATCTTTTCCGCATAGAACTAATAAGATTCTCTATTATATTCATTGGATTAGCTGACCATGCCTCATTTATAGCTTGATATAATTTATTTGGATCCCTATGTGCCGATTCCCGATTTACCTTTCTATTTACTATTTCCCATAAATTTTCTATAGGGTTAAGGTCGGGTGACTGTGCAGGCCACTGCATGACATTAACGCCTTCTTGTTCCAAAAACCCTTTCACCAATTTGGTTGTGTGTTTCGGGTCGTTGTCGTGTTGAAATATCCATTGGCGTGGCATTTTAACACGGGCATGTGGCAACATCTTCTCCAGCAATATATTTTTATACATGTATTTGTCCATAATACCGTCGATTTTGTGTAAAGGTCCTAAGCTTTCCCCAGAAAAGCAACCCCACACCATAGCATTGCCACCTCCATGCTTAACTGTTCCGCAACAATATTTCGGATTTAGTCTGCTACTGACTGCTACTGTCTTCGAACTCTTCTCATTCCATCAGAATCCGCAAAATTAAATTTGGATTCATCGGAAAACAAAACAGTGTTCCATTGTCCGTCCAACTGTTCAGTTCAAGTGTTCTCGAGCAAATTTTAGGCGCGCCTTAAAGTTTTTCTGTGATAGCAATCAGTATTGTTTTCTCTGAAGACATAGTATATAACAATTTTCTGTCCAATATGTTTTGACCGACACTGTATATTCAAAATTTAATGAGTGCTTATGAGTAGCGAAAAAACGATTCATTGCTATTCTCTGATGTATACCAATATTTTTCTCTATGGCGTATGATAAATAATTCAATAGAATTCGTATTTAATGTAACTCATACGACCCATGATATTTGTGTAACATGGTATCTTATCAATTACCCTAGTAATCGTTATTGCTTTGCTATTCTATAATTGACTTAAACAAATTAGAAAATTTAAAGAACACTCCATTAAAACTTCTACGCTTTAATTTCCTTTAATGTTTAAAAATCCTTCTCTGCAATAAATTACTGTGGCAATACTGCCATTATGAAGGGGGAACCTTTCTTTATAAACCCTCTTAAAAAATAATAATAAATTATGTTGGTTCATAAACCCAATTTACATGATGATTATATTTTGTTGTTGTTGTTGTACACATACCTACACTCTTACATAGATAAATATATATACATATTTAAAGAATACATGTATATATATATACGTGGTAAATTTCTATCATAATTAATTCATTAATATTCACAGCAGTTGTTATTTAACCATCTAAACAATCATTATCATCATAAGACAACTCAGTCTACCACCACAACTCCTTCCATACTACTCTGCCTCCATACTACTCTGCGAGTAACGTAACGTAACGTAAAGTAAAGTGTAGGCACCATGTAATCTATGTATGTATGTATGTGTGTGTGTAAACCTTTTTAACATCAACAAAAAACAACGAATAAAAAAGGTCTTTATTGTCGCGCGTAATTTGTAACGCAACTTAATTAGACGGGGTTTTTAGAAATTCTGTTAATGGCGGGGAGGGGGCATAAACATATCTGCTTACACCTGGTAACTAAAGATAAAAAGTCTTTTAAAGGTATTCGTCTAAAATTTAAACGGCGAACTTAAAGTAAAAACCTAAAAAAAAATTTATAACGAAAAAAAAGCTCGATTATGGTTGGCAACTCAATTTCAGTTGCGTTGCCAGTTGCCAAAAATGAAATTACAAACAGCAACTGACAACCAATATTTAAACATTTCAGGTACAAAAGAATTTTTTTTTCGGATACTAAAAAATAGTTGCGTTGCCAACCATAATCGTGGCAATAATTTCAAGTTCAGTTGCATTGCCGGTTGCCAAAAAAAAAAAAAATACAAACAGCAACTGACAACCAATATTTAAACATTTCAGGAAGAAAAAAATGTTTTCTTCGGAACCTAAAAAATAGTTGCGTTGCCAACCATAATCGAGCCAACAATTTTTTAACCGAGTAATCGTCATGCGGTTTTCGTTGTTTTATCACTCACCAGCTGTATTAAGATTCCTTTTGTAAAGGGTCCGCCAAATAACTTTTTTTTTTTGAAAATGCTTAAAAAAAAAAACTACTGAATATTTTCTCAAATTTCTTTTTTTATTCGAAAGTACAATCCTTCCGGTTAATAATGGAAAATAATTTCATTCAAAAGGCTGCCCCGGCTGGCCATGCAGTAGCCTACACGATCGGTCCAATTTTTAAGCACATTATCGATTGTGTGCAGCTGTATTTCAGCAATGGCTTCACGAATATTGTCCTTTAAAGCGTCAATTGTCTCTGGCTTGTCGGCGTAACACTTACCTTTGACGGCACCCCACAAATAATAGTCCAACGGTGTCAAATCGCAGCTCTGAGGTGGGCAAACGATATCAGTTCTGCGGCTGATAATGCGATCTTCAAAAACAGGGCGCAAAGCATCGAGCGCAGCTTTGGCTGTGTGGCACGTAGCGCCGTCCTGTTGAAAGCAAATGTTGCCAATATCCTCCTCTTCAATTTTTGTGAACAAAAATTCGTTCAACATGGCCCGATAACGATCGCCATTGACTGTAACAGCCACTCCTTGCTCATTTTCGAAGAAAAAATGGTCCAATTATGCCTCTGGACCAAAATATGCACCAAACAGTGACTCGTTTTGGGTGCGTCGGCTTTTCAATGTATGCGTGCGGGTTTTTTGTGCCCCAAATGCGACCAGTTTGCTTGTTTTACATACCCGCCAAGATCAAAATGAGCTTCATCTGAAAAGATTACTTTTTTTGCCAAAATCGGCATCTTCTGGTGTAGGCTACTGCATGGCC
Source organism: Sarcophaga subvicina (assembly GCA_936449025.2). NCBI lineage: Eukaryota > Metazoa > Arthropoda > Insecta > Diptera > Sarcophagidae > Sarcophaga > Sarcophaga subvicina. The sequence goes on from OW388084.2 coordinate 106,040,766, forward strand.
AGCCGAGGCAGCCATTTGAATGAAATTATTTTCCATTATTAACCGGAAGGATTGTACTTTCAAATAAAAAAAAGAAATTTGAGAAAGTATTCAGTAGTTTTTTTTTTTAAAGAATTTTCAAAAAAAAAAGTTATTTGGCGCACCCTTTACAAACACGCGCTCAAATTAATTTTTTATTACGACACCTGCCTCTTACGAATGTATGTAAGTGTTTAAAATGCTTTAATTGTTGTTGTTTTTGTTGTTATATTTTAAATCTTTATGTTCTCAACGTGTTAATGTGTAAATTTGAATAATTAAAATATTAATTATAATTTAAAAAAGAAAATAAACAAAAAAATTGTTTTTTTTTTGAACAAAACTTTTGCCATTTAAATTCGGAGAACCTTTTTCGCGTACTTTTTTTAAAATTCTTCTGGAGACAATTCAAACTCAAAATGCGCCGTTTGTTATGTATGTATGTATGTGTGTAAATGTGTTTTGATTGGTAATAAAAACTCTTTCATTACTTCCTTCGTTCCTTTTTTTCTGACCACCGCTTTCTTTATTTAATGGCCACTTGCCTTTAACATGTGTGCGGTTACGTACGAATTTTCTAAATCAAGTACGTTTTCCGTACAGTACAATCCAATCAAAAGCAACAAAAAAAAACAAGGTTTCCGGAGTTGGAGTGGTGGTAGGAACTAAATTTCTACATGAGCGAAAAAGTAAAAAAAACCGTTACTTTATTTCGAATTAAATTTTTGTAACTGAGATGGTCAAGTGAGTGAATAAGTTAGGTTAGGTTAGGTTAGAGGACGTGTACTTGTCAATTAAGACAAGTACAGTACGCGGACGACGAATTGACCCATTGTACAACGTCCTAGTTTCTCACACCACTTATGTTGTGTGGGTTAATTTTATACATGAGTGGTGGGACCTACAGTTTAAAGTCGACTCCGAACAACAGATTTTTGAGAAACTTTTTCATGGCAATTTTATTTCATTCTCAGAGTTTTTGCCAGAAATCTGCTGAGAGGAAATCGCCGAAGAAATACTTTTTGTATTTTGTCTTGATGTCTGGCCTGGGTCTTGATGTCTGGCTTTACGTCTAATAAGCCAACACACTACCTACTAGACTACGGCGACTTCAAAAAATATGAATAAGTTAACTTAGGTTAGATTAGTTCGGTTAGGTTAGGTAAGGTAAGATGGCGGACTCTCTTAAAGTCAGAGGTCCCACATAGACCAGTATCTAGGCCCACTGCAATATCACAATAATATTCCAACCGGGAATCAAACATTCCCTTAAGGAAATCAACCCGAGTACAAATAAAACTTGCTGTTGCAGCAATCTTTATATTAAATAGCTCGGTCAAGGATGTCATAAGATAAAAGCTACTCCTTATTTTTGTGATAAAAGCAGGGCACTAACACATGAGTTGAAAGAGCGACTCTTTCTCCTCCTAAGCTCCATAGCTTCTGCAGAAGTCCCTTGCCTGCAAAAGAGAATCTCCTTCGTGCAATGAATGACCTTGCGATTTAAGGACATAAAACATATTTTTGTGACAAGAGCAGGGCACTAATACATGAGTTAAAAGACAGTCTATTCCTCCTGCAGAAATCCCTTGCCTGCCAAAGAGAATCTCCATCGTGCAATTGATGGCATGCTACGTAAGAGCAGAAGTAAATCGGTCCTCCCCGACCTTTTAAAACATATTTTTGTGACAAGAGCAGAGCACTAATACATGAGTTAGAAAACAGTATCTTCCTCCTGCAGAGGTCCCTTGCCTGTGAAAGGGAATTTCCATCGTGCAATGGATGGCCACGCGATTTAAAAACAGAAGTAAATCGGTCCTCTTCGGCCCGTAAAACTTAGCTCACTTACGTGCTGTAAGCTCTCATTGATCCTGAAGCCCTATTCTAGTCAGAATTTTCCAGCCCTCATACATACATACATAATTAGCCATTACAACCCAAAGTCAGGATTACGACCTAGCTTCTCACACCACTTATGTTGTGTGTGTTAATTTTAGCGTGAGCGGCGGGACCTACAGTTTAAACTCGATTCCGAACAACAGATTTTTCAGAAACTTTTCATGACAATTTCATTTACTCTCGACAGTTTTTGCCATAAATCTGCTGAGAGGAAGAAATATTTTTTCATATTTTCATTTTGGTGTCTGGCCTATGGTTTGAACCCGGATCTTACATCTAATAAGCCAACACACTACCTACTAGACTACGACGACTTCGGCTCTTTCGATGGTTTAATGAAGGAGTGGATTCCATCTGAATCATCTTTGGCTAGAAACGTCCTGTGTCAAGGAATCCTTTGTGTCAGAATGATGGTGGTCTTCTATGGTCTCTCATCTTCATCGTGCAATGGATGACTGTGCGATTTAAGGACAGAAGTAAATCGGTCCTCTCGGGCCCTTTAAAACATATTTTTGTGACAAGAGCAGGGCACTAGTACATGAGTTAGAAAACAGTATCTTCCTCCTGCAGAAGTCCCTTGCCTGCCAAAGAGAATCGCCATTGTGCAATGGATGGCCATGCGATTTAAGAACAGAAGTAAATCGGTCCTCTTCGGCCCGTAAAACGTAGCACACGTACATGCTGTAAGTTCTCATTGATCCTGAGCTCCTATTCTAGTTGGAATTTTCCAGCCCTCATACATACATACAGTCACACAGATAATTATACGTACCCCCCTAAAAATCATTTTTTTAAAGTAATGAACTTCTAATCTAAAATTTCTTTACATTAGCGTCTGTAACGACACATTTAATTAAATAAAGAAAAAAGATTCCCAAAATCTATGAATTTGTGACTGCAGTTTGCTTAAAACCAATATGGCACCACAGAAAATTATACGTACGACGTATATTTCGTATAAAATTTCTCCAAGGGTAGTCCGGTATATAAAAGGTTTTGTGGATAAAAATCCTGGGACTACAGCCGTAGAAATACGAAATACCTCGGAAAGTGATCACAGTGTTATTGTGCGTTCCGAAACAGTTCGAAGTGTTTTGAGAAAGAACGGTTTCGGAAGCCGAGTGCCGAGAAAAAATCCACGATTGGAATTTGCCCAATAATATATGGACTTGGGCGAATGTAGTATTTAGTGATGAGAACAAATATAATTTGTTCGGCTGCGACGGAAAGCAAAAAATTTGGAGCAAAAATCAGTCGACTTGTCCATATATTATCATTTAAAAAAAATTATGTTTAGTACCCCCCGTATAATTATCTGTGTGACTGTATGTGCATAATTGACCATTACAACCCTTCAGTCAGGATTACGACGTAGCTTCACACACCACTTATGTTGTGTGTGTTAATTTTAGTGTGAGCGGCGAGACCTACAGTTTAAAGTCGATTCCGAACGACAGATTTTTGAGAAACTTTGCATGGCAGTTTCACTTACTCTCAGGATTTTTGCCATAAATCTGCTGAGGGGAAGTCGCCGAAGAAATATTTTTTTGGTGTCTGACCTGGGGTTTGAACCATGGCCTTATGTCTAATAAGCCAACACACTACCTACTAGACTACGACGACTTCGGCTCTTTCGATGGTTTAATGAAGGTGTGGATTTCATGAGAATCATCTTTTGCTACACACGTTCTGTGCTTAAGAATCCCATGTCTGAGGATAGAAAAGATGTTCGACGGGGTCTTCATCTTCTTCGTCATTTTTGTTTCTGCAGAATTCCTTGAGAGGTAGATCTAGTCTCTGGTATTTCCCAACCACCCCAATAGTTAAATCATCTTTGACTAGACACGTTCTGTGCTTAAGAATCCTATGTCTGAAGATAGAAGAGATGTCCTATGGTGTCTTCATCTTCCTCGACATTTCTGTTTCTGCAGAATTTATTGAATTCCTGGTCTCTGGTATTTCCCAAGCACACCGATAGTGTGGTCATCTTTAGCTAGACACAATCTGTGTCTAAGAATATCTTGTCGCGGGAAGAAGGTGATGTCCTGAGGCGTCTTCATATTTCTTGTCATTTCTGTTTCTGCAGAATTCCTTGAATTCCTAGTCTCTGGTATTTCCCAACCACCTCGATAGTTAAATCACCTTTGGCTTGACACAATCTGTGTCTAATAATCTCTTGTCTCGTGATGGAGGTGATGGCCTGTAGCGTCTTCATCTTTCTTGTCAATTCTGTTTCTTAAGAATTCCTTGAGAGGTATTCCTAGTCTCTGGTATTTCCCAATCACACCGATAGTGAAATCATCTTTGGCTAGCCAATCTGTGTCTAAGAATCTCTTGTATCGTGATGAAGGTGATGTCCTGTCCTGTAGCATCTTCATCTTGGCCTTTCCGTTTCTGCAGAATTCCTTGAATTCCTAGTCTCTGGTATTTCCCAAGCACACCGATAGTAAAATCATCTTTAGCTAGCCACAATCTGTGTCTAAGAATCTTTTACCCCGGGATGAAGTTGATATCCTATGGCGTCTTGATCTTTCTTGTCATTTTTGTTTCTGCAGAACTCCTTCAGAGATATTTCCAGCCTCTGGGCATATGCATGCAGATGTTAATGTCCCGTTCCAATTACTATAAGCTTCCTAAGATGAATTCTGCCTACGTTTAACGTAAATTGCTTTCTTTATATATTCATAGCAATGCCAGATTTGCTTGGTATTTATACAAGTGGGTCCATTATACCAAACTTTCTGCCTTGGCAAATGAGCAAACTTTGCGTTACATCATCTGTTGGCCCCTTTTCACAGGAAAGTTAATCTCTTGTATTTCCAAACCATGTGTAAAATATACTCGTACGCCATCTGTTACGAATCCCTCCATTTTTTAAGTTGAATTTTCCATCGACTCCATTACAGCATCGGCAGCCAAGTGCCTCCTCGAGTATCACTTGCTTATCTCTGTTGATTTTGAATATTTTGTGTGTGTTATTCTTACATTTCCGGTTTGTCACATCCTGCAAAATGCATACAACAATAATAAAAACAACAACAAAACAAAAACCGAAAGGATAAGATTATTGTAGTAACATGACTTTATCTTCTACCAGTGATGCCACTGCCAATGCCAATTTATAACAATACCGAGTACCAATGTTCCTACAATCTGCGCCACCAATGTGGTACTAAATAAGAAAATAAAGAAGAAAAAAGTTGGAACGCAACAACAACAATAACAAACAACAATGAAACAATTGTTACGACAAAGTATTGTAGTCTTTAAGCGTATCTGAATACAAATGTAGAAACAAAACGAGATTTATACAACACATGGCCCAAAACGAATACAACCAAAAAGGAAGACGAAATCATTGTTTTGTGGTACCAATTCCGAATAAATTAATTGCTTTTACTTGCAATGCAAATAACCATTCCACACACACACAACATTTTGTTTTTTTTTCTTTTTGGAGCTCTTAATTAAAAATTTAAATTTTAAAAACAAATTTAAAAAAGTATGCAAAAAGTACCAAAAAAAAAATTGAAAAGGTACTAAATAAAGTGCCAGAAAGTAATTGTAATGTAATTGTTTTAAACCTAAAGAAATTAAAAAGTCAACAAGTATTGTACTAAAAATTTTAAAAAAGGTACCAAAAAGTACCAGAAAATATTACATATTGTATTGTACTAGGTATTGTACTAAAAGTAGTAAAAAAGGTACCAAAAAAAGTACCAGAAAATGTAACATATACTTTCAGAACTAAAAACAGATTAAAAACAAATTTTAATAAATAAAATTGCTAAAAACAAAAGTATACTGAATAGATATTCAATAAAGTACCAAAAAAATACTTTTTAACTCCACCTTAGACAAGCAGCTGCTGCAGTAGTCGTTTAAAGAACTCCAAGTCTATGAGCATGTCTTCTAATAGGTCCATGGCCTAAGAGACTAACGATAGTACAATGAATGCAAATGCGAAGTCAGTCAGTCCACTTCTTATCCGTTTTAGCCCTGTAGAGCCCCTCGGTAATACATTTATCCTCATGCTAATGACTACTTTACAAAACGACTGAACATTTGGCATCAAAAATATTTTTCAAACGTCAAACTCGTCATTTTAAATATGAATATTAATTGTACGTTAATTTTTATTAAAAGTACTTTTTTCGGTTTTTGTGGTACTTTTTCAAAATAGTACTTTTTAACGATAATTCTGCGTGCTAATGCAATTGTGTTCTTTACAAAACGACTGGGCATTTGGCATCAAAATATATCAAAAGGAGAACTCACCATTTTAAATACGAATATTAATTGTCCTTTAATGGTTATTGAAAGTACTTTTTTCAGGTTTTATGGTACTTTTTCAAAATAGTACGTTTTAATGATTTTTTGCAGAGGATTTATATTTTAATTTTCATTCAATTGTGTGTCAATCCAATTTCATTTTGGGTAGGTACTTTTTTTAAAAAAAAAGTACTTTTTTAAAAATCCTTTTTTTATTTTTTCTGTTTTATTGAAAATATTTAATTTCTTAATTATAGGCATTTTTTTAAAAAGTACTTTTTAGTACTTATTTTTGAAATGTAATTTTTTTATTATAATGGGTGATTATTTAAGAGCTATAGGAAAAAATTTCAAAAAAAAACACACATAAAATCAGAAAAATGCATGAAATCTTTATTTGAATCGATAGTACGGTCCATATATTTTAATGTTTGAAGATTATTTCATGCAAATGTTGACCGAGACTGCGCCTCAAATGGTCCATCCGCTTAGTTCAATTTTGGCATACTCTTTTCAACATTTCGGCCGGTGGTATCTCACGAATAAATGCTTCAATGTTGTCTTCCAATGCGTCAATTGAAGCGGGCTTGTCTGTATAGACATGAGCTTTAACATAGCCCCACGAAAAAATAGTCTAAAGGCGTTAAATCGCACGATATAGGCGGCCAATTGACCGGTCCCGTACGTGAAATAAAATGTTCACCGAACTCGCCTATCAATAAGTCCATTGTTACGCGTGCTGCGTGGCATGTGGCACCGTCTTGTTGAAACCACATATCATGCAAGTCAATCTCTAGCATTTTGGTGGTTTAATGTCTAACAATGTAAATTTGGTGCGAAATTTAGTCACAATAGCCCGAATAGCCGCATCAGTGGGTCGATTAAACTGACCATAAAATGGAAGAAGCGCGCGATGAACTTTCTTAACAGAGCACGCATTTTGATAAAAAAGCGTTGTTCGTTTGTAAGACGATTCATGGTTAAATTATAGACCAAACTGAAGATGCTTGACAGTGACACAAAACACGAAACGTGCATGAGCTGTTTAAACCAGTGTTGCCAAAAAGATAATAGCTAAAAAATCACCCGTTATTAGGTACTTTGTTGAAAGAAAATTTTTTTAAAAAAGGTATTTTAACCAGTTATTTTTTATTTTTAAATTAGAAAACTAATAAGTACCTTCTTAAGTGTTTTCTTAAAAAAAATACTTTTTAAAAAGTTCTATTTTAAAAAAGTACTTTTAAATTTTTTTAGTTTTAAAACAATGTTATCTATTCATTATTAAAATATTACTTTTTAAAAAGTACTTTTTAAAGTATTTTAAAGTATTTAAAAGTACTTTTTCAAAATAGTACTTTTATTGTTTTTCCAGATGTTTTTGTTTTAATTTTTAGATTTCCTATTTGAAACATTGTGTATCAATTTCATTTCCAAATACTTCTTGTACTTCTTCCTTTTTTGTTTTTTTTTTTTTTTGCCGAAAGTCATTAAGTAACATCCAAGCCATTCAAAAACTTTATGGACCGGACCCTTAACGAAAAAAACCACCCAAAGAAAAAAGTAGAAAAAACATGAGAAGAAAAACAAAAACTTGCATTTTTGTGTGGTTTTTGGGGTTTTTTGTTAAGCAGGACATAAAAACACTTCCGTTTCCGTTAACTAAAGTAACAATAACAACATTTCTGGTTTAACTCTGGTTCTTATATTTCAGCTCTAAAACGAATTCACACAAGACCAGTCCCGTTTCGTTCCATACCGTCTGTCCGTAGTAGTACGTACTCTACAAGAGAAGATTGTTGCATTAACAACAATTGTTGTGTTGGTTTGCTATTGTCGGTGATGACAACCAAAAAATTGCTCAATAATACCACCGGCAGTACGTTTTTTGTCCCTTTTTTCTTTCTCTTTCTTTCACTAGACAAAATTTCCTGACTACACAACAAACTAAAATGTAGTAGACCAAGCATAATAAAATGCAGGGGAGTATCCACCTAAAGGGGGGCTTGTATGTGTAGGGGGTTTGAAGAAAACTATTCTTTGAATTTATTATGCACAATCGCATCAAAAACTCATTTGTTGCCGGTTTTCGACTGACTACAGGAATGTCAGGAATATATTGTTAAACGAACAAATTTCAACCTGTACAATATATAGACGACACAGGAAGGAAGGCACCGATACAGTGGAAACTGTTTATAAAGGACAAAAGAATATGGCTTTAAATGTATTCGAATGGTTATTTTTTAAAAAGAATTGGATTCATGACGTCATAGGTCACATTTTAATGTGAATGCAGTAACTGTCCGTTAGCCTTGGTCGCGTTCCAAGCATTTTGAGATCTTTTAAATCCATAGATTCTATAGACGTCCATAGCTGCCAGCTCAGCCAAGGAGAGAGCTTTCCTCCAAGCCTTTCAACCTTAAGACTTTACGCTAATTATCCATGTCATCAAATTAGGCAGTCAATATACACATGCTTTCCGCATAATATAGGTCTTTGAGAGGGTTAGGTTAGGTTAGGTCTGAGTGATAGCTGTGATTTCACAAAGCTCACTTGAGCACGCATAGCGGCCCGTTGTGATGCCACGTGTGAACGCAGTCTCTGTACTGACCAAGTTCCACCAAAATCAGGGAAGAAAAAGAAGTTGGTCAGCGCAAGGGCTGCACATCAAAAGCACGACTACCCCATACTGGAAAACCAGCCAGAAAGTTTGATGAACGAAGCTATGTCCTTGATATCAATAGATGATAGCTCCGTCAAGCTGACAAGAAATGGAGAGCCAAATAACCTATATCTGCACCTAGCAAGAGACGGGCTCCTCTTCCTTAGCGGATCTGCATCCACGGCAGAATTCGTTAAATGGGAGCCTCATTCTCTCCGCGTGTCTATCCATAGCACAATGACCTGTAAGCACGGCCACTGTGGTTGAGAAGACGTCACGACCAAGACCAAGCAATTGGTTGGTACGCCTTCTACCCATCAAGGGCCAGGTGAGTCTAGCGGTGGAGCAGGACTCCTCATTGACCCAGGATAGGTTGGCGTCCCGAGAGAATCTCTGCGCAATGTCCAACTTGACCGAGGCAAGTGGCATACCCAGTTCAATTGAAGAGGATTCCAGAAGGAGCGCACCAGCTCTGGCGAACTCGTCGGCCCTACAGTTTCCCGGAATGTTACTGTGCCCGGACACTCACACCAGTGAGACACTGGTGAAGCGCCCAGAAGTAAGGTCGAGACAGCGGCGACATTCCCTAACGATCCTAGAGTTATTCACGAAACACGATAGAGATCTTATCGCGGCCTGACTATCAGAAAAGACCGAGACGCGAGTGAAAGGAGCACCGTTGACGAGGATCCATTGAGCGGCCCGTTAAATTGCCACCATCAAATACCATTCGATGCTTTTTTCTGGTAGCTCTACTTTCGCCATGATATTCTCAAGGACCGCATCAAACAGTAGATACGATTATAGACATCCATGGCGATCTCCTATATTAACATTAATGGGGCTCCTGTTGTATACGACATCTAGCATTCGTATACGGAGCCAGAATTAGAGATGCAATCTTCCTTGATATTCATTAGTAGAAAACTCCGTTCGTGCAATAATGTAGGCAGTCAGATGACATTCTACCTATTGTTCTGCAACTATTTTCACGCTAGTAATGTAGCCAACGCCGGGATTGTTGTTTAGCCAGGAGCCAGTCCATTGTGCGTGGTCCTCTGCGTGTGCTAATCGTTAGTATAGTACGTTCGCATTTAATTTGTTTCTTATGGGAAGTACCGGCAAGTAATTGTAGTTCAATGACGGAGTATATGCACTTTATATTGAGGTTTCACTGTAATCTTTACCACATCACTTAAACACCCAAAATAATGGATGTGCACTCACTCGCTTAGACATGGAAACCTAAAAACTTGCAAATATTTTTCGTTAAATTTATTCATGTTCTCTGTCGTTGGCCTCACAAGCGTTTATATTGTAAGTGTGTGTGACAATACAAGTGCCTAGAAAGGTCCTCTCTTTCTCTCTCTGTCTCGCTCTTTCTGGAACAAACACGCTTTATGCCACAATAACCATTAATTTACCAAAACATATGCAGGTTGTGGTTCTAACTTTATTGTAGTTGTTGTTATTGCTGTTGTTACTGTTGTTCTCCCCGGTGTTGCTGGTTAGTTTGATGTTTGCAATAGTTGCTGCACACTTTACAGCTGTGCATAACATGCAGCAGCAGCAACAACAGCAACAGCAGCAGACATGCCAACCATTTTACATTTCATTAAATTGTAACCTCTCACTCAATGATAATGACACACAAAAACTTCCGCAGGCCACATTATTAGACCGCAGGCAGGCATTCCCAAAATGGCAACAATGGCTTAAACTTTTATAGAGAGAAGGATATAGGGAAGCAAGAGCGAAAGCGAGATATTCAATGTAACATCAAAATTAAAGAGAAAGCGAGAGAGAGAGAGGAAGGGAGTAAGAGCACCTTAAAATATGTTACACTTATGTTTTCATTGTGTGACAGACAATGGCAAATGAAACAGTGGAGTGGAGAACAATTATAAACAGGGAAATTCCTTTCCTAATTATCACGGTCGATTCAGATATGCTATATGTATTACTTACTTAATTGGCCATAACAACCCGTTTAATGGATTTCGGCCTGCCTTAACACACCCTTCCAGGCGCCTCTGCTTCGTGCGGGCCTACGCCACTTGGTCACACCAATCGATGACAGGGCTTCCTCGATTTGGTCCTTCCAACGGATGCAAGCTCGTCCTCTTCGTCGACTTCCGCAGATTCCCGCATCAAATACCCGTCTCGCCGGAGCATCCTCCTCCATTCGAACGACATGGCCGAGCCAGCGCAGCCGCTGGATATTAATACGCTGTACAACGTCCATGTCGTTAAGGAGCTCATACAGCTCACTGTTGTATCGGATGCGGAAATCATCGCCAACTCGTACTGGACTGAAGATCTTATGCAGTACTTTTCTCTCGAAAACACTCAAGGCTGCTGCATCAGTACTTAATAGGCTCCATGCCTCTGCGCCATAAAGAAGCACGGGTAGGATGAGTGTCTTGTAAAGTGTTAGTTTTGTCGCACGAGAGAGGTCTCTCTATATGCTGTATGTATAGGTGTCTTAAATAAGACTCATGGTAGGGGTAAGGGCCTCCATAAAATTTCTTCAAATCTCGGTGCTCTTGGCAATCGCGTTTATCTGAGATGAGGTTAAATAGCAGACCCTCCTTGAATTTTAAAGGCCACATGGGCTAGCCCATTATGTTAGCATAAATCCAATCCGAGGATCAAACATTTCCAATAGGATACCATTCCGACTCCATAATAAATCTTGCTGTTACATTAATCTTTACGTCGTAGAGTTCAGTCAAAAGGCGACAGAGAAACCTCATTCTCAAATCCACCCAGAAGGTCAAACGTTCCCAATAGGTAACGATACCTCTACCTCTGCTTGGCAAAAATCAAAGCACGTACACAAGAGGTAAATGATAGTCTTTTCCTATTCCTTAGACCGACATTTTCTGCAGAACTCATTAGAGGAAATCAGTATACCATTCGGCAGGGTCAATGGCTTATGTGAACCCTAATAATTTACTGGATAGCCAAGCGATGTAAAGAAATATGTTGTCTTCATATCTATCCTAAGTCGAGCAGTCACGAAATTAAACCTTTCTGTAAAACGACCCCTTTTTACTCAGGCAATCGGAACACCTATGCACTATGACATGTCGGGTATTGTTAGCTATATACACAGTGGTAGTCAGACTATCCTGACCTACGGATGCCTGGAGTGGTGGGAATCCCTGAATAGGACAACGAACTTAAATCTGATACGCAGGTTGCAACGATCTGCTTGTATAATTATAAGTGGTGCCCTGCGCACTACTCCTACGATCGCTCTGGAGATGATCTTATACCTTCCACCACTTGACCTATACTGCAGGGGTGTAGCGGCTTGCATCGAGCATTGGTCATACAAGGATACTTGAAGTAACTGATATTGTCGGAAGCATTGACTATATGACACCGCGATATGACTTCTCAATGAATTTTAGGTCATCCATTCCGAAAAGGGAGGACTGGAGGAAAGGTGCGGCGCACCTCGCGGGGAATACCGCACAAATCTACACCGATGGCTCCAAACTGGAAGGAGCCGTTGAAATTGATATATATTCGGAATCAATCGGAATATCCAAGTCTATAAGGCTATCAGATCACTGCAGCGTCTTTCACGCGGAAGTGTCTGCGATTCAGGCTGCGGTGAAAATTATTGTGGACAAAAATGTTCACGGACGGAAAATCATCATACTTTCCGATAGCCAAGCGGCTATCAAGGCATTGGATTCCAGTGTAATAAACTCCAAGACGGTGTACAACTGTCGCAGATGTCTCAATGAGATGGCGAACCGATATGATGTTTGTATCACATGGGTACCGGGACATAGAGATATTTCCGACAACTGCTATCGAACTCTCTCTCTACATTATGGATCTCTTTGGATACCTGCAGGCTTATAATTGACAATGCAATCTTGGACCTTGTCGACAATAGGTGGGCAGCTTCGGATAAGGGCAGAACGGCGCAAAAAATCTGGCCAAGGCTGGATGGGACTCTGCTTAAACTCCAAAGAAGGAGGCTCAGCGCTTTATTACGGGGCATTGTATTATAGGAAAGCATGCGAGGCGTATTGGTCTTAGACACCTCGCGAATGATTTCTGCAGAAGCTGTGGAGATGAGGAGGAGGATGAAACTATTCTTCACCTACTGTACACATGCCCGGCACTTGGTCAGAGGAGAAAGAGACACCTGGGTGCCTACTACATGGAGGATATGGATGAGCTGTTATGTATGGATATTGGCGGTCTGAGTCGCTTCATCGGAAGCTCAGAGTGGTTCCTGGAATAGGGAGAATGTGAAACTGTGGCATCACAATGGGCCTTGTGTGCGGCCTAAGTGTGTCCGCTCATGACTCCATCGAGGGGACAACTACTTCTACCTACCTACCTACCATACCAGTCATAGCTAGCTCAATGCTAACCTGGAAAACACTTATGCGTGATGAGTTACTTTCGTTAGTTATTGACCTCCTATATTGCAAATTCTAGAATGCTAGAGTTGCCAGCTAACATTACATAGATTTCAGTGAATTTGTAGAGAGTTCCTTAACATTTTTTATTTTACTATTGCAGACTATGTTACTGCTGTCTGGAACCACTGTGCCATATTAATTTTTCACACGTAGGACATGTGTTAAGTGTAATTGAAATTGAATTTGAATTTTCAATGCAATGCAATGCAATGCAGGGTATGGGTATGAGTATTGATGATATAACTACAAATACCTATGCATACTTACTTACCCATAAAAATAACTACGATATTATATCATACCAAAGTCATTACAGAAAAAAAAACATTATTTTCAAGCCAAAAAGTTAATATGTTTGGGGTATATTCCGGCCTAGCCTCACATGTATAATGAGAGATAATTTTCTTTTTTAATTTTAAATTTTAACGTTTTCATGGGAATCAATTGTGTGGCAGCCAAGGTGCCGCCATGATCATGAAAAAAGCCACAATAGCGTACCAATTGATAGGGCAGCTTCTCACGGCGCAAACGTCTACGTTGTACTTCGGTGGCGGAGCAGCATTTCATTTCATTCTCGATTTTATGCATACATGTGCGGCACAAATCCAAATTATCCTCGAAACTGTGCCAATAATCACCCAACGGCTGCTGTTCACACTTATGGCACTGGGATATATTAAAACTCGCACAAATAATCTTGACAACGGGTGTGATTTTACGCTGTTTGCCAAAGGCCGTAGTCACTTGTAGTTTAGGGCGTGGAATATGATGCGAGTAAGTATTGGGTCTGCAAAGAAAAAAATTATTTTTTTCTTTCGTATTAATTTTCAAATCAATTGTTAATATAATCGGGGTCATGCTTACGGTGGCGTTAAATATTTTATTTTCTCTCCTCTCTTTGAGCCCACATTGAAGGGTGGATAGACCTGCTTGTCGGGTTTCTTGGAATCGATATCATAGGTGCCCACACAAGGATAAGTGGATGTTTCTACAGCCGGCAAACGTAAAAGTTTACTGGCAAAAGCTGAATAACCCAAATGGGAGGGGTACTACAAGTAAAAATCGTCATGGAAAATAGTTTAAAAAAAAGCAAAGGTCACTAAAGGTCATCAATAAATTGTTATAATAATCGTATGTAAACATTGTCAAAGGTCATGAAGCCATAAGTGCGTTTATAAAATAGTAATACAACATTGTTAAAGAACCCGAGGCTATAAGTACGGTTACAATAGGTCAAAGGTCACAACAATCATAAACGTAGACTTTCGATAAGTAAAACTTAGTTTTTTAAGACATTGGCTTCCATATCTATGTCTACACTGGAGTTATTTTTATGCTCACTAGGCATTTATTGTAAGGGCTCAGTAGCTAGTACTAGTCCCAAGTTCAAAGGTCATTTGCATAATATTTAACCTTTTTTTCTTACAAAACTCACCTTAATTTCCAAATGATCTCTCTCATCGGTTCTGGCCTGAGGCCCTGGACTTAGGAAAACATCACCTTGATGTTTGCGCATAAACGATGAGAGATTTGGACCCCTCAACGGTAAAACCTCACGTTCCAAGCTAGTGCCAAAGGCTACTTTTGGTATTTCTGGTGGATTAACAACATAAACAAAACCTGAAAAGAAAGAAGAAAATTGATATCGAAAATTAGGAATTGTACTCTATTGACCCTTTGACCTTTCTCTGTTAAAGCTTGGTTGACATTTTTGACCTTTCGACCTTTATAAATAAATTAATTGAATACCCTTAAATCTCTCTTTCGCCCTGGTGCGTATCAATTCATTTTCCTGACGTTGTAAACGTAGTTTAAGCCTTTCTGCCTTCGTTAGCTTTTTCTTAAACATTTTTCTAGACTTTAGACTTGAACTTCTAGGCAACAACTAAAACAAAAATGTTTCATATTCTAATATTCTAACATAATTCAATGGGGCAAATAGGCCCCATTAGATAGTTAGGCATATCACAGAAAGAAAAAAACTTCAGTACTTGCTTAAGCCATGAAGAATAAATGAAACAAAAAAATGCGAAAGTAAGTTTACTCTTGCGAAACATGGAGGCGTAACAATATGTGGCATTTACCCTGAAAAGCTGGCCAAAAAGGCAAAATTGAATTTAAAGAAATTTAAGAAACTAAGTACGCCGTTCGATACACAACAAAATTCTACATTATATAGTGAATTTTCACGATTTTAAGTTGAGATTTGTAGATTTGAGACGATGTCAAAGTCAGGAAAGTGAAGAAAATTAAATGCGTTTTTGGTGTTTTTTTGAAATTTTAATAGTTAATATATGACATTTTTTTGTGGCTAAACGAATAGAGGTTTTATATTGATTTTTTTTATTTGAAAGGTATGAGCAACTGCTACTTTCACTTTTTTTATATATATATATCTCATATATTAATGTTAAAATTATTCCTTCAAAATTTAAAAATAATAAAAATTTCACATTTTTTTACCCTCCCCAAAAAGAGATAAGGATTTTAAAGGTGGAAGTAGTTTTTAGCAGTTTAATGTTATATACCACAAGAAAATATAAACTCTCTAAATTCAGGAACAAAAAAAGTTTGCGCAAAATTGCGCAATTATTTTTGGCGATTTTTTTAAAATTTTACTTTTTTTTGAAAAATTAAAAAAATTAGACGCAGTGTAATAAAGCCATAGGCAATAAAGCCATATGGACTTAATCCTCAAATGAATGCGAGGAAATTTAGTAGAAGCGATACCAATCGAGATGTCCTGAATAGGTTACTTTTAAGCAGTGACCTTTTTATAAGCTGCAGTACACAAACATCGCGAAGGAATAGAAAAGCATTTCCATCAGATACTATTAAATTACTTCTTCCTGACATTGATGATGAAAATGCCAACGATTTTAACGATTGTAGTTAGTTTCATTTTTTAAGTATTTTTAAGTTAAGTATTAAATAATGTAAAATAAATATTATGAATAAATATTAATTATCATAGAAGTTTAAAAACTTAATTACATATGTATATCGACTATTATAACAAAATGATTTTCTTAATGGACCGTATGTGGTACCTAGGGGCACTTATGATCCGATCATAATAAAGTGTGATCATAAATGATTCACATTAATATTAAACATGTTCATGTCGAATTTCATCGAGGTAATAAAATGTTTAAGCCAATTATAATTGCTAAACATATTTTCTTAAGGGGTCCTATTTTGGACCAAGGGGCAATTATGGACCGACCATAACAAACTTTGGTAATATGATTTAGATTTACAAAATACACGTTCATACCAAATTTCATCACGATACCGATGTTTTTAAGCCATTTATAAGCGCAAACGTGAATTTCCAAAGGGGACTTTATATGGGGACCAGGCTCAAATGTGATCCGATTTACACCAAACTTTACACCGTCATGATCTTAGTACACAGAACTGATCCATGCTAAATTTTATCATGATTGTTGCATAATTACCATAATTATGTGTAAATAAGTGTAATTTCGGGGGGAATTTGTATGGGGGCTAGGCGCAATCACGGACCGATTTGAACCAAAATCAGTTGGGTTCATACTTGGGCCTTATTATCACTAACACTATCAAAAAATTCCAGCCATTAACTCATAAAACACTTCCATTAATTTTGGCCAGGTTTTCAGGCAAAATGCCACATAGTGCGTAAGTCAGAGATTTCTTACACAAGATCAGTTCCGTAGTTCGGCCTGAAACATACTAAAGTTAGGTCAAATATTTCTACAGTATTCCTGAAGCTGAGCGGGTCAAAAGAACGGACTTCTCTGCCTGATCATTACAATTCTACCTAAACCTAGCTTCAAACACTAATGTTGTGTGTGTTAATTTTATCCATGAGTTCTGGGGACTACTAATTAATGTCGAGTTCGATCGATAGCTTTAAGAAACTTTTCATGGCAATTTTGTTTTACTCTCAAGAAGTTTTTCCCAGAAGGCTTCTGAGAGGAAGTCGCCCAAAGGAATGTTATTTTTTGTGCGACTTATTAGAGCCATTACCTCCTAATAAGCCAGCACACTACCTACTAGTATACGGCGACTTCTTGGTATACTAATGCCATCAAATCTTCTACCAAGGCTAGGGGTTCAGATTTCTTCGGATCTGAGAAGATAGGATAGAGGAAAGGCCAAAACAAAACTATGTAGCAACGAGAGAGGCATTAAGTCGCCCCGCAACAAGTTTTTGGCTAGTAATCTAGGTGGAGACAAATTAAGGATAACAAAAAAGGCTTTTCTAGATTTAATGTTAGGCGCACCCGCAATCAGCATCGCAACAATTGCGCTCACTTTATCAAGGAGCTTAAAATCGCCATGTTTCTTCCAACTACTGATACCTTTTTCTAGTTGCCGGCCTTTTATTTCAAGATTTTTTGTATAATCATAACATATTTCTTCTTGCCTCAAACTAGTTCCTATTGATTGTTGCCCCTTTGAAGCTACGTGTTCCTAGAAGAGTCCCTCCATTTTTTTTTGCCGATTTTTGCAATATAATCGATCTGGTTTTCGATCATATAATCGGAATATAGCCAAGTGACTTACTTACGTAATTGGTCAAAACAACACTTCAGTCAAGATTACGACCTAGCTTCTCATGTCACTTATGTATGTCGTATGTGTTCATTTTATAAATGAGTGGCGCGACCTACTGTTTAAGGTCGACTCCGAACGACAGGTTTTTGAGAAAGGGTTTGATTATTCTAAGTTTGTCATTATGAATTGTGGGCACAACACACATGCAACTGGACGGCATTATTAGCCCTACCGTCACAGCTTAGCCTGTGACATGCCTGAATATAATTTCCCACCATGTTCCAATATTTTTTTTTTTTATTGTATTTGTATTTATACTTGCATTAGGCAATATATATGAGTGCTTTAAATATTTATTGAGCCATTGATGATACGAAAATCGTATTTTTGCCGTAACAGGAAGCACGCACTTCTATTAGACAATTTGACACGCATCGATTTCATTTAAACGAATTGAGTTATGTAGCAGGAAGGGAGGTCATGAATTCAATACTGTCAGTTCGTTCGTTCGTTTAGCCATTAATATTCATTCTCTTTTTGATTAGAAATCAATATTTATTTATTTCCATTAAAAGAATATTTTTTATTAAACATACATACATACCTTCCATTTCAATACAAAATTATTCAAAATCCTGTATCCTGTTTAGTAAATTATCTGCAACACTCAGCCATACACACTCAAGGAAGTACTCTTTGAAGAGGACTTATGGTTTTCAAATTTATAAAATCTTGAAATTCTTCTTTTTTAAAAAAATACTGACAAGAAAATGACAATTTTTATGAACGTATGAATGTTTGTTTGTTTTTTTTTAATATTTTCTTTTTACATTTTTAATTACAATTTTGTTGTCTTTAAGAAACTGAAATAAAATAAAATAAACGAAACGAAAGAAAAAGAAGAAGAGATAGAACTTTTACTTTTAGAGTTTCCATAAACGGTTTTAAAATGCCACCACAATGTTGTTTTAAAATATTTATTTAGCAATGTTTGCAAGAAGGCAAATAGCAGAGGCGTAATGGCAATTTATTTATAGGGGGAAAGGAAATCTTAATAAGCAGAGACTGTCCTTTGGTCTCCAATAAGTCTACCTAGAAATGTCTAACAAGGGAAACAAAACAAATTTGAGAAACATGGTTCTTTGTTACTCAACATAACCCTCCTTTTAGCTCCATTGATATACCATAGCTTCGATAGCCATATTCAGTTTGAAGCAGGTCAAACTGTAGTTCATTAAGGGCCATTTTCGTAAACTAAAAGGAGGATTTTAACGGGCAGATAAATTGTTTTTCATTATTAAGCTAAAGGGCGGATCATCCTACCTTTTATTTTTAAAAGATAAGTTTATATTAGAACTTGCCATATTATATATTATTTTCAATATGGCAACGTCAAAAATAAACCAAATGAGCAAATACAACAACAACAAAAAGAGGCCCTTAGTTGCCACTGCTCCGGCACTGCCATATTTTTGAAAAAGTTAACTTTATTTTATCATTAGGTTGTAATAACAAAAAGAAGTTAAAGCTGACTTTAAAGTTCACTTTAGCTAAAATTGCGTTTAACTAAACCCAACTTTAACGGCAAGTTGTGACAATGGCCCTAAGTGTATGAAACCACACTTTCTTTTTCATTTAATTGTGTGTCCTTTTTGTTCTTTAGAATTGAATATAAGGAAGCAACAGGTTTGTTGAAAACAAAGCTCACTTAAGTACACGTACTAGCTTCTCATTGTGAAATGGTGCGCTAAAGCTACGTGACAAATTCATGCATCCAGCGAGAGATGAAATGATGCTGAATTAAGTGGTCAGTATTTTTCGACCGATCTATAGACTGCATATCCACGTATCTATCCATTACAGCGCGCTATCCTAGATAAAATGACAAAGGTCCGCTTCAAGCACTTTATTGGTTAAGAATCAAAAATCTTTTTCGGGCCAAGATTTGTTAGCGGTTTTATCGCCATAGTCTAATAGGTATTGTGCTGGCTTATTAGACGTAAAGCCAGGGTTCGAGCCTCAGCACAGACATCAAAATAAAATACAAAAAGTATTTCTTCGGCAACTTCCGCTCAGCAGATTTCTGACAAAAACTCTGAGAGTAAGTAAAAATTGCCGTGAAAAGTTTCTCAAAAATCTGTCGTTCGGAGTCGATTTTAAACTGTAGGTCCCACCACTCATGTATAAAAATTAACACACACAACATTAGTGGTGTGAGAAACTAGGTCGTAATCCTGGCTAAAGGATTGTAATGACCAATTATGTACTATGTATGTATGGCGAAGTCCAAGTCCCTAATAGGGTTTACAAATCTGCTCAAAAAATTGTAAGAACTATACCAGACGCATGAAGTCGCCGTAGTCTAGTAGGTAGTGTGTTGGCTTATTAGACGTAAAGCCAATGTTCGAGCCCCAGGCCAGACATTACTACAGAATACAAAAAGTATTTTTTCGGCGACATCCGCTCAGTAGATTTCTGGCAAAAACTCTGAGAATGAAATAAAATTGCCATGAAAAAGTTTCTCAAAAATCTGTTGTTCGGAGTCGACTTTAAACTGTAGGTCCCGCCATTCATGTATAAAATTAACACACACAACATAAGTGGTGTGAGAAACTAGGACCTTGTACAATGGGTCAATTCGACCTCCGGGTACTGTACTTGTCCTAATTGACAAGTACACGTCCTCTAACCTAACCTAACCTAACCTAACCATTTCTTTGATAGTATTCTCAGTTTGACGAATTTAGCAGTTCTCACTCAATATGACAGTCGCAGAGCATCGCCTCACGTCCTTAGATTTTATTCATTATTTTATTTTCAATAACAAAAAGTTTTTCCATCTTAACCAGTCTATTAGCATAATAGGTTTATAATCTGTCGCTGCCTAGTAACAATTCCCTTTCTAATTGGATGAAGTGGTGAAAAAATTTTTTCCTAATTGAGTCCTACTTCTCGTAAGCGGTATGCGCAGTCTGATATTATTTTCATTGATAGAGAGCAGTTCAGGATAATTATTAAATGAATTAAATGTATGTCTCTTAAATGTGAAAAGTTTTATGAAAATTTTTATGCAATCTCTGGTGTATGATCCTGGATTGCTAGAGTTTGTACAATACGACGCTTCAAAAGAAAAGCTGATAACAGACCTTTCAAATCAAAATATTAAAATACATAGAATTAATCAATTTTTTTTCCTTGTTTATAACTTTTTAGAAGTGTTTTCATGGCTTTCAAAAGGAATACAAAACATAAGATTGACGCTTATCACCTCAGAATTTATTTTCTTCCAATTATTATCCCCATCTACATGTCGGGCTTGCTAATTTTGTTACGGTCCTATTCTAGTATTTCAAATAACTGTTTTTTTTTTTTTGTTTTGCGGTCATATTCGTCAACGGGCAACACAATTCTATAATTGTGGATCCATTACATTGTCAACAGAAGAAAAAAATTGTGCCCCTTCCCCATATTTCTGCCCGTATTTTTGGGATCAAGAGAATTTAAGATATCCTGTTATCCTGAAGTAAATACACCCAGTGTATGAATTTTGTTATTAAATTAAATTATTTTTTAATTTAAAAGCAATTTTATTTGCGTAAAAAAGTAATTCAAAATACTATTAAATTAATTATTATTATTATATTAATTAATAATAATTAATTTAATAGTATTTTAATAATTAATTAATATAATAATTAATTAATATAATAATAATAATAATAATAATAATAATAATTAATAATTAATTAATAATATAATAATAATAATTAATTAATATAGTTAATTATAATTAAATAATTATTTATTATTATTTATATAGATTATTTGTAAAAGAAACTCTTCATGATAAATTTAAATATTTTTTCTGATGCATAATAAAATAAAATTTTGTTGTTCTAATTAAAAAAATAAATTACAATAAATATTTTCTTAAATTAGAAAAACAATAATTTATTTTATTTAATTGAATATTAATAAAATTTTATTTAATATATTTTTGGTTTTTATTTTATCATTTTAAATATAAAGAAAACCTTAGAAATTATAATAAAAATTTTAAAAATTTATTTTATATAATTTTTTTAGTGATATATAAAAAATTATATATAAATGGTAATTTAAAAATAACAAATAATTTAAAAAAAGTATTATTTAAATACTTAAATTTAATTATAATTAATATTTTTAAAAAATCAAAAATAATAAAAATTTTATTATAAAATTTAAAAAATATTAACATATTATATAATAACAACCAAAATTTATTTAAAAAAATGTGCTTAATAAGATTAATAAAAAGAATAACAATAATTATAATAATAATAAAAATAAATAATAAAAAATAATATAATTTTTAATATAAACATAATATAAAATAAAAATTTTATTTAGACATAATAATTTGCTTAATAATAACAATAAAATAAATAAAATTTATAATCATAATAATGATAATAAAATTAAATAATAAAAAATAATATCATTTTTAATTTTTAAACAAAATAGAAATCATAATTTATTAAAGCAAACTGATGTGATATGTGTGAGTGATATTAACAGTATTTAATACATGCATTCAGGAGAGGAAATTCCCAAGGATATGGAAGCGACAGAGGTTGGTTCTCATCCCGAAGGGCAACGGTGCGCAGGATGCAACAGGTTACCGCCCACTTTGTATGATCGATACCGTAGGTAAACTGCTGGAGAAGATAATAAGTAGAAGACTCGAAGCGATATTGGAGAGAGACGGCCTGTCGGATCGCCAATTTGGCTTCCGAAAAGGGCGCTCCACAGTGGACGCAATGGAGGCGGTCATTACCGTAGCGAAAGAGGCCATCAGCGGTGACCGCTGGTTTGAAGGTGATAAGGAGTATTGCGCAATCATCACCCTGGATGTCAAAAACGCATTCAATTCGGCAGATTGGGACGCCACCCTGGCTGCACTTGATGAGAGGAGCGTACCTGGATATTTGATGGAACTCATAGTGGACTACTTTAAGGATAGGGTACGTTTGTATGATACAGACGAAGGCAGAAAGTCATACGCTATAACAGCAGGGGTACCACAGGGTTCGGTGCTGGGCCCAATACTATGGAACGCCATGTATGATGGTGTACTGAGGCTTAGGCTTCCTACGGGCGCACAAATATTCGGATTTGCGGACGATATAGCCCTCGTGGTGAGGGGTAAACACCTTGATAATTTGGAACGAACGTCCAATGCGGCAGTTAGCAGAGTTAGAAGCTGGATCGCGAGTATAGGTCTGAAACTTGCTGATCATAAAACGGATGTCGTATTAGTAAGCAGTAGAAAGAAAATAGAATACATCACCATAAAGGATAACATCGAAGCAGTCTATCAAGTACTTAGGAGTTATGATTGACAACAGACTCACATTCAAGGAGCACCTGACGTATATTAGTAGGAAGTGTGCGGCGGCAACGGGCGCACTCGTGCGGATAATGCCCAACTTGGGAGGTCCGAGACAGGAGAAGAGGCAATTGCTGATGAGAGTGGTTAGATCGATTGCTCTATATGCAGCCCCTATATGGGCCGAGGCCATGGATAAGAAGACATATAGAATAGGAGTTGATGGGGCCTACAGGAGATCTGCCCTCCGAGTAATTTCTGCCTTTCGCACAGTATCTACGGATGCAGCCTTGGTGATAGCGGGAATGATGCCGCTATGAATGTTGGTAGAGATAGAGAGGAGAAAACGTTTAATAAGTAGGAGAACGGGGCTAGTGCACCCTGACCAGGTGAATGATGATGTAATGAATAGGTGGCAGCACGAGTGGACTTCTTCCACAAAGGGAAGATGGACCTACAGATTGATACCGAATATAGAAGAATGGACTGGAAGGAAGCACGGCCAGGTGAATTTTTACCTCACTCAGTTCCTAACGGGCCACGGATGCTATAGGGCATACCTTTACAAGTATGGGCATGACGTGGATGAAGCGTGTCCATCATGTCTGGATACAAGTGAAACAGCGGAGCATATATTCTTTACTTGCCCGCGCTACGAATTCCGACGAAATTTCCTTGAGAGGACGATCGGTTCCCAGGTGACTCCCGACAACGTGGTTAACCTGATGTTAACATCGCGCGAAAACTGGAACGCGGTATGTTTATTCGCGAAGGAAGTTCTAGTACAACAGAGAATTAGAGAGAGAGCAAGAACAGCAGAAATGGATAGCAGCACTCGCTGAATCTTTACCTCCCCCGATGTAATACTTGATTGTGGTCCCGGGGGGGCGACTTAATGGAAGTGTGACGAACAAGGTTGGGTTTAGTACGTATGCGTTTAGCAAGCCGAGAGTAAGTCTTGCGGCGAATCGGGCCGGGCTACCAATGTCTTTCGAAGATTCCCAACCTTTAGCTCGTAAAGCTATAAAAAAAACAAAACCGTCCCTCACACCGTCCCACACACCGTCCCTCACACCGTCCCTCACACCGTCCCGCACACCGTCCCACACACCGTCCCTCACACCGTCCTGCACACCGTCCCTCACACCGTCCCTCACACCGTCCCTCACACCGTCTCGCACACCGTCCCACACACCGTCCCGCACACCGTCCCTCACACCGTCCCACACACCGTCCCTCACACCGTCCCTCACACCGTCCAGCACACCGTCCCACACACCGTCCCTCACACCGTCCTGCACACCGTCCCTCACACCGTCCCTCACACCGTCCCTCACACCGTCCCTCACACCGTCTCGCACACCGTCCCACACACCGTCCCGCACACCGTCCCGCACACCGTCCCTAACACCGTCCCTCACACCGTCCCTCACACCGTCCCTCACACCGCCCCACACACCGTCCCGCACACCGTCCCTCACACCGTCCCACACACCGTCCCTCAAACCGTCCCTCACACCGTCCCACACACCGTCCCTCACACCATCCCTCAAACCGTCCCTCACACCGTCCTACACACCGTCCCTCACACCGTCCCTCAAACCGTACCGCACACCGTCCCTCACACCGTCCCACACACCGTCCCACACACCGTCCCTCAAACCGTCCCGCACACCGTCCCGCTCACCGTCCGGTCCGTCCGTTGGGTGCGTGCTTGCACGCATGCTGGTTTGTGATTCCCACGGTGCTATCGTGATACCACGGTAGTTCAATACTTTGAGCGGCATTGTTTCGCTTTAAAGCATCGGTGTCATTGGGTATATGCCAGACTTTTCATCCGCACCCTCTACCTTTGCCCTCCCATTTAGTCGCCTTTTACGACAAGCAGGGAACCACTATGGTAGTATTCTAATCCGCTACCACACGGAAAGGTGTGAGGGACGGTGTGCAGGACGGTGTGAGGGACGGTGTGTGGGACGGTATGAGGGACGTGGTGGGAGGGACACGTGATGTGAGTGACGTGGTGTGAGGGACATGGTGTGAAGGACGTGGTGTGAGGGACGTGGTGTAAGGGACGTGGTGTGAGGGACACATGGTGTGAGGGACACGTGGTGTGAGGGTTGTGGTATGAGGGACGTGGTGTGAGGGACACGTGGTGTAAGTGACACCAAGAAAGTGTTTGTGAGGGACGTGGTGTGAGGGCCACCCTCCCCCTATAAGTCGGCTAATTCGATGGTTTATAACTACGTATGGACATATATAACATGTATGTCTGTTAGTTTTTGTTTTGGAGCGAGTACAACAACTACATCTTCGTCAGCGCTACCCATGATTCGGACCTCTTATTGTTATTCTTTGTATGCCTCACCTAAATAACGTACCGACTTCGATTAAATTTTAAACTAGGTAGATGTGGGTACCGTAGAGCACATATAGTTTACGTTTGTCTTTTTAAGAATTATTTATTTCTCCCTATTCCCCACTATCAAACTAATTTTGATTAATTTTGTTGGCGTCTTTGATTATTATTACATTTACCATTCACAATGTTGTCCTGTTTTCCTGCAAAAGGACATACAGTGGATTTTAAAATCTGAAATCTCAGAAAATTTCAAAATCTAGTATGAAAACGCCCGCTGTTAATGATTCTGGCGATTGATTTAGTTAAAGGGACGTACAGTGCTTTAAAAACAACTTGCACTGTCCGCCCATGTTGTCCTGTTTTCCTGCAAAAGGACCTACAGTGGATTTTAAAATCTGAAATCTCAGAAAATTTCAAAATCTAGTATGAAAACGCCCGCTGTTAAGGATTCTGGCGATTGATTTAGTTAAAGGGACGTACAATGCTTTAAAAACAATTTTCACTGGCCGCCCATGTTGTCCTGTTTTCCTGCAAAAGGACTTACAGTGGATTTTAAAATCTGAAATCTCAGAAAATTTCAAAATCTAGTATGAAAACGCCCGCTGTTAATGATTCTGGCGATTGATTTAGTTAAAGGGACGTACAATGCTTTAAAAACAATTTTCACTGTCCGCCCATGTTATCCTGTTTTCCCACAAAAGGACTTACAGTGGATTTTAAAATCTGAAATCTCAGAAAATTTCAAAATCTACTATGAAAACGCCCGCTGTTAAGGATTCTGGCGATTGATTTAGTTAAAAGGACGTACAATGCTTTAAAAACAATTTTCACTGTCCACCCATGTTGTCCTGTTTTCCTGCAAAAGGACATAGAGTGGATTTTAAAATCTGAAATCTCAGAAAATTTCAAAATCTAGTATGAAAACGCCCGCTGTTAAGGATTCTGGCGATTGATTTAGTTAAAGGGACGTACAATGCTTTAAAAACAATTTTCACTGTCCCACAATATTGATTTATTTATCGGATTACAATAGCTTTCCGAAATGTGTGATTATCTATTTATTGTAGTTCTTATTATGCAATATTTTGTAACAGTGATTAACTATAGGACTTATTTTTATCAATTTTTGCTTTTTTTTTACTTTTTACCCGTGAATTTAATTAATTTTTCCTGTTTTTCTTTCCCAGTCTTAAATTAATTATTTAACAGAGTTCCTGTTAATAACATAACAGAGCTCTGTTAGTTCTGTTAATAACATAACAGAGTTCTGTTAGCTAACATGAGAGATAGATTTTAAAATCTATCTTCATACACATTTTTATGTGTACATATTAAATATACTTATTAAAATTATTTTATTTTTGTCTTTTTCATATTAAAATTAACAAACAAAAATTCCTTGTTTCCAATTCGATTTTTTAAATAAATTAATTAAACAAAATAATCTAAGGGCCATTATTACAACTTGCCGTTAACTTAAGGGAGGATTTCAACGGGCAGATAAATTGTTTTTCATTATTATAGATGGACAATCATTCTACTGGTAACTTTTAAAATTATGTTTATGTTTGAACTTGCCATATTATATAATATTTTCAATATGGCAATTTCAAATATAACCAAAATGAGCATATATAGACGCCTCCATTCTAGAACGTTCTAAAGCCTACTTTACGCGGTCCCACAAGTAATATGATCTGTCAAAATTTTGTGTAGAAGAGTACGGATGTGATCGTCTAAACGTACTATGTAATGAAACCATCACACATTGAGAGAAAATACGGATGAAAACTTTGAAAGTCGTATGGCTCTCTTCATTTTTTGAAATGCTTCAAAAAACAAGCAAGTCGCATTAGATCAGGGATGTATTTTTATGTAAACACACAGAAAAAAGTGTAACAGCTGTTTTCATTTCACTTTGTTATTGTCTTATACCGATCATGTAAACGCAAAAGATATAAATCATACGACTTTTATTCTCTTCTTTGTCATACGGATGGAATTTCATTTTACTTTTTCATTAGACTTTACGTACGTAAAGTATTACCGTGTGAAGTGGGCTTAATTATACCTAATGTTATTACATTTTTTCTACGTTCTCTAATTTAAGTATTGTCAAAATTTGGTTAAGATAAGCCGATCCGTTCCGAAGTTATAGGGAAAAATCTACTTAGAATACACATACTAGTCGTATATCGCATGAAAACTTTGAGAGCTTATAACTCAAAATACACTTTTTCGACTTAGAATGTTATAGAACGGAGGCGTCGATATGTAAGTACATATGTATATACAACAAAAAACGAAACGCCTCATTGCCACTGCGTATAAAAAAATTTGCATTATTTAGGTAATGTTATCGACATTGCTCCGGCACTGCCATATTTTTTATAAAGTTAACTTTATTTTATCATTAGGTTGTAATAACGAAAAGAAGTTAAAGTTGACTTTAAAGTTCACTTTAGCCAAAGTTACCTTTAATTAAATCCAACTTTAACGGGAAGTTGTAATAATGGCCCTAAAAGTTTTGTTTTTTAACTGGAATAGGGAATTAAAAATATTTTTTTTTTTTTGGTTTATTTATTAAATACATTTTTTTTTAATTTTTTAATAAAGAATATATAAACTTATAAAAATTTCATCATGAATGTTAATCGTAATAAATGTTTAGAAACCTAAATAAAAATTTATTTTTTTCAATTTTACGCCACTGCTTTTTAGTTACTACTCTCTTATAGACTTACTTTGTTGTTTTTAATAACAGCAAAAAACTTAAATTAACACAAGTTTTTGTTTGTTTGTTTTTTTGTTTTGCATTGCAAAAAAGAAAAACTTGTACAATAAAAACAAACATGCAACAATATTTACTACACTTTCTACCCCAGAGTTATTTACCAGCGAGTTTTGATTAAAAAGCCATGTTTACACTGGTTGTATACATTTTGAAAATGCAAAAAACAACAACTACGGTGACTTACTACTTGTAAGGGCAATAAAATAAAATTTTTAAACTGTTAGAAAAGAAACCACAATTGAAAGGAATTCAAATATGTACAGAGAGAGCTATGAGACAGGAAGAGAGAGAGACAGAGTTAGAATAAAAGTGAGAGCGAGCGTTAGTTAATAAGCATTGAAAACAGATAACAGATGGTTTAGTTTAAATGAAAATGTGAGAGAGAGAGAGAGAGAAATTAAGGGAAATTATTTTTCCTAGAACAAATGCCGGTGTGTTAGTGTGTATGTATAATAGAATTTTCTTTGTATAGTATTAAAGGTGTTGTTGTTGTTGTTTTTTTTTTTGTGTTGTATTGTTAAATCCAAAAAAAGAACAGCCACTGTGATATACCATATACAAAAACAAAATTTTCTTATAGAAAAAATACATCACAGTAACTGTACTCTCTTCAATTTGAACAAGACTTTTGGGTTTTTTTTTGGAACCAAAGAAAAGAAATGTTTTTCCTTCTTTTCGTTTTTCACTAAATGAAGGTTAAAAAGATATGGTATTGTTTGTAAGCAAGGTTTAGGGATTTTTATTGCAAAATCAAAAAGAACAGCCACTGTGATATACATACAGATTGTACATACTTTTAATGCAAGAATGCTTAGAAGCAATATATCACCAGCGACAGTTCCCTTTAATTAAACAACAATATTTGATGTTTAGTTTGGGTAGCTTATTGTTGAACACTATTTTATTAAAAAAAAATTAAGAAATTATGAGGCCCAGGACATTAAAAGTAAAAAAGAACAGCCACTGTGATATAATTCTTTTATCAATTGTATGTAAAAAATACATCACAGCAACCGTTCTCTTGACTTGAAATGTTTTAAATAAATTTTTATATAAAATGTTGTTGTTTTTCTGTTTTCTTTTTTATAAGAGGCATAAACAATTACTGCAATATAAAGGAAAATCACTGTGATATGTTTTTGTAACAAAGCCTCATATCACAACGATCGTTCCTTTAATTGTAGTAAAAAAAAATATAACGATACAGGATACACAATTTTCCTTTCTTTTCTAACACTGATGCTTGTATCACAACGAGTTTTTTAATTTATTATTTTTATTTTATTTTTTGTTTAAATTTTCTTTCTTTCTCAAATAAACAACGACTTTCAATGGTTAACTAGCTTTAAGAATTAAAATAGCTAAACTATTATTAAAGTCTAGTTTACCACTGAAAATAATTGTTTGTAACATTTTTTCATTCACTTTTTTTCCACACACACACACTTTCCAACACTGTATTATGCCGTTTTTTTGCTAATTACAACAACTGTTGAGTAGTTTAAAATTATAGCACGAGTGTTCGGTCTAGTCACTTAATATTTATTTTTCGTACACTCAAAAGGGACCATACCGACAATCGCCATTTAATTTTAAAAACATCTTTTTTTCACTCTTACTCTTCTTCTTTCTAACTATAAATAAAAGAATTTATTATTATTATGATTGTTATTGTACTTAAACCTTAAAGGGACACACTTTGCCCAGTGTTGCGTTATAGATGTGCGCTTGGTTAGAGCCTTAACAACAAACTGAGCAATTTGTATCTCACTAAAGTCAAGATAGTGTGAAACAAACTAATAAAAAAAAACATATACAAAAACTCTCTCTCCCTCCCTCTCCCTCCCTCTCTCTCTCTCTCTCTCTTCCTCCTTTTTTTAAATCACACTTTCTCTTGCAAATGATGTTTTGAAACAAAAGATCACCAGAAAAGAAAGTTACATACACTGAACACACACTGTTTCAAAATTATACGAGTATAACACTTAATTTTTGGAAATGATTGTTTAGCCTAAGCTCACACATATCAAGTCGAACTCATCAATTTTTGGTGGAATATTTTGTTAACTTAATTTTACTCTCTTCAACATAACATAATTGGCCATTACAAGCCTTCAGTCAGGATTACGGCCTAGCTTCTCACAGCACCTATGCTGGGTGTGTTAATTTTATACTTGGGTGGCGGGGAATCTACAGTTTAAAGTCGACTCTGAACGAAAGATTTTTGGGAAACATTTCATAGCAATTTTATTTTCCTCTCAGAGTTTTTGCCAGAAATCTGCTGAGAGGAAGTCGGCGAAAAAATATTTTTTCAAATTTCGTTTTAATCGAGATGTCTGACCTGGGGTTTTAACCATGACCTTACCTCTAATAAACCACTAGACTAGCAATAGCAATTTTATTTATTCTCAGAGTTTTTGCCAGAAATCTGCTGAGAGGAAGTCGCCGAAGAAATATTTTTTCAAATTTCGTTTTGATGTCTGACCTGGGTTTTAAACCGTGGCCTTATGTCTAATAAACCAACACACTGTCTACTAGACTATGGCTACTCTTTCCACACACAAACTTTTTTCTCCTCGCTTCCAAACTTAAGACCTGACGAGTTAGACTTGATGATTGTGAAGACAGACATTTCAATTGTATAACACTTTGATGTTTCATACCATTCAGTTATACGCCTTTTGTACGCTCAAAGTGCTTTGCAAAATACTTTGAAAAGTCTTGAGTTTGTAGGAGAGAAGGGAAAAACAAGCAGGGTTAAATTCACACTTTTATGTACAGGCAAAGTTGCTTTGCTCTTCGTTCGTTGTCTACCAATGGCTGTATGCACATTAACAAAATTTCAAGAGTTTGTAAAAATTCTTTGCAAAGTAATTTGAACGTATAAAAGCGAAACAAAGTTTAAAAGAAAATGTAAAAGAGTTTGAGACTCATCAGGTCTTAAATTTGGAAGCGAGAAGAAAAAAAAACCTGAGAAGAGAATAAACTTAGGCACCTTTTGCACGTTCAAATTACTTTGCAAAATTCTTTGCAAAAAAAAATTCTTTTCTTCTCGCTTCCAAATTTAAGACCTAATGAGTTCGACTTGATGCTTGTGAAGTCAGACTTTGCTCTTAGATTTTAGAAATTGTAGTACACTTAGCTATTTAAATTGTATAACACTTTGATGTTTCATACCATTCATTCAGTTAATATCTATGGAAAGAAAAACTATCACTCACTCTCTCTCTCTCTCTCTCTCTTACTTTCTTTTAAATTTCAATTTTCACTTTCTCTCTTCTTTCTTTGTTTGTTTACCAAGAGATCTCTAATGTTGCATTGAAAGGATATTATACATACACAATATAACAATTATAACACATAGATTTTCACATGTTGAGAGTATTAAACATACACATAATCATCCGTTTATTCTATGAATATAACACTTATACACTTTGAGAGCATAAAACCCTTACTTGTTGTGGGAAAACTGCACTGAGAACTGGACTGTATAACACTAACATTTTATGAATATAACACAGAGAAACATTGGAAATGCATTGAGAATATCACACATAAACAACTGGTATTACAATTACATTCTAGAAGTTGTTTTACACATACACTGAGAGTTAGTATAACACAAATAAGTCCGGCGTATTATTTTACATCTGCTTTTAGAGAATATAACACTTAGAATTCACATTCACCAAAAGAGAATCACAATAGCAACTGTGGATATGTTTTCAATTATCATACGACGTACCGAACCCAGTGATGTTCAAAAGCCACATCAATCACAGCAATATGCCAACTGGGATTAGGTCTGCCTTACAAAATTAAAAAGTATTCTGAACTTTTCTAAATATTTAAAATAAAAATCTTTTCAATTATTTATTTTTTATTTTTATAAACTAACGATCTCTGACCAATGTCTGGTATCTGTTGAACGTTTAAAACAAAACTGATAGTTTTCTTAAATTTTGCTGTGCTATTTATACCAAATTGACATTGAATACTTCAAATGTATATTTCAAGAAGGAAGAAAACAAATACCTGACTTACAATTTCTAAGAATTTTTTCTATGTTAATTACCTCTGTCTCTTCCTTTTGCTATCCTTTGTTTCAAAACTTCCTTCAATTCTCTTTGTGTAAGCCTTGTTTAGTGATAAAGGCATCATAACATGCGTTATCATGCGCACCCATTCTACCTGCAGCCTGAGTTTAGGCAAAAAATTTTGGTTTCTAAAAATTTTTTAAGGTCATTTGAATTTAAATTGCAAGAACTTGGTTGTTATAATAAGTTATTGATCGTTCAAATGTGTTTAAGGTTCCAAGGATTGCAATTTGCTACCTCGGCAATCATCTTTAAAATTAATTTTCGCAACAAGGAACTACGAAATGCAAAAATCGCGGACACTAACTGTCACTCATATAATATTTTTAAAATTTTTTTGTAAGGGGTGAAGTCCGAGGATATTTCGGATTCTAACTTCTTATTTCATCGCTATCCTCTAAAGGCTTGCCACTCAAACTATTAAATCGTATGTTACCAAAAATCTAGCCTGTCTTTGAAGCCTGTTTAGCATTTATTTTAAGTCGCTCTTCCACTCCTAACTTACATACTCTCAGTTTCTCTCTGTTTTTCCTCTTTTAATAGCATTCAGTCATAGCTTGTGTGCTTCAAACATGGAAGCCTGGAACATGAAAACATAACATGAAAGAAAGAGAGAGAGAGAGAGTCCTTATGTCTGTACTTAGTAAAGATAGCTTCTATATCATGTATGAGCAATAATAAGAAGTTTATCTCACCAAGACATCTCCTCAACCATATGAAAATGTTTGGAATACGCCTCTGCTAGCTTATCATAGATAGGTCATACAATAGGTTGAGGGTCAGTCTCCATATAATCTTTCATATAATTTCCTCACCCCTTTAGTGTACTGTAATTGTCCCCGCCATAACTTTGGACGTATCTTCAGATGCTGATCGGTAGGTGCAGAGTACTCTGAAAGTCTTCAAATTATATATCGATACTAACTTCCTTTTTTCTGTTCTATATCGAGGATTCTGGACCATAATGGTACTGCATACATTACAGTTGAGTATCTACCGATCATCCTTCTTCAACCTACCCGTTAGGTTAGGTTAGAGGACGTGTACTTGTCGATTAAGACAATTACGGTACCCGGAGGTCGAATTGAAAGTTTAGTCATAATTCTAAAATATATTTCGAGGCCCTATCTTCTACATAAACCTACGACCCAAAAACAATTCAGTATCATCGGTCTATCTGTTACGCCGTCGAGCATTTAGTAAAAATGTATATCGCATTGTCCTGAAGGACAGTTTGCCTAGCCCATTCTTCTCAGGATGATATTCTAATTCTGCAGGTCCTACCGAAACAACAAGATTGGTCCGCTGACTTTCTCCTAGAATGCTAGGCTAGGTTAGAGGACGTGTACTTGTCAATTAAAACAATTTGTACATTGTACAACATCCTAGTTTCTCACACCACTTATGTTGTGTGTGTTAATTTTAATACATGAGTGGTGGGACCTACAGTTTAAAGTCGACTCCGAACTAGACTACGGCGACTTCAATACTTACCCGTTAAATAAAGATAATTAAAGTTTTGGAGTCGTAATTCTTAAATACATTTCGCGGCCCTATCTTCTACTTAAACCTACGCCCGAAAAACAATTCAGTATTATCGGCCTATCTGTTACGCCGTCGAGCATTTAGTAAAAATTTATATCGCATTGTCCTGAAGGACAGTTTGCCTAGCCCATTCTTCTCAGGATGATATTCTAATTCTGCAGGTCCTACCGAAACAACAAGATTGGTCCGCTGACTTTCCCCTAGAATGCTAACAGGTCCTATGTATGTGTGAGCGCCTTAGTTCACCTTATACTGACCGTGCACTTTATTGGTCTCCAGAATGGCCTCGTATAAATATCACAAGAAGGAAAATCGCTGTACAGAGCCATTCGTTAGATCGAAAGATGATTTATCGTGAAAAATTTGGTTAAAGAAGGTACTACAATTCTGCTGGTGGACAATGGCATTACAAATTGTCTCCAAATATAATAAGATGCGTGGGTAACACGTAAACATAGAGAGATTACTTATTGCCCGGCTCAATTTCTAACGGCATATGGATGATACTGGAAGTATTTTTGAATGCAAGATGACTCACCGAAGTGTTTAGAAGAAGTGCTCAGAAAAAGACGAAAATATGGAAAGCCTAGTGTTTTTATGTCACAGATTTAAGGAGGGGCGCATACGGATACATGTGATACAGCTTGCCAACTGAAAATATTTTAAATGTCATGAAGACATGTAGTGAACAGTGACAGGCTTCATAATATACGTAAACGAAGAAATAGGCAAAGAGAAGTAGCTGGAAAAAAATTAAAATAGCTCAACCTTAGTGCTTGCCAGTAAAAAGTGAGATCAACATAGTGAGATGCGGAGAAGTGATATTTTGATGTTTTAGGCGGTTGTAATGAGTGGTGTTAAAGATTTCTACCTCCAACAATAAAAAAGATTGGCCTGAAGAGTAAAACTCATAGATTCGATAATAGCAACCCATGGCTAATAAATGTAAAAGAATTGCAAAAACAAACTCCTTCAATTAATGAGTTTTTATTTGTTTAAAAAAGGAAGGACTGGAGGAGTGGTTCAGTGAACCTAACAAGGGGCTCCGCATAAATTTGCACCGATAGCTCCAAACTGGAAGGAGCCGTTGGGATTAGCATCTATTCGGAATCAATCGGAATATCCAAGTCAATAAGGCTACCAGATAATTGCAGCGTCTTTCAGGCGGATATGTTAGCAATTCAGGTTGCGGAGAAAATTATTGTGGAGAAAAATGTTCACGGACGGAAAATCATCATACTTTCCGATAGCCAAGCGGCTATCAAGGCATTGAATTCTGGTGCAATAAACTCCAAAACAGTGTACGACTGTCGCAGATATCTCAATGAGATGGCGAACCGATATGATGTTTGTAACACATGGGTACCGGGACATAATGATATTCCTGGGAACTGCAGAGCGGATGAACTGGTCAGAAGGTTCACGACCATCTCGAACTCTCTGATGAATTCTCTACGTTGGGGATCCCTTTAGGGACCTGCAAACTTATAATTGACAATGCAACCGTAGATCTCAACTTCGGATAAGTTCAGAGCGGCGCAAAAGATCTGGCCAAGGCTGGATAGGAGCCGCACGGCGACTCTGCTTAAACCCCAAAGAAGTATGGTCAGCACTGTTATTGGGGTTATTACGAGGCATTGCATTATAGGAGCGCATGCGAGGCGTATTGATCTTGGACACCTTGCAAATGCTTTCAGCAGAAGCTGTGAGATGAAGAGGAAGAGAGACTATTCTTCTCGTATTGTGCAGATGTCCGGCACTTAGTCGGAGGAGAAAGAGGTACCTGGGTGCCTACTACATGGAGGATATTGATGAACTGTCATGTATGGATATTGGCAGCCTGAGTCGCTTCATCGGAAGCTCCGAATGGTTCCTGGAATAGGGGAAATGAGGAACTGTGGTATCACAATGACTCCATCGAGGGGACAGCCACTTCTACCTACCTACCTATTTGTTTAATTAATTGAATTTTAATTCATTGAATTGAATTTTTTATTAACTTTTAATTCTTTTTTCAATAGAATTTTTAATTATTTTTAATTAAGTAGAGTTTCTAAAGCATTGGCTACAAGCAAATTGGTATGTTCTTTCCGTGAAAAACATGTACCAAATCACCATTCTTAAATATGTATGTAGACCTGTAAATGCCTGCCTGTCTATCCATCTAAATCTATTAAGGAATTATCTACAAACATTCTGTCCGTCCATTCGTCCATCCGTCCGTCCGTGGCAATGTAATTAGTCTGCAGTCCGTGACACAAAGACATCTTATTTCTGTGTTACTTTGTACCTGTGAAATTTCAATTTCTGATCATAATTGCCAGGCAACAAAGATAGCCAAACAATGCATAGATATTCTCTTAATCCCTGTCATAAAACTCATGAGGAATCATAAAAATTTTAAAAACGTTGTGAGGCTCAGATTTTGTTGCAGCAAAAGAAAAATGTGGGTTATTCCCAAGGCTTTAAGTTGTTGTGACTAAAATTAAAATTTTGTTTAAATGATATGCTAAACTAATATGTGTATGGATGTGTGTTTGTTTTTAGTTTTTGTCTAAACTAAGGTACTATTTATGTATGTACCACGTATGTATTTCGAATGAAAATTAAATTCTTTTTTTTTGTGGAAAATTTTCAATACTAAATTCAAACAAATTTTTCTTTCATTGTTTTTGAATGACCTTCAAATTTTAAAAGGTCTGTAGGAACAGAACACAATTAACCATGGAAACTAAGGTTCCAAGCATTTTATTTTCTTTAAAACGATTAAAACTTAAAGGAAAATCTTGTGCGGGGAAGTCATGACAGTGTCTTGTCAAATAATTCATTCGAGGTGAAAACTAGGGGATACCATTAATTTCAGGAGGGAGAGACAGCTTTATTGAAATCAAAGCACATTTGAGCACACATAGCATCCCACTGTGGTTCGACATAACGCGATGCCCCTTAGCCAACTAATTAGCCCAGGTTAACCAGTCTTCCAGATTGATGAGCCCGCCCAATTTTTTTTTTGCAAACCTAAAATTTTGCTTAAGAAGTCGCCGTAGTCTAGTAGGTAGTGTGTTGGCTTATTAGACGAAAAGCTAGGGTTCGAGCCCCAGGCCAGGCATCAAGACAAACTACAAAAAGTATTTCTTCGGCGACTTCCTCTCAGCAGATTTCTGGCAAAAACTCTGAGAGTAAATAAAATTGCCTTGAAAAGTTTCTCAAAAATCTGTCGTTCGGAGTCGACTTTAAACTATGGGTCCCACCGCTCATGTATAAAATTAACACATACAACATAAGTGGTGTGAGAAACTAGGACGTTGTACAATGGATCAATTCGACTTTCGGGCACTGTACTTGTCTTAATTGACTAGTACACGTCCTCTAACCTAACCTAACCTAACCTAAAATTTTGCTTCAAATTTTATATCCAAAATTATGGTTAAAATATTCAATGGTACCATTTAGAGAGTAAAATACCTTCCAAGAACTTCAGAAATATTACGAACCTCGCTCTGGATGGCGTTACTTACCTGCCTTAAGAAAACATGCATAATTTTCTAATCGCCATTAAGAAAGCTGAGAATAAAGTCTGAAATTAATCTTAAAAATTTCACAGAATGCTCCAGAATACTTATTACATCGGTGGTAGAACTTAGAGGGGAAAAACTATCTTCCAAGAAAGCCTAATAAGTGACGAACTTCTCTGATGTCACCCGCTTTTCACAACAGTTAAGAAAATGTGTGCCATTGTCCAATTACTGAACTTACTTAATTGGCCATAACAACCCGTTTAACGGATTTCGGCCTGCCGCAACACATCCTTCCAGGCGCCTCTGTTTCTTGCACGCCTACGCCAGTTGGTTACACCAATCGATGAAAGGGCTTTCTCGATTAGGTCCTTCCAACTGATACAAGGTCGTCCTCTTCGTCGACTTCCGCAGATCCCCGCATCAAATACCCGCCTCGCTGGAGCATACTCCTCCATTCGAAGGACATGGCCGAGCCAGCGCAGCCGCTGGATATTAATACGCTGTACAACGTCAATGTCGTTGAGGAGCTCATACAGCTCACTGTTGGATCGGATACGGAAATCATCACCAACTCGCACTGGACCGAAGATCTTACGTAGGACTTTTCTCTCGAACACTCTCAAGGCCGCTGC
Source organism: Sarcophaga subvicina (assembly GCA_936449025.2). Lineage (NCBI taxonomy): Eukaryota > Metazoa > Arthropoda > Insecta > Diptera > Sarcophagidae > Sarcophaga > Sarcophaga subvicina. The sequence goes on from OW388084.2 coordinate 106,078,938, forward strand.
ATCAGTTCTTAATAGGGTCCATGCCTTTGCGCGATAAAGAAGCACGGGTAGGCTGAGTGTCTTGTAGAGTAGAGGGAGGGATGAGATGTATGCAAACAAGGTAAAGTTTCTGACTGTGGTCAACGTGGCGACCACCAGTGCGATCCTTGTCTTGCTGTATTCAAGTTGACACGCAGCCTCCTCGTGGCCCCTCCTGGATGGCATTCTAGCGCTCGCTAGATGTTAACTAATGCGTGCAGCGAAGTCCAATCCCCTGGACATTAAATTTGGGTTGTGCGTAGGGCTTGGAACCCACCACGTAAAAATTCCCTCCAATGAAAACCAATTACTGAACGTAACCTCGAATGTAAAAGTCTGGAAGATGAAAAAACGTTGTTTGCAGGTACACAAAAAAGTTACCAGAATCCTCTCGGGTGATTTGTAAAAGCAACTGTAGGTTCCCTACCTTTTGGTGTAGGGTTTTCCCTTGAGAGCTGAGTATGTTTATGTTTCGCCAGATCCCTTAAAGAATATCCGAATTTGACAGAGTCTCCTCTTTCCAATAATTGAGAAAAATTTTAAAAAGGTGAAGAGAATGCTGACTACTTCGTTAAATCGGTTGATTCGCCATAACCAAAGGGAAGTCTGTCAGCGTAGTTTTTTGGCAGCATAAGGGGCAACTCATTATTAGGTGCGACTCTGGCTTTCAAACTTAGCATCACTGTGATGTAATTTGGTAGGGCTTATGAAGGCTGCTCGATTTTAGCAAACCGAAGTTCATATCCCAGTACTATACACTATTTTCTACCGATCCCTGCCCGAAATGATTATTCTGCAGATCTTTAGTGATCTTTACTTAAGTTTGACCTCATTTCCCCCAAAACGGTAGAACCCAATTGAGATTTTCAGGGATGAATCAAAATCAATGGCAAGAGTTCAAGGCTGTTTTTTTTAGAGGCAGGACAAGGTTAGCTTCCACGTATAGGACGCCTACAGTATAGGTCAAGCGAGTTTTTGCAGTCTTCAGGTTGTTGCCGATGTTCATATTTTCCTACTGGGTCTTCAAGTATTTTCCCAATATCATAAAACGCAATTCCTTTAAACATTTAACGCTGTTACAACAATCGCAAATACAGTTCCTGTCAACCTTTTCTCAATCTTTCATCAACCAAGGTTATACGTGGTGTTTTGACAAGACAATCAGCAATTTTATGATCCTTTAAATAAATACTTTTCCTATCCTTACACCGTCTTTGTTAAACACTTTTTTCCAAGAATTTGCTCATTAGTCTGCTGGGCTCACGATAAGCTTTAGTCAGAAAAAAGTTGTTTTCTTTTGTTTTAATCTAACGTACCAGCTTAAAATCAATCCCTGGGTAGAAAAGATTCTCTCAACGGCTCAACATGCCTCAACAAAGAAAACAAAATCATTGTTTTCCTTCATTCTTATCCATCTTTGTGGGTTTTAAACCTTTCACTCTTCTTCTTGTTTCTGTGTACTTAAAATGTATTTTAGTTGAGCGTTTTAAATCTAAAACTACAAAACGATCTACAGTTTAACTATGTTAGTAACGGTGGGATATGTTAAACAGCACGACTTCATTTCGTTTAAGAAAAAGGCCACTAAAATAAATTTGTTTTTCGTACGGTCTTGTCGTAACCAAGGTCACTCACTTAATACTCAAGGAAATTAAAGAAAAAATTAAATTTGAAGGAATAAAGAAGATTTTTGAATGTAGGCATGTTGAGCAAAACGCTCAACATACTTTTTGCAGATAAGAGAACAAAGAAAGTAGGCACAGGAGATTCTGATTGGTTGATATTGGTCTGTGTGACCTTGGTTACAGGTCACACACTTAATACTCAAGGAAATTAAAGAGAAAATTAAATTTGAAAGAATAAAAAAGGTTTTTGAATGCAGGCATGTTGAGCAAAATGCTCAACATACTTTTTGCAGATAAGAGAACAAAGAAAGTAGGCACAGAAGATTCTGATTGGTTGAGATTGGTCTTGATCTTAGTCTTAGAGGTTAAAAGACAACTATTGAATGCTACAGTATTGAGCAAGGCGCTCAAAAAATCTTGCATTTGTAGCTAAAAGAACAAAAAATCTATTCAGTGGATTCTGGAACTCCTAAGCATTCTCAGCTATTCTTTCTTTTTCCTTATCTTCATGCTATCTTTAACTTTTGGATCTTGGAAGCTAAATTCTGGGGTATTGCAAGTGATAGTCATGCGGAGAAACTTCGTTTACCTCTTAATGAGTTCTGCAAAGATCCATTTTATATGCCACTGCATCTCTAGGGCCTGTCTCTGGCTCAACGCAGACTTTTCTCACGCAGAGTTTGCCTTATTCTTTCTCAAGCTATCGTTTCTTGACACTAAGAGTTATTAAGCTAGTTTCAGGCTTATTTTAAAAACTCTCGTGCTTTGAGCCTATGATCTTCGTTGATTGTTGAAATAGGTCTGAGGCTTCGCTTCATGTGTTATCGCTATAAGCTGCAATGTATGTTCAATTGAGTTCAATTCATTGGGCTGTTGTCCTAGTAGGTAGTGTGTTGGCTTATTAGACGTAAGGCCACAGTTTAAACCCCAGGTCAGACATCAGAAAGAAATATGAAAAAATATTTCTTCAGAGACTTCCTCTCACAGCAGAGTTCTGGCGAAAACTCTGAGAGTTAATAAAATTGCCCCGAAATATGAAAAAATATTTCTTCAGAGACTTCCTCTCAGCAGAGTTCTGGCGAAAACTCTCGGGAGTAAATAAAATTGCCATGAAAAGTTTCTCAAAAAAATCTGTCGTTCGGAGTCGACTTTAAATTGCAGGTTCCGCCACTCATGTATAAAATTAACACACACAATATAAGTGGAGTGAGAAGCTAAGCCGTGATCCTAACTGAACATTTGTAATGGCCAATTGTGTATGTAGTCCTTCAAGTGTAGTCCTTCGACTAGTTTTAGAATCAACTTTTAGTTTCAGTTTGGCTGTCTTATTTACAAAGTCCCATCCCATTTTGTGTTTAGCATTGCCACATAGACTAGAACAATAATAGAGGGCAGTAACGATCAAACACTACTTAGGAGTAGTATGACGTTGATTGAATCTATTGCTTCTAGAGCAAGGGACAGGGGAACAACTTGTTTCAGTAGTATCTGCGGTAATGTGGGAGTTTGTTAACAACTCTCTGGATCTTTGCCTTGACGTGCAGCAGCAAAATTTCGAAATTCTTGTTTAGGGTATCTTCAATGGCATGGCCTTGTAGAATCGGCCTCTGCTAGAACTTCTGGAACTTCTGATATTGAGAGTTTCACTTCGAGCATTAGCTGGCTTGTGTTTCCTTCTCTTCTGCTGCTTTCTGTTTCACTCTAGATTACCTATCCTTAGTATGTTTTACCTCTTCTGTCTAAATTTTCTATTGCTTATAGTGTTTCTTGTTCTTCTTTTATTTTGACTTACATTTCTGGTCTACTGGTGGTGGGATTTCATTACCTTTCTTCCTAACCTCACTTAAGCCTTTGTGATAAAAAAATTATATTTTTTAATACCCACCAATGAGACCTAGGATCACTCAACTGGATATACACAGCAGTGGTCAGTCCTATGCTGACTTACGGATGCCTGGTGTGGTGGGAATCCCTGAATAGGACAACAAACTTAAACCTCATGCGCAGGTTACAACGATCTGCTTGCATAATTATAAGTGGTGCCCTGCGCACTACTCCTACGATTGCTCTGCAGATGATCTTATACCTTCCACCACTTGACCTATACTGCAGGGGTGTAGCGGCTAGGGTTAGTAGGCGTCTTTGGACATTGGTCATACAAGGATACTTGCTTATTGATTGTAAACATAGCACTGTCACTTATAAGATTTAGTATCTTGTTGTGCTATGTAGATCATTATAAATTCAAATAAATAAAAATAAGTAGTTACAAACTGATATTGTCGAAAGCATTGACTATATGACACCGCGATATGACTTCTCAATGAATTTTAGGTCATCCATTCCGAAAAGGGAGGACTGGAGGAAAGGTGCGGCGCACCTCGCGGAGGATACCGCACAAATCTACACCGATGGCTCAAAATTGGAAGGAGCCGTTGGAATTGGTATCTATTCGGAATCAATCGGAATATCCAAGTCTATAAGGCTACCAGATCACTGCAGCGTCTTTCAGGCGGAAGTGTCCGCAATTCAGGCTGCGGTGAAAATTATTGTGGATAAAAATGTTCACAGGCGAAAAATCACCATACTTTCCGATAGCCAAGCGGCCATCAAAGCATTGGATTCCAGTGTAATAAATTCCAAGACGGTGTACAACTGTCGCAGATGTCTCAATGAGATGGTGAACCAATATGATGTTTGTATCACAGGGGACCCGGAACATAATGATATTCCTGACAACTGCAGAGCGGATGAACTGGTCAGAAGGGGCACGACCATCTCGAACTCTCTGATGAATTCTCTACATTGGGGATCCCTTTGGATACATGCAGGCTTATAATTGACAATGCAATCGTGGACCTTGTCAACAGTAAGTGGGCAGCTTCGGATAAGGACAGAACGGCGCAAAAAATCTTGCCAATGCTGGATAGGAGGCGCACGGTGACTCTGCTTGAACTCCAAAGAAGCAGGTTCAGCGCTGTTACCGGATTTATTACGGGGCATTATATTATAGGAACGCATGCGAGGCGTATTGGTTTTGGACACCTCGCGAATGATTTCTGCAGAAGTTGTGCACATGCCCGGCACTTGGTCAGAGGAGAAAGAGACACTTGGGTGCTTACTAAAGGGTCCGCCAAATAACTTTTTTTTTTGAAAATGCTTTAAAAAAAACTACTGAATATTTTCTCGAATTTCTTTTTTTATTTGAAAGTACAATCCTTCCGGTTAATAATGGAAAATAATTTCATTCAAATGGCTACCTCGGCTGGCCATGCAGTAGCCTACACCAGAAGATGCCGATTTTGGCAAAAAAAATCATCTTTTCAGATGAAGCTCATTTTGATCTTGGCGGGTATGTAAACAAGCAAAATTGTCTCATTTGGGTTACAGAAAACCCTCACGCATACATTGACAAGCCGACGCACCCAAAACGAGTCACTGTTTGGTGCGGATTTTGGTCCAGAGGCATAATTGGGCAATTTTTCTTCGAAAATGAGCAAGGAGTGGCCGTTACAGTCAATGGCGATCGTTATCGGGCCATGTTGAATGAATTTTTGTTCACAAAAATTGAAGAGGAGGATATTGGCAACATTTGGTTTCAACAGGACGGCGCTACGTGCCACCACACAGCCGAAGCTACACTCGATGTTTTGCGCCCTGTTTTTGCAGATCGTATTATCAGCCGCAGAGCTGATGTCGTTTGGCCACCACGGAGCTGCGATTTGACACCGTTGGACTATTATTTGTGGGGTGCCGACAAGCCAGAGACAATTGACGATTTAAAGGGCAATATTCGTGAAACCATTGGTGAAATACAGCTGCACACAATCGATAATATGCTTAAAAATTGGACCGATCATGTAGGCTACTGCATGGCCAGCCGAGGCAGCCATTTGAAAAATTAAATGAAATTATTTTCCATTATTAACCGGAAGGATTGTACTTTCAAATAAATAAAGAAATTTGAGAAAATATTCAGTAGTTTTTTTTAAAGCATTTTCAAAAAAAAATTATTTGGCGGGCCCTTTACATGGAGGACCTAGATGAACTGTCATGCATGGATATTGGCAGTCTGAGTCGCTTCATCGGAAGCTCAGAGTGGTTCCTGGAATAGGGGAGAATGTGAAACTGTGGTGTAAGTCACCGTGGTCTAGTAAGTAGTGTGTTGGCTTATTAGACGAAAAGTCAGGGTCCGAGCCCCAGGCCAGACATCAAAATAAAATACAAAAAGTATTTTCTTCGACGACTTCCTCTCAGCAGATTTCTGGCAAAAACTCTGAGAGTAAATAAAATTGCCATGAAAAGTTTCTCAAAAATCTGTCGTTCGGAGTCGACTTTAAACTGTAGGTCCCGCCACTCATGTATAAAATTACCACACATAACATAAGTGGTGTCAGAAACTAGGTCGTAATCCTGACTGAAGGGTTGTAATGACCAATTATGTATGTATGTTATGTATGTGAAACTGTGGTATCACAATGGGTGCTGTGTGCAGCCTAAGTGTGTCCGCTCATGACTCCATCGAGGGGACAGCCACTTCTACCTACCTAGCTAATACCCACCAATAATATAATTTAAAATTGACCGCTGAAATAAAAACAATAAAATACGGTTGATTTTTTTTTTTTTTTTTGTTTTTTATTATTTTTAACCAGTTAATGATTTTTTTTTGATCATCTTTATTGAAATTATTTGAATCCTTTAAAGTTTACAACTTGTGGTTAAGAATTCAAAATAAAAAAAATCAAGATTAAAATTTTAAAATAGAATGTTTACATACATAAAATTAATTTTGATTTATAAAAATTATATATGAAATGAAATTTATAACTGGCTAGTCTATTATGTTAGATTAAAGATGATCGTTTTTTGTATACAGAAATAATAATAAAAATTTGAATTTCAATTAAAAAAAATTAAATTAAAAACTAAAATAAAAAAAAATTAAAAAATTTAAAAAGAAAAATTAAAATAAAATGAACTAAAAATGTTAGTTTATAAAAAAAAATATTTAAGATGTTTATTTAAATGTTTTATTATTTTTTTATATAAAGAAAATCTATAAAAAAAATTTATTTTTTGTATTTTCTGAAAATATTTTTGCAAAAAAGAATTTTTTTTCTTGCTAAGAATTTTAGCAACTTTATGGAGAACTCAGTATAGTTAGTATTATGGAAATCTCTTTGGAAAACTTAAATACAAATTTAATGACATAAAAAACAAAGAATTCAGAAACAGTAAAGGAAATAATAATAGAGGCGGAACATCTTGCCTTGCAAATAAAATAAAGTTTTATCGATAAAACTCTTTTAAATACAATGGAATTTCTCTCAGAATTAATTACTCCTCATGCAGAAATGTTATAAAAGAAGTAATTTTACCTTAAAAAAAACTCTTTTCCCCGGAAGAATCGCAATTATTGTTTAACTTAGAATCTTAAATAGAAAATGGCCGTGGTATTGTAAAGCTAAGCATAATTTAGTATATGTAACGGTGTCACCATAGATTTCGAACGAACTACATGTTCTAATTCATTTAATTCGCCATTCTACATTATTACAAAATTAACTACAACCGCTAAAATAACTTCTAATAACCATTCTACGTCGTCCACATTAGCATATGCACTCTACACACTTTTTCAAGTAATTTCCCCTTAAAAAAAAACTTTTCTGAGGAAAAATCGGAATTATTGTTTAACTTAAAATCTTAAATAGAAAAATGGCCATGGTATTGCAAAGCCAAGCATAATTAAGTATACTTAGCGGTATCAACATAGCTTTCATAACATTCTGTCATCTCTTTAAAAGCCTAGAACAGCCGTAGACTATCCTTAAGGTGGTTGTAGCAGAATCTAGTGGCCCCCCAACAGCAGTCTGGCTATCAGAAGATATTTCCCTGCAATACACTGCAATGATTTGGTGGTTTTGTCACATGAACTATACCAGCCGATTCCAAAAAGATGCCTCCACTTCCAGAACGAAATAATTCGACATTTACTAAATAATCTATCGAATCTACATTTCACACTTCCTCTCCTACAAGACCACAAAGGGTTTTGTTCCAATTGTTTTAGATTTTGTCTTCAAAAACCTGTCTTTGACCTTCTGACCAACCCTTTGCTTATTTGGTACTGTTGGGTTATCCTGCAGTCGTCGCTCAAACGTGTAAGACACGAAACAGATATTCACTCCATTCATTTTCGAAGTATCCGTGAAGGCTTGTTTTCGTACATGAGATGCATGACAACTTTTTTCCTACTACCTTCTAAAGAGTGATTCCATTAGTAGGAGCAAATATTTCTAAAATTATTACAAAATTAACTGCAATCGCTAAAATAACTTCTAATAACCACTCTACGTCGTCCACATTATTTTTGCCCATACACTCTACAGACTTTTTCAACCTTTCTGAACACGTTGCCTGAACCTCAGCCTGTATAGGACCTACTGGTTGGAGCAAGAGGCCTCTTTATTTTTAACTTCAGTTTTAAATCGAACTTACACCGCCATTATTCTAATTTGCTGCGCAAAAGGATAAGATATTCTACAGATCATTGGATTACACTGTGCAACAAAATATTTCTATTTGCTTAGGCAAAAAAAAACAAGAGCATTGTGGTAGCAATTCATAAAGGCTGGATGTTTTAAAAGACATCCAAGTTTTAAATACAGGCTTGAAGACACACCCTTCTTATGATTTTCTTGTCGAATCAAAAATCCCATTAGACCTCCACACCCAAATAGTTTAACAAGCTCAGAGTACTCAAGTACTTTAGCAAACTCAGAAAAACTACGTTTAAGGTGGCAATTATATTCTCGGTATCGTTATTGAAAGAAGATCAAGAGATGCGGTAAATTGTCATACGATAAATCGCAATTTCGAAAGCCTATCTATGGATACTCTAAGTTTTCTGATCTCGTACCATTGACGACTAACAGCAGACCCGAGTTGGCGATATAAATTTTTAAATCCATAAAGCAAAATTTGGTGCGAATTGGTCACCCTTTTCATAAATCATGCAAATATGTAACAATGCCCTGCTCATAAGGTAGCAGAGAGAATGACTGCCTAAAGACAACATGGATTCTGTATAGCAAGAAACGGATTAAACAACAATGTAGCTTCACGTCAAAAAAAAATATGGCGGCAATAAATTATTAGCGCAATAGAGGTCGATACACGTTGAGCAATTCCTGCAGCTCCGTCAAGGTAGGAATGCACCTCTCCGAACCTTTTGCTACCGTGCGAGGTTTCAGACAAGGCCACCCCTTATCATGCGACCTCTTCAACTTCGTCATGGAGAGTGTTCTGCGAAAGGCAAGAGTGCATCGCAGTGGCACTATTTTTCAAAAAAGTGTCCAGTTGCTTGCATACGCTGACGACATTGACATTATAGGGCGTACGAAGCGAGATGTTACTGCTGCCTTTAGTGCTATTGAACGCAAGTCTACTAAGATGGGTTTGGCAGTAAATGAGGGCAAAACAAAGTATATGTTATCGACGGGTAGAGACGCGCGGCGTATTGATTCTCAGATTACGGCCGATAACTATACTTTTGATACGGTCAAGGAATGCATCTATCTTGGCTCCGCCGTTACCACCAGAAATAATGTCAGTCTGGAGATCAAGCGCAGGATCACTCTTGCCAACAGGTGCTACTACGGTCTCAATAGGCAATTGAGTAGCAGAGACCTCTCTCGTACGACAAAACTAGCACTCTACAAGACACTCATCCTACCCGTGCTTCTTTATGGCGCAGAGGCATGGACCCTATTAAGTACTGATGCAGCAGTCTTGAGTGTGTTCGAGAGAAAAGTACTACGCAAGATCTTCGGTTCAGTGCGAGTTAGCGATGATTTCCGCATCCGATACAATAGTGAGCTGTATAAGCTCCTCAACGACATGGATGTTGTACAGCGTATTAATATCCAGCGACTGCGCTGGCTCGGCCATGTCGTTCGAATGGAGGAGGATGCTCCGGCGAGACGGGTATTTGATGCGGGGATCTGCGGAAGTTGGCGAAGAGGACGACCTTGTAGCCGTTGGAAGGACCAAATCGAGGAAACGCTGTCATCGATTGCTGTGACCAACTGGCGTAGGCGCGCAATAAATAATTAATAAATAAAAAAATAAATATAAATAAATAAATAAAAAAAAGAAGCAGAGGCGCCTGGAAGGATGTGTTAAGGCAGGCCGAAATCCGTTATTCGGGTTGTTATGGCCAATTAAGTAAGTAAAGTAAGAGGTCGACACAAAATTGTGTCTTGGCAAAATACACGCCATGGAAGGAAAGCCAATGAGATGCAATAACAATCAAGCTAAAGGAAATCGAAAGGATTTAAACGTCCCTAAAACCAATATAAGTAAATATAGAAAGGCTAAGTGGTGAAATCCGAAAGGCAGTGGAAGCCGTGATCCACAGTCTGATGGAGAACGATGTAGCAGGAAATTAAAGCATCATGTAAAGATAGAAATTGTCGAAAAAATCATTAAGAAGCCTATTCCTAACTAATAAAGTAAATCGAGTGAAAAATAAGATGTGAACCTATTATTATTTCCAACACTGTTTGTAGGTACACACAGTTACTAAAGTATACATACGGTTAATAAAATTTCAGAAATTTTTTAACTAAACCGTTTTCGTTGAAAATCTTTATAGTTTCCTTGATGTTAAGGCGGTCTTTTGCATTGGATTAAAAAATTACTGAAATTGAACTGAATTGTGGCCCACAAAGGTATGCATCCGATTTACAATTTTCACAAATTTCTGAACCAATGCAAAAGACCGTCTTAAAATCGAAGAAAGATGTCAGACAATTACAAAGATTTTCAACGAAAACGGGTTGGTTAAAAAAATTCAGAAAATTTCAGAAATTTTTTAATTTTTTTGGTTAAAAAATTCAGAAAATATCTGAAATTTTTAAATATTTTTTTTGGTTAAAAAAATTCAGAAAATTTCAGAAATTTTTAACCAAGACCGTCTTAAAATCGAGGAAAGTTGTCAGACAATTACAAAGATTTTCAACGAAAACGGATTGGGTAAAAAATTTCTGAAATTTGTTATCCGTATGTATACTTTTGTGGCTGAGTGTATGTATGGAATCTAAAGCTTAACTTTTTAAAAGTTATAAGTTGATTCTTTCTTATATTATAAAGAGGCAAAACTTAAATGTTCCACAACGTTAGCTTATATTGCAATTAAAAAAAGTTACATTCAAAATTAAATTAAATTTAAAGTTTTTTTTATAAATTTTTTTTTTTAAAAATTACACACAAATTAATTTTTTTTTTAATTTAAAGTTTAGTTTAAATAAAAATAATAATAAAGTATGAAAAAAAGAAACCATTGGAAATATTTTTTTTTATTGTAAAGAAATTTTTCACTTTATTTTTTGTTTTTTTTTTATTAATTTTTTTTTAATTTTTTTTTTAATATTATATTTTTTTATACATATTTGTATGTACATATATGTATTATATATAAATGAATTTACCTTTTTTTCAGTTTACTTGCTTTTCTTGTTTCTAAAAAAAATAATGGATAGGTATGTTGGTTTTAACATTAAAGTTTAAAATAAAATATAAATTAAATTTAAAGAAAAAAAAATCAAAAACAAAAGTAAGTGTAATTCTCTTGATAAGGTATTAAACGTATGTAGAAAGGAGCTGGGGGGTCAAGGTGGAAAGAGAGAGAGAGAGAGACGGAGAAAATTTAGAAAAATAGAAAAATTGTTTCATTTTATTTTTCTGTTAAGAAATTGTGTCTTTGTCACTCGTTGTAATTATAGCTGTTGCAGACTTGTACACTGTAGATTACAATATAATAATCCCGGTTTCAGTTCCATAGTACATAGAGTCCAAGGATAAATCCCATTATCCCTTTTAAAATTTCCATGGAATTGTTGCAAGTTATTAAAGTGTTTTAATTATTAAATAATGATGAATATTATGATATTGGTGGTAAAGGTGGTGGTGGAGGGGAGGAAAAAAGCTTTTAAAGCTGTAAAAATAAATATTTAATAACAATTAGTTTACCATTGTTATTATTGCTGTTGTTGTTATTGTTGTTATGGTTATGGTTGTTGTTGTTGTATGTCTTATAATGGCATTTTCTTTTTTTTAAATTTATAAATTTTCTGCTAAAAATTTCAAGTTGAACACGTTGTTTTGTTTTGTTTTGTTTTTAATTTTTCAAATATTTGTGGCTGTTGTTTGCTGTTGCATAACGTTTACAAAACTCCTTCTTTTTTTTCTGTTAAGTCCACAGGTTTTTTTTTCGTTTTTTTTTTGTTTTTAATTTATTTTTTTGGGTGCAAATATGATTTAAATTTTAATTCTGTAATAAAGAAAGAGAAAAAAATTTTTGTTAATAAACATTTTTTTTTAAATTATTAATAAAATGCTGGAAAAATAATATTAAATTCAATCCGCACCTAAAGGTAAATTTCAATACAATCTGAAAACCATAATCGGGCCTTCTCTGCTTTAGTATAGTAACGTCAACATTGCACTTATATTCATAGGACCCCGACTAGGCCATATACGCCAACTCGTAAGAGGTTAAAGAGTATAAATTTATTTTAAAAAAATTGCTCGCTGTTCAGCAGTGCAATACTATCATTTAAAATGCTTCATTACAATCAATATTAAAACCCAGCTTGATTACAACAATCTAGCGGAATCTGTTTCCTCGTTTATGACTGTAAAATATTGGTTGGCAAAATAGGGTTTAAGGCTGTAACAGCTGCCTAAACAATCACTGGCAGTGGTTATCAATTAAGGTCAGTGCCATGTCACACATGTCTGAAAATGTTATCGATTAATCGTCTGTGAGATGCGTCAGCTAACTTAAATAAGAAGCACTTCATCATAAATACAATGCGTGTTGTGCGAAAACTTCAGAACGAGAAAGCTGTGCTAATTTGTTGCAAAGCCTGTGATTAAATTAAGGAGAAAGAGCTACATTTGACGAGAAAGTATTGTTTCATCAACAATACACCAGTTTATACATCCACTAGTCGTTGGCTAAAATCACTATTCTGTGATATGATAAAATGAATTTGTAATGGTAGGCCTAGCGAAGATAATAAAGAAAGATGAAATCACTTCTCAAGCCAAACTATATTAGAAAAAATTTTAAGTCTTGCAACAGATCGTCTAAGAATAGCCTGAGAATACTAATCAACCTTCTGGCAGAGTATTGTGTACTCAAAGAACGGTAAGAATAGTGTCAAGTCTAATATTCCAAATATACGAGGAGAAAGTCGCCGTAGCTAGGTAGTGCGTTGCCTTATTAAACGTAAAGCCAGGGTTCGAGCCCCAGGCCAGGCATCAACACAAAATACGCAAAAACTCTGAGAGTAAATAAAATTGCCATGAAAAAGTTTCCCAAAAAAAATCTGTCATTCGGAGTCGACTTTAAACTGTAGGTCCCGCCACTCAAGTATAAAATTAACACACACAACATAAGTGGTGTAAGAAACTAGGTCGTAATCCTGACTGAAGGGTTGTAATGACCAATTATGTATGTATGAGGAGGAAACAGATTCACCAGAATTTTGTGTTACCTCCACCAGGCTTCACAGTTTTGAAGGTTAGGTTAGGTTAGGTTAGAGGACGTGTACTTGTCAATTAAGACAAGTACAGTACCCGGAGGTCGAATTGAACCATTGTACAATGTCCTAGTTTCTCACGACTTCTTAAAACGGTTAAATAACATAAGAATCGTCTCAAGTCGAATATGCCGAGTATATAAGGAGGAAACAGATTCACCAGAATTTTGTGTTACCTCCACCAGGCTTCACAGCTTTGAAAGGACGGAGTGGATTAAATTCTTGTTTTTTACCGTTGAAAATACGGTTTTCTATCAGACTCAATATATTTTCAGAATTCTTTAACGAATCTCGGTATCATTTTGCATTGAAGAGCCTTCATACAAGTCTACTGGAATTTTTTAAGCCAATAAGTGAGGTTATATATAGGTTTACACAACTTTAAGTTTTGTTTAGAATTTCAAAATGAAAAGTATACGATTATAAAGATAATAATTAAAGTATATATGTATGTACATATGATATGATTTACCTTTTATTTAAAATGTTTTCCAATTTCTCTTTTGTTTTTTTGTTCTTGTTTTTTATTTTTTTTGTTTTTGCAGTTAATTTTGTTTGTTTTTTTTTTTCATTTGTTAATAATAATGTGGCTTTAAACCATTAGTCCTTACATCTAAATCCTTAAGCTATAATGGGGAGTTATTGGATAGGCCTTATTACACTGTACGAAAGAAAAACAAAATGATATGGGGAAAGATAAAAAAAGAAAAAGAAAAACAAATTATTTGTTGTTGTATTAATATTAAAATGTAAATAGATTTGATTTTTATACATACTTAATCTTTAAAGAGAAAGTCAACTAATTACAGCTAAAATTTAAAAACTTACAATTGCTTATATGAAGTATGAATACTTCTCTGATATTTCCAGCTTACAAAACATGCGATACATTGTATTTAAATGGCTAAACTAATACTATTAATAGTGGGACAATTACAAAAAAAGAATATTTTCCTTATTTCTATAGGCCTAGATTTGTTTTCTAGTCTTCAGTAGAGGGAAATCTCTGGCTTTTGTCCAGCATATGGCTATACATTTACGAATTGATTTTATTATTTAAAAATGAATCCAAGAACCTAATAAAGTCTTCTCAACTGTAATCACCTAATTATGAAACTTCTTACGCATTTAATATTATAGTTTGCCTTTCACTATACATTGGAAAATTGCTATATGGTCCATTACCTTCATTATCTTTTACCATATGGACTATGCCTCCGTATACATTACGTTACTTTATAATACTTTGCAACCCAAACGACTACAGCTACAACGTTGAAAATTAAATCCAAGGAGTTTGAAAAAATGACAAAAATATTTTAGCGGCTAAAACCAAAAACAACAATAATTATCCAACATGATCTAAATGTAGATTATCAAGACGTATTGTTGTTGAAAAAGAGCCCAGATATGGCATCATTTATTCGGCTTTTACAAGACCCTCTTACATTGATCTTTAGACAGTCCATGGATACAAATGGAGAACATGATCACATAAAAACAACTGACATTTGAGCCGCGATTTACCCAAGATTGTTTTTGATTGTCTTTATTGTATGCGATCCACCGTTTCATTGTCTGCTTCAGATGCAATTTTTGAAATGTGATCAATAAATATGGAATCCAAAAAGTTTGAATGGTTTAGCCTTTGCCTTATTAAGACAGTGCTTAAATGTGCTTTCTCCTTCGGTGGGTGATGCGGAGGAAACGACTGCACTCATATCGGTTTTGTATTACAATTCACTAAAACACTACCAACATTCTCAGCCGCCTGACAGTCTTTATTAAAGAAAAATTATAAGACGTTCTTAAGACACAAAACTGTGAAGGTTTTTCGGTACAAAATTATATCTTTCCAGTCACATTTTAGGCGTACTGGTCTTCCAGTTTATGACCTGCTTTGACTTTAGAATTACAGAACTAAAATAACACGTATATTTTCCATGTTTGCACGTGCTTCAACAGTATTCGGTCAATCAAATAAAACTGTCCAAGAATGTTTTTTCTTGTGTTGATCAAAAGTATTTCTCTTTAATACCTGTCAGTGTGATGAAATGTGAATTAAACGAGATATACAGATAGCTAAAGCCAGAACAACCGGTTCAGGAAAAAATATTACGAGAAAAACCAATTGAAAAAATTCAAGAAAATGTTGCACACCTCGAATATATCTTAAAACTAATACGCTGTTTCTGAAATACGAATGATTTCAGGGGACCGTATGTCTATTAAAACAAATATTCGGACAGGCCCTAGTCTTCGATTTTTCTTTTCGATTATGCTGCCAAGGTTTATACTCACTGAAAACATATGGGGAATTTCGTGTCAAGTGACCCAATTTTTAAAATCGATGTCTTCCGATTTGGATGAAATTTGCACCGTTAATTTGCAAGTTAGTACTATTGGATAGTAGGCCAGACACAAATTTTCAGCTCTATCAGTCAAGAACTGCCGGAGTTAGAGGGGACCAAATTTGGACATTTTGGTCATACAGGGTTTTTTTTAAATGTGTGTAACTTTTCACCTATTGGTCCTAGCAAAAATTTTCCAAAGGATATTAGATAGCTATTTATTCAAACTGTCCAAAAATAATTTTTTTAATTTTTTAAAAAAAATTTTATATTTTTTTCAAAAAATAATTTTTTTAAAATTTTTTTCAAAATGGGCCCATTTTTTTTTTGCTCAAAAGAAAGCTTATACAATTTCCTTTAAGGCCTTTATAATCGCTGAATGGGATGCGAGTGGGATATCTATCAAAAAAATTATTTTTTAATTCAAGAATAAGATTTTTCAATATTATTTCAATATTTTATGATAAAATTGAGTTACAAGAGCTGCAGAGATCTTAAGATCATTTAGGTAGTACGTTTTCATGCTAAATATTGAAAAATCTTATTCTTGAATTGAAAATAATTTTTTTGATAGATATCCCACTCGCAAATTTCATCCAAATCGGAAGACATCGATTTTAAAAATTGGGTCACTTGACACGAAATTCCCCATATATTAATCCTTGCTTCCGGAAGATATTACAAATATTATTTCCATCAGAAATCTCTATCAGCAAAGTAGCGAAACACCAATCCACAACGAAATTACAAAGAAGAAATTAACATGGTTTACCCATTTTTTGAGGCGACTTCCGTATGATATATCCAAAATGACAATTGATTGGGATCCTCAATCAAGCAAGCAGAAGGTGAAAGAGAAGATATTGGAGAAGATAGTGCTAGATAGGACGTGATTAAAGAATTTTGCTCAAACCTGAGACCATAGAAAAATAAACTGTGTGTAAAGCCGTATAAGGAAAAAATAAAAAAAATAAAAAAATGTCTACAACCCATCAAAATATACATCCGTGAATCCCTGTAAGTATATCTGAAGCTAAACATGAATCGTATTATATGTTAATATGTATTTTGGTAAAATTGGTAATTCTTCTGCGAATCCTTATTAAAATAGTTAAACTAACCTGGTATAAAGAAATTAAAATAAGCCCTAAACCAAACCAGCCAAGTAGATTAGAATCATAGAATTAATTAATTTGTTAAAAAAAAAATTAATATTATAATGGAAATAAAAATATAAAAGAATTTGGAATTAGTTTTTTAATTTTTTTTGTTTTCTATTTTTTTTTTGTTTTTTTATTTATTCTTTTTTTTATTAAAATATAAAAAATTTGTATAATTTTTTTTTTCTTTTTACATTGTAAAAATGTTTTGTACTTTTTTTAATTTTTTTGTATTTTTTTTATTTTTTATTTTTTTTATTCTTTTTTATTTTATTTTTTTTTTGTTTTATTTTTTTTTTTCGTTTTATTTTTTATGAAAAATAAAAAAAGTTTCTTTTGCATATATAATAAATATATAAAAAATATATAGTAAAAAATGTTGTCCTAAAAAGATTATTTTAAATAGAATAAATTTAAAAAATGATAATAATAAAAAAATAATGAAAAATATTAAATACCGCTGACGGACTGACTTAAGGTAAATTTAGTAGAACATTTTATATGCTGTTCGGCTGAACTTAACCTTAAGTTGAACGATCAGAAAGGCAGACAGACAGACGACACACTACACGCTAAAACAACAGCAATTCTCTTAGCCTGATGTGTTATTATAAACGAACTATAATAATATTATAATTATTATTATCTTTTATTATTATTATTATTTTACGCTACAAAATATAGAAGAAATGTGTACAAAAAAAATTTAGAAAAAGATAAGAGGTGAGGCTTTAAGCTAACAAATATTTACTGTTTACTAGGGTTAGAGAGGGGAGAAAGAGAGATATAGAGAGAGAGGAGGAATATAATGTGAAAGGTAATAAATCTGGTTTAAATAAAAACTTACAAGTTATGGTTGTGGTTGTTGTAGCTGTAGTTCCAGTTGTTAATAATTCATCAACATCATCATCATTAACCAGATCAACAATATCATTGTTGGAGTTATTGTTGTTGTTGTTGTTAATATTACTATTACTGTTACTATTACTGTTACTATTGTTGCTGTTGTTATTTTGATTACTTGAATTATTATTTATATTGTTGTTGTTATTGTGATTGTGGTTCTGATTCTGAATCTGGTTGCTGTTGTTGTTGTTATTGTTATTATTATTATTACTATTGTTGGTGTTGTTGTTGTTGTTGTTGTTGAGTTTATTATGTGTACTTAAAGACGTCATAAAAGAAGAATTAGTAAGATGATGATGATGTTGAAGCTGAAGCTGATGGTGCTGCTGTTGTTGTTGATGATGTGCTGAATGGTACAAATGATTACTACTGTGATTATTATATGTGGCTGACAAACGTCTGGGCGTGCGACCATATAAAGACGTTGCACTGCACGACGATGACGACGAAGAGGCCGACGACGACGCTGACGAAGACGAGCAGGAGGAAGTGGATGTTAAACGTTGACAAAAAATGCTATTGGAATTGGCAGCTGCAGCAGCATTGTTATTCTTACGAAATTTCTGTGTATTATGATGCGTTAGTGTGGCATGGGTCAGCAGCGTATGTGTTGGGGGATATAAATGTGTATGGGATAAAGAGGAGGCCGGCGGTAATGTTGGCGGCGGTCACGAACATGCCACTTCAGCTGCTGGCTGTGCTGAAGCTGTATTACTGTTACTGTTACTGGTGGTGCTGTTAGCAGTAGCGCCATTGCTGTTATCGGAAATATCATCTTGCTGTTGTGCCGTTGCCGTCTGTTGTTTGTTAGCCGAGTTAAATGTTGGTGCCGTCTGTTGTTGTGTAGTGGGTGTGGTGGGCGTAGTGTTGCCACCATTGTCACTTGAAGCATTTGAATTGTCTTCGTGCTAAATTTTGTAAATATACAACCATTAGATGGCTTTTAAATGATAATTTTTAACACTCTTTACCGATTCGCTAAGGCGTGAGCGTTTGGAAGTAGTGCCATTGCTATTATCCTTCTGCTGCATTTCATTGGATAGCCGTTTACGATTGGCTATAATCGCATTGTTGAAACTGTTGTGGCTGTCCATAGATTTGCGTTCACGTTTCAAGAAGTCACCATCTAAATATTGTGACAGCTGCTTGCGTTTGACGTGGCGTGCCTCAATGGACATGCCCTCTTTCAGCATTTTAATATTAACCTGAAAAATAAAACGCAATATTTTAGAACATTTAAATGAAAAACAACTGCAAATAATTAAAGTAAAAAAAGTAAATTAAAGTGAAACTTACACCATGTTGTATTACATGCTCTGTAAAATTCTGTATACTTTCTGTTAAATCAACATTGAGATTTTCTGTACGTTCAAATTCTAAGCCAATGAACCACATCGAACAGAATGGTGATGCGGTTAATGTTGCCTGCCCACTAGCAGCAGCACCTGTTGCTGCCGGCACTGCGGCTGCAGAATTTTGGGTTTTATCCTCTTCAGTGCTGCTACTATTTTGTGAACAATTGTTATTGTTATTGTTGCTAGTGTTGTTGCTGTTACTATTGCCTTTCTTATGATCAAAACATTTGGGATTGACATGGGCCAGTGAAATATGTTGATTGCGTTCCAAGTTGCCAATTAAAAGACGAATTTTAGATTCCACCAAACCGCACCATTCCAAATGATCATCGGCCGTTTGTGAGTTAACCAACAAAACAATAAAGTGACGATATCTATAAGAAAAATATGTATTAAATTTAGTATTCATTATACAAAGTGAAAAGAAATGCAATAAAACACAACCACTTGCCTATAAAAGAAACTGGGAGCTTCAAATAAACGATCCCATGAGGCCCGACCCAACATTATTTCGTCTGTTGTGGACATGCCTCTATTGAATTCCATGAGTATAACCTTTTTTGTGGATTCCGATACATTAAATGTGGAATTTTGTTGTGGATATGCAGGCGTTATAATTGGCATTAAATGATAACGATCCGAGGCATTGACTCGAGGATCCCATACCTATTTTTAAATGACAACATTTGGAAATTATTATTTCAATTCAACAATCCATTAAAATGTTAAAAACAAAATCATTTACTTACCGGAAACCTTAGATTAACATTATCGGGATGTTTAAGCAAGACAGGATTTGGCCACTTCCAACGTGAGAATACTAAAAAGAATTTGTGTACCAATGTGGAAGCTGTGGCATTTGGATACAATTGACAGGTACGTGCCACTAGCATAGCCCAGGTAACACCACCAAAATAACCCAAAGAATTTGAATAGATGCCATGTTCTAAAAATTATAAACGAATAAAAATGTTTTAAAATGCACTCTTAAACACTGTATTAAGGCAATAAAATAATATATATATGTATACAAGGATTACAAAATATTTTAAACTTTACTCACTCTTAGCCCACAACTTTATGGAACGCAATGCTAAGCGAAAATTTTCTATATTCGGTACTAAGGATAAAATTTCATCTGTTACACGGCAACCATTCAGACTGCGCACTGAACGGGGATCTAAATTTTTCAATAGGTTATCATCGCGTAAATCGAAATCGTCTGGTATCTCTTTAAGAGATAAACGAGCAAATAGTAAATCAATTTCGATGCCATCGAAATTCATTTTTATAACCGGTACAAAAGCCTCCTCAACGGACCGGCATTCTGTGACCTCCGGTTGTTTCTTCAGTAGCTCAAAGAATGATGTGAAATAATCGGCACGTTCTATATTGCGTGGTGCCACACACAGTGCGTCAATATCAGCACCCTTATGATGTACACCCAAGCGATATGAGCCGAATGTATAGATTTTACCACCGAGTTTTTCAGCAGCCGCTTCTGGCATATTCTTGGCAAGTGAAATCTCTTTGACCCACTGTTTGACCAGAGTATTTAGTTTGGCAAGTATTTCCATGCGGTGATTTAGTTCTTCTTCCGTTTCGAACACCTTATACGGCTCTAGGGCTTTGCGTAATTCTTCAGTTTTTTGTAAATCTTCGGCACGAGGACCGGCTAAACTTATGGCCGAAGTCATGCCCAACTGTTTGGCTGGCTGTGGTGTTGAGTTACGTGCCGAACCATTACTATTACCGCTGCCATTATTCTGTGTTGACGATCCCAGTACTGTGTTCGAAGATGAGGTAGTAACACCATTTTGTTGCTGCTGCTGTCGTACTTCTGCATTCCACATTTTTATTTATTTTTATTTTACTTTCGTTATTATTATTATTAAAAACTGAAATTGGGAGAGAGAGAAACAAATACAAACAATTTTAATGTAATGTGTTGTGTATGGTTAAGAAAGAGATTGCATTTTGAACTACTTACTCTTTAGTTTGACAATTGTGTTGCAAAATAATTCCTATTATCTATGTTTATTATTATTATATAGAAAAAAACAAACAAATAAAATTAAAATATTGCTGCTTGTTATCTTTTACTTATTCCGCTGCGTTTCAAATTTCAAAGACGTTTCCCTTTTTTATATTTTTTTTTTGCTTCTTTTTTTTAATTTTAAAGTGTTCCCATCAATTCGTGGAATTATGTGGCTTTTATTTCACTGAAAAAATATAAACAAATGCAATGTGAGATATTAGAATTTTTCCAAGTAGATAAAGTACGAATAATAATTTACAGCAAATATTATTACGATAAGGCATAAAGACATTAAACAGAATAGCCGCCGTTCCTTCAAAATGTGAGCATTTTTTATCATTATCTCGCTTAATTATTTATATTCTTTATTAGCCTCTACTTTCCATTGACTTCTAATACGATCTGTTTCTTCTATTGCTGATGGCCATTGACTAAATCTTTTCAAACCTACCGGCAATCTACAATTGTTGATGTCTAGCTTCTACTCGTAACATTTCTAGTCAATTACCTTAATCTATGGATCTGCCGATCGAAAACGATGTGCAGTTATTACTATGTAATATTCTACTGTGAAACAAACATTCACAAGGCATTACAAATCCAATACTGGAGCCTCTTTGTCATCACACAAGCAACAAGGCATTGAGTATATGAAACCCCCTTTATGTTCCACCCTCACAAAGAACATCCAATTTTAAAAATATGCAGATGTTTATGGAATTATGAAGATAGCATGTGTGCCTGGCATTATATCCTTGGGGTGTCAACAGTATATTTAAAATTGCTGTAAAATCCGGAAATAGTTTTACTATCATAAAATACTTTGATTTGACACAGAGATTATTTTAAAAATAAATCGTTTTTTTTTTAATTCTTACAATTTAGTAGACAGGCCTCCAATTTGAAAAATATACATTAAATGATACGTGAAATAAGATACTTTCAATATCCCTACATCTCCACTACAATCACGTCTTACAGATATATCCCATATGTTTCAAGGATCGCGCTAGACGCTTGACTAATTATTATTCTGCAGCTGGTTAAAGAATGACAACAACAAAAAAATGAATAAAACGTCATGTACTTTTACATTTTCCTTGATTTAAACGCAAACCTGAATAATCTATGTCGAGATAACTGCTTAATCACAATCAGAGATGCTTCTGAATTGAATACTACTGTATATTAATCACTTGTGGAAACCACAAGCAAAAAGGTGACCAACAAACAGAGGCTAGAAAGGTTTGATAGCTTTTCTTTAAAGGCTTTGATTGTTATTCTTAAGCCAAACTCATTATTTAAGATCTATTCAGTCAATATTTTACATAAATTATATGATATACGTTGAACTACACATTTTTATGTGTTCTGAGTAGAGTTGAAGAAGAAGTATATGAAGATAAATAGAACTACAAACACAAATCATCGGCTTTAAGTCATTCCTCAAGCCAAACTTCATTCAGACTAATATTTTGTCAATATTTTACTTAAATTGAAATGAGGGAAGTTGGACTACAAATTATAGGACCAGAGCGAATAGAATTGAACCAGTTAGGTTAGGTTAGGTTAGGTTAGGTCGGAGTGGTAGCAAAGCTCACTTGAGCACGCATAGCGGCCCGTTGTGATGCCACGGGTGAAAGCAGTCCCTGTACTAACCAAGTTCCACCAAAATCAGGGAAAAGGAAGAAGTTGGTCAGCGCAAGTTAAACCAGTAGTTTAGGCAGAAAGATACCTTTAAACACAAATCGCCTAGGTACTTTGAACTGTTTTACCTTCAATCCACCACAAAAAAGCAAATCTATTCCACCAAAATTTAAACTTAAACTGTCTGAAATAAGTTGAACTACTATTGCTATATGGACTAAGCAGTGTTGCAGTGTTTCAAGCAAGAATATTCACGGAGCAGTACGAATAAATAGTTTATTGTGCCAATAGAAGTCTTCTTTAACTTGTAATACAAATTGTTTAAATGAGTTAATGTGGTGCATGGTTAAAGTCTTTGAAAGATAATATTTTATCCTAGAATAAAACACTATTGACGGTCCATATTACATTCCGGTATTCAACAGAATGCACTGCACTCAACTCCTGAATGTTGATATAAGAATGTTGATCAAATAATGAAATTATGGATCTCGACTATCACGAAAGCAAAGTGCCAGTTGTCAACTATCGCAGAAACAACTTCATGGACCGAATTTACAGTTTTACGAACAATTTCGTGTAAAAATGAACGCTAAACTAATTGCGGTTATCGACGCAATGGGGATCCAAACAAGCATGGATTCGTCTATGTTTTGGGATCAATAGTCCCAATACTTAAGGCTTTTACGTGCACTGAATTTTAATTTTTCTTTTTATAATAATATAATTTTCATTCAATAAATAAGGCTTTGTAAGCAGTTTTCCCTAAAATATCAAATAATAACATCTGAGTCATGTATTTCTTGGAAAACCTTAAAATAAAAAAATTTCCCAGCATATCTTAGAAAATATATTGAACAAGAAAAACAAATTCTATCGATATTAACGTATTCTATTTTAAATGTTTTACTTTTACGTCTCTGCTTTTATGTATCTCCCCAAATAATTATTTATAATCAATTCCCTTTTTATTGGATTGTTTACCTCTCAAATGTATCCGGATAACATAACAGAAGAAAAATAAAATAAAGAAAAACAACAATCGCTCAAAAACACTCACTCACACACTAAACAAATTAAGCATTGGGTACACAAACCTCATACATACTCATTTAACCACACACTCCATCCATATGTGTTCGATAGCTCCACTCTCACTCACATTGAATCCAACTTCCTGTTTATGCCGACGCCAGTAAAATATTAAAAAGAAGGGAATAAAAATAACAAATTCCTGGCACCTGCTTTTGTATGGAGGCGATCCACTATTTTGTGTCTATAAATTTTCAACCCCTAATCTTAAAACGGGAATATGATAAAAATAGAAAAATTCTTTTATTGTGTCTTACAACTGCACCACGATTGAATGAAGCACACAACACAACGTCCGTCTATCGTTTTATTGATAAAGATTCTTAAAATTTCTTCAAATATTTTTGTTTACCTTTCTTCACTTTATCTTTTGTAGTTCACTTTGTTAATTATTGTATGAATGTTCTGTGTTTCTGTTTCTTTTTTATATATATGTCTGCAATGCCAATGTCTTCTTTTCTTTAATAATTTTTTTTAGCCTCCATAAACATTACAAAGCGTTTTACTTTATTTCATATTTTTTTATTTTATTTTTTAATTTGCTTTACACGCATTTCATTTTTTATATTTCTTTTGCTTTCGTTTTCGTTATTCTTGCTTATTTTTTTGTCAAGCCACTGCTCTTTTCCTCTTTTCTTGTATTTTAATGTTCTTTTTTGTTCTCCAGTCTTTTGATGGGAATTTTCACTTGACGTTTTTTCATATAAATTCATAAAATTAACACTTTAATTTTATTGTTAAGTAAACAACAAACACTTAATTACATGTTTTTCATAAATTTATTTAAAAATTAAACAATTTTACGGTTTATAATTTAATATAAAATCTCGCGTAATTTGCTACACGAAACGCTTCTCTCTCTGGTTTGCAGAAAAGTAAAATACACGATAATGAAGAGCACAAAATATATAGGAAAAATTTTGCCATTTTAACTTGGCAGTACTGTTAGTCATTAAGAGTGGTGATTAAAGCAGGTAGACACAAAACACAACGGGTTGGCCAGATTACTTAAATTTAAAATTTGAAAGAAATGAATATAGAAATGTTTTATTACAAATTTTTATATGTATATATGTGTTTGTTACAACAATGAGAATTAATTAAAATAACAGAATAAAATACTTGTGTTTTTTTATTTAAAATTGTGTAATTGTGTGTAACTGGA
This sequence comes from Sarcophaga subvicina, assembly GCA_936449025.2. Taxonomy (NCBI): domain Eukaryota; kingdom Metazoa; phylum Arthropoda; class Insecta; order Diptera; family Sarcophagidae; genus Sarcophaga; species Sarcophaga subvicina. The sequence goes on from OW388084.2 coordinate 106,103,910, forward strand.
ATTCGGATGCCATCATAATCCACTCATTATTAGCATACAATTATTACGAGTGAACTTTAAATTAATGTTATTGTTCTATTATAATTGTATAACAAAGTTAATATTAGTTGGAAATCCTTTGTAATAATAGTTTAAATTATTTAATACTGTAATAATATATACTTCTGTTAAACATAAAGAACGTTACTTTTGTAAACCATTTTAACCTCGACTTGGCATTACTTTTATAGCTTTTTCATACCTCCATGTTGAGTTTTTCCTGAGAGTAGTAAATGAAAGGGAAATCCAAAAAAACAATAATGGTGAACTAACTGTTGTTTTTCTAAAATATACCACAAAAGATAATTGAGGAAAATTTTTCTACTCCTGATTGCTTTTTAATTTTTTTTTGTAAACAAAAGCATAAAAATTTAAACATGAAATGGGAAATTCTATTAAAAATATGAAAACATGATTTAAATAAATTAAATTTAAAGGTTTTTACAACCTAAACATAGCAGAAAGTGTTGAAATAGATTTTGTTTTCTTTTGGGGATCATTGCAATAGCAATGATTCCATGGGTACGTGAAAAATTTGCAGAACGTCGTGCCAAGTGGCTGGCGGCCCGTAATAAACGTTCCACAAATAAAAGTGAAGACGAAGATGATAATTCGTCTACCAGTACCAGTGATATAGCGCCGCGACTGCACCGTTTACAAGATAATCCCGAAGAAATAGCCAACAATACAAACGCCACTAACGTTGCAGTTGCGGCAGCCTCGGCTAATGCCAGCCGGACACCACAAACCGCCCATAGATCAATGAGAGGTACTTCATCAGCTACGGCTCACTGTCATCATCATCACCATTCATCTTCATGTTCCTTGGCCAACTCAACGTCTACTAATATTAAGTTAAATAAAATGTAAGTTTGTCTACACCATTTCCAATTGAAGAAAGTGGTTTTATAAGTTAATAGAAACAATAAAATACAATAAATTTTATATGTTAACAAAAGTCATAATAATATTTATTAGAAAAAAAGCTCGTAAACAAAATTTTTGTATCTAGAAATTTTCAAATTCTCTGTTAAAAAATTATGCAAAAACTAAGAAACCTATTTTCCAAGTAAATAATTTAATATTGACAGACATTGAGATTTTAACAAATTCCTCTCTTTGCAGAAGAAGTTCTCGCCGTAGTGTGACTAACACTTCGTCCATAAATTCGTGCAATAATTCCGAAGATACCCTTAAGGGGCTGCCCGTCAAAGAGCGTATCAAAATACGCGTTATATGTCCATCGGCACGTGTGTTGGCTTTTCAAACGGATGTCAATAAACGTTTGCTGGAAATCAAAAATGAAATTTTACTAGAGCTTAAAGATGATATGGGCTCTATGCCACTATTTGCCACAGATCCCCGTGCCTTGGGGCCACGGTTTCGTTTATTAAAGGCTGACTATCAGGGTTCCGAACTGAATGAGAGTTTAACTTTAGCTCAATTGGAAGTAGTTAATAACGACACATTAGTTTTGGTTACAAAACGCAATCATTTGCAAACTCTTATGACACAAACGCGTGAAACTAGAACACCGCAAGAGGCAGAAATCGAAATGGCCACACATAATCTGCCAATACGTACAAGTGAAATACCAATGGTGGATATAAACGAAATTTTCCAACAGTCCAATGTAGGTTATATTTGAAAATTCATTTTGCATTTCAATAATTCATAATAAACTTCATTGTAATTACAGTTACAGTTTGATGTACGTAAAGTTTTAATTTCTTTGGCTCAAGCCTCAGCGGTTGTTATTGGTTCCGGTCCTTATGCTAATCGTTTAATAGCCATGCTTAAACAAAAGCTAATTAATAAGCGTAGCTATCATAACGATACATTGCAGTGCCTTGTGGAAATGGGCTTTAAAAAAGAAAGAGCTGAATACGCTTTAAAAATACACAAGTATGTTGTTGTTGTTGTTGTTTAAAAATCTACAATCAAATATAAAGCAGAAATATATTCTAATTAAAAATCGTTCTTTAGCAATGTTTACTCAAATGCATTGGAATGGTTAATACTACGCCAATCTGAAGATATGGGCGTTGAAGAGGCTGTTATGGGCTTACCCAGAACCAATTCAATAGCATCACCTTCAGGCATTATATCAAACGATGTAAGCTCGATTTGAAATTACATATTTGCATGTTTAATGAAATTTCTTTTTTTTTCGATTAAAGCATCCTGTGGATAATATATCCGCTTTACTGGAAATTGTACGTATTTATAGTCATCGTGATATACCGCCCAGTGCTGATACTATACAAACTCTAGTGGATATGGGTTTTCCAGAAGCGGAGGTTATTGAAGCTTTAAAAAAGACTTGCAATAATAAAGCAGCTGCTTGTGAATGGTTGTGCGGCAATCGTAGCGGTAGTCTAGTAGAATTACGTGAGGGCCTATCTCAAGATTCGCCCATATTAAAAACAATACTCGAATTGCCACAAGTACAATTGAATCTTAGCAATCCTAAAATTTTTTTGGGTAAGTACAATATTGCCTTTTTTTTCCTTGATTTCTCTATTCTAAAACAGTCGTATTTCTTTTTTAACTTTAAAACGAATACAGCCTTTTTATCTATATTGGAAAATGAACAAACTATACGTGTTTGGGGTGGTGATAATGATACCACTTCGGTTATAACACATATCCTGCAGAAATACCATGAAGAAAAACATGTTTTAGGCATCAATCAATTCTATAGTAGACGATAGTCTATTTCAACTATTTTCTTTTTCTAAACTGTTAAATTTTTTTTAAAACTTTTAATATCTTCATTGGTTTTTCTAGTATTTCTTTTTTATAATATAAATTACAATGAATCTTTACGTTAATTGAAGGCTCGGAAATACTAAGAATTTCACAAATTTTCTAAATCAACTTTCAAACAATTTGAAACGTAATTGTAACTAGTTCTTGGTATAGGGTTTAATAAATTCTTTAATGTTTTATGATATTCCTTTTATATATTCCTTATATGGATATCGTACAAGACCTGTGCAATGCTGTGCAATTTTTATGGCATTTGCTTACATTACCTCTGTTTGCAGAGTAGGTACATATTTATGTTTGCAGGTAGTTAATTATAGATGAGAGATAACGGAATATATCTGATATTCTGTTCCAATATTCGGGTTTCCAATGAATTTGCAAATATCTTCCCGTGTAGTGTTTTCTAGGTAAAGGGGCAATAAAAAGCAACCTTTTTTTTACTGTTCTACTAATTGTTATTGATATGCTGAGGTTTCATGAGGGATACTGTATTTTAGATTGGTAATAAAGTGCTGTTACAATATCACGATTCAGGTATGGTTTACTTTACATGTCAATGAGTGCCATAAACCAAGCAAAGTAGTAGAGTGTTTTCTTAGAATAAATGAAAACCAGGTAAAAAGGCAATCAAACCCCACTTGACTCGTAACGCTAGACATGGGTTACTTTACATGTCAATGAGTGCCATAAACCAAGCGAAGTAGTAGAGTGTTTTCTTAGAATAAATGAAAACCAGGTAGGAAGGCAATTAGTCCTCACTTGACTCGTAACGCTAGACAAATTGAAATAGCTTTGTGCTTCTTTTTGTGTCTAGAAACTAGGTAAACTAAAAATTTTAGAAATTTTTCCATTTTCCGACCTTCTGAAAATATTCAGTTCCACTTAAGATTTTTATACGATTAAATATTTTTTATATATTTTAATTTCAATAGTTTTTTAACGCACAGCCAATATAGTATAAAGCATGTTTTCAATTTAAAAAAAAAAGAAAAGAAAATAAATTATAAAGAAAACTATTCAGTTGTAGTAGTTTTAATGCTTGTTTCTCTTATAAGTCTAGCTCTAAATCTTAAATTTTACATTTAAATTTAATAACTTATCTAATAATATATTAAAAATAAAAATTAAAAAGCAACAAAAAGAAAAAACAAAAGCAAAAAACAAAAGTGCAATTCTCTATGAAGATAAAATTAAAATATAAAATATATTTACAATACTCATTATTATATTATACACCAAAATTATAAATTAAAAACAAACAAAAAAAAACATAAAAATAAATAAATAAGCAAAATAATTCAAAATATGAATACAAAAAAGGAAATCTCATCATCAAATCATCAAGCAAAACGAAAATCATTTTTTAAAAAACACATCATCAATTTAAATGAAACATATTGTAGATTGTACCTAATTTTAGCATTTTAGCTTTTAAATGATAATTGAAAACCAAAAAAAAAAAAAAAGTAACACAAAAAACAAAAACATTAAATTTTAAAAATAATTAAATTTTAATAATAATATTAAATACAACATATTTAAATACTATAACTTATTAAAGTATGCCTTTTAATAAAGGCATATGACTTACATACAATATATGAATTTTAACCAAACAAACAAAGCTAAAAAAAACACAGAAAAGAAAAGAAAACTACAAAAAATAATCTCTTATTACGATTTATTAAACGCTTATGTGTCTGTTTATTTTATAGTTTTAATTACAAAATTTTGCCAAAAAAAATAAAGAATAAAAACTAAAGTAAATAAATCTAAATGATCTCTACTTTTAAAACAAAACAAAATACAAAAACAAAAAAATTACTAAAAAAAATATGATTAAAAATAAAAATACAATCAATTTTTAAAATTAAATTAAATTTTGGCTTGTGTTAATTATTTAAAAACAGTTTGTAAGTGCCTTAAAATATAATTGTTTAATGAAGTGCTCATTTAACAGTGTAAACAATAAATAGACTCGTATGTAATACGTATTTGCCACATACTACATACATACATACATAATTGGCCATTACAACCCTTCAGTCAGGATTACGGCCTAGCTTCTCACACCACTCATGTTGCGTGCGTTAATTTTATACGTGAGTGGCGGGACCTACAGTTTAACGTCGACTCCGAACGACAGAATTTTGAGAAACTTTTTCATGGCAGTTTATTTTACTCTCAGAGTTTTTGCCAGAAATCTGCTGAGAGGAAGTCGCCGAAGAAATATTTTTTTTTTTCATATTTAATTTTTGATGTCTGACCTGGGATACGAACCCGGGCTTTTACGAATAGTAAGCCAACACACTACCTACTACACCACGGCGACCACATACTACGATCGTTATATAGGAGAGAATAGTTCACATGAACATACAAATCGGCCTGTTATGATATTGCATGAAGTGAAGCTCCAGAGACTAACTAACAACTCTTGATTAACTAGTCTTGATCACCAACATCAGGACTTTGTATTTAAAGCATGATCCCTTTAGAAACAAACATAAAGCCAGCATGAAAGTTTAATGGATTTAGAGAACAAGCTTCGGATTCCGAATCTTACATGATCTTCGTTGACAGTCAGGCTACCCTCAGGGCCATTGCGTCGGTCTGGTGCAAATCACGGCTTGTTCGCGAGTGCAAGGAGTCGTTGAGGACTTTTGAACCGGACCGTATCCGTCTTTGCTGGGTTCCGGGACATATCGGAATACTGGGCAATGAGACGGCAGATGCCCTCGCTAGGCTAGGCTCGCTTTCAGGGGGCGATTTGATAGTTGGTCCTGACCCTCCAGTCTGCCACCTTTATGGCCTCATCAATGGATGGGTCATGGAGAAAGAGCAGAGGCGTTGGGGGAACGGATCGGGTTGTTTTGTTTCTAGGTGTCTATGGCCTGCTGTAGACAGTAAGAGAACAGGTTGGTTGGCTTGGATAAGGCCAGCTTAAGGTTCCTTGTCGGTTTTATCACGGGGCACTGCGAGATTAGCTCACGCGATTAGGGCGTGTTGCGATGAGGAGGAGTTGGAGACTATCGAACACCTCCTCTGTAACTGCCCAGCCCTTGGTAGATTGAGATTGAGGACCCTTGGCAGGGCCTTCTTTGGGAGCTTGAATTCAGTGTCGAGAACCGACATCAAAGCTCTCCACAGATTCATTAGTGGCTTAGGCTTGTTGAGAGGTGCTAGGATTTCATCGGTGTAGTCGCGCTCTCCCACCCTTTTGTTGTGTCTGGACTGTGTGATTCCTCCGCTTCCCACTCCCCCTTTTCCCGTATACCCTGCTTTCATCCTATCCCCTATACTATCCTTCCCTCCTTTAAGACGTTGTACAATGGGTCAATCCGACCTCCGGGTACTGTACTTGTCTTGACTGACAGGTACACGTCCTCTAACGTAACCTACAGAACAATTTGATATCTAGTAAGATTAGCTCCATTAGACTATTGAGAAAGGAGGAGTCAAATTAGAGAAGTCTGTGTCGAGCCAAAGATGGCAATACTCTCTTCCTCCTCAACCGATCTAAAGCTTCTCCGCATGCCTAGCTATTCTGCAATTAATCGAGAGGCGAAGCAGTGGAACAATTTAGATCCAATACTAATGATTCCATTGCTTTAACTCGCATAAAATATAACAAAATATAACGTTTAGACATCTGTGATCATTGACAATGTCCAATTCAATGGACTCTTATGGCCTCTTTCAACATTTTGAAACATTAAGTAAGTAAGCGCTGTAGACACCATGATTAGAAATGAGTTGACAATGTGCCAGACAGACACAATTCATGTTCAAACCATTGGACGTAGGTAAGAGAGGAATCAGTTCTTCAGGGACTACTGATATCAATGGCGATGGTAGAAGAAGCGTAGGCTAGTTTAAGAAGATATGATGAAATGCTTTCATAAAAGTGGGTCAAGTCAAACGCAGAGCGAGATTTTAAAATACAATAAATAATAGGAAAGGAACAGAAACAGAATAAGTTATCCAAAAAGGATAACTTCAGAGGTGAAGAGGAAAGGAAAAAAGATAGGAACAGAGTTACACACAGTTACTAAAGTATACATACGGTTAACAAATTTCAGAAATTTTTTAACCAATCCGTTTTCGTTGAAAATCTTTATAATTTCCCGAATTTTAAGACGGTCTTTTGCAGTGGTTAAAAAATTTCTGAAATTGAACTGAATTGTGGTCCTGCACAGGCCAACAAAAGTATACATCCGATTAACAAATTTCAAAAATTTCTGAACCAATGCAAAAGACCGTCTTAAAATCGAAGAAAGATGTCAGACATTATAAAGATTTTCAACGAAAACGGATTGGTTAAAAAATTTCTGAAATTTGTTAACCGTATGTATACTTTTGTGGCTGAGTGTACCTCACAAGCCAGCGAATACTAGAGGTGTTACTCTCTATATTAGAAATCCTAGCAGAGACTAAATCGACAATTGAATCATGCATCAGATTATACAGGAGTAGTGTTTAGGTATAGTCACCGGCCTTTTAAGCAGACACTGTAGACCGAACGAATACTTTTTCAGAATAGGGACCGCTTTGAGTCTAATATATAAGTACATACAGCTGCGCGCCGTATGCTGGCAAGAATATGCCAGTAACATAGACATTTTAACAAGATAATGACCCGAAGCATACGCTCATCACATCAAACAATGGTTTTTAAACAATTCGGTCGCTGTACTTGATTGGCTTTCATGCAGTCCAGATCTCAACCCGATTGAGAATTTATGACAAGTTGTAAAAACCAAATAACCAATTTTGATGATCTCTTCGCCGAAACAAAGAAAGCTTGGGAGGCCATTCCAACCAGTGTATATGAAAGTCTTGTTACCTCGATGCCTCGGAAATGTCAAGCTGTTATCGACCACAATATTGATTTTTTTCTAATAAATATATGTTTTTCATAAAGTTTGCGGTGTGTCCTTAATTATATGCACGAATGAAATCAATATTCTTAAAAAAAAAATGGCTCACATGTAAGCTTCGTGTCCTTAATTAGTTGCACGCAGCTGTACATAGATTCAGAGATGATGGGACGAGTATGGCGTTAATGCTTTCCAGAACGAAACACTTGGGTCCGTATCAGGGTGTATAGTTAGTTGTACCAAGTGCATCAGTGATCATTTTGATGACTAAATGGTAATAACTGTCATATAATAAGTATATAAACTTCTGCTGTAATTCCCAATATATACAGGAGTTAATTCCCAAATCACAACTACATTTGTATTCGAAATTTTTCATCAACATTTTTTCGTTTTATTCATCAATGTATTTTGACATTTTTTTTCTTTTCATTCGTAGTATTAAAAATAATTCGTATTTAAGCTTAATATTAAAATTTCTTAACTAAAATATTACATTTTTTAGATTTTTTTATTTGTTTTTTTTTGTTATTAAAAAACTAGAAACTTAACTTATATACATTAATTAATATTATTTTATATAAACATTGTCTAGATATTTTGTTTGTTTGTTTTGTATTTTACAATTTTACATAAATACAGTTTTTTTTCTTGTTTAGTATAGCAAAATTAAAATACATACGTTTTTAGCACAACAAATCGTTCGAAATTCGAAAATTAGTAAAACTCGTTTAAAAAAAAAAAATTAATCAAGAAAAATAAAAACAACAGGCAAATTTAATAGAGAACAATATTTAAAATACCGAGTGCTGGTGGTAAATGGTTTTTAATGAATTAAAAGTCAAATTTTGTTATAAAAAAATTTTGCAATAGTTTTCACAGCATAACTTCAATATCTTCTTGAAAGCAACAAGCGGGCTAAATAGAAAGCAAGCAAAATAAAAAAAAGAAATATAGAAAATGGAAAAAAAAAATAAAATAAAATAAATTCATTTAATAATAATAATAATAATAAAATACAAACAAATTAAAGTTTAAAAAATAAAATTTATTAAAAAAAGGTAGTTACAGTATTAATATATTAAAGGTATGGAATAATTTTCTTTCTTTCTTTCATTCAATATGAATGATATGTGATACTAGATTACAGGTATAAATATTAATATTATTAAATTTAAAAACAGTTATAAAAAATAAAATATAATAAAGAAAAGACGTACGTACACAAATTCAGTTGTTATTTAAAACATAAAAACAAAAGAGTTAAAAAAAAAATAATTCAAATGACAACTTAAAGTATTAGTAAAACAGTTATTATGGCTTGTTAACGAGGCTTTAATTATGACCAGAGACAAGGATACAGGTGGGTGGTTTAAAAGGTCTCTTATAAGCTTAAGACTTAAGCTAAAAAGTCTTTTTTGTTTTATTTTTTTATTTTCTCTTATATTTCAGTCATTTATAGTTTGACGTTTTATTTATGGAGTAGGATGGGGCGGTGAGCGTTTTAATGGGTGTTTTTTGGTTTACAAAACAGCACCTTCATGTCGTGTCGTTTCGTTGTATGAAATTAGTTTTGCAAATTAGATTATTCAATATCGAACGAAATTTTTAAGAACATACATATGCCTTATGGATGGGAAACATACTAGGATAGCCTATAGAAGAAATCCGTAAGGGTCTAAAAGCCCAGGAACGTCTAAAATCACATGGAGAGGAACAGTCTTACAAAACACAAAGTATATCGTTGGCCTCATGTAGAAAGGCCCTAATCACACATTTTTCGAAATTGATTTTTTCTGTGATTCCAATGTGTCTTTCGATGGCTTAATATGAAAAAGGCCTAACTCGATTTTTGTTTACTTTACAGGAGAAGGAAAACACTTAATAAAATTCGTAAAATTTTAGATACAACAAAAATTTTAATACAATTTTTAATAAGAAACAGCAACACATTTAATCTCTCATTTAAAAAATTTTTAATTTTTTTGTGCATCTGACATTTGTCTACCAGAATAAACAAAAACCCTTATTTTGAAAAAAATTGAGTTAGGCCTTTTTCATATTAAGCCATCGATTTGTGTTAAATACATTTTTTGTGATTCCAATTCAATTTTGAAAAAAGTGTGAGTTAGGGCCTTTCTACCTGAGACCAACGATAAGAAAGAGCTTAGTTTGATGTCGTAAATACACCTAAACGTAGTAGTATATACGGCTGCAATGTGAGTCCATAAATAAATTGAGTACGTTCGAACACTTTTAAAGTGTCACAATCAATGTGAAAATGGTACGAAATTTAAAAGACTTTACGGGAATCTGGAAGCTCAATCTCCTTAAATGTGTCTGAGCAACATATAGCCCTGATGAGAGATCTAAATGCAATGTGATGACACAAATCGTTGCCGTAAATAGTGTGAAATATTCTGATCAAAGACATTTGTATGCAATACTTAATATATGTACCTGCGAATAACACTGTATGCACCTGAACGGCATATACAACCGAACATTATAAAACGGGAATTAAATATTATAAGCTTCCTTAAGAGTTTAAATGTATTGCTACGGGGACAATGTGTCCCTAAGCTATTGCAAATATTCGGATCAAATTCAAGAACTCTACACATGCAATACTAAATATACCTGCGAATAACACACTCTATACACCTGAACGACATATACAACCGAACATTATAAAACGTGAACTAAATATTATAAGCTTCCTTAAGAGTTTAAATGTATTGCGACGGGGGACAACGTGTCCCTAAACTATTGCAAACATTCGGATCAAATTCAAGAACTCTACACATGCAATACTAAATATACCTGCGAATAACACAGTGTATATGCATGAACGGCATATAATATACGTTCGAATGTTATCAAATGAGACCCCAGTATTGCAAAAGCATTTTGTAACAGTACAGAGGGAAATATTTTGAACAAACTAAAGGAGTTTGCATGTAAAACAACTCTAAACCAGTGGTGTTGTCGAGCCGGAACGCTCCGGAACGTCGTTCTGGTACTTTATTTTTGGACAGGAACGCGTTCCGGAACTAAAGATGATTCCTGATAACGAGAATTGGCTGATTGATTGGTTTTGAAAAAATTGCTGATTTTTTTTTTAATTTTTGACGAATTTTTATATGTATTTTTATAAACAAGGGTTTGAACCGAACCCGAACCGGAACAAAAACCGGAACGAACCAGCTTGTTTTTCCGAACCGTGAACCGGAGTCCGGAACGTTTTTTTCTGCTGAACCGGAACTCGACCCGAACGGAAACAAATACGTGAACCCGAACCCGAACTAATTACTACTTAAGAATTTGAGTATTTAAAACCCTTTTTTAACCCTTTCGGCCGCATTTAAATTTAACTGTTGCTACCAAGAGAATCACTTATTTTTTCCATACAAAAATGAAGAGCGGGTATATTGGGGGAAATCTCCCTCCCCCCGTCGTTAAATTTGGAACAAGAGACCGAAAAAAAACGCCGCTGCCAGGATTATTATGGAAAATCACGCCCGTTGTTAAATTTGGGCCATGAGACCGCACAGAGCGGCCGCCTACCCTGTCTATATAATTATATATACGCGTTCCGGTAAAAAAAAATTAGCACAACACCACTGCTCTAAACACTTAGGATCTAATTACATCACAACGCTACAATATGTTCTTATAAAAAGGCAAAATGTTCGGACCACTCTTTAGGAATCTATAGGTAATACTAATTCCACTCTATGCATCTGTGTTTGACAAGAGCATTCTCAAAATTCATTCGATATCGTATAATGTAATTTGTTCTTAATATTTAATTAAATTAGATAAGTTTAAATTAAATTAAATTAAATTGTGTTGAAAGACCTTATACAACTAAATTATGATCAGAGTTAAAGTTTAACAAATAAAAAATAAAATGCATTAAAATTGAATACATACAGTAGAGTAGTAGCATACATATAATAATTAATTAATAATCATCAATAACATCAGTTTGTTATAACAAAACAATATTTAAAGAAAAAAAAGGATTCTAAAACAATAAATCCGGACTCATGATATACAAATAAAATCATTTAAACAATCTACGCTAATTGTTATCATGAGTTCCCTTTTATTTATTCGACACCTTTGAATCCTTTTTCATAATTAATAAAAACAATATGTAGCATAAATGTCTTTAAGGTGGTGGATAATGATAACACGTAGAGACGACGGTGGTGTGTGTATTTAAATGTATGGTGTGTGTTGGGTATGTATTTATGTGTTGTTATGATGTGGTGGTGATAGAATGATGTTGGCTTTATTGGGTTTATGTTTTAGCAACAACGTACGTTACAATTCATTTTCCATATTGGAACGTACGTTTTTAAGGACATTATGTGTTTTGAGTATTTGATTTTTAATATCTTTTTCGATTTGTGCCTTGCGTTGATTAGCATTGCGTAGTTTTTCATAAGTGTCTTCGAAGGCACGTTTTGTGCGTAATAATTTGCGACGCAATTCAGCGTTTTCTTGTTCTACCTTAAGACAGTCGTGTTTCTTGCTTAACACTTGTGGTCCACCCGTACTGTTAGCATCTTCCAGTACATTGGAAGGCTTAATGTTCTCATTGCAGCTGTCATTGAGAGCTATTCAAACAAAGAAAAGAATAAATTTTCATGTTAAAAAAAAAAAACAAAATTTTGTTTTACCTTCTTCTTTAACATTCGCATCATTACCGCCAAGTTTCGACGATGGACTACTCATTTCGACTGTCTTTAGCAGCGTATGTTGTATGTTATTCAGTTCCACACTACTAACACGTCCAGCATCGCTTTCAATACCCAAATCCGGTGAAGAATTTTGTACACGTTGTTCTCCCAAACGTTGTTGGGCCACCATATTCTGTGCTGTTTGTGATTGTGCTGCTCCTAACGAACTAAGAGGAATGGCCACTTCTTCGCTGGTATAATCCGATTGATTATCATCACTTTTTGTTGTTCTATACTGCTGCTGCTTTGTTTGCAATAACGTTATGCGTTGTATAAACGTTTGCTGTTCCTGTTCTAATTGCTTTATTTGTTGTTGCATCAGTAAACGTTCTTCATTGTATTTATCAAGTTGTACAGTTAATTCTTCTACTCTGGTTTGTAGCTGCATTTTCTCATTTAAGGTTTTAACACGTTCCATGGCTGCCTTAGAGGCTCTCAAGGTACTATCATCGATTTGTTTTTGCAGATTGCGTGCAGTGAGCTCTGTTTCTACCAGGGTTTGTTTAAGCTCCTGTTCATTTTCCTGCAAACATTCAATTGATCTTTGAGCCTCTATGTATTGTTTTTGCAGATCACTTAGCTGCTGACAGCATTCTATGTACTCGTGCTTGGTGACATAATCTTTTTGTAGGCATTCTAAATGCTTTTGTTCTTTGTCAAAGAGAGCTTGTTCCAATGCCTGATCCAATTCTTGTTTAAGCAAAGCTAGCTGTTGCCTTTCTTTTTCAGCTGCCTTTTGTAAAGCTACTTCATAGACTTGTTTGTTTGCCTCCATGTCCGATTTCATAGCATTGAATTGCATTTCGGCCAGTTTGGATTCTACTAAGAGGCGCTCCCGTTCTTCTTGTAGTTTCTCCAAGGCATGAGACTTTTCCTCAATTTGTTTTAACAAAACCGATTCATTATGGCTAGTCGAGGAGGTATCCTGGGAACCAATTGCTACCAAGTCTTGATGTAATTCCTCATTAAGCTGCTTAACTTGTTGCAATTCTTGTGTCACCTCTAGTAATTTCAGGTTTTCTTGTTTCAAACGTTTTTCAGCATCTACCAGCTGATATTGTACTTCCATAATGCGATTATCACGTTGTTGTATTTGTTGTTCCAAATGCATAATACGCTCTTGGGTACGTGCCTTAAAGGAGCGGCTATTGCTGTCGCTATAATCACTATCTGTTTCAGTATTCTTTTTCAGCGACAAAGTTTGTTCTTTAGCTATGAGTGAGGCTGTAGGATCTTCTAGACCTATGCGCGCCAAAGATACCTTACGATCCGGTTCAGACCAAGCCTCCGATTCGCTTTCTCTATTCTCAGTTATGATGGTGGGCAAAGGTAAAGAGCGTCTTTCTTTTTTGGCATCTAAACAGCGACGTTTGTCTAGCTCTTTCTTTAAAGCTTTATTTTCAGCCTTAAGAACTTCAATAGATTGGTTAGACTGACCGTGACCGTGTAACTCTTCATGGGAATTGAATGTTTTACTTTCGCCCAAATCAAGTTCAACTTCGCCAAGAATATCGGAAAGATTAGTTAGCTCAGCTAAACTTTGATCGAGCATAGACATGCCCGATACAGATAAGGTCATATTTAAACTCTTGGACAGATCTAAACTGCGATCAACGGCACGACGCATTGCCTTGCGTTTATCTATTGCCAGAACACCCAAAACATCTTTGTGTTTGAGCAAAGAATTAAGGAAACCAGCCAATTCTTCCAAACGGGTGGACAGAGTGGCACATAAATCTGCACATTGGCGACGCCATTTATCGGCAGTCTCAGCATCGAGACGCGCCTGTTTTAATTCCGTTTTCAATTGCGCAATTAAAGAATCATTTTGACGTTCGGTACTTAAGCGCTGTATTAGAATATCCACTTTGCGTTGCAACAATTTGTTACGTTGTAAAGCTTTATTGTACTCCACATCGGAGAAAGACTGCTGTAATTCTCCCGTAGTGGTTGTATTGGTATTGTCATTTTGGCTGGTGTTATGAGCAGCCAAAGGTGATTTGGATGGCGATAATAGAGCAGGTTTACTTAGAATTTTATTGAGTCTTTCAATTTCACGATTTTTCTCCCAAAGTTCTTTGTTAACCAGATTCTATGGAAATAAAATCAAAGGGAAATGAATAAAATTTAAAACCTGCTTTAAAGAAATTTATTTTTTAACAATATTAGGGGGTTTAAGTATTACCTGCAAGTCAGCAGTTTTCTTTTTGACTTCGACTTTGAGATTTTTAATTGTGGCCTCCTGGTGTTCGATAATGTTATCGTATTTTTGCTTTTGCAAACAAGTCAAATCGTTTAAAGCCTCTGTATCGCTAAAGGAGCGACAGAAGCCTGTACACTCCAAGGTTGTGTTACTAGTTCCCACTCCCGATGTAAGCTGTATCACAAAAAAAGAAAACAATTTAATAGAGTTGTTGTTATTTTTTTTGCATAAAAGTTTCTAACAAAATTCCTTACCTCTTTATCAGTAGTAGTGTTTGAAACATTTGACATTTGTGTAGAGTCCTTTAAGCGTTTATTTTCGATTTGTTGATTTTTAATGGTCACCATTAGTTTCTGGATGGTTAGGCGAGCCTTATCATATAGTTGTTCACGACTTATTAGTTTCTCCTCCAAATCCTGGGCAATACAAGTTTTGTCAGCCACTTCTGCTTTAAGTTTTTGTAATTCCTCGCGCAATTTTTGTGCCTACAGAACATTTTGTTTTACGAAAAATTTAATTGAAGAAAGAAAATGATGATACCATTACCATTTAAATCGATCAATCAAGCAATTACCTTCAACCCATTTATGTAAAGACAGTAGTAACAATGATTAAATGAGAGGACATTGAACAGAACTCTCTGTATTTTAATTTGAAAAGAAAAGCGTTGTATAAGTAAAAAAAAAACTAGCGGTGACGACAAATTAAAGGATCTTAACAAATGTGAAGGAGCCTTGCTTTATATATCCACATACAGTGAGCGCCATAAGTGAGTCAACACTTTTGTTCTTAAGTATACAACAGTTTTGTTCTTAAGTATAAAAAATGTTCCTTTATCATGAATTGTTGTTTTTGTTTTAACATTTTATAAGTAATAAATAAACGTTTTTATTTTTGGAAATTTATTGGACTATTCTCATTTACTTTTCTCGCTATCCTAAGAAAATGAATTATTTCAGTGGTGTTTACTAACTTTTGGCGCTCAGTGTATATCGCTAAGCAATTAGTCTGTTTTATTATTTTCATACTTATGTGTATCTGTTGAGACCAACTCATACTAGTCCCTCCACCAAAAAGAAAATTACGGAAATTATTTAAGTGCGGAAGGTAGGTGATACAATGGGATAAGGCGGGAAAACTGAATTGTTGTCCAAAGTATAGGACAATGTAGCATAAGAGTGAAACAGAATCATCTCACTAGCCAGCTAAAACCAGAGATAAAACTTTGAATATCGGAAACTGTAATAGAATCTAATCCGCCAGGTCCAAGTATCCTGAGTATTCGCAGCTGCACGCTATGGCAGAGATACAAATTATGCTCAAAAGAAACAAGTTCCCTCACATAACTATAAACCCTGCAGAAAGAGCAGGTGTTCCTGTCTCACATACTAACTCTTGGACGCAAGGCGCAATGTCCCGCTAAAAAACAGATCCTAATAGAGGCTGACTTCATAAACGCAGTTTGCAAAGCAACACTACAAAGAAATTCATTTACAAGGCAAAGCAATGTTTTATTGCAACACTGCTTTGTCCTTGTATGAGTTAAAATTTTTTGTATAATTTCATTTTTTAAAATGAATATTCAGAAATCATGCGGTCTTCTCTTGAAAACCGCTTTCGATTTGGTTGATAATACAAATTCAAGCAGCACTTTGATCAAAAATATTTTAAACAGAAGAAAGCATCGTCGTATAGCATTATTAACTAGCCAAGTTTCAAAGAGAAAAATTCCTAAAACTTTAATTTTTTGTAAAATTATCGCAAGCATGCAGGACGTGTTGTCGTGTTTTATCCTCATTTTCGAAGGGTATAATTTAATAAATTTTGATTCTTTTGTATGTTCCCATTATATTTACAAAACATCCTTTTGTTTCATCTTTGGTAAATGGAAAATTGCTATCAATTTCCTTAATATCCCCCATTATTTGTTCCCAAATTGAGTTTCTTTTCTTTTTTTTCGCTATGAAGTCTGGCTCATGCCTCAAACGCACTTCTATGAGTAGCTTTTTCCTTTCATGATTCCATTTTCTTTCACTATGTACAAAAAATTAAATGTTAAATCACATTTGTACTTACAGTAAAAAAAATGTAAATTACCACAAATCTGCCATTTCTACCACAAAATTTTTGCCGCCAATAAATGTAAATATTTACAAAGAATCGCAAATAAAAACAATGCACGAAATTGACAAATAATGCGCACTGAAAAGCATTGCTATGCCATAATGAACATGAGGGCATTGCCAAAACAAATTTTACTGCCTTTTTGAACACCATGCATTGTAACGTTACATTGCAAACAGCGTTTATGAAGTCAGCCAGATTTCCTTTCTAATTTGAGAACCCACACTGTTCTAGAACGTTCCAATCTGGGTCATATAAAAGCTTAGAAATTTTGCAATCTAACCTATTGCACGATGAAGAGTCCAGTCTTTGTCTTATTATCTGATAGCAATCACCCTAAAGAAGTGTCGCAAAATCCATTGATCCACCTATTGCCAGCTCGTCTGCAATCTCATTACATCACAACATCACGTATTGCCAAGAATAATCACCCTTATTCTGGTTGTCGTCGTCGCCGTCGTCGTCGTTTTTGAGTGGACATCGTTTTCTATCGTCGTCGACATCACGTCGAAACTGTTTTGGTATTCTGTAACAGTACTGTGTCGACGTCGACTGTTTATCGAAAATTGTAATAACACAAAACACACATCTCTAATATTTAAGTCAGCCGATTCATTTTATGGTTTATTTAGAAAAAATTTTTTTTCTATAATCAGGCCTGTCAAAATCAGCGATGTATTGATCCATGTCCAGGAATATGTGGCCGTTTTGCACTTTGCAATGTTGTAAACCACAGTCCGTTCTGTACTTGTATTCAAGACTATACAGGAAATCCATTTGTTCAGTGCCAAAGAATGAGTAAGTTTGATAGGATTACAATTGCTGCGAAAACTTAGCTATTAATACGATTTTTAATGTCTGTAGTTGAACCTCAAAAGGATGTTGTTGCTTCGAATCCTTGTCAACCTTCACCGTGTGGTCCAAATAGCATCTGTAAGGATATAGGGACAACACCATCATGTACTTGCTTACCAGAGTATACAGGACAACCACCTAATTGCCGCCCTGAATGCGTTACAAACTCCGAATGTCCCACGCAACAAACTTTTATTGATCAGAAGTGTAAGGATCCATCTTGTCAATGTTTACCTGATTAATTTGGCAATCCTTATGAAGGTTGTCGACCGGAATGTTTGACCCCGACTGCCCGTCGTACAGGGCATGTGTTAATGAGAAATGTAAAAACCCATTTCCTGGTATCTGTGGGCAGAATGCCGAATGTTTTGTTAGAAATCATTTGGCGACGTGTAACTGTATTTATGGATATTAAAGCGATCCATATCGCTATTGTATTAAGGAAGAAAAACGTAAGACAATAAAAATTCACCACAGGAGTTAATTTTTTAATGCTTGTCGTTACCAAAAATGACGTCGACAAAATCAGAGTCGACACAACACAATATCGACTTAGTATTGACTTACAGAATACCAAATGTGTGTCGACAGTCATCGATAACTGACAATAACGACAAACAGAATACCAATTTTAAATTGTCGACGCAAGTCGACGTCGTCTTGCCGAAACTAATATAACACCCAAGCAAAGAGTCACAAGTACAACTAGATTGGTCGCACAACCAGTATTGGTCCCCCAGACTACGTTTAAACGTCTAATATTAAAATGTTGTTAGCCAGTGTACTACGAGGATATAAAACTAGCTGTACCGTCTTTTTTATATTCAGAACTGTATGTCCTATACACGTTAAATTTCGTAAACCTTTGCTTTTGAAGCGAAATACAGAGTAGAAGTTTTAATAAAAAAGGAATGCAAAAAAATTTATTGTTAAAAAAGAAAATTTATGAGAGTGTGTGGGTATTATGAATGGAGGTTAAATAAAATTCATAAGAAATATATAAGATAGATAGATAAGTCGAGTGTTAAAACACCAGCTTACAAAACAATACAAAAAAACAACAACCAATCATAAGACACAAGGACACAATAATAATAATGCTTAACACGAAAATAAAAGCTCTGTCTCTCACAACCAACAAAAAGTCATCAATAAATGATGACTCTTACATCATACAATCTCTAGACTTCATTGTTTGCTTCTTTGACCTTTCATAACCGTGTGCTATTATTTTGAGTATAGAAAACTTGCAAGAATTTCTTTGCATATAATTATTAGGGAAATTTTGCAAATTTTGAATAAACGAAACGTATGCCATCCACTGTGGTATATTTGCCAAAATTTGTAGGTTTTGATTTCCGTTGGTGCTCGGCTGGCTCGTGAAAATCCTTTTAAATATTAAAAATAAACAAACAAAAATGTGAGGTGATGAGAAGGGTATGGGTGGTGATGATTGTTGTATTTGCTTGTGATGCTCACCTTTAAGCAAAAATCCCTCAATTCTAATTCACCCAAGGTAGTGCAGGAGCTTACAACATCCTTTTGGCAACACAGAAGACTTGAGGAAAATGTAGGCGTTAAAGAATTCTCACTACTTTGTGGTGTAGGCATCATATTGTTGTTGGGGTTGGCTGACCACTCATCGCTGCTGAATAAGCTACTATTGTCACTAAAGGTATAGCGTATAGGCAGTTCGGGTTCATAGTTATGATTTAAATTCAAATTGTAATCGCTTTTATGCAAACAATCGCCACCTTCCACAAGGGCTGGTGGTAAATCGATTTTGTAATCTCTTCCTCCTCTTCTCGCTGTAGATGAACAAGTGTCACAGTTTTTCTGCATATGATTATTACAACAGGAGGCATTATTACAGATATTAACACAGAATTTTTGTTTCAATTTATAACCACCAACACTACCGCCGCCGCCGCTACTTGCTACTTGTATGGATGGTTCTCTTGGTGTTGTGGCTTGACTTTGTTGACTACAGAAATCCTTTCTTGATTTAGCATATCTAGTGGACATAAACTTTTTACAATTTCGACACGTTTCCATACCATTGCTAGAATTCTCGTATTGATGATAAACTTCTTTGGCAAATGTAAAGCATTCTTTATTTGTTGTGGAACTTGTTTGCAATTTATTTATGATTGTTCTAAAAAAACGATTTTCTCTTTTAACAATATTACGTTCAATATTCATTTGGGTCACCATTTTCTCATAATCCTGTATGCGTTCTAACAAGCGTGCTGTATTTTCAGTTTTGATAGATATTGTCGACTGGGGTTAGGAAGGAAGAAGATTAGAAGAGAATAGAAAAATGAATACATAGAGAGGCAAAGGGAAAATATTTCAAAACAGTTTTCTTTAAACAGAAATTTTAAAGAACCGCAAGAGAGCTGAACTGACAAGAAACCTATTGTCATTGTACATAAAATCGTTAAAATATTTCCACTTATTCAGAATATCAGAAATCTTAACAGAGCCTAATCCACCAAGGCTAAGTATCCTATATCTTCTCATCTTATTATTGTTTGGTTGCAATAAAACTGGATGTTACTTAGAAATGGCGTGTAAGATAGGCTAACGACAAGAAAGATATAAAGGGTCCGCCAAATAACTTTGTTTTTTTTTTAAACTGCTTTAAAAAAAAACTTCTGAATATTTTCTCAAATTTCTTTTTTTATTTGAAGGTACAATCCTTCCGGTTAATAATGGAAAATAATTTCATTCAAATGGCTGCCTCGGCTGGCCATGCAGTAGCCTACACGATCGGTCCAATTTTTAAGCACATTATCGATTGTGTGCAGCTGTATTTCACCAATGGCTTCACGAATATTGTCCTTTAAAGCGTCAATTGTCTCTGGCTTGTCGGCGTAACACTTATCTTTGACGGCACCCCACAAATAATAGTCCAACGGTGTCAAATCACAGCTCCGAAGTGGCCGAACGACATCAGCTCTGCGGCTGATAATGCGATCTACAAGAACAGGGCGCAAAACATCGAGTGTAGCTTCGGCTGTGTGGCACGTAGTGCCGTCCTGTTGAAACCAAATGTTGCCAATATCCTCCTCTTCAATTTTTGTGAACAAAAATTCGTTCAACATGGCCCGATAACGATCGCCATTGACTGTAAAGGCCACTCCTTGCTCATTTTCGAAGAAAAATGGCCCAATTATGCCTCTGGGCCAAAATCCGCACCAAACAGTAACTCGTTTTGGGTGCGTTGGCTTTTCACTGTATGCGTGCGGGTTTTCTGTGCCCCAAATTCGACATACCCGCCAAGATCAAAATGAGCTTCATCTGAAAAGATGATTTTTTTTTTGTGCCAAAATCGGCATCTTCTGTAAGTCGATCGCAGGCCCACTTAACGAAGCGAAAACGCACTGAATGGTCAATTGGCTTCAACTCCTGAACTAATTGGACTTTATATGGCGTCATACCAAGGTCTTTATGCAAAATTCGTCTCAATGATGTCTCCGAAATGTTCAATTGTTGAGAACGACGGTGAATTGATGTTGATGGCGCTTCACGCACACTTTCTGCCACAGCAGCAATATTCTCGGGTGTACGCACTGTTTTTGGCTTTTCACGCTTTGGTTTATCGATGAGGATGCCAGTTTCTTTCACTTTTTTCACAAGATAACGAACATACGGAGCTGAAGGTGCTTCTCTTCTTCCAAAATCCGTACGCAATTTTCGCACACATTCTGTAACATTACCATGATTTTCAAAGTAATGTCGCGCAATATTTCCCAGCGTTGTTCAAGCGTATACACAACCATATTCGTTCAGCGGAAGGATAAAACTAATTATCTGTCAAATCAGACATGAGCTAAGTGTTACCGTTCACGAAATAAGCACTAGTTGAAAAAAAAACGTTAGATGGCAGACCCGGTATATGAGCGACGTGGGATATTCCATGAATTGATGAACAGTATCGGGAAATTAAACTATTAACTGATGCAGATGTTTTCAGCTCATGAATGCTAGCCCTAGTATTCATACAATATAGCAAAATACATCGTAAGTCCTATATGAAGACGAAGATAAAATTTATTCCCAATTCGAGCAGGCTTTCTACATTTGGCGTAGCCTAGTGAGTAGGTAATGTACTTGGCTTACTAGATATGAACTTTGAATTCAAACTTCAGCTCTGATATCTTAAAATAGAAACATGGCAAAAATATTTGTTTCTTTTAGCATAAGCTCTGAAAGTGTTTAATTGGCATGTAAGAGCTTCTTAAATCTATCGTTCAGAGTCGTTAAGTTAAACTGTAGATTTCACTGCGCAAGATAAGCCATAATTCTAAGTAAACGGTTTGTAATGGCCATTAATGTGAAGTCGCCGTAGTCTAGTAGGCAGTGTGTTGGCTTATTTACACGTAAAGCCAGGGTTCGAGCCCAAGGTCAGACATCAAAACAAAATACACAAAAAGTATTTCTTCGGTGACTTCCTCTCAGCAGATTTCTGGCAAAAACTTTGAGAGTAAATAAAAATTGCCATGAAGTTTCTAAAAAATCTGTCGTTCGGAGTCGACTTTAAACTGTAGGTCCCACCACTCATGTATAAAATTAAGACACACAGCATAAGTGGTGTGAGAAACTAGGTCGTAATCCTGACTGAAGGGTTGTAATGACCAATTATGTATGTTATGTATGTATGTAATGGCCATTAATGTAGTTAGGTTAGGTTAGAGGACGTGTACTTGTCAATTAAGACAAGTACAGTACCCGGAGGTCGAATTGACCCATTGTACAACGTCCTAGTTTCTCACACCACTTATGTTGTGTGTGTTAATTTTATACATGAGTGGTGGGACCTACAGTTTAAAGTCGACTCCGAACGACAGATTTTTATTTATTGAGAAACTTTTCATGGCAATTTTTATTTACTCAGAGTTTTTGCCAGAAATCTACTGAGAGGAAGTCGCCGAAAAAATACTTTTTGTATTTTGTCTTTGATGCCTGGCCTGGGGCTCGAATCCAGGCTTTTGCGTCTAATAATTTTGCGGCGACTTCAAAATTAAAGTGGTTAATAAGCACGCTTTCTTTAAATGCTCCCGTCAGTCCTATGTTCAACAGTTTAGGGCGTTACCCTGAAAAGTCTAATCAATTTTCTCGAAAGGGTAAATTTGTAATCTGTTCTGCTGTGACTTTAAGACGCCATTGAGATAAAAAAAAGAAAAATTTACAAAAGAATGTGTTTAAACATAAAACAATACGGAATAAAATATTGTTTCAAGAATTCGAACTCCTCTTTTCTATGTGATAACCTTAAGGAAAAAACAAGAAAATGAATTTATTAAGCAACTAAAGTCGATACCATGGCATGGATGAGATATATTCATGTATGATTCTAGTTGAAAGCAGTGCTTAAAAAATGAATAAAGCATTATGAAATAATGAAATGAATAAAGGTGAACCAACACCAGCGTATTTGTACACCAACAATCAAAACGAGTATGATTTTTAACAATGTTTTGTGAAATTGAAATCTGTTTAGTTTCTACTTAAAAAAAAACAAACGATGGTTTAACGATCTACTAACGCAACCAAGTTATTTATTCAGCAGACATTCTTTCAAGTTTGAAAATATAAAACAATCCGAGAAAGTCGAGGCAAATAAGATGCGTGATAAGGAAACAAACTTTAATTCATTGAATAGGAATGAATTACGCAAAGAGATAAAAAATAAAGGAGTAAAGGAATGAAATAAAGGAAATATAAGTATTAAAAATGAACAATAAAAGGAAGGAAGACATGCTTACTGCCTTAACTCATTGACGAAAGTTGCCCTAAAGGACTTCCTTTCTTTGGACAGGGTTCTCCCAATCTACACCACTGTTTTCATTGATTCTTTTCATATGGTGTGAAATGGCGGATGGAATAGGAATGAATTACACAAAGAGATAAAAAATAAAGGAGTAAAGAAATGAAATAAAGGAAATAGAAGAATTAAAAATGAACAATAAAAGGAAGGAAGACATGCTTACTGTTGCCCTAAAGAAATTCCTTTCTTTGGACAGGGTTCTGTTTTCGTTGATTATTTTCCTATGGTCATGTAGTCTAACGAATCGTTGCAAAAATTCTGCTTTGTTAAGGTGTAACATTGAAGCATTTCTATGATGTAAAATTGATGCATGTAAATTAGATTTCTAGTTTTAACCCCTAAAGGCAATTCTATTAAAGTTACAAACAGATTTCAATTTAACAATATCATCCAATAAAGAATTTTTACATTTAAAGCACTGCTTTCTCACTTCTTTATGTAAACAAACAAAGAACTCCAGTGAATAATAACTGATGTTACAGAAACCATTTGTATTGAATAAAGCAAAAACCTTTAAGAACGAATAAAAAAAAAAGAGAAAAAGAAAGCGAAATACAAAAACTTACTTGCATTCTTGTTAAAACATCTTGCTGTTCACGCATTTGCCGTTCATATGATTTCATATTCGACATTTCTTTACTGAAATTATCTTGAGTATGTTTAAAGGCCGACATAAGTTTCTCATTATCGACTTTAAGCTCATTATTCTTACAGCGAAGACCTCTTATGAGACGCTTTTTATTTTATTTATGATAACAACAACAGAAAAAAAATTTAACATAAAATGGGTTGAAGAGATGAGATACATATTTCCTTTGTTGGAAAATAAATATAAAAAAGAAAAATATGAAAACTTACCTCATTATTGACAATTTCCTTTTCTTTATTTTCAATGGTTTCAATATATTCGGCATTCTGGAAGACAAGCTCTTTCACCTTCTCCTCATATTCTTTAATGGCCTCATCACGTTTATTTACAAGATCGGACAAGCCTTGCAATTGTTCCTGGTAGTCGGCAAGTTTTTCCTCAGACTCTTTAAGCAAATCCTCTAGTTCGCGGATCTGATGATCCATTTTTTGGTTTGAAAATAATAAAAAGAATTGAAAAAAAAAGAGATTAAAATTTTAAAACAGATTTTATTTATAAGTTTTCATTTGGAATTTACAATAAACGTAATAAAATATTTATTAAAAATATACAAACTTTTTGCAAGGCATTTAGATTTTCATGCAGCTCGCTATGATCCATTAACTCATTGACCAGAGCTGTATTGGCAACGCCACTAGTGCGCGATTTGTCCAGATCTCGTTCCATTTCTAAATACTGTAACTTTTGATTTAGTTCATCGACTATTTGCTGATACTTTAGTTCAGTTTCTTTTTGTATCTTTTCCATTTGATTCATGGCTTGGGCTGCTTCTTTGAGGAGATTCTGTTTCTCTTGCAGTTCTTTGCGTAAAATTTCCATTTCGACTTTTGAATCGATGATTTGTTTCATTAGAGTGTCTTCGCAGGAAGAATTGTTGGCTTGCTTGTAGCCTGGTATGCTCTCTTCAATGAAATATAAACGCAATTTTAAGTTAAAATTCTCCTTGCGTAAGTTGGCCATTTGTTCTTCGAATTCGCGCACCGAACGGCCTTGGCCAGCGGGCGAAGTGGAGCCCTGATAGGGTTGCAAACTAACGCAAGGCGAACGATAACCGATGCCATCTGAAAGTAGATGGAATGAAAAAAAATTGAACATTATATTACAAAACAAAAGGATAATTGATAATTTTAAATAAGATCTAGGGAGGAAAGCTTAAGAACTTCTGTGCTTCAATGTGCCTAAATTCAATTTTTATATTTTAAATCTGAGGCCACCATACCTTCATTGATATCATAATCACCATAGATTACGGAAAAATGTTTATCTTCGTATAGCGTAATTTGATTATTCTCCTTATTTTCATCGTCTTCCGTGGTACTATCGTCTATAATTGGTGTTGGAGGCTTAATATTGTGGAGATTGTCTTCGATTTTACTATCATTGACATGATGATTTAATTTCATAGAATTCTTATGCATTTTATTCGACATTATAATTATTGTACACTATTGCTGATGA
The DNA here is from genome assembly GCA_936449025.2 of Sarcophaga subvicina. NCBI lineage: Eukaryota > Metazoa > Arthropoda > Insecta > Diptera > Sarcophagidae > Sarcophaga > Sarcophaga subvicina. The sequence continues at coordinate 106,129,474 of OW388084.2, forward strand.
TGATGATGAGGGGGTTTGGGGTGAGGGGTTAAGAAAAAAAACACTACAATTATTTGTTGATTACCGCCAAATTGTTTGTTTTACTATTTATTTCAAATGTTGTACGATTGTATATGGACAAAAATACAAGAAAATATTTGCAAAATTTTGTTCCTATACTTATGTATGTAAGTATGTATATTAATTATTATATTTATTATTATATAATAACGTCTATTACAATTATTTTGTTTTTATTTACATACATACAAAATATTTTTGATTTTTCAGTCTATATTTTCAACGTTTTCTTTGTATTTTTAAAAATATTTTTCAAGGTAATTTTATAGAATTTCCTTAAAAAATTTCATTCTAGCTTTTAAAGTGTTTTTTTGTTGTTTTTTTATTTTTCCTATTGCAATAAAAGAAAACCACAACCACACAAAAAATTGTGTGGATGATGCGGTAGGGTGCTGCGTGCGGGTGGGGGCTTTTGAGTTGTTTTGAAATTAATAAGAATTTAATAGGAAAAAGAGAAATAGAAAACGAGAAAATAAAAACTAAAGATGATCGATCTTTGACATCGCCAAAGCGATAAAGTAAAGCATACATATGTTGTTAGTAGGAAAACTACATATATGAAGAATATTTGAAATGAGATTTTTAGAATGAAAATTTGAAAGAAGAGATTTTTTTCTTCAATTTAACGGGTGATTTTTTTGCTATTATCTTTTTGGCAACACTGGTTTAAACAGCTCACGCACGTTTCGTGTTTTGTTTCACTGTCAAACATCTTCAGTTGGGTCTATAATTTAACCATGAATCGTCTTGCAAACCGAACAACGCTTGCAAATCATTGAATTTTATTATCAAAATGCGTGCTCTGTTAAGAAAGTTCATCGCGCGCTTCTTCCATTTTATGGTCAGTTTAATCGACCCACTGAAGCGGTTATTCGGACTAAATTTCGCACCAAATTTACATTGTTGAACATTAAACCACCAACACGCTTACGTAGAGTGCGAACTGAAGAAAACATCGCAGCTGTATCGGCCAGTGTTAATGATGACCATTAATTATCGATTCGTCGCCGTTCACAGCAATTGGGACTCTGTTACTCAACAACGTGGACAATTTTGCGGAAGGATTTGGGTGTGAAGCCTTTCAAAATACAGCTGGTGCAAGAATTGGAGCCGAACGGCCTACCTCATCGCAGAATTTTTGAATGGACTCTTGGAAAGTTGGCCGAAGATCCAGTTCTTTATCGAAAAATTGTGTTCAGCAGCGAAGCTCATTTTTGGCTCACTGAGTACGTAAATAAGTAGAATTGTCGATTTTGAAGTGAAGATCAGCCAGAAGCATTGCAAAAGCTACCAATGCATCCAGAAAAAGTCACAGTTTGGTGCGGTTTATGGGCTGGTGGCATCTTTGGACCGTACTTCTTGAAAGATGCTGCAAATCGTAACGTAACTGTGAATGGTGAGCGCTACCGTGAGATGATATTCAACTTTTTTGCTCAAAATGCAAGAGCTTGACTTTCATTACATGTGGTTTCAACAAGACGGTACCACATGCCACACAGCACGCATAACAATGGACTTATTGAGAGGCGAGTTCGGTGAACATTTTATTTCACGTTCGGGACCGGTCAATTGGTCGCCTAGATCGTGCGATTTAACGCCTTTAGACTATTTTTTCGTGGGGCTATGTTAAAGCTCATGTCTATACAGACAAGCCTGCTTCAATTGACGCATTGGAAGACAACATTGAAGCATTTATTCGTGGGATACCGGCCGAAATTGAACTAAGCGGATGGACCATTTGAGGCGCAGTCTCGGTCAACATTTGCATGAAATAATCTTCAAACATTAAATCATATGGACCGTACTATCGATTCAAATAAAGATTTCATGCATTTTTCTGAATTTTATGTATTTTTTTTTTGAAAATTTTTCCTATAGCTCTTAAAAAATCGCCCTTTATAGGTTTCATAACTTCCGACGTGGCCCTGCTGTCAGGCTGCTAAATAACTTTGCTATTTATGTATGTATATGGATCGCTTAATACTCGAATAACTTGTAAAAATAGTTAAAATTTTTACTATAAAAGTGGTAATTCTAACGAGCCCACTTTTGGAGCATTGTGGTCATTATAATCGAACTAATGTGGAAAAATAGACGAGATTATTTGAAAACTTCGCTTTGGTTAGAGAAAGTATGGCGAAATAATCCCAATTTGTTGATTCCACGGCGTTATCAACACGTGAGCCCAAGTTATATGCTCATTCTGGCGTATTTTGCATTTGGATTGCCTTTCCATTTATGTAAAGTTCTGTTGAGGCAGCAATTAAAACCCATTGACTATACACTACATAGTATGCTAACTAGGTGCTAGAACAACAACCTTTCAATGCCGATTTATCCAAACAAAATTTTTTTTCTTCAGCAATTAAGATCATTTCCCACTCGGTGGTTACGTTAAGGAGCACAATTGGGTCTCAGAAAATCCAGAATTGATTGTTGAAAAAAGATTGCATTTGGAAAAACTGTCTGGTAGTGTCCTTGGCCATCGTTACCAGTAATTTCGAGTGTAATGTCCACATGATACATACATACATACATACATACTTAATTGTTTTACAACCCTTCAGTCAGGATAAGGACCTAGTTTCTCACACCCCTCATGCTGTGTGTGTTAATTTTATACACGAGTGGCGGGACGTACAGTTTAAAGTCGACTCCGAACGACAGATTTTTGAAGAAATTATCATGACAATTTCATTTACTCTTGACAGTTTTTGCCAGAAATCTGCTGAGAGGAAGTCGTTAAAGAAATATTTTTTTCATATTTTCGTTTTGATGTCTGACCTGAGGTTTGAACCGTGTCTTTACGTCTAATAAGCTGACATACTACCTACTAAACTACGACAAATTCATATGATAGTCGACTTTCTTAAGCCTGTAATTAAAGTTTATGAATTGAACGGTGAGTGGTTTCAACAAGTTTTGATGGTAGTTAGTTTACTTCCAGAACTTTTGCCAGAAGAATGCTGAGAGCGATAGAAATGTATTTTTGCGGGGGTCTGTGTTTGTACACTAAAGCCTTTGTCCAGTAACATTGATCTATAACACATACATAGTTATTATGGCAGCATTTTGGGGGCTGCAATTGCCAATCTGATACCACATTCGATTGTAATCGATCAACCACCAACGCGTTCTTTCTGAAGTTCAACGATTATGGTAGGTAGGTAGAAGTGGCTGTCCCCTCGATGGAGTCATGAGCGGACACACTTAGGCCGCACACAGGGCCCATTGTGATACCACAGTTCCTCATTTCCCCTATTCCAGGAACCATTCGGAGCTTCCGATGAAGCGACTCAGGCTGCCAATTTCCATACATGACAGTTCATCCATATCCTCCATGTAGTAGGCACCCAGATACCTCTTTCTCCTCCGACTAAGTGCCGAATATGTGCACAATAGGTGGAGAATAGTCTCATCTTCCTCTTCATCTCCACAGCTTCTGTAGAAATCATTTGCAAGGTGACCAATACGCCTCGCATGCGCTCCTATAATGCAATGACCCATAATAACCCCAATAACAGTGCTGAGCCTACTTCTTTGGAGTTTAAGCAGAGCCGCCGTGCGCCTCCTATCCAGCCTCGGCCAGATCTTTTGCGCCGCTCTGCCCTTATCCGAAGTTGAGCACATTCTGTTGACGAGATCTACGGTTGCATTGTCAATTATAAGTTTGCAGATCCCCAAAGAAATCCCCAACGTAGAGAATTCATCAGAGAGTTCGAGATGGTCGTGCCCCTTCTGGCCAGTTCATCCGCTCTGCAGTTACCAGGAATATCATTATGTCCCGGTACTCATGTGATACAAACATCATATCGATTTGCCACCTCATTGAGATATCTGCGACAGTTGTACAGCGTCTTGGAGTTTATTACACTGGAATCCAATGCCTTGATAGCCGCCCGCTTGGCTATTGGAAAGTGTGATGATTTACCGTCCGTGAACATTTTTGTCCACAATAATTTTCACCGCAGCCTGAATTGCAGACACCTCCGCCTGAAAGACGCTGCAATGATCTGGTAGCCTTATAGACTTGGATATTCCGATTGATTCCGAATAGATACCAATTCCAACGGCTCCTTCCAGTTTGGAAGCATCGGTGTAAATTTGTGCGGAGTCCCTTGGGAGGTTCACTGAACCACTCCTCCAGTCCTCGCTTTCCGGAATGGATCAACGATTATAGAAAGAAAGAAATCAAAATTATCTCCAATGACTTCATAGTTTCAAATCAAGAACTCTATTTGGAACACCAAGACTTAACATAAATATACAGCGAATTCATGAGTTATAATTTTATTTTCCTTGGCGGCTTATGCGAGACAAGACACCAACATATTGGTACCACTATAATATGCTATGGCACCACTTTCTTGCATACGGGCAAGTTAAGTGGAGACTGTTTAAATCCTATGGCTTTGTTTTCATTCAAACTAATGGAGCCTAAGTTCTGTTAGTAGGCTAAGTTAAAAGCGAGTTTGATTTCAACTGGTATACCGAACGGACAATGCTGTTGGTGCCGCTGGAAATCACGGACCTTGATGTTTACAAATAATGCCTGTAGGGCTAACATTCCGGGAAACTGTAGGGCCGACGAGCTCGCCAGAGCTGGTGCGCTCCTTCCGGAATCCTGTTCAATTGAACTGGGTATGCCACTTGCCTCGGTCAAGTTGGACATTGCGCGGAAATTCTCTCGGGACGCCAACCTATCCTGGGTCAATGAGGAGTTCTGCTCCACGGCTAGACTCACCTGGCCCTTGATGGATAGAAGGCGTACTAACCAATTACTTGGTCTTGGTCGTGACGCCATCTCAACCACAGTGGCCGTGCTTACAGCTCATTGCGTTATGGGTAGACACGCGGAGAGAATGAGGCCTCCATTTCAACGACTTCTGCCGTGGATGCAGATCCGCTGAGGAAGAGGAGACTGTTATCCACTTTCTTTGTCAGTGCCCGTCTCTTGCTAGGTGCAGATATAGGTTATTTGGCTCTCCATTTCTTGTCAGCTTGACGGAGCTATCATCTATTGATATCAAGGATATAGCTTCGTTCATCAAACTTTCTGGCTGGTTTTCTAGTATGGGGTAGTCGTGCTTTTGATGTGCAGCCCTTGCGCTGACCAACTTCTTCCTCTTCCCTGATTTTGGTGGAACTTGGTCAGTACAGGGACTGCGTTCACCCGTGGCATCACAACGGGCCGCTATGTGTGCTCAAGTGAGCTTTGTGAAATCAGAGCTACCACTCAGACCTAACCTAATCTAGCTTGTAGGGCTCCGAACAGTGAAACATATTTAATGCTAATGAGGAGGTTTTGGTTCGTTTCCGCATCCTGTACTGGTAGCTCAGTATCACACCTAACCACAATTATAAAATGATTATAGCGAATCCATGGAATTCGTTTAATATTTGAAGTGAAATAAAAGCTTTGCTACTTTTAATTTTTTTTTTGTTAATCTCTACAATGTTTTGAATAACAGCCAAAAATTATATATGTTTTGTTTTAACCATGAGGTTGAGTTTTTTGACAGATTTTTATTTCTCTTGGCTGCTGTTTTCATGTGATAAACGAATAAAAATTAAAAAATTTAAAGGGGGGGCCAAAAACAATTTTTTTGTTCTACATGAAAAAAAAGTAAAAAAAGAAGGAAGTAAAGAAAATAAAACTTACATGGATTTTCCATTGTTACATCTTGTAGAGTACCGGGACTAGAGCTGAAAAGGAAGGAAAGAAAAAATTTGTTTTTCGTAATTAATTAATGATTTATAAGACGTTAAAGGGCAAACAGAGAAAAATTTTATTTAAATGTGGTATTTATTTAAATTGCAAGAGCCATGCAACAATTAAGCTATTAAGAAATAATAAAAATCAACAAAATTTAATTATGCTTTTAAGAGACAAAAAATTAAGAATTTCTGAAAATGACCTCATTTGACAATCATTTAAATTGGTTTCTACATTATCATTGAGTGTTTTTGCACTTCTCCACCATGATGATGATGTTGCTGATGATGCTGATGATCATCACGATGATGATCATACATTAATAAGACTGGAGGAAGAAGAAAAAATAAAAAATTGCTGGACATTACACGCGCTTTTTTAAAAAGAAATTCATAATTTTCTTGGCAGTTGATGTACAAACGATTCTCTTTTATTGTATAAATCATCGACATCATCTTCATCGTCATCGTTATTATAATGATAACATCAGTTTTTATTGTCCATTAATTTAAAAATCTGTTTGAATCACAATATTTTGTTTTTTTTTTTTGTTTTTTGTTGTCATGGAAATTTTGCACATGTTTTAAATTTAATCAGATTTTATTTTTCCTTAATCATAAAAAAAATATATATTTTCTCTCCAGACATTAAGGCGTTTATGGAATACACTTCCTATACTCACTTCTGCCCTTAACTATCCAAAACCATTTTTTATATTTTTTTAATCTTTTTTTTTATTTTTTATTTTCCCTTTATTAGTCTCAAGGTTTTATAGTTTTTTGTAGTTTTTCACAAATGGCTGCATGTTTTTTAAAAAAAAAGTACAATTTTTTTTTTCTACATTTTCTTGTTGTTTTTCTATTTTTAAAAATAATTTTTAGTTTTCTTTTTAATAAAAAAAAAAGAAAACATGAAAATAAAGTAAGATCTGCCAGCCAGCCAGCCAGCCATGTAACTTGTCTAATATTCTAGGAAGAAAAACAAACATGAAAATCGACTGCCATGCATGGAATATTCAAATAATCTGGGCATGTTTGCTGTTGCCTTAGCTGTGTAAGAAAGAGATCATGACAATGTAAATGAATTTTTTTTTAGAAAGACAGGGCCATGCAGGCAGGCAGCCTATTTTAATTTCATTCAAGTGGAGGCCAGCCAGCCAAGCAATTTACCGAGTAATGGAAGTTCTCTTGTACAGATTTCGATAATGTCCATATTAACTTTATTTTGTGATTGAAGGTAAAAGTGTTTTTGAAGGCATGTTGTTTCTTATTCCCCCGCAAGCCTTTTTTTTGAACGAAAACGATGTGTATGTTTTGAAAAATTTCCACAATCTTCGTGCAAGATTTAAACAAATTTTATAAACTAATGTACTAATGAAGCAGACGTCTAGGCAAGTTTAATTCAAATCAATATACACTAGGTGGGGGAAAAAATTCAGGGGGGTTATTATGTCTTTCGATGTGAAAGAAAATTCATTTGAATCATATGATGTAAAGCATTGTGTTTCGAAAAGCTTTTTTTAGAATCGAAATGTACATAATAATACCCCACGGGTTTTTAACCGTTTGACTGCTATGCGGCGCAAAAGCGCTGCGTTCATTTGTTACGAAAATCGCATTTGCGCTGTAATTTTGGTGTAGAAATTTAGTCAAAAAGCAAAAATATAATTAAAAGACATAGGTTATTAGAATTTTGTAGATTTTTTTACTATAATAATTAATTGTAGTTTTCGAGCAGTTTTCGAACGTTCTCACCAGAATCGCTTAGCAGTCAAACGGTTAAAAAGAATATAAAAATCGAGAAGTGTCTGCTAAGACCAAGATATCATATTTGAAGCACGGACAGCGAATAGAATAGAATATCCACTACGTCAAGGTAGTGCTCTGTATTTGGTGCAATCAAAAGGGTTTAATCCATTATGTGCTGCTAAAATCTGATCAGAATATCACATGACATGTGTACAGACAACAGTTAACTCCTTTGGAGCGCCATGTTTATGCAACCAAACACGGGCCCGTTATTTTCCATCTCTGCAGTGCACGGCTACATATTGCGGTGCCAATCAAAACTATTTGGAAAATAGAGGATGGGTAGTTTTACCTCTCCTACCGTATAGCCCAGACCTTACTCCTTCTGACTATCAATTGTTTCATTCGTTGCAGAACTTTCTCACTAGAATACGCTTCACTTCAGAGCAAAGTATCAAAAATTGGTTCGATTCATTCGGAATCCACAAATTGCCGGAAAGATGGGAAAAATACGTAGCTTTTGATACTTTGAATGAGATGTTCTTTAAAAAGCTATCTTGATAAAATATTTATTTTCAATAACAATCACGGGTTTTTACTACTACCAACATTTATTTGGAATACAGTCCACCCTCCTATAACGCGGTGAGTGCGTACCGCGTTGTATGGAAACCGCGCTATAAGAAACTCGGATTTAATCGTACAAACCAGTCTAATTCGTAGCGCGTTCTATCGAAACCGGAATGAGATGTTCTTTAAAAAGCTATCTTGATAAAATATTTATTTTCAATAACAATCACGGGTTTTTACTACTACCAACATTTATTTGGAATACAGTCCACCCTCCTATAACGCGGTGAGTGCGTACCGCGTTGTATGGAAACCGCGCTATAAGAAACTCGGATTTAATCGTACAAACCAGTCTAATTCGTAGCGCGTTCTATCGAAACCGTCTACCGCGTTATATGGAAACCACGCTATAAGAAACTCGGATTATATCGTACAAGCCAGTCTAATTCGTAGCGCGTTCTATGGAAGCCGTCTACCGCGTTGTACGGAAACCGCGCTATAAGAAACTCGGACTTAGTACAAATCACATCGTTCGTACCGCGTTATATGGAGACCAAGACAAGATAAATTATTTTTATTGAATTATGTACTGTGAAAGAGCTGTGATGACTGAAATCGATTGTTGTATTCGGCTACGAGAAAAGTTGGTATGTTTATATAAACATGTTGTTTATATTGTATCTCGGCTGTGCTTTTGCGTCGAAAATAAAACTGATATTAAACCATCTTACAATATCTAGTTACTAGCGTCTTTCACAGGCTGTGCGGAAGGAACTTATGGGATGTTGTTGAAGGGAAACCGCGCAGTAAGAGTACCGCGTTATAGGAGGACTGTCGCAATTTCAGTTCCGCGTTATGTGGAAACCGCGTTCTCAGAGTACCGCGTTATAGGAGGGTTGTCGCAGTTTCAGTCCCGCGTTATATGGAAACCGCGTTCTGAGAGTACTGCGTTATAGGAAGGTTGACTGTACAACATACGATGCTATTTTAAAGCCATCTTTTGCTAAGTACCCATGCCAATGTAATACTATAAACACAATAAACGCAACGCAGCAAATACTGCAATTTCACCAAAACAGAATACATAGATGTATGTTGCAACGCGATAACAAGCAAATTATTGTTGCAAAATTGCTGTGTTTGCTGCATTGCATTTATAGCATAACTATGGGCGGCTTGTTCTATCATTTATTGCTTTTTTCATATTTTTTAATATGATATTAAATAGTAACTCGGAAAAATACATCCTTGCTGCATACACGTATTAACGGCTATGGGATCATTTAAAGAGTATTCACGATATACGCGAGATACAAAGTTGGGCTGCCTTCCAAAATGTAGCAATATAAAGTTTGTATGCAGTTCTACTACTGTATATAAACTATGTAGATATGCAAAGTAACCAAACGATGCATCAACTATAAATCCGATGCCCGATTGCTTTTTGACTGCGTTAAAAATACACATTGGCGACGTTTTGAAAGAGAATACATTGTATATATTTTGTACAGCGGCATTATGAAACACGATACTTTGTTCAAACACAAAGCAACTAACATTTTGGAAGGCAGCCTTGTTATGCAAAGAGTTTACGATCTGAGTGATTTTCATGGGAACCCCCCTTACAAGTTAGGGCTCTTCTTAGATCGCATCTTGGTGCATTCAAATAAGACGCCTTCTGCACGTTGAAACTACTTTGCAATACAGGCATGCAAAAGTCTTGAGTTTGTAAGAGAAAAGGGAAAAACGAGCGAAGGTAAGTTCACACTTTGATGTTCTCGTAAAGTTCCTTTGTTATTCGTTTATAACGTGCAAAAGCAAAACAAAGTTTAAAAGAAAATGCAAACGAGTTTGTCAAAATAATTTGTAAAGCTTCTAAATGAACTTGAGCTCCACGGTACTAAATGTTTCAAAATTATCCCAAAACTCACATACATAATATGTATATGATTTATTTACTTGGAAACTCTTCAATTCATTTCACATTTCATGAATTTAATTGCAAATTGTTCTAATAAAAATTCTTCAAATTATTTGCCAAATATTTTTGGAATAATGAGTGCAATCATTATAAAATATTCATAAATTAACACACAATTATCACGAATATCTTGGAATTCCAACAAAAAAATAAAAACTGATTTAAATTGGCCTAAATTTTATGGAAATTAATGATATATTGAGGATGTTAAAATGGATAAACGATTGAAAAAAATATCGTCTGGTAGTATTTAAGCGAGGAGATATGAAACATTTCAATTCGCACAAATGCACAAAAAAGAAAAATCCAGCAAGAAATAATAAAAAAAAATGTTCCTTCCACTTCATGCCGATATAAATGCAAGTAAAGAAAAGACTCTGGAAACACTCGTTACAACATTTATAATAAATTTAATGATAATAATTGTTGTTGTTGTTGTTTATGTAGTTAGTTATACAATTTCCTTGTAACAAAAGTATTGTTCTTGTTTTTGTTATTTTTGTAAGATAAAACTGTCTTAATTTATCATGCCTTTAAACTCAGTGGGCTACTGTTGCACTTTATGTATACATGTGTACACATACAGCACACACATTTACGTTCCCCCTTTTTATTTGTGGGCACCCACATATAATAAGTGCTGCCCAGTTTTATTATTTTTTTTTGTTTTGTTTGTATTTCTTAAATAAAACACTTGTTTACATATGAGTAGATAGTGATTCTTTTCGATTTCATTACATTTTATTTCTTTATTTTTATTTCTCTTTTTCTTTTAACACACAAACACCAGCCAGCCTTAAGTTCTAAAAACATTCATCTACCGATGGCAACAAATTCATCTTATTGCAACGACCATTGTAGGCGGCCCAAGCTTTCCAACCCTGACGTTTTTTCACATAATGAGCACATTTGACTGCTTCTGCAATATTGTCGCTTAACAGCGTTTGACACTCAACCTGACACAAATTGGCTGATGGCCTGTTGGCCCGGGACTGGCACCAGTAACGATCGCTCACTTGAAAGAGTCCGTAATCATTTGACCAGTTGCCATTCAATTGACCCACTGCTGAGGTATTAAATTTACTTTCAAACTGAGCCACACAACACCAAGTGGCCAAATCTATTTTGGCCGTGCCCAAACGAAACATTTCACGCGCCAATTCACAGCGTTTTAAAATGCGTGTCTCACAGCGATTATAATAAAATATTATGAAGAAAATTGCATGGAATATTATTTGAAATTTGCAAAAGAATTTTAAAAACATTTTCCTTAAGAAATAACAAGAAGACAACAGAGAGAAGTTAGCTGATGTTGTGCGTTTTAAAATTTCAATATTTCAACTGAGAATGCATATCGTGTTTAGAGGTGTTTTAAGCCTATAATTTTTCTGTGATTATCAAAAACAAGAGCAACAACAAAATCAACAACATGTTTAAGAATATTTCTTAAAAAGAAAAAAAAAATATGAAAAACATAAAGAAACTAGTTTTAGAACAACACCCTAAATTTGTTACGAAATAAAATAGAAAAATACTGTTTAAACAACTTTATTAAAGATTATCATTAGAGACAAATATGACAGCAATAAGTGTTTGTTGCACAATGGGTCAGTAAAAAAAAAATGTTTCAATATACTACGCCTACAATTTAAGTCATAGGTATTCAGTAGCAGTTTCCAACACATTTTAACGTTAACATCTGTTTAAAGCCTTGGCTTTGTATTTAGTGGCATTAGAAGAGATCTATTTATGGGCTGCTGAAATTGAGCAACAACACCAGTATTGTCAAGCATACATGTCTGATGGCATATCCCGAACAGTTACTAAAAAATATAAATAAATATAAACGCGTTGCTAGGCCACATGCCACAAAATTACTTAGCAGAGAGTGGTTGGCGGTTTTTACCCGACCACTGGCTATAAATAATGATTCAGCCAGAATATTTCTTATGTTGGACTGCTGGTTTCTCGTTACATTAGAAATTAAAAACGCCTTTAACGATATTAATCAAAATATTAGTCCCAAAGCTAGGGAGATGATATACAGCTTGGTTAAGGAATAAAGAAGAAAGCGAGTGATATCGGGGCAAGTACAGAGATTTATTCCAAGAACATTAACCATGACGGGATATTGAGAACGGAAACTCATTAAGATACATTCCCCAGCTGGCCATGTTTACTCCTTGTTTAAGAATTATTTCGAATAGCGACTCATGGTATAATGGGGAACTTCAGAATTGAGACGGTACACCACATAATCACATTTGGGTTGCTACTGGATGGAGAAACTAGTGCTGAGACCTTTTGGGAAGATCTAGAGTTGGTGCTTCATCATAGATTGGACGACAAGTGCAGTGTTTTTTTGGCAGAGATTTATCCGGTGCTGATTGGCACTTAAGTCTTTCCTTCTAGTGCGTGTTCTTACAGGATTCTCGTTGATTGTCAAGCGGCTGTTATAGTCGAAGTAGTCCAAGTAGGTAGTGTGTTGGCTTATTAGACGTAAAGCCAGGGTTCGAGCCCCAGACCAGACATCAAAACAAAAATACAAAAAGTATTTCTTCGGCGACTTTCTCTCAGCAGATTTCTGACAAAAACTCCGAGAGTAAATAAAATTGCCATGAAAAGTTTCTCAAAAACATCTGTCGTTCGGAGTCGACTTAAAACTGTAGGTCCCGCCACTCATGTATAAAATTAACACACACAATATAAGTGGTGTGAGACACTAGGTCGTAATCCTGACTGAAGGGTTGTAATGACCAATTATGTATGTATAGTCAAGCGGCTGTATGGGCTTCAGGATTGTACATAGCGAGTGGTTCGTAATTGCCAGAACTCTATAGAGTGTCTTAGTGCCAGATCGAATTAGTTTTTGCTGGGTTCCGGGTCACATTAATCCTTTTGAGGATGTGAAATCCGATGCTCTTGCTAGATTAAGTTCTCATTCCAATGTTGTTGGTCCCGGTCTTACAATCTGCTACGTTTAAAAGAGAAGGACAATGGAAGGATAGGTCGGAAGGTGGTATAACTTAACTCGCATTTGGAACTCAGTAAGCCAAAAATGAGACTGACAACTGGTCTCCTTATGGTACACTGATGTGGCAGGTCGTTGGCGGGGATCTGAGAGAGATTTTAGTCGAAATTGTAGGGATAAGGTGGAGTTAGAAATAATACAGCATTTCTTCTGTGGTGGCCACATATCCTGCGTAAAGTATGTGAAGCCAAGCAGAAGTTGGAGAAAAAACCGCATTTCTTCTGTGATTATTCGGCTGTTGGTAGAAGAAAATTGAATGCCATAAGGATGGTATGTTTTGGAAATTTAAAATCGAGATTTTAGAGTTTTATTACGGGATTACGCTGGCTGGTAGAGATATGTTCACCTTCATCTGGGACAGATTTCATGTAAAGATGAGGCGAAGTTGTATACATACATACATAATTGGTCATTACAACCCTTCAGTCAGGATTACGACCTAGTTTCTCACACCACTTATGTTGTGTGTGTTAATTTTATACATGAGTGGTGGGACCTACAGTTTAAAGTCGACTCCGAACGACAGATTTTTGAGAAACTTTTCATGGCAATTTTATTTACTCTCGGAGTTTTTGCCAGAACTCTGCTGAGAGGAAGTCGCCGAAGAAATACTTTTTGTATTTTATTTTGATGTCTGGCCTGGAGCTCGAACCCTGGCTTTTCGTCTAATAAGCCAACACACTACCTACTAGACCACGGCGACTTTAAAAATTAAAAAAAAAAATATACGCTTCTGTAGTCGCCCGGATGTCCAAAAAAGAAAAATTCTTTAAAGGTTTCAACTTTCTGTCAGGTGCCGATATTTATGCCCTTCGGAAGGCTGGCTAAGAATGTACATCTATTCTTGCGCCGCTGATCCTTCCCTTCTCGCTCTCTCCATATCTTCACCTAACTTTGTTTCTTTTACGACTTTCTCTTTTCAAAGAACGGACACCGATAGAATGTATGTATGCTTCTAAGCAGATTCTGATGTACTACTCTCAGTAGAGATCTATCGTGTAGGCGGCATCAAATAAAGTTTAATTTAATTTCTTTAATTTCTTCGATTGAAATAAGAATTTTAAAAAATTTATTCTAAAATCGGTTTCAGGTTTTAATTGTAATTTCTTCACAAAAAAAAAATTAGAATGCATTTGAAGAAATTTAATATTTATTATTGCAATATTTTGTTAAATAAATTCTATGCTGAAATAAAAAACCGGTTTCATATCATAAATTATAAAACAATACTCGTCGTAACTGGGGGGTTTATTGTTAAAAATTTTAACAATTTAAGCTTAAAATTAACTGCTGCGCTTACATTTTACTTGAAAGTTGTTTAACAATAAAGGTAGCCAGAAAGCCAGTTAGCTATTGTTTATTTATTTAAAAATATTGTTTATTTATATTGTACAACAATAACAATAATTTATAAATTAAAACGCAATGATTTTCATAAAAATCTTATTATTCGTTAAACGTGCAAGAGAGGAGAATTCAAATCTTAAAAAATTTTAAATCATTCCCGTCTAATCACTGGTCCACGAAACAGTACATCAAAGATACTCATTTATTTTTTATTATTTTTTTTGTGTTGTGTTGTTGTTTTGCTTTGTAAACATATTAAATTTAAATAAACAAATACAATACATAACAACAAAAAACAAACAAAAAAAAAGTTATAAGAAAAAATGTTAAAAATATTAATAAAACCTGCTGCTGCTCACAATACCATAAACAGCCATAATAATTGCCGCCGCCACCGCCGCTGTTTTACATCATCATCATCAACATCGCCAAATGCAGCAGGGGCAGCAGCAGCGGAATCGCTAACAACAGCACGTGTTCTTTACCTTATTTGCATATTAATTGTGACGTTTTTCAATACCATACACATTGCGCAGACGCGTCGTCTACACCCATGTGAATTTGCAGGTCAATTGTATATATTGGACGTGCCCAAAACGGAATTGCCGCTTTGGTCGTGTATAGCGGAATACGAGAGCCGCTTCAATACCGATGTCGTTGGTAAACGTAATTTAGATGGTTCCTACGATTATGGCATTTTTCAAATTAGCGATAAATTTTGGTGTCAAACGAAAAATAAATCCACAACGAATCACTATTCATTCAACGAGTGTAACATCGATTGCAATGATCTATTGCTAGACGATATAACGCCAGCACTAAGATGTGCTCGTATTATACAGAAGCAACAGGGTTGGTCAGCCTGGTCCGTCTATGGAGTGTATTGTAATGAGTCGACATTAAGTTTAAGTGATATTGAGAATTGTTTCGAGTGAATAAAATACAAGGAAATTCCAACTGACAACACGAATAAAGGAAATAAATTTCAATTTAAATTTTAAGAGAATTTTTCTTTCTTTTTTTTAAATAAAAATTCAGAAATTTAACAGTTTTTTGTTGTAAAACTTCTCCCTTCTTGGTTCGGAGGAACTTGGTCAGTACAAGGACTGCGTTCACCTGTGGCGTCACAATGGGCCGCTATGCGGGCCTCTCTGATACAGAGACTGGTATGTGTTGATACAACTGTGGCAATGAGAACTTGTACTACAGCGGCGATGGAGGTCCTAATGGACTTAAGTACGTTTCACATCGTAGTAATGATCACAGCAATGGAGACAACAATGTGTAGGATAATGACAGACAAGTCTAGTACGAGATTGATTAGGCAGCATCGTGATCTTAAAAATCAAGTTACCGACAGACTATGATCTTGGAAAATGTTTAGGAACGAGACTGTATAATAAGAGGGAATTCAACAATTTGGAAACTACGCACTCTTTTAAGAAAGGAACCATTCTGTGGCCGGATGGTCATTTCTTCTGTGTATATCCGGCTGTTGATAGAAGAAGATTGAATACCATAGGGAGGAGATTTTTTGGAAATTTAAAATCGAGATTTTAGAGATTACGCTGGCTGGTAGAGATATGTTCACCTTCAACTGGTATAGATTTCATGTAAAGATGAGGTGAAGTTGGACACAAAAAAAAAAAAAATATACGCTTCTGTGGTCGCCCGGATGTCTAACACTCTTTTAAGAAAGGAACAATTCTGTGGCCGGATGGGCAGAGGACAGATATAAGCGGCGTTTAAATACAGAGTAAAATATTCTGAAAAAAAATCTGCTCGAAATTAGTATGAGACAGTTTAGAAAAGTCGAAACAGCTAGGCACAAGAAATACGGTCAAACTCCGCTGTATCTTAGGTCACGTGTCAGTTAAAGGCAATGAGCGGCCAAATTAGCTTGCAAGGAGGGGAGTTTCCATGACGCTGATATTGGCAGAACATTTCTGTGGAATAGGAAGAGTTGTTTGGAAGGATGTACTCGGCGAAAGTTGAGATATAAAGGAAGCGAGAGCTGTACACACGCCAAATGGATTTTAGGCAATTTAAACATTTGTTGGGTAAACTACATGCATCAGAGTATACAGGACTAACCTGAAGGTAATAACCTGACCCTGTATGCCTCCTCTTCCTCAGCGGATCTGCATCCACGGCAGAAGTCGTTAAATGGGAGCCTCATTCTCTCCGCGTGACCTATAAGCACGGCCACTGTGGTTGAGATGTCGTCACGACCAAAACCAAGTAATTGGTTGGTACGCCTTCTATCCATCAAGGGCCAGGTGAGTCTAGCGGTGGAGCAGGACTCGTCATTGACCCAGGATTGGTTGGCGTCCCGAGAGAATTTCCGCGCAATGTCCAACTTGACCGAGGCAAGTGGCATACCCAGATCAATTGAAGAGGATTTCGGAAGGAGCGCACCAGCTCTGGCGAGCTCGTCGGCCCTACAGTTTCCCGGAATGTTACTGTGCCCGGGAACCCACACCAGTGCGACATTGGTGAAGCGCCGAGAAAGAAAAAAGGCCACTTTTACAGGAGAGGGATTCCCTAGATTCTCAAAAGTAAATTCTTTGATGAGCAGAATGAAATCTCAGAACACATAAAAGGGATCAGAAAGAGTAGCAATATTAAACAGAAAGATGAAAGTACTCCTCCATGAGATACGCTCATTATCATCTCACGATAGCGTGATCATTGATTTCTAAACCAGGCTTTTATCTGCCACATAGAGGCTGACTTTCAAAATGTATCAATACAAAGTTTGTATGCAGTTCTACTACGGTATATAAATTATGTACATATGCAAAGATACCAAACAATGCATCAACTATAAATCCGATGCCTGATTGCTTTTTAATTGCGTTAAAAATACACATTGACGACGTTTTAAAATAGAATACATTGTAAATATTTTGTACAGCGGCTTTATGAAACACTATACTTTGTTCAAACACAAAGCAACTAACATTTTGGAAGTCAACCTGATAGTTGATATGCCATCGTTTAATAGCATTAAACAGCGTAGAGTTCAAAATGCTGTCCATCAGCTTGAAGAGTAGTTGTTGTAACAGTTCGGCTGTTGTCTCCGGAAGCTTTTCTCTGTATGTAATATAAAGATGGATTATAATTTTAGTTTATGTGTTCTATTGGTTGTGTGCCGCGTAATTTGATGGGGATGGGATGGATTTGAGATGGGATTGTTGTTGTTGGTTGTATATGTGTGTTGTCAACGTCATGTGGCAGGTAGTCCGAGGAAGTTAGCTGTCATCGTAGGGTTCAGCCATAGGTATACTGGCCGTAGGGCTGTCTGTTTCGCTGGACAGCCAAAAATGTGCACCGTGTCGTGTGGTGTCTGGTTGCACGATGGGCAGCTATCATGGGTTCCCGGGATAATCCTAGCCCTGTAGCTATTCAGGAAGTTTGACCATCCTGATCTGAGCTGGACCAGAATAGTTCTCGTGACTCTTGGAAGCTGCCTTTCTGAATCAGCTAAGGGTGGTGGGTGCCGATTAATGACCTTATTATGGCTGAGCTCGTCTCTGGCCGTCGCGACGATGGTATTATGAAGGGTATTTTGTGCCTCCCT
Source organism: Sarcophaga subvicina (assembly GCA_936449025.2). Lineage (NCBI taxonomy): Eukaryota > Metazoa > Arthropoda > Insecta > Diptera > Sarcophagidae > Sarcophaga > Sarcophaga subvicina. The sequence goes on from OW388084.2 coordinate 106,147,510, forward strand.
GACGGACAGTGTGTCAGTTATTGACGGTATGAGGTGGACAATGTCTGAGTTGTAGATAGTGAGGTCTTGTCTTATGCGGCGAGGAGGGGGATCGTTCAAGACTATGTGGTGGTTTGGATGGGAAGGTTGGTAGCAGGCTATGAGGAATTGTTTATTTAGCAGCTCGTTGTGTCTTCTAACCGTCAGCATCTTCGTCTCATCATGGAGATGGTCTATACTAGTCATCCTCACGCATCCTGTGGCTATTCGCAGGGCGTTGTTCTGTGACGTCTGTAGTGCCCTCCACTGTGTGTCACTCAGGAATGATGTCCAGATTGGAGCAGCATAATTGAGGAGAGACCGTCCGATAGCCTTATAGGTTGAAAGGATGGTTTCCTTGTCCATTACCCATGTGGTGCCAGCCAGAGCCTTTAGGACCTTGTTTCTTCTCTTCACGCTGGCGTTGATGTTAGTCGCATGTGCGGCGAAGTGAAGTAAGTTGTCGAAGGTGACCCCGAGGATATTTGGGTACCTAACGGTGGGAATGATGTTTCCTTCCACTGCGACGTTTAACGTTATTCTTACTTCCTTCGTCCGTGTCGTGAAGAGGGACACCGTTGTAATTTTCTTTTACGAAAGAATTCCACCAAGGACGAGAGGCAGTAGAGTGCTTTGGTGGGGCTTACCGGAGGTTCGCCCTATTCGGCAGCTAATATTTTGCGTCACATATTAAGTTAGATTAGCTTTTGCAGAACATTTTTACATTAAAATCCAATGGAACAAAATAAAGTTATGGCTCCATTTAGTTACTCTAATCGAAGTTAAAGATGAATAATTAAATTACGTTTTTGTAAACAATTGATCCCCAGGTATTGTATTGCAATTCAAAACATATTTTTTTTTAAATATTCAATTGCATAAAATAGAATTAAATTTGTTGTTAAAATACAAGTGCATCAATATATTGAAATAAACTGCCCCTAAGAGCTATGGCTAGTCGTAAATACTGTGTTTATTTAAGAGGTTTCAAACACAGTGTGGCCCCAATAATTTTTCAAAATGTTTTGATAATGCAATTGACGTTTTTTCTTCCATTTTTATTTCTATTTCTTTTATATGGAAAAAACAATAACATGTTGTTTTTGTTTATAAAATAAAAATGCAGTCTAATATTATCAAGTTTTTTATTTTCATATGTGTTCGATATAAAAATAAAGTATAGATTGCCAAGCGGCGTCGGCCACCACCACTTAACGATTTCTCAACTATTGTTAGAGGATGCATAAATATTTAGAAATTTTCCAAAGCAATTGGACTTTATGCAGCACCGAGTTTTTGTTTATATTTTTCACGCCGCCGCTGACCAGACGCGAGTTTAAATTTGTAGGCAGTAAATGGTGATAAGAAAACCAAACATATGTGTGTATTAAAGGGAGTAATTCAATAGTAAACATATATGTAATGTAAACACATTGAAGGTGATCGACAGCAAGCGAAATTACTGGAGAAATTTCCAGCTCATGTTGAACTCCAGATGTAAAGGAAGTTGAGCTACCCTAAACTGTTTGTGAAATGAAGATGGTCGAGGATAAAACACTGCGCTTAACCATTGAAAAAAAATGCTCCAAAAAACAGAACATAGTACAGTAGGGTGTACTATTTCTTATATGTTCAAAAGTGGACACTGATCTTCTACAGAATTTTCATATATTTTTTGGGCCGAAAACCGATTTTTTTAAATTGAAAATCAAAAAACCACTACCACGGTTAGAAAGAGCACCCTCTGGACTACTATTTGCATATAGTCTGTATGGTGTACTATTTCTTATACGTTCAGAAGATTTCCTTCAGTTTCTGCAGTAGAGGTTAAAGCATAACCATTTTTTAACTTGGAGGACCGGAAATAAAACTTCACAGAATCTGAGCCCTTCCACGAAATAATCTGAATATTATCCTATGCAGCCGTAGTCAACCAGGAAGTATATTGGCTTACTGGACAAGAGTTCAAACAATAGCTCTGTCATCTCGAAAAACAAAGAAGCATACAAAAATATTTCTTTTTACAATCCCTACCTTCTGCGAACAGCTCTGAGAGCAATGTCATTGGCGTGATCCCACCCACAATTAGACCGTAATCCTGTCTAAAAGGTTGTAATGGCCAATAAAGCAAGTAAAGTCTCCATAGACCAGAGTAATAGGACAGCAAATTAGCTAGGTAAGAGAAATAGGGTTAATCTCTGCGCCGAGCCAGGTCTGGTAATTCACGGCAATGAGAAGGCCAGGACCTTTATGTGCAAAAAGAAGAGATGTTCGGAAGAGTATATTCGTGGATGGGAAAAGTTAAAAACAGGCTGAATTTCTTCACAAGCTACATGGGTTTGTAGCAAACTAAACTAAGATTACAATGAGAAGATAAAGGGTCCGCCAAATAACTTTTTTTTTTGAAAATGCTTTAAAAAAAACTACTGAATATTTTCTCAAATTTCTTTTTTTTTATTCGAAAGTACAATCCTTCCGGTTAATAATGGAAAATAATTTCATTCAAATGGCTGCTTCGGCTGGCCATGCAGTAGCCTATACCAGAAGATGCCGATTTTGGCAAAAAAGATCATCTTTTCAGATGAAGCTCATTTTGATCTTGGCGGGTATGTAAACAAGCAAAATTGCCGCATTTGGGGCACAGAAAACCCGAACGCATACATGGAAAAGCCGACGCACCCAAAACGAGTCACTGTTTGGTGTGGATTTTGGTCCAGAGGTATAATTGGGCCATTTTTCTTCGAAAATGAGCAAGGAGTGGCCGTTACAGTCAATGGCGATCGTTATCGGGCCATGTTGAACGAATTTTTGTTCACAAAAATTGAAGAGAAGGATATTGGCAACATTTGGTTTCAACAGGACGGCGCTACGTGCCACCACACAGCCGAAGCTACACTCGATGTTTTGCGCCCTGTTTTTGAAGATCGTATTATCAGCCGCAGAGCTGATGTCGTTTGCCACCTCGGAGCTGCGATTTGACACCGTTGGACTATTATTTGTGGGGTGCCGTCAAAGATAAGTGTTATGCCGACAAGCCAGAGACAACTGACGCTTTAAAGAACAATATTCGTGAAGCCATTGGTGGAATACAACTGCACACAATCGATAATGTGCTTACAAATTGGACCGATCGTGTAGGCTACTGCATGGTCAGCCGAGGCAGCCATTTGAATGAAATTATTTTCCATTATTAATCGGAAGGATTGTACTTTCAAATAAAAAAAGAAATTTGAGAAAATATTCAGTAGTTTTTTTTTAAAGCATTTTCAAAAAAAAAGTTATTTGGCGGACCCTTTACGTAATGGATCAACCATCCAAAAGTGACCTGGCTTTTGAACGGCTACTACAAGCTCAAAGAACATCTGTTTAGAAAAGGTATTGCCTCAGTCTCAATTCAAGAGTAAATCATCAGAATATATATTTAGAACCTGTGCGGCGTTAATGCCTCTCAGAACGAAACACTTGGGTAACAGGCAGGGAAATGTTCTTATTGACAGCGAGTAGTATCCTGAAGTTTGTCATGCTAATAAGCATAGAGGAGACATTATAGGCATACCCTAGATCGTAACAACGCATTACGGAGGCACCTCTTTGCGCCAATGATAATAACTACTTACATAGACTAAAGAAAGAAAAAAAAAATGATTTTAAATTCTGCAAAAATGAAAAAAAAAGTACAATCCAGTTTAAATTTGCCAAAAAATATGTTGTTTTTAACTTTATAAGGCGGCAACCAAAAACCAATTCTTATTGGACTCCAATTGTCTTTTATAATATGCTATGGGTGGTGAATACAAATAGCTAAGATAACATTGTCTTTAATGTCTACAAACGTATATTGTTTGTTAAAAATTTAATTATTTTAAAATCCAAAAATTAATGCTTGAATAATTTCTAATTTGTGTTTCCAATTTCGATTTATTTTTTTCGTTTCAAATTTTATACAAATTTCCGTTACAGATTCTTTTTACATGAGAACATAATTTCCAAAAATAAAAAGAAAAAAAAATGTTTTAAAATTTAAATTCCTTTCCTAAAATAGATTTTCAAATAAAATATTAAAATATTGTAAGAAATGAAATGGAAGTAAAAAAAAAAATAGGAAATTATAATAAGCAATTAAATCATTATTAATACTCCTATATTTTATAACTTTAAATAAAAAACGAATTATAGAAAAATCTGTTTTCAATGAAAAGAAAAACTTTCCTTTATTGCTGCTATTAATTGACTAACAACTGACACTGTATTTTGCCAACAACAAGTGAATGTTTCTTGTTTCTTTGGAGTGTGATTAAAAATAGTTTTATTAACTATGTATTGTTGCTAATGATAGCTTCTTGAAACAGTGATTATTTGCTTGAAATCAAATGAATTTTTTAAAAATAAATAAAATACGTCGTCAACGGTTTGGTCTGGGGTCTGGCCTGTGGCAGTGGATGTGTCGTAGTCACTATAAAAATAAAAATTTATACAATAAAACACAAACCAAATCAAATCAAATGTAAACAATGTTATCTCAACCATTTGCATTCATCATCATGGCACAGAATAAAAGCCAATTGGAGTCAAATAATAATCGGTTCTGATTCGTTATAAAGTTAAAATAAAGAATAATTTTTTTATTCCTAATTTGAAGAAATGGAAATTAAGCTTTGATTGCCTTTTTTAAAATCTTAGTTTTCTTTGTTGTATAAATGAAAAAGAGCTGCCAAATAAAAGGGATTTATGTTCCATAATATATTAAGCATTTATTGAGTGGATAACATCATCTTACAAAGGAAAGCCAGCCAAGATAATATAAAACATGGAAAACTTGTATGAAAACAATGAAATAAAGGAACGAAAGGCAATGCATATTGGTCTCTACCATTCTAAAAAGTTGCTTACCTTTGCCGATTAAAGAGAGAAAAAACTTGCGGACCCTTTCGGTAGCACTTTGCGATCTTTATGCCTGAAATAAGCACCTCTTTACAGAATAGGTATTCTCGAATCTGGTACCTGCAGATTATGCTGTAAGGAAGAGGTGTCAATGAGGCACTATTTCTGTAGTCCAGAAGGATAACTAATGCAGGCCATTATTACAACCCTTGACTTTACTTACTTTACTGGCCATTACAACCTTTTAGACAGGATTACGTCCTAGCTTCTCACACCACTTATGCGGTGTGTGTTAATTTAATACATGAATGGCGGGATCTACAGTTTAAAGTCGACTTCGAACGAAAGATTTTTGAGAAACTTTTTCACTGCAATTTTATTTACTCTCGAGAGTGTTTCCCAGAAATCAGCTGAGAGGAAGTCGTTGAAGAAATATTTTTTCATATTTCGTTTAGTGGGAGATGTCTGACCTGGGGTTAGAAACGATCTCTCACGTCCAATAAGCCAACACATTACCTACTAAACTGGCGATCCCTATGTCTGGAATAAGTACCTGCACAAAAACGGTGTTCCAGTATCTAGTATAAGCAGGATATGCTGTGTTGCAGAGGTGTCAATGGGGCACTATTTGTGTAGATGCATACATACATGCTGGATCAATAGGTGTTATTGAAAAGGTCATAGGCAATGGATAGTCTCAGTATAAAAAGCTGCATTGGGCCTTATAATTATAAAACATGGAAAGGGCGATTATCAATGCTTTTTGAAAAAAATTCGATAAACTTTTACACGAAATTATAAAGGGTGTTTTTTATAGAGGTATAGAACTTTAAGTTGGCATTACTTCTCAAGATGGCGACGGATTTAACAGCTGTCAAGTGATTTATTCTCAGTTTGGTTTGGCAATTCATCATGAATAGACTCACGCCTGAACAACGCTTGCAAATAGTGCAATTTTATTTCGAAAATAATGGTTCTGTGCGGAAAACGTATCGCGATGAAGCGCACTTCTGGTTGAATGGCTACGTCAACGAACAAAACTGCCGCATTTGGAGTGAAGGTAATCCTCAAGTGTATGTGGAAACACCGTTACATCCAGAAAAACTGACTGTTTGGTGCGCTTTATGGGCTGGTGGAATCATTGGTCCGTACTTTTTCAAAAACGATGGTGGCCAGAACGTTACAGTCAATGGTGATCGGTATAGAGCCATGATTACTAACTTTTTCATTCCTGAATTGAATAACCATGATGTCCAGGAGATGTGGTTTCAACAAGACGGCGCATCAAGTCACACAGCTCGTGCCACAATAGATTGATTGAAAGACACGTTTGGTGACCGCCTAATTTCACGTTTTGGATCTGTGAATTGGCCTCCAAGATCTTGTGATTTAACACCGCTAGACTACTTTCTGTGGGGCTATGTAAAGTCATTGGTCTATGCGGTAAAGCCACAAACGCTTGACCATTTGGAAGACAACATTCGCCGTATTATTGCCGATATACGGCCACAAATGTTGGAAAAATTCATCGAAAATTGGACGTCCAGATTGGACTACATCCGCGCCAGCCGTGGCGGTCATATGCCAGAAATCATATTTAAAATGTAATGCCACAAGATTATCTTTCGGATAAATAAAATTCATGTCAATCGAATAATCCATCGTTGTTTTATTGCAACTTAAAGTTCTATACCTCTATAAAAAACACCCTTTATAAGCCCGCACTGGCATGTAAACCATTCCTATAAAGCTAGTTTAGCTTATCAAAACTCTATATAGGGAAGCAAATTATTGATTTCTGTACTTAAAGATATTATACAGAATGATTATGTTAAAACTCTGTTGAATTATTCTCCGGGTCCAATCTCCAAGGTTCGAATTCAGGAGAAGAAACACAATTTTCATTATGATTTTAAAAACAGTATTAAAAGGCTTCAATATCTCTTCAAATAATTCATTCAGAATCCCTCCAAGATGATATCAATGAATAAAATCAAAAGGTCAGTCATATATCACCTCTAGGGAAGGGGAAATTTGTAGAATTGAAGGGGCTTACTCATCCATATGCTTAAATATTTATAAAAATTCCTAAAGAACCAACAAAGCTGGTAAAAAGGGGGTGGCAATATAAAAAATTCTCAATTTTATACATGCGGTTAATAAATATGTACATCGTATAATAATAATAAATTTGTTTTTGTTTTTATAAAATTCTTTATAAAAGTAGTTAGTAAAAGAGTGAAATAAAATAGAAATGCGTATCTTACCAAAATGCACCGAACGAGAAACGTTTATTGGGCGTTGAATCATTCGAGTGATACGTTGATGAATTACTACGAAATATACCCGACATATTTATGGCATAGAATTTGTATATAAAAAAATAACAATTTAAACTTATTATTAAATAATATGATTTTTTTAGTAAAGAATTCTTAAAACTTTTCAAGTTTTGTTTTAAACTTTCAGACTCTTTGGTTTTGATTTTTGTCACTTTTTATATGTACTTTGTTTAGTTGTTGCAGTTTCAAGTTTAAGAACTTGCTTTGGTTTCATCAATTGTTAGTTTCAGAAATTTCTGAATATTTTCATTTCTTTTTTGTTTTTGGCTTTTGGTTTTACAAGTGATATGCAATTGTTGTTGTTTGTTTTTATTTTCTTTTTTTACGTTTTTTGGTTTGAATTTTCGATTTCAATCTAATTAAATTAATTTCTTGTTGTTTTTGTTGATGTTGCTGTTGATGTTGTTTTTGTTTTTCCGTTATTGCAGGCATATAATGATGATGCAGCAGCAGCATGAGTCACCACTCACTTACTTAACGTACAAAATTCGATCACACACGCAGCAATTGTCAGTAAGTGCTGCTCGCCGCTACTCCACAACTGTTTTGCTTCTTCCTTTTTTCAGTTTCTGTGCTTTGCAGCAGCATTGGTGACGGAGACTCACGCAAACCTTTAAAGGGACCACCACAACATCACGTCGTTTTGTGTAATTTCTTGAAATTTATTTTCGTTTACACTGTACTGTACTGCACTGTGTGTACTGTGGTGTTGTGTGCTGTGGTAGTGTGCTTATTGTGTTTGATCTAGAATTAGAAATTGTAAAAATAAAATCTAATTTGTTTTAATTGCCTCATGCTCGCAGCAGTGCGTACTTTTGCTTATTTTCTGTTCGGTTACCGTTTCTGATTTTCTTACCAAATAAATACGTTTGCGTATGTCTATTTTCCACCAGTTTTTTATTGTATTTTTTTGCAGTGAATGTTTTTTTATGCGAGTTTATTCACACCCATTTCATTTTCAATAGCCATAGAATATAGAAAAGTAAATTTAAATAGAAAATGATCACGGCGAAAATTCAAATTAAAAAAAAAAAAACAACAACAAGAAACAATTGTCAATGCCAATTTAAATTTTTGGCGCGTTCTTTTTTTTCATGTTTCAAACAGGGGTTAGGTTATAATGCTACAAAATGACATCATTTCGCACATAAATAGCAAGGGTAACAATTAAAAAATTATACTCATTTAAATTCTACAAAATTATAAAACTTATTACGTAAATATACATATGATGGATACGTTGTGACTTCATGGAAAAAATTCCTAAAGAAGGTTGATAATTTTTGATTTTTTAAAACAATATAATTTCATAATGAAAGTTTTATTAAAGAAAATAAAAGAGTTTCGTTTGCAACTTATGATTAAAGAATCTAAATTCAGATTTGTTAATGGGCTTACGAATTTATAGACCAATTCCTAATACGTTTCTCCTCATTAGAATTGGTAATAAAGTTGTGCACTTTCTACAAGTAATTTAATTTGTTTTTAAAACTGTGGCAGACTGCGTCACGGTGGGTTTTTACCAAAACTTTCTTCCAATTTACTATCGAGTCAAATCGCTCTGAGGGCGATTGGATAGTGTTGGTGTAAGTAACGACTTATTCGTGGATTTTGGGCATCTGTGGAAGGCGGTAGAACTGTTTCTCAACTAGGATTCCGTAAGCCAAACGTCAGATTGATGGCTGGATACCTTGAGGGAGATTGTAATGCCTATACACCAGTGAAGAATTTAACAGATTTAATTTTAATTTGCGAATCACTGCCACTGTAGAACAATTCAAATCAATAGTAGAACACGTACGATAACAGTATGCTTATTTTGGATTGGATTGGATAGTGTTGGTGTAAGTCACGACTTATTCATGACTTAATGGACTTATGACTCTTTTGGATTCTAGGATCACGAAATGATCCGGGAGATGGGTTTCTACGTTGCTAGATTCTTTTGGCCATCTGTGGATGGTGGTAGAACTGGCTCACTACTTGGATTCAGTAAGCCAAACGTCAGATTGATGGCTGGATACCTTGCGGGAGATTGTAATGCCTACACACCAGTGAAGAATTTAACAGATTCAATTTTAATTTGCGAATCACTGCCACAGTAGAACAATTCAAATCAATAGTAGAACACGTACAATAACAGTATGCTTATTTTGGATTGGATTGGATAGTGTTGGTGTAAGTCACGACTTATTCATGACTTAAGTCTCTTTTGGATTCAAGGATCACGAAATGATCCGGGAGATGGCGCAAAGTCGCCGGATTTCTACGTTGCTAGATGCTTTTGGCCATCTGTGGATGGTGGTAGAACTAGCTCACTACTAGGACTCAGTAAGTCAAATGTCAGATTAATGGCTGGATACCTTGGGGGAGATTGTAATGCCTACACACCAGTGAAAAATGTAACAGATTCAATTTTAATTTGCGATTCATTGCCAAAGTAAAACGAATCAAGTCAATAGTAGAACACGTACCATAACAGTGAAGCTTCTCTGATGGAGGCAATGTGAGGATGGACACCAATCAAGTTACCTCTGTGTGTTTGAATGGATTGGGAGAGAATTATTCATTATGAGCTTCTTTAACCAGGGCAAACGATTGATTCTTATCTCTATTGTTAACAATTAAACAGATTGAAGCAAGAAATCCAACTATTTGTTTCCCAATAATTTCCGATATATTTTTTAATATTCGTTTTGCTCTTCAAACACTCTTGATTGTAAATGCCTTAAAGAACGCTATAACATCTTAATTTGATAAAAAGCAGTAGGAAAAAGGTCTACTACACCGGTGTATGTAGACTTTTTTCTTTGATTGTACGTCTTTGACGATCCAGCAGAAGTTGAGACAGCACGGCTGCACATTTAAATTATCACATCTCTTATCTCTAGAGAACCTTCTTAATAATACAAATTTTAATTCTCTTAGGCCCGCAATATGGATCAGAATTTCTACCCTATATTCATATGGACTTTGCTCCAAAAAATGACAAAATGTTCTCGATCAAAACGTCAAATATTTGGTTTAAAAAGGCTTGTTTTCAATGAGAGAAATAGGTGTTTCATTTATAATCCATCGACCTGTAGAGCTTACTTGTAGAGCTTAATTTAGGAAAATTAAATATTTTTTTAAAAAGTATAGAAAATCACTACAAGTAGTGAACTGTGAGCCATGCATAAATAGGCGCCTTAAGGCATTAAAATCCATATTCAGAAAAAAAATTGTTTATAATTTAAAATTTTCTTTTAATGTACTCAAAATTAAATTTAATTGTTTCTGTATATGTACTATGTATGTGAGCATGTTATGTATAACGTGAAAATAATTTTCTTTTGCTCTACTTTATATTTATACAAAAAAACAACATCATTTAATTAAAATATTCAAATTAATGCAATTGAATTTATAAGGAAAACAAAAATTTACAATAAAAAAGTATGATCTGGCAACGAACTTATGCATATACATCTATACATACATATAAGCAAACAACTACATCTCTCCTAACTCTATCATTCATTCTCTCTCTTTAGCAGTACATACATATGTATGTACATGCTGTCATAATTAATTTTTCACATTGTATTAAATTTTTCAATTACAGTTTTTTTTTTCTTTTTTTTAAATTTTCTCGTCATAATTAGAAAAATATTGAAAAAAAAACTGCATAAACTAACTAAATTTCACACATTCATTTACGAACTGAACATAGAAAAATCATGTCAACATTTTAAATTTTACAACGCTTTGAAGAAAGTCAAAATAAATTACGAAGAAACAAAACAAACAAACGGGAGAAAAAAAATCGTATAAAAAAATACAACAAATTATTATTAATTAAATGCATTTGAGACAAATAAACAAATACAACATACATACATGTATAGAAAGGCGTATGTATTAGAATGCAACTGGCAGGCCGTCACTTAGACATGTTTAAGCATGCAGCAGCAGTAGCAAACAACAGGCATGTTTATTATTTATTAATACATTTTACTAACACATACAAATGCACTTAGTATTTCGGTACTCTGTGTACTTGTAAGAATGCGATGACAAAAACAAAATATGATGACAACAACAATAAAAAAAAATAATGACAAGAGAACATTAGAAAAACTAGAGCACACTTTACTATTTTTTTGAAAAGATGTGACTTACACAGCAGTAGAATAAAAAACAATAATAAAAAAAGAATATAATTTTCATGCCAAAATGACAAGCAGCTAACTAAAAAAGATTTTTTTAGCACTTACGCTTATGTGTTGTTGTAGTTATTGCTGTTGATTTTATTGCATTTTGTTTGATTATTGTAGTCTGGCTGCCATTTTTTATTTGTTGCATTTTTTATTTCATAAATTATTATGGGGGCCTCTCTCAAACATAAACATGCATATACTGTGTATTTATTTTTGGAAATTAGCAAAAATCTTAAAAAAAGAAAATCTTTTTTTTTCCTAGTTTTTCTTTTCTGTCGACACAAATAAATGAAATATTTTTTGAATGAAAAGCGAGCACTTGCTTGTATTTTAAAGGCAATTTGTTTCCAATAAACCTAAGCAATCCTTTTGAAATAAGTAAGAAGCAGAAAAAAACCAGGGGATTTGTTGTGCCAACACTTTTAGTCATGGTTACATGTCTATAGGAGTATTATTAACAACAACAACAACGCAATGACAACTGAAAATAAAAACCTCAAAATATTTTGTAAATGTCAGTGCATAACTATACTATGTATATTAAGCTGAGCAACAAGTAGCCATTTTAAAAGAGAGAAGGAGAGAGAACAAGAAATAAAGAAAATCTGGAGAATTGTAGTGGAGAATACACAAGGATATACGAATGTATGTATGTATTTTAAACCATACTGTCATAAACAAATGAAAAGCGTTGAAATTAAATATCAATAATGCCAAGTGTTTATCTTGTGTAACAGAAAAGTAAACAAAACTATAAAAATGATGATATTACTGTTCTCACACTGTTGTCAACACGTGGAAACCAACTAGATAACCAGTAGTAGGGATCATTAAAGGTTAATCTTTAGATCAAACAGAGTCATTGCGAGTTAAATCTCTACATAATACGATCTTATCTTTAAACGGCCAAACGTATGTCAACAACTTCACATAAATGTTGGGGTAATGTTCTTTTAAGCAAGAGAGAAGATATACAAGACGTATTCAATAGAATACAGAAGGAGAGTTCGGTATTATTCCAGCTACGTGCATATAAACGTAGTCACCGTAGTTTTGTAGGTACTGTGTTGCCTTATTAGACATGAGGCCTCGATTCAAATCCCGGGTAACAGAACGAAATATGAGAAAATATTTCCTCGGTGACTTTCTCTCCTCAGCAGATTTCTGGCAAAAACTCTGAGAGTAAATAAAATTGCCATGAAAAATTTTCTCAAAAATCTGTCGCGCGGAGTCGACTTTAAACTGTAGGTCCCGCCACTTATGGATAAAGTTAACACATAATCCTTACTGAAAGGTTGTAATGACCAAATATATATGCATGTATGTACATGCAAATGACATAATCAATGCAATTAAATGCCGAATTTTTAATGCCTCCATAAAGAATTTGCATTTCTACTGTTCAGCAACATGCAAATGAGATAAAACTGTGCCTGCTGCCTTCGAAAGATTAACCAAAAAGTGGGACTAAATTATTAAAATAAATAATCTAATAGGGACCTATAAGGAATTAACCACTAGCAGAACATAATCACTGATATAGGAGGTAGAATATGCAACTAGAATCTGAGAAAATTTTACTTCACACTGTTTAGACCTGGAACCCATAATAAGCAATAAATTTCCAACAGAGTGTGGGAAAATATAATTGGAATATAAAAAATATGAAAATATTATAAAAATATAGTTGAACTTTGGTTTGGAATTATTTGACGGACATAAACTTATACGATATATACACACAGTTACTAAAGTATACATACGGTTAAACAAATTTCAGAAATTTTTTAACCAATACGTTTTCGTTGAAAATCTTTATAGTTTCATCGATTTTAAGACGGTCTTTTGCATTGGTTAAAAAATTTCTGAAATTGAACTAAATTGAAAACCTGAACCAAATCAAAAGACCGTCTTAAAATCGAAGAAAGATGTCAGACAATTACAAAGATTTTCAACGAATACGGATTGGTTAAAAAATTTCTGAAATTTGTTAACCGTATGTATACTTTTGAGGCTGAGTGTACATACACACATTTCCTACTTTCGTTTTGATAAAGAAAACCTATAAAATAATTTTAAACATATTTTGTATTTTATATTTATTTTAGTTGCGTGGTTTGGTGGGTGTAATTGTATAATAAACAATGCGGTTATAAAAAAAAACCGAAAAAAAATCCAAATCATCACCTCATTTATAATCAAAGGAAACACAGACAGAAAAAGAAAAAAAAAAACAAAGCCCCTACATAGAAGTAAGCATAAATAAAAAGCATACTTGCAACATGTAGCAAAACATGAAAGTACCTCTGTATATGGAATGTAAATACATACGTTGCATATAGTGTGCATTACATATTAAAATTTACTTAAGACTGAAGCGTCTGTCTAAAAATTTTATTAAAAAAAAAGAAATTAAAAAGAAACACAACATACGCCTATTATCAGACGTATTTCTTTCAACACCCGCATACAGAAAAATATTGAAGAAAGAATTAAAAAAAAACCGCCACATTTCATTCTACATTACCAAATTCTGCTACTTGTTGTTGTTTCAACAATTTCAAAAAAGCAAAAAAAAATCAAATAAAACGCATTTTTGTTCCTGTTGCCAACTGATGTTTTAAACTTTAATATGCCATTTAATATGCTTCTATAAAACACAAATAAACACTTTGTATAGGCCGGGGCTCCGAGCGGCCCATTTTTCAAACAAAGTTATACGTAAAATTGCATTTTTTATTTACATCATCACTCTACTCCTCTGTGTTCTGTTTCGTATGTTGTAATAAGAAAAAAAAAAAAAACATTTCAAGTTTTTATTTTTTCAAACATTTTGTTTATAAATGATCGAGACATCCTGTACAAAAACTGTTAAATAATCGATTTTATTTCTCTCTCTCTCTTCACTTCATTGAAATCTTGTAAAAATAAACACAAATTAAGATTAAATTGTATAATAAGCGTTAAATATTGTTGCATAAATAAATTATAAAATAAAATTGGTCATTACAACCTTTCAGTCAGGATTACGACCTAGTTTCTCACACCACTTATGTTGTGTGTGTTAATTTTATACATGAGTGGTAGGACCTACAGTTTAAAGTCGACTCCGAACGACAGATTTTTGAGAAACTTTTCATGGCAATTTTATTTACTCTCAGAGTTTTTGCCAGAAATCTGCTGACAGGAAGTCGCCGAAGAAATACTTTTTGTATTTTGTTTTGATGTCTGGCCTGGGGCTCGAACCCTGGCTTTACGCCTACTACACTACGGCGACTTCACATTAAAATCATACATTTTACAAAAACCTTTTCGATCACTACGAGGGCCTTATTTTAATCTTTCTTAAAATGACCGGATAATACCTAGACACGCGGAGAATACTATGAAAACGCCGATATCGCGAGCTCTGTACCTTTTCTATCACTATAAGGGCAGCCTTCCTTAAAACGATCGGAGAATACCTAGAGCCGAGAAGAATACTATAACATCGCGGACATCGTGAGCTCTGTACTAGCTGTAGTCAATTCATACCACATCAGAGTTAATTTCGTTACGAATTTGATCGCAGCCTGGCTGTCTGAGTACCAGCTCTGGTCAGTCAACGCTATAAAAGAGCTGCCTTTTAAATACCCGACATTTTCCTTAGAAATCCACGGCATTGATGAACGAGGAGAACAGACAACGAGATAGCGTTCACTAGGGTATTCATTAAAGCCTGACTGTGCAAGTAAATTAAGAGATTTTTCAAAAGCATTACGCTGCATTCACTATCATAACTTTCGGCTAGGAATCGCGACAGTGATCAGACGTCAGTGAGAACCAGAGGTCAGCAATGAGTATACAAAACGATGAGTAGATTCGAATCATACTTATAATTTCTGATACTTATACGCATTCATACTTATTTTAATGTCATACTCATACTACTCATACTCAAAGTTTGAAATACTCATGGTACTCGTACTTAACAATACACATGATGTTATTGATTTCGAGTCTCCACGACTCATCGTATACACGAATCACAAAATAAGTATGATTCGGATACGAACACTACATACTCACATGAAGATTGTGTGTTTGCTCTCCTTGCTGTCTTTGTCTTTTTCGTTTATGTGTCTTTCTTCTTTCTTTGTAAATGCAACAACAACTAAGACTGTAAATTTTGAGGAATGATTCGAATCATCTCTAAATTTATGAATCTGAATGAGTAGAGGCGTATGAATCAAACATATTTCGAATGTTATGAGTTTGATGTCAACGTTGTACTCATACTCATTGCAACTTGTACTTATAAATCAATGTTGTACTGAGTATGAATGAATCAGAGTAGTTGGATTTCAATACTGTTGACTCACTCATACTCAAAATTTCATGAGTACTTATGAGTAGCGAAAAAGCGATTCATTGCTGATCTCTGGTGAGAACCCTTAATATATATTTCACAACCTATTGTGTCTAGAATTTTTGAACCTTCGGTATATCCAATAAGGGCCTGCTTCTCTTTAGTCACAAATATATATTCGCCTTATCACTCCTACATAATTGTCAGAGCAAGCCCTAGGGGCATATGACATCCAGTTATCCACATTGGCCCATGCCACTATCATATGTAAATATTTCTTAAATAGAAAGAAACGTGAACCCGAGTAAATCAACAATAAAAACGTTTCTGATTTTGCTTGGATCCTATTGATATTAATTGAAAAAATGCAATCTGGTTTCATTATTCTCTAGATAGAGAATTCCATTCCTAACCTATTGAAACAATATCTCAGTATAGTCTTATTTATACCCATACTCGATTTATAGAAAGAACTGTTTGACTTCTTAAATAAATCTATCAATTGCCGACAATATCCTTTCACTTTTACATTAAAATTTCAACACCTTTTTTCTTGGGAGCTAAATGGAATGATGAAGTAATTCAAAGCTTTATAGTGGATTTTTAGCCATCGCAATAATGGCTATATGAGCTTGTACTACGGCAACGTTTTCTCCTCAGTTCCATCATTTAAAAATTCTGAATACAATTACAGCCAGCCTTTCATCAGGACCAATGAACAAAAAAAAAATCGAACGCAATAAATGAAAGTGGTTAGGATATGTTGCTAGAACGCCCAGTTACAACAGAATTGCAGACGCCGTAGTCTAGTAGATAGTATTTTGGCTTATTAGACGTAAAGCTAGGGTTCGAGCCCCAGGCCAGACATCAAGACAAAATACAAAAAGTATTTCTTCGGCGACTTCTTCTCAGCAGATTTCTGGCAAAAGCTCTGAGAGTAGATTAAAAAAATAGCCATGAAAAAGTTTCTCAAAAATTTGTCATTCTGTACTGTCAGTCCCACCACTCATGTATAAAATTAACACACACAACATAAGTGGTGTGAGAAACTAGGACGTTGTACAATGGATGAATTCGACCTCCGGGTACTGTACTTGTCTTAATTGACAAGTACACGTCCTCTAACCTAACATAACCTAACCTACAACAGCAGAGAGTATGAGAAATGAGATAAAAGAATGTAAGAAACAGAGGGAGAGCACCTGACAAGACACAATAAAAAAAACTTTGAGAAAAAATTTAAATTCTAAAGAGGCTAGCGAAACTCAATCTCGCTCAGAAGTTCTAAATTGATGAAATGATGATTGATAACTGAAAAATGTTATCAATCTAAAAGCGATATAGAAAATTTAATAAAACTTCTTTTAAATATAAGAAAACATAGTTCATTTTTGATCAAATTTATGACCAAACTTTCCTAAGAACTCAATACTAGTCTATATATATAAAAATGAATGTTTGTTTGTATGTAATTAATAGAATCGTAAACTACGCATTTGATCATGTTATGATCTTTAGCAAAGTAGTAGCGCGCGAGCCGACGAAGGTTTCTAAATTGGTATGACCAATTTCCGACAGGTGGCGCCACTGAAAATTACTAAAAATGATTTAAATCGTAAACTGTGCATTTAATCATGTTATGACCTTTATCAAAGTTGTTGTGCATGAGCCGACGAAGGTATGTAGGTACGTTGGTATGACCAATTTAGGACAGGTGACGCCACTGAAAATTACTCAAAATGAATTAAATCGTAAACTGTGCATTTGATCATATGAACTTTAGCAAAGTTGTTGCGCATAAATCGACGGAGGTTTCTAAGTTAGTGCGATTAATTTCCGATAGATAGCGCTACTGAGAATTATTCAAAATGAATTGGATCGTAAACTATGCATTTGATCATGCGTTGACCGGACAAAAACCAAACATTTTAGGATTCATCATTTATGATTTTTTCAATTGGATTGGGTACATTATGAGATTTTAATAAATTTAAACGCATTATTCACGTCGTTCCCGTGCAATCATGCCTCCAAAGCGAGACTGGAAAATCTTCGAGTACAAGTCGCTGAGACCCGTTCGCATGAATCACTTGAACAACGACAAGTGATTGAATGCGTTCTACTCAGGCCCGTTCGTCTGAATCATCTGGACAACGGGAAACAAAATCCATAAAATGATTCAAAATTAATTGGATATTTGTGTAATGTCTTTCCTTCAAATTTATTTTTTTTTTGGTGACGCAGCAAAACGCGCAGAGTATTTCAATAAAAATTGAATATCTCGACATAGGCTCACTTTTTCTACCCACTATAGATTTAAAGATTTTTTTCTAGATTACACGACTTAAAATAAGTATTTAAAATATACTATGCTTGCTATTCTAAGAATTTCAATTATGCAATCAATTAAAAAAAAGGAAAATCTACTGCGTCTTAAAAAACATTACGTTTACAGAGAACATTCTAGCCAAAATCGGTATTGAATTTTTAAACCAGGTTTTTAGATATTTCAACGTAAATGAATGAAATATGTATTTACGGATCGTTTAGTATTCTACCACACCGCCTCCCTCATAAATGCAGTTTCTAACGAAACCAACAGTACATACCTAGTATAGTTCAGTGATAATTTTCTGTGTTTTTTCCCACACATCACAGAAACAGAAACAAAAAGAAGGTCTAACTGAACTTGTTCATGAAAAACTCAATTCAATCGTTGTCAGCCGTACAAAATCATTTTGCCTAACAGATGTGTAAGCAAACTGATTGACGGACTGACTTACTTGTACAATTGAATTGCATTGTTTTTGTTTTTGTTTAAATGAAAACTGAAATTGTTTTTGTTTCTATTCAGAACGTATGTTATTAAATGTTTTTTTTTTTAATTTTTTTTCGCTTTTTTCAGTTTTTAATGTCATTGCACAAATAATTTAAGCTAAACGCATACGTATACACATCTGTACGTAAACGTAACGTATTTAATACTAATGAGTTCGAGTTTGGCCAACCAACCGGTGGACGATTTAGCCGGTTAAGCGGGCGAAGCTGGTGCCTATTTAACACCTTAAATGGCGTTTAATTAGCAATTGCATTACATGTGATTTTTATCATAAATGGAAAGCGTTGTTGTTATAATTCTAATTTTATTTATATATACATATGTATGTATATACGTACGTAGTATAAATATTTTTAATTTTAAACATTTTGTTTATAAAGAAAAGAATTATCATTGAAATGAGTGCAAATGATTGATGTCAAGCATTTAAGTGGTATTCATATGCAACGCAATGCAATGTAATGCGGTTTTGTTTAATGATTTCCTTTATAGATTAATTTGTTTTTAGTTTCCTTTTTTTACATGATTATATAAATATGGGAAAAATAAAGTGATTAAATGAATTAAGCTGTGGATTTCATTAAATGGAAAATAAAACCTCGAACAAAACATAAACTTTGCTTTGGGTAAAACAATTTATCTGAATTTGACACATGTATTCTAATGATTATACTTAATGATAAAGACTTTCGAAAGCCTTGGCAAAGTCAGTGTAAAACAGGCATTTTTCATTCCGGAAACGTAATAGCCTCACAGTCCATAATGCCTATCTGATTACCTCTGGATTAGTGCTATACTGGCGTGTCTAGTCGGTAGTGTGTTGGCGTATTAGATGTGAGGCCTCGGTTCAAACCCCGGATCAGACATCTCTAACTAAACAAAATATGGAAAAACATTTCTTCGGCGACTGGCTTTCTCAGCAGATTTCGGGCAAAAACTCTCGAGAGTAAATAAAATTACCATGAAAAGTTTCTCAAAAATCGATTTTAAACTGTAGGTCCCGCCACTCATGTATAAAATTAACACACACACACAACATCAGTAGTGTAAGAAGCTAGATCGTAATCCTGACTAAAGGGTTGTAATGACCAGTTATGTATGTAAAGGGTGTTTTTTATAGAGGTATAGAACTTTAAGTTGCAATAGAACAACGACGGATTATTCGATTGACATGAATTTTATTTATCCGAAAGATAATCTTGTGGCATTACATTTTAAATATGACTTCTGGCATATGACCGCCACGGCTGGCGCGGATGTAGTCCAATCTGGACGTCCAATTTTCGATGACTTTTTCCAACATTTGTGGCCGTATATCGGCAATAATACGGCGAATGTTGTCTTCCAAATGGTCAAGCGTTTGTGGCTTTACCGCATAGACCAATGACTTTACATAGCCCCACAGAAAGTAGTCTAGCGGTGTTAAATCACAAGATCTTGGAGGCCAATTAACAGGTCCAAAACGTGAAATTAGGCGGTCACCAAACGTGTCTTTCAATAAATCTATTGTGGCACGAGCTGTGTGACATGTTGCGCCGTCTTGTTGAAACCACATCTCCTGGTTTCATGGTTATTCAATTCAGGAATGAAAAAGTTAGTAATCTATACCGATCACCATTGACTGTAACGTTCTGGCCACCATCGTTTTTGAAAAAGTACGGACCAATGATTCCACCAGCCCATAAAGCGCACCAAACAGTCAGTTTTTCTGGATGTAACGGTGTTTCCACATACACTTGAGGATTACCTTCACTCCAAATGCGGCAGTTTTGTTCGTTGACGTAGCCATTCAACCAGAAGTGCGCTTCATCGCTAAACAAAATTCGCTTATGAAAATCGGGAACCATTATTTTCGCACAGAACCATTATTTTCGAAATAAAATTCCACTATTTGCAAGCGTTGTTCAGGCGTGAGTCTATTCATGATGAATTGCCAAACCAAACTGAGAATAAATCACTTGACAGCTGTTAAATCGGTCGCCATCTTGAAAAGTAATGCCAACTTAAAGTTCTATACCTCTATAAAAAACACCCTTTATGTAGTGCTATACTGCTGCAACTATAACTTCTTTAATTGTAAGTGTAGCACTGACGATTTCGCTTTACGAGAAGAGGCGTTGACGTCTCCAGGCGGATATGTCGTTAAACTAGTAGGCCCAGAGAAGAGACGGGATCTTTTAATGGTTAGTTCACTAAGATTCATTTTGCATTTGCAAACCTGTACTTCTAAAGCAATAAGCATAGAACAGGCACTTCCTTCTACAGTATCTTTTAATGGATAGTATCCTAAGATCTATTTTATATTTCTTTAAAAATATGTACTCCGAATACTGTCGACAAATGCCTCGCCTTCCAAATCTGTTTGCAATCCCAGCGTATTTGTATTTCTCTGGGCTCGCTTATAAGTTATCTTCCAGATTTTTATCCGAGGTTGGTTAATCATTCAGTACTTTTAGGGTCGCTACAATTTCCTGGTATATACGAGCTGGTATCTAAGCTAGAACCATGCTAGGGTCGCCAAATCGTTTCATTAACTGAATGCACAATGCTTCGTCTTCGTGAGAGAATAACTTAACCCTTTACACTCCACATGTATGTATATTAATCTCTATAGCATTTAAGATAATATTGTACATCAGATACGCAGTGTTTTTAATGGCATAGCTTCGAATACTGCTATCTGATTAAACTGGAATCTTTTCGGTATTTTTTCTTTCATAACATAAGAGTCGAAAGTAAGTTCAGGTGCCATTTAATCAGTAGATATCGAGATCAACTATACCTCAGATTTTGGCATGTCGGTAGCTTCTGTGATGCCATGCTTTCGTAGCGTATATTTTCAATACAATGTCCCCAATATACTATCTGGTGGTAGCCAGTTAGGGATAGAAGTCGCAGTATTCTAATAGGTATGGCATTGGCTTATTAGACGTAAGCTGTTGAATAAACCGAAATATAAAAGAATCTGTCTTCGGAAACTTCCTCTCAGCAGAACACTGGTAAAAACTCTGTTGGTTTGCTGTCCAATATAATTCGAACACAGTTAACACTGCCCTACTGATAATGGAGGCAGAAAAATGGGAGGTTTTGTATCGCCTTTTTACGAATACTATTGATTACATCAAATCCCAGCTGAGACCTTATTTTGTATAAATTCTCTTATCTCTCTACTCTGCATCAAGTTTGGAGACTAGCTTATGTATTGGCACCACGCGAAAGCTATTCTGGTATCTGCTTCAGAAGTTAGCCTCTAAACTAAGGTTCTATTTAGGCAGCCCTGCATATTTAGATATGTTGGAGACTCTTTAAGAAAATGCATTAGAATTGCGGAAGTTGAAATGACTACAACAAATACAATAAAACGAAAGTAATTGCTACCTCTTAAAAAAAAAAGAATTGTTTTGAAAAGATTACCGAAGAAATATTTTCGAATCTACGCATACAATTTTTCCCTGTTAAAATCATGAATGTACAGTGAACGTTAGGGCTGGGCTTCTTATCAGTCAATACGGTGACTTAGTTTATGAAATATAGTATAATGTATGTACATATTTACATACATTCATATTTATTTATTCATTCATTCATTTGTGTACATAATGATTGCATTCGAAAGGGAAATCAATAAATAAAAAAGAGAGAAATAAAAACAACGAAAATGTTAATCATTCGGGTTTATAGGCATTCGAGTGGCTTTAGTAGTTCAAACAAAAATGCATATGTACACACCATACATACATCTGTACATATAAAAATATTGTATAAATTTATCATTCAAAATAATTTCTTATAATTATTACGTAGAATTGTTATTTGTTTTCACTGTTTCTACTTCTAATCACACAATATATAGGTTACTAATGCATTTCACAAAAAAAAAGAAAACCTCAAAACCCAGGTGATTAGTTTTTATAGGCGAAAACAAAATATGAATTTCTATGGGGGTCTGTATTGACAGATAAAGCACGTTTAAAGCCTTAGGTTATCGCTGGCTACCACCTACATCTAATAATGTTTTTCGTAACAAATAATTTTTTAATCAATATCGAGAAAGCGGGAAAAAATTAAAAAAGTTTTAAACACCTTTTATTGTATTTATTATTCCATTTGGAAAATGCTTACGAGGTGAGAATAATTTTTAAAAATTCTTTCTTAAAAAACAGGGCTCTACTTCATACAATTGCCTTCTTTCATTGCACAAATGTCTGTATGTACCTGGCGGGAGTATTGGAATAAGGAATATTTATTATGTTTTCTTCCAGAAAGCAAAGAAAATATTCACAAAGGTGTCAAACAATAAATTGTGATATCCAACCGCGGGTGGTGATGCATTTCAGTTAGTGAAATATTTAAAACCTGATAAGAATATTGCTTGTAATAAAAAAAAAATATTGAAATTTTGAAACAAAATAAATAAAAATAATAAGGCTCTATACTGGACATAAGCTGTCTCTAAATAGTTTCCAGCTCTCTTTTCTATAGGTCTCTTCCGCTACACACTTCCGAACTTTGACATTTGACAGCTGTCAGCTTAATCTTGTTGAAGCTACATCTGCCAAATTACATGCATACATAATTGGCCATTACATCCCTTCAGTCAGGATTACGGCCTAGTTTCTCACACCACTTATGTTGTGTGTGTTAATTTTATACACGAGTGGCGGGACCTACAGTTTAAAGTCGACTCCGGACGACAGATTTTTGAGAAACTTTTCATGGCAATTTTATTTTCGTCTCAGAGTTTTTGCCAGAAGTCTGCTGAGAGAAAATCGCCGAAGAAATATTTTTTTTTTCATATTTCGTTTTGATGACCTGGGGTTTGAACCGCTGCCCGTCGTCTAATAAGCCAACACACTACCTACTAGACTAGACTACGGCTACTTGATCTTGTTGAATCTTCCAAATTAGTTGTCATTTATTCAATCTGTTTTGTCAAATTACCATGGATGGATAGCCATGGATCACAGACAACGACGTGTATTTCTTCCAAGGACTATTGAGTAGTTGGCAACTGATCCTAATTTTCATCGAAAAATCATCTCCAGAATGGGTGCGTGAAGAAACAAAATTGTCGGATGTGGTACGATACAAATGCGCGTGACATCCAAGAGCGCCCAATGCATTCCGAAAAAGTAACTGTGCGGTGTGCTGCACTGATACATACATACATAATTGGTCATTACAATCCTTTAGCCAGGCTTACGACCTAGTTTCTCACACCACTAATGTTGTGTGTGTTAATTTTATACATAAGTGGCGGGACCTACAGTTTAAAATCGACTCCGAACGACAGATTTTTTGAGAAACTTTTCATGGCAATTTTATTTACTCTCAGAGTTTTTGCCAAAAATCTGCTGAGAGGAAGTCACCGAAGAAATACTTTTTGTATTTTATTTTGATGTCTGGCCTGGGGGTCGAACCCTGGCTTTTTGTCTAATAAGCCAACACACTACCTACTAGACCACGGCGACGCACTGATCCTTGAATGAAAGAGGAGGCAGTGACAGCTTCGTAGAGATCAAAGCTCACTTGAACACACATTGTGATATTAAATGAAGCGATAGCCAAGAATTAACTGACATATCCTGATTAACCGTTTTGGATAATCAGCTTCAAGGACTAGTGCCTTAGAATCAAGCTGAATACCAGCATAAAGGTTTAATGAACTGAGTGTTCGATCCGATATTTAGTAACCTGGTAATCCTTCAAACGTTGTACTCTGATTTTTCCAATGAACAATGAAACTAAAAATAATAATCATCAGTGAGTTGGCCTATTTCTGGATGAATGGTGCGTAAAGAAATGAATCCAATCCACATGATATCCAAGAGCGTCTAAAGCATCTTGAAAAGGTCACTGTTTGGTTGGGATTTTGGGCTGTTGTCATCACTGGCCGTTATTTTTTTGAGAACGACGTAGGCCAGATCAACACCGTCAACGGGGGTCACTGTATGTCGATGATTATCTACTTCTTTTGGGCTGAATTGGATGATCGAGTGCGGTTTTAACATGAAGGCACCCACACAGCTCATGTCATAGTGGATATTCTGAACGGACGTTTTAAGGCCATAGTCATATCACGTAGAGGTGATGTAAACTACGAAATCGTGTGATTTGACAGTTTTTCTTGTGCGGTTTTCTTAAGTTGGAGGTGAATGCGAAAAAGCCACAGACCACAGCGTATATAAAAGCCAAAATAACCCATGCTATCGGTCAAATTCAGCCTGATTTATGCGCCAGAGTTATGGAAAATTAAACATTTCGAATGCAATCCCGCCAAGGAAGCCGTGGCGGACATTTTAACGATGTTATATTCATAATGGAATTAATAGGTCTTTAAAACGATACCGCACACAGATATTGTTTCATTTAAATTTAAAGATTGGAAGCTTTTACAAAAAGAATCCTTTAAATAATAACAGCAATGCTGTACCAAATACCGGTATGGTACAGTAAATTCTTCATGGGAAATTAAATGTGCGAAAACAAATGAGGGTAGTTTTATTGCTATCAAATCGTACTGCATATAGACAATATTTATAGAAGTTTTTATAAAAAATATGTTTTGATTCATATTTTTCTCAAAAATATTAAGTTTTTAACACATTGGGGTTTGTTAACTTTATAGGTGACTAATAATTATTGTTGACAAAAAAAAATCTAATAAAAACGATGATTCACTTTGACATTTTAACATACCCCCCATCATCATCATAAAAATGATTGCATCCTTCCATTAAAGTGAAAAGAGGGAGCAAAACAATAAATACAAAACAAGGACGACGACATTAAAAGATGGTGTTAGAATAAAGATGAAAAGGAATTACAAAAAAGAGAAAGAATAGCTAATGTAATGTTAAATCATGATAAGGGATGAAAATTGAATACAAATAAATACCCATAGTTAATAACAGATGTTAAAATTTAGAAAAATCTTACGCTCAACTATATAACCAAAAAAATTAATAAGGGGTGAAAAACGCTTACAACGTTGTAATAATAAATCTTTTAAGTCAAAAGGTAAACAATAGCAAATGTTTCGAATTTATTTTGGTTTTCTATTCTCTTTTTTATAACAGAAAATAAGCAAGTTTAGTTTTTTTTATTTAAAAACAAATCATTTTTCAAAAACTTACATTTCTCTAATGCGGTTTTTTTTGCAATTTTCAATCCTTAATTCTTGCCAACATTTTTCTTTCAGTGTATTAGCTACGTAGAGAGAGCATACAACTGAGTATAGTAAAAAGAGAGAGATAAACAGCGCGAATAAAAGACTGTGGCGATGGTGTTGTGTTGTTGAAATATTACACTCGGCTCTGGATGCTGTGTTTATGTGATAAATATTTGTTATTGTTGTTGTGGGTTCCTTACTTATTCAACTTTAATAAAGTTCAATTAATTTAAATTAGAATACTGCAATTTATTACTTTTTTTTATTTTAATTTAAA
Source organism: Sarcophaga subvicina (assembly GCA_936449025.2). NCBI lineage: Eukaryota > Metazoa > Arthropoda > Insecta > Diptera > Sarcophagidae > Sarcophaga > Sarcophaga subvicina. The sequence goes on from OW388084.2 coordinate 106,173,585, forward strand.
TTTTCTTTTTCTTTAGAAACATTTAAAGACACCACTTTCATACCCACAAACACAAATGGTTTGAATTAAAAAAAAATAAACTTTTTCTTATTCAAATATTCCTTCACTTTACTGAATTAATTGAATATTTTTTGTTTGTTTTTGTTTTATTCAAAGAAAGCCACAACCACAACGAAAATATAATTAATTCACAAAACTATCACTCTTATATTTTTTTGTCTGTTTTTCGCGCACTTTTTATTAAAAATTCGGTATATTATTTAAAAATTTTCTTTTTTCACTTTTTCAGTTTTTTTCTTTGCTTTTCTTTTTACATATTATATTTCCTTTTGTTTATTTTATCACCATAAAAAAAAACAACACAAATACACAGACAGTTCATTTGTTGAAAATTATAAAAAAACGAAGAATATTTTTTTTCTTTCTATGTATGTTTGAAAATAAAATGAAAATAAGCAAATTTAACGCAGTTTATTTTTATTATTTTTATTTTCTGATTATTTTCAGCCAGCAAACTTAACAAAACATGTGTGTAATTAAACCGAAAGCAAGAACATAACTGAAAATTAAATATTTAAACATATACTCTGTCGCTTACTAGTGTAGAACAAAAGTGTTGAGTAGTGCTCATCGCATCCGAGTTGAAAACACATACATGCACACACACTGTCACACTCAGTGGCCATAAGGCAGCTGTGTTGTTTGCTTATTGCAATGAATTTAATTTATTTGTTCTAAGTGTAGTGTAGCTGTGACAAATGCTTACACATGTGTTTGTAATCGTATGCCTGTGTTATTTGTTGGTGATTATTTTACAGTGAGTGGGGTGAGTTTTCCCCCATCATTCTCTCATTGTGTTGTTTTATACTCTTTCTCTATTTTACTTTCTTTATCATTTGCTCAGTATGCTACAGTTGTTTTTCATTTGCTTTCTCAAATATTGTTCACATCATAGGGTATATTTTACAATAAAACACAGTTAAAACGAGTTTTAAAAGTTAAAATTTTCTAAGATTACCTATAAACACTTAAAGATAAATATTTAAAATTCTGATTGGAATAATGTTTCTCAATATACGTGGCTGTAATAAAAACAAATCTAATAAAGGATTATCAATTTTTCGTTTTCAAAAGTAAAGTCAGAACATACCTTAGCTACGATTTTGATGAATTATAATTTCATCATAATGCCTGGACCTAGTCACTATGTATGTGCGCAATGCCATGGATTAGTCGCAGCACTCGACGGACCACCTTTTGTGACATTTCGGACGCTATCTCAGAAATAAATTAACGAATATTGGTTTTTATATGCCTGTATCCTAAGGCGGTTTTGAAACCACTAAATTGATAACCCGATGTACACAAAAATTTGCAAAATTTAGACAAATATTCAATTTAAAATATCACATACTTTTTCAAATTCGAATGTAATATTTCACAAATATATACACATATAACATATATATAAGGTGTAGTAAAAAGAAACCACAAATGAAAAATGCCGAAACCTATACAAATATTTCACACAAAATATCTCCTATACTTTCAATTAATCCGACGATTTCAATTTTGCAATTGAAATATTGACAAATTTCGTTATACTAGTGTTCTACTGTAGTTGTTTTTTAAAGTGATGGACAAAAAACATGGCGCGTGTATAGAGAGAAGAAGAGCATAAAAGACTCGTGTCATACATACACTTACAAATTCTCTCACATAATACATGCATGCATGAGTGTATTCCTTTATTGATGATGATGATGATGCTGTTTCTCCTCCTTAAGAATAAATGACTCAGTAGGAAATTTATGGGTTATTAATACCCAGTTGGGAAGAAGACAATTGGAAAATTTTGCTGGGCTTCACATACGAAAAATGAATTCTCTTTGCAGATGTACTTTACCAAAAAGACAAAAAGTTTCCTGAATTCATTTAAGTCTACAATGTTTTAAGCTCGTCTGCTGTTATCAATGGAAACTTTTTTATTCTGTGTGATTGAGTAACCTCAGAAGAAACATCAGTTACTTTGAAGTCTGAGGTTTATATTAAATTTGTACTGGGAAAATAGTAGGAAAGCAGATGAATTGCAGTTAATTGAAAGCTTCTTTTGATAATACTGGTTCTTAAGCACAAATGTTTAGAACAAAAAACGTAGAGCTAATCTGTAATATCAACCGATAAATATTTAGATAGCGAACTCTCTAGGTTTTATAACGGAAGTGATTCGTTTAAAAAGTTTCTACGTAAGAGGTCTTTCCCTTATCGCAATGACGGAGGAAGTGGGAGATAGTTGCATCCCCTTGCGATTCTTCTGATCTTCTATGCTTGAACACGTAACGGTGTCCAGTAATAATATCCATGAATTATAGCCAAAGAAAAAAATGTGACTTCTTTCTTATGCACTATTGTATACACTAATTCATTGCGTGGCTTGGACTAGAAAACTCCTTTCTAATGGGTTACATAAGTGCTTTTTTAATCAATAAACCTAATATTTTAGTCTAAGTGAGAACCAACTAACCTAGCCTACTTTTCTTCTACATGCTTAGGTGTTATGGAGGGACTTAGACATCCTTGCTTAACTGTTATGGCTATATGCTAATGTGGTATTTATATTAAGATCTTAATATCAATCACTATCGATAATCGATAAATTCCTCCATTTATCTAAAGGAGGAGTGTGGAACACTGTACCTTTTTTTAACACGTGCAACATGTTCAGTTTTTTAGCAGAGTTTATACACTAGCAAATTGCCATGTGATGGATTATCAGAGTATCCTTATTTAAAAAACACACACAAAAAGAGCTGTAATAGACCATGAAAACAAATAATTTGCCATGTGTAGGACAGATTCCAACAACATCCGTTCGTTTTTACAATGCTATCGAATAACATCTCTATGGATAAGCAAAATAAACAACAACATTGTTTGTATTTAGAAATCAATTTCAACAAATAACAACGTGTTATCGCTCCCTCTGCCTCTCTCGTTTTTACATTTGTCTTCATATTCATTCATTTATAAGTTCATATGACCAACATATGCATGCATGTGATATACACACTTGTGTATATTGTTAACTGTATGCATGGTGGCGGTTCGCACTCTTACAATAACGGTCATAAATTACTCTGGCTAAATGGCATTTGAAAGTGTTTTTCTTTTTTTTTATGCGTTTGTCTACAATTAATTGTTATGTGCGAAAAGAGAACAAAAACAATTATTTTAAACAACAATATCCATAATAAACATAAAAATGAAAAACACATTTTCTTAACAAATAATGCCATAAAAAGAAAATGCGGTTCCGATACATACATATATGTATGTACATATGTGCATACATATGTATCGTATGTGCGCATATTATAAACAAAATTTCCTTATTGTTGTTTACATGTTTATTTGTTTGTCATGATTGTGTTTGTAATCGAAAGATAGTCTCAATAACATGATTACATAATTCAAACGGTTTCTTGGAGAGCAACAACAACTACCTGTTACTGCGGTTAGAATATAAAGTAAACAGAGTCATAAACATTGACATTAGCACTGAACAGGTACTTAAAAAGATATTCTCTTTCCATATATAAATTTTTATCAACAACTCATTTATAATAAACACTAATAAGTAACATTTCCTAACAATACAGATGCTGTAGTTTTTCTATAAGTTAAGTATTTAGTGTTCAAAAACTGATCTCTTTTAATCCTTTAAAGCCGTGAATTTTTGAATAAGGCACAGGCCTATGGATAGGATGAGAGGGAGTGTCAGCTTCGTATAAATCAACGTTTATTTGAACACACATGGTAGCCCATTGTGATACCATATGAAGCGATATTGCATAACTAACTGGCAAATCCTGATTAACAGATCTTGACAATCAGCTTCAGATCAAGGCTACGCATTTAAAGCATGATTCCCTTAGAACGAAGTCGCCGTGGTGTAGTAGGTGGTGTGTTGGCTTACTATTCGTAAAGCCCGGGTTCGTATCCCAGGTCAGACATAAAAAAAAAATGAAATATGAAAAAAAATATTTCTTCGGCGACTTCCTCTCAGCAGATTTCTGGCAAAAACTCTGAGAGTAAATAAAATTGCCATGAAAAGTTTCTCAAAAATCTGTCGTTCGGAGTCGACGTTAAACTGTAGGTCCCGCCACTCACGTATAAAATTAACGCACACAACATGAGTGGTGTGAGAAGCTAGGCCGTAATCCTGACTGAAGGGTTGTAATGGCCAATTATGTATGTGTTATGTATGTCCCTTAGAACCAAGCTGAAAACCATCATGAAAGTTTAATGAATTTAATGATCGATTTAGTAACGATAGCTACATTAAGGACGGTGCACTTAAAACCTGTCGTACGTTGTACTACTTTCAACTGACAAAGAAACGAAAAACATCATCAGCACTAAGGCCCTTTTCTAGATACAAATCCACATGTCTTGATATCTGGCCTGGGGCTCGAACCCTGGCTTTGCGTCTAATAAGCCAACACACTACCTACTAGACAACGGCCTACTAGACTTATTGCCATGAAAAGTTTCTCAAAAATCTGTCGTTCGGAGTCGACTTTAAACTGTAGGTCCCGCCACTCATGTATAAAATTAACACAAACAACATAAGTGGTGTGAGAAACTAGGTCGTAATACTGACTGAAGAGTTGTAATGACCAATTATGTTTGTACAAATTCACGTGCGATCGAAAACCAAACGTAACTGTTTGGTGTGGATTGTAGGCTGGAACGACATTGGTGCATATTTCTTTGAGAATAACGCTAACCAGGCAATCACCGTCAACGACAAGCGTCACAGATCGGTTATTACTAACTTCTTTTGCTTTAAAAGCAATTTAAACTGAGAATTAAAAAAAGTATCCCAACTTTATGGTACTTATTCATCAAGTTATCGTATTTGAGTATAGCCCTCGTATGTAAATGCATTTAATTTTGAATAACTTGATCATTTTTGTTTCTAACACTTTTCTAATCTTTTCATAGCTCATTAAATGCTTGAATTTATTTTAAAGTAAAATTCTTAAAATATATGTATATGTATGTACATATGTGTACACATAGTTTAATTTCTCTCATTTATAAGTGTTTTTCTTTTTATTGAATCATTTAATTGAAAACACAAAAACAAACGAAAAAAAAACATTTAAACTTTTCGTAAACTAGCCATGATTTTGATTTCTTTTGCCTGCTATTCATTCTATTTTGCACATCGAAAACGACGTTTGGCACACCATCAAACAACCACATTTATTTTTGGGGTTTTCTATGTATGTACACCATCGAGAACATGCCCACCTTTCATTAAATACGACATATACATACAACGTATTTAGAGGAACAGCTAAGTCTACTAGCAAGAACTTGGTGCGTCTAACATAAAAAACTAATAAATAATAAAAAAAAGAAAAACTATTGGCAAAAGTTTTGGGGTAAATAGTTACAAAAAAACAAACAAAAAACAGACAAAAAACTACAAACGAAGTAGACTGCTGCTGTGACAAAATGACGCCACACTGAGAGGAGAACTCCACTTTACTTGCATGATTTTGCATTCAGAGTAAAAAAAAAGAGCAGAAAATAATTAAAAAATTATTTCATTAAATAGACAACCAAACACTACTACCAGATGATTATATGGCTTATATGTACATATATATACATATATGCAGCATACAAATAAAGAGGCCAACGAACCATCAATTCGTCACCATCGTTATTACATTGTATTTATAAATGAGTAGCAACGAACGAACGAATTCAATCAATCAGATCAGATCAGAGACCAGATGAGAGCAGAGCAGAACAGAACAGTACAGAAAAAGACCTGAAATAGTTATCAATGATTTATATCGAAAGCATGTGCATTTTAAATGAATGGGGAATCTTCATAAACATTAGCTTGCGAAGCAAATCATTTTGGACCATATTTTCACCAGAATTTTTCTAACTTCTTAAGAAAGGTGAGGCAAATTTAAATCTAAGAAAATCGGGCTGCTCGAAGCAGCACCAGGACGACCACTGCGGTGTTTGGTAAGACGAGAATTTTGGAATCGAATTACTCGGCGCTGCGATTATCCCTAGTTTAAAAATTCTTATACCGAATATGGCCTAATGAAATATTGTAGAACTACCATCTTTAGGTCGAATCAAATTAATTTATATTGAGGGCACAATAAGAAATTTAGATTAGGTCCTCACCCCAATGGTAAGGTTACCGTTAGCACCAGTCCTACAATATCTGCTATCTGGACTCATCAAGGATTGGATTCAGGTGAAACTATAAACATTTGGGAATGGATTGACTGTAATAGAACTTGTCCTTTACTGAGACTTTTAAACCCTACATTGTGCTTCACATAGCTGGCATGAATCTGTTGCAGACTTCAGCTGGATTTCTGTATAGTACTTGGAGGTGAGGAAAAGCTGGAGACGATAGAACATCTATTCTGCGATTGTTTAGCTATAGAAGTTTGAAGCTGCTAGAAGTTTGAATCCCTAAGGAAAAGACTCTATTATGGTTTCAACTCTCTGCTGGTTCTGGCTCTCCTGGGTTTTATTGTTGGCTTAAGTTCGCTGTCAGATATGCCTCAATACTCATACAGTTGATGCTTTTGTTTACTGTTTCGATACCAGGACCTTATGTTTACCTAACTATCTACACTCACTACAAATGCCTAAAATTAGTAAAGAAAAACCGAATAATTTTTTTAAGTTATACAACCATATACGATATTATCTTTCTTTTTTGCAATTTTTATGCTTTTAAGCATTTCTTGACTTTTTCACCTATTAACACAGTTATTTATTATATTATTTAATGTACATACATACAGATTTATGTAATACAAATTGTTTAACGTCGGCAACAACGTCAGATAAGTAGTGAAATGTTGATGTTGTTGATCACTGTCGTTTATTTTAAAGACAATATCGTCACGGTTTTGTGATTGTGTTTACACACCCCATAGAGATGAGAAATTAAGTCAAGCTTGACATTAATCAATTTTATTTAAACTTATATTTGTACTATATTTATATTGTTTACAAAAATAAAAGTTCGTTTGGTATTCTGTGCTTTGCTTATTTAAGCCTGTAATGAATTGTTTTTCCCACAACTTGCTCTCAACCAAAATTAACCATCAAAAATCAATAAAATTGTTTTTTTTTAATTTGATGATAAAATATTACATTGTAATCAACCTTTTTCTTTTGTGTTTCTTCAAACACTTGTTAAAAGCCTCTCAAAATAAAATGTAAGAAATCTGAAAGAAGGAAAATAACTCTTAAGGGCGTCTCAGAATACCGGAACGTGTTTTAAAGACAAAAAATCATTTTAAATCATAAAAAAGAAGGAATTTTAAATTCACACTTTATAGAGAAATTGAAATATGTATTAAATTTGTTTAGAAATATTAATAGAAAGGGTATATTTGCCCATAAATAAGAAAAAATATTGAAAAATTTTAGACGTTGTAATCGGCTAGAAAATAATAAATAAAAAAAATATTAAAAAATTTTAGACGTTGTAATCGGCATAGGTATTTTCTCTGAATCCTGGACAATGCAGAAGGTGTGCTTTAATTTGCTATGTCAAGAATAGTATTTGTAGGTTCAACGAACTACATTGCCTCCGCTGTAAGACAGACAAATGAACCACATACAAAGCAGTCGATCTGGTGACCAAATCTTGGCATCATCAGTAAGCAAACTATTTGCCAGTACCCTCAAGATATAGCAATGAAGAGAATGGGATCATAAAAATACTATAAATAGTATAAATATAATGTAGAACAGAATGCCCAGCATTCTATGCCAGAAAAGTTAATATATTGTAGAATTATGTACTCGAAATTGGTTTAGTTTTTAAGCCCAAATTGTATAAGATTATATGTAATGATAAAAATTCAAATAGACTTACCTTTTTTTGCTATAAAAGAAATTTAGAATTATGAAAAGTCAATATTTAAATTTAATTCGATGGTTTTAATATGTGTGGGAAGATTAATTCAAATTTAACTAGTAAATACAAAAACAAAAAAAATGTTAAAAGAGCCAATGTTAAAGTTAACAGAGCAATGTTAAGTGTAAGATACAAAAATTGGCCATGGAAGAAATCACCCAAATATACGATATCGGAAAATGGAATATCTATTAAATTCCTTAAAATTGTACACGTTCCAGAGTGGACAGCTTCTCTTGTAATTGGCAAATTGTTTTGAAAGTTAAAAAACTTAGATAACAAGAAATTTATTTGTTAAATAAAAATAACAAATGAATTTTAAAAGAATTTGTGTTGTGGATAGCCATGGTACCAAGAATTCCAGAATAGCAGCCCTTGCGATCGGGCGTTACCTGGGATCAGAGATATAGACGCCGAAGCCAATTGTTTTCTTCAAATGAGCAAAAAAAGTGGTCTGTATAAACCATGCTAAATCGGGTAAAAAATGAACTTGTGGAGGAAATTGAACTATTGGGCTGGATAGCCATGGTATCAAGGATTCCAAAACAAGTTGCCTCACGGTCGGGCGTTAATTGGGACCGGAGACATACAGTGAGCGCCATAAGTGGGTCAACACCCACTACAATTTTAAATTTTCTATTATGTTCTTTTAAGTATAAAAAATTTCCTTTACCATGGTTGTTTTTGTTTTAACATTTTATAAGTAATAGAGATAAACGTTTTTATTTTTGGAAATTTATTTCACTATTCTCATTTACTTTTCTCGCTAACCTAAGAAAATGAATTATTTCGGTGGTGTTTACTCACTTTTGTCGCTCACTGTAGGCCACGAAGCCAACTTTTTGTCAAATTAGCAACAAAAAAGTGCTCTATATAAAGGAACTTAAAAATTTTTCAATTCTCCTCACAAATCTAGTTTTAAACCGATTTTTTGCTCATTTGAGAAAACAATTAGATTCGTCACCTATAGCACTGGCTCCAAGTAACGCCCGACCGTAAAGATACATACCAATTAATGGTACCTATTTCTCAAATAATTTTGCAATTTAAAAACTCCGGCTTGGAAAATTCACTATGTTAACATGGTCTGGGGAGGATGATCAATATTGTGGAAAAACTTGACTTGCTGTAGGTATCCCACTATATACAAATTGAAGCCTAAGGGTTGCGTAATAAAACCCAAGTAGTGGTATGTCCCAAATAATTTTGGTATTTGGGAAATAGGTCTAAAAACATTCACTAGGTTAACATGGTCTAGGGGGGACGAAACGAGTAGATAGGATTGAAGCTGTGCTTAGCACAGATTGTAAATTTGAAACTATTTTTAAATGAAAAAATTGATTCTTTGTTAGGTTAGGTTAAATTGACAGAGCATAGCCTGCTTGGGTACTACAAGGTGCGTTGTAGAAATATTCTTTTCAAAGGAAACAAAATGTATCTCTCAAAGATGGATAGCTTTTCGATAGTCTTCCTTCCTTTCTTGTGGTTAAAGGATTAGTCAACAGTTATTCACTTTCTACATTTGAAACTGATCTGTTTACAGTTAAAGATACAGATACGTATTTGAGCACATACATATAAACAGTTTTATTGATTTTATTTAGAAAATATATTTGAAAATTTAATTCATTTTCTTTTAACACAGCTTTATACAGGATAAGATCAAATGTCTACTCACTCGTTAAAATGTTTGGTTAACGCCTCAGCCATATTCCTTAATGTTCTCTTGTCTACAGCCTCGCCACCATTGCCCTCCAAAAATGTAGTCATATTACAGACGAGCTCATATTCCACATAAGATGAAGCATCAGGCTTCATTTCCATTGATTCGTCCTTTCGCAAGTCCTCGTTAGACTCAGCGCCGGCGCCAGAGTTATTCTTCAAGGAATCCATAATTTAAATTCAAACAATTTGCACAAAAAGACACTATTTCACTGATGACACTACACAAATAATTGTTTTTTCACATAAATTCTTCACAAAATAACTGGTTTTTAACCAAACTTTCGCAAATATTGGAGAAAAAACAAACAACTTTTAAAAAATTTAACCGCGTTTGCTTTATGAAGTTTATGACGCTTCTTCTTATTTGAAATTCTTTAAATTTGACAGCATCAAGGCGAATTTGTTTGCACCAGCGATTGTGAAGAAATAATATGGCAATGTTTTTATTCCTGTTATTCAGTAATAATAAATTCAACTTTTACAATTTCTTGTAACTTGAGATTTATTTAATTAATTTACAAATGGAAATTTTTGTTTCATAATAAATGTTAAAAACAAATTTGATTTTTAATAATGGCCATATTTATTAATTCTTTTTTTCTTGTCTTTGTTATCGATAAATTATTGACATTTCTTACAAGGCATTGCCATATAGAAATTTGTAAGTTACTCTTAAGAATAAAAACAACAAAGTGTCATATTTTTTCTTATTGGGAAATACAAATAAAAGAAACGAGCAAAATTTGCATAATTACTTGATAAAAATCCTAAAAAACTTCGTAAAACAGCTAAAATTTTTGATAAAAACCTAGTTTTTACAATTTAGCACAACATGTTAAACGAAGTGTAAATTTAAGAAAAACAATTACATTCCATTAGTTAAACGTAAACCCCCTCAAACATTCCATTCCAAATGGCTTGAAAGAAAAATCGTAATTGAAGAAACCTAAAAATCCAAGTGTTCTTTACTAAGCAAAATAATAATAAAAATAATCATTCATATCCTTAATAGATGTAATTTTAGACTGATTCAACCAATAATTAGTGCAATAATAATTATCTTATAAGCTATTAACAAAAATGTTTGCCTCTTTAAAAAATAAAATTAAAGAAGAGACGGGCTCCGAAGTGGCTGGACCAGGATTGGCCAATTTGCCACAGCTGCAGCCACATCAGCGTTCAACAACGACACTAACATCTATGAATCATACAGCAAACAATAACAATAATAATCGTCTTAAGAGTCGTTTTTCTTCTACCATAAGCGTTAATTCCAACGACGATAGTATACAGGTGAAAATACGTTTTCTTTTTTGTCTCATGTAATAACTTTGTTTTTTTTAATAATTTGTATGCTTTCTTCAAATTCAATAGTCCGAAAGCGTTACCAATTTAAGGCAACAGTGCCAGGATCTAGCCCAGAAAACTTCCGAATTACAAAATCGCATCAGTCAATTGCAAGAGGAAAAATTGCGTGTAGAAAAGACGAATGAAATCTTATTGGAAACAGTGAAAGTGGCTCAAACCCAAAAGGATATCTACTGTGAGGAACAGGAGAAAATACAAAATATGCAACAAAACGAAATAGATAAGCTGCGCAGCTTATTATCATTTCGCGAGCAAGAGGCCGTTGATCGTTTGAATGCCATGCGTCAGCATCAAACGCAGGTAGAGAATTTGACCTCTGAGTTGGAAAGATTCAAACATTACGAAACTGAAGTCGAAGATTTAAAGGTAAATAAATCACCTAGTTTTTCGTTAAAATTTGACCGAGAAGGTTTTATTTAATGGGCACACTAAAGGCAGATCGATGAATAATTTAATTTAAAGCACTACGTTTTCAATTTACATATTGGTATATAGGCCAGCAAGTTTAATAGATTTATGTACGGGCTTATTTTTTGAATATCCTATATATACCAAAGCAAGCACACAGTGTGTATACGGTGTAAAATTGTATTGAAATAAAAATTTTTTAATTTTATTGATAATAATTCAGTAGACAGACGCTCCTAAAAGACTTATATTTTTGAAGTGTGATTGGCTTTGTTTGTTTTAAAAAGTAATTAAATAAAGCAAACCTCTTTGTTTATATAAATAAAAGTCTCTTATTTTATGTCTAAAAATACTTTTTTTTTTATTCCAGGATGAACTTCAACAACTTCGCCATTCCTCGCAGCAAGATAAAAATAATTTAACCACCACCTTGGCGGCCATAGAAGAAGAGAATAGGCATTTAAAAATGCGTTTACAAATTGTCGAAAAGGCACGCATCGAAGCGTTAAGCTCTCTAAACGGTGACGATAAAATTCAAGCGCTAGTGCAGGAAAGAAAAATGTTGGAACAACATTTGGAAGAAGCCCATCTACAGCTATCGGATATTAAAAGTTCATGGAGCGGACAAAATTTAGCTTTAGAAACACAAGTAAGTCGTTTGTCCAAACAAGTTGCCGAAGAAACCACCGAAAAAAGAAAAATTCTTAAAGCAAAAGATGATTTAAACGAACGTATAAAACACACAGAATTTGAATTGTTAAAAGCACAAGAGGAAATTAAACAAAGAGATGATAAGGTAAGGATTTATGTAAGCAAGCAATATTACCTTTTGTTTTAATACGTATTTCTACACCTAAACAGATAAAACTTTTGGAGGAAGAAATTGACGAATTGAATTTGGCTTTAAAAGAGTGCCGTGAGGAAAATGAACAGCAAATTATTTATGAGCGGAATAGAGCCGTGAGTATTTCTACAGATGTAGATGATTTGCAATGGGATAATAACTAACTAACCCCCTGCTTCTTGCTTGCCACACCTTAACCGTTAACATTAAGAATCACAACTTATGACTAAAAACAAAACTTAATACCCAAACCAAACCTACAATCCAAAGATTATTTTATTTATTTACTTGTGTTCATTTACATATTTTCTTTCTTTTTTATCGTAATTTTCGTTACAAATAAATAAAAACTTTTAATTTTTTTAAATTAAACAATTTTACGTTATAAGGTGTAGTAAAGTAATCCATTATTCTTTAGTATTTTATATATATTTTATGATGCATATGTTCTAACTAATCTTGACAATAAGCCGTGATTGTAAATTTTACAATTTATCGTCGAATATGTTAACAGAGTTAATGTTTCAGCGAAACATGCTGTACTTTGATTTCATTGCTTACATTCCTGCAGTTTTAATGTCAAAACTTTATCATGCTCTGGAAGTCCTATTCATAAAAATATTGATAAAAATTTTAGAACTTCAAGCTCGATCAATAGAGGTAACGAAAGAATAAATTTTTATCTGCGAATTATTGCTGAATGCCAAAAAAATGCTCCTCCCTATAATATGGTATAATAAAATTGCTTTCGCAATTTTTTTAAATTAAACATTCTAACTTGCTTAATAAGCCCTTGTAATTTCATATAAAAATAATGGATTTCTTTGTACTACAGCTTATACAATTTTTTTTAATGAAAAATTTTCAAATAAGATTTGTCGAAAAAAAAATTGAAATTTCTGTAACAGGAATCATTAGAAGTGGAAAATCGGGATTTAAAAAATCGTTTAGAAGCAGCCGATGAACGTTTTGGCAACTATGCTGCTGATGCAGCAAATGTTGCAAAAGCTTTAAGACAGCAGCTAAATGAATTACAACAGCAGTTAACTGATACCCAGAGCATGTTGGAAAGTGAAAAAGAGGAAAAACTTACAGCACTACTAAAAAATGCCGAAATCTCACAAAAAGAAGAATTACTAAAAAAGGAGTTACGTGATGAACAAGATGAAGCGAATGAAATACATGATAAGAATACAGCCTTACAAGCTGAACTTAAAAGCAAACAATTAGAAATACTAGAATATAAGGAAAAACTGGAGGCCATGACAAAGGAAGTCAACGAGAATGAAGCGAAAATAAAAAGCTATGATGAATTACAAAGTGATATAACAGAAAAGAATAAGGTGAGTATAATTATAATAAAAATTGAAGTAAAATTAATTGTTCTGAATATTGTTTTGTTTCTTTAAGACTATTAAGGTATTAAATCAACGTTTAACAGATTTAAAAAAGACTTTACAAAAGGAATTTTCTTCAGCAAAATGTCTTAATGAAGAGTCATTATTAACCACAACAACAACACCAACACCTACACCACCATCATTGTTATTAAACAAGGAACTGGAAAGAACACCATCAGCAATTTATATGCCCTTGCCGCCCGCTACTAATAAACTGTGTCAAAATTGTGGTAGTTTAATTAAGAATGGCATTGTAATGGATGAAGTTAATTTCAAATATTTAAAACATGTCATTGTCAAATTCCTAACCAGCCGGGAGGTAAATTTACTTACACACATGGTTATTTTTTAAATTCAAATTTAAACTAAAGTTATTTTTTTTATGAATAATAAAGGTTGAAGCTCGCCATTTAATACGTGCTGTGGCCACTTTACTTAAACTAACCAAGGAGGAGGAGAAACTTTTACATGACACTTTAAATTGGAAAATGAGCTGGTTTGGTTCAAAACCCAATCATGGCAGTGGCCAACGGGCCTTCTCCATACCGCCAACCAGTTAATAGTGGTAGCGTGTATATGCTCGCTACAATATTTGTTACAAGGTTTACGAATTTTTTTATTTTTTTTTTCGAATTATATTTTCATGTTTCAGTTTTTTTTTTGTCTTGTATTATATATATATTATTTACATTAACCTTAACATATTACTATATATTTTTGTAATATTTATATACTATATATGTATGTATATTATATTTTGAAAAACAAAAAGTTGTATTTATAATGCTGATCTCTTTTCTAAGTAACCATGTTTTGTATTAAAAAAAAACCAAATTGTTATACAATTGCATTTTATTAATATTATTATTATTTGTCTTGTTTATTACTTTTTATTATTAATAAATGTATGTATATTTTTGTTGTTTATTATTTTCTAAATAAAATAAATTAATGCTTAAAATTTAGTACGAAAAAGAATTAAAAAAAGGAAAACAAATAAATAAAAGTTTTTATTAAAATAACTCATGTTCTAACTTATTCCAGAGCTCCAATGCCTTGCTGGACAGCCAATCCTATATGCATAATCTTTAGTACATTCCTCTTACACTCTCTCTAACTAAACCAAGAGCTAATATAACCAAAATCTAATTGTTTAACATTAGAAAACATTATCATTCACATTTGGTCATAAATTACCATATAATGAGTCCGTATTGTACTTGTATATTTATTTGGATATTTAAAAATATCAATTTTTATATCGTTGTCGTTTATTTTTGGCGAAAAACGAATTACGAACAAAAAAAAAACATTCACCTTATCTCCCTTCTATGCCTAGATAATTGCATACATTTAAATAATTTACAGTTAATTATGGAACAGAATACGACAGCAACTTCAGGAGAAAATGCTAACGACACGTGTGTCCTCTAATTTCTGTTGCAAAAATGGTAGAGATTATGATAAGAGGTGCTTTTAGAACTACTCTATCTAAGGCCGTGCTCCAGCAGATACGAATACAGTAATGAGTCTCAGTCGCCCTGAAAGTTTGGAAGTATTAAAAGGTATGGTCATGTCGAAAACGTAGCTACTGTTGATTTGAATCTTTTTATGCCTGAACCCGTTTTGGATTCACTTCCCATAGAACAACTTTCGACTGGTGGATGTGGATGGTCTGCTATATCATGATGGACCATGTATAGCCTAATTGTGTCTACTCCATCTACATGGGTTGACATCCACTTCTACTATGCCTACCTATGGCTATGGTATCACAATGAGCCAAATATAGCCTAATTGTGACTAAGGCGACAGCCACCTAACCTAACATAAGGTTTTGTTTTAAAAATTTAAATTTCGTGAAACTATAGACCCATTAAGTAGTCAATTAAGAGAGTATCTTACAAACCCCAATTCGTATGAAAACAAACGTCACGTCACAATTGTGTTCTATCATTTAGCCACACGCACTTTAACACCAATAAACACCCATAAAACAATGTTAAGGAGAGTGACAGTAAGGGAAAGAGAGTTACGGCGGCAACAAGTGTAACGATTTTATTTCCTTTTGGTGGTTTTGAAAGGCAGCCTGTCAAATAAAAAATGAGAAAAACTGAAAAACAAAAAAATAACATTTTCAGTTGATTGATAGACTTGAAGCAGTAAAGTTTGAAAACGCTCAACAAAATAACGGTCATAATTAAATTAGTTTTTATTTTTCTTTTTTGTGTTTTGTAATTCCTAAAGTATGCAATGCATAGAAAGTACCAAAACATTTGCTACATCAGCCACACTAATTGCCAATATTTGGAGTACGAATAATACGAATTCATCTACGGCCTCGGCGGATTCCAGTAAAGAATCGGAAGAGGTAACGGAATGTGTATGGCGTCGCAGTCAATTGACGTCTTTGGAATTTGTTATTTACGCTTTTGTTGTGCCTTCATTGGCATTCTTCGGTTTGTGTGCCAATTTTATAAACGCTATTGTCTTTATGCGCCCCAAAATGACACCGTCCGCCTTTAGCTACTTGGCGGCTCTCTCTTGGCTTGATTGCCTATCATGCCTGCTCATTACGCTTACCGCTTTCTCAAGGAGTTTTCTGTACTCCAGCACATTTTGGACAGCCTACGATTTCCAATGGCAGACGCCACTCTTTGGCATCTCAACGGGAGCAGCCAATCTCATTTTGGCCTGTGTAAATTTGGACCGCTTTATATATTTGCGTTGGGGCATACCGAACGGCACACCCAAGTTCTGTAGACGTGTGGTGGCGAGAAATATGATTATGGCTGTGATTTTGGTGGCTATTTTGGTGAATGTGCCTTATTTTTGCGTGTTTGTCGTTAATGATGATGGTTCATTCACAACAACGGACTTTTATTTTTCCAAGTAAGTTTTATACACAAAACCCTTAATTCATTAATTTACCGTCCGCCTTCCTTTCTCACCCTCTTTGCTTGGTATTTATGTCAAACGTGTAAAATTTCAAAAAGGATAACATCGTCTGGTTAATGTATTTTTAAGATAATAATTTTGTTTTCGTTTTTTTTGTTTTTGTTTTTGTTTAATGAGAATTGGTAGAAGAAGAGAAGGATAAAAACAAATTCGTAAATTGTTATGCTGATAATGAATTTGTTTTTGTATTTTCAAATAAAAAAATTTACTACCGTTATAAATTAATGTAATTCTCTTTTAATGTTCGATAAGATACGAACAGAGTTGCCACGGAATTGTTTACTACAAATTCCGAAAGAACACTGCAAATGATTACTCCTTTACGTCTAATGTTGGCAGTTATGAGAGAAATTTGAAAAATGCTGAACAGATAGGCTAAGAAACGGGTCGATCAGAGATTTATTTCATATAATGTAAAACATTTCTGGTCAAAGTCACCTCCTGGAAGCGATCTGGTAGAATTGAGCGTATGAACAAATGGATTTGTGGAAATTGTAATTATTTGACGGAATATGATATCGGTACTACAACGGGACAATATAAAACCCAAGTAAGCTATGCCGGTTGAACAGCTGCCAACT
This sequence comes from Sarcophaga subvicina, assembly GCA_936449025.2. Taxonomy (NCBI): domain Eukaryota; kingdom Metazoa; phylum Arthropoda; class Insecta; order Diptera; family Sarcophagidae; genus Sarcophaga; species Sarcophaga subvicina. The sequence continues at coordinate 106,190,853 of OW388084.2, forward strand.
AAACCAAAGCTAACCTTCTGATAACCAGATGGAATTCTTTACTTAGAATTTACACTGTGGTAATAGATTTCGTTTACACCGAATGAGGAACTTCTTATATGAGCAAGATATTGGAGCAAGTCTGGCCAAGGGTAGATAGAAGCATCCTCTTTTTGATGACGACCACTTTTACACTCTTCGTAGCGCAAAATGTCGATAAAAATAATGACAATATTTGAAACTTGGATTTGGTAGTGAAGAGAATTTATTCATTCCTGAAAATGGTAACAATTTCACATTTTATTCCTTGCCAATTCATTGCACTACTGAGACATACATATGTATGTTTCGTGATTAAATGTAATAGAAAGTGTGTGAAAATGAAAATGATTAATCGTTTATCGCTACTAATCGATGACGTTTAATATCGCTTTGAATATGTACTTCTATGAGAAGATTGAACATGAATAACCCGAGCAACTTACACACGCACTTATCAAATTGAAAAGATAGTGATGAAAAAACATGCACGAGGTTTGATTCAAAATTAGGGCAATTTTCTGTTTATAAATTTTGTCTCCTTTAGAGTAATCCATCATACAGATTATATGCTTTTACCAATACCTTATTCTCTTACCAATCCCTTAAGAACTTCTGAACAGAACCAGATGTTCTGTATTTTAGAAGAATTTAAGAAACTGGGTGCGACAATTTCAAAATGTATTCCTATTGCTAAACAATACATATATTTTTTGAATTTCTTTCCAGATATTATATGATACACAACTGGTTCACTTTTATTCTGCTCACCGTATTGCCAGCGATATTTCTTTTAGTAGGGAATACCGCCATTTTAATTGCATTTTGCAAGTGGACCAAACAAAGTAAAAAATGCCAAAGCTATTGTTCCAATAACAACAACAACAATAACTCTACAAATGCCCAAAATCGTTATAAGGTAAGTAAAATTTAATCACAATATTAAATTTATTTATTTTGCTTCTGTCAACCAATCTTAGCATCAAATGAAACTCACCGTTACCATCATTATTGTTATAACCCTGTATCTTGTGGGTGAGCTGCCAGCCCATTTGACATCACGTAAAAGTGCCGTGAATCTTTTATATGGCGGCGATGTGACTCGTATTGATTTCAATGCCATGCAACGTTTAGAAGTTATTTGCATAACCTTAAATGCCATACAGTTAAGCATGAATATTATAGTGTATGCGGTGATCAATCCTTCCTTTATGCCCGAATTCTTTAGCTGTTTAAGAGGTGCATCAGATGTCTGTTTTCGTTTTATGGGCATTATGGCATTAACCAGTTGTTGGCATAAATGTTTTAGTAATTCGAAAGGCATTAAGAAAAAACAGCATAAAAACTCGGAAAGTGTCAATGCTGATATAGCACAGAATGTGGAAGATGCTCATCAGAAGGTTGATAACAGTAGTGTAGAAGGAAATAACGATCGCTGGCCAACCAGCCATGAGGACACTACGGCTGATGTCAATGGTAATAAGAAGAGTTTGGAAATCTCAGTTATAAACATTTCAAATTTCAAGCAATCTGTTGATAATTAATTTTTTAGTTTAAAAATAGAATAAAATATAATAACTTAAGTATTGAACATACCATAGGACGTTGTTATTATGGTCAGCAGAAAATTCCTACCCACCATTAGTGAGCTCATGCAATCAGCTCTTAGGGGGCATTATTCCTGAGCAACTGGCAAGTGTCTTGACTTTAATCTGACTTCAAGGGAGTTGATTCGTTTCTCCAGGAGGAATAAAGTGGAGATTTCTAGAGGATTTAGATACCTAGTTATCTTTCTGAATAGGAAACTATCTTGAAAGTAAAATATCTTTGAGGGAATGAAGAGCTATTTGCGATCACCCTGGCAGCATGGGTATGGGCGATGAATACAATCATTATCTTTGTAAATAGACAAACTGCTTTGAAAGCAATATCTGGGCATTGTGTTAACTCAAGATTGGTTGTTTGATTATTAAAACTCGTCCCTAGGGAAGGTGCTGCGACATAATCATCTTACATGCGGTTAATGTCAGGTGACCTAATTTCAGATTCCAGTACAGAAATTACTTTAGAATTATTTCAGAAAGGCATTTGGATTTCTTATATTTCTTACAGTGTACAGAGTTGCAATTTAAAGTACTTTTTAAAAGGGACTTCAAAGTGTACTAAAAACAAAGAGTCAACGGATTGTTGTTACTGTTAGAGAAGTAACGGTATTAGACGGTCGTTAGTTAAATCTGTAGATATTATTTATAAAAATTAATTTAAAACGAAGAAAAACGAGTTAAAATCTATAAATTTTTAAATAATTAATATTAAAATTTTAATTTTATTTAATCCTATATATACACTAAGTACGACACTATTATGGAATTGAATAATAAAAGTTTTTAAAGAACATAACTATACACAGTATATTGATTTTTCCCAAATTGCATTTAATAACCGCAACTAAATTCTAACAGCTGTTGAGGAGAAATGTTCGCAACGTTCTAAATAACAGTTAAAAACCCAATAAAAATAAAACAAAATAAAAAATAAATAACAGAGCATTTAATAAAAACAATTATTTTAGACTGTAAAATGGATTTAAAGGCAGAGGAAACGGAAACTGAAACGTTAGCGGAAGAAACAAATGAAATTTTCGAGGATTGTAATAATAAGGAAATAAAACAAGAAGACTTTCAAGAGGACTCTCCCTCCTCCTCCTCCTCCCATGACCTTAATCAAAAGGAACAGCAACAACATCAACAATTTAAGGAATTTACTAAATATGCCAAAAACAATAACAACAATAATCAGCACATAGTGCCAGTGGGCATTATAATCGTTCTAATGACCATTTACCTTGGCATGTCGAGCATACCAAAATGTCTGGTCAGTTGTGTAGAAGATAAACACCAGCCAGAGCATAAGAAAAATGATAATTTAATGGAATTATATAAAACAGAATATAAAGAAAATTCTCTTATATTGGATAGATTATTGGAATATAAGGATATATGCAAGGATTTGGAAATTTTTACCAAAGGCAAGAACCAAAAATCAAACAAAGAACCTTTGTGTGATATGTTAAATGATATTGAAACTCTAAATGATAATAGTGGAGATAGTGATGTTTATGATAATGAGGAGCAGGAGGGTAGCAACTTAGCTATAGCTATGGATGATGGCTCAGCTGGTAATGAAGCCAGTGCCAGTGGCAGTGGTTCACATTGTTTAACAGAATTACGTGCTAAAAATAAAAAATCAAAATACTCTATTAAATCGACAAATCATAAGAACGGTTTCAATAAATATAATAAATCCGCCAAAGCCAAAAATAATAAAAATAACAATAATAAAAAGGAAATAAATCTTAATAAAAAGAATTCAACAGCAGAACCAATTATTTATCTATTCGCTTTAGTCTTTATCTATTTACTACTAAAGGCTGCCTCTGATATCAATCAACACTATAAATATGTAAGAAAAATAAAACATAATAATCGTAATAAGGTCACGTTAACACTTCTTAACGTTCTCAATAAATCGTTTGCCCGTTCCAAAGTTTTAGTACATCCTGTAATTACATTGTGTATGGATTTAGATTGTGTTTCTAAGCCAGGCATCAGTGATAGGAATAAGTTTTCCTATACATCTTCCAGACCTTTCATTCCTCCCTTTGTTTTTGCATTAACGAGTCCCTTTATCTCTAATGCATTAATAGCTTCTCTCTCTTTTGCCAGTGAATTACTAAACTGGCTGCTTCTGAGATCGTTCTACATGCGAAAGACACTCTAAAGGCAGCAAAGTAATCTTTCGCTGCCCGAACTTTTCTTCTATTCTCTTTTCGAACTGAATCTGGTGATATTCACACACGTAATACACACCATTAGGAATGTCCTATAGCCTAAGCAGTGTAGTCGCCGTAGTCTAGTAGATAGTGTGTTGGCTTATTAAACGTAAAGCCAGGGTTCGAGCCCCAGGCCAGACATCAAGACAAAATACAAAAAGTATTTTCTTCTGCGACTTCCTCTCAGCAGATTTCTGGCAAAACATCTGAGAGTAAATAAAATTGCCATGAAAAGTTTCTCAAAAAGCTGTCGTTCACAGTCGACTTTAAACTGTATGTCCCACCACTCATGTATAAAATTAACACATACAATACATGGGTCAATTCGACCTCCGGGTACTGCACTTGTCTTAATTGACAAGTACACGTCCTCTAACCTAACCTAACCTAAGCCATTCAGACTCCCTTATATATAGAACAATATTCCTTATACTCAATTCAGACAGTTCAGACAGCGACTTCCTCATTTCCTGAGTCACATCTTCTTTGCATGCAGGTCTCTTAAAAGTGTTTTTAATTATAAGAACCATTCTTGCCGCCAAGGCCGGAATACAATAAAAAATAGTTCCGAATATCTAGCAAAAATGAAAAAATTGTTAACATTTTAATATTTTTTTTATTGTTTTATGGATTATTTTAATTAATAATTAATTGAATTTCTTTTTTCTTCTGCTTGTAGCAAAATAAAAACGACAAACGTTTACGTCGTTGTTCTTTACAATCGTATGCCCAAACCCATCGACCGGATCGTCGTGCATCAAAAGGTATTTCAGCTAAAAGTTTGCCGAAATTTTAAGAAAAAAAAAAAGAAATAAAAATTAAATTAAAATTTTAATCAATGTCAACTATAGCATTTAATGATACTAAAATCTTGACAAGAAAAACAAAAAAGAAATTTTACAAAATATTTGCAATTTTAAGAAAGAAAAAAACATTTTTAATAATAAAATCCAAATCAAATCTTTAACTTTAAAGCAAATATTGCTACTAAAAAAAATAAAAAAAAATAATGAATAATAATTATTTTGAAAACTTAAATGATATGGAAACAAATTAATAGCTTTAATAAATTAAACAAACAATACTCGTATATTTTAATTAAATAAATTTTTAATCCTTATATACTCGTATTATATAGACAAATTTATTATATATTTAGTAAATGTGTGCAATTATTTCTTTTTTTAATATTTAAAGTTTTAAAAAAGTAAAATAGAAACTATTGACCTTTCTATGAATGTTTAAATGTTGTGATTTAACAAAAAAAAAAAAAAAAACAAAAACAAACAAAAAAATAAATTAAATTACAAAAATTTTTTCTTTTAACAAATTAAATACTAAAATAAAAGGATTTTACAATATTAAATTTAAGGAAAAGAACACCACTAAGCAGTCTGGATACATCTTAAATAATTGCTGACACTTTTAAATAAACTAACTTCTTAAGATAAATAACTAAAGGAAGATAAATAAATCGTCATCATTGCACTAAAGAAACACCACTTCTTCCTACAAATGTGGGACTACCCATCTCGGGAGCATTTGGCTTCTTCGAAGTATTTCTGTCTTGTTTCCGTTTCTTTAAACTTTTTGTTATTCCAGCCAAGTAGGAGATTGCTATTCTGTAGCAAGTCCTATAATAATGGAGCTGCCATCTTGCATCGCCGAGTAACAACGCACTTCGAGCCTTTAGTACTCTCCGCTAATGGTTTTTCCATTTTGAAAATGAAAAAAAAAATATCACATGCTCATATCCAAACCAGACGTCCTACTCTTACATACAGACGAAAGTTTCTATGCTTTCTTTGAACACGATTCTTCTTTGATTGTTCATTTCTCACAGTCAAATGAAGTGACTGTGATTGTACGTACGTAATTGGTCATTACAACCCTTCAGTCAGGATTACGACCTAGTTTCTCACACCACTTATGTTGTGTGTGTTAATTTTATACATGAGTGGCGGGACCTACAGTTTAAAGTCGACTCCGAACGACAGATTTTTGAGAAACTTTTCATGGCAATTTTATTTACTCTCAGAGTTTTTGTCAGAAATCTGCTGAGAGGAAGTCGCCGAAGAAATACTTTTTGTATTTTATTTTGATGTCTGGCCTGGGGCTCGAACCCTGGCTTTTCGTCTAATAAGCGAACACACTACTTACTAGACCACGGTGACTGTGATTGTAATGGGACACAATGGCGACAAACTGACAGTGAAACAATGCCAAACACTCAATTGAAACACCTTCATTTGTCTCAGTTGTGAAGCGATAAACTCAAGTCTCATTACAGTGGTTACGAACTAACACTCTATACCTACCACTCTATACCTATCTTGCATTAAGCTTTCTCAATGCCAACTTTTAAGCCCTTATGACATATACAGTACGTTCTTAAAATGCCTATCATTTAAGCTAGCTCACGCATTATCAGCCAATGATCGTTTGTGGAGTGAAAACAATAATTGGTTGATCATCTCCTGCTCTAGCTGCTTCTTCCGTGTGTGCACAGTTTTAAAACGCCTTTACGAATGAGGTTTCCAATCTAGGGCAAGTTTTGTAATATCTTGAATTGGTTTTCTAGGGATGCGTCCTATCTAGAGTAACTTAATTTAAATGCAAATAAAATTTTTTTTATCACATATTTGCCTACTCTGACCGTTATTTAATAATCCTTATATTTTAGTATTAAATACACTTATTACTTTATTTAATTGTCTTTTTTTCTATAATGTTTTGTAACACTTTTCTATTTCTATTACACACCAACTGATCTTTATATCTACTATGTACTTTAATATGTATGTATGTATGTACGTACTCGTATCTATCCCTGACTGTATGTATTTTTTGTGTATATCTTTTATATAACGGCCGTATAACTTTTGTAGACCAAAATATCTGTATATGTGGTATGTACTATGTATAGTCAATAACTTTATATATACATAAATGTGTAATTTTAATGTACTACTTAAAAAACAAACATGTATGAACCAAAACTATATTTAAACTAAATAAAAAAAAATATAATTAATTAATTAATTAAAAAACTATTAAAACTCTATTTGTAATTGTTTATTTTCCTTTTCTAAATTTCTACCTTTAATACTCTCCCCTCTCTCTCTCTCTCCGTCTTTGTATGGTTTGGTATGGTTTGCTTTCTTAACTGTTTTTATATTATTTCCCCCTCAAATGTAGGGCTTTGTATGGAACAGTCATTACTCCTGTATTATTTTTAATATAAAACCACAAAAAGAAAGCCTTAATTGTGTATACATATGATTTTAACAGGCTAATTCACTTCCATACATATATCTTTAGTTGGAAGTGGACTTTAACAAGTAATGCTAAATACATAAACGATTGCAAAAGTTACGAAAATGATTCCCGGTGAAGCCTGTTCTATATAAAGCCAAACTAAAGTTTCGTTTACATGTGCTATTTGTGTTTTTGTTTAAATATTCATATCAAACACTTCCCTTCAAGGCTATAAATGTTATAATTTTTTTTTTTAAATATAAGGTGTAGTAAAAAAAATCCATTATTCCCCTACATTTAATGTAGGAGAGTTCCATTTAAACTACAAGATCCACTGGTATTCAATATTTATGCTGCGATCAAATTCATACATACATAACTGTCAAAGATTAAATCTTCTGAAGACAACAAACGCTTCCAAATTTGTCGAATAGTAAGGGAATTATGTTCCATATCCTGAGCCAGAACACACATCGATAGAGCGACTCCCCCAAAGCTACAGTGGTGGCCTTATAATTAGAAACGCTGTTTCTGGAACAGAGTTCTCTGGAGTGACGAATCTAAGTTTAATTTGTCCCAATCTGATGGAAAAACGTATGTAAGACGTCCTTCAAACAAAGTGAAACAGTGAAAACTGTTAAACGAATTAACAAACATACATGTTGCTAAGTCGTATCTAATTATAAGGCCACCACTGTACGTGAGCTGATTTGAAATATTGTGCTGGCACCAAATTTTCAATAACCTGATGCAAACTATTGCAATTAATTTCATTGACGACTACTTTTATTATAGCTTCGACTATACGTAGTATTGTACAACTCTCAATATAGGATAATATGTATACGCCAATATTTTCTTTGACAAATCCCAGGATGATGGAATGTTGTCCGGGAATAGTAAGGCTAACTGTTTGCCTTGTACTTAACACTCCTCCTGAGATGTATTAACGAAGCCCAGATTCCAAGTATGTGTTCTGATGATTCATTTTCCATGTTACAGAATCCACTCGGTCAGAAGGGCGGTTAATATTTCAAGCTTCTTCCGGATAATTTGATGCATGAATTAAATTCCTTCTCATAATAGTTATCTAAGAACAGTTTTGATTGTTTCAAACCCATCTGGAGTCACCATCTTATTATTTGCCATGTATACTCTGTCTATCATAGCTTTCCACTATACAAACAGATCCTGTTATTTCTATAGAGAGGCAAAAGAGAAGAACCTTCGCATTTTTGCATAGGACGGCTGCTTTAACTATGCTGAATAAAGCTTTCAATTTCATGCAAAATTATGGATTTCATTTAACTACACCTCTTCCTTTAATCCGAAATTGAATTCGACAATTATTTATAAATTTATTAAAATGTTAGTCTTAACAGTTTTGAGCTACTTTGATACATTATGGAACTAATAATACTTTAAGAATATTCCTCCAAAAACTTCTTCTACATTATTTTCGTTAATCATTTAAAAATGTTCACATTCACTTCGTTCGATTTCTAAATTATTCTAAATATTTGATTTGTTTTTATATTTGAAATAATTTTTTTAAGCATATTTCTTAAACAAATTAAATGAAAATCGAATCATTAATTAGTAATTATCCTTTTTAACATCCTTCAATCATTACATACAAAAAATAAAAACCAAACTTCTACAAATATTTAAACAAAAACAATAGAATTGGCTTTAAAACAGAAACAACAGCATCAGCAACAACAACAGCGTTTAAAATCGTTATCACGAACACCAAGCCAAGATCAACAATATCATTACCATCACGCTCAAGTTCATCAACAACCTAAACAGCATATAATAGCTACTCTGCCACAGAATTCTGAACAACAACAGCATCAACATCAGCAGCAACAACAACAACAACATCAACATATAACAAACTCACCTGTACGCCCCAAAATGTTATATTCCAGCAATTGGCAATTATTAAGACAACATACCACCACACAATCTCTAGACAATTCCGATTTACTAACAAATACCATTGGTGGTGTTAAAAATCAAGGTAATCTGTTTGTGTGTTCTCTAATCAATTAATTAAATATGAATTTAATTTAAATCTACCCCCCCCCCCCTCACTTCGGCATTCATTCACTTTTTAAGAATTTTCATCAAGCTTAATGGCCAGACGTTGTTCAGTACCGGTTGCTGGTTTAAACTATCAGAGGCAAAAACTATCATCACAATCACCCTTAAGTACTGTAAGTGATCATCATCATCATCATAGTGTTAGTGATTCCTTAAGTAGACGTACTTCCTTAGCTATGGATCCAAATGAAAGCTTTTTACCCGAAACTAAACGTCGTGTACGCATGATAAATAGACATTAAATACGTAACGGTATTTTCATTTGATTTGTATGTTGTAGTTTACATTATAAAAGTTTTTTTTTACAGAAAGTTTCTGTTTATTTGTAAGGAGGCAAAGAGGAATGGTACTTGCCTTCCAGATACTTTGAAATTTATTTTGCTTTCTAATTCGCAATTGTCAACTTTAATGAATTTCATTCAAATTAATTGAATTTCCTTACAAAAATATCACTGTGAAGCCATGAAAGAAAGTTTTTAAAAGAAAGAAATTTGCAGAAAGAAAAATTGTATAATGCGAACCAAAACATATTAAAGTTTTTTTTTAAATAAAATTTCTGAAAACTATTTTAAGATATAAACTATGAAATAGAAAACAGAAAGCAAAAGTCTTCTAATTTTTAAATAATAATTCTCAAAAACGAGGTTAATATTTACAATTCAATGTAGTCTGATTTTTAAGCCTGTATACCACTGCAATTGCCTTTTTCCGTGTCAAATAGATCCATACTAGACGTACATATAAATGATGAAACGTAGTTCATTTACTTTCCTTTGGCTAAATCTGGCCGTTAAAGCAATTGTTTCCTTCAGAAACATTTGAATTGTTGACAGTATGGATCTGAAATAAAAGCATGGAGAGATACATAGCAATTAAGAAACCGTATTACCCTATACACAGCACTCTTCCTCAATTTTAGGCAGGTCATTGCTTGCACCAGCACAACTGTGGGGGAAAACCTTTTTCATTGTCAAACCTAGCTGAACTACAGTATACACCAAGCCACATGCACAATAAAACTTTCCTCTTCTTCGATCCTAGCTGGGTCACGTTTGTCTAGGCTCACTGTTAATCAAGCACAGCCGGTTTCACATGACATTGTTAAAAAATTAATAAAATTCTGGGTTTAGGGGTTTTTGTTTTTAGTGAATTTGCGTGGCCACTTAATATTAAACTTCTTATTGTTGGCAGTTTTATTCAAGTACAACCTAATGGGATCTTTTTGGTAATATTTAGCTTTTAAGCTATTTTAATTAGTTTTTTCACTTAAATTCCACAATTGGGGTAAATTCTAACCTAAAATATTTTGAGAGAACAATTAAAATTTGTTTATTCTCCTGTTTACAAAATAAAACAAATGTATTTTTAATTATAAAACAATTTTACAAAAAAGTAGTAATTTTTTATTCGTAATTTAAAAAAAAAAAAGTAAATGTTTAGATATGTATGTATGTATGCATTAAATTAGATTTTTTGTGCGTTTTGCGGTTATTTTAAATAAATGATAGGATAAGTTTATATGGTTCTTAAATGAGTAGGGTAATTGTATTTTTATTCTTTTTGATTTTTAAAAAAATAAAATAGAAATGAATAATTAAATTAAATTATTAATTTAAATTAAAAATTAAGTTTAATATATTTATAACTATATGTTGTTGTCTTATAAAGTAAATACATATTTATTAAAACATTATTTACATTTTTCAGATTATTATTAATTAAAAATTAATTAATTTATTATTAAAAAAATACATAAAAACAAAATTACAAAATATTTGTAAGTAAGTGGTGTTTGTTTGCTATTACTTGATAAAAAGAAAAAAACATACGTACGTTAGCAATATTAATATTTTCATTAAAATATTTTTTCCTCAATTTAATACACACAAATTATTAATTTTGTTAAGAAATTTTAATTAAATATAATACGATTTAATTATATTAAAATATTATTAAACTATTTAAACAAATTTAAGGCAAGATTAATGTTGTTGTCAAAACATATTCATACTTTTCATGTGTACACAATATATGTATATGTATGTATGTATATCGTATTAAATAAATAAATATCTTTACAAATCGTTATAAATATTTCCTTTAACGAATGGAAGACATTCTAATAAAAAAACTATTTTAGTTTTAATATTTAAAAAATGGCCTTATAATACAACTCGTCACGAAATAATGAAATTAAATTGCTATTGGAAATGAAGGTTAAATGAAACTGTAACAGGGGAGGGCCTTCATATAATAAAATAGCAACTGAAGTTATTAAATTTAAACAAAAAAAAAATCAACTATTATAAAATTAGGCCATTCCAAAACACATTAGGTTAGAAAAACTCATGACCTTTGATATCCATGATTTTAGTATTTCTTTATTTCCATTTTCAAAAAAGTTTTTCCTTCTTCCACAGAAAAAAATATTGAAATCTCATAACTTCTAAATAATTTTCAGAATAATACGTAGTCATTTGCAGCCTTTACTAAAAAGGTGGGTGTTGTTCAAACAAAATGATTTTTACTGAGAGTTTCATGCAGCAAAGCTACCATACAACACTCTTTAACGACAAAATGTTATATCTGCCAATAGCTTCTAGTTTGTCTGAAGAACGTTTGTCTAACGTAATGTTAGCTTTGTTGAAGTTGATCCACACGAAATATAAAATTAAATCAATGCAATCGGAAAGTTCTTCGTAAAAAAATAATTTCTCTTGCTTTCAAGAAAAGAGGCGTCAAAATATAAACAAAAAAATGTGTACCGACCGACAAATATTTCGTTTGAACAACACACAGCTAAACTTTAAAACTGTTATTCTTTTGCTTTCTTTAAATTAATTGTGAAATCGAAAAGTCTTTTATACTACTATACTCAAAGAGAAAGTATTTAAGGCCTTTTGTGTTTTCAAGTCTAATTAACTTAACGAATAACATGTAAAAAAAATTAAATTACAATAACTAACTACAATACAATAACTAACTAGCTATCTAACTAATGAACTACATACCTAGCTAACAGGCTAACTAAGTTCATTGCCTTCGTATAGACTCTCACAACTGTCTAGCAGACGTAAAACTGGCGATATATCGTAGGGATACAATTGTCGCGCTACCAGTCGAGATATTTGTGAACGTAAACGTATTAGCACACTCATTGCATCGTCCAAGGTCGATGAACCCATGCCGAAATCGTGACAACTTTGTACAAACATTGACCAATTCATGCGTATGTATTTGAGAAAACGCAATAGATACAAAAGGAAACAAGTCTCATTGCTAACCAATAGATCCAACAATAAGTCCGAACTATTTGATATCATTTTTAGGAACTCCAGATATGTATAGACAGGATTAAGCATAGATACTAACTCGGGAAATGCATTATTCCGAAACGAAATGCCAGCAGTGACGTCCAGCGTACATACCATGGCTTCAATTAGATGATCATCTTGATCGTCGAACAGATGTATAAGTATCTTACTAAAATGACATTCGGGATGGAATTCAAGTGTGTGTTTAATGAACTCTTCCAATTTGCGCAAAACATCACGTATGGATCTTTCGATAAGCACCATATCTTGTATGGCATCATAGTCTGTGGAATCGATTGAGGAATCCGAAGAATCACTACGTATTTCTTTTACCGTTACCGCTATAGATTTCAGCACCAAAAGCACTATTTTTTGCAATATAGTCTTATCCATCTCAATGACATCATTTGAGTTTAAAGGATTTTCTGTAGCATCATTAAAATGACCAAACTGGTGTTGCAACGTATTTAGAGCATAATTAACCGGCTTCCGTTTGAAACCTATAAGACCCACTATGTTTTCAGGTTGCCTACGAGGTAGAGATTCTAGTATGCTGTTATCCTTTACATGTCTCACAATTTGATGGGCCAGCTTACACGTCTCATCGGGTAGCATATCTTGCAAAGCCAATGTGGAGCCATAGCACAAGGCCTCATTGAATAGGCACAACATTTGTTTATACACCGTACATGATAGGTTTTGATTTAAAAGCGATTCAAACTTATCCAATTGGGCATAGAAAGGTGAAGTTTCCACAATAGGCAGATTGGCTTTTACTCTTATGATATTCTCCCACAATTGCAGAAAGTTTAATATACAATTTTCGGCATTTTCAACTTCTAAATGATTGGCAATCAGGGATGACATATTTTTTACCAGTGCCGGCCACTTGTTTTCGAGTATTTTAATGGTTTTACACTTGAGGTGTGTCGTATCAAAACTTTCCGAATCGATTAATGTGATTAAATGACAGCCCTGCTGGGCCATGGGACCCATGGGCGTATGATGTGACGCTAAATGATGTTGTGGTACTTGAAAGGCTGGATTTGTTAAATTATAATGTTGATTGCTGGTGGAATTGTGATTATAATGCGTTGATGCTGATGTAGAAGACGACGGACCATCCAGGCTCTCATTAGAACGATAGTGTACGGCAAAGTAATTCGATTCTAAAGTAGGTTGTTGAGCTCGAAAATGTAAATAACCTAAATTTACTTCCTCCACTGCTGTGCTACTACCGGCAGCATCATCGTTTATGGACTGGCTATCCGCGATTTCTTCGTCCAGTGGATGCAAGTCTATATCCTTCCATTCTACTATTCTTTTAATAATTTCCAAACTGAAGTGAATTTTCTGTACAGCTTTATGATCTAGACGATCGAAATTAAAGAGGTTGTCCACCAACTTTTTAAGCCAATCATATACAAGTTTTTTAAGCCAATCATCGTTCATTTCCTGTTTGGCTATTACCAAAAACGAAGCCAACACGCGACCAGCCAGAAATTGCACAAAGGCATTATTGTAGGCAGATAAAACAATTATTTCATCAATTAAATTATGGTCATTACGTATCAAAGCATCACAGACATCCATTATACGTGCACATATAAAACCCTTTGAATTCTGTTTTAAATAGATGTCAAACAGAAGTTGTAGATTCGATAGGAATTGCAATAACTTATTGGTGGGCCATTCACTTAAATTGGCCACCCTTTTCTGGCCATTTGCATCCAGGGAATAGTGCGACTGAAAGGGTTTCATTAACTTGCGCTCTGAAACACCACAAAGACATTGTTTATTTAAGGATTCCTCAAACTCACGCATATCCTGCGAAGCGGCTATTTCGTCTAAGTGTTGTTGTTGGTGGTGATGATGAACAGAACTAGATGGTGCTGTTAAATTGGGATTCATATGCAAAATGTGCCTTTGTTTGCTACAATTTATGTTTGCTGTTATTGGCGGATTATTGAGTGGTAATAAATCTGGTAAACTACTGCGATCCACTTCATCACTGGATATTATAGAGGTGGAATTACAATTTGTTTTTATACTCGAAGACATAAGATCGTCTTCACTGTGATGAAGGTGATGGTGTTGATGTTGAAGTTGGTAATGCTGATGTCCATTACCATTTGTTAAGGGCAAGATATGGTTTAAATTTTGTACATTTAACAGTTGCGTTAAAGAGGCTGCTCTAGATGATGAAGGCGTAGAACTTGGCGAAGTGTCTGTAGAACATGAAGACGAGGGAGCGGTTATGGAGTGTGATGATGATGATGCTGATGACAAGGGCGAGGCTTTATTTTTCCCTTCAACAGCATCTATGATGTCAGGTGGTGGTGGCAATCCTGCTGTTGCTACTGTAGAGGAGGAAATCTTACTTTTGTTATTAGGAGATGTTTTAACTTTTTCTATTTTTTGTCTTTTTGTTTGTGGCTGCTCCGTGATGTTGGCATTGCTATTTATAATACAGTTGGAATTTAAATTGCTTGTATTATGTATGATGCTGCTTTTGTTATTGTTATGCAAACTTGACGTTGAAGAGGACATGCCACCACCATTCGTTATACCAAACACTTTATCCTGCTGTCTATGGTTTTGGTCCGGTGAAGAAGACATATTGTTTACGAGCGTTTCTGTTGCTTTTTAACTTTGAACAGATATTATTAAGAAACTTTTCCACACCTTTAAAGTGTATTATTTTAATCTGCAACAGAGGAATGTTAGACAAAAATATATAAGCACACCTTCAAAATACATACATTTTTTAAGTTTCTTCAAGTTTTTTTTCAAAATTTATTTATTGAGCAACGCTTTACAGCTTCTTTACGATTGTGTGTAGAAGAAGCAACTCTACTATGATGCCATTGGACAAAAGATGCTACCGTGCTACGCATTCACAAGGTTACGTGTGCATTTTGCTTAGGCGGAGTTACTTTAAGGTAGCACTTTGGTATATTCACACATTTTATCACGATTTTCTCATATATTTCCAGTTGTTTCATGGATTTTTATAGGAAAATATTTTTATTCACTCGTTTATCTTTATTATTATTTACCTTTTACAGTGACACTAACACTATTTTTGTTTTTGATTGTTTTTCTATATTATTCTGGCCAGTATTTGTTGTTTCTACACATTTCTTGTACCAAAAACATTTCCGTTTGCGAACGTAAACGAGTTCCCTTAAATGAATATATTTTTATTAGAATTTTAAGCACTTTTATTAAATTTTTGGCTGCAGTTTTAATTTGTTAAATAAAGGAAAAAGCAGTAGAATTTTTTACTTGATTTTCGACTTCTTAATTACACACATTACGCGTCGCCATCTTGCTTTGTTTTTGCCCTACTTGACATTTACAGAGTTGCATTTGAAGTATACTTGAACTTGGCAGTACCGTTATGCGGTTTGAGATTTAATTGGGGGTTATAAAATTTTTATATACAATTTTCGTTGAATCCGCTAATCGAGGTAAATTAACCTTATTCTGTTCCTAAACCTAATGGCATTATCGACGTGCCGTTTATGCCGTACCTCCTTTTGGAGTAACGGTATAGTGGTGAATTTCATTTTTTCCACCAAATTTTTTGCGAGCATATTGGACAAAATATAAAAGAAAGAAATTATTCAAAACTTCATTTACAAAATAATTTATATTTAGTTATTTTGTATGCAGTATTCTTTAGAATTTTTAATAGAATGACACAATTTGGCAACACTATTCGTTCACTGAGTGTACTTTTTCAGTGTTTCCTAACGGAGAATAATTTATCCTTAATCCAAGCACAAACCATACCGTTGGTAATACAGTTCGTATACTAATCAGGCATGTCGGTGAATGTCTCCACTAACAGAGGTGAAAATTGCTTATTCTAGACACGCACATTTCAAATCAGGATATACAGTACATGGATATATGGTAATTCTGTACAATTTCGAATAACGGCACTTTGGTAAGCTTCGATTTTATTCACCACATCTGACAAATTCACCATACTTTGCAAAAACTCACCACATCTGAAATTCACCACAACAACAAAATTCAACACACTTAAAAAATTAACTTTTATAATTCCGTCGGTCCGTCCCTCCAAGAACGACAGCAGCAACAACAACAAACACAACCCACATTACACAACCATTCCTTTTATCCCTTTTGCAAATATCTCCCCTCCCCCTCCACAATAAAACGCAGCTACAGAAACAACAACACCACACACACACTCCTATTATTTGTATTTTCATTTTGATTGACCTGGGGTTGAACCGTGGCCTTTCGCGTCTTCTAACCAGCTACTACTACCTTATTAGACAGACAGACATAATGTTTATCAAACAAACAGGGGCGTTTAATTTTTACTTACTTACCGGAATGTAAAAAGAATGTGTGAAGTAGAAAAGAACATTTATTTTTTGAACGAATAAACAAAAACGAATTTTTCACCAGTGTTGCCAGGAAGAAAATTTATAGCATTGCGTTGAACGTGTTGCTAATGCATTAATAGTTGAAAAGCGCAAGACATAAAAGAAATATGTAATAATAAAAAAGCATAGCGGGGGTTGAAGGTATTTCTGAAATGAAAAATACTGACAAAGTACAAAAGTTCTGAATTTTTCAACACTGAACACATTTCACCTCACCAACTGAGGAAGGGCCCCTCTCAGCAAAACTAACCAGATTCTTTACAAAGAGGGAACTATCTCACGCCGCTTTTATGATGTCAGAACGTGAAACCCAGGGGATTGCTCGACAGGCCTCTTCTGAGTCTTTCAGTGAATCTACCTCCCTCCCTCCTTTAATTTTTTCGAGTAACAGACAAGACAGCCAGCCTCATTTCTGTTTTAGTTTAAGTGTTTCTTGGGATTTCAGGTGCTGCCGTATAAGGTTCTAAACTTAGGCGTTTTTAAAAATTAAATAAGAATTTTTTATTTGTGGCGTTTATTTTATGCGTTTTTAAGAATTATGTGATAAATGGAAAACAAAAATCGCTTATTTGGGATAGAAAAGGTTTCGTTTAGTTTAGATTTATAATCTTTGTTCAAAATTGACTCATTAAAAATAAAATAATTAATAGAAATTAAATTCTTTAACGGTTTCCTGACGATTTTATCCATAAAAACATATTTTATTAAGCGACAGGTGGTAGTTAACGCTTTTTACGATAAAATTTTATGGACAGCACTGTTCACTTTTGTTTTTCATTTGACATTGAAGTGGTATGTTCAAAGTCGCTGGAATATTTCATATTTTAAATACAAAATTACAATTTCAATTAAAATATCTCACCATATTGAGAGCGTACGCTGTCAAGTAATAACTGTTTTAATCGTATATATTTTTTTTAAACTTTTGTGTACTTATTTTTGTAATAAAAGATTCGAAATAAATTAGCATAAAAACAACAATGGCTGGCCCACTACCTTTACTAACCACGGAAGCAGTTTACAAGAAATTGCAGGAATACTATCAAGCCAACGGCAATAAAATTAACATTAAAGAGTTATTTGCCCAAGATGCTGACCGTTTCAAGAAATTTAGGTATGTATCCAAAGAATAAATTTGTTGTGTGAAATAAAAAAAAACAGTGTCTATTAGATAGAAAGTGCCCTCCCTAACCCCATTACAGATGAGCATCCCCAGTGTAGTAAATGACATAGATAAAGTGGCAGTGGTATACCTACCGGTCTTTTTTCTCTCTCGGTTGTAATTTTAATTGCTGTTATAATCTTATCATTTATTTAATCAGTGTTAGTTAGAATAGGGATTAAATAAATAATATTTGTTTGATTGTTTGTTTATTTGACCAAAGGTTGTAAATGAGAGCATGTAATTTAACAAAATTGAATTTCAAATTATTTTAGGGGTTACTGTCAAGGTCATATTAAATATTTTATTTCTTTCCCACTATTAATTATATCATATGGTGCTGTGGTATATTGACAACCGAACTGTATAAAATCTTTTTTTTTTATTAATTTGTGTATACCCATAAAATAAAAACGAAAGGAAAATTACTTTCACATATGTGTATACAATTTTTCGTGTCCTTTGCTCATGATCAACAAAAAATTAACAACCATGGCTACTACATACCCACTTACTGGGTTATTAGTTACATATGAGACTTTCACTTTCTATTAAGTAAACGAACAAGTTCATATTTTATACACACATATTCATTCATACAAACGCAAAGATATGTAAATTCGTGTAAAAATATATACGTTCGATTGAATATACATATTATTAACAAAACTACATTTACTACATTTTTATCGATAAAATTTTAATGGTATCGTTGCCCCTAGCATTTATAAATAAATCGTTATTTTTTGTAACGGTTTATTTATTATTGATCCTTTAATTAAAATCTGGGTATGGCAACTTTAAATTAGTTGATAGTTTTGCCGTTTAGAGCTATAATTTAAGCGATTTTATACACTGTAAGAAACGAAATACGTCAAATTCATTAATTATGCACATAAAATATTCAAAACCATTTGGAAAAATATCGACCAATTTAAAAATTCTTCATATTGTACAGCAATAACTACAAAAACAGCTTGTGTGTGTGTATAATTAATTAAGGAAAAATGCAAAAAGACTAAAAATAGTATTGAAAGATGACGTACAACATAGTCAGTCATAAAATAATTTTCTTGAATGTTTGCCATTTATTTATTTGGCTTAGTTTGTCTTATTTTAAATTGTACTGCTTTTGAAAGCCGGCCGGCAATAAGATTTGTTTTATAATTTAATTCTAATATCTATATAATAATATAATTAAAGAGGATTAGCTATGAGGCCATCAGCTCTACAGCACAATAAATAAACGATTTAATCACAAAAAGTACAAACACAATTTGAAGCACAGGGAGATTTTTACCATCTTGAAGGTTGCTGGGATCGTAGCGAGTGATTCTTTGGAATCTATCTGCCTCTACTAAGGTCTGAGACATAGTGGTATGCTAGGGAACAAGATGGCAAATGCTTTTGCTAAGTTAGTTTAACTTTCTGAGGATGATTTGATAGTTGGTCCTAATCTTATAATGTCTTACCTCTACGGTCTTATCGAAAGATGGGTTAGAGAGGAAGATCACAAATGGTGAGAAAATAGATTGAGTGGTTACATGTCTAGGCGTATTTCGCCATCTTGATTAATTATTGAACTTACAAATGAAGGGCTATCATGGGAGATTGTTTAACATTATCAGCAATAAACAATAGCAATAGCTGCAATAACAAATACTAAAGAGTAATTTGAAAGTGTGTTGAAGCGTTTTATGTTCTTATTGAAGATTTTACTCACTCTGTATTTCAGCCTACGCGTTCCAACTCCCAAGGATGGCGATATTTTGATTGATTACTCGAAAAACCGTATTACTCCAGAAGTATGGAATCTTCTCTTGGAGTTGGCCAAAGTTCGACGTGTTGCAGAGGCTCGTGATGCCATGATGTCCGGTGCACCAATTAATATCACTGAAAACCGAGCTGTTCTTCATATAGCTTTACGTAATCGTGGCGATAAAGAAATATTGGTTGATTCCAAAAATGTTATGCCCGATGTACGTGCCGAATTGACCCATATGAAAGAGTTTACCAATCAGGTAATTTCCGGTGTTTGGCGTGGTTTTACCGGCAAACAAATCACCGATGTTGTAAACATTGGTATTGGTGGCTCGGATTTGGGACCTCTTATGGTCACTGAAGCCTTGAAGCCTTACTGCAAGGGCTTACATTCACATTTCGTATCGAATATTGATGGCACCCACATGGCTGAGGTTTTGAAGAAGGTGAACTATGAAACCACTTTATTCATTATTGCTTCAAAGACTTTCACTACCCAAGAGACTATTACCAATGCCACATCGGCCAAGAATTGGTTGTTGGAACAAACCAAAGATGTAAGTTTTGCTGCTTGATTTGTTTAATTTTTTTTTTAGAACTTTATAATTGAGAAATTTGTTTTTTACCTTTCAGCCTTCTGCTGTTGCCAAACATTTTGTAGCCTTGTCTACCAACAAGGCTAAGGTTACTGAATTCGGTATTGATAGCAAGAATATGTTTGGTTTCTGGGATTGGGTTGGTGGCCGCTACTCCTTGTGGTCAGCTATTGGCCTTTCCATTTGCTTATCGATTGGCTTTGAAAACTTTGAACAACTTTTGGAAGGTGCTCATTTCATGGACAATCACTTTAAAACTGCACCTTTTGAAAAGAATGTAAGTTTATTGAAATTATTTTTATGAGAGAGACAAGAAAAATTGATTTTTTTTATGAATTTCTTACTTTTTAGGCTCCCGTTATTTTAGCTCTTTTGGGCATTTGGTATTCAAATTTCTATAATGCTGAAACTCACGCCTTACTGCCCTATGACCAATATTTGCATCGTTTTGCTGCCTATTTCCAACAAGGCGATATGGAAAGTAATGGTAAATTTGTTACTAAAACCGGTTCAAAGGTGGTAGATTATAACACAGGACCAATTGTTTGGGGTGAACCTGGTACAAATGGCCAACATGCTTTCTACCAACTAATTCATCAGGGTACACGTTTGATTCCATGCGATTTTATAGCTCCTGCAGAGACACACAATCCTATTGCTGGTGGCGTTCACCACAAAATTTTATTGGCCAACTTTTTAGCTCAAACTGAAGCTTTAATGGCTGGCAAAACCACCGAACAAGCTAAAGCTGAATTGGTCAAATCGGGCTTATCAGGTGAAAAATTGGAACAATTATTGCCCCACAAAGTATTCCCTGGTAATCGTCCCACCAACTCGATTGTAGTGAAAAAAGTAACACCATTTACTTTGGGCGCTTTAATTGGTGAGTTTTAATATTTCTAATCAAATCCTTTAGGCAACTTTACTAAAACATTTCTGTTTTTTTTAGCTATGTATGAGCACAAGATCTTTACCCAAGGTATTATTTGGGACATCAACTCCTTCGATCAGTGGGGCGTTGAGTTGGGCAAACAATTGGCCAAGGCTATTGAACCTGAATTGGCCAACAAGGATGTCGTCACTAGCCACGATGCCTCCACCAATGGTCTTATTAATTTCATTAAATCGAATTGGTCTTAAACATTTCCTACAATCACTCACTATCTTATAAAACAAACAAACAAACAAACTATTTAAGAAAACACGCGCACTTAAGCCACATTTCGTCTAATTCTTAAACGTATGCCTAGGGAGCATCTACAATATAATAGAAATGTATTTAAACGGTTACGTGCAATTTATATAATTTTTTACAACATTTCCACGAAACAAACCAACCTACCTGCCTATCTATCTACCTACCAGCAAGAAAGAAAAACATCACAAACTATTTACAATGAAGAGAAATGCTTTTACCTGAAACGTTACATCATTATTTTTAGAAAAATAATTAAAATATTGTATTAAACAATCAACTCTAAATTCCTTTTATGTTTAAATATTGGTATAAATCTCACTAAATATATACAAAAAAAAAATAAAAACAAATACTTAGTAATTATGTAAAAAATACAATAAAAATTGGCTTAAAGTATTTAAAATTTAGTTGGAAAATATGCAAAAACCAAAAGAAAAAAAAAACTATTTTGAGATTGTTAAACTATTGTTGTCGTATGTTTACTTCATCAATTTATAAGCATCAAAGGCATTATTAATTGAAACAGATAATAGAAAAAAAATAAAGCATATTTGTTAGATGTTACAAAAAATAAAATGTATCGGATTTTATTTAGATTTTTAAAGCTTTTTTGTTTGAAACAAGCTTCTTTACGGGAACTACTTACAATAAAGGTATTTATTTATATATTTTTCAAATTTAACTTATAGGCTAGGATGGGACAAAATGTATTTCATATACATATGTATGTATAAGGTTACATTTCCTCATCATCATCATCGTCATCATCATCCTCGTCAAGTTCCATATTTTCATCACCTTCTTTTTCTTCATCCTCCTCGCCCTCTTCCCATTCATCATCTGAAGATGATTTATTGACAGCTTCATCTAAATCTGAATTTGATGAATCTAAGGTATTTACAAAATAATAAATAATTAGTGAAACTCATTTTAAAAATGTATCGAATGTGCGTACCATCATTGTCTTCAAATACTAAAACATTATCACTATTCAGATTATCGTTCTCTTGCTCAGCATTGCGTTTTATTTGACTAACCAACAATTGTAGACGGCCGCTAAGTCTAAGGGATTAAAAATAATACGCTTTCAGTTAAATGTTATAAAATGTTTAAAAATTAGATAAGTATTCAATAATAAAATTAAAATGGTTACAGAAGGACAAGAAAAGATGGTAAGCTGTAGAAATTATACTAGAAATCCGAAAAGAGGACAACTCCCCAAGTCTATCTGAGAGACTATGATCAAGAATCTTGAATCTGCACACTAGGTCACTAACACAGTATGTGCTCAACAGGCTCTGGTTCCCTCACATTATTATATATCCTGCAGAAAGAAAGCATGTCACTGTCCCTCATATTAGTCCTTGCTCTCAAGACACCATATTTAGTTTTTAAAGAACTTAAGATTGCGTCCCCAGATTATAGAACGATTGAACTGGACCCAGGAAGCCAGAAACTAGATATTGCTCTAAGCCCACATTTGCCACTTAAAAATGATTTGTAACTCACTTGGACAGTTCCTTTAAACAATTGGCACGATGTTCAATTATACCAATGCAGGGACCAAATTTATTCAGTAAATCGTCAGCTCCCAAAGCCATCAATTGACTGGAATGAGTTTGCGCCAAAATCTTTAGCCAATTCATAGCGAATTCCACACTAAAAAAACAAGTAAAAATTATAAAAACTAAACTTATTTTTCAATGTATTCCTCCTGCAATACTTACTTGGCATGTTTCTTTTGCATAAGCAAAGTTAATTCATTAACCAAAGTACCCACATATTGCACGGGCAGTTTTTGTAAGGTCAGTTGTATAGTTTTAATATCTTTTGTACATAGAACTGAACGCAATAAACTGGAATTTAATATTTTAAAAATGTAATGAAAATTTTAAAGAAATAAATACGATGCAATCGACTTACTTTGCATCTTTACTGTGCAGCGATTGTACCAGCAATTGCACTTTACTTTGTGATTGAGGCACCACTTTACCTTCGGGAGCATTTAGATTTAAATTCTGCAGTCTTGATTCCATGGGCAGATCTATTGAGGTAATTTTTTTCTTCGACACCGTTATTGCCGACTTATAATCTACATTTTTGCTATTGATGATAGGTGTTAAAGTTTTCGATGCAGCATCTGAGTTTTTATCTTTTTTGCCACCTAATTTATCTTTCAGTAGACTTTTGGGATCCTTTCTTACTAAAACTTGTAGTTTTTCATTGAAATTCGGCTTTAGCTGTTCAAATACCAAAAAGTGTTTGTCGCCATAAGCAAAAAGTAAACCACCCGGCTTGGCTGCATGCTGTAATGAAGAAGCTATGGCTGTTATAGGTTCTATAACGGTGGCACTATCCGAAGCAATGCTTATGGTCAGTTTTGGTTTTATGGGTTTATCGGCTTTAATGCTGTAGATGTTAAGAAAGTGATATTAATTACTTATAAAAAAAAGTTGTAATACGTTGATTGGTTGCTTACTCACCTAGTTAAATCTATAACGTAAACATGTATGACACCACTTCGTGTGACACTGGACACTTTCAAGGTATTGTCCTCTTCTTGCAATTGACAGCTTAGACAATGGGCTATATCCTCCATTAGAAGTGTACAAGATGCTGGCTTATTGCGACCTTTTTTACCAATTTTCCACATACAGATAATACGTTCCATGCGTGAAGTAGTCAAGGCATATTCTATTTTATCATTGACCACAAAGTGTTCCATAAAATTGATTTCCGATGTGTGGCCAGTAAATGTTTGCAATAGTTCTTGTGTTTCTACAGAATATACTTTGATGAGGCGGGAACCCACTACCAGAGATTGGGATACTGGCATGTAGGCTATACTGTAAGGTTTCTCAGGACCCACAGACCAGGAGGATAATTGTTTTTCTTCCGCTATAGACCACATAATAACTTGACAATCTTCACCACAAGTAAAAAGTCTACCCTCTGTGTCACGTACAATGGATGTGATTTTACCATTATGGCCCTCTCCTTTTAGATTACGTTCAATCTTTGGAGAGTTGGAACAAAAATTATTTGGTTTTCATTTAAAATAGAGGAAAAGCTCACCTTGGCTTCAGCATAGGAATACAATGATACTTGGCCTTTACTGGTACCTAAAGCAACGTATAAACTTTCCTTAGCGTTTGACGACTTTCTTTGTTTCTTTTGCTATTTGTAAGAAATTATTTAAGAATTAAATTCGCATTATTCCAAAGGAAACTTGTGTACCTTTTTGTCCAATGTCTCTGAGCCGGAGGTCACAGATATCCATACTAGAGCCGAGCAGGGTCCAGACAAATGTAAATTTGGTGTATATTCTTGCTTTAATTCATTTGTATCTGTATCCCATATCCTTAGTATACCCTGGTCATTGATGAAGGCAAATAGTTTACCATCGGGCGAAAATCCCAACACGTGCTGTGCTCCTAAAGCCATCTCTGAGTGAGTGAGAGTGTGTTTATAATAAAAGTCTTGCTGTCAGTTAACAAAACAAATGAGTTGACAACAGGGTGTGCAAAAAATTAATAACATACATTAATACACTGCTTTACAAAATAAGTCGTAAAGATTTTTTTATATTATGCCTTATCATGTCACCTGGTGTAACGCACTTTTACCTCTAAAATGCGGGATACAGATAAAAAACCAGCAATAACAATATTAACGGATTTTTTTCTACTATACCTTATAAATGAAAAACTAATTATAAAAACTCTCTTTCTCATAATAAAGGTTCAAACGTATTTTTAAAATACATTTTTTACACTGGCTGTTTCATAAATAATATAAATAAATAAATTTAAAAACATTTTCGAATCACCTCGTCACATTTGTTTTCTCTCATTTGGTATATACGAAAGAAAATATTTTTCACCCGTAGCGCCTTTTGTCTGCACAAAGTTCTTTTTTTCCTTGTTTTGCTAAAATGACCATGACTGCACGAGAAAAAAGTTTGCTAGGATCGGCAGACCATGAATGGACGGTTGAAGAAGAAATACAATTATTTTATGCTATGGGCGGTCTCAAGCCGGTAGGTGTTAATAGACACTTTTACATTGCGTGTATAACCGATCGTCTGTCCAGAAGCCTTAATCGTGACTACACCACCGAAAGTATATGGGTTCATTTAAGGAGCATGTTTAACTTGGAAGCCTTAGAAGAATTGGAACCTTTGCCATTTCCCAATGAAGAAAGGGAGTTTTCACTGCCAGAGGCAGAGTTCTCCACGCTTTTGTCGAAAAAACGTGCTGCTAGCGAAGAAAGTAGGCAAAGTTCAGATGGGCCACCCTCTATTATAGCAGTGGTAACAGATTATACCACCAAAGGTATTGAATAATAGTTGTAAAAGCTTGTTGTCATTTTTTTATTTAAACGTTTGTTGCCTTTAGATAAATCCACCACTAACTCACAAACAAAATTATCCTCTATTGGCCTGGTCAGCACAAAAGAATTGGATAAGCGTCTATCAGTCAAGTTAACGGACGCCCCTAAGCGTACACCCAAACGTACACGTGGTTCTATGTCTTTGGAGTCTAGCAGTCCCTCTACCACACCACCGCCTATACAAAGCAATAAACGACGTCGCATTTAATTTACATACAATTCCCCATATAACCCCCTCACCTTTACTACCCCATAAGTTTAAATTAGAATTTCCATGTCTTAATTGTTTTATCTTAACATACAAACTCTTAGATTATAATTTATTTTTTTATTTAAATAAAAATAATACTTAAGTTAAATAGAAATTAATCTTCAAATTCTTGGGAATTATCGTCGTCTTCTTCCAGATTATTGTTTGTTGTTGGTAAGTCAGCCACTACATTCAAACGCTCGAGAAAAGTGGTCAACAAACGCTTATTTATATGATCAGTTTGTGTTGTTTCTCTTACTACATTTGGTTCTAATTCGTTGCCAACATTAAGACGAGGAGTCACCGCATCTAATATTTGTAAGGCCACATCAACATGCTTGGTAGGTTCCTGAACACAGGGCATTTTTTCACTTTCTTCTGAACAACTTAAAAAATGACTCAATTTTAATACGAAAAGGTTGTTTAAATATTACAAATCACAATATTTATAACAGGGTAGTTTAGAATTTTATTTTATGATTCATGTGAAATTAAAGCAAATTACCAGGGTAGTCAATGTTCCAAACTATCGAAAGAAATGTAGTTATTTTATAGTTTTATATGAACATCTTAGGTAAATTCATAAAACAGATGTGGAGGAACAGTTAATTGAGTTAAATCGTGTTTCATTGTAGGTACACACTTTGCAACGCTTTTATTTGAACAGGTACCTGTCACACACACCCTAGTGTATATTATCCTAAAGATACATTCAAAGCAAACGGCTATAATCTTAACAAGTAGTCAATAGCTTAATTATTTTCACTTATTTATATTTTTTCATTTGTGCTTGGGTATTTCCCAAGCATCGTTAGTGGTGTAGTATAAATAAAAATAATAAAATTTCCTCGCATAGTTCATTGAAAGCCAGCAAGCTGTTTAGACGTTTTTATTTTTAAGTGCGTTTTTATTCCATTCCATTGCAGTAGTGAACACTAACCATAATAAGTTACAGTAAAATTTTCAGTCTGGTAATACTGCGCGAAAGAAAAAAATTATCTTAACAAGAATCATACAAGAAAATAATATAAATAAATAATTTAAATACGTATATTGTAAAATAATATCCAAGCTATAGTTAACCATACGCAACAAAGTTAAAATATAGTTAAAATTTACTAGAAAGCATAAAATATTTCCAAAGAAAATAATAAACAAGAAAAAAAGGTCACGAAAACAAAACTGCAGCCAACAAAAACACTAACACACGCACGAATACACCAACAAAACCAAGGGAAAGTTACCATAATACGGATGCAAATAATTAAAGAAATACAAGAAAAATTGCGACACAAACAAACAAAGAAATCTCCATGAATCAAAATAATACCATATAAATATAAGAAAAGAATCTGAGAAAAACACACGAAAGGAAAACTTAAATTGAGCGTTATGGATTATGTTTATTGTGGTGCTGATACCATAGGTCCACCTACAGATGATCTGCTAAGTATGGGATTGTGGAAAAGTAAATTTCAAAGACTCGCTAAATGTGATTTAATGTTATTTTTATAGATGTTTATGATGGTGGTGGCCCACGTACTACTAATCACTATTCGCCTAATTTTGGCGGCTTTAATTTGGGCACCGGTGAGGCGGAGTATATGGAACTGGTGCCTATTTTAGCAGATGGAGGTGAAAATTTTGGTGTCTCAGCAGTAGCTTTCGACGATTACGAAGAGCTGTTATGGATGGGCAATCTAGGGGTATATATTTTTATTATTAACATAAGCGAAAAAATTGTTATTAACTTCGATTTCCTTCTGTTTTAAAGGGTCACGTCACTTCTTATTATAGCAGCAGCCTGCAAAAGTATACCTCCTTTCAGGTGCATCCTTCGGATATTGTGCGCCAAATTACGACAATTGATTCGGGCATTTTGGCATTGACGCAGACCTCTCTTAGGCATCAAATCAGACGCGGTATTCCCAGATTCACACATAAATCGAAAAATATGTCGGAAATGGTGTGCATGCAACAGTTGTCGCCGCAACGTTTAATTCTGGCCGGTTTACAGAACGAAATGATTGATTTCGATTTGATAACTTTAAAAGAAACAATTTTGGTAAGTTGCTATCTATTTTTTACTATAAATTTTAGTTAATTATTCATTTCATTTCAACTCTTGTATTATTTTCCTTTTGGTGACAATTTTTAAATTTTATCCTTTTACTCATATTTATTTATGTTATTAATGTTGCTTTACTTACTTCTATTGCTTTAAAACATAGGAAAACGTCGGCTCAGCTGGTTGCACGGTATTGCGTCAAAATTCTCGTTTTCTATTTGCTGGTGATCCGTTTGGCACTGTTACTTTACGCGATTTGAATACGCTACATGTTGAGCATACAATCAAAACTCATACGGGCAGTTTATCGGATTTCGATGTACAAGGCAATTATTTAATATCCTGCGGTTATAGTGGTCGTCAAAGTACAGTTGCTGTTGATCGGTTTTTAATGGTTTACGATTTACGCATGTTACGTCTTGTATCGCCAATACAAGTTTTGATGGATCCACAGCTATTAAAATTTTTACCCTCCCAAGCTTCACGTTTGGCTGTCGTTTCAAGTTATGGTCAAGTTCAGCTGGTCGATACAGTAGAGTTGAGTGAGCCGCGTGTGTGTATGTATCAAATAAATACAACAGGAAGTCAGGGTTTGTTAAGTTTTGATGTGAGTTCTTCGTCTCAAGTAATGGCATTTGGCGATCAATCGGGTCATATCAGCGTAATAGCGGCGGCAAATACTCCGCAACCACAATTCAATAGTTTTTCAAGAGATACTGAATTTGCCGATCCTGTGCCTCAACTGCCTATAGTGCCCATAACGGATACTACATTCCCTTTGTCGTCCATAGTATTGCCGCATTTGGTAACCGGCACTCGTTGGTTTTCCGATTGGCCAGCAGAACTATTGCGCTACCAGTATCGTCGCCCTAAGCCTTTAGAGCAAGATGTTATAAATAATATGAAAATGCAAGGACCCATCGGTTATTCACCTAATCCGCGCACCTTGAGAAGAAATCAAATACCATATATATTAGAAAATGGTACAGGTATAGCTACCGGCGGTGTTAATGGTCTGGCAAATGCCGTTAAATCATCTGAACTGGGTGTTAAAATTATACCAAGACGTTATCGTAAAGTCGAAATGAAATACAGTAAATTGGGTACACAAGACTTTGATTTTGAACAACATAATCAAACCTGTTTTGCCGGTCTGGAGGCCACATTGCCGAATTCTTATTGCAATGCTATGCTGCAGATTTTGTATTTTATTGAACCATTACGTCAGAAGTTATTAAACCACAGTTGTGCCAAGGAGTTTTGTCTATCGTGTGAATTAGGTTTTCTATTCTACATGCTGGATAAGAGTACTGGTAAGTAAATTGGATAATTTATAAAATTATGATTTTTAAACTAATCAAAATAATTCTTTTTAAAGCTTCTACACCTTGCCAAGCAAGCAATTTCTTAAGATCTTTTCGCACTGTGCCAGAGGCTGCAGCTTTAGGTCTTATTTTATCTGACAGATCATCAAATGTTAATTTGATAAGCTTAATACAAGTAAGTTTGTAGGATTATTATGTTTTTACATTATTTTTGATTTAATTTGTTTCATTTTCTAGAACTGGAATCGTTTCATTTTGCATCAAATGCATTATGAAATTTTAGATTCACATAAAAATAATCCTATTTGTGGCATTCAATATGTGGGCCATAACTATGGTAAATATTCTCTTTTACTTTACTTTATTCTTTACATGATTTCTTTATACAAATAATTTTATTTGAATATTTTTCTTTCAAGGTAAACAACAATATGTCTCTTATGCCGAAGAATCAAATACGGATATAAATAAATCCGGTGGTGATATATTTCAGGCCATTGATGTTAAGCAAGGTAAGTAAATTCTTAACCATTAACCATTTACCAATTCGTTTAGTATTATTAACTTTATTTATTATTATTTTAGATGAAGAACGTGGCCGTAGTAAAATTAATGAGGAAAGTGAAATTAGCCGCTTGTTTGGCACGAAACAAATCACCATTAATCGTTGCTTGAAATGCAATGAAGAAAAATCAAAACACAGCATTTTATTAACCTGTAATCTAATGTATCCAACATCAACAAAAGAACCGACAGATTATATGAATTTTGGTACGATTCTAAAGAATTCTTTGGGCTGCGAAAAGAACATACAAGCCTTTTGTGAAAATTGTAAAAAGTTTTCGCCCACAAGACAAACCGTAAAGGTAATTACTATGACAAGTGTTATAAAGAATTATGCATAATCTGTAGTAAAAGGAAATTCACTATTTTTATAATTTTTTGAATTAATGCAAGAAATCTTTCCATTTTTTACTTTAAGGTCACTGGTCTTCCTCAGTTGCTTGCCATTAATTGTGGTCTAAATAATGAAAAAGATTTAAATTTCTTACGCAAACAATTGAATCGCAACAATCCAACAATGTCTGAGTCGCCGGCCACTCTAAATACCACTAAACCGTGTCGTTATGGCATTAATTGTTCACGTAGTGATTGTCATTTTGTACATCCGGATCGCAAATCACCAACGGCAACGTCAACATCAACGTCAATTAATCAAAACACGAATAATTCGCCAAATGTTAGACAAAATTCCTGGTTCCCGCTTAACTTTTCAATGGCCGTCAATGAACAAAGAGAACTTAGCGTTCAAACTGAAAATAGCAATACCAAAAATGATAACACCAAGAATACAACAGAAATGTACACAACAGCACAAAATACAAATACAGAACAAGGCACAACAAGTATGTAGGGTTAGATTAGAAAGTTGAAAAGTATTTGATTTACAATTTTTCTTTTTTTTTTTTTAGCCACAAACCCACAAAATGAATTGTACCGTGAATATGCTTTGCATGCGGTTGTCTGCCAGATAGATGATGGCAATCAAAAAAATCTGGTTTCATTGATAAATGTCAGCAAGAAATATCATACCATGAAAATGGGCAATACCAGCTTTGGTGAGGATCAGGAACAGTGGTATATATTCAATGATTTCAGGTAAGTTTAAACAATCATACGAATTTGTTTATGTACGTTGTTAGCAGTTCTTTAAAAAGGAAAAAACAAAATTGTAATTTCTTTTAGCATTTCACCGGTATCAAATCAGGAATCTGTTTGGTTTACGCTGGATTGGAAAATGCCCTGTGTGCTATTTTACAGTAGCATCAATACGGATAAGATTGACTTTGAGGGTATATTTATGGAAGATTTTGAATTGCCACACAATGAACCACAGCCTCTCTATAATCCTTTTATAAAAGTAAAAAAACTCTTTTTATCTTTATTATACAAATATTTTGTGTTTTGTCTGTCACCGGGCAAAAACAAAAAACATATTTTGTTGTTTTGTTGGTGCCAATATAAATGAGTTTAAATAATGTATAAAAAATGTCTTTTTTCAGGATATTGTTAATCCTGTGCATCCGCATAATCCTGGTGATACATTATTTAAACCATTGCAAGTGAATGAAATGCCGCAGGCTGGTGATTTGGTTGCTATGGATGCTGAATTTGTCACCTTAAATCCCGAAGAGAATGAAATACGTCCGGATGGCAAAACAGCAACCATAAAACCATGTCACATGAGCGTTGCGCGTATTTCTTGTATACGTGGGTAAGATGCTTTCACATTTACAAACAAAAACAAGTTTTTTGTTTAATTTTTTTATGATTAAAAATTAATTCATTTTGTTGTTTTTTTTATTTTTTGGTTCTTTCTTTATATTTGTTGTGTGTGTTTGGTAACTGTTTAAATTTTTAGACAAGGTTCCGATGAGGGTATACCTTTCATGGATGACTACATATCAACCCAAGAAAAAGTTGTCGATTATTTGACACAGTTTTCGGGTATTAAACCAGGCGATTTGGATGCAAATTTCAGTAGCAAACGTTTGACCGCCCTTAAGAATTCATATCAAAAACTTAAATATTTAGTTGATGTGGGTGTCTTATTTGTTGGTCATGGTTTAAAAAATGATTTTCGGTAAGTTTATTTAAATGTATTTCCATGTAAGAAAAGTCATAACTATTGTTTTCCTTTTTTTTTCTCAATATAAGCGTAATCAATATATATGTACCTTCCGAGCAAATAATTGATACCGTACACTTGTTCCATTTGCCACATCATCGTATGGTATCTTTAAGATTCTTAGCCTGGCATTTTCTTGGCACAAAAATCCAATCGGAGACACACGATTCAGTAGAAGACGCCCGCACTACACTACAATTATACAAACATTACTTACAGCTACAAGCTGAAAAGAAATTCACTGCCGCTTTAAAAAATCTTTACGATCGTGGCAAGCAATTGCAATGGAAAGTACCGGAGGATTGAAATTCATCTAAAAATGTTTATGGCAGCAAAGCATTTAATTCCAATTACAAATCATTTAATGATTACAACAACAACAAAATACAAACCGTCGTTTTTACAAAAGTAAATAAAAATTAAAAAAAAAAATTAAAAAAAAAGAAAAAAAAGCAAAGTACAAACTGACACCGAACCGTGAGCAAAAATATAAAAAAGTTTTACCATTTTAAATGACCGGAGCCCCTATCAGTGATGATGATTATTTTATTTCAGACTTTACACAAAAACTTTATATATATTATATTGATTGTATTTTGTTAGATTTTTGTTTTAGAAATTTTATATTAAAAAAAATGAAAATGAAAACACACCGCCAATTACACATAAACTTTTAAGAATGTCCGTCAAAAACAAAATCGCTCAATATGTTTTAAAAGAAAGAAAAAAAGATGCCCTAAAAGAAATATATTTATTTTAAAAGAAATTTAAAGGACATAACAAAAAAAAATCATATATTTTTGAAAAAACAAAAGAAAAAAATACGCAAAATAAAGAAAATTTTAAAAAATACAATAAACTTTTTAAATGCAATGTGTATTGTGTTGGAACTATATAGATATGTAGTGGAAGGGAGGAAGGAATATTATATTGAGACTGTGAAAACGTTTAAAATGCTGGAGTGCTTTGTGCGATCCACTGTGACCAATTATGTTTTCAGTTCTATTTGAAATTTCTCTGTTATGCCTATAGGTTGTGACAAAGCATGGATGTATAAATGTATATCACCCTTGGACGTACGCAAAGCATGGTTAATTGGACTCTATTGTCTGTTTCCGTTATTCCATAAGTTGAAGTCTCCCTCCCATGTTTTTTTTTCATTTGTAGCATAAATCAAGGAGTTACAACCATCCAGGGAATATTTCAAATCTGAGTTAATCTGAATTCATACTGATCTCAGTGCTTTCTATTTTGCATGATTGCGGGGAAAAAAACAGCTCAGACAGCAAAAAACTGGGTTTTATTGAGTCGATTCTTAAACCCACGAACCATCCCCGACTTATACCAGACCGTCCCTACAGCACTCAGGGCAGTTTTATTGTCACTGAATACATACATAATTGGCCATTACAACCCTTCAGTCAGAATTACGGACGAGCTTCTCTTATTGTCACTGAAATTCACATAAAATTCGAATTAGAAGATCAGTCACTGTCTCAAGAGTCTTTACAATAGCAAATAGCACAGCAGAAAAAATGGTGCAGTTGTCATTCAGTTTATAAGGTCCAGTGAATCATCATCGCATCCATTATAGACCTGGTGAGGCACTTAGGTTAGGTTAGAGGACGTGTACTTGTCAATTAAGACAAGTACAGTACCCTGAGGTCGAATTGACCCATTGTACCCATTGGTGAGGCACTAGTTTTCTTGATTTTTATTCCATAAGCAAAGTAATGGTA
The DNA here is from genome assembly GCA_936449025.2 of Sarcophaga subvicina. Taxonomy (NCBI): domain Eukaryota; kingdom Metazoa; phylum Arthropoda; class Insecta; order Diptera; family Sarcophagidae; genus Sarcophaga; species Sarcophaga subvicina. Next base: position 106,224,991 of record OW388084.2, read on the forward strand.
TAACCAGACGGAAGATAATAAATTTCTTTCTTTCGGATTTTGCTCTTAAAGAAATTCCGTAGCTTTCGCCTGTTTGTGTATATTGAAATTTAGGTACCATAAATTGTCTTGGCAAAGATGGCACTTTTGGGTAATGAATTGTGAATGTTTTCTCCTACAAGCAATTCATTTTGCCTTTTGGGTACACCTCTATGAGGGGCGTGACATTTTTATTTGTATATTTTTCTGTGAGCAATTAGCCTTTATTTGTCCCTATCCTCGAAAGAAATATTTACAACTGGACAAAGTAGAAAATTTAAATTGAGGATAGGACACCAACAGCTAATGATATAACTATACAAAGTGATGTTACACGCCTACTAGACGGATTTTAACCAGTTAACGTAATAAATAAAAGAAATTTGTTTAAATTTAAAACGAAAAATTCATATTTTTGTTTATTTTCTTATTTTTTTAAATATTTTTACAATATTTAAATAACATACGTAATTAGAAGGAAATTAATTTTGAGAAAAACAAAAAAAAAATACATATATAAGAAAATAGAGACAGATTTAATTTAAATAACTCATCAGAAAGGAAAAAGGACGAGAGTACAAAACAAAATTTATGTATAAAGAAACAATTAAAAAAAATCAAAATGAGTTTTAGTTTAAACTTAATATTACCGAGGGATTGTATGGTCTAAATGAATGTTTTTTTCTTCTTTTAATTATAACTTATTTGCTTTCTTTTTGTTAGTAGGTGGTGGGGGTAGGGGAGGTGTTGGTTTTAAATATTGTCATAATCTTCATCCATTTCCAAATATGAGTCACTACTTTTAGTCGTTGCTGTTGTCATGGTTGCGGCAGCTGCTGCAGTAGCAAGCGCATTTGCCTTGGCGGTTAATGATGCTGATGACGATGATGAAGAACTTAATGACTGCGCCACTGCATTTTTGGAATTACGAGATTGTTGATCAGTAACAGCATTAGCTGTTGCTTTTGTTTTATTATTATTATGATTAATGGATGCTGTTAATGTTAAAGTTGATTTCAATGAGGTGCTTGATGGTGGCGGCTTGAGTGTTGGCGTGCCAATACTTATAGTAGCCACACTGGGTATTGAACTGGCTGTAGTTGCACCAGTTGAAGCGTTTACAATATTGGAAAGATCTATATTGATGACTGGTTCGGCTGAGAAATTAAAAGTCGAATTATTATTAGACATATTAGCTATATTGGCAGGTGCACTTAGAGGTGTAGCTATTGTATTACCAGACGAGCTAGAGATTTCAGCTAACGGTAAATTGCTATAGTCTATTTTAACAACTGGCTTATTGCAATAATCAATGCTAACAATAGGCGCAGGTATGGCAGTTTGTTGCTTATGTGATCGCAACTGTGTTGGAGGGTTATTAATATTTGGTTTATTACAGTTGTTGTCTATAGTTGGTGTTGTTGTTGTAGTTGGCATTGAGTATGATTGATGCTTCAGTCGTGAATGCTGTTGTAGTTGTACTGGTGCTGGTATTGATGTTATATGCTGAGGAACTGGTGTTGAATCAGAACGCGATAGTTTCGCTGGCACACAATCTGCTCCTGTTGTATGGCGTATAACTGAACCAGGATTCGAACTAATAGATCTCTTCAAATGATTTCTAAGATGATCATATGGGCCACCGCCATTGTTATGTCCATTTGAGGCAATCTGCTGATGATGATGATAATGCTGCGGCTGTGGCTGTGGCTGCTGCTGCTGTTGTTGTTGCCGTACAGCTCTAAGCGATGTTGATGGCATACTCAAGTCGTATGGTGTATCGGAATCAGGATATTGTTCTTCAGGCGAACTTTGATTATCCTCCTCATTGTAGTTGGCCGCCTCTTCGGCTACACTTATGTCTGGGATATTTCTCACCAGCTCACGTAAAAAATCAAAACGTTGCTCCGACATTATACACTGCTTCATGTGAGACGTAGACAAGGTCTTGGCATTTCGAGAATTGGTTATTTTTAGAGTTTTTGTTAAAAGTGATTCAACGAAAAGCTCTAATGTTCTAGGTAAAGAAAGGAAATTAAAATAATACAGGATCAAGGGATCCCATTTAATGTAAACAGTCAAGGAAACCACATAGAATGATATTATGATTAATATTTTTAATTGCACAATTTTTAAACTTGAATATTTCTTCCCATTGCCATAATAACATTGTTTAGTCGCTACAGGCAGGGCCAGTATGTTCGCACAATGTCAAACTATTCATTCGGAAATAAATCTTTGGAAAACCTTAATCAAAAGAAGAGATATTAGATTCCATGACTGTGAGAACTTGGCCAGGCAACCAAATAAACCCAATAGGTTTTAATTGGATGCTTTTCAAACCAAATTAATTTCGTAATGAGTTATTATACAAAAAAAAGAGTATTATTTCTTTGGCAAAAAGCATCAAATTACATTCTTACGACAATATATTAAAATATACTTTCTTATTAGAATAAGTTAAAAATAAAACTAACGTCTTCAAAAATGTTATACCAATATTTTATAAGGAATTATAAATAATAACTGTTTTAGTTTGAAAAAGGATATAAATTATAACTGGTACAGCTTGTGCTACTTTTCCAACTTCTTCATCGCTTTGCATGATCCTTTTAATACGACCCTGTAAATAAACAGAAAAGACGTTCTCTTTACATTTACTTTCCAAACCACAATGTTATTAAAATATTTAACATAATGCTGTTACTAACGTTTTAGGTTCAGCCTAATAAATTAAACAAAATGTAAATGGTTAGATAACAGCGGTCATGTATAGTGCTTATTTTACAGTTTCATTTTATTCACATTTAAAACTACACTGTTAAAATTAACATTAAAATATTCTGCTGCGAACTCTAAATACAATACAGTAAGAATTACTGTCAAGGGATTGATAGATAACAGCGACCATGTATAACAGTTTTAAATGTAAATCTATGTTATTTATTGAATTTGTTTATGAAATACTCAAAAAAATGCTTTTGTTTTTAATGCATGTATGTTTGTTTGTTTATTACAGTAGTACTAACGCTACCCTTCCCTTTTAATAATTCAATTTTTCTTTTGTTTGTTTTATTAATGCTTCTTCTTGTTTATTAATATATTAAAGTATATGAAAAAAAAACTTACCGCTGGAAAACGTGCGTTATATTTTTTCTTTTTTGATGGCATTTTTACAATTACTTTTCCTTCGTTGCCTAATGAATATTGTTTGCACAATTCACTTTTATTTCTTTTCTTTTAGATTTCCTAAATATTTCCTATATTATCGCCTAAGCGTTTTGTGTTGTTGTGTTCTCAAATAAAAAAAACTATGACAGTTGCAAAAGATGGGTTTTGCTTGTCTCTATTACACTTCTTTGCTTTTTAGCAAATTTTCTGCAGTTTTTTACACTTTGTTTAAAACATATTTAGATTTTTTTGGTTATTTTTTATTCGTTTATTTGAACTATTTAATAAAACTTGCTTAAATTCGTATTATATTTTGTATAAAAATATATTTCAATTTACAATAAAATTTCATTCACGTATAGAACTGATAGAAAAAATCTGACTTGGCGTGCTTAAGCGATGATGCCAGACTAAACAAAAACAAGAAAACATGAATGACAATTGGAGAATAACAAAATAAAGTAAATAAGTAACCATTTAATAAAAAAAATTTTGTATCTATGAATATAAATATTGTATGAATATAGTAAAAACCATCTAACAATAAATAAATTTATTTATTTATTCATTAAACATATTAGTTATTATTTGTATTTAACACATAAAGTTCTTTTTTTATTCAAAGAATAATCGATTAGACTGATTAATTGTCATTGTTTTGATTCCATCACTATTAACGCAATAAACAGCTGTTCATTATTTTCTTTTCTCTCTTCCAATTGCGCTGTCAAATACATTTGAAGTCATTCTTTTATCTCACGGAAAATTCTATAACTTTTTTTAATTTGTGCGAATAAAATTGATGTCCAAGTACAATACCAAAAAGGATCCTTGTAAAGCGAATGCCTGTAGAATACAAGCTTGTTTAAACGGTAAGTTGTAAGATGAAATTTTATTAAAATACCGGTATGTTTTAGTTCTTATATAATTTTGAACTTTTGCAGAGAACAACTATCAAGAAGACAAGTGCTTGGAAGCTTTGGAACAGATGCGCCAATGCTGTTTAAAGTGGCATAAAGAATCTTTATGTTGTTCAGGCATTGCTTTGGACCGTCCATATATAACTAAAGACACAACAGACGAAAATAAATTAAAAGAAAAACGTTAAAGGTAAATTAACTATTAAAATGAATGTGTGATCAGAGAAGTTAATTTGAACTTACAAATATATAAAGTGTACTAAAAAAGTACTCCACTCAAGTTCATTGTTTGAATGCAATTCCAAAGTCTATCTTTTATTAAAATTCTTATCCTTTTCGTCAAAAGACTTAATTGGTAAAAAATTTTCAACAACAAAATTATTCGTAATAATGCGGAGTAGTTAGTAAACATATAAATACTTCCCAACACAATAGCATCCTCCGTCACCAAATTTGTTTAGCTTCTGGACAAGTGGAATAGTGCTTACGTGGTATACCTATATTTTTGACAATTAGTCTGCCGGAACGATATGTATTTTTGACATAAAAAAATTACAGATAAAAATTACCACAAACATTTATTAATTAATCATAACCATTGATAAACCTAAAGTTCGTTTTCTTTAATTTCTATTTTTTTTAGAAAATAATGCCAAATCCTTCAATACCGCCTTATAAGCCACCAAAAGAATTGCAAGATATTCTAAACCAACAGGCAACGCAACGTAAACGTACTGCTCAATTGCCGAAACGTAATTGGATACAAAAAAATCCTCGTTTATTCCAATTAACCTTTATAACCACCTCATTATTGGTGCTTTTTTCACGACCACTTTACGACGCTTTCTTCGAAGAATCTTTTCCTGCTGTTGAAGACTCCATTAAGTTTGAGAGACGCAAGTAATGGAATCAGTACGAAAAGCGAAACAACGTATGCGCAACTATCCAATATTGTTAGGAAAATGTGCCGAACCTGCTAAAGTTTATGCCGTATGTGTAAGTCGAGATTTGAATATTCAACACAAGACATGTGAAAAGGAGTTTCTGCTATTTAAAGAGTGTCTACAAAAAGCGGCAAAAGAAATGAAAACTAAATTATAAATAAATTAACGCAGAACACGTACGACGAAAGACTTAAAATTGTTTTTAATTGAAAAACAAAACGAAATAAATTTTAGCAAATTAGATTCAATATGGCCAAACTACAAAAACTCCAACGTTTACAAGAGAATCTACAAAATCTATCACTTCGTTTCCATCTTATTGTATCCATATGTATACGTTTATGTTTAATATGCTATAGTCAAGTACATGATCTACATTCGGAAGTACCGTATACCGATGTAGACTATAAAGTAGTTACAGATGGTGCCAGACAAATACTCAAAGGACGTACTCCTTTCAATAGGCACACATATCGTTATAGCCCTCTTTTGGCTTACATTCAAATACCAAATGTTGTGTTGCATCCCGCAATAGGTAAAATTATCTACGCCTGTTTTGACCTTTTAGTGGCTGTTTTAATATACGCCATTGTGCGTTCCGAACTACAGTCTCAATGCAATAAAGCTGTACAATATCTCTTAATCAAATATGGCAAATCCTCCAGAGCCAATGCAAATGTAAATTATGGCGATACCGATGAACGTAATCGTCCCGCCATGATTGCTAAAATGTCTGCTTGCTTTTGGCTATACAATCCACTAACAGCTGTCATATCTACACGTGGCAATGGTGATAGTTTTTCCAGCTTTTTTGTTATACTCACCATATATCTACTATCGAAATCTGAAGATTGCAACAAAAAAAGTAAACGTAATTTGTTCATTCTATTGGCCGGCCTAGCTCATGGTTTTGCTATACATTTACGCCTATATCCTTTACTATTTAGCTTGGCCTATTATCTTTGTTTATCAGAACGTTTAGTACGTTCTTTGAAAGAGTTTTTACGTATTGTATTATTTCCCTCCAGTAAACAATTGCTGCTCGTTTTTGGTACAATTTTAAGTTTATTTTTTATTACCGGCTTCTTTTATTATCTCTACGGTTGGCGGTATATATATGAAGCCTATTTATATCATTTTATACGCAAAGATGCCCGCCACAACTTTTCTCTCTACTTTCTAATGCAATATTTAAGTGGCGGTGCAATTGAAACTTCCCTATTAGAGAAGTCCCTTATTATGCTGCCACAATTTATATTAATTTTGTATTTAAGTTTTGCCTTTGGCCAGTTTCGTCAGACTCTACCATTTTGTATCTTTGCGGTGGCCTTTGTCATGGTTACATTCAATTCGGTGGTCACTTCGCAATACTTTGTTTGGTATTTGGCTTTGTTGCCTTTGTGCTTAAATAATTTACATTCAATAACCTGGCCTCAGGGCATTGCTTATTTTGCGTTATGGCTGGTGGCACAAGGTCTATGGCTTTTGCCGGCATATCTGTTGGAATTTAAGACATGGAATACATTTTATTGGATAGGTGCCCAGGGTGCCCTCTTCTTTATGATCAACAATTTACTCTTGGCACGTTTAATAGAACACTATAGCTTTACATCGTTTAAGGTTAACTTTAAGAAACTTTTCTAAAAGTAAAAACAAAATAAATGTATAATGGATTACAAAATTATAAAATAATACTGAAATACTTAGATGAATAGTTTTACTAAAAAAAATTAATTAATAATCATAATAATTATAACAATTTTTATAAATTTAAATAAAATATGTATACATCAAATAAAATAAAATTTAATTCTGCGATAAAAAGTTGTATCCAATGATAACGTTTATCTAGAAAATTCAGGGAGTTAACTTCAAAGCACTAGCTATCAAAACGGACTTCCAGGACTTGCAGTTATCAACGACAACAGGCAGTTAATACTATGAGAAAAACTTTTGAGATTCTAATGGACCTATAGAGCCTACCTAGGTTAGCTAAGCTATCCAAAGAGTTACTGTACTAAAACCGATCTGTTTTTGTGACATATTGCAAACGACCTAGCAGTGATCAGTCACTCTTACAACCATGCTGTGAATTTTGGTCTAATTGGGAAGCCATTTACACAGCGTTATACCACAGGTAGGTTCTCCGACCTATCATTTTCAGTAGCGTGCTACTTGTCCCTGTCTAATGTTCGTAAGTGGCACCTTAGTAACTTCGGTTATTTCGGGCAGGCTGGCTGTCCATAAGGTTCCAAATATCTTTGCCATATATTCCATAAGGTATTATTAGCCTGTCTAGTATGTTGGTCGTATATAAAAGAAAATGACGAAAGAATCAAGTAATAAAATTTTCTTAATTTTTGAAATCGAAACCCTGTTTGCCAAGAAGTTCTACTTATTTTTACAGATTGGAGACTTATTTTCCAAGACAGTGAATCTTAGTATCTTGTTTTAGTATGAAAAACAATTACCTAATGGCAACACTGACATAAAGACAAAAAAAAAAAAAGAAAAATGTTTGTGGGGTAGCAGTGGGGGCGAGCGGGGGGCTCAAAGAAAATTAAAATGAAAACAAACAAACAAAAGAAATTTATTTGCAACGCGTAGTGTTGTTGCACTTTGCAACTGTTCAAATATAAAAAAAAAGAAAAATTGGGAAAAAAAAACCTTTACAAAATTATAAAACTTATAAAAATCTCAAGTATTTTAACAAATTTAGTAACGTGTAGTAACAAAATAAAATAAAGTCGAAACAAGAAAATGAATATTGTGTATGAATTCTTTCGTAATAATCATATTTTGGCCATATGCGAAGATGTCCTATGCAAGAAATCCTTCACCTTAAATTTATCGCGTTTCGAAATGCAGGAAGTACCCGAACTGGTAGAGAAATGCGACATAATATTTAAATTATTTCTTAATCATAATCATTTAACAAGGGTAAGTCCGTTACAAGGTGCACATTCAACAGACATAGACGCATACATGTGAAGCCTAAAATGATTTAATTTCAGCTACCTGCCTTTATTTGCCAGTTGAGCCGCTTACAGGTCTTAACGTTGGACTTTAATAAACTGACCGAATTCCCTTTGGTCATTTGTCAGTTAACAAGTCTCAAAGTATTAAACATAAGCTGCAACAGTATAACTACATTACCCCGTCAATTTGGCCAATTAACACAATTAGAAACGTTTTGGTGCAATAATACGGGCCTTTTACAGTTGCCCCAAGAAATTGGCAACTGTGAATGCCTTGAAACATTAGGAGCACGTGGCAATCAGTTAAAAAATTTACCCAATTCTGTGAAACGTTTACGTAAATTGCGTTGGTTAACTTTGGAGAATAATGAAATTACAGAGGTACCTGATTGCTTGGGCGAGGCGGGTAATCTTATACATTTGAATTTAAAAAGTAATCAACTGACTGCTATACCATCCTGTTTGAAACGCATGAGGAATTTACAATACGTTTTTCTCAACTGTAATCGTATTGACCAACCGGTAACCGGTGAATTTTTAAAGGATTTGGAATTTATACGCATGATAAATGTATGTGTTAATCCTATTTGTCATATGGACTCTGTAAGATCTCTATTAAGGGTAAGTATACATTTATTTCCTTTAAATACACACACTCAGACCGGTTTTTCAAAATACAAATTTATTATCCTGTCAACACGAACATTTTGTTGTATATCATTGCTTTAAAGTTCATTCAAACTTTTCTAAACGTGTTTTGTGTAATCTTGATTGAATTGAGTACATCTTTCAATGACATAAACTTTTGCCGTTTCCCCATGATTGCGAAATATTTCATTGTAGAACTAAAAACAAACGCTCTTGTCTCAAGATCTGTATTTGATCAATTCAGGCGTAAACTGCAGGGGTTTTTAGGCCACGAAACTATTCAGGAAGCTTAAGAACTTGCTAGGCGTTCTTATGTCCAATTATTAAATTAGTCTATGTTGGTTACATGGCCAATTAAATAAGATTGCAGATGAATTGATATGGACGTAATTTTAGGAAAGAGGTCCCGGGAACCACGAAGGTGCTTCCAGGTACCATTCTTAAAAGAAAAATTATAAAATATGTCGTACATTCGCTTTAATGGTGTCCATTTCAGACACGCACTAAAGTGTAAATTCTTATCTTTCTAAAGGCGCTTAGTGTAATCCAATTGCATTGGATTGTGAAAATAATTTATTTTTCCCTACAGTTTACTTTTATTAAAAATTTGGTTAAGTAAAGACCGTATTATTTTTTGAAGTTGCCGTAGTCTAGTAGGTAGTGTGTTGGCTTATTAGACGCAAAAGCCTGGGTTCGAGCCCCAGGCCAGGCATCAAAGACAAAATACAAAAAGTATTTTTTCGGCGACTTCCTCTCAGTAGATTTCTGGCAAAAACCATGAAAAGTTTCTCAATAAATAAATATCTGTCGTTCGGAGTCGACTTTAAATTAAATTGTAGGTCCCACCACTCATGTATAAAATTAACACACACAACTTAAGTGGTGTGAGAAACTAGGACGTTGTACAATGGGTCACTTCGACCTCCGGGTACTGTACTTGTCCTAATTGACAAGTACACGTCCTCTAACCTAACCTAACCTAAAGACCGTATTATTATAGTTTGAAGAAGGTAGAGCCAGTTGATTATACTTAATGTGCACAAAATTATGTTTTACTTGGTTTAATGAAATATGTTTACTTAATTTTTTTTATAGGAAAGACCCAATATCCTCCTGGATACAAAAGACAGCTTAGGTTCTTCCAGTATTGGTGACTTAGTAGATGAAAATGAAAATAATGACAATGACCATGATGACGATGATGATTCTTCTTCATCCGATTGGGAAAACAGTATTGAAACAAGTGATTTAGACTCCACTGATGAAAGTTGTCCAGAAAACGATATGGAGGTAAATACATATTTATTTTTTACAATACATATACTCAAGCCAAAAACGTTGGTACTGTGGCAATCATTAAGTATTTTCCAATTCATAATATTTTGTTTTGCATTTATTTTAGGACATCTCTATTCTAATACCGGAACTGTCACGTTATATAACAAATTTTAGTTAGTTTTTAAATTAATCCACCACCACCAGGCAGCCCTTGGTAATAAGACATTTTACATATCCCATTTTAGTTAATGATATTACATTTTATTAAATGAAAATCTTTCTTCTGAGAAGAAGAAAATCAAATATGATAAAACAATGTTTAACAACGAAAGAAATTTAAATTAGCAAATATTGCTATGTACAATAAAAATTATATGTATGTATGTGTCTATTGTAATAATAAAAGAAAAATAAAGAAAAAGAAATTAACGTTTACAACTAATTTTAATTGGACATTTTCTTCATTAGTTCTTCGTCTTGTATGGACATGGCTGTAAGTTTTTTACCAATCTTCTCGTGTATATCCAAATATTTAGCAACACAACGATCTATGCAAACCATTTCACCTTTACCTGCAATTAAAAATAAAGAGATTCCAGTAATTATCAAACCATCCGTCAAAGATATTTTATTAGAAAACTATTGTTTATTTGAAGCATAATCAGTATTATGGACATTATAAGAGTTAGTGTCTTCTGGTAATTTGAAACAGTGGTGGTAAAAAAAATCAAACAACTGCAAATTTTAAGCGCTCTTCCCATAACAATAGGATCTATCTCAGGACGACTCGAATTTATTTCGGCCATGGAGTATGTAAATCAGGAATATTCTCAATAGGAAGGAATCGTCGGTAGTAGTAAAGCTATTATAACAACAAATTTTCATGGGCCTTTTTACTTGACTAAATTATATATACCGACTTGTTTTTTGAGATCTTTTAAAAGCTTAACAGAGACAAATGAAAGTCCATTACCTAAACTCATATAGACAATGGCTTTTCAGCAGACGTTAAATGATTTAATTATTGTCTTAGGATAGTACCTTATCATTGTATTTAAAATGGAAGAGTACCAAACAAAGTAATCTCAAACCAATTAGATTATTTTAAAAGAGCACGGGGCAATATGACCCCTATAGCTTTTTCATTAAGCCAAGCTTTCCTAAAACTCTAAATCAAGAATGGCTGTAAATGTATAATTCTCTTACCTAATTCAGCTTCTCCATAGCGTGGTGGTATACACTTTTTATGACAAGCATTAGTCATACGATTATATAAATCAGACATCATTTCAATTTCCATCTCTTGCATCATTTGTAATTTTGCCTGTTCGGCTGGACTAATCTGGGGCATAGCCATGTTATGTGTTTTATAAAATGCACGTGTATTGTTCTGTTTTTATGGTATTAAGTTTTGTTTGTTTTGAAAAATTTTGCCTTTTGTTGTCTCTTTTGAAATATAACTCTTAACTATTAAGCGCTAAAACGTCTAGAGCCCACTGATTCGTATTCACCAAGATTTGCTTTTCTCATACGTTCCCGAACTTGCATATCCTCGTAACGTCTCTTGTCCACAGAATTCTTCGACAGTACAAACGAATAAACACCAGCCACAGTTATTGCAGTCCTTTAAGAGAAATATTAAATGAAATTAATTAATTTCAAGTTTTTAATTCAGATTTTATTAAGACTTTTAAACAACAAAATCGTACCAACCAAAAGCGATTCTACCGAAATTACCCAAAGACATTACTTTTTGCTTTTCGAAGATGATTTTTACACCACAATCAGAAAAATGTAAACAGCTGTTATGACATAACCTCAATTTGACGTTTGGCTGGCTGAGTGAGATAATTTTATAGAAAAATACAAAAGAGAAAATTATAGAGAGAAAATTGACAGCAAAAATGTGTAAAGTTGCCCAAAAAAGTTAACGAAATGTGTTCTAAATTATAGTACTTTCGTACAATGAAAATTATAGTACTTTTATTATTTGTTGCTATTAGGTCCATTATTGTCATATTTTCCGTTTAAAAGAGAATAATTTAGTTTTAAATCAAGGTAAATCAGTAAACAATAACATCAGGAGCCTATTAATGTGAATACACTGTTTACTTTCTAGTCCATTCACCATATAAAATACTTCCATCTCAGAAAATGTGAAAGAAGATACATAAAATTTGAGCACGAAGTGTACTTTCGTAATCTTTGAAAATATAAGTACGGAAACCAAAATAAAGCTAGAAATTCAAGACTCCAGAATATTTGAGCACGGTGTATAATTTCTCTCAGTGTTCTACACAGCTGTGTTTAGTAATTATTTCCAATCGTACACACGACAACAACAAAACAAACTATTGAGAAGATTTTTAATCCAACTGTAATTTTTTCTATTTGGATCAGCTGTGCTTTGTTATTGTTGACAACCCCCTCGTAAACAGTAAAAACAAACAATTGTGAATGATTACAATCATAATAGTCGTCACGTCACCCCTTAAAAAGAATGTTTTGATTTTTTCTTCTGCATTTTTATAGGATTCAAAGAATATTTTACAAAGAAATGAAATTGGCCACAAATATTAATCAATTGTGGTCCAAAAAACGTACAAATAATGATGAAAACCTGTGTACATATTTATTTTTTGCTGTACTGCGAATAGTATTGGTTTTTATACCACAGAACGGATATGTACACCCGGATGAATTTTTTCAAACCGTGGAGGTGATGAACGGTGAGTTTGACAGCAATGTGTGTGGAGGAGAATTCTTTTTCATAAATAATCAAATTCTAGGTGATCACTTTCGCTTGGAACATGTTAGAACTTGGGAATTCAATAACACCATGCCTTTGCGAAGCATTACATTGCCGTTTATATTGTTACGAGTGCCCTGGAGTTTTTTGGAATTTGCGGCCGCTTACTTAAAACACTACCTCAGCATAGATATATTGGTCAGCTATACTTATTTAGTGTTCCCTAGACTTATCTATTGTATATTATCGTTTATTAATGATTGGTCTATGTACCGCGTATGCTGTCTGTATAGCTTAAGGTATGAAATACGTCTACTGGCCTTGGGCAGCAGCTGGGTTATGCTGGTATTTGGTACCCACACCTTCTCGAATACCATAGAAATGTGTTTGTGTTCTTTGCTGTTATATCTAGTGGCGGAATGCATGATAACCACAAATACGGTGGTGTATAAAAAGGAATTTTTAGAGCAGAAATACGATAAGGCGTCATCTATAGGGGAACGTGTTAAGATATGGAAGTTAAAAAATGCTTTACCTGCTCATAATTTTAATAGACTTTTCGCCATGTCTTCTATATGTGTAGCTGGGGTGTTTAATCGTCCCACATTTTTGCTTTTTGGCTCGCCAATGGTTTTCTATTGGCTGTTAAGAGGTCTGGGCACTAAGACTGTAACCTTTACAGATTTTCATTTTCGCATGATATTATTCTGCTTAAGCGCTATACCTTGTTGTTTGTTCTTTATTTTGTGTGATTCCTTATACTATCAACACTTAACCGCGGGCGAAATACAAACTTTAAATATAGGCATTGATAATTTTGTGTTTACCCCTTGGAATTTCGTAAAATATAATTTAGATTCTAAGAAAACAGCAGAGCATGGTCTACATCCAAAGTATATACATCTCTTTGTGAATATACCTTTACTTTATGGCATTTTGGGCATAATAGCCATGGTTTCTTTCGCTAATATGATGATAAGGTTCTTTAAAGCTGAATACCAGGGTTTGCCTAGAGCCCAAAGTATAGTAGGCCTTATGTCTGGTGCCATATTTATTCCTTTGTTCTTTTTGTCTTTAATTAACCATCAAGAGCCACGATTTTTAATACCTTTTACGTTTCCCATAATATTATTACATGGCCCTAAACTTATAACCGGTTTTGCTAACAATTATCCTTTTCGTGTAGAACATCCTTGGCTTAGGTTTTTATATGATAATTTCCTATGTTCTAAGGTCTCTGCTGTGCCGGTTTTAAAATTGTGGTATATTACCAATATAGCTTTAACCGTGTTCTTTGGTTTTGTCCACCAAGCAGGCATATTTCCTTTGACACAATACTTTGAACAGGCTGTTAAAATTAAGCCACCTGAACAACATTTTCATTTGATTACTTCTCATACATATATGGTGCCACTATCGTTTGTAAATATTCCCAGTTCTCAGGTGGTGCATTTCAATCGTCATACCAAGCAGCGTTATAAAAAACGAAAAGACTTTTATGTTTACGAATATGGCAGCATGGATTTGAAACAAGTTATTTCCAAACTAAAACGTATCATAACCAATAATGAATTGAAAAAGGAAACGAAAAAGATACAATATCGTGTTTTCTTAGCTATACCAACTGCCTTAAGTGATGATCTGGGCTATATATTACAACAAAGTAATTCTACTTATTTATATTACGATTTAAAACGTGTTTTCTATCCTCATCTATCAACCGAAGCATTTCCCCAGTTTTTAGGTAGAAATCCAGGTGTTATAGATCCTCCACATTGGTCTGAGGATAATCTGAAAGGTTACTGTGCCTTAGAACAAGAACCAGAGTTGAGTTTTTCCTATATAAGTAAACAATTTTCTTCTTTTGTCCATCAATTCGGTTTGGCTTTATATGAATTCGAATTGAAAAGAAATAGGCCTAAGCTAAGGAACTCTATAACAAATGGCAAATGTTATACATGAGCTTTAAGTATATCTTTTAAGTTTTGAAGTACATACCAAAGATTTTAGATTTTTAATTGAGATTTAAATATAAACTTTAACATGTTGCTTGAATTATATTTTCGAATTGTAAATGAAACGAAATTTGTTAAGCATTCCTGTAAAGTAATATTAAGCTACTGATTGATCTTTTATTTTATTTGTTTTTCTATGGTTTTTATTTGTTAATAAATACATGCTTTTTTACGATGATATATTCTACAGAGTTTACATACATATATTAAAGGAATTTATCAAGCAATCTCTTCTTGTTCTCAATAAATAACTCAAGCTGTGTTTCAAAGTTTAACATTTAAAGCAATTTATAAACTTGTCGAGCAATCTGTTTTTAGTTTCAATAAATAACTAAAACTGGAGCCCTTCTCTCACCTATCCTATAACAAATTGCTTGTGGCGAATTGATGCTGTGACTGTTCCCAGTATGTAAAGGGTCCGCCAAATAACTTTTTTTTTAAAAATGCTTTAAGAAAAAAACTGCTGAATATTTTCTCAAATTTCTTTTTTATTTGAAAGTACAATCCTTCCGGTTAATAATGGAAAATAATTTCATTCAAATGGCTGCCTCGGCTGGCCATGCAGTAGCCTATACCAGAAGATGCCGATTTTGGCAAAAAAATCATATTTTCAGATGAAGCTCATTTTGATCTTGGCGGGTATGTAAACAAGCAAAATTGTCGCATTTGGGGCAGAGAAAACCCGCACGCATACATTGAAAAGCCGACGCACTAAAATGAGTCAGTGTTTGGTGCGAATTTTGGTCCAGAGGCATAATTGGGCCATTTTTCTTCGAAAATGAGCAAGGAGTGGCCGTTACAGTCAATGGCAATCGTTATCGGGCCATGTTGAACGAATTTTTGTTTACAAAAATTGAAGAGGAGGATATAGGCAACATTTGGTTTCAACCGGACGGCGCTACGTGCCATACAGCCGAAGCTACACTCTATGTTTTGTGCCGTGTTTTTGAAGATCGCATTATCAGCCGCAGAGCTGATGTCGTTTGGCCACCTCGGAGCTGCGATTTGGCACTGTTGGTCTATTATTTGTGGGGTGCCGTCAATCATATCCTTTCGTTCTTACGGATCTTGACAACAAAAGCCATCATGTGAAGCGGACTTGATTAATTAGTTTAAATTAATAAAACAACGTCTTTTCTTTTACGATTTAAAGAATTTATTTTGTTTATTTTAATGTTTTCTCTTTTTCAAATAGTTTCATGTTTAGGTTTTGTTTTATTTTTATGATTTAATTTTTTTCTTATTCTTTTTTGTTATTAAATACAATTAAATCGTTTAGGCATTTTAAATATTTGTTTATTTTGTATTGTTTTTCTTTTTTTTTTGTAGTTTAAATGAGCATTACATTTAGATTTTCAATTAAATTTTTATTGAATTTTAAATATTTTTGATTTGAATTATTTTTGTTTCTTTTATTTGTTAATGATTGAATGATAATTTTCAAAACTTACTACTATTTCGAGTTGAATTCTTTTTATTTTAGAGGTTGAGTGTATTATTTAAAGTTTTATTTTTTTTAATAATTTATAAGTTCATAAAAATTCATAATTATGTTTTAAAACATTAAAAAAAGGATTGAGAAATAATGAAATGTATTATACTTACATATACATATACATATAATAAAATATATAAGGAAATTATTTAATTAACAAAATTTTTCAAATTTATAATTAAATATATATGTATGTATGTATGATAATAAAAAAGTTAACATTTGTTTTTAAAATTTTTAATTTTTAATATATGTATGTATGTATAATATAAGAGCAAAAAAGTTTTTTTATGAGTACTATAATTTATTAATTTTTTATATTTTGTAATATTTGGTACCCTTTTTGTCTGTAGTAGTATTTAATATTATTTAAATTTATTTAATTTTTAATTATTCAAGTTTTCTTTTCTCTTCTTTTAATAATAATAATAATAATATTAAGGTGTATATAAAGTTTTCGAATATTAAAGTCTATAATATTTTATATTTATTTAATAATAATATATAAGTTTCAAGTGATTTTATTACCTTTTATTTAGAAGAATATATTTAGTTTAGTAAATATTATTTATATTATAAATTTCTTTCATTTTTTTTATTTTGTTTGGCTTAAACTTAAGATAGTTAAAGGTACTAATGCTCCGAGTTTAATTTTTATTTCTTTTTTTCCTTTTATTAATATTTTATGTTAAAGTTATTTAGTTTTATATATGTATGTATATATATATAGCTTTGCTACTAGTTAAAGTTAATTTCTTTAAATTATTTTTAATTATTTATAAAGTAAGTTATTTATTTATTTATATTTAATATGATTTTTAAGCTTAATGATGTTCTTAAAGTACATTTTATAAGGTCTTTTTGAATAGTGGCTGAATATTTTATTTAATCATAGCAAATCATAGTTTTATAATCTATATGGACAGCAAAACAATATTAGAATATTTATTTTCCATAAAATTAAAGACATTTAAGAAAAGAAACCGTTTTTTTCAAAAGTTTAATTTCTTTTCGAAAAGATAGCTCAACTTAAATAGTTTGTTGTGGCCATACAAGTTCTTATTTAGTTTTAATTAAATTAAGAAACAATTGTGTTTTTTTAACATATTCTTTTTAAAAATAGGCCAACACCAAGGGCATATGCCCTACTCCTGCAGTACATTGTGTTAGAAATCGGAAAGTAATAAAAAAAATGAAATATTAAAGCCTACTTTTGTTAATTTTTTAAAATATTTTCTTAAGAGCGCCTAAGTATATGCAAAGTTTTATTAATGTTCAGTATATATTTTTTTTATTAACTTAAGATTGTCATTGTCTTATTTTAGATAAGTATAAATCCGGCATTTACAAATTTTTTTTATTTCAGAATATGAAATCACAGATATACCTAAAAACATGCAACAACTTGGTTAATAATCCTAAAAATATACTGCAAATAATAATTATAAAAAAAATCAACACATTTGCCTAAAAATATGTTTTAACAGTTTAAAACTGTACTAATTTGTAATTCAAAATAATTAAAATTAAAAAATTGGAATAGTAGACTTCAGTCGCAGACGAAAAGTTGATTTCTAATGTTAAGTATAAAAAAATTATTTAAAAGTAGGCTTTACAAAACGTTCAATAAAAGGAAAAGGTTAAATAAAATGCGTATAGTCCTGCAAAACTGTTTGTACTTGGGATTTTGGGAATTCATGCCACAGATAAACTTCTCGATGTGACATATCCTAAAAGAAGCTAGCTCCCCAAGTTTATTGAGGAAAGTTCGGTGAAAAATTTTGAGTATTCAATTCTATATGCCACAGCAAAAACACAGACAATTTTACATTCTCTCACTTACTAATAAATCGTGAAGAAAAAACCGGTGTCTATGTGGCACAAACTGGTTTTTCCCCTCAAAGTATAATGCCCAGCTAAGAAACCTTATCAAAATCTTATGAGATTCCTTTCAGGAGCCATTTATAGTTTACTTAAAAATGTTCTGTAAACAATTTTGTTTCCTAATTTCCAAATAAAAGGAAAAATTCGGTAAAAAATTTAAACAAAAGATTGAATTTCTAAAGCAAATTTATGCCTAAAAACATGCTTTAGAAATTGAAAACTTTTTGGCATAAGACAATTTTAAAAAGAAAGCATTATTTAAAAATGTAGTCTATAAGGAGCTCTGTTTAAGAGAATACTTTAAAAAATTAATATTTCAAATATTTGAAATTTTTTAATAGAAAAAGTGTTCAAAATAAAGATAACTTAAAACAGACTTCAGATATTTTTAAAGCTTTTGGTATAAAAGTAAAATTAAAATTGAAGAATTATTTAAATAGCAGT
This sequence comes from Sarcophaga subvicina, assembly GCA_936449025.2. Lineage (NCBI taxonomy): Eukaryota > Metazoa > Arthropoda > Insecta > Diptera > Sarcophagidae > Sarcophaga > Sarcophaga subvicina. The sequence goes on from OW388084.2 coordinate 106,243,535, forward strand.
ATTGCCTAAGAGTATGTTCTGAAAATATTTGAGAATATTTAGAAAAATGTAGAAATTTCTTTTCATTTCGTTTGAGGTGACACTATTTATTACAAATTTAAGAATTATTATTATTATTTGTTTAAAATTTTAATCAATCTCTAAAGTTAACATTTATAAATTTTTAATTTACTTTTATTGTTTATATATTTTAAGTTATAATTAAAAAGGTTTAAAGTTATCTAATAATTATTATTTTTTGATATTTCAGTTTTCAAACATTTTAAAAGTATTTTTAATTTGAAGACATAATTTCCGTTAGTTTTTTTGATGAATTTTTTAATTTTAATTTTTTCAAATTTAATTTTTTACTTTTATAAACTAATGTTTTACCTTAAACTAGGCTTCAATTATTCTCTTTGTGGTACTTGTAGACTCCTATTTATTTAGTTTTAATTATTGCTAATGAAATGAAAAACACCAAAATTATTTTTTAAAAAACAAACAAGGAATTACGATTTATTTTTAATGATTTATTAATTAATTCTAAAATAAATTTTTCGTTACGCTCATTTATAATGCAGGGGCAAACATTATAAACGTCAAGCGTTTGTTTTTTTCTCTTCTTCTAACTGTTTCCAGTTTAAGATGTCCTTTTGGTAAAGGAGTCTTTTATTTTTATGTTTCTTTTTTAGAATTTTTGAAATATTATTGAAAGTGAAGTTAAGAGGTTCTATTTCAATATGTTCTGGAAATTAAAATTAAGCTAAATGAGGCTCTAACCTGCTAAATTTTAATTTCATTCCATTATTTGTTTACAGAACATAATGTTTACAATAAGAGCGTTTAAAAAGTGGCTTAAGGAAAGTTAATTTAAATGAAAATATTTTGTTTTATTTTTTTTATTATTTCATGACAATTATTTTTCTATTTTATTAATGTTTTCAAGTGGAAGTAGGTTTTAGTCAGCAAATTTATTCTTGATATTGTTTTTTTATTTTATATTTAATTTTAGAGTGATGTTATCAAAGATATGTATTTGATTCTGTTCTATTTAGCAGTTACTAATGTTAGATGATGTTTTTGTTCCTAATTTTTTCCTTTTTCTCATAATAATAATGATTTTTATTTAATTATTTTGTTAATATTCAATTATATTTTATTTATTACATTGTAGCGTATATTGCTTTGGATTTGTAAAGTAATACAATTTTATTTTTCTAATTTTTTAATTATTAAAAAATATTTTTTTTTTTGATTTTTAAAATATTTTTTTTTACTCTTTTCTTTGAAGGATGTTTATGTTAGGATCTGATGGTAATTATTTAAATGTAAGAATAATAAAAAAAAATTGCAAAAAATAAAATAAAAAGTGTCTAAATAACTCCACCTTCAAAATTGTATTTTTAATAATGTTAAAGCCTAAAAGTAGGCTACATTTTTTAACATGGTTTTAATATAAGATAATAAAAGAATATACATGGCAGCTCCCATTAGCTAGGTAGGGAAAATATGTTCTTTCTCTGCTAGAACCTAGGTCATGTGAACATTTGGGGTAACGTACAGGCAAATGAGCTTACAAGAAGAGGAGCTTCCACGCCGCTGATACGGCCAGAATCGTTCGGTGGAGTTGCAACAACGTTTGGAAATCGGGTCGAAACGTTTGTTGAGAAATTACAATAATAAAGAGATTTGAGTCTTGCTTCAGGCAATTTACAAATAACTAAAGTTTATTAACCGGTCTCTCAACAGGACCCAGTAGACTTAAAATAGACTTGTACAGAACGATAATCCTGTCGAACTCAACATGCCATCATGGTATCTGTGAGACATTAACACATCGTAGTAGGAAACATATGGATGTAAGTATATCATATGCTGAGCAGGGTATATCCTTGTCGATAATGAAATAGTTGGAATAAAAAAAATGGTAATAATAAATAAATGCCTGAATGAAAAAGATTTTTTTTTTCATAATTTTTATGTTTTTTTCCAATAATTTTGTTTACTGTACAGATGTTTAATAATAAAAATAAAGCCTTAAAATCTATTAAGTTATTTACCGATAGTTTCAAAATATACAAGCCTAAATGTAGGCTAAGGATTTTTTTTCAAAGTTTATCAATAAAGCTTATATAGAGTTTTTGTAATGATTTCAAAAATAATGATGTAACAAAACATTAAGAAACGGCCAAACTATGCAAATATTTGCCAAAAAAGGTAATCAATACCTATTTTGTTCCACATTGGTTTAGACATACAAGAAAAATGGTAAATAATATTGTAAAATTTTATTTTAATGTATGTAATGTTTTCAATAAAATTAAATATTTCTATAAGGTGGGAATAATATTTTTTTTCTGACAAATATTTGCATAATATGATTGCAACTTAAGCCTTATTTTTTATGTTTCCAAAAAAAAACCTTTAATTTGATATTTTTATTCATATTCTTTATGATTTTTGTTAATTTTATGAATCAATGACTTTTGAAAAATTATTTCAACATAAAAGAAAAGCCTTAAAATATGCTACATTTTTATAAAGGACTTTTGTAAAATGCTTAAAAAAGTCACGAGTATGTGCATATAAGTATAAGAATTATAAATTGAGGGGAAATACATTTTAAAATGACATAATAAAGTAACTTGTTTTTAATTTAATCAAGATTAATTTAATAATTAAATGAAGCTTGAAATATGCTAAGTTTTAAAACATAAAAGCCTAAATGTAGGCTAAAATAAATAGAAAAACGAAAGCGTTTGAAAAGTTATAAATATCAATAAGAATTTTTCATTTATTTTTCAATTAAGAGCTACACTTTGGGTATGGTACCTACTCACGAAGTGTGCTAAGTTGAATAAAGGCTATAAGAGGTTAATTTTATTTATTTATTTGATTTTTTTTGATAACTAATGTTATAATTTTGCTACCATTTTTAATAATAATAGCAGCTTAGACTTTCCAGTGGAAATCGGGTCCATAACGTTATGGACGACATAGACACTGCCAGAAAGAGAGAGAGGCTAGTGGATAGATTTTTCCTTGGATCTACCACAAAGCAGAAACTAAATGCTACCTTGATCCGATAAACAGCTTAAGTATAGAATCTTCTATTGAATGCGACAATAACACACTTATCATGCCTATACTTCGGTATTATGCCGAAAAATAAATACTTGTGTGAATGGTGCTGGATGTGTTGGAAAGTAAAACCCTTTAAAAACCAGTTAAGCCCTACTTTACACGGTCCCACAAGTAATATGATCTGTCAAAATTTTGTGTAGAAGAGTACGGATGTGATCGTCAAAACGTACTATGTAATGAAACCATCACACATTGAGAGAAAATACGAATGAAAAGTTTGACAGTCGTATGGCTCTCTTCATTTTTTCAAATGATTCAAAAACAAGCAAGTCGCATTAGATCAGGGATGTATTTTTATGTAAACACATAGAAAAAAAGTGTAACAGCTGTTTTCATTTTACTTTGTTATTGTCTTATACCGATCATGTAAACGCGAAAATATAAATCATAGGACTTTTATTCTCTTCTTTGTCATACGGATGGAATTTCATTTTACTTTTTCATTAGACTTTACGTACGTAAAGTATTGCCGTGTGAAGTGGGCTTAAGCCGTTTAAGCTTAGTAGGTATCTGGCAACACTTTACTATAAATGACAGGCACCGATATTTTTTGCTCTTATTACGGTTCATTTCTTTTTGGCTTGGCAACATCCAGAAGCTAATGTTAATGTGTTCTTGTTATACTTATCATGTGTATTTTGAATTTGTTCCTTATTTGTCTATGTCCTAGTAATTTCTTTTGTTGTTATGTTATAGTAATTCTTTGTTACCGTAAATTTTTTCTTAATTTTTTAGAATAAACTAGGCAAGTGGTTGTACAGATATCTTGAGAAGTTAGCTTATTCCCGCTTAAAAATGTTCCTTTGTTTTGGAATTCAAGTGAGGAACTATCCAGCTAGGATATGAGAAGAAAAATTTCAATTCACAAATTTGTAATATTGATTACGTTCTTCTAAATGACTTTGCAATAAACGTTGTAAAGCTTGCAAATAAAAAAAAAAATAATAAAAAAAATTTAAATTTAATTTAAATAAAAAGAAAAATTTAATAAAAATCAGTTGTATTTTTTTTCATTAACAAAAAAATGTTTGTATATTTTTTGTTGTATTTTTTTTAAATTTAAATTCATTATAATTTCTCTTTTCATTTGCTGTTTTTATTAATTATTTATATAATATAACTTAAAACTTAAATAATATTGCTTTGTTGTCTTTTCTTTTCTTTTTTTTCTTTAATTTAAATTTCGATTAAATTTTGTTTTAAAATTATACAAATTATACAATCAATAAGAAATTTTTGTTTTACTTAATAATAAACAAATTATTTCATAAAAATAATAAACAATATCAATTTCTTTGCTCCGGGGGAAAGAGCCCAATTCAATTCATTCAATAGCCGTTGTAAAAATGTTGTTCTTTCATCGCAAGCCATTCGAGACCAAAACTTTCGAAATAATTTTGGACACTTTTTTCTTTGTATTCTGTTGTACCTACAGTTTTCCTGGAGCGAATTTACTGTACTAAAACGTAATCAGGATTCATATAGGAGAAGCCAACAAATTCACTTTGATCCAAATTCATCATGAAAACTTTATCTGTGGGCGTTAGATCGGTTTTTTCCGAAGTGAATTGCTTATCGAAATTGGAGACATCTTTGCGGTGTTTCTGGAAAGACAATCAAAAAATTTTGCGTAAAGAGAAGGACAAATTTTAAAGGTTTAAGATAAAATATTGGTTCCATATATATATCGAAATAAAAAAACTGTACTGTACTGTGAGACATAGGATAGTTGAGAATAGGTTAGTCGGAGGCCATTCCTTGAACTAAAGGGTGTTTTTTTATAGAGGTATAGAACTTTAAGTTGCAATAAAACAACGATGGATTCGATTGACATGAATGACAAATGGATGGATTCGATTGACATGAATTTTATTTATCCGAAAGATAATCTTGTGGCATTACATTTTAAATATGATTTCTGGCATATGACCGCCACGGTTGGCGCGGATGTAGTCCAATCTGGACGTCAAATTTTCGAAGACTTTTTCCAACATTTGTGGCCGTATATCGGCAATAATACGGCGAATGTTGTCTTCCAAATGGTCAAGCGTTTGTGGCTTTACCGCATAGACCAATGACTTTACATAGCCCCACAGAAAGTAGCCTAGCGGTGTTAAATCACAAGATCTTGGAGGCCAATTCACAGGTCCAAAACGTGAAATTAGGCGGTCATCAAACGTGTCTTTCAATAAATCTATTGTGGCACGAGCTGTGTGACATGTTGCGCCGTCTTGTTGAAACCACATCTCCTGGACATCATGGTTATTCAATTCAGGAATGAAAAAGTTAGTAATCATGGCTCTATACCGATCACCATTGACTGTAACGTTCTGGCCACCATTGTTTTTGAAAAAGTACGGACCAATGATTCCACCAGCCCATAAAGCGCACCAAACAGTCAGTTTTTCTGGATGTAACGGTGTTTCCACATACACTTGAGGATTACCTTCACTCCAAATGCGGCAGTTTTGTTTGTTGACGTAGCCCTTCAACCAGAAGTGCGCTTCATCGCTAAACAAAATTCGCTTATGAAAATCGGGAACAACGGTAATCTCGTTTTGGGCCCTTTCGACGAATCTACGCCTTACTTGATGATCGTTTGGCTTCAATTCTTGCACGAGTTGGATTTTGTAGGCACGCAAACCAAGATCCTTCCGCAAAATCTTCCATAAAGTGGATGGACACAGATCCAATTCCTGTGCTCGATGGCGGATGGACTCATTCGGGTCTTCCTCAATGCAACGCTCTACAGCAGCAATAGCTTCTTCTGTACGCACCGTACAGCGTCTCTGGGGATGCGAGTTATCAATAAGAGTAAACGTGGTGCGAAAACGTTCCATGGTTAATCGAATTAACTGCTCTGATGGACGATTTTGTCTACGATAAAATGGACGTAGTGCGCGATACGTTTTCCGCACAGAACCATTATATTCGAAATAAAATTGCACTATTTGCAAGCGTTGTTCAGGCGTGAGTCTATTCATGATGAATTGCCAAACCAAACTGAGAATAAATCACTTGACAGCTGTTAAATCGGTCGCCATCTTGAAAAGTAATGCCAACTTAAAGTTCTATACCTCTATAAAAAACACCCTTTATAATATCCAAACTTGAGATCAAACATTCCCTATAGAAAATCAACCCGACTCTAGATAATCTTTGTATTAGACAGTTCAGTCAGAGCTGATATAGAATGGGAACTTAAGATCCTCTGCCTCTTTATGGCAAGAGAAATGCGAATATGAGGTAAAATGCTGCCTCATTTTCCTCTTCAGATCCATAGTTCTTGCAAAAGTAATTGGAGAGTCCAGTCAGGGATGACAGAAAATGGGTAGTCAATAACCTCTGTCTCTTTATGGCAAGAGAGAGGCACTGACGTCTCCTTTTCCCCCTTAGACCCATAGTTCTTGCAGAAGTTATTCGAGGTAATGTCATGTCTATCGCCAAGCTTTCCAATCGTAATAATGCGTTGAATGGTCATGCTACTTAAGGACAGAAGACAATCAGTTCTTCTTCGAACCAGCAGAGTCTAGCAATGTTTCATGTTCCCTTTGCCGTCTGCAAACTTCAGCCTCCCTCTAAAACGAGTGGAAAATACTTGGTGTAATTGAGATAATCAGAATACCTGAATGATCTGAATTTTTTTTGAAAAATCTTGGTCTTTCATGGAGTTTCGAGTTCGTTCTGCAAAATAAATGGTAGCAAAGCGCGGCAAGTTCAAGACTACAATAAAAAATTCAGGCTAATTTCAATTCCTTGTTCTTAACTGGAGTGTTCTTCATCAGCAAAAACAAATAGCAGTCGGACCTCTTTTATTGGTAGATTTTAATTGTTCTTTGAGCAAGAACTAGTATGTGGGACCAGAGAACTCCTTGCTTCTGCGAGGTTTTTAGTGACTTGCGAGAGCCGAAGTCTTTTAAGCAAATTCTGTTTCTATGCCTTGAAGAGCAGAGGCGAAGAGACCTCTTGGTGGAGGTTTCTTCCATAACCTTGGTGAGTTGGCCTCTACTAAGATTTTTGCTATTAAGTGCTTCAGGTCCGGTATTAGCTGGCTAGTGAAGTGACTCTGTTTCTCTCTCTTCTTTATGGGTTCCCATAGACTGCCTCTAGAACTATCTGAATTGCATTTTCCAGCTTACCAAGAGTTTTTTTTTGAACAGCTGAACCTGATATCTGGCTTTTCAGGTCGTTCATAGAATTATAAGTTAAATGGTAATACATTGTCACCGTGTGTAGCCACAAATTCCGGGCGATCTTTGTAACTAAAACTTTTTCTTAGAAACAAAATATCAATTGACTTACAATTTTTGGTTTAAACGGTGGTTGTACTTCACGATTTTCAATTTTTTCCCAATCTATGCGTCTAAAGAAAGGATGTAAACGTACATCCTCCTCACCGCTAGGACCGCAACCCAAACGCTTAGCTGGTTGTTTAGTTAAAAACTGAAAATGATTTCAAGAATGATTAAGAAAATTTCGCAAACATTTTTAAAATTTTAGTCGAAAACTTACGCCTTTACAAGCCTCTTTGGCCTCTTTACTTAGACTCTTGGGATAGGAAACATTATGATCGGTAATGGCGGCAAAAAGCTCTTCCTCATCTTCGCCATCGAAAGGCGGTTGCCCGACAAGCATTTCATATAATAAAACGCCATAAGCCCACCAATCAACCGATTTGCCATAAGGCTGGTATAAAATAATCTTTAAAACGTGGTTAGAAAGGGAAATTATTTAAAATTTTTTTTATTAGAGTGAATACAAGACAATACATACCTCTGGTGCTATGTAGTCGGGAGTGCCACAAAATGTTTTTGTGGTCTTTTCACCCAAAATATTCTCTTTACACATGCCAAAATCGGCTATTTTAACATGACCATCCGAATCCAATAAAACATTATCCAGCTTAAGATCTCTGTATAGAATACCTTTGCTGTGTAGGAAAAATAGACCAGCAGCTATTTCAGCAGCATAGAATCTAAAAGAAAGTAAGCCAGAGTTGGATTAATGGGTTCATAGATCCTGAAGAGCAAGACTTACACCGCAACCGGTTCTTTAAATTTGCCAAACTGTTGGATTTGAAACATTAAATCGCCGCCGTTAACGTATTCCATAACGAAAAATAAACGATCCATGGTCTGGAAGCAGGAATGTAATTGTACCAAAAATGGTGGCTTATCACTTAAGGCCAAAACTCTTTTCTCTATCATAGTACACTCGACATCATCGTCCTGTATGATCACATCCTTTTTCAATATCTTAATGGCATACAACTCCTCTGAGCCTTTGCGTTCAGCCAGTAGGACCTTGTTAGAGGCGTACAAAGAATTTTTCTTTAATTTTTGGTTTTCCGTAATGACCTATGATGCCATTACTACTACCTACCTTGCCAAAGGAACCCTTGCCTAAGACCTTAATAAAATTAAAATCTGATGCTCTTATCATATCCGTTTTTGTGGCATTTTGATTTGTTTCGGTACGCATAACCATTGGTTTTCTTTGGGAAGATTTCTAACGGTCGAGTGGTAAAGTTCAAATTTATTGTTCATTTCAAAAATACTTCTTTTTTGTTAGTAAAACTTACTCTCATTTGTGATTTAAGTTTGAGTAAATCCTGTGTAGCATCAGCACATGGCACATTATAATATTCACCCTCCTCCTGGGTCAATAATTTGAACCAACCATTGGCGGGGTTCTATAAAAAATGTGGAAATATTACTGCTGATCTGATTTTAATATTAAATTGTGATATTTTTTTAGTGTACCTTTATAACCTCCGATATGCCAAATGATAAAGCACCCATAAAATCATTACGTGAAGTACGATCCCAATCCCAGACCTCAATTAGCACACGACGATCCTTATCCTCTGGTTTAAGTTCACTGAAAGGTATAGAAAAAGTTATATTTTAGGCTTGAAATATAGGAAGAAAAAATGTTAGACCAGCACCTATCCTATATATTGTTACATAAATCGAAACGACCTAATATCGCTTAACAATAAAAACGATAAACAATAGCTACCAGCTACACTAACACAATACACACGACACAAATACACACTAACACTAAGAATGCAATGAACGAGTTGATTATCTAAAGCTGCACACACACATATGTACGACGAACCTGGTTGCGCCTGGTACCAATAACAACATGTATGTGATAAAAAGGGATAGACAACATAAGCAAAGTACACAAACAACAATGTATTAGCAATAGAGCTCTCTAGAAGGCGAGATCACGAACCTTCCACTTCAAGAATGTTCGTTAGACTGGTTGTGTCGGACTATAAAAGGGCTGGACAAAGCAGGCAGCAGTCACTTATAATTCAGTCAGCCTTGTGTGAGGACACGTTGCAGTTTGAACGTACAAGTGGTATTGCTTGCAAAAAGGTTGTAAGCAGAGAAGATCTAACGAGCAGTTGTTAGTGTTAACGCGGACAAAAGTGTGAAATAGAATAGTGTACAAGCAAATTATTGTTGTATCGTTAAGTTGTATATGGTGGCACACAAAAGTAGTGTAAAGAATAAAGAGAGTTTAAGAAAAACTAAACACATATTTGTTTTTACTTGGTTTGGAATTAACGAACTCATATTTAAACGTTTTTAAAAAGGTAAAAACGTAACAATATTTTGAATTAGACTGAGACCAGACTTAAGAAGGTCTTAATAGTAACCCTACCCAGCGAAATTTTGGGACCAATAGAAGGTTTTCAGTTTTAGTCACTTATTTACTCCAGTATTAGCTTTTACTTTGCCCCTAGTCTCTTATATACATATAAGTATGTACCATAGGTTTCCATTGATCCTATAAGGAGTACTGGGCCTTAATAAATTTTGCTTATGCTGGGGTTTGCGCCACAGATTTTACCCCTTTCCGACCCCTAAATCTACATCAAGTATCATTTTCTCCGTATTAACTGGGCATTCCCTATTTTGGTTACCTTGAGGGTCGCCGTCATACTTTCTTAAAGTGTGGAACAATTCACCGTTATTTAGGTTTTAAAATTGTTTTCACTAACAATTTACAAAGCCTGCTGTTGGTTATCAATCTAGACCAGAATGCTCGCAAAATTGATCTTTAGCATCTCTTGAGGAGCAGCTCCTATAAAGGAGAGCGGCCGCGTTGTTCCAATTTAGTTAAGCCCAGCTTAATCTAGACTGGAGCCCGACTTATTGGGAGTTTAAATTACATATTCCTAAACTAGTCTTAAACTGTACCTAAGCTAGGCTTAGACTGATCTTGGGTTGAACCTAAGCAAGATTTAAGGTAGTTAAATAAAATTTTGTTTACCCCAGACTTAATCTAGGCTGGAAGCAAGCTTATTGTGAGTTTAAATTATATCTAAACTAGTCTTAAACAGTACATAAGCTAGGTTTAGACTGATCTTGGGTTGAACTTAAACAAGATTTAAGGTAGTTAAATTAAATTTTGTTTCCCGCCAGACTTAATCTAGGCTGGAACCAGGCTTATTGTGAGTTTATATTCTATCTAAACTAGTCTTAAACAAAACTTAAGGCTTAAAACTTAGACTGGGTCGAAGTTAAGCAAGATTTAAGGTTGGTGTATAATAGTTTAAAACCAGTATTAATCTAGGCTTAGCCTATCCAATAAAATTTCAATAGTAGCTTAAACTTTTTCCAATTCATAGGTTAAAGTTAATTTAAGCTAAAACAAGACTTAACCTAAATCTAAACTAGACTTCGGCTATAGGCTTAAGCTAGACTTTAACTAGACTTAAATCAAATTAAGCTAGACTTAATCTAGTTAAAGAAGAAAATTAAATCAGATTCAAATTAAACGTATTTTATTTAATAAAAATTTAATTTTTCTTTAGTTTTCCTTATGCTATACTTATTTTTATTGCTTTGTACTGTATTCAATACAATTCATGATACTTACTAGATTATTGTTTCATTCCATATTGGATTCAATGATGCTTTTATGGTGCGTGTCTTCTTTTTGCCTTTATCATGCTCATCGGGTATTAGTTTGACTTTAACATATGGATCACTTAAACCATTTGGATCCATTGGAATGAGATTACGACCTTCTTTGACTGTCAACGCAGCAATGCAATAAAATGAGAGAGATAAAAAGTGTGAGACAGAGAGAGAGAGAGAGAGATAAATAGAAAGAATTTTAAACCAATTTGTTAAAAAATAAATTTCATTTTTACTCGTTATTTATTGCCAAACAAAACGGGGATAAAAAGTATTCTACAGAGATTTGCTACAAAAAGCTTTTATTTCATATGCAATAAAACTTTTTCCATTTTTTTCTGCTTTTTTTATATCAATTTGTTGCTTTCATTTCATAATCTCGTGTGTAAGATTTAATGGTGCCTAGCATAACGCTTGAAAAAAAGGGGGTATACAAACAGGCGTTTTATATATATTGAAACAAATTTTGCAAATTAAATGTGAAAAGATTTGTTCTAGGAAAACTCTGTTTTGAATTTAAATATTTAAAATATTTATTCTCGAATATCAAAATAATTCTTTCCTTTTAAAAGTTTTTTGGTTAAACAAAAATATTGCATTAAAAGTAAATAGCATACTTTAAGGGGTGTTAATTAAGAGTTATACATTTTTCGGTTTTAAAAGTAAAATTAAATAAAACACACATTAAGCTATGATTCTATGAAACTTCTATTTCATTATAATGTATGAAATACAGACAGAGTCCCTTTGAGTCCCGTTTTCGGTTTCGTGTTCGTTTTCAAATGATTGCCTTTAGAATGGTTACAGCTGTCGTACATTTAGAGGTAGTTTTTGACCACTTTTTCTATATGAATGTTGGTTTTCAAATGCTTAAAACATTATAAGATTAACCACGTAGATACGGCTTTTGTCGTAGCTACATAAAGAAAAATCCACGGGCCCAACTGGTCTCCCTGAAACGATTTGTAGAGGGGACAGCAGTGAGGATACGGCGGCGCATCTACTATGCGTATGTCCAGAGTTGTATAGGAAGCTGGCTTGAAAAAATAATACTCGCTCCTTTCTATTTTCCTTACCGCTCCATAAAAATGATCTGGTCTTTCCCTCCTTGTAAGCTCGTTAGATTTTCACATGACCCAAGATCGCCTAAAGGTATCTATTTTCCTTGCCTGACCATCAGTTAGTATCGCTATTTCTGGCCAGTTGTACTTCCTATTGAACTTGAAGTGAGCACATCTTTCGTTGGCATAGACTCTCGTTGAAAGAGTCACGTTAGTTTTTAAATATTTTGCTTTGGGATCGAACACCTTCGCTTCTGGATATCCATAATTTCATTCATTCACTCGTATTAGTCAGCTTCACTGCTAAGCATTACTTATTTCCCAATCATAGCGTTTTCTTGAGGGACAACCATCCCTGAACTTAAAGGTTCAATAAATAAATAATTAAAATATACCATGTTGTGTAACCCCTGAAATTATGCTTTATTTTTTGAAGCAATACATTTCCTGTATTTAATATTAAAAAGGTTTTATTTACATTATTTTTGCTTATTTCATTTTTGTTGGGCTTAATAAAGACAAAAATCCCTTAAAGTATGCTTTACTTCATATATTTTTCACTCTTTCTTGTTGGCAGTGTGACTACCCTTAATAAATTACATTTTTTATTGGCAACGAGCGTAAAGTGCTAACATCATGACATCATTATATGTAATGAGCTTTAACTTTTAACGACTTTAAGCTTTAACGCTTAAATGTATGCTTCAGTTTTTTCTTTTCCATTGTTTCTCACTTTTAACACTATTTTACAGGTCTTATTAATTTAAAAAACAGTGAACTAAGACAGACAGACAGACAGATAGAAATTTTTATACTTACTCTGCACGGTAAGAGTATTTTCCTTAACAGCTAATTCCAATAGAATGCGTCCACGTCGTTCAGTGTGATCACATCCGCATAAGCTGGGCACGTTCTCTTTGCAACGTGCATGTACGTTCATGTCACATGCTATATTTTGTTTAAAAAAACAATTTTTTTTATTTTCAGTTTTAAAATTTTGTTAAATTTAATGAAAAAAAAAAATAAAAAATAAAAGAAGGAAATGAAATAATTTTTTTTTGTTTTTTTTTTTTTTTGTAGGAAAATATCAGGTATTGTTTAAGCATGAAAATAGAGTTTCTTGAGGTTAGAAAGCATTAGAGTAAGAGATGAAAGGTTTAGGGTTAAAAGGTCAATTACATTCATTTTCGTTTCAACTTTCACACTCACGCACACAAAGTTTTTTCTTTCGGTTTTTTTTCGGGTTAGCACAAGTTTTACTTGAAATATAATATTTTTTAATCTACTTCTAGGGATTTAAATAATAAAATTTAATTATTATTATTATTTTTTTTTGATAATGCAAACAACTTACCTGCTGTTTTGTTTTTTAATGATAAGCAAACACAAAAATTGTACTTACCTGTTTAATATTTAATATTTTCATTAGAATTCATAAGAAATTCAAGGTATTTTAATATTTTAATTTTTTTAGTTTGCGTGCTGACCTTAATAAAATGTTGTTTTCTTTTTTATTTACATATTTGGCCTTTGCTTCAGAGCAAAAGTGCTTAATTAAAGTGTAGATGGTTAAATGAATATTTGCTCAACATTTAGTTGTACTATTTGCCAGCTAATTAAAGTAGTCAAAGACTATTCTACCTAACCCCTTCATGCTCCTTAGAGTAGGCAATATTTTGAGTTTTTTGATTTGTTCTTTAAATAAAAAAATCTAGAAATACTTCAATAGTTTATTATAAAAAGTGTTGAAAAAATGTAATTAAAATATTTTTATAATTAGAAGAGGAGGTATTTTCAAGTGGATCCTTTTTATTTAAGCTAAAACCGCTTTGGTAGTTGATTTAAAGCTCTTGAAAACTAGAATCTAAAAATATTTACAATTTATTTTATTATTTACTGACTTTAATAAAAGCATAACCCTTAAGGTAGGCTATAAAAATTAAAAGTAATCCCTATTTGTAGGCTAAAATATTTCTTTAAAAGCTTAAGCATTCTAATGTCTTATAAGACAGGCTGTAAACCTGGCTAAAGGCTTGTAGTGAACAATAATGTATGTAAAGTATGTTGTATTTTTTTATGGAAAATAAAAATAAATTTTTCCATCCCCTAAAGTAGGTAATATTTTATAAAAGAAATGAAACTAATTATGAATAGAGTAGAGTATTTATTAAGGCTTCTAATATTAGACTTTCGCATTGACTTACTGTTAACTGCAGTGTTTTTTGGCGGAGGTCATGGCCATATTGAAAGCGGCGCAGTGCTTGTTGGGTGAAAAAGTTTTCTCTTGAACAGTCAGGTCCTGACCAAGTCTTTAACGTAAGTTCATCCTCGTGAATGAATGCCGGGGACATTTTGGATCATTCAAAGTAAATTCATATAGTAAAGGGTGTTTTTTATAGAGGTATAGAACTTTAAGTTGCAATAAAACAACGATGGATTCGATTGACATGAATGACAATTGGATGGATTCGATTGACATGAATTTTATTTATCCGAAAGATAATCTTGTGGCATTACATTTTAAATATGATTTCTGGCATATGACCGCCACGGCTGGCGCGGATGTAGTCCAATCTGGACGTCCAATTTTCGATGACTTTTTCCAACATTTGTGGCCATATATCGGCAATAATACGGCGAATGTTGTCTTCCAAATGGTCAAGCGTTTGTGGCTTTACCGCATAGACCAATGACTTTACATAGCCCCACAGAAAGTAGTCTAGCGGTGTTAAATCACAAGATCTTGGAGGCCAATTCACAGGTCCAAAACGTGAAATTAGGCGGTCACCAAACGTGTCTTTCAATAAAACTATTGTTGCACGAGCTGTGTGACATGTTGCGCCGTCTTGTTGAAACCACATCTCCTGGACATCATGGTTATTCAATTCAGGAATGAAAAAGTTAGTAATCATGGCTCTATACCGATCACCATTGACTGTAACGTTCTGGCCACCATCGTTTTTGAAAAAGTACGGACCAATGATTCCACCAGCCCATAAAGCGCACCAAACAGTCAGTTTTTCTGGATGTAACGGTGTTTCCACATACACTTGAGGATTACCTTCACTCCAAATGCGGCAGTTTTGTTTGTTGACGTAGTCATTCAATTAGAAGTGCGCTTCATCGCTAAACAAAATTCGCTTATGAAAATCGGGAACAACGGTAATCTCGTTTTGGGCCCATTCGACGAATCTACGTCTTACTTGATGATCGTTTGGCTTCAAATCTTGCACGAGTTATATTTTGTAAGCACGCAAACCAAGATCCTTCCGCAAAATCTTCCATAAAGTGGATGCACACAGATCCAATTCCTGTGCTCGATGGCGGATGGACTCATTCGGGTCTTCCTCAATGCTACGCTCTACAGCAGCAATAGCTTCTTCTGTACGCACCGTACAGCGTCTCTGGGGATGCGAGTTATCAATAAGAGTAAACGTGGTGCGAAAACGTTCCATGGTTAATCGAATTAACTGCTCTGATGGACGATTTTGTCAACGATAAAATGGACGTAGTGCGCGATACGTTTTCCGCACAGAACCATTATTTTCGAAATAAAATTTCACTATTTGCAAGCGTTGTTCAGGCGTGAGTCTATTCATGATGAATTGCCAAACCAAACTGAGAATAAATCACTTGACAGCTGTTAAATCGGTCGCCATCTTGAAAAGTAATGCCAACTTAAAGTTCTATACCTCTATAAAAAACACCCTTTATATGGGTTCTAGCACAGGAAATATCGTCGGAAATTGTACTGGTCAAGGCTGGTATACAGCTAATATCTTCCAGATGCCAGATCAGATTCTGCATTGGAATCTCTCTATAATTGTTGAAAGTGCAGGACAATAACAGAGAAAGTGAGTGACATAGAAATACGGAATGATTGGTACTAAGTAAACTAAGTTCAAAGCGGCTGCCTTGAATTAAAAGAAGTGAATGCCATACAACTTAAGTTTTAAATGATGTGAGTCTATATTTTTGTGTAACCATCGCAATTTTATTTATTTTTTATGCCTAAAAATAGTTTAAAATTTTTTCCCTAAACGACTCCAGTACTAATAATATTCCTTAACCTCTTTTTGCCATAAATTTTATTTAATTTACTTCACAAAAATAGAAACCAAAATTGTTTATTAAACCCTGTTTGCCTTTTTTTGTGGACAATTCCCAATCCTATAACCATGGCCAACACATTGAGTTACAGATGGTGAACAGAGTTCTTGACACAAGGTTTTCATTGATTTTTCTTTACGGATAACTATGTACTCATACATATGACATGGGGATTGTCAAACAAAACAAAAACAGTTTAAGGGCATAATGGAATCCAAAACAAAAAATAATTTTCCACATGATTTGGCCAACGAACGTAACAGGACTTTTGTGGAACCCGTAGAGAAAACTCTTGTCCGTAACGACAATAAACACAACTATTGTTTGACGGAAATATGTTGGAGTTAATTTTTGTTGTTGTTGTTATTGTTGTAGTATTTTCTATACATTTTCATAAAGGACGAAATATTTCATGCATGTGTCACTGCTGGTTTAGCACATTATTTTTTACGAAGAGAGGACTGAAACGACGAAAAAGCAATGAGAGGCTGAAAGACTGGTTGACTGGTTGACAGAGTGAAAACAAGAAATTGGTTTCAGGCTTTATATGGACCCCCTTTTGGACAGCTCGGCTAAACATAGAGTCGGAAATTGAAAGTTGTAATAGAGTAGTAATAAATATACTTTAGAAAAATATTAAAGCATATTTTAAGGTGGCTGATGTTTGTATGAAAAGGAAGCATATGTTTACGAGAGTTTAATTTGCGTGGACATTGAATTTTGTTTGTTTTTAATTTAAAGTGAGGGGAAGGTGGAAACGTAAGTACTTGATTTTGTTGGCGCTATTTAAGAGCTGACTTTTGACAGAAGGAAATATATTACGGTATCCTTGATGGATACAAAGGGCACGTTTAATAATGTGAATACAATCTGTTGGTTGAGGCAAAATAGTCCGAGAATTTAATTCGCAAAGACCTTCAACTCTAAGCTTTTTTTTAGAAAAATAACGCTAAGCGACCGATGAAGAAGACATTACGTGTCAGCCTTTGCAGAGAATCTTTTAGACTTCTAGAATAGGATAATATCCGTTGTGATGCCGCATAAAGTGACCTGACATCAAGTAGTCATAGGTCCGTTAGACTATCTAGAATATTGGGCCAAAGGCATATGTTGACATATAAAGTGTAGAAATTGTTGCCTTCTAGGGTTATGCCAGCATTGGTCAGGAGTATTGGTTGATTATTAAAAGTTACAGAGGGTTAAGAGGATTAAGACACTAGATTTATTAGGTTCTTCGCGTAAATTTGCGTTTTAACTAATGAACAAACCCGATCTAAGTTTCATTTGGAAGATAAACTAGTTTTTATCACCCACAGAAAATTAATTTACAACAACTGGTAGATAATAGAATAGAACACATTTAAATAAACCTTTGAAACCGTTGTTAAATATTAATAAATCATACATTTATAGTAAATATTTAAACACCTAAAAATATGCTTCAGTTTTTTCTATCAGTTTGCTTTCTATTGCAATTTACTCTTATCAATTTTTCATTTAAATAACGGAAATTAAAGCATACGTGCGCTCACGCGTATTGCAACAACAAAAAACTATAAAATACAAATAATAAACAAAAACTGTTGCCTACTTTAAGGCGGCTACACAAAACTCCTAATATTTGTCATTGAACTTAAATTGTAATGCAACTGAGGAGAAGTTGTGGAAGGGGAAACGAGGAAAGCAGCTTAAATAATCATGTTTAATCAAGTTAAACTAAGTGACAATGTAATCAATTACAAAATTTATGGAAAATTGAATTTTAATCAATTTTAATTACGATTAAAATTAAAAGCAAATTGATGGCAACCATGGAATATAATTATGAAAACAAGATGCACACGTATGCACACATATTCGTACGTGAAAGTAAGCTTATGTTGTTCTCCATAATAAAATGTGTATGTTTTTAACGGAACGGAAAATAAAACCATAGGGTTAGGCAAATTATGAAGTAATAATTTTGAAGTATACCTTAAGGTGAGATTTTTTAAAAGTTTTCATATTAATGTGCCAGGCTAATGTATATTTTGTAAATGGCTGTTACTCTCTTTAACCCTCTCTCTCTGTGCTTCTCTTCTCTGTGTATATACGTGACTGTTTAAACTGCTCCTATGTTTGTGTATGTGTGTATATGTGCATATTCCTATAATTATTTTATGCATTATAAGCTCTTCTATAAAATTATTGCTTAATCATGTATGTGACAAAAATATGAAATTTTCTCTTATGTTGTCATTATCGTTGTGGTTGTTGTTTATAAATAAATAGTCTTTAAATGTTTATTCATGTTAAAACATGCAAAAAAAATAATACGAAATGCAAAAACTGTTTAATCAATAATTGTGTTGTGCTGTAATTAAAAAAAGACCCCCCCGCTCCCCTTTTGTATGCTTCGAAACATTTATAGAGAATTAATAAAAATAGCATTTATTTAATTAGTCTCTAGCTGACTACACACACACAACTATTTACTTATATAGTATAAAAATAAATGCATTTTAAACTGTTATTAACTGGAAAAGTTGTTTTTTGTTTTAATGAAATGTATTTTTTTAAACGCCTAAATATATACTGTAGTATATTTAATATGCTTTACATATGTATAAAAGTTTCTAATTTTATTAATAATTAAGCAACAATTTAATTAAGCAACAAATTAAATGGAAGTTTCAAGCTATTAATAGTTTTATTAGGCTTTTTAAGCCTTTAAGTAGGCTTTAAAAGAGAATTTAAATTTTTTACTAAAGTTAGGCAATAAATATCAAAGCCCTCCTAGTTGAAAGATGAGCAACTTTTTAAACCATTTGAGTTTGAGTTTGGTTAGCGTTAATTGCGATAAATTTTTCCAGCATTTCTGCAAGAATCTCACCAATTAATGGCAGACGTAATGTTGTCTTCGAGGGCCAGAATTAAGGCGGACTTGCCTCTGTACACGAAGAACTTCATGTATCAACACAAACAAATTCTTGTTTAAGCTATAATGGTCTGTTTTCAAGCCAAAAAAGTCAATAATTTCCGCATGAAGTTGCATTAGTAGGTAGGTAGGTACAGTGTTGGCTTACTAGACGAGAAAACTTGGTTCAAACCTCTGATCAAAAAAATATTTCTCTCAGTGACTTACACTCAGAAAGTCGCCATAGTTCAGTAGGTAGTGTGTTGGCTTATTAGACGTAAAGCCAGGGTTCGAGACCCAGGCCAGACATCAAAACAAAATACAAAAAGTATTTCTTCGGTAACTTTATCTCAGCAGATTTCTGGCAAAAACTCTGAGAGTAAATAAAATTGCCATGAAAAAGTTTCTCAAAACTCTGTCGTTCGGAGTCGACTTTAAACTGAAGGTCCCGGCACTCATGTATAAAATTAACACACACAACATAAGTGGTGTGAGAAACTAGGTCGTAATCCTGACTGAAGGGTTGTAATGACTAATTATGAATGAAACACTTAGGGCTCACGGATAAAATTAACACCCACAATCACCTATGGTGAGAAGCTAGGTTATAATCCTAACTAAAGAGTCGTTAATGACCAATTAAGTAAGGAATCATCACGCGATATCTTGTTACGCTGACTGTAACGTTGGGCTATTTATTGTTTATGAAGAAATACAATCCAATGATAGACATGTGGCTCGTTGCACGGTATGATTTTCAATGAAAAGTTGTCCTTCTTGTGGTCAAGTCTCTCACCTCAGAGAAGTAGACTGAAGGATGAAAAGAAGCTTGTACAAAATACAGACTTTCTATAGAAAGTATGGTTGGTACCAAAGATCAGCAATGAATCGCTTTTTCGCTACTCATAAGTACTCATGAAATTTTGAGTATGAGTGAGTCAACAGTATCGAAATCCAACTACTCTGATTCATTCATACTCACTACAACGTTGTTTTATAAGTAGAGGTTGCAATGCGTATGCGTACAACATTGCCATCAAACTCATACCATTCGAAATATGTTTGATTCATAAGCCTCTACTCATTCAGATTCATAAATTTAGAAAAATACTTATAATACTTATTCACGAAGCAGAGGCGCCTGGAAGAATGTGTTGCGGCAGGCCGAAATCCGTTAAGTGGGTTGTTATGGCTAATTTAGTAAGTAAGTACTTATAATACTTATAAATGATTCGAGTGATTCGAATCATTCGTCAAAATTTACAGTCTTAGTTGTTGTTGCATCTACAAAAGAGTGAAGTAAGACACATAAACAAAAAAGCAAAAACAGCAAGCAGAGCAAACACACAACATTCTTGTGGGCATTGTAGTGTTCGTACACGAATCATACTTATTTTGTGATTCGTGTATACGATGAGTCGTGGAGACTCGAAATCAATAACATCATGCGTATTGTTAAGTACGAATACCATGAGTATTTCAAACTTTGAGTATGAGTAGTATGAGTATGACATTAAAATAAGTATGAATGCGTATAAGTATCAGAAATTATAAGTATGATTCGAATTTACTCATCGTTTTGAATACTCATTGCTGACCTCTGATTGGTACCCTTAATGGCGAGCGTACTACAAATCTCCTAAATAGTTTAGGTGTGCGCCAATAGCCATGAGATAATTGGTTGGCCTCCTCTCCTTTAATCTACATGCGTATTTCTAGAACTTGATAGAAAGGATTGACAGCTTCAAATTTCACTCAAGCACACCCATTGTAATACCACATGAAGCGGTGACCCACAGTTAACAGACAAGCGCTAATTAACCTATCTCAACAATTAGCATCAAGTCTACTTACTTATAAAGGGTGTTTTTTTTTATAGAGGTATAGAACTTTAAGTTGGCATTACTTTTCAGGATGGCGACCGATTTAACAGCTGTCAAGTGATTTATTCTCAGTTTGGTTTGGCAATTCATCATGAATAGACTCACGTCTGAACAACGCTTGCAAATAGTGCAATTTTATTTCGAAAATAATGGTTCTGTGCAGAAAACATATCGCGCACTACGTCCATTTTATCGTCGACAAAATCGTCCATTAGAGCAGTTAATTCGATTAACCATGGAACGTTTTCGCACCACGTTTACTCTTATTGATAACTCGCATCCCCAGAGACGCTGTACGGTGCGTACAGAAGAAGCTATTGCTGCTGTAGAGCGTAGCATTGAATGAGTCCATCCGCCATCGAGCACAGGAATTGGATCTGTGTCCATCCACTTTATGGAAGATTTTGCGGAAGGATCTTGGTTTGCGTGCTTACAAAATCCTACTCGTGCAAGATTTGAAGCCAAACGATCATCAAGTAAAGCGTAGATGCGTCGAATGGGCCCAAAACGAGATTACCGTTGTTCCCGATTTTCATTAGCGAATTTTATTTAGTCTGGTTGAATGGCTACGTTAACAAACAAAACTGCCGCATTTGGAGTGAAGGTAATCCTCAAGTGTATGTGGAAACACCGTTGCATCCAGAAAAACTGACTGTTTGGTGCGCTTTATGGGCTGGTGGAATCATTGGTCCGTACTTTTTCAAAAACGATGGTGGCCAGAACGTTACAGTCAATGGTGATCGGTATAGAGCCATGATTACTAACTTATTCATTCCTGAATTGAATAACCATGATGTCCAGGAGATGTGGTTTCAACAAGACGGCGCAACATGTCACACAGCTCGTGCCACAATAGATTTATTGAAAGACACGTTTGGTGACCGCCTAATTTCACGTTTTGGACCTGTGAATTGGCCTCCAAGATCTTGTGATTTAACACCGCTAGACTACTTTCTGTGGGGCTATGTAAAGTCATTGGTCTATGCGGTAAAGCCACAAACGCTTGACCATTTGGAAGACAACATTCGCCGTATTATTGCCGATATACGGCCACAAATGTTGGAAAAATGTTGGATTGGACTACATCCGCGCCAGCTGTGGCGGTCATATGCCAGAAATCATATTTAAAATGTAATGCCACAAGATTATCTTTCGGATAAATAAAATTCATGTCAATCGAATAATCCATCGTTGTTTTATTGCAACTTAAAGTTTTATACCTCTATAAAAAACACCCTTTAGAATGGGTCGTTTAGAATGAGACTGACAACCAGCCAGTGATCCATAAAGCTAGATTTAGCCCAACGTTAAAGGCACTTTATGGAACGTACGTTAGTCTTTAGAATATGAAAAACAATGAAAGCAATTTCCCAATCGTAACGTAATTTCGTTAAGCATTTACATTGCTTTTCATATGCTAAAAACGTACGAACGTACGCTTTGTTACGTTCCGTGAACGTTTGGCTAATTCTAGCTTTAGATAACAATTAACTACAGTTCCGTTAAGTTACCGAGAAAGGCTGAGCTCAATATGAGAATGTAAAATCGATTTTATTTCCAACGATTTTATGTTTTTCAATTGAATAAGTAACAACGCTACCCCCTCTTTACTTAGTTCATGCTTGTAATGGCCCTGGCGCTGGTTTTGTAAAACATTTATTATTTTCAAAGTCGTTTTTTTCCAGTCCAACCATATCTGCAATATTAACACGTTTTTTTTATTACTTTATTGTCGTTTTTTTTTTGTTATTTTCAAACAAACGAACAAACGAATAAATAATACTGAAGTAGTGAATGAAGTAATGAAAATGAAATTTCATTTTATTTCATTACTTTTGTTCAGTAAATAGTAAATAAAATAAAAAAAAAAGAAATGAAATGAAATTAAATTGATTTCATTGTATAATATCACAGGACAAAAAAAAATTCTGCGTATGCTTTTCCTACTTTTCCGTCCTTCACGTTTTTATTTCCCTCACTACGTTTTTATTTGCAATTCATTCATTAAAAATTACATTCAATGGTGATGGTGATAGTGGTGATGGTGATGCGGTGAAGCATAACTAAAATGCCAACTGTGCAATTTTTTATGCTCATTTGTTACAGTTAAAATAGTCATAGAGGGGCAGAGAGAGAAAGAGAGAGAAACTAGGATTGGATAGTAAAGCATATGTTGCTTGTTGTTGGTGTGTGTGTGTGGAAAAGACTACAACGGCTTTTGTAACTTAAGTTGGGAATCCCTGTTTTATTTTATTTATTGTTTCATCGTTATTTTTTAAAGAGCATAGAATTCTTGCGTGTATGTGTGCATGTATTTTGTTGTGTACTTTCTATACGCTCTCCTAGTTGTTGCTTGTAATTTATTGTTGCATACTTTTAGTTTGCTAATGCAGCAGTAGTTCATTAATCTTTTTTACTATTGCTGTTGCTGTTGGTAACTTGTGCATATCGTTTCTTTTAAACCGAAAAGTTGTTTTTCTATTTTTCTTTTGTTTTTTTTTTGTAGTCGTTTCTGTTATTCTATTATCAATTCAATACATTCGTTTGTTCATTAATTTTACGTTTCAATTTAAATAAATTGGTAACTTAAGAAGGTTTTGTGGCCGGACACTTGTGTGCCAACCATATTCAACGCAACACAACGAAACACAGCACAACGCAGGTGTTGAAAAATACAATTTATCGTGTTGCTTCTTATTTTTTGTTTTGCAGGATTTATTTTTGTTTTTTTTGCAAATTCCTTTTTAAATCCATTTCCATTTGCAATTTAACACCGCTACAAAAAATTTTATAGGATTTTATAGCACAGTCACACAGAAATTTGAGCTGGGATTTTTATTCTTGTTAAAACGATTTATTGAATGGATTTAAATGGAAATAAAGAAAAAGATATTGATAAATAATACAAAAATTTGGTTTAAAGTTTACATTTTTCAAATAATAGAAATTAAAGCAGGGGGCCTATTTATCAAAAAATAATTTTTTTTAAATGTTATGGCCTTGTTTCGATTGTTTAGCCTGATCGATTTATTTTTCATAGATAACTAGTCCATAAGGATACGATCTAGAAGTGACGTTTGAGCTATTGATAGGCTCACAAGGTATAATTGCGAATTGACTGTAACTGCAACTGTGACAAAAAAATTGCCCCCTCTCTACTCCTCCTCTCTACTGCTCACAGATCAATATGTGAGCATTCGCTCACTTGTACGATATTTCTGACGAGTGCACAATTAAGAGACAATTTCTTGCGCTAGCGTGAAATGCATTCAACTTTAATTGTCTTATTGAACTTCAGAGGTTAATGGACGTTGAAGAAGATAAAACTCCTGCGGACTACCATTAGCACTTGCAGACTGTTTGGTATTTCCCTTTTTTTTGGGAATTAGGCGACTAGGCTTCTAGCTAGTAAAGTCTATCCACATTACTACTGGCACAGAACTTTCTGTGACAATGTGCAGCTCAAAAGGAAACTACACTAAGACGCCTTACTTAACGAATCTAAGAGGACTTGTCAGGAGTACTGGTTTGTTCTCAAGTCGACCTCCACATGCCATGTTTTGCGAACAATATTGGTTGTCCTTTTGGTTTGAGGACATGTACAGCGCAGATACATACATACATAATTGGTCATTACAACCCTTCAGTCAGGATTACGACCTAGTTTCTCACACCACTTATGTTGTGTGTGTTAATTTTTATACATGAGTGATGGGACTTACAGTTTAAAGTCGACTGCGAACAACAGATTTTTGAGAAACTTTTTCATGGCAATTTTATTTACGCTCAGAGTTTTTGCCAGAAATCTGCTGAGAAGAAGTCGACGAAGAAATACTTTTTGTATTTTGTCTTGATGTCTGGCCCGGGGCTTGAACCCTGGCTTTACGTCTAATAAGCTAACACACTACCTACTAGACTACGGCGACTTCTCGGTAAGCATTTACATTGCTTTTCATATGCTATAAACGAACGTACGCTTTGTTACGTTCCGTGAACGTTTGGCTAATTCTAGCTTCAGACTTCAATTAACCATAATTCTGTTAAGTTATCGAGAAAGGCTGAGCTCAATATGAAAATTTTAACTTTTCATGGCAATTTTATTTACTCTCGAGAGTTTTTGCCAGAAATCCGCTGTGAGGAAGTCGTCGAAGAAACACTTTTTGTATTTTGTTTTGATGTCTGGCCTGGGATTTGAACCCTGGCTTTTCGTCTAATAAGCCTACAGCGACAGCTCAGATAACAAATACAATACGCTCGGAAGTTATCGGTTGCACTGTGATTATAATGGAGATGGAGATAGAGAGCATAAAAACAGCGAAACGGGGAACAAATCAATCACCTTTGAGAAGAGAGCTCCCGACACAATATTTATGCTTCTCCTACTAAAGGCTGGGTAGTTGCAGAGGAGGTGCTCTAGAGTTTCCAACTTCTCCTCATCCCCACATATTCTGCACTCGTCTGGTTGGGAACTATATTAAGTCGGAGTAGCAGGTGGTTCTAATTCTGTCAATAGACAGCAAAAGTTACCTAACCATGTATGTTTTAGTTCTACTGAACATAGAGTGTAAACCTACAAATTCACTACTTTTCTTTTAAATATTTTTCTATGTAGCCCAGTGTAATCATAAAGTTTTTTTTTATATGCTGTGATAACTTGTTTAAAAAATATGAAATATTTTTTTTATCCATTTTTCTGTTTCTTTTTGGTGTCAAAATTTCCATATTTTCAGGATTTTTTTGTATTCAAATAAAACGTATCGATAGTTTTCTGTGATTTATTGGCGTGTATGGCCTAATTTAAAAGCACAATACAAACACATATTTGCTAGTTGTTTATTTAGATGAGAGACAGAGAGAGAGAGAAAGAAATATGTATGTTTTTACACGTTTAGCTGTATGTGAGAGATTTAACAAAACAAAACAAAAAACAAGAGTTTCGCTTTCTCTCAGATTATTTATGCATACGTTTGTTTAACATGTGTATGCGTGCGTGTATATGGATAGAGAACATACATGTATTATTTGTTTTCAGTCTTTTGTTAACCGTTTCCCTAATATTCACACACACACCCATATACACATACATTAGGAGAAAACTTTTGCTATAACAACATGAAAAAGTATGACATTTGCATACAATACAGGAAATACAACTACAAAAAAAGGAGGAAAAAACGTAAACAAATAAACAACTGTTAAATAAAAACAGCAGGCATAACAATAATAACAACAGCAACAATATAGTCAAAGCATCATCATCATCATAAGCAGGCAGCTAAACAAATCACAAGCCATTTAAATAATGATTTTCTCTCGATTGTATTTGTATTTGTATTTGTAGATGTTTGTTTATGTGTAAAAAAATAAAATAAGAGTAGTACAAAAAACAACAACAGCAATTACTTAGAAAAACATGTTACACATGGCGTTCCATTCCACATTGTAGATTTTGTTGAAATTGAAAGAGTTTAACCTTGAAATATTATTTTGTAACATAACACAGGGTGGTAGAGAGAGAGAGAGAGAGCGAACAAGAGAGTAAGAGTATTTATATTTATAACTGTGCAAAAATATTTCATTATTATATTGAGTCTTATCTGTCTAAAGATTTTTTGCATCAGTTTCATAACGGCTTTATTTCGTTCTAGAAAAAAAAGTGGGATTACAAATTCTGTTTTGATTTTTTGTTTTCATATAAAATATGTAAAGCCAGGGATGTCCATTTTCAAAATAAAAAGAAATATGTGCGGCTTCTTATTTATTTTCTTTTTTCTTTTTGTATGAAGAGAAATCCTTTAATTTATTTCTTATCGTTTGTTTCTCTTTTTGCGTGTATAATAAATAATTTAATAAAATTATATGATTATGATTTTCTATAACAAATAAAATAATTTTTGTACGTCAATACAAAAAAAGCAAGAAAACATGATGAAACCCTAAAAGTATGCAAATCATTTTATAACACAAATAAATAACAAGGATAATAATAAATAGAATAAATTAACTGTAAAATAAATGTAAAAATAAGGGAAACAATAAATTTTTTGCGTTTTATTTAACAAAACAAAACCTTTAACTTACCTTTAAGAAGCATGGAAAGGGTGGTACAATAAAAATTAGGGTTTTTCTTCCGTTAGACTTAAAACTTTTGAGGATTTTAAGAAGGAAATTGTTAAAGTATTGGAACATTTAATTTTTTAGAAACTTTTGCAAAAAAAATTATTTGTTATCCATTTTTCCAGTCTATCAGCTGTTGAATATTTTTCATGTGAAGTATCATTTATTTAGGGAAAGTTTTGAATTTATGAATATGGATCCTTTAACAAACAGAGACGTTGTAAAAATTGTTATAATTCACCATAATCAAAATAAAACCATTTGGGCCGACCAGTGATAGCTAGAAATAAAAAGTATAACAATGACAAATCAACGGTAAGTACCGGAAGTTGCCAGACCGAAAATTAATGAAATAAAAATAAAGCGGCAGGCAACATTCTCAGCCGAGGTGTAGTCGTAACCAATGTACTGTGCAAGGGAAGACCACTGATAGCTAGAAATGAAAAGTGTAACAATAACAAATCAACAGTAAATTCTGGAAGTTGCCAAACCGAAAATGAAGAGAATAAAAATAAGACAACAGGCAACATTCTCAGTGGAGTGGTAGTCATAATCAATGTACCATGTAAGGAACTAACAAAATTTGGATATACTGTATATCATTGCAATGTACGCACTGTAAGAAATATCGTTTCTGTTATAGAACTTTTAGATAAATCAAGTTTGTCGATATCACATCGTTTTCAGCAATAGGATGTAGTTTAGAGTTCTTTGCCAGATGTCATATCTTTCATTTGGATTTACATATACATTACTTACCATGATTTTTAAAATTTTATATTCTTTTGTCCCCTTTTTTGAAATGTAATGGCCCACTACTCACACTCTTTTTTATTTTTCAACACCAAAACCACATTTATTAACATGCAAAAAAATTAATCCATGTACTCATTATGCTAATAACTAAGAAACAATGAAATATAAATTCTAAACATGATAAATGATGCCTCATGCCATAGGAAATAATAAAACAAGTAAAAAAAAATGTAAACAAAACATCAATACTAATACACCAACACTTGGAGTATAACATCATAATCATGTTAAAAATTATTTGCTTTAGTACTCCCTTAGAGTAAAACGATAACACTGGTACTCATTAATGCTAATAACAGCACCAGAAAAAAATTTGTGCTGAAATAAAAATGTAAACATGATAAATGATGTCATTTGTAATAAAAATTTACATGAAAAAACAACAACAACATTAACTTTATAAAGTGATTACCCGAAACCTTTAAGTCAAACAAGGAAAATGTAAACAAAACACCAATACTACTAATATATCAATGCTACAATCTTTATAATATAACAAATAACAACAACTGTTATAATCATATAAAGAAAAATAACTGGTTTTTTTGTATAGGCTTTGACCAACAACACACAAAAAGTGTTGAGCTCAACGGAAACCTACAGCATTAATAATAGCAACAACAACCATAACAATAATGAAAATATTACAGAGGAATTATTAACTACAATAGAAGAAAGTAAAAAAGAAATGAAAGCAAATATCAACAGCACTAGTTTATTTTGTGTTGTATTACTAAGAAATAAAACAAAACGAGAAAGAGAGAGAGAGAGTGAGCGTAACAAATCAGTTATTGCTAGTAATAATAATATTCGTCATATACACCCGAAGTCTTTGTTCATATGCTTTGATTTATGTTGCTCAACTTTTGTAATTAAAGCAGAGAAAGAGAAAGGGAGTATGGGGGTTTACAATAATTGAGACGAAGTAGCATATTCGGTATTCGTAATCATAACACGACATTTACTTGTGTTGAAATTATTGTGTGTGACTTTATGACCACAACTACAAAAGAAAATTAAGCAATTAAAATCAAAGCATATGAACCAAAACGATGGTAAATAATTAAACCATAACCATAAACAGTGTGAGTAATAAATAAATTAAACAAATACAGGGTAATTAATATTTTTATTAAATTATAATCAAATAAATAATAATATAATCAATCATGTTACAATTAACACTCATTTTTCTTCACACTCTCATACATTCATACATTCGCACACATACGACTAAACACCGCTTTACACATTTGCACACTTGCATACATACATCGACTGCTTAGCCTCATATGTTAAATGTAATGCTATTTTGTTGATTAGACCACCACAATTTCAGTTTTTTTTGTTCTTGTTATTGAGAATGATCATTTCTATGTGTGTGTTTTTAAAATTAGAGAATAAGAAAACCAAAAAAAAAACCACAAAAAAAAATTGTGTAAATTTACCTCTACATTTAAGACCCTTATGGGTGATGCCATGCAATAGAGAACCGCAGTGATCACAAAACATCGGTGACAGGAATGTTACGTTCTGCCATTTGTGTGGCAGCTGATGGGCCTATGGATAAGGTGAGAAAACTAATGGAAAATTAACAGACTTTTTCGCATTGTTTTTTGTTTGTCTTTTCTTTTTACATTTTTTATTTTTGCTTTTATTTTGAACAAAAAAATCTACAAACAAATTTAAGGAACCTTAAAAAAACAACTGCAAAAATTTAAAAAAATTTTGAATTTTCGTAAATATTAAAAAAAAAATATATTTTTTTACTTTCAACTACAACTTAAAAACAAAATTTTATTGAACTTTTGTTAATGATATTAAAACACGGTGAATTTCGGTTTTGCTTAGCAAATCATAAATTAAAAATCTCTTGTTTTAACATTTAAAATACACAGAAATGAGTGGAGTTTAGTGCTTAAAATCCTTTTGTGATGCAACCTAAACAAGCTTATGGTCCAGGTAAATAATCAAATTCGCCAGAAAATTAAACGTCTGATAATTTTTTTCTGTCTTCGAACAGAAAATTTGAAACAGTATTTTTTTAGTTTTACACTTTTTGATGCCAAAAATATGCAACACATCCACATAAAAAAACAAAACTGATTGATTTTTATGACAAAAAATTAAAAAAATTTTCAGTCCCCAAAAAAGGATATATGGAGAGCTGCTGTGTTTTTGTATCAAATTTAGTGAAACTTGGTTTGATTATTATCAATGCTATACTACGTTCATTTTACAAAAATCTTTATGGTTTGATAGATTGTAAGGATTTTGTTGAACCAAAATTTTTTTGAAAAATTTTTTTTTTCTAAAATTGGTTAGTTTTTTTAGTCAACCTCCGTAATATGCGAGCAGAATAAAAATACTGAGGCTGGAAAAGTGTTTGCTCAAAGTATGTTTGAAAGTAGGATTTATTTTTTGTTAGAATTTTTGAGAATATTTCAACATTATAAGCAATATTTCGGTAGAGGTAAAGTTAGGTTAGTTTAGAGGACGTGTACTTGTCAATTAGACAAGTACAGTACCCTAAATATTTCCGTAAAAATGTGATAACAAATTTGATGAGAAATTGTATAAATGATATTATTTTTTTTGTTATAAATAACCCCTAAAAGTAGGCTTCATTTCATTTTCATTGTCTTAAAATAAACTCCAGAAATTAAATTTTTTGTTTAACAACTTACTTATCTTTATTTGTTTTAATAAAAATTATACTACTTTTTTTACTAAAATATTACGAAATGCTTACTGCTTAACACTTTATGAGAGAGCCTAAAAATATGCATAAAAAACATATTTTCAATCACTTAAAATCAACACAACAACATTGAGAAAATCTACCATAATTGATTACGTGCCTATAGCTTAGGCACAACTACTTAAAAACAAAATCCCTAAATAATAACCTGTTGCTAGCAAACACAAACAATTTAAACTAAAAATGCTCTATAACAGCCTATTAAATGGTGTAACCAAAAGAGAGAGAGAGAGAGAAAGCATGAGCATGAGCATGAGAGACACACACAACACAGATGAATATGCTAAAAGTAAACAATGGCTGAACAAGATTACCAACAATCATAACTAATACAATAAATAAATAAATAAAGTGTTTACAATCAATGATTTACACTGCCGTACACAAGTATGTATATGAGTGTATGTATACTACACAAGTAAAACAATGAAAGAAACACCTGCTCGCTTTTTTTTTGAAAAGATTTTCTCGTAAATGAGTTTAATATTCCACCTCAACCTTACTCTTATTGTCTTTGTTTTTGTTTTTCTTGCTATGGTATGGCTTTTATACTTTGTTTTTCAATTTCCAATACGATTATAAATAATAAGTAAAATGTAACAGGATCTGTTACACTCCCACCATGCCTCAATCCTCATTTCTCTCTCACTCTCTCTCTCTCTCTCTCAAGTGTAGCTGTTTAATTCGTAATAACGCAACTATTTTCTATTTTGTAAAGACATTTGTATTGGAAGAAAGTCTTTTTTCCTGTTTTTTTCTAATAAGAAAAGAGAGTGTTTGTATGTATGTATGTGGTAATACCATTCTATAATAGGATTTATTTTTACATGTGGGTTATTTTATATTGAAAAGAGTGAATGTAGATTCCTGGATATACTTTTTAAATAAAATTCATCGTATAAGAAAAAGTTTACATACATAATTGGTCATTACAACCCTTCAGTCAGGATTACGACCTAGTTTCTCACACCACTTATGTTGTGAGTATTCATTTTATACATGAGTGGTGGGACCTACAGTTTAAGGTCGACTCCGAACGACAAATTTTGAGAAACTTTTCATGGCTATTTTATTTACTCTCAGAGTTTCTGCCAGAAATTTGCTGAGAGGAAGTCGCCGAAGAAAAATTTTTTGTATTTTGTTTTGATGTCTGGCCAGGGGCTCGAACTCTGCGCTTTACGTCTAATAAGCCAACACACTACCTACTAGACTACGGCGACTTCACAAGAAAAAGTTTAACGCGGTCAAATTACATGATCTTAGTGACAAGTTCATATCCCCTTAATGTGAGATAACCATGCCTTTAAATCGCTCTTGAAAAATATTTAAAATGAAACCACGTTTCGTTGGCAGCCAGATTATCCAATTCAGGCCATAATAAACTGAAAATCATTGTCAGTGATGGCCTGTTGTACTTCGTTCTCA
Source organism: Sarcophaga subvicina (assembly GCA_936449025.2). NCBI lineage: Eukaryota > Metazoa > Arthropoda > Insecta > Diptera > Sarcophagidae > Sarcophaga > Sarcophaga subvicina. Next base: position 106,275,673 of record OW388084.2, read on the forward strand.
AAGAAGTATGGAGCGATGACGCCAGCTACCTTAAATCTACACCAAACAGTGACTTTTATGGTATGCATTGGATGCTATTGGATCTCTTGTGGATTGGCATTGTCCCAATTTCAACAATTTTATTTGTTTACACGTATCCATTCATTCATATCATCCATTTTTGTCGCCGTGGTCTAGTAGGTAGTGTGTTGGCTTATTAGACGCAAAAACCTGGGTTCGAGCCCCAGGCCAGACATCAAAGACAAAATACAAAAAGTATTTCTTCGGCGCCTTTCTCTCAGCAGATTTCTGACAAAAACTTTGAGAGTAAAAATAAAATTGCCATGAAGAAAAAGTTTCTAAAAAATCTGTCGTTCGAAGTCGACTTTAAACTTTAGGTCCCACCACTCATGTATAAAAATTAACACACACAACATAAGTGGTGTGAGAAACTAGGACGTTGTACAATGGGTCAATTCGACCTCCGGGTACTGTACATGTCTTAATTGACAATTCAAGTCCTCTAACCTAATAGAACCCATCCATTCATCCAGAAATGTTCGCTATCGTTGGAGATGGTTTTGTGATAAGGTCTCTTGCCAACTGCTTCACAACCCATTCAGCGAATACATATCTATGACAGATGAAGCTTCATTAAGACCATGCTACTAGTTAGATAACACAGTCAATTTTGGCTTTATGGCATGAGAAGTTTCTGGAAAAAATAATTGCACGTTCAGCAACTAATACCGATGTGATCATAGCTTCAGTTAAATGTAAAAAAAAGTCCTTTGCCATTCAGCCACTGCACTTTAAATTGATGGTTACAGTACTTTCAGGGGAATTTTCTAAAGAAATACAGTTAAATGACAGCTCCAGACCATAACTCGCACCAAATAGTCACTTTTTCCGGATGCTAAAGCCTGTTGCACACAATCTTTACATAACATTTTCTTTCAATTATAATTTTAGGATGAGGAAATTGTTTGGTTTTCTAATAGGATGTAACGCCAGGAAAACCCGCATATATATAAAATGTGTTGTTTGTATGTATATAAAGGTATAGATCTTTAAGTTGGCATTACTTTTTAAAATGGTGACCGATTTAACAGCTGTCAAGTGATTTATTCTCAGTTTGGTTGGGCAATTCATCATGAATAGACTCACGCCTGAACAACGCTTGCAAATAGTGCAATTTTATTTCGAAAATAATGGTTCTGTGCGGAAAACGTATCGCGCACTACGTCCATTTTATCGTCGACAAAATCGTCCATCAGAGCAGTTAATTCGATTAACCATGGAACGTTTTCGCACCACGTTTACTCTTATTGATAACTCGCATCCCCAGAGACGCTGTACGGTGCGTACAGAAGAAGCTATTGCTGCTGTAGAGCGTAGCATTGAGGAAGACCCGAATGAGTCCATCCGCCATCGAGCACAGGAATTGGATCTGTGTCCATCCACTTTATGGAATATTTTGCGGAAGGATCTTGGTTTGCGTGGTTACAAAATCCAACTCGTGCAAGATTTGAAGCCAAACGATTATCAAGTAAGGCGTAGATTCGTCGAATGGGCCCAAAACGAGATTACCGTTGTTCCCGATTTTCATAAGCGAATTTTGTTTAGCGATGAAGCGCACTTCTGGTTGAATGGCTACGTCAACAAACAAAACTGCTGCATTTGGAGTCAATTTAATCCTCAAGTGTATGTGGAAACACCGTTACATCCAGAAAAACTGACTGTTTGGTGCGCTTTATGGGCTGGTGGAATCATTGGTCCGTACTTTTTCAAAAACGATGGTGGCCAGAACGTTACAGTCAATGGTGATCGGTATAGAGCCATGATTACTAACTTTTTCATTCCTGAATTGAATAACCACGATGTCCAGGAGATGTGGTTTCAACAAGACGGCGCAACATGTCACACAGCTCGTGCCACAATAGATTTATTGAAAGACGCGTTTGGTGACCGCCTAATTTGACGTTTTGGACCTGTGAATTGGCTTCCAAGATCTTGTGATTTAACACCGCTAGACTACTTTCTGTGGGGCTATGTAAAGTCATTGGTCTATGCGGTAAAGCCACAAACGCTTGACCATTTGGAAGACAACATTCGCCGTATTATTGCCGATATACGGCCACAAATGTTGGAAAAAGTCATCAAAAATTGGACGTCCAGATTGGACTACATCCGCGCCAGCCGTGGCGGTCATATGCCAGAAATCATATTTAAAATGTAATGCCACAAGATTATCTTTCGGATAAATAAAATTCATGTCAATCGAATAATCCATCGTTGTTTTATTGCAACTTAAAGTTCTATACCTCTATAAGAAACACCCTTTACATACATACATACGTATTTATATGTGTGTGATTAATAGTATTTATTTAAATTGCCTTTCGGTAACAACAGGTGCGAATTGAAATGGTATTTTCACAAACAAAAGGCAGCAGACGAGAAATGAAAGTCAATTTACATTTTTATTAACACAAAACCAACCGAACCTTCTGCCAGGAAGTGATTTTTCGCCAGAGAGATTTTTCAAGTTTTTTTCATTCTGCATTCGGTCCGCCGAGTTCTTTTGTATTCACCGCCAAACTTTCGATAAAAACCAAGCCAACAACTTGTAGCTCTCAGGTTGCGTTTCGAGAACTTCTGCTGATTGCGTCCTTTAAGGCCAAAAAATAATTTCTAGGGCCTTCTCCTTGCAATGCCATCAGTATTTAACGGCTAGTATGTCAATGAATTTGAGCTCTTATAGAAGAGTACTGACGTCAAAACAAGACGTTCTTAGCTCATTGGATGTCTCAAACATAGCATGCTAGCATTGAATGCCCTCTCTGTAACGCCTTCAAATCCTTCTTCAATGCCATTCACTTTCTTATTTCCTCCTATAAAAAGTGGGAGTTCTGACTGATGGGTGTTTGTACTGTTCAATCAGTCCTCCAACTTGTCCACCTACGTAACCACTTTTATTCGAACTGAGTTCCTCTACTTCTTGTACTATTTATGGTCTCCTTAGTGTTAAAATTGTATTTCCTTTATGCATACGTTTGCTCTTAAACTTTAATTACCCTCCAGTTTACAGTGGAAGACAGAGGCAATCAATCAAATTTCAAAAGGTAAATGGCAAATGGGGGAAAAAGTCAAGCGTTATTTAAATTTTTATGACTCACAACATAAAAATTACTACAGACAACAGAACGAACACGTCTTTTAATAAATAAAAAAGTTTTTTTCTGTTTTTGTTTTGTTTTTAAAGTATAACATTAGGCATATTGCCCTCTAACACCTGTTATTTGATGTCTTTGAAATAAAACGTAATTAAACGTGCGTAAAGATTAAATAACTTTTTAAAAGCTTTATGGTATGAGGCAATAGGATTTTAAGCTGCTTTAATTAAATTCTAACATTATAGAAAAGTTGTTTATAATTTTCGTAGTCTGCTTTTAGGCGCTGTTGTATGTTTATATATTTTTAAATTATAATATATTTTAAGTGATGTTTAGGAAAATAAAAAAAATACTTTTTCTTGTTTAAAAACGTTATTTTTCCTGAAGTTTTCCTTTCATTTTCAGTTGTGTAATGGGTTTGAGTGACAGTGAATTTTTATTGTTACAGTCTCGCAACGTGTGTAAAAAGTTATTTTTCTATTCTTTTAAGCTAAACAGAAACTTGAAAAAGTATTCTGACAAGTTTAATTGTTTTTATAAAAATGTTAAAGTTTTTAGCATACTTTTAGGAATTTTTAATGTAGAAAGCATGCCTTTAGGCATATTTTACTAAACGATTAGTATTTAATGTTTTTGTGTTTTACATTTGAGTGTTTTTAGCGAAGTCCTGGTAGCAACAAAGTCTGCTGTGGCACAATTTCACTGATGTGCAGACGAAAATGGGCCAAAGCAGCTCATGAAAAATGGAGCCAAATACTGACAAATACTAACAACTTTACATTGCTAGCAGCAGATTGTTAAATCCTTGTTACTTAGGTATTCAAGGTACATGGTTGCGAACAGAGGTTCTCGAAATGAAAAGTTGATATTAAGAATCTCATTAACAGGGCCCAACAAGCCTAGGCCAACTTTATCCAGAGTGGAATTAATCGCAGCACACTAAACAGAACATTTTGAGAATTCAGTGTTGGGAACTCAGTAGGCATAAATGGATTTGTATTGAGAAAAGTTTATAAAAGGAATTCCCTGGACAATCACCAACTATGATACTCAACACTGGCCACAGGCAGTCCCCAATTGAAACCATTGTTTGAAGACGAAAGTAGAAAGGGATCGTTAACAAATGGCTCTACCCGAAAGTTCTCCTGATGCCATATTACTGCTAAATGTCCTTGTTTTAAAATTACTTCACTGGACCGTATTGGATAATACATGTTAGCCAGTATGAAGGCATAAATTCTTGGCATTTTGTAACTTAACAAACTTTCTATGGGTTTAAGATTTCAACTCCTTAAACAACATTTTTTCTTTCTATAAAAGCTTATCTCAGCAGTTGAATTTTTATTTTTATTTTTTTATTTCTGTTTTAATGTCCTTTACCTTCTCTATAATAATTTCCTAGTACTTGTACTTGCCAGCCATCACTCAAAATATAATAACAGAAAACCCTGTCTAAGGCCAAGGATTTAAGACAACTCAAAGGAAATAAGGAAAGAAAGAAAGAAAAAAAAACAAAAAATACGTCACATTCAAGTTGAAATGTTTTAAGGAAAGGTATACACAACACAGCAGTGCTTTAATTTACAATACAAGCGCCTACACATATGCTATACACATACAATCAAATAAATTGCATAAGTTGCCTCTCACAAAACACTCATCAGAACACTTGAGCGCAAGAAAAAGTAACAAAAAAAAACTAAAACAAAACAAAACAAAACAAAACATAACCCTGGATTTGTTCATTTTGCAGTTGTTACTGTTGTTGTTATTGTTGTTTTATTTTTAAATAAATAATGACTCAAGAAACTGTATATTCTACATGTGGCAGTGGAGGTGGCAGTGGTGGTGTTAGGTAAGAGCAAAACCTTAAATGGCTGCTAGCAAAGGCTAAACAAAGAGAGACGCAATATAATTACTGTTACAACAAACAACAAACGACAGCCTACAGTTTAAGTTTATTTGCCTTGTTTTTGTTTAGGATAGGATTTTATTTTTATTCATTTTCTCTTTCTCTCTCACACTATATCGTTTCTCTTACAAGATTTTAGTTAAGAGAGCCCATAACGTTTCTTATTGTTTGTGTATGACTTGAGAATGCCTGTCAAAATGTTTGCATTTGTAGTTTGAGAATAAAAACAGACAGTGAAGAGACAAGAGAAAATTTATGCTGAAAAATTATTTGTTTTTTCTCTCTATCTCTTTGTTTGTTGTTGTTTAAAAAACTCTTTAATTTCATATTCAAATAGAGGGATGGGGAAGGTCGTACATATTTGTTTACGCATTAAGAATTTATGAATTGCATACAAGTATTGTAAAGAAATCTGTATGTATGTATTTGAGTGACAGTAGTTTGGAAAAGGTCGTATGTATAGGAAGCTTAAAAGGATTTATTTTTCTTTTCATTTTATTTTATTTGCTTTGATTTTATATTTTAAAAACGTTTCTGATTTACAATTTTTAAAAGGTAAATCTCATAGGTATTGAGTAAAAACATACATATACAGGGATTATAGCTTTAAGTCAGTCTAAAAGCAGGCTTTAAAAGAAAGACGAAACATATATTTTGTGCATAAATTTAGGCATTTATATTTTACTTTACGCTTTGCTTATCTTACTGCCTACATTGCGGCGCTTTCAATATGGCCTTGACCTTCGCTTGGAAAACTACCACAGCATATTCTGTTCAGTATTTTGCAGTCGTTGGCTTATACTGTTAGTCTGTAGTTGGAATCCAAAAATCTGCGAGAAAATTAAACAAATTTGTGCCTAAAGCTAATTGGACTGACAAAAGCCAGGCGTTCTAATTCTGCCTAGGAATTATCGTTCCGGATCCAAGGGACATGAGAAGATTGTAAGAGCCAATCGTAAACTAAACGGTGTTGTGGATTTTCTGACTTGCTCTCCCAGGTACTAGACAATGACAAGTTAACATTGCATGTCCTTGACCCAGTTTGAGGCAGTTCGAGCCAGTTTGAGGCAGTTTGAGCCAGTTTGAGCTTCTACAGAAGGTCAGAGGCAAGCCAACTAAGCGCATAAATGTTTTAGTTTAGATGTACTGGTGATTAGAACTGCTGGCTGACTATGCATCCATACATACATACATACATACATAATTGGCCATTACAACCCTTCAGCCAGGATTACGGCCTAGCTTCTCACACCACTCATGTTGTGTCCGTTAATTTTATACGTGAGTGGCGGGACCTACAGTTTAACGTCGAGTCCGAACGACAGGTTTTTGAAAAAACTTTTTCATGGCAGATTTATTTACTCTCAGAGTTCTTGCCAGAAATCTGCTGAGATAATTGGGTTTAGGTCGGAGTGGTAGCTCTGATATCACAAAGCTCGCTTGAGCACGCATAGCTCATAGCGGCCCGTTGTGATGCCACGGATGAACGCAGTCCCTGTACTGATCAAATTCCATCAAAATCCGGGAAGAGGAAGAAGTTGGTCAGCGCTAGGACTGCACTGAGAGGAAGTCGCCGAAGAAATATTTTATTTTTCATATTTCGTTTTGATGTCTGACCTGAGATACGAAGCCGGGCTTTACTGTAATAAGTCAACACACTACCTACTAGACTACGGCGACTATGACTATGCATTCTGTCTATCAGAATGCAGGGACACTGGTATTTGCATATCACATCGTCCACCTAACAAAAGCACTTTGACTGACAGAGCCAGTAGGTGGATAGTAGGTTTAAAGCTTGAATAATCCGAATGAATGTAATGGCACGTACGTTCGTTTAAGCAATATAAATGATTACCAAATTTCTTTACCGTTCGGTAGTAGCTCTCATTGCTTTTCATAAAGGGTGGTTTTTATAGAGGTATAGAACTTTAAGTTGCAATAAACCAACGTTGGATTATTCGATTGACATGAATTTTATTTATCCGAAAGATAATCTTGTGGCATTACATTTTAAATATGATTTCTGGCATATGACTGCCACGGCTGGCGCGGATGTAGTCCAATCTGGACGTCCAATTTTCGATGACTTTTTCCAACATTTGTGGCCGTATATTGGCAATAATACGGCGAATATTGTCTTCCAAATGGTCAAGCGTTTGTGGTTTTACCGCATAGACCAATGACTTTACATAGCCCCACAGAAAGTAGTCTAGCGGTGTTAAATCACAAGATCTTGGAGGCCAATTCACAGGTCCAAAACGTGAAATTAGGCGGTCACCAAACGTGTCTTTCAATAAATCTATTGTGGCACGAGCTGTGTGACATGTTGCGCCATCTTGTTGAAACCACATCTCCTGGTCATCATGGTTATTCAATTCAGGAATGAAAAAGTTAGTAATCATGGCTCTATACCGATCACCATTGACTGTAACGTTCTGGCCACCATCGTTTTTGAAAAAGTACGGACCAATGATTCCACCAGCCCATAAAGCGCACCAAACAGTCAGTTTTTCTGGATGTAACGGTGTTTCCACATACACTTGAGGATTATCTTCACTCCAAATGCGGCAGTTTTGTTTGTTGATGTAGCCATTCAACCAGAAGTGCGCTTCATCGCTAAACAAAATTCGCTTATGAAAATCGGGAACAACGGTCATCTCGTTTTGGGCCCATTCGACGAATCTACGCCTTACTTGATGATCGTTTGGCTTCAAATCTTGCACGAGTTGGATTTTGTAGGCACGCAAACCAAGATCCTTCCGCAAAATCTTCCATAAAGTGGATGGACACAGATCCAATTCCTGTGCTCGATGGCGGATGGCCTCATTCGGGTCTTGCTCAATGCTACGCTTTACAGCAGTAATAGCTTCTTCTGTACGCACCGCACAGCGTCTCTGGGGATGCGAGTTATCAATAAGAGTAAACGTGGTGCGAAAACGTTCCATGGTTAATCGAATTAACTGCTCTGATGGACGATTTTGTCGACGATAAAATGGACGTAGTGCGCGATACGTTTTCCGCACAGAACCATTATTTTCGAAATAAAATTGCACTATTTGGGAAGCGTTGTTCAGGCGTGAGTCTATTCATGATGAATTGCCAAACCAAACTGAGAATAAAACACTTGACAGCTGTTAAATCGGTCGCCATCTTGAAAAGTAATGCCAACTTAAAGTTCTATATCTCTATAAAAAACACCTTTTATTATAAAACCGTACGTACGTTCCATGACCGCTTGACTAATCTAGCTTAAACCTTCCAAACTTGCCAACGACTGTCTTACATAGGTAAAACGCTATGGTCACTTTCAGGAGAGGTTGTGATCCAAAGTAATCCCAGATATTTTAACCTCGTTGTTAAGGATAGTTGAACGCATTTGCCGGAATCAGTTCAGTGGTTTCAATACTTGATGCTGTAAGAAAATTCGTGAGTTCTCATGTCCCCTTTAACCTAGTACCGAGAGAACCTCATCGGAACCTTAAAATACTATGCTCAGAAATACTGTCATTAATTATTTGCTTGTGACTTTGTTAGTTTCCTTCGTCACAGTATATTTAAATATTAGATTGACGCCCTTTTGCGGCTCATAACCTGCTAGTTGTTGCACCATCTATCATTATTGCTCTAGTTTTCTTAATAGTTATCTGTTATCGATTTTGTTTAAATGTTTCTGTCAATTTCAAACTTTAAAAATCCTTTAGATTTGTTTTCCCTTCTCCTATATTTTGCCATTATTTATCCTTGCAATAGTTTTTTATTTATTTATCTCGCTCTCTCTCTCTCTCTCTCTCCGAGCATAATGCCATTGCTTTGGCAATAGTTTCCAGTATCCTGCAAATAATTTTCTGATATTTATTGAGAATCATAAAACTAATAAAACGGAGAGCGAGAAAGAAAGAGAGAGAGAGAGAGAAAGAAAATAAAACTTTATGACAGTTGCTCAGACAGCTACAAATTGATTTCAAATAAAAATTTATCTTTCCTTGTCTCCTCTATTTTAAGTATTTTCATAAAAGAAAAAATTGTGGATAAAAAGAAAGAAAAAAAAAACATTTTAAAACTATTTTCATATTTTTTCTAAGATGTGAAAGGAGTAAATTGTGGGGGTTTTGATTTAATTTATTGAATGTAATTGATAGTTAAAGACTCTGCTCCACCGTTATGAGGTTATTTTAAAAGAGAAAAACTGAAATGTTTTTTCCATAAAAAAAACTTCCTTTTTTAAGGGGGAAAGTATGAAAGTTGTTTTCTTTGGTTGAACTTGTAATTGGTTTTGGTTTTTAAAATCTTTTTTTTAAAGCACACCATGGCGCCTAAGTTTTTTTTTTGAAGAACTAATAGACAGCAGATGCTGGAACGTTGAAAAGAGGCTGCGGGAGAGGTCAGCGTTCCACATATTTCTTGCTTACTTACTTAATTGGCCATTAACAACCCTATTACCGGATGTCGGCGTGCCTTAACACATCCTTCCAACGCCTCTGCTTCTTGCGCGCCTTCGCCAGTTGGTCACATCAATCGATGGCATGGCTTCCTCGATTTGGTGCTTTCAACACAAACAAGGTCGTCCTCTTCGCCGACTTCCGCAGATCCCCGCATCAAATAACCGTCTCTCCGGAGCATCCTCCTCCATTCGAACGACATGGCCGAGCCAATGCAGCCGCTGGATATTAATACGCTGTATAACGTCCATGTCGTTGAGAAGCTTATACAGCTCACTGTTAGATCGGATGCGAAAATCATCGCCAACTTGCACTGGACCGAAAATCTTGCATAGGACTTTACTCTCGAATACTCTCAAGGCTGCTGCATCAGTGCTTAATAGGGTCCATGCCTCTGCGCCATAAGGTAGCTATGGTAGGATGAGCATCTTGTAGAGTAATAGTTTTGTCGTACGAGAGAGGTCTCTGCTACTCAATTGCCTATTGAGACCATAGTAGCACCTGTTGGCAAAAGTGATCCTGCGATTGATCTCCAGACTGACATCATTTTTCGTGGTAATGGCGGAACCAAGATAAATAAATTCCTGTGTTCAGAATCCTATCGAACACACTTCCTTTCAGCGGTCTTGTAAATAAGAAATCTGAGAGTAAATAAAAATTCCTAAACCTATCTCATGGCTGATGTGAGAAGCTAGTTTCTAATCCTGAATAATTGGTTGTAAGGACCAATTAAGTTAAGCAATCAAGTTCCCTTATTTTACTGGAGCACAGTCCATTGAAGGAGCGATAGAACTAAAGATGGGTGATAAGAGAAGCTAGGTTCTAATCCTGACTAATAGGTTTGTAATGACCAATAAAGTTAAGCAACCAAGATCCCTTATTTCACTGGAGCACAGTCCATTGAAGGAGCGATAGAACTAAAGCCGCATGCCGACGGTATTCCCCTATTTATGTACACTTTCTTGTTGATAAAGTTGCTCAAAATCAGTCGTTTATACTCGACTTGAAACTGTAGATCCTACTACTTACGGATAATATTAACGCATGGGTACTGAGAAACTTGTAATATAGATTTGTTTACCCGTAGACTGTTACATACATACGTTATTGGTCATTACAACCCTTCAGTCAGGATTACGACCTAGTTTCTCACACCATTTATGTTGTGTGTGTTAATTTTATACATGAGTGGTGGGGACCTACAGTTTAAAGTCGACTCCGAACGACAGATTTTTGATTTTTACTCTCAGAATTTTTGCCAGAAATCTGCTGAGAGGAAGACTGTTACTACTTTCGTAATAACAACGATTGTACACTCCTTTAGGAACTCCCTAAAGTTTGTAATTGTATTTCAAAATAGTTTCTGTAATGACCCATAGTGCATAAAGATCAACATGTTTTTGAATATTTTCCATTCGTTTTGTATTAATTTATTGAAACATTTTGTTAGAATAATAAACATTTTGGAATATTTTTTGTATTAAAACTTGATATTTCATAATATTTATAACCACGTTTAGCAAAAAGGTTAATGTTCCCACACACACACTTGTAAGTACTTTGGAAAATTTTTTCTCTCTCTCTCTCTACCTATATTTTTGCTTTTGCTGTTCAAACCCACGTTTATAACAAAAAAAAAAAATATTTATTTTCTCTGCAGGTTGTTATTCAATAAATTTTTTGTTTTTTTATGCAAAAAGCAAATATTTTTCTTGTTCTTGAAAAGTTTAGAAAAATTTTAAATAGAATTTCTCAAAATGTCAACGGAAAATGTACATTTTTAGTTTCAATTTCAAATCAATCTTTAAATATCATGAAGTTTCAAAACATACATACGAGACGTATGATTAATAAGATTTCTTTAGAATAAGAATATAATACTCATACGCCACATATGTCTTGAAATTTCATAGAGTTTGAAAACATGCATACGTGACGTATGATGAACAATGTTTCTTTAAAATAAAAATACAATACTCATACGCCACATATGTCCCTAAATGCGAATTTGGCAATAATAGCACTGCGATATATTCTGAAAAATTGTTGATTATTTCAGATTGAAATAGAATCTCGATGTTACCCTAAAATAACATGAGGAAAAAATATTTTTTAACGCAAAAAGTAGTTTACTACCAGGGGTATTTATAAGCCACAAATCTGACAAAGATTACATTTCAAAAATTAATGCTTGCGATACCTTGAATTTTTGTTGTACTCTAGTTTAAATGAGAATTCTAGTCCTTATTAATCCTTACATTTAGAATCTTAGCTGCCCAAAGAGAAAAGGAATTACAAAAAGCATTTCGAATTTAGGTTAGAACAAGGAAGACCTATTACCATCAATTCAGAGCTTGTTTGAACCTTCAATTGAAAATTATGAACTGGATGGTGTATGGTTTCAACCGTTGAAAGGTTTAAAAAGCAAAATTTGTTACGCTATCTACCTCTAGAGAATCGTTTGCTTCAAATACTCCAGACGGTAGTTTAAAAGACATTTCGTTACGTGCATGGCTCTTGGAAAGGTCCAAACTTTATAAATTAAAGTTTTGCACGTGTTTTATTTAACTTTAGAATACTCTTTATAATATAGAAGGGATAAAACACTTAATCTGTCGTTCGGAGTCGAGATTTAAACTGGTCCACCACTCATGTATAAAATTAACACACACAACATAAGTGGTGTGAGAAACTAGGTCGTAATCCTGACTGAAGGGTTGTAATGACCAATTATTTTTGTATGTAAAACACTTTATCTTACGTGAAATGGTTTGTATTTTGTAATCTTTGGGGCTATCATTCTTGGGAGTTAAAATAATGCAGAGATATTTACGCGTATTATTCAGTCCTCTATTTATTTCATTCGTCTTTTAATAACGGCTGAAAGTAATCAAATATTGTGTGCGATAAAGTTGCTTAATTTCAAAAGTCCAAGAGAAATCTTTAAGATATATATTATTTTTAAAATACATACTCTATCATTTATGCAATCAATCACCATATTTTATAGAAATTTTCTTTGCAAGTAAAGCTCGGTAACTTCAAATTTACTAAAGTTTTCTTGCAGTGTGTTTATTATTCCTTTATAAATTCGATTTACATCATCCAAACAAATTTCAATCACAATAACCTTAAAACAATAACAAAAATCCAAAGTGTTATACAGAGAACACCTGTTATACAAGAAATTCCTGTCACATATTTCCTGTGTATACGTTCAAATCACTAAAGTTTTATCCCAGTGTATGATTTATTCTCTTCTTAACTCGCTTTATGTATATCATACGAACGAAAATCTCTTACAGAAACCTTAAGACAATAACGAATACGAACACGAAGTGCTATAAGGCTTTAAAATTTAATAAAAAAAAAAATAAAATACAAACACAGTGAGAGATCTCTTGCACTCGTACTCTTGCACACACAAACTTAACATACACGAAGCTGTACTTACTTAATGTGCTTGTTACAGAGTTTTGTTTACATTTGACACAGCAATGAAAAACAAAACAAAACATTTTATAATATAAGCACACGCACACACACACACAAACATATGCATACGCCATACACGCATACGTACGTACAAATATATATATTTAAAGAACATAAAACATAAACAATGGAAAACAAATCATAATGGAAATCTTAAGCTTATGGGTTATTGTTTTTATTTTTAATGATTTTTAATATAAACATAGAAAACAAAAGAGAGGGAGAGTAAACAAAAAACAAAAAAAATATGTATGAGTAACAAATAAAAGGTAAACAGAGAACAACTTATGCTTATGGGGGTTATTGTTATTTATAATGATTTTTAATCAAAACAAAAAACAGGGAGAGTGCAACAGAAAAAAATGTGAAACAAATAAACGGTAAATGGAGAACAGAGAACAACTGAACTGAACTTAAATGAAAACAAAAGTAAACAAATACACAGTTGCTGTAAAAGGTAAACAAAGGTTTTTAAATTAAAAATGTCTTCAAAAAATAAAAAATTAAATAAAACAAGGCAATTTTTTTAAATATTAAATAAAATTAAATTAATTAATATATGTATTTATAATTTAATTAATAAAATCAGGATAAATACAAATCATTTACGCTGTATAAACATTCATTCATGTTATAATTTCGTTGTTTTCTTTTTTTTTAAGAGAAAATGTGGATTTTTTTAAATATCAAAAGGTTTTAAGGCTTAAAACAAGGGTTTTAAAAAGAGAGAATAAAATTTACTCTTAGAGGATATTAATTTGTTTAATTAAGAGAGATAGAAACAGAGTTTTTGAGTTAAGAGAAGTAGTAGTAGACAGTGATAGAAAGTATAGCTTTTTGGGTATTGTTTTTAGCGAGTTTTAAGCAGAGATTTGCTGTAATTATTTTTGTATATGTTACCTGAACATTTTAGACCTTGATGATAAATGCCATATAATAAGGAACCGCAATGATCGCAGAATGTGGGTCCTGCGTATGTAAATGGTTCGAAATGGTGTACAGTTTTGGGTGAATCCTTTACAATATATTTTTTTTTGATTTTTATTTTGTTTTTGTTTCATTATGTTATATGACACAGCGATATTTGAATTGTTTTTTTTTTTGGTTTTAAAACATTCCAGCCAATTTGTAACGATTTTTTGTTTCAATTATAAATAAATGATGGTATATTGTTTTATTTATTTGTTTATTTATATATATTTTTAATTATGATAAAACAAAGTGGTTTTTTTATTAAGAAAAAATGTTTAAAAAAATAAATTAAAAAATAATTAAAAAAAGAAAAATTAAGAAAACTTGTGTTTCATAGACAAAGACACTAAATTTAACATAAAATTTTATAAAAAAATAAATTTTTATCTAAAAAATAAGCTTTTGTGAACCCTAAACATGCTTAATTTATTGTTCGTTAAACAATTTATATTCTTTTCTTCTTGTTCAAACTTTATATGGTTGTGTGTTGTAATGGGCAATTTATTTCAGCCTTTGTTTTGCTTTACTTTAATCAAATAATTTTCATTGTCTGCCTAGGGGTTTTCTGTGTCTCTATAAATGCCATTGAACTGCCTGGTAAATTAGCTTTTTTTTGTAAGAAATAACCTTTAAATGGGGTTTAAAGTGAAGGCCACCAATTTGTTCGTAATTGTTGTTATACCAATGCAAACATTTTAATTATATTTACTTGAATATATGATGGCGAGGGTGGCAATTGAACGAAGATAATAATGAATTCAACTTCTATGAGTATAGTTTGGTACACAGTGTAGATATAAATCGGGAAAAAATCAGGAGACTTTTTAAGTGTATCAAGTTGCCTTTAGAGGCTGAGGACAAAGTCAAAGTAACACGTAGGTAGGTAGGTAGAAATGGTCACATTTAGGCCGCATGTGGACCATTGTGATATGAAAAGGCTTAAATTGCTCGAATACGATAACAGGTTTACTTATAGGTTATAATAGATTGGACGTATCCAGACTGGTGGCTGTATTACCGGCTATCAGGCTTTTATCCCGGATGTTTAAATTTAATGAGTTCAACCGTGGCTGTAACGATACCTATGACGAAGAGACCAGCCACTCTAAATAATTGGGGCCATTAACCCATCTGTCTAGTGTAAGTGTGTAAAGTTTGTGTGAGCAAATGCCAATTATGAACGCCAAGTCATGTAAACACACTTTCTAATGGTCGAATATAGCCTGAATTTTCATTATAAAACCAGGGTTGGAAGCGCTGATATCTTTATCAACTAAAGTCAAGTGTTGTCATGATCTTAGCCTCTACACTTTCAAGATCTTGAGGCGTCTTCGCCTCATTATTGCATTTGCAGCCATTTGTTTTAGCCAACATATCTGACGGTAGTCAGTTAAGGATAGCAAATAACAACTTGGGTTTAATGATTCTTATTCTCCAATGCCATTTAGTAAACCATGATCCATAGAATATTGATGGTTTGATTAAGAAGTTGTACATCCAGTACATACTTTTAGGGTTGATACCTTGGCTTAGTCCTATTGCAGCAATAAAGAGCAGTTGCTGTCTTAGCAGTTCTGGCAGGTTCCGTTTTAATTTGCTGTCCAATATGATTTAAAAATGTTTGGCATTATTGCCTACCATACAGGCTATTCTATTGGTACTGGGAGAGTACTAAGGTAAATAGTGCCTAAAAATATGCTTCTATTTGTTGAAATTTTTTTGATTTTTCTAGAATTTTTGAATGTTTTTCTTTAAAACTCATGTAAATTTGAAATATTATTTAAAAAATTGTTTTTTTCAGATAAAATAATTGTAAACCTAGAATATTGATGGTTTGATTGCCAGGTTATACAACCAGTATATACTTTTAGGGTTGATACCTTAGCTTAGCCCTATTGCAGCAATAAAGAGCAGTTACTGTCTTAGCAGTTCTGGCACGTTCCGCTTTAATTTGCTGTTCAATATGATATCAAAATGTTTGGCATTATTGCAGGCTATTCTATTGGTACTGGGAGAGCTAAGGTAAAAAGTGCCTGAAAATATGCTTCTATTAGTTGAAAATTATTTGATTTTTCTGGAATTTTTTGAATGTTTTTCCTTAAAAACCCATATAAATTTGAAATATTATATAAAAAATTATGTTTTTTTTCTTCCAAATAAAATAATTGAAAAACTTCAATCAACTAAAGCCTATGCTTGGCTATCCCTAAATTAAAAAACAATTTTTTATTCAAAAAAATTAATTTTTAAATAGAAATACAACAGCTTTGAATTAAAAAAAAATGCAAAAATAAAAAACAAAACAAAACAATAGAAGGCAAGTAGAAATGGAGAAGAAAAAAATAATTGGAAAACTTACGGAATCAATTCCTTTGTCCTTTCCGGGACATTTAAAGGTGACATATTCATGACAACGCTTGTGTACGACATATGAGCAGACTATTAAAACAGAAAGAAAAGAATTTGTTTTTTTATTATTTTCTTTTTTATTTAATAAAATATATACGCAGGAAATAAAATTGAAAACTTTTTTTAAATATGAAGAAAAAGAACAACAAAACCAAACAAAAAAAAAAAAACAATAAAAAAAATATTGAAACTAAAAATAAGTAAAAAAGTTTCATGTTCGCTTTCTTTTTTTTTTTAAAACTTTTCTTAATTCTTTTTTTTGTTGTTGTTGATTTTTATTTCTATGCTATTAAATAAAACCTCCAGTAGTTGTTCTTCTTGTTCTTGTGTTTGTTTCTTATTGTTTTCTTTCAATTTTATTGTATTTTATTATACCACCATATACAGTACATACATACCTTGGCATTGAAAACCTTGCTTGCCAAAACCCCTGTAAGTAGACAATAAAAAGAAGCAGTGTAAGAAAAACGTTATTAAAGATTTTTATTTTATTTTCTTTTATTTTTATGCTGCACAAGTTACCGAGATAAAGTTTTTCTTATACGGAAATGTTTAAAAATAACAAAAAAAAAAAAACAGAAACTTTTGTTTCTTTTTAATAAAACTGCACCTTAAGTTTCATGTTTTATTTCTTTAGAATACCTGAAAGTATGCAACAATAAAAACGGTAAAATTCTGATGTTTATTTAAAATAAAATGAAATTTTAAAATTAGTTTTCCTTGTTGTTAAAAATAAATTTGTGAAGACTACTACTCAGTAAAAATTATTAAAAATTTATAAAGGTGGAGCACTACTTTTATAGCCCACTGTTTGCAGCATTTGTATCGGTAAAGCGTTGTACAACATACTGCTGCTGATAAGTGAATGCAATATTCAACTGGAATTGGATAATTGCCAGCACGAAATGCCTATGCCTATGACAGGGTGAACACTAAACATCGAAGCTTGCCTCATTAAGAACCCGTTTCTCGTTTTAACCATATTGTGAATATTCACAAAGTAGTATGACTTGTAATTCATAATTAGATTCACCTCAGCTAAGATTATTCAAGAAAGCCGGGTATATTGGATGTAAAGGGTGTTATTTATAGAGATATAGAACTTTAAGTTGGCATTACTTTTCAAGATGGCGACCGATTTAACAGCTGTCAAGTGATTTATTCTCAGTTTGGTTTGGCAATTCATCACGAATAGACTCACGCCTGAACAACGCTTGCAAATAGTGCAATTTTATTTCGAAAATAATGGTTCTGTGCGGAAAACGTATCGCGCACTACGTCCATTTTATCGTCGACAAAATCGTTCATCAGAGCAGTTAATTCGATTAACCATGCAACGTTTTCGCACCACGTTTACTCTTATTGATAACTCGCATCCCCAGAGACGCTGTACGGTGCGTACAGAAGAAGCTATTGCTGCTGTAGAGCGTAGCATTGAGGAAGACCCGAATGAGTCCATCCGCCATCGAGCACAGGAATTGGATGTGTGTCCATCCACTTTATGGAAGATTTTGCGGAAGGATCTTGGTTTGCGTGCTTACAAAATCCAACTCGTGCAAGATTTGAAGCCAAACGATCATCAAGTAAGGCGTAGATTCGTCGAATGGGCCCAAAACGAGATTACCGTTGTTCCCGATTTTCATAAGCGAATTTTGTTTAGCGATGCAGCGCACTTCTGGTTGAATGGCCACGTCAACAAACAAAACTGCCGCATTTGGAGTGAAGGTAATCCTCAAGTATAAGTGGAAACACCGTTACATCCAGAAAAACTGACTTTTTGATGCGCTTAATGGGTTGGTGGAATCATTGGTCCGTACTTTTTCAAAAACGATGGTGGCACGAACGTTACAGTCAATGGTGGTCGGTATAGAGCCTTGATTACTAACTTTTTCATTCCTGAATTGAATAACCATGATGTCCAGGAGATGTGGTTTCAACAAGACGGCGCAACATGTCACACAGCTCGTGCCACAATAGATTTATTGAAAGACACGTTTGGTGATGACCGCCTAATTTCACGTTTTGGACCTGTGAATTGGCCCCCAAGATCTTGTGATTTAAAACCGCTAGACTACTTTCTGTGGGGCTATGTAAAGTCATTGGTCTATGCGGTAAAGCCACAAACGCTTGACCATTTGGAAGACAACATTCGCCGTATTATTGCCGATATACGGCCACAAATGTTGGAAAAAGTCATCGAAAACGTCCAGATTGGACTACATCCGCGCTAGCCGTGGCGGTCATATGCCAGAAATCATATTTAAAATGTAATGCCACACGATTATCTTTCGGATAAATAAAATTTATGTCAATCGAATAATCCATCGTTGTTTTATTGCAACTTAAAGTTCTATACCTCTATAAAAAACAGCCTTTATATGGAGAGACTTTCGACGGTTATCCTCATATGAAGTCCGTCCAATAAGCATATTGAAGGTAAGAATATGTGAGATTAGCATTCTCCTACAGAGGGACACACAGATGTTAAGTTGACAAAATCGTTGGCGCATACTTAACTGGTAATAACAAAGCTTTCATCCACTTTGTGTGTGTTAATTTCATCTATAAGTGGCGGAGCCTAAAAGTAGGCTTTAATTAAAAAATGTAAACCTTAAAGCAGACTACATATTTGAATATCATTTTAGCATGTAAGAAATAATAAAATTTGTAACCCTTATACCTTTAACACTTACTAAATTTTGTTTGATCATAAAAGTATGCTTTAAAAATTTTCCATTTTTGTTTTCACTTTAATAAAAAGAAATTAAATTCTGCTTTATATTTCATTAATTCAAAAATACTGGGTTTTTGTTTTTCTCTTTCATGTCTTTTGTAAAGCTCTTTTCAATGACAACCCCTTTATGTATGCTACAGTTTTTTTTGCTTATATTTAAACAATAACCGTTATCATCACAAGTGGCCAACCACTTGCTCATAGATAATTTGTTTCCATCTATCTTTTCTTTTCTATATTTTTTATCTTTTGCCCATAAACTTTTAAACCTTTAATACGGGGGCATACATACATGTTGAGTATCATATATCATAAGCACAGCCTGCATGTATGCTATTATTTTGTAATTTATTTTATTGTTTATCATCTCTTTAATATTTTATGCCTACAAAAATTTCATTTCCAAACACATTCACATTTACATTCACATTCATTTTTCCCTTTAAGTGTCTCAGATTAGACATTGACACTTGGCCAGCTTGATGCCTTAAGATTTCTTTTTTCTTTTTTTTCGATTCTTTTTTGTTTGTTTTGTTTGTTCGTTCTAATACCACATGTGTCTGCTCCATAAAGTAGGCTATACACAGCTAAAGAGAGAGGGAGAGAGAGAGAGCAAGGCAATATTGGCCTTAACTGTAAATGTAACCTCTTTGATGGCATGATAATAATGCCTCCACCTCTCTTCCTAGTCCTTGTATCATCGTCTTGGTCTTGTGATGAGGCCAATGAACAATAGACATTCAAATGTCCCTCCTAATGTCATGGATGATTTCATAAAAAGTTCAAAAACGATAATTTTTTCTTTGCCTTTTTTTTGTCATCGTCAAACAACGACGAAGATAAAACGGCAGACGATATGATAATCACGGTATAATAAAGGGATGTGAGGGAGGTAGAATTAATGCCAGAGATTGGATGAAAAGAGGCCTAGAAGGTGATAAGGTGATGATGATGGTGGTAAGAAACTTTTGGATACACAAGCTAAAAGGCCTTGAATAAATTTCAGAAAAAGTATTAGTTTTTTTGTAATCGTTTGTTTTTGGCAATTTCAGTGTTATCGATAAATTTATCAATTGCTTTTTTTTTAAATTGAAATCAAAGAACTTAAACACTAAAAATTTTAACAAAAATAAAGCTATCGAAATTTATCGATAACATTTTTATCGAATTGCGTATATAGTAGTGTATTGTTTTTAGCAATTTCAGTGTTATCGATAAATTTATCAATTTAATTTTTTATTTTTTTTGAATTAAAATCTAAAGAAATTGGTTATTAAAAATTTTTAACAAAAATAAAGCTATCGAAATTTATCGATAACAATTTTAGACAAGATTATATTATTTCTTAATATTGCTGAATTTTAAAGCGTATATAGTTTTAAACGGTAGTAACTAAAGCTATCGAAATTTATCGATAACAATTTTAGACATATTATATTATCTCTTAATATTGCTGAAATTTAAAGGGTATATAGTTTTAAACGATAGTAACTAATCGATAAAATTCAACTTCTTTTTTTAAGTTATCGAGAAAACTATGAAATATATATTTTGACTTGAATTTTATTAGATGTTAACTTCATTTTCGATAATAGTAGTGTATTGTTTTTGGCAATTTCAGTGTTATCGATAAATTTATCAATTGCTTTTTTTGAAATTGAAATTAAAGAAAATTTTAACAAAAAAAAAAAGCTATCGGAATTTATCGATAACAATTTTTAATAAGATTAATTTGTTTTTTTAATATTGCTTTAATTTTAAAGCGTATATAG
This sequence comes from Sarcophaga subvicina, assembly GCA_936449025.2. Taxonomy (NCBI): domain Eukaryota; kingdom Metazoa; phylum Arthropoda; class Insecta; order Diptera; family Sarcophagidae; genus Sarcophaga; species Sarcophaga subvicina. Next base: position 106,296,564 of record OW388084.2, read on the forward strand.
TTTTAAACGATCGTAACTAATCAATAAAATTTAACTTCTGCTTTTTAAGTTATCGATAAATCAATGAAATACATATTTTGACTAGAATTTTATTAGATGTTAACTTCATTTTCGATAATAGTAGTGTATTGTTTTTGGCAATTTCAGTGTTATCGATAAATTTATCAATTGCTTTTTTTGAAATTGAAATTAAAGAAAATTTTAACAAAAAAAAAAAGCTATCGGAATTTATCGATAACAATTTTTAATAAGATTAATTTGTTTTTTTAATATTGCTTTAATTTTAAAGCGTATATAGTTTTAAACGATCGTAACTAATCAATAAAATTTAACTTCTGCTTTTTAAGTTATCGATAAATCAATGAAATACATATTTTGACTTGAATATTATTAATATTATTATATTATGGAATACTGTTCATAACACAATTCTATTTTACTTTGATATACTTTTCTGAATGATATTTATTGCTTTCAACAAATACTCCAGGTTTGAAACAGTACGCACCTAATCATCAAGGAGTGTTTCATATTACATAGGAAATGGAAATTTAATTCACTCTTAGCAAAGCAGAAAAAAATCTAATAATTATTTTATTGATTTTAATGTTATCGATAATTAGTCATTTATTAAATTGCATATCAGTTTCATATTTTTCACCCTTAACTACGTATTTTTAATTAGTTTCTGGGCTACAAATAGGTATCAAAGAATACTTGTTATCTATTTTAAGCCCTTACATTACACCCAGTTATCGATAAAGTTTTACGCAATATTCTAAAAATAACGTTTGAAGCTAAAAATAGTTGCTTTTGCGTTTTTGAGTTGATTTTTTAGAAAATTCTATTAAAAAATTTTTTAAGGCCTCTTTCATTACATGCAGTTCACCTGCTGTCATAACACAGTCCATGACATTGTTATACCCCCCCCCACGTTCGTGCACCACCACTAGTATTGTTCATTACTACATGAAAAATCGAAACAAAAGCAACAACCAAACAATCGTTATCGTTTTTTTAACAGGGTTTGTGAGTAGAAATGCATGGTTTTTTGATTCTTCTTTTTTTTTTTTAATTAAAAACGAGTATAATTGTTTTCCTATTCACATCAGAGAGAGAGAGAGAGAGAGCGAAAGAGAGAGAGAGAAAGAGAGATATAGTTTGAGAGAATAGTAGGTGGTTGTTTAAAGAGAGCTTTTACTGTATGAGTATTTCAAGTGTTATTAGTGAGAACAACTCACTTGTCATGTCACAGCACACAATTGTTATGCTCATAAATGTACAACAGACACATACATACATATGTATGTGTATACCAACACACTTATATATTTATTACAATATCTCTTTAAGCCATATTTACTGACACTTTCATTCCTACATTCGTGTGAATGTATGTATGTGTATATGTGCATATAGACATACAAAGCAAATAGCAAAAGCAAATAACAGTCGCCTATTGTCGTCTGTAACTATTGTGTATAAGAGGTATTTGTGAGGCATTAAAGTCCCTTAAATTCCCACTCACTCTCTCTTCCGCTCTATCCGTGCTGAGATTTATATTCTGATGACCATATACCACTATTAGTGTCAGAGACAATGTCATTACACGTTTTGTGACATCATAATAGTGACATATGAGTAGCATTGTTGGCTATTCTTATGCGGGATTTTTCTTCCTCTTTTCTTTTTCTCTTTTTGCCTTGTCTTTAGTTATCAAGCTATTGTTTAGTGTTGTTCTTGGCCAAATAAGTGGGTTTTAAAAGCCAAGTTGTGGTCGTCAGTTGGTTGAAGAAATGGGTGTTAAGGAATCTTCTTCTTTTTATGGATTTAATTGTATGACATATTTAAACGTCATTCTCATACTCACTCTCTTTTTTTCTCTTTCTTATTTGCTCATTTTCTTTTGCTAACGGTTAAAAGAAAAATTTATAAACATGGCACTTAAGAGCGAAATAGTTTAAAGCGTTAAAGGCATATTGTAAAGCATACTTTTAGGAGGATTTAAAAAGAACAATTTCATGGTATAAGTAAAGGGTTATGTATTTTAGGGTTTTAAAATTAAAGCTATAATGCTTGTACCTTGCCGTATGATATAACCGAATTACAATATCATTTTAATGGCAATCTTTGCATTAATTACAGCAGGCTATACTTTTGGGGTAAGTTTCTTCCATTTTTGCAGGCATTCTGTGCTATTTTTTTGGCGATAACTTAACGAATGTTGATTTTCAAATGCTCTAACCTTGGGAGTGTATCCGTATGATCTTGGTGGCCAATTGACGTTGCCCAAATGTGAAATTAGTCTCTCTCAAAACTTCAAACTTCTCACGCCATAAAGTTAGAATCGGTCACTGTCTTCTTAAAACCACATACCGTCCAGTTCATAGCCTTTAATTTTAAGCCAAAAGAAATCAGGGTAATTGAACAATTAATAAGACATAGGGACATAGGGGAGATTGTAAAAACTACAGGCTTCTATGGCTAAGTCTAGATCGATCTAAGACGGAATAAGGTCAAATTAGGATATTAATAGGATTTCCGGTTGTTAATTAAGTCCTCAGAGGACAAATTTGTAAGGCATACGCTTGCTGTAGTCCCCATGGCCTAGTAGGTAGTGTGTTAGCTTATTAGACGAAAAGCCAGGGTTCGAGCCCCAGGCCAGACATCAAAATAAAATACAAAAAGTATTTCTTCGGCGACTTCCTCTCAGCAGATTTCTGGCAAAAACTCTCGAGAGTAAATAAAATTGCCATGAAAAGTTTCTCCAAAATCTGTCGTTCGGAGTCGACTTTAAACTGTAGGTCCCCGCCATTCATGTATAACATTAACACACACAACATAAGTGTTATAGGAAACTAACTCGTAATCCTGACTGAAGGCTTGTAATGGCCAATTATGTATGTATGTATGTTATGTATGTATGTACGCTTGCCCTACATTTGCTGCAAATTATGCGGTATGATGCTTAAGTCGCTCGAACGCAATTAAGGCCTTTGAAATGGTATTCAAAGGCACAGACACTAGGCCTGGAGTTTTTTTCTTAATAATGTTAAACTCCAAAAAATTTGACAAGTATCCGGCATTCTGAAGTTATAAAATTTTTAATTTCAAACTTTGTATAAAAAAATATTTTTTATTGCCTAATTTTAGGATGACCTGGTTGTCTATTAGTGTCAGGGTCATAAGTTTGATTTAAAATAGAGACTCTGATCTGTTACACTACATCCAGCTAGTAATAATAATAATTTGTAATTGTATTGTAATTAATTAGCATATAAAATTTATATTGCCTACTTTTAGGCCCGTTTTGATGAACTTATTTATTTTCCTAAAATTTGCATTCCATTCCATTCCATTTTGAACTTCAATTTTTTCTAACCTTTTTAAGCTTAAAAAATGTCAATTAAAACTTGAATTTTGGAATTTTTTCTTTGTGGATAAAATATTTCGGAAAATATTTTTCAATTACAAAAGCGGCATGCCACCCTTTTTAAATTTTTCCAGTTTCAAATATTTTTCTGGTTTAATTTTAATTCTATTATCCTTGTGAAGGAAAAAAATAATATTTTTCCTCCTTTTTAAACCCTTTTTTATGGCTGATTAAAATTTAAAAAGTTGCCTTTTCTGTGTTTTTCTTTATTTTTCTTTTACTTTTCCCACACAGATAATTTACCTCAGATTGTATGTAAGCTATTCAACTTTAGATGAATTACACCCAGTTAAGGTTAAAGTTCTTATGTAAGGACTTTTCTTTCCTGTCTTCCCTTGTGTCTTCCTCTTAAGTTTGTTCGATTTTTTATAGTTTTTCAAACAAATTTAACATTATTTACGTTGAGGTACAAAGGAATAATGAAAATAGAAAGAAAGTATTGCATAATTTAGGGGATGTAATATGTTAGTTTACATGCTCTATCAAGTATAAGTACGAGAAGGGTACCGAAAACGACATTTCGGGGAATTTTTTTCACAAAACAATCTTCTTTCACTTCAATATACTTTTCTTATTGATATTCAATGGTTTTAACAATTACTCCAGCTATGGAATGGCATACTTATATGGGTACCTAGTCATCAAGATCAGGAAGCTTATATTGTAACTAATACAGCCAGAGTACTTACATTCAATAAGATTGGATAACATAATGTATTCCAGTACAGTGAAGAAATGAGTAAACACGTCACATTGACTATTGTGGAGCAGTGATACTCTAAGGCGATCCTGATGAGGATAAGACAGAATCAGGACGACTTGGGTATACCAAGTGAGCGTTCTCACTGGACATTTCGCCTTTAATGAACACCTGCATCGAACTGGCATAATGGAATATGCAGGAACATCTGTATGTCAGTACCCAGCTTTCATAAGCTCGAGATTCATAATAATTGGGGAACAATACTCTAACTCGTCCTAGAGGAGGGAACTGGAAGGTGTGAAGGAAGACATAGACTTCCTATAGGAAGTAAAATTGGTCCTCCTTAATGGTGACGGCTTAGGTGTACACCGAAAGGCATGATAGCCTGGGTTGGTGTCCTCTCCTTAATATCTACTTACTTACTTACTTAATTGGCCATTAACAACCCGTTTAACGGATTTCGGCCTGCCACACCACATCCTTCCAGGCGCCTCTGCTTCTTGCGCGCCTACACCAGTTGGTCACACCAATCGATTACAGGGCTTCCTCGGATACAAGGTCGTCCTCTTCGCCGACTTCTGCAGATCCCCGCATCAAATGCCCGTCTCGCTGGAGCATCTTCCTCCATTGGAGCGACATGGCCGAGCCAGCGCAGCCGCTGGATACTAATACGCTGTACAACGTCCATATCGTTGAGGAGCTCATACAGCTCACTGTTGTATCGGATGCGGAAATCACCGCCAACTCGTACTGGACCGAAGATCTTACGCAGTGCTTTTCTCTCGAATACTCTCAAGGCTGCTGCCTCACTACTTAATATGGTCCATGCCTCTGCGCCATAAAGAAGCACAAGTAGGATGAGCGTCTTGTAGAGTGTTAGCTTCGTCGTACGAGAGAGGTCTCTGCTACTCAATTGCCTATTGAGACCATAGTAGCACCTGTTGGCAAGAGTGATCCTGCGCTTGATCTCCAGACTGACATCATTTCTGGTGGTAACGGCGGAGCCAAGATAGATGAATTCCTTGACCGTATCAAAAGTATTGTTATCGGCCGTAATCTGAGAATCAATACGCCACGCATCTCTACTCGTCGATAACGTATACTTTGTTTTGCCCTCATTTACTGCCAAACCCATCTTAGTAGACTCTCGTTCAATAGCACTAAAGGCAACAGTAACATCTCGTTTGGTACGCCCTATGATGTCAATGTCGTCAGCGTACGCAAGCAACTGGATACCTTTTTGGAAAATAATGTGATTGCGATGCACTCCTGCCTTTTGCAGAACACTCTCCATAACGAAGTTGAAGAGGTCGCATGATAAGGCAACGCCTTAACTGAAACCTCGCACGGTATCAAAAGGTTCGGAGAGGTCCATTCCTACCTTGACGAAGCTGCAGGAATTGCTCAACGTCATTCTGCATAGCCTAATCAGCTTCGCAGATATACCGAGCTCAGACATTGCGGCAAAAACACGATCCCTTATGGGGCTACAAAAAGATGGTGTGTTTCGACTTGTTTTTCGTGGGTTTCTTTTCCAGGATTTGGCGTAGTGTGAAGATCTGGTCGATGGTGGACTTGACAGGTCTTAAGCCGCACTGATAACATTCAATCAGTGTTTTGACGAGTGGCTTCAGTCGTTCACACAATACGCCTGTAAGAACCTTATATGCAATAGGGAAAAGGCTTATACCCCTGTAGTTGGCGCATATCGTAGGGTCTCCCTTTTTCAGGACGGGACAGAGGACACTGAGGTTCCAATCCTTGGGCATACTTTCTTCTAGCCATATTTTGTAGATAAGCTGGTGCATGCGCCCAACCAACTCATTACATCCGGTCTTAAACAATTCAGCGGGGAGGCCAGCAGTACCTGCCGCGTGCAATCGCGACTTTGACCTCTTCATGGCTAGGCGGCAGAATTTCCACGCCGTCATTATTGATCGGGATCGGAACGTCATCCTTAATATCTACTACCTTCAGCTATATGTCAGGTTGTCTAATTTTGGAAAATTTCAACTTAATCAGCAGAAATGTTTCCTATTAATTATGAAATTGAAACTCTACATAATCACAAACAGAAAATATATTCAATAGCATACTTTAGGGAGCTTTAAAAGGCTTGCACGTATATAACGAGTATTTTAATTGTTTTCTTTTTAGTTTTTTAACTTTTCTCTTTTAACCTTTTATTCGTTTAAATTAAAAAAGATTCTTTAAAAATTCTTTTGAATTTAATGACTCCCATCTTCGCTTGAATACGTAATAAATCTGACTTTTTCTTAATGAAACAAAAAAAAAATGTAAACAAACATTTGTTGTTCTTGTAGCTTTCTCTTTAGTTGTTGTATTTAAGTAAACATTTTTTTCTCTTTTTTTTTGTATTTACTTTGGGGTTTTCCTTCAAGTGTTGGCTTGATTTTTTTCATTTCCATTGTTTGCGTGGCAAAATTTTTAATCAAACCCCATCACTTGTTTTATTTTCATTTTCTTTATTGTTGCCTCATGGTATGCCATTAAATATTTATACAAAAAATTATTTTCTGGAATTTAAAGCAACACAGGATTAAAAGTGATTATTCGAAAGGGTTGTTTCACTTCTTTTTCTCCTTCTTCCCTCTGTACTGAGAAGAAGAAAAATTAAATAAATTTCAAAGAAAAAGAATTTTAAATGAATTGAAAAAATAATGAAAAAACTTGGCTAAAAGTATGCTTTAATTTTTTGTTTAAAAATATGACCTTAAAGTATACAAAGCAATACAAGAGATGGCTATTTTGCAGACAATCTTTAAAGTATAAACTTAAGGCAGGAAATCTTATTAAAACCGAGAACATTGTCTATATATCTTAGAGAACGAAGAGGTTTTTCGTATTTCGAAGTCTTCAAACTGATTACCCAAAAGTATGCTTTAACCCTATTTAAAAAATACAATGATTCTTGCATAAAACGAAACCCCTAAAAATATGCTTGAAAAATATAAAATAATTAAAACACCATGACAAAAAAGTTTTATATCCTTAAGACAAGGAAACCCTAGCTAACATGTGCTGTAAAATTTATATTTTAATCTCCATATCATGTGTTTAAAACATAAAACCATTAAATTTGTAACGCACCCAAAACATATGCTTTAAAAACTAAACTTTTATATCGCATAACCATTTCAGAAAGGCATAAAACCATTTAATTTGTATTTAACAAAAAATATGTTGTAAATGACACTAATTAAAACTATTATACAGAGGTATCTTAAGCCCTTAAGTATGCTACACATATGGAAATATAAAATATTGTTCTATGACAAAAGAAAACCCTTAAAAAGTTAACCGAGCCATGCAGCATTTAAACCAAAAATATTAAATAAAATAACTTGAGGTTTACCCCTTTATGCTTGCCTATGTAAAGGCAATCTATTTGAGTTTAAATAGCCTTAAAATAGGCTTTAAATATTTTTAAAATTTTTGGAATTTGGAAAGATTTTATTTTTATTATTTAATTGTTTAAAAGTAAAAGACTTACTAAATCTAGAAACATAAAAGTACTGAAAGAATTTACATTACGGAGAAGGAAAATGAAATATCTGCAGATAGTACTGGATAGTAAACTGACATAGAAGGCTCATATAGAAAATATTTTGCAATGGCCAAGTATCTCATAATGCTGAACAGAATGTTTTTTGGAAAGTATTGGAGTTGTAAGACGATAATACTATTTGATAGAATGAACTTAAGAAAAGCGAAATAAAATTAAGAAAGATTATCACCTTTGATTACATTGTGGACTTACTTAGAAAATATTTTATTATTGCCAAGCATGTCCTAGTGCCACGGAATATTTTGTGGAAGACTGAACTTGACAAGATCATCACCTTTGAATACATTTTTGGTATGGACCAGTCCAATAGCATTACAATTATTAGCAACATCGACAATTGTTTGTTGAGTTTTGCTCTTCTGTACAGGCTACATGCTCTAATCATGCATCTCATTCTCAAAGTTCCCAAATTACTTCTGCCTTCTTTCTGATTTTTGCAGCTTTAAACGTTTGATTTTACCTGTTAAACCTTTTCGGGTATTAATTAAAACCATATTTTACAACCTTAGTTAGCATTTGTTTGGAAAACTATTGCATACTTTAAGGCTATACAAACAAATTTTTGGACAACGACTATTATTTGCCATTTCAGAGTATGTGTTTACAACTCATTTTAAGAACTGGAGGGATATTATGTTGCATAATTTGGAACCATAGAAGACAGCTTGATCATTTAAAGTTTATGTATTATGATTGGTCAGTCTCTGAAATACAACTGTGTATTAACATGACATTTCATTCGTGGTTAATATTTACATTTGTCAAAAATATTGCCTACATTTAGGCTAACTGAATTATTTACATTAAAAACCAATTAATAATTAATTAACTTGTAATTAATTAAGGCAATTATTTATAAAATCGTATTAAATTCAATAACACCAAATACTGCATACTTTTGGGCTGTAAAACATATTTTTTAAAATAAATTTAAAATTTTATTTGATTTTTTACAACAATTAAATATGTAGCCATTGTAAGAACTTATCTTTATAAAAAAAACATTGCCTACATTTAGGCTAACTTCATTATTTATATATAGTTTCGCAAATCCTTGGAATATTACAAATCCCGTGGTACAGTATATTTCTATAATTGCATTTGTTGTTGAAAAACGAAAGAAAAGAATGCAAACTGGCTGCCAGGCTAAATAGCTAAATAACTGGCTGGTCTAACTAAACAACTTTGTAAAAATGTAATTCATTTAGAAAATAAAATGATGCCTGCTCTAAGGCCAGCTAGTTATATAATAGAATATAATTTCATAAGAATTTCCACAAGTATTTATTAAAAGTGAAAAAAACTAAAGTTAAACAATATAATAGGTTTTAAAAATAACAAAACCTAAAGCATACTTTTAGGTTGCATAACTATTTTAAGCAAATCATTTAAACAAAGTTGTCTTTCTCTTTGTTTTTGTTGCTTTTGGAATTAACTAAAACGTGCCTATGGCTTTAAACTAATATTAACATAATTAATTATTTCATAAGCCATTTGGCATACTTTCAGGCTTAACAGCTTATTAAGTATTGAAGTTATTTTTAAACACATACCCAGTTAATGTATTTTAAAATTAGAAATTTTTGTTTTTTCAACAACTTAAGGCTTTAACCTGTTTTAGCATGTTTTCTTCAAAAGCAATATTTGTGAAACTATTTAAAATGTAAAGCATACTTTTAGGCTAACATTTTCTCAGTTAAGTAAAAATTATTTAAAATTGTTTTGGTATGCATTTCTAAAGGACACTTTAAGAGTTATTAAAAGTTAGGATCTTGATTTTGGTATTATTTGTATTTTTTGCCTACTTTTAGGCATATTTTTTGGTTTTTTGCAACAGTGTGCAGTTTTATAAAATATTCTTTTATTTTTAATAGAATTTTACGAGCAATTTAAATATGTTTTAAGTATGTTGGCTTTGTTCCAAACCAGTTTAAGTGAAATCGATAAATTTGAAATAAATTTGTTGCATACTTTTAGTTGAACATTTAATGTTAAACAGGCCAAATCACTTTAGAATGGATGGTTTTAAATGAAAAGTTATGGAAAAGATTAATAAGTAATGAATTGTTGGCAATTAAGTTTCTGAAAATATATTTCCTTTTATAGTTTTTCTTTGTCGCCTAAAATCATGCTTCATTTAATATAAGAATTCCGAGATTTCATTCAGAAATTCAGATTCAGTAATGAATTGTTGGCAATTAAGTTTCTGAAAATATATTTCCTTTTATAGTTTTTCTTTTACGCCTAAAATCATGCTTCTTTTAACATAAGAATTCCCAGATTTCATTCAGATTGTATTACTCCCATAATATTCTCAAAAATATTTCTTAAATCTACTTAAACTCAACGGAATTGCAAGTCCTGACATGCTGTTGATTGAAGCAGAAAATTACAATCCTTATCAGACACAAACTCATTGAAACCACCAGCATGGAAAGTATAAAATTGTATGTGAATTTCTGGCTTTAATAACAAACGTTTAAAAAAATCTGTTTGAAAATAAAAAATCCTTGCAATGGTTGGGTTATGGGTGTTGACTTTTGTTTGCTGACACTTGGGTGTCAACAGCAATTTTATGCAATTTAAACTTGAATTAAAAATGTTCGAAAGCACAGATGGTGGAAAAGGAATATTTTTGTTTCAATCTTTTTTTTTTAATAACCAGACTTCCAATTAAATGCCAAACAATTTTATTTTTTTTTGCATTGTATTTCCATAAACCAATTACGATGACTTCATTCACATCGGCTGGATTTAGTTTCTAAATCCAGTTTTTTTTTCCTATTTTTTTTTTGTTTTTTTCCGCTTGTGATTGACTGACTTTGTTTGGCTGTTCGTTTCCTGCCGGATGTTGCTTTGTGTCGTTATTGTATTTGTTTAAAAAACCGTTATTCAAGCCAACGCCATTTTATATGCCATTTGCAAATTTGCATTGTCATGTGTCACAGAAACAGAGAAGGAATTGAAAACAGTGGTGCAAACAAAAGTACGGTAAAAAAATGGAGAAAAAATATTGGATGTACTGCAGGCTTGACAATCATTTAAGGTCTGAGTATCGAGTATTAGTGGGGTATTCCAGGGGCAGAGTGGTATACCCATCTTCACAGATGGGCCTGAGTTAGGTGGACGTACAGGTGCTGGGGTTTTCTGTAGGGAACTTGGTCTTGAACTCCACTTCAGGTTGAATGATGACTGCAGCATTTTTCAGGCGGAGATTTTCGCAATCTTGAAGGCTACTGGGGCCATAGCTGGTGGTCCAGCTTCGGATTTCGAATCTTACATGATCTTCGTTGACAGTCAGGCTGCCCTTAGGGCCATTGCGTCAGTCTGGTGCAAATCATGGCTTGTTCGCGAGTGCAAGGAGTCGTTGGGGATTTTTGGACCGGACCGTATCCGTCTATGCTGGGTTCCGGGACATAGCGGAATACTGGGCAATGAGACGGCGGATGCCCTCGCTAGGCTAGGTTCGCTTTCAGGGGGCGATTTGATGGTTGATCCTGACCCCCCAGTCTGCCACCTCTATGGCCTCATCAATGGATGGGTCATGGAGAAAGAACAGAGGCATTGGGAGAACGGATCGGGTTGTTTTGTTTCTAGGTGTCTATGGCCTGCTGTAGACAGTAAGAGAACAGTTTGGTTGCTGGGCTTGGATAAGGCCATCTTAAGGCTGCTTGTCGGTTTTATCACGGGGCACTGCGAGATTAGGTCACTGACGGGGATCTGGAACAGATCCCAGCCGAACTATTGCAGGGCGTGTTGCGATGAGGAGGAGTTGGAGACTATCGAACACCTCCTCTGTAACTGCCCAGCCCTTGGTAGATTGAGATTGAGGACCCTTGGCAGGGCCTTCTTTGGGAGCTTGAATTCGGTGTCGAGAGCCGACATCAAGGCTCTCCACAGATTCATTAGTGGCTTAGGCTGGTTGAGAGGTGCTAGGACTTCATCGGTGTAGTCGCGCTCTCCCATCCTTTTGTTATGTGTGGTCTGTGTGATTCCTCCGCTTCCCACTCCCCCCTTTCCCATATTCCCTCCTTTCATCCTATCCCCTATACCAACCTTCCCTCCTTTAGGACGTTGTACAATGGCTCAATCCGACCACCGTGTACTGTACTTGTCTTGACTGACAGGTACACGTCCTCTAACCTAACCTACCTAACCTATCGAGTACTTACTACGTACCTACTTCAGTCCATGTACGCTACAGTACGGAATAGAAATGGGTATCAAAGAATATGGAGTCGCCGTAGTCTAGTTGGTAGTGTGTTGGCTTATTAGACGCGAGGCTACGGTTCAAACTCCAAGTCAGACATCTCCATCGAAACGAAATATGAAAAAATAATTCTTCGGCGACTTCCTCTCAGCAAATGTCTGGCAAAAATTCTGAGAGTAAATAAAATTGCCATGAAGAGTTTCATAAAAATCTGTCTTTCGGAGTCGACATTAAACTGTAGGTCGCGCCACTCATGTATAAAATTAACGCGCACAACATAAGTGGTGAGAAACCAGGTCGTAATCCTGACTGAAGGGTTGTAATGAACAGTTATGTTGTGTATGTACATATGTATTAAAGAATACAGGGTCAAAGGCGACATTTCACAGGACTGCGTACTTTTTTTTTTGGTAAAACCAGCACTCAGGGGATGGCCCCTACTCATGCAGCGCATTGTGCAAGTTTAGGAAAATAGGTTATAGGGAGGTGGAAGGAGGGAGTAGTGTTTGTGGACATTTGATTTAAACTCAAGATGCGAACGGCAAGGAAACGAGTTGCTGCTAGGTGACTATATAATGGCCAGTGCTATACCTTCACCATTAGACAGTCTACAGCAATCGTCCCCAAGAAGCCAGCATCTTAAGGTTATTTGAGTTCAAATATTTAAATTTTTGCGGTTAAGTGTATGTAGACCAACATTGCGGTGAACGAAGTACTCTGACTTATTAAAGCAGCACTTGGCAACAGTAGGTGTAAGGGCTGAAAACATAAATCCTATGCTCTCGATTTTAATGGAGAATATTGGTACTTCTATGGGTACATGCCTGCTGCAATGGTTGCGAAATCGATCGCATTTTCCACAGGCCAATAGTAACGGTGCATAGAGGCTCTGCGTTAAGAGTCTCCTGTTCATACAAAACAGTATTCGGGAAGATGCCTCTAGACAACCACGCGATAAAGGGTTTAGCCGCCTCTATAATAGGCAGTTTATAGATGCCTTACTGACGATCAGTTCCTCAGCACGATTTATGGTCTTTACTCTCGAAAAACTTTAATTTTAATCTCTTTTTACGACCTTTTACCTTAACAAACAATTTCCCAAACCTTTTTTGGTACCAAAACTTATTGCTACTTTTTCAATTTCCCAGACCTCCTTTGGTACCAAAACTTGGTACTTTTTCAGTTGCCAGATTTTCCTGCGCTTTAAAACTTAAAATTAAAATTTTCTTTTCATTCTTTAACATGAAACATGATTTATTTGAGTTTCTCCTTGAGCAACGACAATATTATGATACATTTGAAATGCATGATGCATTATTGGCAATTTTGTTTTCATTTCATGCATTTTCCTGCATAAATTATCTGGGGACTTAAAGCAGAACACAACGAAGAACAGATGAAGAAAACGGAGAAGGGAAAAGCAAATCAAAAACTTCTTTTTGTCAATCAATCATGATCTCAGTGTGTACCAAACGCATAGAAAATTAATCAGAAAAATCCTTCAAAAGTATCATGCTGTTACTACTTTGTCTGCTACTGAGCAGTATGGGTGACATTTAGAGTGGAGCATTGGTTGTGTTGCAAGCGTTCAATTTTTATAGAAAACCTTAGGGTACAAATTGCTTGGCTATGTATGCCAATGTACAGTTGAAAGAGAGGAGGTATTGGGTTTATTTTAAATGTTCAATCAGTTAAAATAATGAAAACGAGTACTTTGTTTAAAATTAGAGGCATATTTTTAGGGTTAATTAAATTGAAATTAAAGTTGAAAGTATTTTTTGAAGAAAAATTTATATTTTTTTAATTACGGCAGAAAATTTAAAATTTTGGTACCTTTTGAAGGTACCTTTTTGTTTTTGTCTACAAAAAAGTACCAAAATCGCCTGTATTGTTTAAAAATATGGCATACTTTTAGGCTTCAATTGTAGAAATAATGCCGGAAAATTTAACTGAAGGCTTAAGTGTCTGCCGGAGTGTTTTAATCTCACAGGATCTTCTGTAAAATCAATTCAACCATTAGAGAAAATGATTTATCGAACTCAATCAATCATGCTAGCTTGTAAATTCCGCCACTCAATCACGAAGAGATCAAAATTGTGACTCTGCGACATAATAACAATAAGACTGGCATATTTTTAGGGTTAATTATATTGAAAAGAAAGTTGAAAGCATTGCCGTTTTTTAACTACGGCAGAAAATTTAAAATGGTGGTACTTTCTAGGTACCTTTTTGTTTTTGCCTACCAAAAAGCACCAAAAATCGCCTGTATTGTTTAAAAATATGGCATACTTTTAGGCTTCAGTTGTAGGAATAATGCTCGAAAATGTTTAAGTGTCTGTCAGAATGTTTTAATCTTAGAATACCTTCTGTAAGAATGATTCCCCCGTTAGAGAAAATGATTTTTAGAGCACAATCAATGAGGCCAGCTTGTAGATTCCGCCACTCAGCCGCGAAGAGATCAGAATTGCGATTCTGCGACATAATAACAATAAGGCTGACTGCCCTTATAGCCTGTCCACTAAATTGTGTAAGACAAGGAGATAGAATGGTGCCGTGTGTTTCCTAATAGGAAAGTCCGTTCCTTCACCTAGGCTAACCTAATTCTGAATGCCGCTAGGGCAGATAACTGTATACGCTATGGTTTTCCTCATGTATGCGATTTATAGCGTTACGTAGCTGATGATAACAACAAAACTTGCACAAAATTTTGATAGAATTCAGACTTGAGATTGAAATTCTTCTCTTGAAGGGCGAACAAATGTAAATCAATTCAAGTGGAAACCACTTGAGATGAGAGATCAGATCAATCTTAAAGGGAAACTTATTTCTCTTTGAAAATTCCTTTTTATGGGTACTTAAAAAAGTACTTTTTTATAATTTTGTAATAATTTGTGGCTTTAACTGGACAATTGTTCGACAGATCTTTGTAACGGAGATCTTCAAACACCGAGTACTCTCTTCAAACACACCGCGTCTTCAAACAAGACTGCCTGAACTTCACTAACTCACTCTCCTGCTTTGCCATGCCTTTTATATGGCAGAGTATACAGTCTGCCATCGAAATCCCTATAAATGTAAACATCCTTGTTTTGTTATCGTTGTTTGTGTATTTTTGTTTACATTATTGTATTTGTTGTTGTATTTTTGTTTACTCGTTTACTATTTTTTATGCTGGTGTTTGTTGTTGTAACATTTGTTTATAATTTAAATGTCAGGGGATGTAAAAGCAAAACATCAGTATCTAAATTTTTCATTTTCGCAACATTATGATAAATTCTATTGGGCAATACAAATGAAAAATCAATCACGAAATTTATCTGCAAGTGTTAATAACACTCAAATGTTTGATATTATTATTAACTTTTAAAACCACCCTCGTATAATTACGTACATATAATGACTGTCTTAAACTGCTTAATTAAATACCATTAGAGAATTTCTTTTTATTATTTCCTTTCACAACATAATTTCTCGTTCGCTTTTTAAGCATCTTAATAATGTATTAAATATGCTTACAGCCTAAAAGTATGCTTTACAAATTAAATGAAAAGAAATAAGAAATGGAAATGGAAGTATTCCCACCCGTAAAACCAAGTCGTCGTTGGTTGTGTGTAATCATTCATCACATTAAATATTTAAATAAAGAATTTTATTTATTTATTTATTAATACATACGTACATATTTATAAATTAATGTTGTGAAGCATATTTATGGAAATTTATATTATGAACCGACAACGACAACGACAACAACAACAACAACTACAAATAACAATATAACCGAAATACCTACATCCACTGGTAACCATATTGAAATCCACTGTGGCACAAAGTTAAAAGAGAGAGAGAAAGAAAGAAAATAAGAAATGAAAAAATTTTTTTTTATTTTTTTTCATAAAAATTCTTGATTCTTGATATGCATTACAATGAATAATTCATTCATTATCCAGGCAGAAACAATAGCAATACCAGAGCATTACAATAACTACAACAACAGCGTCAGCTATGTATAAGAAACCAAATGAAATTGAATTTAAGTCGTTCAAGATACAAAGGGCCTTCATAATGATAATGATGTTAATGATAATTGGAATGATGATGATGACAATGACGATGATTATTTTTATTTTTATATTCACAACATTCACTATTTTAATGGCACGTAATACTCGTGTTAAAAAGAGAAGAGAAATGAAAGCCAAAGACACAGCAAATGAAAATGGTAAAGATACAGATGGCCCTCTGAAAGAAAGAGAAAGGGAGAGAGAGAGAGAGAGAAGGTGTATAAAAAAATTCTCCTTAAACAAAAGATTGCATATTATGAATGGCTTTCTTCTATTATGAATTTAACTTAATGAGTCTAAAGCATTTAACATTATCGTAAGCCCCAAAGTAGGCAATAATTTATTCTTATTCAATACTTTGTTTATTACAAATACTGGTAGAAGCCAATATTCTATTATAAATTAATGTGTTTGGTGATTCATTCATATGCTACTTAAATATCTTTGATATCTTAATAATAAGCCTTAAGATAGGCAATATATTTTAGTCTTAATTTTTTTATTTTCATTTTTTTTATAAGAATAGAATTTTTTTCTATTGTTATAATACAAAAGATTGAGTTTTTGGCGTTTAATTTAGATTCCATTGAAATAATTTTGATATCTTATTAATACGCCTTACGATAGGCAATATATTTCATTCTTTATAAATTTTTTTATGAATAGCGTTATAAGAATTTTTTTATAATATTATAATACTTATAGGTTTGTTTTTAGGCGTCTTAGTTGGATTTTATTTTTCTAAATTTGATATCTTATTGCCTTAATATAGGCAATAGTTTTTTCAGTTAGTAAAAGGCCATTCATATACATTTATAGAGAAAATTGCGTATATTTTGCTATGTAGCGAACGTTCTTTTTGATATTTTATACTCATCATATTCAATTTATTTTAATAACCCTTCTGTAAGCCTTAAGATAGGCTCTAAGTTTTTAAATTACTTGCTTCTTGTATTATATTTGGCGTTATGTTTTTATTTATAGATTTTTATTTATAAATTCATATATAGAATGCTTTGTTTTTCCTGACTAAACAAATTTGATATCTTAATAAGCCCTGCCATAGGCAATACATTTTTGTCTGAATAAAATCTTTATGAGAATAAAGTTACACGAATTTGTTCAATTTTTATAGTTGAGATTTCTTAGTTTTTAACCTTTGATTGAGATTCTAGTTTTGGAACTTGTATATTTCTATAATAAGCCTTAAAGTAAGCAATACAATTCTTGTCATACTTAATGTATCTTGTCTATATAGTTCTTGGGAAAACTGTTTATAATTCTCTTTACAGTGAATAGTCTTTGACATTGTTTATTTACTTTATGCCACTAAGTTTAGTAAACAATAAGCCTTGAAATATGCTATACATAACAAATAATATGAGAAAAGAGTATTCAGGCTTTTTTGCACTATAAATTGAGTTATTGGCGCTTTTTATTTATAAATTATTCGATGGAATGGAAGGCTTTTTGCATTTTATTTTTATTCTACTCATATAATTTTCATAACTCAATAATAACCCTTAGAATAGACCTTACATTTATGACAAGTAATAACAATTTGATGGATTGTGAATATTCAGTGGCAGATTTAATTTTTATATTCAAAATGCTTTGGAAGAAAAATAAGACATAAAGTTTTACTGGTTGTTTATTAAACAGTTGGATTTTTCTGAATGCCCTAAAGTAGGCAATACATATTTTTTGAAAAAAAAAAAACTAAATTGAATACAGAGCGTTTTATAAGCGTATTTTCTGTTCTGAGGGAATCTATATAGCAATACTTAACACATAAAAATATTTTTTAAACGAAATAAACATTCTGCCCCTATTCAACCAGTACATTGTATGGGAATTGCCTCGCTACACATTTCTCGAGTTCGATGACTATTATAGGAGATATTGATTCCAGAAAGTATATAACAGTGGTGGTTATGATAATTCAACTTAAGCTCCTATATATACCGTCTTAAAACTACAGTTAATACTTCTCTTTTGGAGTAACTCTGTTTATATTTTTTTAATTATAAATTGCCTACAGTTCGCCAATAACTTTATTTATTCTATTTTTTATTGTTGTTGTAAACATTTCTCCACCATTATTTTTCTGCGTGTTATACAATATATTAAAAGATGATTTGATTTGAAGCATACTTTTGGGGGGCTTTATAATTTATTATCAATTATTTTGTTATGCTTTCTTCCGCCATTTACGGTCATCAATTTAAATAAAATTTATTAAGGAAATCTTAGCGACGGTATTTATCTTTTAGCCTAATATTAGGCAACAAATTTTTTTGGTTTTGGTAAAACAAAAAAAAATATTTCTTAGTTATTTCGATATGAGTTTCGTTGATGAATAAAAACCAGCAAAAGTTTTTAAAAAAAGAAAAAAGAAGATGAGTTTTTGTTAAAAAATGATGTATACTTTTAGGACAACAAAAATATGTAATTTGGTAGCGTAAGCTATTCTAGATCACTTGACAAAAAAAGCAATGAAGAGCAATTTTTCTTTCCTGGAAACGGCCATGCAAGCATAGAACGAATAGTGCAATGAGAAGTTTAAAACCACTTTAAACGCTAAGATTTTAGACAACACTGGGACTTATGGAGAAGCATACTTTGTGGGAAGGATGTCGTTCCCAAAAAAAGAACAGAGAGATGAAAGGAAAGAATTGTGAGTAACAGATATTAAGGTAGACATTTTTTACCCGAAAACTATGAAAACTTGCAAGATTGCAAGAGGCAGTATTATATCGAAGTATCTCTGGACCCATCAGTGTAAACAGCCAGTAAAGGATATTAAAATACCGGACACGTTAGTTAAATTCAAACGAATTGGGCAGTAAGGCACAATTGAAAGGAGCCCATACTTACGATTTATCTTATACAACAACGGAATTGCTAACGCTTTCTATTCTGTGTACTACAACACGACAAGGATGCTGTATACAACAACGCAATTTGTAACGCTTTCTATTCTGTGTAGTGCAACACGATAAGGACGCTGGTGGGAATGAACCCCACAACGCTTCTAAGGGCCTAGAACATTAACCACTGTACTACCTGTTCGCTTCTAATTGAACAAAAAATTTAAATTTTCGTTAAAAAAATGTGGCATATTTTTAGGCAGAAAATATTTTTCAAATTTACTGGGTTTACATTTACTGGGTTATTTTCAATTTGTTTTTTTTTGGTTTTTATTTTTTCTCATGTCCCCTCGTGTATTCAACACAACGTTAAAACATTTTTCATTTTCGTTTCGTTCTTTATATATTTCTTGTAAAGGGTATTTTTTATAGAGGTATAGAACTTTAAGTTGCAATAAAACAACGATGGATTATTCGATTGACATGAATTTTATTTATCCGAAAGATAATCTTGTGGCATTACATTTTAAATATAACTTCTGGCATATGACTGCCACGGCTGGCGCGGATGTAGTCCAATCTGGACGTCCAATTTTCGATGACTTTTTCCAACATTTGTGGCCGTATATCGGCAATAATACGGCGAATGTTGTCTTCCAAATGGTCAAGCGTTTGTGGCTTTACCGCATAGACCAATGACTTTACATAGCCCCACAGAAAGTAGTCTAGCGGTGTTAAATCACAAGATCTTGGAGGCCAATTCACAGGTCCAAAACGTGAAATTAGGCGGTCACCAAACGTGTCTTTCAATAAATCTATTTTGGCACGAGCTGTGTGACATATTGTGCCGTCTTGTTGAAACCACATCTGCTGGACATCATGGTTATTCAATTCAGGAATGAAAAAGTTAGTAATCATGGCTCTATACCGATCACCATTGACTGTAACGTTGTGGCCACCATTGTTTTTGAAAAAGTACGGATCAATGATTCCACCAGCCCATAAAGCGCACCAAACAGTCAGTTTTTCTGGATGTAACGGTGTTTCCACATACACTTGAGGATTACCTTCACTCCAAATGCGGCAGTTTTGTTTGT
The DNA here is from genome assembly GCA_936449025.2 of Sarcophaga subvicina. NCBI lineage: Eukaryota > Metazoa > Arthropoda > Insecta > Diptera > Sarcophagidae > Sarcophaga > Sarcophaga subvicina. Next base: position 106,316,530 of record OW388084.2, read on the forward strand.
TGACGTAGCTGTTCAACCAGAAGTGCGCTTCACCGCTAAACAAAATTTGCTTATGAAAATCGGGAACAACGGTAATCTCGTTTTGGGCCCATTCGACGAATCTACGCCTTACTTGATGATCGTTTGGCTTCAATTCTTGCACGAGTTGGATTTTGTAAGCACGCAAACCAAGATCCTTCCGCAAAATCTTCCATAAAGTGGATGGAAACAGATCCAATTCCTGTGCTCGATGGCGGATGGACTCATTCGGGTCTTCCTCAATGCTACGCTCTACAGCAGCAATAGCTTCTTCTGTACGCACCGTACAGCGTCTCTGGGGATGCGAGTTATCAATAAGAGTAAACGTGGTGCGAAAACGTTCCATGGTTAATCGAATTAACTGCTCTGATGGACGATTTTGTCGACAAAAAAATGGACGTAGTGCGCGATACGTTTTCCGCACAGAACCATTATTTTCGAAATAAAATTGCACTATTTGCAAGCGTTGTTCAGGCGTGAGTCTATTCATGATGAATTGCCAAACCAAACTGAGAAAAAATCACTTGACAGCTGTTAAAGCGGTCGCCATCTTGAAAAGTAATGCCAACTTAAAGTTCTATACCTCTATAAAAAAACACCCTATATTACTACCTCTCTCTCTCTCCAACCATTTACATTTCAAAGGTGTTGCTAGTGCTGCTACTGATAACACTCGCTTGTTGATATATGGAGTCTTGGCTACTGACAGCTTTAAGGCTATTAAAATGGCAAACAAAACATTTAAACCTACGCACGCACACACACTTACGAGCATAGCATAAGCTTAATAGCAGCCTACAAAGATAGCTGTTATGTTATACAGCGTAATACAGTTTATTTTTGAAGCATAAAATAAGGCGCATAAGCATAAAAACCCACAAATAAATGGTAAAATAATTAAAACCACTTCAACACGCTTAAGTCGCATATTGAAGGTTAGTTGAAACGTAAACCAGAATTTATTGAAATGCGAGGGGTGGTGGTGTTGAATATGTGGAGCTGCCATCAAAAACAGGCATAAAAGATAAGCAAAAAGTTTTGTTCAAAGATACGTACATAATTTAAGGCCGTTTGAATACCTTAAGGTGACAGCCTATAGAATTTTCTTTTTTCTTTTTATTTCATGGCCTTTATGGCAATAATTCCCCAAAATAAAATGCTTTAATGGTTTATAATTCTTTTATTTGAATTTCAATTTTTTTAAAATTCTTATCAAACATCATAGATTGAGTAGGTCATGCGTTTGCATATATATTTGTTTATTTGCATATTTGCATTCTCATTAATGATCCGTAATCATTTAAATCATCATTTTGCTTAAATCTATGGGGCATTAACAATAATGAAATGCAAATGAGTCAGTTGCTCCCTATCCAGTTCTCCAGTCACCGCAAACAACATATACTCACTGTACACAAACGGCAATACGAGTAAGTCTCTCCCGAAATCATCATACCAAGGCTAATAACAAGCCATATACCCCCCCCTGCACACATTTACTAGCCTGCAAACGTTTGCAAATTTTTGGCTTAAAAGCAATTAAAATATGTAAGTCTGTGTGTGTGTCGTATTGTGTAGTGATGTGCAGGCGGTGGGTATGGTGGGTTTGATTTGCATAATGGCCTGACATAATGTATTCAACTGTTAAGTAATTAACAGAGTTTGTTAACAGTGTGAAGCCTATGGCTATTGGGACACAAATATCTTGTGCTTTTAATGGCCTTTGATAAAGTTTTCTGTGCACAAGCAATGTGAAAATTTAAAATAATTCCTATTATTTGTAACAATTTTCCCAGGCATAATTATGATGTGCACACCCTTTTAATATGAAAGTACAATACTGATGTCTTGAAATCTCATTCCTTGCAACGTAATTAAAGCTAAAGGACAAATTGGCTTGTAACGGAAGCAGAGACTTATAGAAATCGGAATCTGTATAGAGTTACGCACGTTTAAAACAACAAAGATATGCAGATAGGCCAACAGGCTTTGAATTTTTCGAAAAAAAAATGTTTCTTCAACGATGAAGCTCATTTCACACTTGATGTCTGCGTCAACTTTTGCTTGTTGTTGCGTATGAAGCTTGGAGAACCGAGAAGTCATTGTGGAAAATCCGGAAACATCCGAAAAGAGTGACATTACAGTCTGGAGAGCAAATTTTTTTCAAAAATAATTGCAAAAGCAGCGTAACTGTTGATTCAAAGCGCCATGATTGTGTGATAAACGCTTTTTTTTTGGCCAGCACTTGATGATTATGAACTGGACGATAAGTGGTGCCCCCCCTAGACGATGCCACAAGCCATGGTAGGTAAGTAGGTAGAGGTGGCTGGCCATCCAATAATTTTTCTTGGAAAAAAATTTTTCTTGGAAAAAAATTTTTCTTGGAAAAAAATTCTTGGATGGACTCACTTAGGCCGCACTGGACCCATTGTGCTACCACAGTTATCCGCTATCTCCTAGTCTCAAAATCACTAGGAGCTCCCGATGAAGCGATTTAGGCTGCCAATGTCAATCCTTGACAGTTCCTCCAGATCATCCATGTATTAAGTACCCAAGTACTTCCTTCTCCTTTGGCAAAGAGCCGGGCGCAAGCCATACAATTCGATCAATTTTGGTTTTATTGCGCGGAAATGGCTCTGAAAGATTAAATTCCAGTTTTAAAGAAGTCAATTAGCCAACAAGATCATGTAATTGCACGTTTTTAAACTCTTTTGTATGACTACGGCACATACCGTGACTATACGAAGCCGTTTGACTTTTTGTAAGACAAAGACGACAAGTACATACGCGGATAGTCACAGAACATTGAAAAATTTCAATACCAAGAACCCTTACTGCGCTGCTTACTGCTGCAGTAGAGCGGCCGGAACCAGATGGGGTCTTCGCCCAAGGATCATGCGCTGGATATATTATACGGTCATCGAACCCAACTTTATATACGGTGTTGCTTTCTGGTGGACTGCTCTGGACAAACAACACAACGTCAGACTTCTTGACAAGGTCAGAAGGTCGGCCGCCATTTATATAACTGGCGCACCACCCCCACGAAAGCCTTGTTCGCAATGCTAAACTGGCTTCCTACTATGCGTTTCGCTAAGCAGGCAGCCAAGTTTGCTGCGACTAGACTTAATGCTCTCTCTCGTTGGCACATTGTTCCTTCTGGACACTCCACTATTCTCGAGGTTGATCCAGTGGCCCCTGTGAACATGTACTATTTCGCTGCTGAATATTGTCTTGACAGATGTTTCCACTCTCTGATTCCAAGTAGGGATGACTGGAATCCTAATATGGTCGTCCCGCCGGAAGTCCTGGATATATATACCGACGGCTCTAAACTCGATAATGGGGTTGGAAGCGGTGTATACTCTGGGAAACTCGACCTAAATATTTCTCTCCGTCTGCCGGGCTACTGTAGTGTGTTTCAGGCGGAGGTGATGGCGATTTACCGGGCCGCTCAGTGGATCCTCGTCAACGATGCTCCTTTCACTAGCGTCTCGATTTTTTCTAATAGTCAGGCCGCGATAAGATCTCTATCGGGTTTCGTGATTAGCTCTAGGATCGTTAGGTCGCTGCTGTCTCGACCTCCTCTCGGGGCGCTTCACCAGTGTCTCTCTGGTGTGGGTCCCCGGGCACAGTGAAATTCCGGGAAACTGTAGGGCCGACGAGCTCTCCAGAGATGTTGCGCTCCGTCCGGAATCCTCTTCTGTTCAATTGGGTATGCCACTTGCCTCGGTCAAGTGGACCATTACGCAGAGGTTCTTTCGGGACGCCAACCTATCTTGGGTCAATGAGGAGTCCTGCTCTACCGCTAGACTCACCTGGCCCAAGATGGATAGAAGGCGTACCAATCGATTACTTGGTCTTGGTCGTGATGTCATCTCGACTGCAGTGGCCGTGCTTACAGGTCATTGCGTCATGGGTAGACACGCGGAAAGAATGAGGCTCCCTTTCAACGACTTTTGCCGTGGATGCAGGTCCACTAAGGAAGAGGAGACTGTTGTTCACTTTCTTTGCCAGTGCCCGTCTCTTGCTAGGTGTAGATATAGGTTATTTGGCTCCCCATTCCTTGTTAGCCTAACGGAGCTATCATCTATTGACATCAAGGATATAGCTTCGTTCATCAAACTTTCTGGCTGGTTTTCCAGTGCGGGGTAGTCGTGCTTTTGTTGTGCAGCCCTTGCGCTAATCAACTTCTTCCATTTCCCTGATTTTGGTGGAACTTGGTTAGTACAGGGACTGCGTACACCCGTGGCATCATAACGGGCTTTGTGATAACAAAGCTACCACTCCGACCTAACCTAACCCAACCCTTAAGTTATTACCAAGATGCCGCCTGCAATGTGAGAAAACTAAAAATAATTTTTCAACAGTCAAAATTACATTGGCCACACCCTATATATAAAATTCCTTTAAAAATATAGCCTACTTAAGTAATTTTATGGGATTTTATAACAAACAAAAAACCTTTCTTTGAAATTTTTTTAAAGCAATAAGAAATACTAATTAAAACTTTAGGAACAACTTAAGTTGGCCACCCATTGTTCTTTGTGTAACTGATGCAAATATGCTTTTAATAATTAAGGCAATGGATTGTGTGTAACGCTTCAATACGCATACAATTTATATTCAAGTGCTTACATACTAATTCTAGTGTTTATACACTCACATACATATACAAATACAATTTCATGCCTTGACGCATGCATTAAAATTTAAATTTATACTTAAAGTATGCTACAGTTTTTTTGATGAGAATCAATCAATGGCTTTGCGAATTGTTATCTTTTGTTTGGCATTGAAAATGATTGTTTAACATTGAAAATGTATTTGAAATGCTTATAAATAATATAAAAACGCTTGTTGTTAACGAAATCTAGTTAAAATTCTGTACAAGTTTCTTGGAAAATATTTTCAAAGTGTCACTACAGGGTGGCTGATATGTATTGCAACCAACTTCAGGTTGTTATCATTTGTAAACCGCTCGTCTGACAGCTGACCGATTTATTCCAGTGACAGTTCATTTTATTATTTACAAGCTTACAAAAGCATTTTGATCTATTGCATTCAGAAAAAAAGTTATTCGTGATGGAATTCAAGCGTGATACTGTGATTGTTTTATATTTGGCTGGAAAACCACAGCAGGCTATCGTTAGAACCCTCCAGCATTTAAATGTGAATAAATCTTTTGTTTCTCGTACCATTGCTCGTTACCGTGATACTGACAGTGTTGCATAGCGTCTAAAAAATGGACCAAAAAAAACCGGTAACAACACCAGAAATGATCCGAAAAGTGAAGGCCAGATTTGATCGAAATCCACGCCACAGTGGTGGAAAAATTGCTCGTGAGCTGAACATATCGCAAGAACGAATGCAACACATATTGAAAAATGAGCTTGGACTAAAGCCATTGAAGTTCCAAAAAGTGCAAGAGCTCACCGATGGACAAAAAAAAAGTTAGACTGCAAAGAGCCAATGAGTTACTTCACTTGCACGAAAGTGGCCAATTACCGAATTTGGTTTTCTCCGAGGAGAAGCCATTTCAAATTGAGCAGTTTGTGAACAAACAAAATGTTCGGGTTTACTTGCCAAAGAGGTCAGCTGAAAATTTACACCTGCGATTGGCCACCAGAACTTAAGCACCGCCGATGTTAATGGTGTGGGCCGCCGTAACGGCCGATGGTCGCTCCCCGCTCGTATTCATCGACCGTGGGTTCAAAATAAATGCCGAATATTATCGGGAAAATGTCTTTAAGACAATATTGAAGCCCTGGGCAGACAAACATTTCGGCCGCAGACCATGGACATTCCAACTGGACTCAGCACCACCGCACTCAGCACGCGTCAACCAAGAATGGCTTAAAAAGGAGGTTCCTCGCTACATTTCTACCGCACAATGGCCACCCAAATCTCCGGATCTCAATCCGTTAGACTTTTGCGCCTGGGGCATTTTGGTGAGTAAGGTTCTCACTAAAAAATACCAAAGTGTCGGTCATCTCAAGACGGCGCTTCGCCGTGAATGGGCCAAAATACCGCAGAGCCACTTTCGTGCAGCCTGTGATGACTTTGAGGGCCTTTTGAAGGCCATAATTCGTACCAAAGGTGGCCAATTCGAATAAATCTAAACTGATTCTAAAATTTGATGTTATTTCCAACATTTTTTGCTTTTGAATAATGAAATTAAAAAAAAAAATTAAAAAAATATAGCGCTTTACTTTGTTGCATTATAAAGGGTGTTTTTTTTTATAGAGGTATAGAACTTTAGCTTGACATTACTTTTCAAGATGGCGACCGATTTAACAGCTGTCAAGTGATTTATTCTCAATTTGGTTTGGCAATTCATCGTGAATAGACTCACGCCTGAACAACGCTTGCAAATAGTGCAATTTCATTTCGAAAATAATGGTTCTGTGCGGAAAACGTATCGCGCACTACGTCCATTTTATCGTCGACAAAATCGTCCATCAGAGCAGTTAATTCGATTAACCATGGAACGTTTTTGCACCACGTTTACTCGTATTGATAACTCGCATCCCCAGAGACGCTGTACGGTGCGTACAGAAGAAGCTATTGCTGCTGTAAAGCGTAGCATTGAGGAAGACCCGAATGAGTCCATCCGCCATCGAGCACAGGAATTGGATCTGTGTCCATCCACTTTATGGAAGATTTTGCGGAAGGATCTTGGTTTGCGTGCTTACAAAATCCAACTCGTGCAAGATTTGAAGCCAAACGATCATCAAGTAAGGCGTAGATTCGTCGAATGGGCCCAAAACGAGATTACCGTTGTTCCCGATTTTCATAAGCGAATTTTGTTTAGCGATGAAGCGCACTTCAGGTTGAATGGCTACGTCAACAAACAAAACTGCCGCATTTGGAGTGAAGATAATCCTCAAGTGTATGTGGAAACACCGTTACATCCAGAAAAACTGACTGCTTGGTGCGCTTTATGGGCTGGTGGAATCATTGGTCCGTACTTTTTCAAAAACGATGGTGGCCAGAACGTTACAGTCAATCGTGATCGGTATAGAGCCATGATTACAAACTTTTTCATTTCTGAGTTGAATAACCATGATGTCCAGGAGATGTGGTTTCAACAAGACGGCGCAACATGTCACACAGCTCGTGCCACAATAGATTTATTGAAAGACACGTTTGGTCACCGCCTAATTTCACGTTTTGTACCTGTGAATTGGCCTCCAAGATCTTGTGATTTAACACCGCTAGACTACTTTCTGTGGGGCTATGTAAAGTCATTGGTCTATGCGGTAAAGCCACAAACGCTTGACCATTTGGAAGACAACATTCGCCGTATTATTGCCGATATACGGCCACAAATGTTGCAAAAAGTCATCGAAAATTGGACGTTCAGATTGGACTACATCCGCGCCAGCCGTGGCGGTCATATGCCAGAAATCATATTTAAAATGTAATGCCACCAGATTATCTTTCGGATAAATAAACTTCATGTCAATCGAATAATCCATCGTTGTTTTATAGCAACTTAAAGTTCTATACCTCTATAAAAAACACCCTTTATATCAGCCATCCTGTACACTGTTGACAGCATATACTGCCAATTGCAAAATGTCAGATTCCGGTTTTATAGCACTGAAGACAGTGTTGATATCTCGCTTTGTATGTTTAATGAGGTTGATGTTGCTGGAAAAAATAGTGCCTACATATTCCTTTTTAATTACTATTTAATTGCTTATCCCTGCTATTAATTGCTTTGCAATTCAATTGTTTCCATATTTTAATGCTCACGTGTATTAATGGCAATTAACAGTGTATGGCTATTGACTAAAAGGGAGACCCCCACTCCTTTTTTGAGTGTTATTTATAGGCTCATAAATATGTATGTACATATGGAACTAATTATGGGCTTCATTTTCTTTTATTAATTTTCTTTGATTTTCTTTATTAATGCGGAAAATGTTTTTGTTTTTTGTTTTCTTTTGGGCATAAAAGTTTCATTAGTTCATCGATAGTGATGAACTTTATATTCTTGGTCCATAAGTCATGATTAATTTGTGCTTAAGCTTTAGTAGAGAAATTTCTCTGTTTTCTGTTCATAATTAATTAGAACTTTTGGTATCATGGCCATACTCATCATGGACGACAGGTGGTAGAAAAAGTAAGTGGAGGTTTAAGTGTTAGTCGCTGTGATAATTGCCGTATATCTTGGATGAAAAGTCCTAACCAGAAATGTGTAAGAAAATCTCGCAATTGAAGTATTTACTACTTACGTAGTTTAGGTTAGAGGACGTGTACTTGTCAATTAAGACAAGTATAGTATCCGGAGGTCGCATTGACCCATTGTGCAACGTCCTAGTTTCTCACACCACTTATGTTGTGTGTGTTAATTTTATACATGAGTGGTGGCACCTACATTTTAAAGTCAACTCCGAACGACAAATTTTTGAGAAACTCTTCATGGTAATTTTTATTTACTCTCAGAGTTTTTGCCAGAAATCCGCTGAGAGGAAGTCGCCGAAGAAATACTTTTTGTATTTTGTCTTTGATGTCTGGCCTGGGGCACGAACCCTGGCTTTGCGTCTAATAAGCCAACACACTACCTACTAGACTACGGCGACTTTTCTTAGTAGCTTTATTAGAAAACATTGAAGGGCCAGCCGTCGAGAACAAGAACAAAATCTGGACATTTGAGATCCTAGCCTAAATGACTTCCAGTTAAAGGACATTGTAAAAAAGTTGTCCTATCCATCCAGAAGAAGGCACTATTCAATGAGGCATTTACACTATTTTAGAGATTCTCAAAAGAGGCCTGTGGAAACTACAATTGTTAGTACACATGCAGATAATCAGATATGCACATAAAGGGTCCGCCAAATAACTTTTTTTTTTGAAAATGCTTTAAAAAAAACTACTGAATATTTTCTTAAAATTTCTTTTTTTATTTGAAAGTGCAATCCTTCCGGTTAATAATGGAAAATAATTTCATTCAAATGGCTGCCTCGGCTGGCCATGCAGTAGCCTAGACCAGAAATTGCCGATTTTGGCAAAAAAAAATCATCTTTTCAGATGAAGCTCATTTTGATCTCGGCGGGTATGTAAACAAGCAAAATTGTCGCATTTGGGGCACAGAAAACCCGCACGCATACATTGAAAAGCCGACGCACCCAAAACGAGTCATTGGTTTGTGCGGATTTTGGTCCAGAGGCATAATTGGGCCATTTTTCTTCGAAAATGAACAAGGAGTGGCCGTTACAGTCAATGACGATCGTTATCGGGCCATGCTGAACGAATTTTTGTTCACAAAAATTGAAGAGGAGGATATTGGCAACATTTGGTTTCAACAGGACGGCGCTACGTGCCACACAGCCGAAGCTACACCCGATGTTTTGCGCCCTGTTTTTGAAGATCGCATTATTAGCCGCAGAGCTGATGTCGCTTGGCTACCTCGGAGCTGCGATTTGACACCGTTGGACTAGTATTTGTGGGGTGCCGTCAAAGATAAGTGTTACGCCGACAAGCCAGAGACAATTGACGCTTTAAAGGACAATATTCGTGAAGCCATTGGTGAAATACACCGGCACACAATCGATAATGTGCTTAAAAATTGGACCGATCGTGTAGGCTACTGCATGGCCAGCCGAGGCAGCCATTTAAATGAAATTATTTTCCATTATTAACCGGAAGGATTGTACTTTCAAATAAAAAAAGAAATTTCGAGAAAATATTCAGGAGTTTTTTTTTAAAGCATTTTCAAAAAAAAAAAATTATTTGGCGGACCTGATACATAATTGGTAATTATACAGTTTAAAGACGACTGCAAACGATAGATTTTTGAGTAACTTATCCATGGCAATTTTTATTTTCCTCTCAGAGTTTTTGCCAGTAATCTGCTGACAGGAAGTCGGCGAAAAAATATTTCTTTTCATATACATTTCGTTTTGATGAAGATGTCTGGCCTGGAGTTTGAATCGTGGCCTTATGTCCAATAAGCCAACACACTACCTACTAGACTACGGCCACTACATAGATATAGATAATGGCAAAAATTGCTGCGATGAAGGCTCTTTTGGATTTAAGCCCGTTGCACATGACAGTGAGGACCAGAGCTACGAGTTGCTAGACTGCGACGACTTAAGTGCACTTGCAGATAATCAGCGTTTGAAAATGGAGAAAATATTCTAATATTCTAAGAGGATACGAAAGAAGAGCCCGCCTAATGCTCTAAATTAAGTTCCAAGTGTCTATTGATTTTTGTATTCAATAAAACGGTTCAGCGGAAAGAGATTTGACATTAAAATCCAAGGAAATTTATTCCGATGGCCTCATTGAATTTTAAATGTCTTCCTTAGCATCAGTTCAGTTTATACAGTGTGAGTGTATTAAGGTCGATAATAACAAAGCCTTGCAGTTCTTCATAACATATGTGACAGCCTTCAGAAATGTGTAATAACTTCAGCGGAGTTGTACATGCTTTTATTGGATTAATCACGCCTAACATTTTACTCTCCTTGTATTCCGGAATTCAATAATTCTTCGTTTTTTTTTCTCTCGTTCTCTCTCTCATATGAAAGATACATTTGTAAGCCAGCAACAGTTCATCATAAACAAACGCACACTAAGTAAATCGCTCTCGATTAAATATGTACACACACACATGCACACACATATGAGAGAGTATACTATTAGCCCTCTATAATTGTAAACACACTCTTACACTGTGATAACCACTGTATAATATTTTTTATAAATAAGCACATGAGTATACGAACACATATGTATGTGTATGAGGAAGAGAGAGTGAAAGGAGAGTGGTAGCATGTGTGCTTGCATGTTTGTGTCGTTAAGTACTTGACAAACACAAATGCCATGTAGAGAATACTTATTTACTGGAAAATACAAAAAAAAAATCCCCATTTATTTATGTGAGTACCAGATAGACACAGATAGAGAGAGAGAGTGAGAGTGAGAGTGAGAAAGCTAAAGAGTGTGTGTGAGTTCAAAATTACGCCTTAAAATATGTTTTAATATTTATCTTCAAATTTTTTTCTGCTTTATTTGAGATCCTTTAAGAGGTTTTTTCTACTTTTCTTTTTTTTGTTGGCTCTTCTTGATTTATATAATATTTGTTGTTGTTGTTGTTGTTGTCCTTTAGAGATTGTTGTAATAGAATGTTAGGAAGAATATGATTATTTTGCTTTTATTATTATTATTATTATATTTTAGATTTTTATTTCCTTTTGTTGGTTGTAATGAAATAATGAAAGAAGGAAATAAGTTTTAGGTTCACCTAGTCGACGCTAGGAGACGCTAGTTAGGTAGGTTGAAGGGGCTGCGCCCTCGATAGAGCCATGAGCGGACAGACTTAGGCCCTACACAGGGCCCATTGTGATTACACCTTAGCTAAGTTATTTAGAAGTATACAGAGAGGTAGGCAATCACCCATTATAATGAAGGTTTTCTAATTCAGCTAGCTGAATAACATATTTTGCTTAAAATATCATATATTTTACACAATTATTACAAATATTTGCTAATGATGCTTATTCAGCTTGCTGAATTAACATTTTCTTATATATATTAATTACTAGAATTGTTTTAATTCCAAACTTTGCTTAAATTTTGCAATTCAGCTAGCTGAATAAGAGTTTTACTATATAATTTAAAGTTTTGATTTGAAAATATGTTAAATTTCTAAATATTAATTGTATTCAGCTAGCTGAATTACAATGTTAACCTTTCATTCATATGTTTTTAAATCAATTATTAAAAATGTCTGCTAATAATGTTTATTCAGCTTGCTGAATTAACATTTTCTTATAAATATAAATTACTAGAATTGTTTTATTTCCAAACTTAGCTTAACTTTTGCAATTCAGCTAGCTGAATAAGAGTTTTATTAGGCAATTTGAAGTTTTCATTTGAAAATATTTTAAATTTCTAAATATTAATTGTATTCAGCTAGCTAAATTACAATTTTAACCTTTCATTCATATGTTTTTAAATCAATTATCAAAAATTTCTGCTAATGACGTTTATTCAACTCACTGAAATACAATTTCCTTATAAATGTTCATTCTACAATTGTTTTAATTCGAAAATTGTGCTATAATTTGCAATTAAGCTAGCTGAATAAGAGTTTTATTACTTAATTTAAAGTTTTGATTTGAAAATATGTTAAATTTCTAAATATTAATTGTATTCAGCTAGCTGAATTACAATTTTAACCTTTAATTAATATGTTTTTAAATCAATTATTAAAAATTTCTGCTAATGACGTTTATTTAGCTTGCTGAATTAACATTTTCTTAATAACTTTTTTACTACAATTGTTTTAATTCCAAACTTAGCTTAAATTTTGCAATTCAGCTAGCTGAATAAGAGTTTTATTACTTAATTTAAAATTTTGATTTTAAAATATGTTGTATTTCTAAATATTAAGCGTATTCAGCTAGCTGAATAACATATTTTGCTTAAAATATAATATATTTTACGCAATTATTACAAATATCAGCTAATAATGTTTATTCAGCCTGCTGAATTAAAATTTCCTTATAAATATTAATCACTAAAATTGTTTTACTTCGAAAATTAGCTTAAATTTTGCAATTCAGCTAGCTGAATAAGAGTTTTATTAGGCAATTTAAAGTTTTGATTTGAAAATATGTTGTATTTCTAAATATTAAACGTATTCAGCTAGCTGAATTACAATTTTAACTTTAATTTCATATGTTTTTAAATCATTAGCTACTGAGTTAGAGGTTTCCTAAGTCATATTTAATTTTTTAGTGCTAATTATTATTTATTTTTATATTTTGAAGATGTTTACATAGCTAAATTTGAAGTTACTTATCGACTTGGTGTAGGGTATTACAAAAAATAGGAAGAAAAAATGTATTGCAGGCAAGTGTCAGATTGTGTTAAAGACTGACTGCGTGAGTAAGTGTCTATTATAATGACAAATATGTTTTGCACACACACACATACACTAACAAATACATACACCCACACGCTTACAAGCCTCAAATCAATTCGAAGAATGTTGGCCAGAAATAAAACTCAAAAGCGACATGAATGACTGAATGAATGAATTTCTCGTAATGGCATCCCCCAGAGTGGCCAGGCAGATAGAAAATATGTTTTGACATCATCAGTCAAATAAATTACATTTTGATTAAAAAAAATAAACGACAACAACAACAACAACAAAACAAAAGGTTGGCTGTAAGGAAAACAGAAATAGAAACAAAAAACTCTGAATCAGAAATAAATGTAATGGAAGAAAATCTCTTAAGAAGATGAAGACAAGAAACGCAAAAGGACATTAATCAACTCCTTTAACAGGAGAAATTACTTTAAGAATATTACCCACGTAATTTTGCAATAAAATTATAATGCTTGGCTTGGTCAACTGGTGGGTAGTAGCTGTGGGATAATCTAACGTGCCATTATTATTGCTAGTGACCTGAGGACAACCTCATGTTAAATTGGCCGCCTTCTAAGCAACTCCGGGACAGCAGACAACTCTTTTTGAAATCATTTTGTGCTAGAGTCATACTCGTAACCATTATGCTCTTTTATAATTATTTTGATGGGTGCTAGGCTACTTTAATTCGAAACCAGATCTCCTACAAACTCTCTGACGAAATACTGAGCGTTATTCGGTGTCAATTGATACGTGCCCAGATATTTTCCCGACGCCGCATAGGTTCCAAGTATATGTTCTGATGATTCATTCTACTCATCACAGAATCTCTCTATTAAATTTGAGGTGATGACTATTCTTAACAAGCAGTCTTTGAGCCTACCACGTGGGTTATAAAAACGGTTACTATCAGCATGCCACTTCTGGATAGCCTGGTCTTATAGTCATGATGATACCCCTCACTTTAATTAGTAGTCCCCAGCATTTTCTAATCAGGATGGATGCCAGACTTCATTTAGTGGCTTCAAATAATTTTACCGTTAATTTTAGTATGCCATTATTTTTCGGGGGCTCTCCTTAATTAAGCGTCTTTCTAAAACTCTTTTTACTTTTAATCTTTTGCAAGAAAATATGTCTCGATTCATTAAAACAAAAGAGAACATATTTATTTGTTTGCAAAGAATTTTTTCTACATCTTATGTTCTCTTAAAACAGCCTTAAAATATGCTTTAATAATATATTGTTATAGCAACACCTTAAACTTATGCTTTAGTTTTTCGAAATAAAATGAAATAAAATAACTGGCGATAAACAACTTTTTCTCATGATTATAATTAAAGGTTCGTCTTTAATAAGTTTAGCTTACTTTAATCTGGCCTATCATAGAGCTTGAAATAAACCAGCCTTATGTACAGTTTACTTAGGCACGCAAAAACTCACCTGGAAAAGAAGAAAAGGAAAGAACAAAAATTAAAATATTGAATTAATGTTAAGAAAATAAATTCTACGTTTCAATTTGTTAAATTTTGGCAAAAGAATGAAAAAAAGTTAAAAAGCATTGCCTATTTTAAGGCTTTTTAATTTAAAAAGTTCTCCATTTTGTTTACCATGATAATTATTATAATTTAACTTTTAATATATAGTTTTTAATAATTATTATGTAATTTTTTGGTTTTCTTTTTTTAGTGTAATTAACTTCCATCATGTTAACCATTGCCTATATTTAGGCTGGTATAATTAAATGTTTACCGCATGTCATTGCTTAGGCGGCCATATTTCTTGTGTTCATTTAAGCATTAAGCATATGTTTAAAATTGCTGTAATTAAATGCAACATATTTTGCGGTTTTTTTTTTATAGAGGTTTTCATATGAAAAATTAAAAGAAAGAAGGTTCTTCGGTTAGGGTAGTAAGTAACAGTAAAATTATGATTAATTAAGAATAAAAGTTTGTTTTTTTGCAATAAATAACAACAAAATCGGGATTTTTAAAAGAAATTATAAAATTATTAGAAGAAAATATTACTAAAAAGCCTAAAAGTAGGCATCAATTTATAAATAATTTAATTTAGTTAATATTTTTAACCTGAGCCTGATTTAATAGAAATGTTTGGTTTCTAAAAAAATTATTCTCAGAATTCATAACTCTAATCTGATTGTGGCAGAACCGTTACTGTCAATTTTTAGCGAAACAACGATTGTCATGGACAGGACGGCAATGAGAACCTCACAACATAAGCGATTTGGACTTGGTTTAAAATCACGCGATTTGATGCCTTCTTTATGATGACATTAAACTTCTTTTTTGTTAGCCTATATTAAAGACCGAGAAACTAGGTCGTAATCCTGACTGAAGGGTTGTAATGTCCAATTATAAAAATAAAGACTGAGTCTGTACGGAGAGTTTCTAACATTTAGGCACTTGAGGTTCAATATCCATTAAGTTATTGCTGAGACATCGTTCGAAATGTCCAGTAAAGTAATCAACAACTACCTCAAACGAATCGACCACTACAATCAAGTCAGATGAGGCCATTTAACTGACATCGAATTTCGTATATGACACGTGCCATGTATTTTTTTAAACTTTTTTTTAAAATCGAAATCTGTTGAAGCCTTTATGTACACCTATTGACACCTAATTAGAAACGCTTTTTTACTTCAGCGCAAAGTCAGTAATATAAATAATTTTTGGGAAAACTACCGTTATGTTACCTTCCAAATACTTGTATTTTATTTATTACTCTGTTTTATCTTTAAATTCTTGTACTTTCTTTATTAAGCATTTCAATTACCGTTATTTTTTTGCAAACTTGTAAACACGTTCTTAGTATAGTTTAAAAAAAGTGCGACACATAATTAGAAACAATCATTTATTGTTTAAAATTTGCTGTGAAAGGCAATATCTAGAAAAAGGTAGCTAAATATTTTTTTAAATTCAATATGTTTAAATATTTTAGCCTAATATTTTAATTTTTTTAATGGGAAAATGTAAGAGCTGCACTCCTGAAGTAAGGATCTCTATTTTCGAACTGCGTAAAGCTGGAAAGACATATAGAGAAATATCAGAGCAGCTTCAGTGTTCAAAAAAATGGTCTTTAACGCTCTGAAGCACATTCAAAAATATTACACTACGTCGAACGTTCCACGACAGAAAAGGCCAAGGAAAACATCAGACTATACAAACCGCATTATTGGGCGAATCTCCAAAGCCGATCCAAAAAATGAAATGAAATTTGCGACTGATTTAATATCTCCATACCCAAGAGGACCATTTCACGTCGTTTGGTTGAAGTCACGCTAAATGGCAGAGCAGCACGCAAGAGACCACTTCTGAGTAAAATTCAGAGAAAACGTCCCATTTGAATTGGACAGCCAATCAATGGAAATATGTTGGAGCGACGAAACTAGGATAAATCGCCTTGGTCCAGATGGTCGACGATTGGTCAGAAGGCCCATCAATCAAGAATTTAATCCTCGCTATGTTTCACGTGTAGTGAAACATGGTGGATGATCGACTATGGTGTGGTCATGTTTTTCCTGGAATGGTGTTGGTCCAATCCATAAAATTGATGGAATTTTAGATAAGGAAAAGTACGTTGACATACTTATATGATATCTGGCATTTTCAACACGACAACGATACAAGGCACACGGCCAGGGGAACAAAGGAGTTCCTTGAAGATAATTCCATCAATGTTTTGGAGTGGCCATCATCAAGTCCGGGTCTAAACTCCATCGAACACCTAATGGGCGATGTGAAAAAAGCTGCGAGCATCAAAAATGTTACAAACATGGCGACTCTTTTCGACGAAGTTAAGAAGGCATGGGAGGCAATACCAGTGAAGCGATGTCGTAACCTTATAACATCAATGCGCAGGCGATGTGAAGCTGTGTTAAAGCAAAAAGGGTTTGCAACAAATTATTGACAATAAGTAAGAATATAAACATAATATCACAATTTTTTTCTAATGGTTTTTATCGTTTCTAATTAGGTGTCGCAGTCAATATTTGAAAAAATTGTGTTCTTTTTTTAAGTGTTTAGTAATAAGAGATTTGTTAAGTTTTTTTGTCTCTGTTTTATGACTTTATAAAATTAAATAACAAATAGTTTGAAAAGAATAAACAATATGAAAATTTTTTCAATATTTTATGAAATTTTAAAGCGTTTCTAATTAGGTTTCAATAGGTGTAGATATACTGTGAATATAAGACTTAAAAAATGCGAAACAGTTGTAATCATTAAATAATTATTTGTAAAACATTATCATGCTATTATAAGTCCCCTATAAAAATATAAAATTAAATATTTTAAGCCCAAAAGTAGACAACGTTTTATTATTTTTACATAGTATTTTACCCCAGTAATTACGTTTAAAGACGGCAAAGAAAAGCAAGACTCATAAATAAATAAATAAATTTCCCTAAAATAATACTCTTTTATTTTATAACTGCTTTATACAGCGTATATGAGCAGAGCTTCCTAAAAATATGCAACAATTTTTATTGCTGCTATAAACCGTAATAAAAAATCGTCAGCAGCAACACAGCAACAGCTACATAATAATGTCTTCTATTATTTGTTATCTATACTGTGATATTTATTTATGGTTTATTTTTTGGGTAAAGTTAAGAAACTATTTTCATTCTCTTTCTTTCGTTTTTTTATTGTTTATAACTTTTTAAATATTTTATGGCACCCCTAAATGATAGACTTTAATTCTTTATTCTATTTTCTTTTCTTCTCTGAAGCACGCAATCAAAATGAGAGGAAGATATTAGGGCAACATAAATAAGTTAAGGACTGCTGCAAAAAGCTTTAAAATTGTTTAATGTTTGGTAATTGTATTAAACTTTTTTATTCAGCTAGCTGAATCGGTAATTTCTTAAGAAATATAAAATCGTTATTTAAGACAATGCTGTATGTTGATGTTTTAAGGTTATTCAGCTAGCTGAATAACAATTTTCTCAATAATTTTATAAGTTTTAAAACCATTTATCGGCAAATAATGCCAAAGGCATTTATTAAGTTTGCTGAATTATATTTTTTATTGTAATTTGTTGTTTTTTAATTTATTAAATTCGTAAATTGTATTAGATTTTGTAATTCAGCTAGCTGAATTGTAATTTTATACAGCATTTTAAATTTTTTATTAGATAAGACGATTTAGTTGTTTATTTTTAAGCTATTCAGCTAGCTGAATTGTAATTTTAAAGGGTATTTTAAAATATTTATTAGATAAAACGAGTTAGTTGTTTATTTTCAAGGTATTCAGCTAGCTGAATTGTAATTTTAAAGGGAATTTTAAAATATTTATTAGATAAAACGATTTAGTTGCTTATTTTCAAGTTATTCAGCTAGCTGAATTGTAATTTTATACAGCATTTTAAAATATTTATTAGATAAGGCGATTTAGTTGCTTATTTTCAAGGTATTCAGCTAGCTGAATTGTAATTTTAAAGGGAATTTTAAAATATTTATTAGATAAGACGATTTAGTTGCTTATTTTCAAGGTATTCAGCTAGCTGAATTGTAATTTTATACAGCATTTTAAAATATTTATTAGATAAGACGATTTAGTTGCTTATTTTCAAGGTATTCAGCTAGCTGAATTGTAATTTTAAAGGGAATTTTAAAATATTTATTAGATAAGACGATTTAGTTGCTTATTTTCAAGGTATTCAGCTAGCTGAATTGTAATTTTATACAGCATTTTAAAATATTTATTAGATAAGACGATTTAGTTGCTTATTTTCAAGCTATTCAGCTTGCTGCATTATAATTTTCTCATTAGTTTTATAGATTTTTAAAATAATTATCAAAAACCTTCTTAATAACATTTACTTAGTTAGCTGAATTACCGTTTTCTTATCAATTATGCCAGCTATGCAGATGTTAGAGCAGCTGTAATGCGAAACAAGGCCGTAGCTACAAAGATAGGATACGTTTTAGTTTTAAAGTTTAAAATTGTTTTAATTTTAACATTTGTTAACCTCTTTTACAGGCCTATTGTTTAATTTTTTTTAGTTTTAAGAGTCGGTGTCATCAACCTGTGGACACAATTTAACGTGATAATACGCGGATTTTAAATTAGAGTTTAGTTTTCAGTTGAATGACATGAAAATCAAACTAAAAACGACATGTTGAACGTACGAAACGAAAAAACAATTCAGAATATAATAAAAAGGACAGTGGAGTTAGGAGAAAAGGTTTAGTAAAGGACGAATTTGTTTTGAGTTACTTTGATATCCATTTCTAATACAAGATTTCTATACGATTGCATTGCCAGAATATTTCTATTATAGATTGTTTAACACTCGAAAGCTTCCTTTAATATTTTAAAAGTCTATCAAGTCTACTATTGCTAATCAAAAATATTTGTGTAGAGTATCCTTAAAGTCTTATTATAGCATAGTATTACTGGCTTAATTGTTAAGCATTTTAGCGTCATAGCTTAGCGTGACTAAACAGTCACATTTTTGCCGCATTTTTCTTTTGCCACGAACATTGCTGTCGTTGTCGAATTGTTAAATTGTATGTTAAAATAGAACAGAGAGAGAGAGAGGAGGTGCGAAATAGAATATAATGGCATGGTATAGATTGCATGACTGCATGTGAAAATGTGGTAAATTTTAATACATTTAAATTTAATTTTCCTTTGTTTTCCTAATTTTGCTTTTTTGCGTTTTTCTATTTTTTTTTCGTATAAAATTGTTGTTTAGGAAAATATTTCACAAGAATTTTTAGTTTAAAAATAGAATTTCATATAAATTTAAAGCATACTTTTAGGAAAAATAGTATTTGATATAAATTTAAAGCATACTTTTAGGAAATATGTAAAAAATACAAATTTTTAATTATAACAATTGAATAATAATGAAAAACATTAGAATGGATGAACATATTTTTGTAATGTTTTGTTTTGTATTTTTGTATGTTGTAAAAAAAAGATGGGATATAAAGGGTGTTCTTTATAGAGGTATAGAGCTTTAAGTTGCAATAAAACAACGATGGATTATTCGATTGACATGAATTTTATTTATCCGAAAGATAATCTTGTGGCATTACATTTTAAATATGATTTCTGGCATATGACCGCCACAACTGGCGCGGATGTAGTCCAATCTGGACGTCCAATTTTCGATGACTTTTTCCAACATTTGTGGCCGTATATCGGCAATAATACGGCGAATGTTGTCTTCCAAATGGTCAAGCATTTGTGGCTTTACCGCATAGACCAATGACTTTACATAGCCCCACAGAAAGTAGTCTAGCGGAGTTAAATTACAAGATCTTGGAGGCCAATTCACAGGTCCAAAACGTGAAATTAGGCGGTCTCCAAACCTGTCTTTCAATAAATCTATTGTGGCACGAGCTGTGTGACATGTTGCGCCGTCTTGTTGAAACCACATCTCCTGGACATCATGGTTATTCAATTCAGGAATGAAAAAGTTAGTAATCATGGCTCTATGCCGATCACCATTGACTGTAACGTTCTGGCCACCATCGTTTCTGAAAAAGTACGGACCAATGATTCCACCAGCCCATAAAGCGCACCAAACAGTCAGTTTTTCTGGATGTAACGGTGTTTCCACATACACTTGAGGATTACCTTCACTCCAAATGCGGCAGTTTTGTTTGTTGACGTAGCCATGCAACCAGAAGTGCGCTTCATCGCTAAACAAAATTCGTTTATGAAAATCGGGCACAACGGTAATCTCGTTTTGGGCCCATTCGACGAATCTACGCCTTACTTGATGATCGTTTGGCTTCAATTCTTGCACGAGTTGGATTTTGTAAGCACGCAAACCAAGATCCTTCCGCAAAATCTTCCATAAAGTGGATGCACACAGATCCAATTCCTGTGCTCGATGGCGGATGGACTCATTCGGGTCTTCCTCAATTCAAAGCTCTACAGCAGCAATAGCTTCTTCTTTACGCACCGTACAGCGTCTCTGGGGATGCGAGTTATCAATAAGAGTAAACGTGGTGCGAAAACGTTCCATGGTTAATCGAATTAACTGCTCTGATGCTCTGATTTTGTCGACGATAAAATGGACGTAGTGCGCTATACGTTTTCCGCACAGAACCATTATTTTCGAAATAAAATTGCACTATTTGCAAGTGTTGTTCAGGCGTGAGTCTATTCATGATGAATTGCCAAACCAAACTGAGAATAAATCACTTGACAGCTGTTAAATCGGTCGCCATCTTGAAAAGTAATGCCAACTTAAAGTTCTGTACCTCTGTAAAAAACACCCTTTAGTAGTAGCTAACAAAAAACGATATTAACAAAGCATTTATTTAGGATAAAAAGGGTTACTGATCTAGATCTGCTAGAAGACCCAGAGTGCGTCTGCCTTTCGAAACAAAATCAAAACTTTTGAAACTTTTTAAAATATATCCTTGAAAGACTACAATCCACGGAACATATCAACCCTACCTTTAAATCAAATTTTATGGCATAGTTTTAAATGAAACTTCAATATATTTGAAGTATAAAATATAAAAATACGAAATATGAATTAAAAACTATTATTTTTAATGTAATAACTACGTCATAAGCTCTTACAAATCTTAAGACCATTCTGCCTCAATAATCCTCTCTCTAATTAGATTTCTAATTTATTAAAAGCCTAAAAATATGCTACAAAAATTCTTTAAAAAATTAATTAAATTTGCAACAATACTCGCCCTTTGATTTTGCCTTAAAATACTGGTTTTCTTTTCTAATTCAATAGCAACTACTCTTATTCTGCACTAAACCCTTGCTCTCTTCATTGCATGCATATGTTGTAGAGCATCTCTATGTATTATTTGGAATCGCACATAAAAACAACCATAATCACATAGAATTTTAGACAATAACACAAAAAAAAAGTAAAAAAAACATGATTAAATTAAAGAGAGAGATAGAAACAATGGCAATCATAGAGGGAGAGAGAGAGAGAAAATCAAAACAAAACGACACATAAGCTCACACTCCAATAACTGGCATATGAAATAAATGCGGTTTTCTTTGTAAACATAAATGCGTGTGCGTTAGTGTGTAAACACCAGCATACTGGCAATTGGAAAAAAAAAATCGAAATGAAAATGAAAGAATAATACCAAGCCAAAAATACCGTTATAAATACATTGTATACATTGTACATTGTTAAAGATAAAAATCATACACATCATACACTCTCCCACCATTATACGCACTCTGTCCCCTGCCCAGATGCTGCATTTTGATCATGCTTGTTTTTGTTGTTGTTTTTTTTCTGTCCCCATTTTAGCTTCATGAATTGTTATTGAGTAAATGTGCATGAGAGTAACAGCATGTATTGAAGTATCGGTGTGTGTGTGGGAGTAGGAGTACATGGCTTTACTTGACAAAATGTATTGCATTCAGTGGCCTTCATTAAAGGAGAGGGAGAAAGCATGTGCATATTTTGGAAAACTTGCATTTTATAACTGCATGGTAAGCATAAATAAGCACTATGGAGCTGTATTAAGGAAAATTAAAACGTATTTCTAAAAATGCTTATTTATTGAGGCAGAGTCCTTGCAATTCTAATACATGTCCTTTATTCCATTATTTTAAAAAAGGGAGTGGTATAGCGTTAAATCATGGCTTTTTCGTAGACTGCCAATAATTACAAAATTGTGTACAATATTTTTTTTTTGTAGCAGACGCCGTGGTCTAGTAGATAGTGTTTTGGCTTATTAGACGTGAGGCCTCTAAACAAAATATGAAAAAAATATCTCCGCGGCAACTTCCTCTCAGCAGATTTCTGGCAAAAACTCGGAGAGTAAATAAAAATTGCAATGAAAAGTTCCTAAAAAATCTGTCATTCGAAATCGACATTAAACTGTAGATCCCTCCGCTCATATATAAAAATTAACACACACAACATAAGTGGTTTGAGAAAGTAGGTCGTAATCCTGACTAAATCGTTGTAATGACCAATTATGTGTGAATGGAATTTTGTTGTTGTTATCGATAACTATCATAGTTGCCACAATTTCCAATAAGATTTTATTATGATTGTCGATAACATCTTTATATGTAGACATTTTCTATTGTTATCGATAACTATAACAATTTCAATAAATCTGCTCTACACGTTATCGATAATCATAATATTTAGTTACATAAAATAATCAGAATTTGTAACTTTAACTATGCAATTTCCTTCAATTGTTGATAGTTATCGATAATTTTTTTTGAATTATCGATAACTAAAAATTTAGTTACATAAAATAATCAGACATTGTAACTATTACTTTGCAATTTCCTACAGTTGTTGATAGTTATCGATAATTTTTTAGAGTTATCGATAACTAAAAATGTAGTTACATAAAATAATCAGCAATTGCAACTATTACTATGCAATTCCCTGCAATTGTTAATAGTTATCGATAATATTTTAAAGTTATCGTTAATTTTTTAAAGTTATCGATAACTAAAAATTTAATTACATAAAATAATAGGAATTTGTAACTATAACTATGAAATTACCTGCAATTGTTGATAGTTATCGATAATTTTTTTTTGAATTATCGATAACTAAAAATTTAGTTACATAAAATAATCAGAAATTGTAACTATTACTATGCAATTCCCTGCAATTGTTGATAGTTATCGATAATATTTTAAAGTTATCGATCATTTTTTAGAGTTATCGATAACTAAAAATTTAGTTACATAAAAGAATCAGAAATTGTAACTATTACTAGGCAATTCCCGGCAATTGTTGATAGTTATCGATAATATTTTAAAGTTATCGATCATTTTTAGAGTTATCGATAACTAAAAATTTAGTTACATAAAATAATAAAAATATGTAACTATAACTATGCAATTTCAGCAATTGTTGATAGTTATCGATAATTTTTTAAAGTTATCGATAATTTTTTAGAGTTATCGATAACTAAAAATTTAATTACGTAAAATAATAAGAATTTATAACTATAACTATGCATTTTCAGCAATTATTGATAGTTATCGATAATTTTTTAGAGTTATCGAGAGTTTTTTAAAGTTATTGATATTTTTTTTTGAATTATCGATAACTAAAAATTTAGTTACATAAAATAATCAGAAATTGTAACTTTTACTATGCAATTCCCTGCAATTGTTGATAGTTATCGATAATTTTTTAGAGTTATCTATAATTTTTTAGAGTTATCGATAATTAAAAATTTAATTATATAAAAAAATAAGAATTTATAACTGTACATTTTTGATAGTTATCGATAATTTTTTAGTGTTATCGATAACTAAAAATTTATCCACATTAATTTTTTACTGTAAACGTATCGTTATTTAATTTTCTATAGCAATTTACAATTATTTATCGATAACAATCAAATTTATTAATTAATCTTTACATAGATTTGTTGAGAACTGCACCAGTTTTGATAGCATTTTTTACTGTTATCAATTTTTTTAGTGTTATGGTTTAGTTTACCCCTGAAATCGTTAGTATAGCAAGTTTTTCTAATTATCGAAAACTATAAAAAAAGTAAAGTTTTCTTGCTTCAATGACTCAAGCTCATGGTAAAATCTTGTTGTTACACATGGTTACGGCCGTATTTGTATGTGAGCTTAAGTTTGTACTTTTCATTTAAGTTGAAAAGAATTACATGCTCATATTGGTATCCCGACCATATTACTAGTGTGTTCTGGTGTGTTGTGCTGTATTGTGTTACTTTTTTTTGACATTTTTTCGGAAACGGGTTAGCAATAGTAGAGGCGGAAAACATGGGTCTGGCATTGTTCAGAGCTGTGAAAAAAAAATTTAAATGAAAAAAGCCAAACACTGGAGTACATGTTTCATGTACATGACGTTTTTTGTTAGTTGCTGTTGCCTGATAATGTTGTATGCCTCCGACCAACAACCAGCCTGGAGCAGTAGCAGCAGTGGCAGCATTAATTTTGAATGTAAAACAAGCAGTTGCGAAAATGAATGATGATGATGAGGTTTTTGTGTGTGAAAATCTAACAAAAGAAATAGGGGAGGCCTATTCACAACCAAATTAGACAGTTATTTCTGTTATATTTTGTCAGTTTACTGAAGGGGAAACCCATAAAAATAGTTTCACAGAAAAACAGAAAGCCCGAAAGAAGATTTTCTGTTTCAGTTTTTGTAGGTGTTAGTCATTGTTGTTGTTATTTGTTAACAAATTTTTTTCTCCTCTTTGTTTTTCGTTTACCAGTACTCATCATTCTAATTACTTACGGGAAAAAAAATTGTTCGACTTTTTTTTTTTGGAGAACAAAAACCCCAGAACATATACCAGCTAATTTGGCAGAAAAGAGCAAAAAAAAAATTTGGTTTTTTCCTTGACAGTACGTGTTGGTTGTTGATCTTCTAAAATTGAAATTTTGCAACAAATGAAAAATGAGAATAGAAAGAAAGAAAATGGCTTAAAACGAAGAAAGGAAAAAATTTCTCAAGCATAAAAGTAATTAAAATGAAATTTAACACTTCAAGTGTAAGAAAAATGTTTTGAAATTAAATTAGAAGAGAAGTTTTAATTGAAAATGTTAGAATATACAAAAAAAAAACTAGAAAAGTAAACATAAGAAAATTAAATAAAATACAACAAAAAGATGTCTTTTTGCTAAATTAGAAAATAGCAAAACCCCTTTGCTATGCAACAAAAACTTAAGAAGTTAAAAACTTATGTCACCTAAAAGTATGCTAAGAAATATTTAAATTAACCTTAAAGCTTTAACAATTTATTTATTTATTTATTATAAAGGGTCCGCCAAATAACTTTATTTTTTGAAAATGCTTTAAAAAAAAACTACTGAATATTTTCTCAAATTTCTTTTTTATTTGAAAGTACAATCCTTCCGGTTAATAATGGAAAATAATTTCATTCAAATGGCTGCCTCGGCTGGCCATGCAGTAGCCTACACCAGAAGATGCCGATTTTGGCAAAAAAAATCATCTTTTCAGATGAAGCTCATTTTGATCTTGGCGGGTATATAAACAAGCAAAATTGTCGCATTTGGGGCACAGAAAACCAGCACGCATACATTGAAAAGCCGACGCACCCAAAACGAGTCACTGTTTGGTGCGGATTTTGGTCCAGAGGCCTAATTGGGCCATTTTTCTTCGAAAATGAGCAAGGAGTGGCCGTTACAGTCAATGGCGATCGTTATCGGGCCATGTTGAAGGAATTTTTGTTCACAAAAATTAAAGAGGAGGATATTGGCAACATTTGGTTTCAACAGGACGGCGCTACGTGCTACACAGCCGAAGCTACACTCGATGTTTTGCGCCCTGTTTTTGAAGATCGCATTATCAACCGTAGAGCTGATGTCGTCTGGCCACCTCGGAGCTGCGATTTGACACAGTTGGACTATTATTTATGGGGTGCTGTCAAAGGTAAGTGTTATGCCGACAAGCCAGATACAATTGATGCTTTAAAGGACAATATTCGTGAATTCGCCGGAGTCTAGTAGGTAGTGTGTTGGCTTATTAGACAGAAAGCCAGTGTTCGAGCCCCAGGCCAGACATCAAAATAAAATACAAAAAGTATTTCTTCGGCGTCTTCCTCTCAGCAGATTTCTGGCAAAAATTCTGAAAGTGAATAAAATTGCCATGAAAAGTTTCTCAAAAATCCGCCGTTCGGAGTCGACTTTAAACTGTAGGTCCCACCACTCATGATAAAATTAACACACACAACATAAGTGGTGTGAAAAACTAGGTCCATAATCTTGACTGAAGGGTTGTAATGACCAATTGTGTATGTATTCGTGAAGCCATTAGTGAAATACAGCTGCACACAATCGATAATGTGCTTAAAAATTGGACCGATCGTGTAGGCTACTGCATGGCCAGCCGAGGCAGCCATTTGAATGAAATTATTTTCCATTATTAACCGGAAGGTAGTTTTTTTTAAAGCATTTTCAAAAAAAGTTATTTGGCGGACCCTTTAATTAAACTTATTGAGATTCAATATGAATGTTATGTTATCGATAACAACAATTTTTCTTAATTTTTTTGGCAA
This sequence comes from Sarcophaga subvicina, assembly GCA_936449025.2. Classification (NCBI taxonomy): domain Eukaryota; kingdom Metazoa; phylum Arthropoda; class Insecta; order Diptera; family Sarcophagidae; genus Sarcophaga; species Sarcophaga subvicina. The sequence continues at coordinate 106,343,455 of OW388084.2, forward strand.
TATTTTAAGAAATAAAAAGCATTGAAAAATTTAATTTTTATTATGTTTTCCATACTTATACCAGCCATATTAAAGCTTTCTTATTAGCCCTTTTAGACGTAGTTCTTCCTCTTACCCTCCTGTTTAAAATCAATACAAAACCTTTAACTAATTTGTCTTTTCCATTCCACATTGTCTTTTCGTTTCCTTTGTTTTCCTCGTATTTTCATTAACAAATCGTTATATTTGTAGCAAATAAATCCCTTCTCTATTTAGTGGCCATCATGCTTTAGACAGTTTCTTTTAATTGTTTCCACCTGTCCCCCAAAAGGTTAGAAGAAAACACCAACAAAACAAGAAAAACAAAACATAAGAATTCTATCAATTATTTGATAATTTTCATGGGTTTCTGCGGCAAAGTCATGGTGTTTTTGACACACACAAGAGAAATGAAGATAAAATCGAAAACAAAAAGAAACTAAAACAACAACACCAATAATCAGCAACTATTTACGTCTACCTTTGGTAAATTCTGCTCACAATGTTGTAAACAACATGAGTTTGTTTGGTTTTGTGAAAAAGAGAAGAAGAAGGCAATGATCTTTAAGACAAGAAAACCAGTCTGACAGCAGGGATTCCTTAACGAATACAAGAACTCACTCTGTCTCTCTCCCCTTAAACTTGTATTACAGTTTCTGTCTTTTTTCTTTTCAAAGAAATTTAAATTGTTTGTAAAATACCCAGGTACTTCCAATTTAATAATTTCTCCTTCCATCTGGTATGTCTCTCTCTCTCTCTCTCTCTTCACTTGCTTTTTATAATAGTAGGCTTTTAGGGTTCAATCATTTATACAGTCACAACCAATACATTGACACTGAATTTACAAAAGAGAACATAGCAATACTAATGAGTGCAGAAAACAATTTAAAAATAAATTGTTTGAAACATTAATAGAGGAGGACAATAATTGATTCGATTTAAATCAACAGAATAAGGCATTGAAAAAGAAAAATTAAAAAACATTAAACGTTTAAAGCTAATTGTAAAACATAAGATATGTAAAGGGTCCGCCAAATAACTTTATTTTTTTTGAAAATGCTTTAAAAAAAATACTGAATATTTTCTCAAATTTCTTTTTTTATTTGAAAGTACAATCCTTCCGTTTAATAATGGAAAATAATTTCATTCAAATGGCTGACTCGGCTGGCCATGCAGTAGCCTACACGATCGGTCCAACTTTTAAGCCCGCTATCGATTGTGTGCAGCTGTATTTCACTAATGGCTTCACGAATATTGTTCTTTAAAGCGTCAATTGTCTCTGGCTTGTCGGTGGAACACTTATCTTTGACGGCACCCCACAAATAATAGTCCAACGGTGTCAAATCGCAGCTCCGAGGTGGCCAAACGACATCAGCTCTGCGGCTGATAATGCGATCTTCAAAAGCAGGGCGCAAAAACATCGAGTGTAGCTTCGGTTGTGTAGCACGTAGCGCCGTCCTGCTGAAACCAAATGTTGCCAATATCTTCCTCTTCAATTTTTGTGAACAAAAATTCATTCAACATGGCCCGATAACGATCGCCATTGACTGTAACGGCCACTCCTTGCTCATTTTCGAAGAAAAATGGCCCAATTATGCCTCTGGACCAAAATCCGCACCAAACAGTGACTCGTTTTGGGTGCGTCGGCTTTTCAATGTATGCGTGCGGGTTTTCTGTGCCCCAAATGCGACAATTCTGCTTGTTTACATACCCGCCAAGATCAAAATGAGCTTCATCTGAAAAGATAATTTTTTTTGCCAAAATCGGCATCTTCTGGTGTAGGCTACGGCATGGCCAGCCGAGGCAGCCATTTGAATGAAATTATTTTCCATTATTAACCGGAAGGATTGTACTTTCAAATAAAAGAAGAAATTTGAGAAAATATTCAGTAGTTTTTTTTAAAGCATTAAAAAAAAATTAATTGGCGAACCCTTTATATATACATATATATGGATAATTTTTAAATATCTTTATAAAGATCGTTGACTAACTTAAAAAATCCTTAAATATGAATAACAAGTCAATCATTTAAATTTTATTTTTGTTTTTTAATAAATGCCACTGTTATCGATAACAAAAATATTCGTTATATTGCTAAAAATTATATTTTTTGTGTTTTTCTCACTGGTAACGAAATGTTGTAAAAATGCCAATAAAAATGTTATTGCTATCGATAACTGTAGATTTTCGATAACTTTCAATTAAAAAAATTTATAATTTTAAAAACTGCGATAATGAACTTTTTAATAAACATTTTCTGTTGAAATATTTGTTATATTTAGATTTTCGATAACAAATAAATTTTCTTAAAGAAATTTTTAGACAACAATATCGATAACTGTAAAAATTTACGTAATAAAAGATGATTTTTTAATTATTTTACTTTTTTGAGCAATTGGTATTGTTATCGATAACAATAAATTTTCTTTAATATATCGATAACAATTATTTTCGTATGCATTTTAATTTTTATATTGTTATTGTTAAGGAAATGTTCTAGGAGAGAAAAATTTGGTTGATATTAAGGAATACAGATTTTCAATTAAATTTTTTATTAAATTATTCTTATATCGATAATTTTTATACGCATTAATGCCTTTAAGACAATTTTATTAACTTTTTTCCATTTTTTTTCTTAAAAATTCAAAGTCTAACCAAGAATAAATGAGTTTGCCAATATAATGCCAATTATTTATCTGTTTGCAACACACTTCTTTCTTTTCAAACACTTTTACAAACTCTTCTTTTGTAAGGAATACCAAAAATTTTTTTATTTTCTTTCTTTGCAATACCAATACCATTTTGACTGCTGGAAGTATGTACACAGATATGCTTTCAATTACGATTTCGATTTCATTTTCCTTGGCATCACTATGGGATTCTGTTTTCAAGTTGTTTTCACTTGAACTGCTGCAGTTGAATAATGGCGAGCGAGTGCATCAATTATGGAGGACGAATGCTTTTTTTTACGATCTGCACAAATGCCCATAAAAACAGAAACGAGTAAGTAGTGGGTGGCAATATGAGTGCAATAAGTGTGGAGAGGAGAGAGTGAGATTGGTCGTCATTATGAGAATAATTGTTTTAATAACGACTGTTAAATGAGTATAAAATTTAATATTATTGTCTACCGAGTGCATACACACACATATGAAAAAGAAGAAGTGAATGGAAATGGATTTTAAATTTTTGTTTTGTTTTTAATTTTTCTTTCTTTTTTAAACACTATAAAAACACTGTCAAAAACATACAATAGAATGTGTTTTTATTTTTTGTTTGTTTGTTTTTTCCTTAATATTTTTTTTTAATTTCTCTTATGAAATCATTTAAAATAAAAACGTTGTTTTCATATTAAAATTATCACGTATACGCCACATATGACACAAACAGTTAAAAACAGTTAAACAAGCATATACACCACACGCTCTTCTTTCTCTTCTGCCATCCCCATCGCTGTTGTTATTATTTTTAAGCAAAAATTTACATACAAAAGCAATTCAGGCATGGCATGTGAAAGCAAAGAATTTGATAATTATAACGGCAAAATGTACACTCACACACATACACATTCACATACATATGTAGTTACTAAAGCCCTTTGTTACTTAAGCACATACACAGGCACACAAGCAGTATAGAATAATTGCATAAATTTACCCAAAACAATTATTGTGTATGCTTCAGTAAGGGTGTCATGTTGTTTTGTGTGCAACACATACACACACACTCGCATACCATAATTAAAAAGCATGAATCAAAAATTCTCATTTTCGTACAATAAGGCACACATTCTCTACTCTTCCGCACTCTCTTTCTATCACTCTGTTGAATTGTGTTTTTTCTCTTTTATTTGAAAATAGTGGTAATAAATCGTGGCGAAGCAACAACTAAAACTATCGATTATAATCTCTTAACAGAGACAAGTTACAAAATGAAAAATAATCATAAGTAAACCTGTTTCTTTTCTTTTGCGCAAGTTATCGATTATTCTTTGTCTTCTTTCATAAAAGTCTAAAGATTTTTGTTTTAAATATTAAAATTAAATTTTTTTTAAATTTTAAAATAAAATCTTTACGTGATTAAATATAATGCTGGTGGTAATATAATTTCGGAATACGAGCAAAAGGGGATTTTAGGTTAATAATGTCTCTATGACCAGTCCTAGAATGACAATGTTTCTGCATATTGTAGACGATTTTTTTTAATTATCGATAAACATGTATAATAATTGAAAAAATTCACTGACTTTAAATTGTTATCGATAATTATCGATAACTTTGGGTATCTCATTAATCAATCTTTTTATCAGTATAGAACGATAAATTGTTGGAAATATACAAGTTTTAAAGCAGTTTTAGGACCATTTACTTATCGATAACTTTGCATTTAAATCGATATCTTTTATAGATAATCGATAATTTTTAGATAATTAAAAATAAAATTATATCATGATTCGTTATTATAGTTTGATCACGTACATACATAATTGGTCATTACAATCCTTCAGTCAGGATTACGACCTAGTTTCTCACACCACTTATGTTGTGTGTGTTAATTTTATACATGAGTGGCGGGACCAACAGTTTAAAGTCGACTCCGAACGACAGATTTTTGAGAAACTTTTCATGGCAATTTGATTTATTCTCAGACTTTTTGCCAGAAATCTGCTGAGAGGAAGTCGCCGAAGAAATACTTTTTGTATTTTGTTTTGATGCGTGGCCTGGGGCTCGAACCCTGGCTTTACGTCTAATTAGCCAACATGCTACCTACTAGACTACGGCGACTTCAAAGATATTAAATATAAAATTCAATGACTTTAAATTATCGATATAATTATCGATGACTTTAGGTATCTCATTAATCAATCCCAAGTAATTAGAATCTTTTTATCAGTATAAAACGATAAATTGTTGGAATTATACAAGTTTTAAATCAGTTTTAGGGTTATGTTATCATTTACTTATCGATAACTTTACATTTAAATCGATAACATTTATCGATAATCGATAATTTTTACATAATTAAAAATAAAATAATATTATGATTCGTTTTTATAGTTTGATTGGGTCATTTTATTGTTAAGTAATCGATTACTTTCGATTTGCAATCTATAGATGGCTATAGGTTTTGAAAACTTTCCTTTAAGTAACAGTTTTTATGACTTATGTTTGTTTTTTGGCTGTATAATTGCATTATTTACATACATAGTTGCTCATTACAACCCTTCAGTCAGGATTACGACCTAGTCTCCCGTACCACTTATGTTGTGTGTGTTAAATTTTATACATGAGTGGCGGGACCTACAGTTTAAAGCCGACTCCGAACGACAGATTTTTGAGAAACTTTCATGGCAATTTTTATTTACTTTCAGAGTTTTTGCCAGAAATCTGTTGAGATCTGATCTCGATAGTATAGAATAATTGCATTATTTAGTTATTAATAACTTTCGATAACTTTGTGTTAAGGTGATAGTTATCGAAAGTTTATATCTTTACTAACAAATTGAATTTTGTGATTTTTTAAGTTGTAATAGTGTTTAGTTATCGATTATTTATTGAAAAATTTACAGCTATCGAAAGATTTCATTTTCGATAAATTTCGAAGTTTATATCTTTTTAAAAAAATTGATTTTTGTGATTTTTTTAAGTTGTATTAGTGTTTAGTTATCGATTATTTATTGAAAAATTTACAGCTGTCGGATAATTTTATTTTCGATAAATTTCGATATTTTGTGCTTAGATGTAGATTGCTATGGAAAAAGCAACGATTAATTTACATATTAATTTATTGTGTGTTTTTTATACAACAATTTTACTGTTATCGATAACAATAAAATAATTTTTTTTATTGTTTTTTATTACTTGTATAACATTTAATTAACAATTTTCTATTTACGCTTTAATTACTTTTTACGATGCTCGGTATTATTTAAATTCAAACATTTTTTTTATATTTTTTTTTTGAGAATATTTGCTTTCTATGAAAGATGACATGCACACACATGATACTCTTTATTATTTATTTTACTGTAGGAGAGAACACTTACGGTTTTCAACAAAAAAAAAAAAAACAATTCTACATGTTTTTGCATGAGTGTGTGTTTTTGGTATGAAAGAAAAATATAAATTCCCTTGCATGTAAGTGTATGTGTTTTGCTATAGACGAAGCGGAAGAAAATAATGAAGACAAACATTGTCAATATGTCACAGACATGACAAGTTTCCATTTCTTATGCTTTTTTTTCTTCTACTATTTCATAGCATTTATTTGTTGTTGTTGTTGCAGATATTTATAAAAATTTTTTGCTTGTATATGCTGAGTGTGTCTAAATAAAATTGTTTTCATTTACTTGTTGTTATTATTTGATGTCATAACAAAAATAATGCTACAGTGTATGCATATAAAAAGAGTATTGAGAGAGAGATAGCTGGCGAGATAGTGAGAGAGAGCAGAGTAATGTAAACATACAAAAAAAAAACAAAAACAAGCTAATATTTTTGTAGAGTGAAAAATACTGCTGTTGTTTACTTTAAAGCATAAATTTATTATATGTTTGTTGTTGTTGTTATTATTGTCAGTCCTACAGTAATGGCTATTATGTTTGTTATTTAAATTTTACTCTGCTTTGATACCCTTTCATGCATATCAACAAAGTTTCTAAACATATGAGAACATGGAGAATAAAACCCAATGACCTGTTGTTGTACTTACTTGCTTTATTTGCAAGAGATTATTTACACTTACACATACATATGCAATGGAGTCTTGCTTTATGCATATTTTATGTTTAGTTGTGCTTGGTTAAACTGTGTTGTGTTGTTATTGTTGCTGCATGTAAAGTATAGTAAACCCTTTGGGTTTCAATACTCACACTCATACACACTTTTCATTGCTCTTTTTTATGTTTCTTTCTAGGCGTTTAAGAGCAGTTAAATTTATTACGTGGTTCGTTGTGCGTATGTGTGTGGGTAAGGGTGTGTATTATAGCGTTGACCTTGGAAATATACTTTTTTTACTCTCGTTATTGTTTATGTTACTCATACGCAGTGTAGTATGGCCTAGAGACACTATGTTTACATGTAAAATTGTTTTTAAATTTCCATAAATTTTGCGTGTTAATTGATAATTTTTTTTCTCAAATGTTTTGTTATTGTTTTTATTGAATTAATTAATAATTTTATTAAGTGGCAATTTAGTCACAATGCTTAAGATTTTCTAACACCTAATAAATATTCTAAATAGTGTAGAGATTAAAAAGAAAAATAAAAAAATACTTGAGAGTTTTTTTATTTTTATTATTATACCATGACTTAAATATTTTTTCTTTCTATATTATAATTGTGTTAATTAGTTTTTAGCACTTCCAATATGTAAATTTAAAGAAAAAATTAAGCAAGTCAGCAAGCGAAAAAAAAAAAATAAAAAATAAATATGCTTCAGGGCCATGTTTTTTAATTTTGTTTTTTTTTCTTGACAATTCTTTTGGGATTTCATACATAAAATACAAATTGAAAAACAGAAAAAAAAACAATTTTATTCTCTAGACAATTTTAATTTTTTTTTTGAATTTTACATAAAAAAATTACGTTGTAACAAGTAATACTCTAAGGAATCTTGTATTTAACAAAAAAAGAAGTAATTTTTTATTTGTTCTAAGCCTACATATGACATTTGTTAGCCTTTTTTTTCATAAAATATATAAAAAAGAATTTAATTAAATAAATTAATTACACAAAATGAGAAGTACTGCTGCTAAATAAGCCCATCAGTAATATCGTGTGAAGCATTTAGTGGTTTCTAAGTCATCTGAAGTGTCACTTTTACAAATACGGATCATTTAACAATCGAACAAAGCATAAAAATGCTTAAAACTATTTACTACTCACACACTGTGGTATGATTATGGCTCTCATAATTAACCTATAGTGCAAGATATTGGCAATATAAATGGTGTTTTTTATAGAGGTATAGAACTTTAAGTTGGCATTACTTTTCAAGATGGCAACCGATTTAACAGCTGTCAAGTGATTTATTCTTAGTTTGGTTTGGCAATTCATCATGAATAGACTCACGCCTGAACAACGCTTGCAAATAGTGCAATTTTATTTCGAAAATAATGGTTCTGTGCGGAAAACGTATCGCGCACTACGTCCATTTTATCGGCGACAAAATCGTCCATCAGAGCAGTTAATTCGATTAACCATGGAACGTTTTCGCACCACGTTTACTCTTATTGATAACTCGCATCCCCAGAGACGCTGTACGGTGCGTACAGAAGAAGCTATTGCTGCTGTAGAGCAGCAATAGGAAGGAAGACCCGAATGAGTCCATCCGCCATCGAGCACAGGAATTGGATCTGTGTCCATCCACTTTATGGAAGATTTTGCGGAAGGATCTTGGTTTGCGTGCTTACAAAATCCAACTCGAGCAAGATTTGAAGCCAAACGATCATCAAGTAAGGCGTAGATTCGTCGAATGGGCCCAAAACGAGATTACCGTTGTTCCCGATTTTCATAAGCGAATTTTGTTTAGCGATGAAGCGCACTTCTGGTTGAATTGCTACGTCAACAAACAAAACTGCCGCATTTGGAGTGAAGATAATCCTCAAGTGTATGTGGAAACACCGTTACATCCAGAAAAACTGACTGTTTGGTGCGCTTTATGGGCTGGTGGAATCATTGGTCCGTACTTTTTCAAAAACGATGGTGGCCAGAACGTTACAGTCAATGGTGATCGGTATAGAGACATGATTAGTAACTTTTTCATTCCTGAATTGAATAACCATGATGTCCAGGAGATGTGGTTTCAACAATACGGCGCAACATGTCACACAGCTCGTGCCACAATAGATTTATTGAAAGACACGTTTGGTGACCGCATAATTTCACGTTTTGGACCTGTGAATTGGCCTCCAAGATCTTGTGATTTAACACCGCTAGACTACTTTCTGTGGGGCTATGTAAAGTCATTGGTCGTTTGGCGGTAAAGCCACAAACGCTTGACCATTTGGAAGACAACATTCGCCGTATTATTGCCGATATACGGCCACAAATGTTGGAAAAAGTCATCGAAAATTGGACGTCCAGCTTGGACTACATCCGCGCCAGCCGTGGCGGTCATATGCCAGAAATCATATTTAAAATGTAATGCCACAAGATTATCTTTCGGATAAAAAAAATTCATGTCAATCGAATAATCCATCGTTGTTTTATTGCAACTTAAAGTTCTATACCTCTATAAAAAACACCCTTTATTAAGAAAATTAAAAAGCAGAGGCTGGTAGGCGTGTGCCTCATTACTATGTACTCGCAGCTCAAATTATAGCTTCTGTTTACATGACCTGCTCAATGTTTTGACCTATTTTACGACATATTATGGCATATTTTGCATTTGTCTCTGAGCCAATATCTATAAAAGGCTCAATTCAATCAACAATTGAAACCGTATGACTATTTGCAACGTTTTAAATATGCTGTTAGAGCAACAGACTTTAAATCTTGATTTTCTTTAGATTGTGCAACATATTTCTCACTCGAAGGTATCATCAACAAGCAAAATTTGTGGTGTAAGACGCTCAAAGAACCGATAAATGATTGTGAAAAAGCCATTGCATACAGAAAAATCAACTGTTTGGCATGCATTGTGGTTTAAAGCAGTTATGGAGCCGTATTTCTTCGAAACCGACTCTGGAAGATATTCTAACGTCAATTCAAGCGGTATGATCCTATGATAAACGACTTTTCTTTGGTCTAAAAATAAAACTTATGATCTGAAGGTTATGTGGTTTCAACAACATGATGCCATAAGCTATGGATCGCCACCAATTTGGTTTTTTGCAAAGAAAGCTTCCAGGAAGAGTAATTTCTTGTTTTGACAAAGTTTATCGGCCACGCAGATCGTGTGGTTTGATTTCTTTAGAAGTCGTTGTGTTACTCTGAAGCCCGAAATTTGTCCAAAAACTGTTGACAGCAACCTTTAAGGCAACAACATAGCGTATGACACGACTTAAGCATTATAATGCAATAAAATTTAAACGAATCATGAGTTTATTTTAATTTTGAAACCCTGAAATGGATAACTCTTTATAAAGGATTAAAAAGAAACTTTTTTTTTTGGGAAAATGGACGCTAACACCCTTCGTGAAAACTTAATTACTTAAGTATTGAAATAAAAAATTGCATATGTAATCCATTAAAACAAGCAACATTGTTTTATTTTAAATAACCATCATAGCCATCAAATTTCTTGTAAAGTTTCTATTTAATAAGGTAAACCGTAAAAAATTAAATTTTCTTTCACTTTTCTTTCGTTGACACTTTCTTTGTTTATTTATAAAGACAAAGGTGAAATAAAAAACCGGCAAAGAGAGGCAAGAAAGCTTAGAATAAAAAGAAAACTAGAGAAACCTTTTAAAAACCAGCAGAAAAAAAGAGAGTGTAATTTAAAACAATAACAATATAACGGTAATTATAAACACTTAACAAGTGAGAAAAGTAGGGAAATAAAAAAGTTTAACTGTAATTAATAAAAAAAATAAAAAATGATACACAGTCATGGCTAATTCTATTCATTAACCTTTTATGAACATTTTTTAAATACAGAAGAAAAAAATCTACATTATACTGCAGATGTTTTAAATACTAAACAAAAGGAAATTTCTAATAAAAATGCCATTAAAATATTTCTTTTTTTAATTGCATTTAAACTATTCTAAAGGGTCCGCCAAATAACTTTTTTTTTTTTGAAAATGCTTAAAAAAAAAACTACTGAATATTTTCTCAAATTTCTTTTTTTTATTTGAAAATACAATCCTTCCGGTTAATAATGGAAAATAATTCCATTCAAATGGCGTGCGGATTTTCTGTGTCCCAAATGCGACAATTTTGCTTGTTTACATACCCGCCAAGATCAAAATGAGCTTCATCTGAAAAGATGATTTTTTTTTTGCCAAAATCGGCATCTTCTGGTGTAGGCTACTGCATGGCCAGCCGAGGCAACCATTTGGATGAAATTATTTTCCATTATTAACCGGAAGGATTGTACTTTCAAATAAAAAAAGAAATTTGAGAAAATATTCAGCAGTTTTTTTTTAAGCATTTTCAAAAAAAAAGTTATTTGGCGGACCCTTTATTACTTAACAGAAAAAAAGAAAAACATTTTTAATTTTATTTCTACTCTTGTTCTTGCCAGAAGATTGCTGAGATTCGCATATCGTTTTTATTTTTTCGAAATTTCTCCCGTCTAATAAGCCAACTACAATAGTTATTGATAACTTTGAATTGTTATTAAAAACATTGGATTATTATCCATCACTCTGATATCTGCTTTCGATAACTATCGATAATCTCTGTAAACTATTGACGTTTATGTATTATATAATCAAATTTCTATTGATTAAACTCAAAAAGCTGTACACAATTATTAATAACTTTCTCCAATTCAGAAAGTCATCGATAACTTTAAGTAGTTAACGATAACTTTGTTTAGATATCGATAACTTAGAAGAGTTATTGAAAACTTGAATTCTTAACTATCCTTAATTATTTATTGTTTTCTATATAAACTATAGAAAACTATTTAAAGTTTTTCATATTATCGATAATTATTAAAAATATAATTTCAATCTAACTTGAGAAAATAGGTCGTTATCCTGACTGAAGTGTTGTTATGACCAATTATGTATGTATGTATGTATAACTTCAATAAGTACTTAAAGTTGTATTTACTATGTATAAATATGCATTTTAAGTTATCGATAACTAAATAAATTAAATTATTAACTATCCTGAATTATTTAATGTTATCGATAACTATCAAAAATATAACTTCAATAGATATTTAAAATTTTATTTACTATAAATATGCATTTTATGTTATCGATAACTAAATAAATTAAATTATTAACTATCCTGAATTATTTAATGTTATCGATAACTATCAAAAATATAACTTCAATAAGTACTTAAAGTTGTATTTACTATAAATATGCATTTTAAGTTATCGATAGCTAAATGAATTAAATTATTAACTATCCTGAATTATTTAATGTTATCGATAACTATCAAAAATATAACTTCAATAAGTATTTGAAGTTGTATTTACTATAAATATACATTTTAAGTTACCGATAACTAAATAAATTGAATTATTAACTATCCTGAATTATTTAATGTTATCGATAACTATCAAAAATATAACTTCAATAAGTATTTAAAGTTGTATAAATGTATAAATATGCATTTTAAGTTATCGATAACCAAATAAATTAAATTATTAACTATCCTGAATTATTTAATGTTATCGATAACTATCAAAAATATAAATTCAACAAGTATTTAAAGTTGTATTTACTATAAATATGCATTTTAAGTTATCGATAACTAAATAAATTAAATTATTAACTATCCTGAATTATTTAATGTTATCGATAACTATCAAAAATATAACTTCAATAAGTATTTAAAGTTGTATTTACTATAAATATGCATTTTAAGTTATCGATAACTAAATAAATTAAATTATTAACTATTCTGAATTATTTAATGTTATCGATAACTATCAAAAATATAACTTCAATAAGTATTTAAAGTTGTATTTACTATAAATATGCATTTTAAGTTATCGATAACTAAATAAATTAAATTATTAACTATCCTGAATTATTTAATGTTATCGATAACTATCAAAAATATAAATATCGATAACTAAATAGATTAGAACATTTATCAATAGAAGGAATTGAGTTTGTATATAAAGTTATCGATAACTAAATAAATTAAAACTGTTATCGATAGAAGAAATTGAATACGTAAAGATAACTTAAAATAGTTACCCATAATTAATATTTCAAGATATCAATAACTATTGAAAGTTATCGATACCAATTTAATTTGCTGTATCGATACTGTAAGAATATCGATACTGTAAGATCCGCTGACCCGTTTCATTGGGTCTTAATATAAATATATACTTGGAACTTAATTTAGAGAATAAGGCGGGCTCTTGTGTCGCATCGCCCCTTCTGCAAACATTGTGAGCTTCTCCATTTCCAAACGCTAATTATCTGCATCGCCATGGAAAAGTTACTCAAAAATCTGTCATTCGGAATCGACTTTAAACGGTAGTCCCCGCCAATCATGTATAAAATTAACACACACAACATAAGTGGTGTGAGAAGCTAGGTTGTAATACTGACTAAAGGGTTGTAATGGCCAATTATATATGTATGTATGTATCGATACATGTTTTAAGTTATTAAGCTATCGATAACTTTAAATAGCGAGGACAATTTTAAATAGATAGTTTAGTTATAAGTAGTTATCGATAACCTGAAAAATTATCTTTCAAGTTATCGATAACTTTTCTTAAAGTTGTTTACTTACCATATAAAATCCTTGCAATGTGAACAGAATGTTGGCTGCTTAAAGAAACGCGGTATAAAACAATGATCCTTAACATTGAAAATGTTTTTCTTCTTGAGGGCACCTTTACGTAGGCGACTTTTCATTTTATTTTCACCAACGGCTTCGTCGACCGTTTGTCCTTGTTGATCATCGCCATTGTTGTCGCTCTTCTCGGACATATTTAAGACACAAACACCAAGAGAAAAATAATATAGGATTACGTTTGTTGTTGTTGTTGTTGTTCTCTTTAAAGTGTTTCTCTTGTTGTTGGTTTTTGTTTAAAGCTTAAAGCTTTTGTTTGTTTTTTTTTTTTTTGTTCGTTAAAGCAGTGTTTTTTTCTTGTTGTAAAGGTTAATTTTATTTTTTGTTATTGTTGCCTTTTTTGTTTCTTTTGGTGGTTTTTTATTATTGTTTTCCGTTATTTAATGGTGGTTCTTGTGGAGTGTTGTTTCTCTCTTTCTCTCTCGGTGTTTGTTTTCGTTTGCTGTTGTTTCTGTAAAATCCTGTATTGTTGTTTATTGGTGTTATAAGTTGTATTTGTTTTTCTCTTTGTTGCAGTTGTGTGTTGTTGTTATTCTTTCATTTGTGGGGGGTTTTCAATGTTTTTGTTTTTGTTATTAAAAATTTTGAATTGGATTCTCTGTTATTAATAAATTCAAGACAATGTGCATAAAATTGTGGGGGATTTCCGTTTCTTTGATAATTATTTCATGGATAATTTATTATTTTATTTAATTTTTTTTAAATAAATTTTTGGTTTAAGGTGGTAGTGTTGTTTTATATATGTTGTTGCTTTTTAAAGGATTTTATTTTCTAACATTATTATATTTCTGTAAAAGAAATTTAAAAAAAATGTAGGATTTTTAACAGAATTTAAGACTCAAATAAATTTGAAAACATTTTTGATGTGAAATAAGACTTTTTAATCAAAGTTTAAAAAAAATGAATTAAAATTTTTGTTGCCACAATTAAAGAAAATCAAGAAAATAAATTTGTAAACATTTTTGATGTGAAATAAGGGTTTTTAATCAAAATTTAAAAAAAATTAATTAAAATTTTTGTTGAAAAAAATTAAAGAAAATCAAGAAAACGTCTTTATTTTCCTGATGTTAGCTTTAAAAATATTGGCATGATGTTTTTATCGCGTAAAGTAAAACTTTTAGGTGTATACAATATACTAGAATTTAGAATATGTACCTAAAATCGGTTACCAAGTATGTAAACAATTCGAATTTTTAATAATTAAGTGTTTTTGCTAACAAAGAAATAATTTGACATGAAAATTTTAATTTCGAATTTATGTTCGAATTTTCGAACATTAATTAATCTTTTAAATTTTCGATTTTTAAGTCAATAGCTATTAATTTAAAGCAAAATTATTATTATTTAACAAATTTTTCTAATTTCTTGCTACTATAAATGTAAAAAAAGAAAAATATTTCAATATTTTTGTGTTTAGAGGATTAAAGTATATAATTTGCAGTGCAATATCAAATTTCAAAAACAATTTTTTATTTTCGAACATTTGCAAATATAATAAAAAACAAAAGGCTTACAAATAAAATTTAAATTTGGAACTTCTAAAGAAAATTTTGATTAGAAATTGTTGTTTTTAAAATAAATAAAATTTAATTTTATTTCACTTTTTATGGCAAAAACAGTTCCTATGTAGTATATACAAATTTGCCAATCTTTTTTATTAAAAAACTTTCCAGCCTTTTAAAAAAATTATATATTTCCTTATAAAACAATCTGTTAAATGTTAAATTGAATGCCAATTAAGAATAATACCAACAAATAAATTTATTTTTATTAATTGTTTATTTAAATTTCTATTTATTGACTGTGTAGTAAAATAAATAAAACGTAACATTTTCATTTCTTTCCTTCAATTAGTTTTTATTACATTGTTTTGTTTATTACTTTTATTTTTATTTGTTTGTTGTTTTTCTAGCCTCCAGCCGCGTAGAAAACATGGCACAATATTTACGACATGAAAAAGTAAGCTATTAAGTAGGAAAGACCCATATAAATATGCTCTCTTACAAGAAGTACAAAATTTCTTTCACGTTTTCATACATTATGCAACTGTTTATGTGCCTTTGTATAGTTTTATGGCGCTCTCATAAAAAACATGCACGCACACACACTCACACAAATAAGAAAAGCAATAAAACAAATATTATGGGGCACTTTTGTTTTTTTTATAACATTGCTGTCGTATTATTGTTGTCATTTTGTTTTAAAGCATTCAACACTTTTGCTACAACAAATACATGCAAAAATAAAAACTGGGGTTTAATATTAAAAAAAGCACTCACTCGCCCACAAAAAAATTCCTTATAAACAGTAAAAGGAAAAAAGAGTAAAAGGGTGCCTAACTACTACTACAACAATTTGCTGTTGAATAACATGTGCTCAGAGCACAAAACACAAATCAAATAATGAGAAAGGCTTTGTTTACGTTTTGTTGTTGGTTTTTTTTTTAATTGTTACAAAGGGGCCGTCACTATACAAACGTACACTGATACTCATGCTCTCGTAAAGTATCTCTTCTTATTACAGTAAATAGTTCAAGGGGAATATTACTACGTGCATATGCACGTAAAAGTATTCACAGAGAATGGAAGTAAAATCATGTAAAACAGTAGCAAACATGTGAAAATGCAAAACAAAAACACTCGCACACATACATACACACACAGAATGAAACGAAAACGCAACTGATAGTGTCATAGAATTTAACGAAGACAAGAGCAACAACAACAACAACGACAGCAATGATATTAGAAGGAATAATAATAACAATGGTGATGAGAAAAAGAAATCGAACGGTAAATAGCTACAGTTTTACATTTTTTTTTTGAAGAGAACGTGCTCTTTACAGCATTCATGGTGTCATTAAGAAAAAAAAGGAAGTTAAAAAAAAATTTAAAATTGATTTTAAATTAAAATCTATAATCTTTAAACAAGAAATTTTATATGAAGCAGTTTTATTGTTATAATCATTAAAAAATAAATAATTCATTTTTAATGTTATCGATAACAAAGCAATCCACTGGCGTTCAGAATAGTTAATAACTAATTTTTCAGAAGCTGTAGTGACAAGGAAGAAAAGGACGCCATCAAACATCTCAGAAGTTATTGTTAAATGAAGGAATTTTTGCCAACGATATTACACCGATACCTTAAAGGACACAATTGAACGGTGCTATTGAAGGCGTTTGCTGATTTAAGTTCCAGAATTAAATTTTTAATTAAATATGTATACATTTAAAAAAGAAAATTTTCAATGATATTTATAACTCTGAATTTTTTAAAATTTTTTGTTATCGATATTTATCGATAATTTTCATTGATAAAGATAACTCTGAATTTTTTTAAAATTTTTTTGTTATCGATAACAAAAAAATTATTGTACGCTTATTATTTTAAAACATATATTGTATTTTTTAAATTTTTTAAAAAAAGAGTTTTTTCACATGTTCAATGTTATCGATAACTACATATATATTTTCTAAAAGGTACTTTTTAGTGCTAGTCCTAGCTATTGCTAAGTATGGAATTTTCAATAGCAATTTTGCAATAGAAAATTTCATTGCTTTTATGCAGAAAATATTCATTGCTATCGATAACTAGGAATCTTTTAATAAATTTCTTTTCGACGTTATCGTTTTAATACTCTGAATGTTTTATCCATAACTTTCTTTTAAGAAAAATTAGCGAGATAACTTATATTGTTTATCGATAACTAATATATTTTATATATGAAACTAATTACTAATTCTGAATTATCGATAAATATAACATTTATTTATATAAATAAAATTATTGTCATGTAATTGATAGGTTAGGTAGTTAAGTTTTTGGACATCCTTAAAGGAAGAGGACCGGCATTTAGTCCAACAGTACAATAAATATGTAATCGATAACTAGAAAATATTTTATACATTTTCTTAACTTCTACCAATAAAGGGAAAATTACTTTTAAAGAAAAAATTAAAATGCTATTGGCAGTTGGAAAATATTTCTTAGAAAGTTATCGAAAATTTATGTCTTATTATGAAGACAAATTGTAATGTTAAGGATAGCTAAGAGATATTGTGAATATTCTTACTGCTTTATAGTGTTTTCACACCGAGTGGTTTTAACGCAAAAGTTGGTTTTAACGTTAAAACCAAAAATAAAACCTGATTTTACCATACAAAATTATTGTGTTAAAACCAAAATAAAACCTTTTTTGAATTGGTTTTAAGTTGGTTTTATGAAATACAACCTTGTTTTGATGTACTAAATGTACTAAATCAGAGCTACCAGCTCTGAAAACCTGAAAACAACTGATAAAAACAAAAACAAATGTAAATAAATAAATAAATGTAAATAATCATTTATTTTGTATTAAAAAAGGAAAAATTTGTAATATTTTTAATTTCTTCAATGAAAATTTTAAAACTTTGTAAATATTTAATTATTAATCGAAATGTGTGTGGTTTCTGGTCACAATGAATAGAGTTTCTTGTCCGAAAGGTAAGTCAGAAGCTAAATATATCAAAATGAAATAAGGCATATTGCTCATAAAATTTTTTTCTCGCAGTCATAAATGTCATGAATTTAAAACCAATTTTAATAAAACTTGCAGTGTGAACGCAAAATCAGCTGTTTATGGTTTTAATGCTAAAATCAGGTTTTAAATTTTGGTGTGAAAACACTATTAGATAGCAAAAAGCATTTTTTATAAACAAAATAATGGTGTTACTGACATTTACGAAAATATTCCTTAGGGAACTATGGGTATTCGATAACTTTGAATTTTCTAAGCAGAAACATTTTTTAAAGAATTATTTCTATATTACCATGGAGAAAATGTGTTATCGATAACAAGTAATTACATCGATAACTGGTAAATAACTAGTTATAACAACTAGTTATCGAAGTTATAACTACTAGTTCTCGAATAATAGTAATTCTTATTATATTATCGTAAACTAAAAGAGATTTTATTTCAAAATAATGTCGTTACTGCTAGTAAGACAATTTTTAAAAAAAATTTTACGTTATCGATGAGTGGGAAAATTTCTAGAAACTATTGCCAGTATTTTTAATATTCTCATATTAACGAAATGTTTGATTTTTAATGTTTATGCATGTTTAATAGAAATTTAAAACTTTATTATAGAGTTAGAGAGACCGATAACTGCAAAGTAAAGGGTATTTTTTATAGAGGTATAGAACTTTAAGTTGGCATTACTTTTCAAGATGGCGACCGATTTAACAGCTGTCAAGTGATTTATTCTCAGTTTGGTTTGACAATTCATCGTGAATAGACTCACGTCTGAACAACGCTTGCAAATAGTGCAATTTTATTTCGAAAATAATGGTTCTGTGCGGAAAACGTATCGCGCACTACGTCCATTTTATCGTCGACAAAATCGTCCATCAGAGCAATTAATTCGATTAACCAAGGAACGTTTTCGCACCACTTTTACTCTTATTGATAACTCGCATCCCCAGAGACGCTGTACGGTGCGTACAGAAGAAGCTATTGCTGCTGTAGAGCGTAGCATTGAGGAAGACCCGAATGAGTCCATCCGCCATCGAGCACAGGAATTGGATCTGTGTCCATCCACTTTATGGAAGATTTTGCGGAAGGATCTTGGTTTGCGTGCCTACAAAATCCAACTCGTGCAAGATTTGAAGCCAAACGATCATCAAGTAAGGCGTAGATTCGTCGAATGGGCCCAAAACGAGATTACCGTTGTTCCCGATTTTCATAAGCGAATTTTGTTTAGCGATGAAGCGCACTTCTGGTTGAATGGCTACGTCAACAAACAAAACTGCCGCATTTGGTGTGAAGGTAATCCTCAAGTGTATGTGGAAACACCGTTACATCCAGAAAAACTGACAGTTTGGTGCGCTTTTTCATTCCTGAATTGAATAACCATGATGTCCAGGAGATGTGGTTTCAACAAGACGGCGCAACATGTCACACAGCTCGTGCCACAATAGATTTATTGAAAGACACGTTTGGTGACCGTCTAATTTCACGTTTTGGTCCTGTGAATTGGCCTCCAAGATCTTGTGATTTAACATCGCTAGACTACTTTCTGTGGGGCTATGTAAAGTCATTGGTCTATGCGGTAAAGCCACAAACGCTTGACCATTTGGCAGACAACATTCGCCGTATTATTGCCTGGAAAAAGTCATCGAAAATTGGACGTCCAGATTGGACTACATCCGCGCCATCCGTGGCGGTCATATGCCAGAAATCATATTTAAAATGTAATGCCACAAGATTATCTTTCGGATAAATAAAATTCATGTCAATCGAATAATCCATCGTTGTTTTATTGCAACTTAAAGTTCTATACCTCTATAAAAAACACCCTTTGTAATGATATATTTTTCATTGTCACCGATAGTTGGATATTTGTGTTTAAAGTTGCCTTTAACTAGACAATTGTTGTTGTAAATTGTGACTGTTGTCCTGTAGTATATTTTCTACGTTATCGATAACAAGCATATAAGTTTTACGATATTAATATTTCTCTTCGTTTTTTTATTGTTCTAAAGTAATATATTCAATTGAAAATTGCAATATTTCTAAATAAGAAAGTTTCATTGTCATAAATAAATAAATTTAAAAAGAAAATTTCAGTGTTAAAATGAGGCAGTTGTGAACAACTGGTTCATATTTTTTTTAGAAAATTTGTACAGATTATTAATGATTGTTTAAAAGAAAATTATGTTTTTAAAATTAATATTAAAAAAATGTTCCATAGGGTTCCTTCCCATTACTATTTCCTGCGTATGCAGTTGGAGGTGGCTTATATTGGTTTGCGTTTTTCTAAGGCATTTTTTTGATTCACTCATATATTGTTTCCATTTCTTTTTGTTTTTGCTAAAACAGTTTAAAACTTTAGTGTTTCTTTTCTATTTTTTTTTTGTTAGTTGTTGCATTCAATGCAAATGCAACAGTTTTTCAAAACTTTATTATTAAAAAAAAAGAAAATAAAAGAAAATGGCATAAAACGGTTATGAAAACACAACACAATGGGAAATGCACTACAAAGACTTTCTGTTGTTTTATTATTCAATTTTTTTTCTCTTCATTTGTTTATTGATTTTATTTTAAACATAAAATTTCATTTTGTTTGTGGTAATTTGTTTAGATTTTGTTTTGTTTTTATTTTTGTTGGCATAAAGAATTTTCGATTTTTTTATGATTTTTTTTTATTGGTAAAATTGAATGATTTTTTTTTATTTATTCACATAAATTAAATTTTAATGAATTAAATTTGTTAGAGGCTTGTTTATTATTATTTATTTTTTTTAATAAAATTTATTACTTTTTATTTGCTGCTGCTGTTGTTGTTATTGTTATATTATTAACGATTTTTTTATTTTATTTTTATTTATTTGTGTTGTTCATCCAAAACTGTATGTGTTACTATTTCTTTTACACTTTTTATACGATTTTTTAACTTCTACTCCGTACACGTCCGTTAGGCTCCACAATTCGCAACGTTGTGAAAAGTTTTTTTGGTGTTGTGTAAGGAATTTGTACTGACCGATATATAGCGTCTCTCTCTTTACTTTCTCTCTTTCTCGTTAAAAATTTGTTTATTTTGCCCTTAGTTTACCTACACATGTGTAAGTTAATACTGTAAACTTAGTGGTGAATAAATTAGTCTCTCTTGCTTGCTCTCTCTCTCTCTCTCTCTCCGGTTAAATAAGCTTTAAGGGTAGTAGCTTTGATTATAATGCTTTCAGGTTACTCTTACAATATAAAAAGTTCTCTCTTGCTCTCTCTCTCACATTCTTACACAGTTTTCTAACTGTACTGCCTGTGGTTGAGTGTGTGTGTGTGTGTATGGTAGTTTCTTCACCTCTCTTAAGAGCTTTATTTAACGTAAAAAGGGATGGTTATTGACTGCTACTACTACTACTACCACTACTAGTACGACTTAACATGTCAAATAATTCTATGTTTCATTGCTTTAACTCTCAGTTACTTGGCAGGGTTGGGGATTATTAACCAGTGTATTAATGCCAAGTAAATTGTATAATTTTTGGTCGAATTGCTTGTCAACAAGTAAAGTATAAGGAAACCTTTTATTTTTATTACAAATAAATTTATACATCAGATTTATAGGCCTTCATAACCACAGATTTCTATTTTATCTCATGCCCTCAATTATTGGGCCTATCTTATGGCCGCAGATATGCTAATGAGATGAAATAGAAATCTGTGGTTATGAAGGCCTATGAATTTTCCAATTATAGAAGTAAACTTCCTTAAAATCCAATGAGAAATTTAATTCGGAAAATCTTTATTAAAATTCTGCTACTTTAGCATCAAATCAGAATATCTTCGGCCATAAGATAAATCCAATAGTTGAGTGCAATCGATAATTTTGAATACAGTGAATATTGATATGATGTACAGGCTACAGTAGGACGATTGTGACGAGCATAAGCACTGAGTAAGTAATCTCACTGGAACCTTCACTTTTATAGCAAAAGTTGCAACTTTAACCTGTATCACTATCAGCTGCTTGGTACTTCAATGGAAAATAGCTTAACAGCAGATTGGGTAGCCTCACGCAGGCTAGCATTTGTGCAAACCCTTAATGTATAACTCGTTATGCGATATTATAAGTCTTATGTCTTCATGAAATCTTTTTTTTTCATATATTATTTATTGAATCTTTCCTTTTGGAATTTACAATAAGTATTCAAATCTTAACCTAAAATAATAAAAAAATAAAAGTTGTTATTGCCACTGCAACGTACAACTAAAAGTGCTCATCAAAAGTAAATTTATCTGATCAGATCATTTGTTTGAACCATTTTGAGACGTCTGTGACCCTCGAATACAAGTAAGTCTCTTACAAGACGGTTGTGATGTTCTGTAAACCTAGAGATGTAATTGACATTTGCTATTTTTATTGCCTCTCGAACTAAGGGCACCTTCAGATCTTTGTGGATGTTACTGTTTCTCATATACCAAGGAGCACCTGTTATTATTCTAAGAAGTCTAGATTGCCGCCTTTGAAGCTTCTCTACATTGGATGGTGAGGCTGTTCCCCACAGTTGGATACCATAAAGCCAAATAGGTTTCAATACTGACTTATACAAAAGCAGTTTTAGTTCTAAACCAAGGGTTAACTTAGGTCCAATAAGCCAGTAAAGCTGTGCTGTTCTGAGTTTGATCTTGGGTAATTTTGGCAGCTATGTGGTGAGCCCAGGTAAGGCGACGGTCGAGATGGATGCCCAGATATTTTACACTACTATGTTCTGGTTGTGTCACACCATTAATCTTGATGGGCGGACAATTTCCCCCAATTTTCTCAGTGTAAACGTGATGTGCATGCATTTAGAAACATTGACTTTTATCTTCCATTTCAGCATCCAATTTTCCAACTCCCGAATATGAGATTGAAGTCTTTGTGACGCAACTGTAGAATCTCTATGAATACTTAAAAACGCCGTATCATTCGCAAAAGTAGACGTGTGAGTCACTAAACTTGTAGGCATATCTGCAGTGAACAATAAGTAAAGGAACGGCCCTAGAATACTTCCTTGTGGTACGCCAGCAGATATCTTTTGATTTTATTTGGAAATATCTATCCCATAAGTAACTTTTTTTTTTTTAGCAATTTATGCACATTCTTTGCTAAAAACTGCGTGATCTTAAAAGGAAGTCCTTCGTGCCAGACCTTATCGAAGGCTTGAGATATATCAATAAATAGAGCAGAGCAGAGCAATACTGCTTGTTCTCAAAAGCACGTCTAATTAAATTGGTGATTCTGTGCACTTGCTGAATCGTGCTATGTTTTCGCCTAAAACCAAACTGATGATTGGGAGCTATGGCGTTGGCATCAATATGTGGTATTAAACTATTAAGCAGCATTGTTTTCGAACATCTTAGAAAGTATTGGAAGTAAACTTATTGGACGATATGATGATACTTGCGTGATGCGCTTGCCTGGTTTAGGTATCATCACTAAATCCGATAATTTCCAAGATGCAGGAAAGTTAAAGATGAACAATATAAAACGCACGGCCGATGTAGGCAAATTTTTAATCATTGTCGCAGTTATTTTGTCACAACCAGATGATTTGTTCGGCTTTAGGCTCTGGATGACGGCAATAACTGCAGACAGCCGGAACTTGATCGGCCTACTAACCACCACATCGTCGATTGTAAATGGGGCAATACTAGAAATATAATTGTTTGGTGTAAAAAACATTCTCTAAGTAGTTGGCAAAAGCGTTCACTTTCTGTTCTGCGCTTTTTGCCCAATTACCGTGCTGTTGTCGTAAAGGGGGTTCATGCAAAGTAGGTCTCCTCATTTTCCTTACTGCCTTCCATAAACTGTAGTCCGAGTCTTTCGTTGCATGCAAATTTTGCAAGTATTTTTGCAGGTTCGACTCTTTTTCCTTCTGCAAAGCGTCACGCAGAAGTCTTTGGCACTCATTAAGTGCAAATAAATCTGTTAGCACAACGACATTCCCATCCCTGGCCTGGTGGTTTATTTGCTTGATTTGTTTTGTACGTGTGTTTTTTTTCACAAAAGTTTTGGTTTTTTATTTCACACTCATTTACCTCACTCTCTCTCTCTCTCTCTCTCTCTCTTTGCTGTGTGTGAGTGTTAAGCATGAGAGCCAGTGTTTTTTTTATTTGTTTTTGCATTGTTTTTTACACAATGATAGCCGTCCCAATGTTAAATAAAGGGTGTGTAAAAATTTCATATAAAAATTACACGTAGAAAACGGAAATTGCAGTAAAATTAAAATGACATCTCAATTAGGGCTACCCGTTATAATTAAAAGCAACACGTTAAACATTTATTTGTTTGCCGAGAGTCAGACAGAGGGAGAAAGAGCGTGAGAGACAGCGCGTATGTGTGTGTGTAAAACAGTGTGTTTGTTGTTTTTTCATGATTTGTTTATGTGTTGTTTTTTTTTTATTTGCTGTTCATTAAGAGTATTTAACACATTAACAGTGGGGTTGTGAGAAGAATTTGTGAATTTTTTTTTAATAAATTGCAAAGCATTTCTAAGGAAGAGATTGTTAAGTAAGTAAAGACATTGTAAATATATTTATCAAGAGAAATCATAAATGTTTACATGCTTTATGGAAACCTTTTCGTATTTTATTTCATTCAAATTAATTGTTTAATTTTAATAAAGGGTCCGCCAAATAACTTTTTTTTTTGAAAATGCTTTAAAAAAAAACTACTGAATATTTTCTCAAATTTCTGTTTTTATTTGAAAGCACAATCCTTCCGTTTAATAATGGAAAATAATTTCATTCAAATGGCTGCCTCGGGTGGCCATGCAGTAGCCTACACGATCGGTTCAATTTTTAAGCACATTATCTGTTGTGTGCAGCTGTATTTCACCAATGGCTTCACGAATATTATCCTTTAAAGCGTCAATTGTTTTTGGCTTGTCGGCGTAACACTTATCATTGACGGCACCCCACAAATACTAGTCCAACGGTGTCAAATCGCAGCTCCGAGGTGGCCAAATGACATCAGCTCTGCGGCTGATAATGCGATCTTCAAAAACAGGGCGCATCGAGTGTAGCTTCGGCTGTGTGGCACGTAGCGCCGTCCTGTTGAAACCAAATGTTGCCAATATCCTCCTCTTTAATTTTTGTGAACAAAAATGTGTTCAACATGGCCCCATAACGATCGCCATTGACTGTAACGGCCACTCCTTGCTCATTTTCGAAGAAAAATGGCCAAATTATGCCTCTGGACCAAAATCCGCACCAAACAGTGACTCGTTTTGAGTGCGTCGGCTTTTCAATGTATGCGTGCGGGTTTTCTGTGCCCCAAATGCGACAATTTTGCTTGTTTACATACCCGCCAAGATCAAAATGCGAATCATCTGAAAAGATGATTTTTTTTTTTTGCCAAAATCGGCATCTTCTGTAAGTCGATCGCAGGCCCACTTAGCGAAGCGAAAACGCATTGGATGGTCAATTGGCTTCAGCTTCTGAACCAATTGGACTTTTTGTGGCGTCATACCAAGGTCTTTATGCAAAATTCGTCTCAATGATGTCTCCGAAATGTTCAATTGTTGAGAATGACGGTGAATTGATGTTCACGCACACTTTCTGCCACAGCAGCAATATTCTCGGGTGTACGCACTGTTTTTGGCTTTTCACGCTTTGGTTTATCGATGAGGATGCCAGTTTCTTTCACTTCTTTCACAAGATAACGAACATACGGAGCTGACGGCGCTTCTCTTCTTCCAAAATCCGTACGCATTTTTCGCACACACATTCTGCAACATTACCATGATTTTCCAAGTAATGTCGCAATATTTCCCAGCGTTGTTCAAGCGTATACACAACCATATTCGTTCAGCGGAAGGATAAAATTAATTATCTGTCAAATCAGACATGAGCTAAGTGTTACCGTTCACGAAATAAGCACTAGTTTGAAAAAAAAAAACGTTAGATGGCGGACCCAATACAAAGAAAAAAGCTTTCTTAACTGAATTTCACTTTCATTTTCCATATTTTTTTTCGTATTTATAAGCATTTGTCTATTGACTTGAATAATTTCATTGAAAAGGTGCTAATAATACTCACAAATAAATTGAAAATTTATAAAAAAAAAACCCCAGCAAATAAAACGATTTTCAATACCGGATTTCACATAATTTGAAGTGATTATTTTCGGAAGAGCGAAAAGCGGATCCGAACATTCAATTGTGGACAAAAAACTCATTTTTTACTAAACGAATGGCAATCAAACTGCGGTTACATTGCCAAAAATGTTATAAATTAAGAGTACACAGCGCAATTGGAAGCCAGTACTTTAAATTTACACTGAAAACCAAATATTTTTGAGCAACAACTAATTTTAGGTTTTCAGCTGGCAAGGCAACTTAAGTTCGGTTGCCATATAAAGGGTGTTTTTTTATAGAGGTATAGAACTTTACGTTGGCATTACTTTTCAAGATGGTGACCGATTTAACAGCTGTCAAGTGATTTATTCTCAGTTTGGTTTGGCAATTCATCATGAATAGACTCACGCCTGAACAACGCTTGCAAATAGTGCAATTTTATTTCGAAAATAATGGTTCTGTGCGGAAAACGTATCGCGCACTACGTCCATTTTATCGTCGACAAAATCGTCCATCAGAGCAGTTAATTCGATTAACCATGGAACGTTTTCGCACCACGTTTACTCGCATCCCCAGAGATGCTGTACGGTGCGTACAGAAGAAGCTATTGCTGCTGAAGAGCGTAGCATTGAGGAAGACCCGAATGAGTCCATCCGCCATCGGGCACAGGAATTGGATCTGTGTCCGTCCACTTTATGGAAGATTTTGCGGAAGGATCTTGGTTTGGTTTGGTGCTTACAAAATCCAACTCGTGCAAGATTTGAAGCCAAACGATCATCAAGTAAGGCGTAGATTCGTCGAATGGGCCCAAAACGAGATTACCGTTGTTCCCGATTTTCATAAGAGAATTTTGTTTAGCGATGAAGCGCACTTCTGGTTGAATGGCTACGTCAACAAACAAAACTGCCGCATTTGGAGTGAAGGTAATCCTCAAGTGTATGTGGAAACACCGTTACATCCAGAGAAACTGACTGTTTGGTGCGCTTTATGGGCTGGTGGAATCATTGGTTCGTACTTTTTCAAAAACGATGGTGGCCAGAACGTTACAGTCAATGGTGATCGGTATAGAGCCATGATTACAAACTTTTTCATTCCTGAATTGAATAACCATGATGTCCAGGAGATGTGGTTTCAACAAGACGGCTCAACATGTCACACAGCTCGTGTCACAGTAGATTTATTGAAAGACAGGTTTGGTGACCGCCTAATTTCACGTTTTGCACCTGTGAATTGGCCTCCAAGATCTTGTGATTTAACACCGCTAGGTTACTTTCTGTGGGGCTATGTAAACTCATTGGTATATGCGGTAAAGCCACAAACGTTTGACCATTTGGAAGACAACATTCGCCGTATTATTGTCGATATACGGCCACAAATGTTGGAAAAAGTCATCGAAAATTGGACGTCCAGATTGGACTACATCCGCGCCAGCCGTGGCGGTCATATGCCAGAAATCATATTTAAAAAGTAATGCCACAAGATTATCTTTCGGATAAATAAAATTCATGTCAATCGAATAATCCATCGTTGTTTTATTGCAACTTAAAGTTCTTCTATACCTCTATAAAAAAACACCCTTTACATATAAACGATTTAATTAAACGCAACTCAAGTGACTGAGTGTTTAAAAGATTGCTATGATCACAATAAGTATACTCTAGGGACCTAATCTATACAGCTCAACATCACTAGGGTAGTAACCAGGGCCTGGACTCTAAAATAAAATAGATTTTCTACACGCCAGCAAACAATATATGTTACTGTCTGACAAAAAGCCATTGTAGTTAATTTTAAGTTAATTTTAAATGCGGGAAAAATATTTCAGTTGAAAAACATTTAAACAAAAAAAATTTTTTTTTGAAATTTTTTGTATAAAAAAGAAAATAAATTTCCTTTATGGCCAACATCTGTCAGCAGTTGCAGTGAAATTGTTTGGCTACACGGAGCGTAACTGAACGATTAATACAAAGTTTTTGTGTTTTGCTAATCAACCGGGAAATAAAATACAAATCCGCTTCAATATTTGTTTCACACAATTTCGAAATCATCATCAGCATCACAGACGAAAACACACACTCCCCCTCGGCCTATTGGATACCGAAAAAAAAATTAAATTTTATTTGTATAATTCACAACAATTTGTTTATGACAAACGAAAGCAATAAAAATTGAAAATTCTTGAAAAAAAAAATCGAATAAATTTAATTGATTTGTTTTCGGAAAATTAATTTTTGGAAAATTATTTCCAAAAAAAAATGTTTTTATGGGAACTAAAAAAAGTACACCAGAAGAAAAAGGTACCATTTTCATCTTCATATGTAGCTTTTGCATTTGTTTTTCTAACTTAGTATAATTAATTGTAATTTAGTTAGAATTTTTAGTTGTTTTTTTTTAGAAAAATAAAAAAAAAAAATAAAAAGTACCAAAAAAGTACCAATAAAATGATACAGATACTTCATGCCATTAAAGTTATTAGTATGTGTAAATAATATTTTTAAATTATTGAAGAAATAATAAAAATAAAATAAAAAATACTTTAAGAAATAGAAAAAGGTACCAAAATAAACATAAAGTACTTTTTTGTGAACGTCCTAGTATTGGAGGTTACATTAATGAATTCATTTTTGAAGTTTATTGCAACAAAATATATTTAAAAAAGTAGCTTAAGGAATAGAAAAAGGTACCAAAATAAACAAAAAGTACTTTTTTGTGAACGTCCTAGTATTGGAGGTTACATTAATTAATTCAATTTTAAAGTTTATTGCAACAAAATATATTTAACAAAGTAGCTTAAGGAATAGAAAAAGTACCAAACTTATTAAAAAGTACTTTTTTTTGCAAACGTTTCCGTTTTGAAAGTTACTAATAAAAAGCTTATTTTTGAAGTTTAGTTAACAAAAGATTTTCAAAAGAGTATCTATAAAAGGTACCAAAACTATCAAAGAGTACTTTTTTGCAAACGTTCCAGTTTCACGGGTTACTGCTTAAAAGTTAATTTTTGGAGTTTAGTGTAACAAATAATGTTTAAAAAAGGACCAATAATATAGTACGTTAAGAAATAGAAAAAAGTACCAAAACTATTAAAAAGTACTTTTTCTTAGCAACAAGGATCCAGAACAGAAGATATTATTAAAAAGAAAAAAAAATAATTTTTACTAAATTTTAGAAACCAAAATTGTCTCAAAACGTAACAAAAAAATAACAAAAAGTACTTTTACGCAAAACCAAATGTACATGAGCTATTTTTTATGATTGGTCATATTTTATTCATATTTTCCATAACTGATATTTATTACTGGCGTAAAATGATTTTAAAAAAGTACTTAAGAAAATAGTTTAGTTTTATTTCACTTCATTTAAGTACAAAAAATAATAAAAAAGTACTTTTTACAAAAAAGTTTTGCTAATAAACGTAACTGGTATCTTTAATACGATGAGGATAAATAAAAAAAAATAATTTTTACAAAACCGAATTAAAAAAAATTTAAAAAAAAACTTTTTGGTACTTTTTACATTTTATTCATAAAAAAAATCATAAGAAATGCTTTAACTCGCATGAAACCTTAATTTCCTTACAATGGCAACTCAAGTTTACAG
Organism: Sarcophaga subvicina; assembly: GCA_936449025.2. Taxonomy (NCBI): domain Eukaryota; kingdom Metazoa; phylum Arthropoda; class Insecta; order Diptera; family Sarcophagidae; genus Sarcophaga; species Sarcophaga subvicina. Next base: position 106,373,121 of record OW388084.2, read on the forward strand.
TTGTTTTTTTTTTAACAGTCATACTCCACTTCACTTGAAATCTCAGTATTTATGATGAAATTTGTTGTTGTTTTTACTTATTTGGTTAAATCCATTATGGCTCCAAAAATTCTCAATGTTCGGTTTGACATTGTTATTGTTCTAGTTAAAGAAAAAAAAAACACATACATACACATACACATGCACATATGATGCCTACATAAAGTTGTATTCTGTCGGCAAACATTACTGACCCAGACATTATTTTTTGTTTTGTGTGTCGGTTTTTACTCGTTTGCTGGTCCCATTTTTATTGATTAACAAACGATACAATTTCATATTTTGATATGTATTTTTTTTGCTGTTGTATAAAAACCAAGAGAAAAATAAAAGGCAGCAACAACAACAACAACAACAATTACTTAAGTGATGACGTTAAGAGACTCGTTAATTGATCGATTGTATATGTAAATACAAAAGCGTAACAAAAAAACAGAAAAAATAAGTGAATATTTTAATATGCGTAAGCGAATAGTGAGAGAACAAAGTACAACGAAAGAAAGGGAACCTGGGGGAAGAAAGAGAGGCTTGTACGGCAAGTCGTGTCGAATGTGTTGTTAAATGTAAACAAATATTATGATACTATAACAGCAGCGACAACAACAACAACCACAGCAACAATGTTAAACGAAATTAATAAATTGAAAACAGGAATGTGCACAACACTTACGTCTATCTACGTACACATACATATACACACAACCATGCGTTATACATTTAAAACTTTATTAGTAAAGCGACAGCAAAAAAATTAACAACGAATATAAAAACGAGAAAAAAATATTAAAACGAAGTGTCAAGTGATTTTCAACACCAATTTAAAATGCCAAGTATGAAAACGAGTGTGTGTGTATGTGTGTTCATGTGTGTGTGATTTATTTATTTGTTAATTAATATTAATTAAAGCATTTTAACTGGTAATGGACAGCAAATATCTGCATAAATAGAATATGTACGTACGTAAGCAATAAAATAAAATACAATAAAGTGAAATACTTTTTTTAAACGGTATAATTAATACCGTAAGCATTTAATGAGGATGTTTTTTTCTCTCTTTCTTCATAATAAGCATTGTTATGTTAGTTTGTATGAATTAATGTAGAAAAGGAAATATATTTTAACCATAAGAAATAGAAAATATTTTTCGAACCGCAAAACTTATTAAATTTAAAAAAAAATTAAATAAAAATCTTGTAATGACGACTAAACACTGTACGTATACGTATGGTCGTATGTGTGGGTACCCTACCTTATACGATATTTTAAAATAATTTAAATTTTAATTTAATTTTAATACATTCCCATTGGGGGTTGCCTTACACTTACTAAAAATAGTAGTAAATTTCTACTACTTTTTTTCTAATTGATGTGGTTTTTACTCAATTATGCTTGTTATTAAAAATAAACAAAAACTATTCTTTTTCTTCGTGTTTAATGAAAAAGAAAACTTTTTATTTCCACTATTATTATTCTATGGCTCAAAAATAGTAATGAATTTCTACTACTTTTTTCTAATTGATGTGGTTCTTATTCGATTCTGTTTATATAAAATAAAAAGAAAACTTAAAATATTATTTCTCTTCTTTTTTAATGGAGAAGAACTATTATTTTTCTATGGCTCAAAAATAGTAATGAATTTCTACTACTTTTTTCTAATTGATATGGTTCTTATTCGTTTCTGTTTATATTATTAAAAACAAACTAAAAATATTATTTTTCTTCTTTTTTAATGAAAATAAAACTTTTTATTTCCACTACTACTTTTCTAAGGCTCAAAAATAGTAGTAAATTTCTACTACTTTTTTTCTAATTGATGTGGTTTTTACTCAATTATGCTTGTTATTAAAAATAAACAAAAACTATTCTTTTTCTTCGTGTTTAATGTAAAAGAAAACTTTTTATTTCCACTATTATATTTCTATTTCTCAAAAATAGTAATGAATATCTACTACTTTTTTTTCTAATTGATGTGGTTCTCATTCGATTCAGTTTATATTATTAAAAACAAACTAAAAATATTATTTTTCTGCTTTTTTAATGGAGAAGAAATCTTCTTATTTCCACTATTATTTTTGTGTGGCCCCAAAATAGTAGTAAATGTCTACTACTTTTTTCTAATTGATATTTTTCTTACTCAATTATGCTTGTTATTAAAAACAAACAAAACATATTCTTTTTCTTCGTGTTTAATGTAAAAGAAAACTTTTTATTTCCACTATTATATTTCTATTTCTCAAAAATAGTAATGAATATCTACTACTTTTTTTTCTAATTGATGTGGTTCTTATTCGGTTGTTTATATTATTAAAAACACACCAAAAATATTATTTTTCTGCTTTTTTAATGAAAATAAAACTTTTTATTTCCACTACTACTTTTCTAAGGCTCAAAAATAGTAGTAAATTTCTACTACTTTTTTTCTAATTGATATGGTTTTTACCCAATTATGCTTAAATTATTAAAAATACGCAAAATATATTATTTTTCTTCGCGTTTAATGAAAAAGAAAACTTTTTATTTCCACTATTATATTTCTATTTCTCAAAAATAGTAATGAATATCTACTACTTTTTTTTCTAATTGATGTGGTTCTTATTCGGTTCTGTTTATTTTATTAAAAACACACTAATAATATTATTTCTCTTATTTTTTAATGAAAAAGAAGACCTTTTATTTCCACTACTACTTTTCTAAGGCTCAAAAATAGTAGTAAATGTCTACTACTTTTTTCGAATTGATATGGTTTTTACCCAATAATGCTTATATTATTAAAAACACACAAATAATATTCCTTTTCTTCGTGTTTAATGAAAAAGAACACTTTTTATTTCCACTATTATTTTTCTTTGGCTCAAAAATAGTAATAAATTTTTTACTACTTTTTTTCTAATTGATGTGGTTCTTATTCGTTTCTGTTTATATTATTAAAAACACGCAAAAAATATTATTCTCCTTCGTGTTTAATGAGAAAGATATCTTTTTATTTCTACTACTATTTTTCTGTGGCTCAAAAATAGTAGTAAATGTCTACTATTTATTTTCTAATTGATATGGTTTTTACCCAATTATGATTATATTATTAAAAACACGCAAAAAATATTCTTTTTCTTCGTGTTTAATGAGAAAGATATCTTTTTATTTCTACTACTATTTTTCTGTGGCTCAAAAATAGTAATGAATTTCTACTACTTTTTTCTAATTTATGTGGTTCTTATTCGATTCTGTTTATATAAAAAAAAAGAAAACTTAAAATATTATTTCTCTTCTTTTTTAATGGAGAAGAAATCTTCTTATTTCCACTATTATTTTTCTATGGCTCAAAAATAGTAGTATATTTCTGCTACTTTTTTCTAATTGCTATGGTTTTAACTTAATTATGCTTGTTATTAAAAACACACAAAAATATTATTTTTCTTCGGGTTTAATGAAAAAGAAAACTTTTTATTTCCACTATTATTTTTCTATGGCTCAAAAATAGTAATGAATTTCTACTACTTTTTTCTAATTGATGTGGTTCTTATGCAATTCTGTTTATATTATTAAAAACAAACTAAAAATATTATTTTTCTTCTTTTTTAGTGGAGAAGAAATCTTCTTATTTCCACTTTTATTTTTCTGTGGCTCAAAAATAGTAGTAAATGTCTAATACTTTTTTCTAATTGATATGGTTTTAACCCAATTATGCTTATATTAATAAAAACACACAAAAAATATTCTTTTTCTTCGTGTTTAATTAAAAAGAAAACTTTGTATTTCTACTACTATTTTTCTGTGGCTCAAAAATAGTAATTAATTTCTGCTACTTTTTTTCTAATTGATGTGTCTCTTATTCGGTTCTGTTTATATTATTAAAAACAAACTAAAAATATTATTTTTCTGCTTTTTTAATGGAGAAGAAATCATTTTATTTCTACTACTATTTTTCTGTGGCTCAAAAATACTAATGAATTTCTACCAGTTTTTTTTAATTTCATAGTTATATAGAGGTTTAGTTTAATTTACATTTTAATATATTTTCTAGATTTGATTTGCAGGGAAAAATTTTACTATTTTTTAGTAATCTTTTTCTATGACCAAAAAATAGTAGTAAATTTCTACTACTTTTTTCTAATTTTTATGTTTCTTATTCCATAATAGTTATATTATTCAAAACAAACTAAAAATATTCCCTTTCTTTGTTTTTAAGTAAAATGAAAATTTTTTATTTCTACTACTATTTTTCTAGGGCCAAAAAATAGCAGTAAATTTTTACTACTTTTTTAATTTGTATAGTTTTAAGCAGATTTGGTTTAATTTAGTTCCAAAAATATTTTCTACGTTTTAATTTCAAGAAAACAGAGAAATTTCTACTACTTTTTTAATAATTTTTTTCTATGGCCAAAAAATGTAGTAAATTTATCCTTTTTTAATTTGTATAGCAAATGAAATAAATGAAAAAAAGAAATCTTTAGAAAATACAGTAATCCCTCGCAATATCACTGAACCCGCATTGTCAGTTTTTCGTAGATTTTGAGAAAGCTTGCGACGTGGTATTCTATAAGGCTATTGTACAGTAATCCCTCGATTTACGTCGCAGTTGGTTCTAAAAAAAGGCGACGTCAATCGAAACGACGTAAATCGAATTTCATATTGCTCATACGACAAAATAGTATGTTTTTAACAAGGAACTTAAAAAAGTTTCAGTAAGCGCTCGATTTACGTTGCAGTTGGTTCCAAAAAAGGCGTAGTAATTCGAATGACAACGCCAACTGAAGTTAGAGGGAAAAAAAATTTTACGGCGTAAATCGAAACAACACCGTTAATCGAGGCGACGTAAATCGAAGGATTACTGTAGTCAACTATCTACTACTTTTTTAGTTTCGCTTGCAATTGCCTTATCTCACATTCAAAATACTATATTAAGGGATCAACAGACTTTAGATAATAGCTATAGAAAAATATTTATAAATTGCTTAACATATGCCAACTTTAGGGTTGTTTAAGTCAAAAAAGGGAATTAAAGTAAGAACTTTTTTTTAAATAATTTTTTTAACTTTGAGCCTTTGTAGTCTTCTTTAAGCTTAGTAGATTTAAGTTTTTAAATAATAGCCTACAAGTTTAGTATGTTCTAAGTTAATGTTTTAAATTTCAAGTGAATCGATTTAAAAGTTTAGAAATTATAAACAAATTACAAGTTTAATGTGAAGAGGTCAGTATTATTGTTTAAAAACAACCAAATGGCAACCCCTTTACACCTGTTCTCACAAATTCACTCACTACTGCTCATTAGTCTCGTTTGTGCTGTACATTGAGATGTTTTGTTTTTGTTTTTTTTTTTCATGCGGTTTTGTTTTGATTTGTGTTCTCAAAAATTCACTGCTCATTAGTGGGCCACATATTGTTTAGATTTTGTTCAGTGTGTGTGTGTGTTATTGTTTTTGTCTAAATAGAGGATTATCCAGTTATAGATTATTGGGATGTTGTTTATTTATGTTTTATTTTTCATTGTTTTTGTTTTTCTTTTGTATACCAAACCAACATGTTTATAAACAATAACAACAGGCACACACACACATGCCATACAAACAATAACATAATGTGATGGTGGTAATCGGGGGGAGTAAATAATGAAATATAATGAGTGTAGGCTTGTGTGTTTGCGGTTTTCTTTGCTCTTTTTTTTGGTTTTGCCTACCGGTTCTTTTAAAGGGTTATTGATTTAAGGTCAAATGAAATATTGCTTTGAAAACACAGATTTTTTCTTTGAAGAAAAAAAAAATTTTTTTTTAAATTTTTTTTTTTATTTATTTTTTTAAATTTATAATTACCAAGATTTTACGCTTACTTAACTTTTTAATTGATTTTTATTTGAATTTGTTGTGATTGAATTAAGATTTAAAAAATATTTTTTTTAATTTTATTTGTTTTTGTTGTTGTTTGTTTGTTTTTTTCTTATTATTTTTAATAGACACTAAACTGACACTAACAACGTGATATTAAATGGCATTTATGTTGATTTTTTTAAATTAAATCAGATTTTATTAAACAAAAAATCTTTTGTAAAGATGATGGAGCAGGCAGCTTGTATTATAACGAAATCATTATAAATTGTACCAAACAAAAAATTAAATAAATTCCAAATATTAACAAACCGTTTACAACTCGTTTTTTTTGTTTGTTTGTTTTTAATTTAAAAATCAAAAAAAAATTTTTTTTGGTTTTAGTTTTAAACACGTTCCGCTTTAGTTGCGTACACACTGTGTGTGTTTTCGTTACAGGCACTAGTCAAACACTAAAACTGCTTATAATTGAAAACGTCATTAAATATTATTGTACGTTTAAAATACACAAATTTTATTGTTGTTGTTGTTGCTATTGCCGTTTATATTTGTGCTCTTGTTAATTTTGTAAAAAAAAAATATGGAAAAAAATGCACAAAAAAAAAGACTACAAAAGAGCACACAAATTTTTTTTATCCGCTTAAGCCCCTTATATGCATGTTTATATGTATGTATGTGATTATGGATAAGTTTGTGGTTTTTCATTTAATTTTTCCAATTTTAAAAGAAGAAAAAAAAAACAACAGCAACAACAAAAAAGCTTAATACTCGTACAATAATTTTTTTGTATGGTATTTCATTTCGTTTTCGTTTACACATGTTTATTTTGGTATATTTGTTCGTTTGTTGTCGTTTTTTTGTTGTTGTTTTTAATATTATTTTACAATTTTTTTTTGCAAAGGCTTTATTAGCTAATGGTGTACACCAAGCAATTCATTAAGGAATTTGTAACGGTAATTGTTTGTTTACTTGCTTTGCCTTTACAAGAAGACAGAAAAATAAAAGAGAGTGAGAGCGAGAGAGACAGAGACAGAGAACAACAGCCATTAGCAGCAGTGTTGCCGTTTTAGGTAATTTCTAAACAAAATTGTTTATGTTATTTGATCAATGTGTTGATGTACACACATAATGAAGATAAATTTGGCGATTTTTTTCACAAATATTGATTTTGGGAGCAGCATTGAAGTCTCCGTGGTCTAGTAGGTAGTGCGTTGGATTATTAGGCTTAAGACCTCGGTTCAAACCCCAGGTCAGACTTCAAAACGAAAATATGAATATTTAATCGGCGACTTCCTCTCAGCAGATTTCTGGCAAAAATTCTGGGAGTAAAATAAAAATTGCCATGAAACGTTGCTCAAAAAGCTGTAATTCCCGCCACTCATGTATAAAATTAACACACACAGCATCAGTGGTGTTAGAAGCTAGGCCGTAATCCTGATTGAAGCACTGTAGTGGCCAATTGTGCATGAATGTATGTAATGGTATTAATCCCCTGTAATTTCCATTACAAACAGACAAACGTGTAAAATTGTTTGTCTTATAACGGGTGATTTTTTAGCAATTATCTTTTTGGCAACACTGGTTTAAACAGCTCACGCACGTTTCGTGTTTTGTTTCACTGTCAAACATCTTCAGTTTGGTCTATAATTTAACCATGAATCGTCTTACAAACCGAACAACGCTTGCAAATCATTGAATTTTATTATCAAAAGGCGTGCTCTGTTAAGAAAGTTTATCGCGCGCTTCTTCCATTTTATGGTCAGTTTAAGCGACCCACTGAAGCGGCTATTCGGGCGATAGTGTGTCTAAATTTCGCACCAAATTTACATTGTTGGACATTAAACCAACAACACGCTTACGTACAGGGCGAACTGAAGAAAATATCGCAGCTGTATCGGCCAGTGTTAACCAGTTGACCATCAATTATCGATTCGTCGCCGTTCGCAGCAATTGGGCCTCTGTTACTCAACAACGTGGAAAATTTTGCGGAAGGATTTAGGTGTGCAGCTTTTCAAAATACAGCTGGTGCAAGAATTGAAGCCGAACGACCTAACGCAACGCAGAATTTTTGATGAATGGGCAAGAGCCCTTTCCAAGAGGAAAGTTGGCCGAAGATCCACTTCTTTATCGAAAAATTGTGTTCAGCGACGAAGCTCATTTTTGGCTCAATGGATACGTAAATAAGCAGAATTGTCGATTTTCTAGTAAAGATCAGCCAGAAGCATTGCAAAAGCTACCAATGCATCCAGAAAAAGTCACAGTTTGGTGCGGCTTATGGGCAAAGATGCTGCGAATCGTAACGCAACTGTGAAGGGTGAGCGCTACCGTGAGATAATATCCACCTTTTTTTGCCCAAAATTCAAGAGCTTGACTTGCATGACATGTGGTTTCAACAAGACGGTGCCACATGCCACACAGCACGCGTAACAATGGACTTATTGAGAGACGAGTTCGGTGAACATTTTATTTCACATTCGGGACCGGTCAACTGGCCGCCTAGATCATGCAATTTAACGCCTTTAGACTATTTTTTGTGGGGCTATGTTAAGGCTCATGTCTTTACAGACAAGCTCGCTTCAATTGACGCATTGGAAGACAACATTGAAGCATTTATTCGTGAGATACCGGCCGAAATGTTTGAAAGAGTATGCCAAAATTGGACAAAGCGGATGGATCATTTGAGGCGCAGTCGCGTTCAACATTTTCATGAAATAAGCTTCAAACATTAAATTATATGGACCGTAATATCGTTTCAAATAAAGATTTCATGAATTTTTCTGAATTTTATGTTTTTTTTTTGAAAATTTTTCGTATAGCTCTTAAAAAATCACCCACTACATACCCGCCAAGATCAAAATGAGCTTCATCTGAAAAGATGATTTTTTTCTGCCAAAATCGGCATCTTCTGGTGTAGGCTACTGCATGGCTAGCCGAGGCAGCCATTTGAATGAAATTATTTTCCATTATTAACCGAAAGGATTGTACTTTCAAATAAAAAAAGAAATTTGAGAAAATATTCAGTAGTTTTTTTTTTAAAGTATTTTCAAAAAAAGAAGTTTTTTGGCGGACCCTTTATAATAATATAATTTTGATACATGAGTGGTGGGACCTACAGTTTCAAGTCGACATCGAACGACAGAGTTTTGAGAAGCTTTTCATGGCAATTTTATTTACTCTCGAGAGTTTTTGCTAGAAATCTGCTGAGAGGAAGTCGCCGAAGAATAATTTTGTCATTTCGTTTAGTTGGAGATGCCTGACCTGGGGTTTAAATTGAGGTCTCACGTCTACTAGACCACGGTGACTAGGTGACGGAATAGTTCCTATAATAACGTGATAACAACCGGGCCTTATAGTGTATCCAAGTAAGCGTTACTTTTAAAGTCAGTTGCACAATTTAACCCCAATTTATGTGAACTTTTTAAATTATTTTCTTGCATTTCGTAGTGTACATTTCAATTAAACAAAACGATTGTTTGTATCAATTAAGTTTGCGATTCATTTCATTTCATTTCAATTCAATTCATTTCAATTTAATTGCTGTTAATGTAACAACGTATACCTTCCCCTAACTCCCTGGCTCGGTCTTTCCTCCCTCTTCCTCCAGTGTTACTTTTCTAGTGTATCTCTCTCTCTCTCTCTCTCGCTCTCTTTCTGACTTTTCTTTAAATGGTTATTACGAGCATGAGTAGACAATTGACACAATAAAACTCGCCTTGTCATATGAACGTGAATTATGACGGCATTTTTAAGTATTTAAAGTACATAAGTATGTGTGTGGCTATGTTTTATATGTTTTTTTTGTTAAAAATAAATTAAAATTTTTTCACAAGTTTCTGTTACTTTTTTGTTTTTCTCATTTTCATTTTCATTTTTCAATTCCATTTTGAAAAAGTGTTTCATGTTTTGTTAATTAACCTGAGTTAGTACGATTCTAAATTGTTTGGAATTCAATATTGAAAATCAAATCAAATTGAATTGAATTCTATTGGGTTCGTTGCAAAGATTTTATTTTCAATTTTCCAAAAGGTAAGACACTTTAAATGAAATATGATTGAATCTTCCTTTCTCTCTCTCTCTCTCTATCGCTCTCTCATTTACAATCTTGTTAACCGACCGTCGTTAATATTTCATGTCGAGCCATTAAATGTTGACTCTTAAACGCGTGCAAATGATTTAAAAATTTGTTGCACGTGTTTTGTAACTTTTTGCTGTTGCTGTTGTTGTTGTTGTTGAAGGCTTTTTAAATAATTAAACATTTCAAAAGTAAAATTAAAAATAAATTTTTTTACTTAATTCAAGCGGCAACTTTTTCAATTTTATTGCTTCAGAAGAAGGTGGGTAAGTAAGGGCAACGTAAGGTTCTTAATATTTTTCATTTCTTTTTTGGAGAAATATTCAACATACTTTACATTGTATATGTATGTACATACACGTGTACATATTAAATATAATGGGTGATTTTTTAAGAGCTATAGGAAAATTTTTCCAAAAAAAAACACATAAAATTCAGAAAAATGCATGAAATCTTTATTTGAATCGATAGTACGGTCCATAGAATTTAATGTTTGAAGATTATTTCATGCAAATGTTGACCGCAACTGCGCCTCCGCTTAGTCCAATTTTGTCATACTCTTTCCAACATTTCGGCCGGTATCTCACGAATAAATGCTTCAATGTTGTCTTCCAATGCGTCAATTGAAGCGGGTTTGTCTGTATAGACATGAGCTTTAACATAGGCCCACAAAAAATAGTCTAAAGGCGTTAAATTGCACGATCTAGCCGGCCAATTGATCGGTCCCGAATGTGAAATAAAATGTTCACCGAACTCGCCTCTCAGTAAATCCATTGTTACGCATGCTGTGTGACATGTGGCACCGTCTTGTTGAAACCACATGTCATGCAAGTCAATCTCTTGCATTTTGGGCAAAAAAAAAGTTGGATATCATCTCACGGTAGCGCTCACCCTTCACAGTTACGTTACGATTCGCAGCATCTTTGCCCATAAGCCGCACCAAACTGTGACTTTTTCTGGATGCATTGGCGGCTTTTGCAATGCTTCTGGCTGATCTTCACTCCAAAATCGACAATTCTGCGTATCCAATTTACGTATCCATTGAGCCAAAAATGAGCTTCGTCGCTGAACACAATTTTTCGATAATGAAGTGGATCTTCGGCCAACTTTCCAAAAGCCCACTCACCAAAAATTCTGCTTTGCGGTAGGTCGTTTGGCTTCAATTCTTGCACCAGCTGAAGGTTTGAAAGGCTTCACACCTAAATCCTTCCGCAAAATTTTCCACGCTGTTGAGTAACAGAGGCCCAATTGTGCGAACGGCAACAAATCGATAATTGATGGTCAACTGGTTAACACTGGCCGATACAGCAACAATGTAAATTTGGTGCGAAATTTAGACACACTATAGCCCGAATAGCCGCTTCAGTGGGTCGATTAAACTGACCATAAAATGGACGAAGCGCACGATGAACTTTCTTAACAGAGCACACATTTTGATAATAAAATTCAATGATTTGCAAGCGTTGTTCGTTTGTAAGACGATTCATGGTTAAATTGTAGACCAAACTGAAGATGTTTGTCAGTGAAACAAAACACGAAACGTGCGTGAGCTATTTAAACCAGTGTTGCCAAAAAGATAATTGCTAAAAAATCACCCGTTACATACATGCGGGAGTTTAAACTTCATTAACCAAATCCAGTTTATAGTGAGTATCGGCTGCCTAGTTTTTTGATATGGGCAACAATCACAGAAGGAACCCAGGAACTTTATGAGGCTAGCCTTCGAGTGTCTCCCTATCTACATACATACATACATAATTGGTCTTTACAACCCTTCAGTCAGGATTATGTCCTAGTTTCTCACACTACTTATGTTGTGTGTTTTAATTTTATAGATGAGTGGCGGGACCTACAGTTTAAAGTCGACTCCGAGCGACAGATTTTTGAGAAACTTTTCATGGCAATTTTTTTAACTTTCAGAGTTTTTGCCAGAAATCTGTTGAGAGGAAGTCGCCGAAAAAATACTTTTTGAATTTTGTTTTGATATCTGGCCTGGGGCTCGAACCCTGGCTTTACGTCTAATAAGCCAACACACTACCTACTAGACTTGGTCTCCCTATGTTCTCCAGACAATTCTGCATTCGATCCAACAGTGAGTTATATGAGTTCCACAAAGACATGGAGCTTATGCAGCGTATTAACATCCAGTGGCTGCACAGGCTCGGCCATGTCGTTCGAATGGAGGAGGATGCTCCGGCGAGACGGGTATTTGATGCGGAGATCTGCGAAAGTCGGCGAAGAGCACGATCTTATTCGCGTTGGAAGGACCAGATCGAGGAAGCACTGTCATCGATTGCTGTGACCATTTGGCGAGGGCGCCCAAGAAGCATAGGCGCCTGGAAGGCTGTGCTAAGGCAGCCCGAAATCCGTTAATCGGGTTGTTAATGGCCAGTTAAGTAAGTAAGTAAGTAATCTGTTTGTATGGGAAACACAAAAAAAATTGACGAACGTCTAAAAGCATTCGGAAGACGCCGTAGTCTAGTAGGTAGTGTGTGGACTTATTAGAAGTAAAGCCAGGGTTCGAGCTTCAGGCCAGACATCAAAGACAAAATACAAAAAGTATTTTCTTTTCTATTTCTCTCAGCAGATTTCTGGCAAAAACTCTGAGAGTAAATAAAATTGCCATGAAAAAGTTTCTCAAAAAACTTTCGTTCGGAGTCGACTTTAAACTGTAGGTCCTACCACTCATGTATAAAAATTAACACACACAACATAAGTGGTGTGAGAAACTAGGACGTTGTACAATGGGTCAATTCGACCTCCGGGTACTGTACTTGTCTTAATTGACAAGTACACGTCCTCTAACCTAACCTAACCTAAAAGCATTCCTCTTACAAAAACAGACCCTTAATTTAAACAAAACCTGAGGTATGTGCGAGAGCAAGTAAATGATAAGAATAGTCCTGTAAATTTAAGAAAAATAAAATAAGTCTCCTACACACACCTCTATCTATACATAGGCATTGCTCGCATAAAGATTTGAGTGTAATTGAGAGTATGAATGCCGGAGTATGCTTCTGACAAAATTCTTGCATTGATACACACATAAGTGCCTACACTTTTCTTAATTCAAAATTAATGCCTGTGCAAGAGTAAAGAAATGATAAGACAAAAAGAGTAATAAATTGAGAAAGAAAATTAAATTTTACACACACACTTATAGACTAACAGGCATACATACACGGTACACGGAAGATAGGTAATACATATACAAATCCTTGCATGCATGTATACGTAAATTAAATTGTAAAGGGTCCGCCAAAAAACTTTTTTTTTGAAAATGCTTTAAAAAAATATTACTGAATATTTTCTCCAATTTCTTTTTTTATTTGAAAGTACAATCCTTCCGGTTAATAATGGAAAATAATTTCATTCAAATGGCTGCCTCGGCTGGCCATGCAGTAGTCTACACGATCGGTCCAATTTTTAAGCACATTATCGATTGTGTGCAGCTGTATTTCACCAATGGCTTCACGAATGTTGTCCTTTAAAGCGTCTATTGTCTCTGGCTTGACGGCGTAACACTTATCTTTGACGGCACCCCACAAATAATAGTCCAACGGTGTCAAACCGCAGCTCCGAGGTGGCCAAACGACATCAGCTCTGCGGCAGAACATCGAGTGTAGCTTCAGCTGTGTGGCACGTAGCGCCGTCCTGTTGAAACCAAATGTTGCCAATATCCTCCTTTTCAATTATTGTGAACAAAAATTCGTTCAACATGGCCCCATAACGATCGCCATTGACTGTAACGGCCACTCCTTGTTCATTTGCGAAGAAAATTGGCCCAATTATGCCTCTGGACCAAAATCGGCACCAAACAGTGACTCGTTTTGGGTGCGTCGGCTTTTCAATGTATGCGTGCGGGTTTTCTGTGTCCCAAATGCGACAATTTTGCTTGTTTACCTACCCGCCAAGATCAAGATGAGCTTCATCTGAAAAGATGATGTTTTTTTTTGCCAAAATCGGCATCTTCTGGTGTAGGCTACTGCATGGCCAGCCGAGGCAGCCATTTGAATGAAATTATTTTCCATTATTAACCGGAAGGATTGTACTTTCAAATAAAAAAAAGAAATTTGAGAAAATATTCAGTAGTTTTTTTTAAAAGCATTTTCAAAAAAAAGTTATTTGGCGGACCCTTTATTAAACACAGTGGAGAGGAAAGTAATAGTTGATTTGCCGAAAATTAATTGATGTAAACAGTGTATCCCCACTGTATATAATTCAGTTTCTCCTTCCATATTTCTAATTTTGAATAGAATGTAAGTTCTCTGCTATTATTTTTCGCACGTCTGTATAACAAATTTATTTTATTTACAAAATTTCAAAAATTTTTTTTAAAGAATATCATGAAAATTTTAAATAAAATTCCTTTTTATTTTCCAATATTTGTTGAAATACAAAATAATTCTGTTTGGTTTTGTTGGCATGTGTAATTCCTTCTTTTAAATTCTTTTGTCAAGAAAATTCTTCAATTCATTAGCATTCTATTTGTAGTCCTGCTGTTGTTGTTGTTGTTGTTTTTTGTACAAATATTTTCTTTTCAACATATTTTACATTTTCTCTACGCAATAATTTCAATGCTATTGATCAATACCTTTGATTATAAATTCATTTATTTTTATAACACACATACAGTACATTATTGGGTTGATGGTTTTCTATTAAAAAATCCTTGTAAGGATAACGATATAATGGCTTATTTAAAAAGTATGATAGGAAGCGTATTAATACCAAGTTGTTTGAAAACAACTTCGTTAACTTTCACTATTATTTACATCATTTGACTTACATATCAATTGTTTACACGATGTAAAATACTTAAACGACTTACTTTAGTTTTAAATCTTGAAGAAAATTAATATATTTTACTGAAATCGTTACAAAATTTAATAACAATTAGGGAAAATAATGTTAATTTACATTCTTTACACGATGTAAAATATGTAAATAATTTATTTTAAGCCAAATGTCAAAGAAAACTTTTCTTTGAACTGTAATAAATTGTTAAATTATTTAAATGAACGAATTTTTTAATTTAAAATTAACAAGAATCAGGAAAAATAATGTGATTTTACATTTTTTACACGATGTAAATTATGTAAATAATTTATTTTAAGCAAAATGTCAAAGAAAACATTTCTTTGAACTGTAATAAATTGTTAAATTATTTAAATAAATGGCTCTTTTAATATAAAATTAACAGGAATCAGGGAAACTAATGTTATTCTACATTCTTTACACGATGTAAAATATGTAAATAATTTATTTTAAACACAATTTCAAAGAAAAACTTTGTTTGAGCTTTAATAGATTCTTAAATTGTTTAAATTAACGAATCTTTTAATATAAAATTAACAGGAATCTGTGTAAATAACAATTTACATTTTTTTACACGATGTAAAATATGTAAATAATTTATTTCAAACACAATTTCAAAGAAAACCTTTGTTTGAACCTTAATAGATTGTTAATTTATTTAAATAAACGAACCTTTTAATATAAAATTAACAAGAATCAGGGAAAATAATGTTATTTTACATTCTTTACATGATGTAAAAAATGTCAATAATTTATTTTCAGCAAAATTTCAAAGAAAGCCTTTGTTTGAACTTTAATAAATTGTTAAATTATTTAAATGAATGAATCTTTTAATATAAAATTAACAGAAATCTATGTAAATAATGTTATTTTACATTGTTTACACCATGTAAAATATGTAAATAATTTATTTTAAACACAATTTCAAAGAAAACCTTTGTTTAAACCTTAATAGATTCTTAAATTGTTTAAATGAATGAGTCTTTTAATATAAAATTAACAGGAATCAGGGAAAATAATGTTTTTTTTTACATTTTTTACACGATGTAAAATATGTAAACAATTTATTTTAAACACAATTTCAAGGAAAACCTTTGTTTGAATTGTAATAAATTGTTAAATTATTTAAATGAATGAATCTTTTAATATAAAATTTCGTTACATTACATTGTTTACATGGTGTAAAATATGTAACAAGCATAAAAAGACTTCAAATCTTGAACGAAATTAATGCATGTTACTGAAATCGTTACAAAAATTATTAGGATTCTGTGAAAACAATGTTATTTTACATTCTTTACATGATGTAAAATATGTAAATAATTTATTTTAAACTAAATTTCAAATAAACAATTTAAATTTAATAAAATGTTGAATGATTTTAATGAATTAAAATTTTTTAAATAAAATTTCGTTACATTACATTGTTTACATGGTGTAAAATATGTAGCAAACTTATTTTACCTAAAATCTTGAAGGAAATTCATTTATATTAATGAAGTCTTTACAAAAGTTAACAGGAATATTTGTTATTTTACATTTCTGACACAGTCACACAACTTTCATTTCTGGTTGGCATTTCTCAGCTTAATAGTTTCCTGATAGTTTCCAGAAGTTGTCGATTTTAAGAAAATCACCCTTGGCTAGGTAATGTTCTGTTAAATTCATGGTTCCCAAAGAATTCATCTTAGGCAGCAAATTGTCGAAAAAAGTTAACGTATTGGTAAAAATTTCATTCTGTACGTTGTTTACACCATGTAAAATGGATTTTCTGTTGCTTGAAAAAATTTTAAAATTTAAAATTAACTTTTTCTTAAAGCTTCTTGAATTATTTACACAGTGTAAACTGTGTAAAGAATTTTATTATGTACAAATGTCATGTAAAATAACTAAAAACCTAAAACTATTCCTAGTATTGTCATCTTTTTTACTCTAAAATATTCATAAATTCAGGAAAATTATGTTATATCAAGGTTTTTATATATTATTTACCTTGTGTAAAATATGTAGAAAATTTGAGTAGTTAAAAATATCATGTAAAATTTCTCAAAACTATTTCGTATTATTGTCATCTTTTTTAGTGTATTTATTAAAACTGGAAAATTTTCATACTTCAAGGTTTTTATACATTGTTTACCTTATGTAAAATATGTAGAAAATGTAAATTACATGTCATTTAAAAAAATATTTATAAAAATTTTAAATAATTATTTCGAATTTGACATATTTTACATTTTTTACATCGTGTAAAACAGTTATTTCGATTATGAAATATTTTACATTTTTTACATCGTGTAAAATTTATTTTTTCTTTTAGAAATTAATGAAATTCTTTACCTTTTCTTTTGTTATACAGAAAATTATGAATAATTATTTCGAATATGATAAATTTTACATTTTTTACATCGTGTAAAACAAATATTTCGATTATGCAATATTTTACATTTTTTACATCGTATAAAATTTATTTTTTCTTTTAGAAATTAATGAAATTCTTTACCGTTTCCAATAGAGCAGTGGTAGAGTGTTAATATTTAAAAATTCCCTTCAAGTTTAACTTGTCTATTCCCCATCCCTTTACACTTTTACCACCCCGCGATGCGTTTAAGCCGCTCTGTTTGATATGCAAATTGTTTGGAATCAAAAGTCAAGTCTAGTAGAACGCGTCAATAACCAATTACGGACGGGTTTGGTTTTCTCAAGATACAAAATACACAAACAAAATCATTAGAAATGAAGGGAATTTATAATGAAATTTAAAAAAAAAAACAAGAAAAATAATAACAGACAAGACAGTGACGCAAAGATTATAAAAAAATAAAGAAAAATTGAATAAATTGTCAATGCCTTGATTGTGATGGATACAGACAGCTGGCTACACAGCGTCATGTTAATCATAATAATCTTAGAAAACATCATTACAAACAATTTTCAAATACTTGACTTAGACAGAAACGTCTATGTAAGCAGCTATTTAATAGAACTCCTGGATATCAAAAGGAAATTTTTCTTTGAAGGCTGTATTATGTTGTAGACGCTTAAGGTAAATGGACTACAAATTGTTAAAGAATTTCCAAAGTTGATGTTTAATTTTCTAAGAAATTTGATTGAAAATTGAGAAACATATTAAAAATTACAGTGTTTTTCTACATAAATTTTTATATAAAAACTCTCCGCCAATTGTAGTTTCAAAACAAGAAAAAAAGCAAACTTGATTTAATTGCCATTCATTCTGTTAAATTCTCCGCAAATTGTAGTTTCAAAACCAAAACAAAAAAATATTTTCGTATTTAAGAAAACTTTGTAAAAATTTATATAAGCAAAGTTGATTTAATTGCCATTCATTCTGTTAAATTCTCCGCAAATTGTAGTTTCAAAAACTAAAAAAAAATATTTTATTTTAGAATTTTGGTCACACACCCCCCATCCGGCAATGGGCAGGACCCCCTACTGTCTTTACGAGGAAGGGAAGATAATTGATGAAGCAGAGCACACTGCTTTCGAGTATGCACGCTGGCAGAGCTATCGCTCTGCACTGACGTCGATAGTTGGGACGATCACGGTCGGTAACATTGTTGCAGTTATGTAGAGTAGAGAAAATTGGACCTTAGTGGCGAATTACGTGGAGAGCATTTTAAAACTGAATAAGATGGATCTTGAGGCTGCGGAATATGTGGACACGCCGGCATAGATGAAACTGGCACACGTGTCAAGCGAAATTCGAAGCAGGGACCTGGACGAAAGGAATAGTGGAGACACTTGGATGTCTCTTCAACTTTCGACACGCAATCCGGACGCGGAGATGAACACGCAGGGGCCAAAGGTACTTCACTCCGAAGTAATACCACCGTAGTTGCAGAGTGGGCACAACGAGTACACAAGACGAGGGGGGAGGATGTGACGACTTCCTCTATGGTGCGGTTAGGTACATTTACCCCTCCTCGGCGTAAAAAAAAAATCCGGCAAGACTGTAAACTGTAAAATACCTTTCAACTGTCATTTATTTAGTGAAAGGTGGTTTGCCAATTACAGATATGTTTCGTTTAATAGCAGAAGGATGCATAAAAATACTTAAAGTCTGTACAAAACATGGAAATTTTTCGTGAAATATGATTGCCATAATCGTCCCACTGTGCAAAGAATTGCCTAGATTACAAAAAAATTTCAAATCCTTACAGATGTGGTCTAGCTATGTGTGCATATGCTCTATTTGATATGCTTTTGTTCAAAGAAAGTCTGACGGATGCTACGAATGCATCGATTCCATGGTGTTCTCTACAATTGTTCTTTTTCACCGTGTCTTTTCGGTTTGGATTTGCACCTCGATCCTTGTTACGTTTTTACCTTTTACAAACGTTTAAACTATGAGCTCGTATATTGCAAATAAAATAAAAATAAATCTGTATTTAGTTTTAATTACAATTCTTTATTATTCGCAAAATTCTGTGTGCCACTATTCACAACTTGATGTAAACAACAACAATTGCTTTGTTTGCTAAAGGGAATTGAAAATGCTTTAAAAAAAACTACTGAAAATTTTCTCAAATTTATTTTTTTATTTGAAAGTACAATCCTTCCGATTAATAATGGAAAATAATTTCATTCAAATGGCTGCCTCGGCTGGCCATGCAGTAGCCTACACCAGAAGATGCCGATTTTGGCAAAAAAAATCATCTTTTCAGATGAAGCCCATTTTGATCTAGGCGGGTATGTAAACAAGCAAAATTGTCGCATTTGGGGCACAGAAAACCCGCACGCATGCATTGAAAAGCCGACGCACCCAAAACAAGTCACTGTTTGGTGCGGATTTTGATCCAGAGGCATATTTGGGACATTTTTCTTCGAAAATGAGCAAGGAGTGGCCGTTACAGTCAATGGCGATCGTTATCGAGCCATGTTGAACGAATTTTTGTTCACAAAAATTGAAGAGGCGGATATTGGCAACATTTGGTTTCAATAGGACGGCGCTACGTTCCACACAGCCGAAGCTACACTCGATGTTTTGCGCCCTGTTTTTGAAGATCGCATTATCAGCCGCAGAGCTGATGTCCTTTGGCCACCTCGGAGCTGCGATTTGACACCGTTGGACTATTATTTGTGGGGTGCCGTCAAAGATAAGTGTTGCGCCGACAAGCCAGAGACAATTGACGCTGTAAAGGACAATATTCGTGAAGCCATTGGTGAAATACAGCTGCATACAATCGATAATGTGCTTAAAAATTGGACTGATCGTGTAGGCTACTGCATGGCCAGCTGAGGCAGCCATTTGAATGAAATTATTTTCCATTATTAACCGGAAGGC
This sequence comes from Sarcophaga subvicina, assembly GCA_936449025.2. Taxonomy (NCBI): domain Eukaryota; kingdom Metazoa; phylum Arthropoda; class Insecta; order Diptera; family Sarcophagidae; genus Sarcophaga; species Sarcophaga subvicina. The sequence continues at coordinate 106,393,171 of OW388084.2, forward strand.
TTGTACTTTCAAATAAAAAAAGAAATTTGAGAAACTATTCCGTAGTTTTTTTTTTAAAGCATTTAAAAAAAGTTATTTGGCGGACCCTTTATTACTCTGTTTACACCTTTTGCATAAACAATAACAATTACTAAGCAATTGTTCGACAGATCTTTGTAACGGAGATCTTTAAACCACGATTATTTCCTTCAAACACACCGCGTCTTCACACAAGACTGACTGGACTTTTACTATCTCAGTTGCCTGCATTGCCTTGCCTTTTATATGGCAAAGTAAACAGTCTGATGAATGTTCTTGAAGGCGAATGTTCGTGGCTACGCCTTCTCGAATTCTCTATAAAAGTAAACATCGTTGTTTATATTCATTATTGTTGTTTGTATATTTTGTTTACATTTATTCTTGCAGTGTTTGTTGTTGTATTTTTGTTTACTTGCTTACCATTTTTATGCTGGTGTTTGTTGGTATATTTTTGTTTACAATTTTAATGTGTGGCACGTAGCGCCGTCCTGTTGAAACCAAATGTTGGCAATATCCTCCTCTTCAATTTTTGTGAACAAAAATTCGTTCAACATGGCCCGATAACGATCGCCATTGACTGTAACGGCCACTCTTTGCTCATTTTCGTAGAAAAATGGCCCAATTATGCCTCTGGACCAAAATCCGCACCAAACAGTGACTCGTTTTGAGTGCATTGGCTTTTCAATGTATGCGTGCGAGTTTTCTGTGCCCCAAGTGCGACAATTTTGCTTGTTTACACACCCGCCAAGATCAAAATCCGCTTCATCTGAAAATATGATTTTTTTCTGCCAAAATCGGCATCTTCTGGTGTAGGCAGGCTACTGCATGGCCACCCGAGGCAACCATTTGAATGAAATTATTTTCCATTATTAACCGGAAGGATTTTACTTTCAAATAAAAAATGAAATTTTAAGAAAATATTCAGGAGTTTTTTTAAAGCATTTTCAAAAAAAGTTTTTTGGCGGACCCTTTATATAGATTTTTCCATTTTCGTAACAATATTTTCTCTTTCATTTTCTTCTGCACAAGAATTTTCTTTTTTTTTTAATAAGAAATCAAAACAAATTTTCCACAATTTCTAGTATTTTTCCTCTTCGTTGCTGTGCTCTCAGGCTAAATGTTTCAGGATATATTTTGCTTTTACTTTTCCTCTTTTCCTTTTTCATTTTTGAATGGTTTTACGGAGAAGTAGGAAAATCTCTATTCACAAGTAAAAACTGCCTAAAAGGCAGAATAAATGTTTTTCAAACTTTTTTTTTCACTTTTTTTACTGTTTTTGTTTTTGTTCTGCTGGTGGGGTAAAAAATTTTCTTTTTTTTGCTTAACAATTTCGTTTTGAATGGAATTATTTTTGATATTTTCTGAAGTAAAATATTCACACAATATTTCGAAATCATTGAAACGTATGATTCATATTTATTTTTAAGAATACATATTAAATTAGAAATAAATTCAGATTTCCAAAAACCTGTAGGTTCAGACGCTCATGTACAAAATTAATACACTCAACATGGGTGTTGTGAGAAGCTAGGTTTTGCTCCTGACTAAAGGATTGTAATGGCAAATTATGTATGGCCGTAGTTTAGTAGGTGGTGTGTTGGCTTATTAGACGTAAAGCTAAGGTTCAAACCCCAGGCCAGACATTAAAATCAAATACAAAAAGTATTTCTTCGGAGACTTCCTCTCAGCAGATTTCTGGCAAAAACTCTGAGAGTAAATAAAATTGCCATGAAAAAGTTTCTCAAAAATCTGTCGTTCGGAGTCGACTTTAAACTGTAGGTCCCCGCCATTCATGTATACAATTAACAAACACAACCTAAGTGATGTGAGAAACTAGGTTGTAATCCTGACTGAAGGGTTGGATGTATCGTTCGAAGTCGATTTTGAATTGTATATCTGCCGCTAATGGATAACATTGGTGCTGAGAGAAGTTAGGTTGCACTCCTGACTAAAGGATTGCAATAGCAATTAAAATTTCTCATGAACTCCTCTACAATCCAGGGAGAGTCATCCTCCAGTTGGCTCTACTCTCGCTCTTAGTCTCTCTACGTGGTTTGTGCACGATTCCTGTGCTTGAAAACACTGACTGGGAAACATGTTAACTTGAAAATGGTTTATGTCTGCAATAGAAATCAATCAATACTTCTGGACAGTTTTAGGTTGGTACTGCGTTGGATCTGGAGCCTTTTCTGACAGTCAGGCTGCCATAAGATCTCTGTCGAATATTGGGAACAATGTGCCAGGATCGTTAGGGAATGTCGCCGCTGTCTCGTCTTGCTTTCTAGGCGCTTCAGTGTCACATTTATCTGGACCGCCGGGCACAGTAATATTCCGGGAAATTGCAGAGATGACGAGCTCGCCAAGGCTGGTGTACTACTTCCGAAATCCTCTTCAATCAACTTGGGGATGTCACTTGCCTCGGTCACAGGTAAGAACTGCCTTCCGTTCAGCCACAACAATACCAACGACGCATAATTCCCTTACTAACCAGTGGAGAAAACACCAACGACAACAACAACATGCATATTATTAATTATGAGCTTGAGCACGTGTTTAAAGTAGCGACAGTCAATGACTAGAAACATGTTGTGCCGATAATGATCATTAGTTATATCGCGTCGCCATAAGCGACAGCAGGGTCGTGCTACACCATAGGGCGGAAATTCTTTCGAGACACCAATCTATCCTGGGTCAATGAGGAGTCCTGCTTCACTGCTAAGCTCACTTGGCCCTCGATGGATAGAAGGCGCTTCAACCATTTACTTGGACTTGGTCGTAACATCATCTCGATCATAGTGGCCTAGCTTACAGGTCATTGTGTTATGGGAAGACACGAGGAAAGTATGCTGCTGCCGTACGTGCAGAACCGCTGAGGAAGAGGAGACTATTAGCCACTTTCTTTGTCAGTGCCCATCACTTGCGAGGTGGCTCTCCAATCCTTGTCAACTTAACGGAGCTATCATCCATTGATTGATGTCAAGAATATAGCTTCGTTTATCAAACTTTCGTGCAGGTTTTCCAGCGTGGGGTAGTCGTGCTTTAAATGTGCAGCTTTTGCGGTGACCAACTTCTTCTTCTTCTCTGATTTGAAGGAACTTGGTCAGTACAGAGATTGCGTTAACCTGTGGCATCACAACGGGCAACTATGCGTGCTCAAGTGAGCTTTTGGTATCAAAGGTACCACTCTAACCTACCTACCTGCCTACTGCGTTGCTTTATGAGGCATTGTGGTATGTGGAGTAGTGAGAGGCACGATATTGTTAGAGCGCTCGGTTATACTGTACTTGGGAGTGGACTCTTCATGGTGGAATGCACTTACTACCCTTTAGTCAGGATTACGACCTAGTTTCTGGCACCACTTATGTTGTGTGTGTTAATTTTATACACGAGTGGCAGGAGCTATGGCAATTTTATTTACTCTCGAGAGTTTTTGCCGAGAGAGCAAGTCGCTGAAGAAATATTTTTTCATATTTTCCTTTTGATGTCTAACCTGGGGTTTGAACCGAGGCCCTATGTCTAATAACATAGCCCTGCATGGGTTTTGCAAATAAGATGGCTCCAGGTATTTACGAAGGCATTTTGTGCGCTGAACACGGATCTGGTTTCAAAAACTTTCTATTACGTCAGGTTTTCGAGAAAAAGGGGATTGAAACCGCTAAAAATAGCGTTTTTGGCCATTTTTGAAACATTGTAGAGCTAAACACTGACGTGCTAGAACCGTCGCTACTGTCAGAAATTGACAATTGATCTTTGCTCTTTAAAATGAGCCCAAAGCCAAATTGTTTGCATGCACCCTTAAAGTAGGGGGTGGGTTTATGTCAAGGGTTGCAAGAGAAAAAGAAACACATTACGGAGGTCCTTAAAAATTAATCAGATTTACTTGAAACTTGTTACTCAGGTGTTTTTGGGGTCGCTGATTACAGATCTTCATTCAGATTTAAAAAATTCAAAATGGCGGTCAAGTAAATCTGATTAATTTTTATAAACCTCGACCTTTTACTCGAAAACCTGACGTGATGGAAAGTTTTTGAAACCAGATTCGTGTTCAGCGCACAAAATGCCTTCGGAAATACCTGGAGCCATCTTATTTGCACAAATAATTCCAAATTTGCAGGGCAGTGTAAGCCGACATACTGCCTACTAAATTACGGCGGCAGCCTAAATTGCAACAAAAAAAAAAAAATTCTGCATGGACTCATGCAGCCTTAAGGGTGATAGGAAGTGTGTCTCGTTCCTCTTTTCAATATTAAATTTTGATTTATTTTAAAAACAATTTAACTCTCCACATTGCCTAGTAATTGTTTCCCCCCACCCACCAAATTAAGCCCTTGGTTGTGGCCTTGTGTCTTCTACCCAGTTAACGTCAATGCCATCATTATTTTGCCACAAACAAAAACGAAAAAAAATCTTGAAAGAAAAAATACTCGAAACTAACAAAACCACTTGAAATCATTTAGCAATTGTTCTTTTATTTCATTTTTTTGTTTCGCTCTTTGCCAGTGTGCTCATACTCATTTCACTTGCCATAGAGTTCGTAAACTTTAACAAATTATGTGAACCCCAAACAAAGGCAAAAAAAAATTTCATAGTCAAACGACAGGCATTTGGCCTACATTATCCTGTGAATAGAAAGAAAACCATTTGAAATACACATAAAAATAAAAAACTTAGAGTGAGTGAAAGAGAGAGCGAAAGAGAGAGAGGGAAGGGATGGGAAAAAAGTATTTTTAAATAACTTGTTTTCTTAACCGCAGTTTTATCTCTCTATCGATTTGTTGTTATTGTTGTTGGCAACTTTTCTTCTTGAAATTCTTTTTTTTTTGGCTTAAGGACAACGAATATCCCTTTTTCTAGTTTGCTGTACGATGTCCTTAGGTTTTTATCTTCTCCGTTTTGTGTTCTTGATTTGATTCAAATTATTATGCAAAGAACGTATCCTTTTTGCTGCTGCAACCGCCATTGCTAGTGCCACTGCTGGTGCCACTGTTGTTGCCAAGTATGTAGTCATGATGTACGAAGGCTGTGCTTACTTGCTTATGTCTGCTTAAGCTAATGAGGGTTTCTTTCTCAGTTTGGACAAAAAAAAACTGAGAAAAACTTATCAAAGTAAAGCGTTTAAGTAGTTAAAGTGACTTTTCTTGATAAAGAAAATGTCACAGAAAATTTACAAAATATCACCAAGTGATCTCGATTGAAAGGAATTGAAAGAAACGCCTTATTTGAAAGGGGCGTGGCAAAAGAAAAAAGTTGTTAAAATCATTAAAAAAATATTTTAAATCGAATTCAAGCTTTATTTAGCTTTTAAGTGTAATTATTTACTTAACGCCCACTTTATAAGAGGCATGGCTTAAAATTATTTTTAAAATATTTGCTTTCCTAAGCTTACTTCATATGTTTTTGGGTTTGCAACGAATTTATGCTGAATACACGCTTTATTTAGGTTTGAAGTTAGCGGTTTACATAACGCCTGTAGGGCACTCGGTCTTGAACTCCACTTCATGTTGAATGATGACTGCAGCGTTTTTCAGGCGGAGATTTTCGCAATCTTAAAGGCTATTGGGGCCATAGCTGGTGGCCCAGCTTTGGATTCCGAATCTTACATGATCTTCGTTGACAGTCAGGCTGCCCTTAGGGCCACTGCGTCGGTCTGGTGCAAATCACGGCTTGTTCGCGAGCGCAAGGAGTCGTTGAGGACTTTTGGACCGGACCGTATCCGTCTATGCTGGGTTCCGGGACATAGCGGAATACTGGGCAATGAGACGGCGAATGCCCTCGCGAGGCTAGGTTCGCTTTCAGGGGGCGATTTGATGGTTGATCCTGACGACTCCCCAGTCTGCCACCTCTATGGCCTCATCAATGGATGGGTCATGGAGAAAGAGCAGAGGCGTTGGGGGAACGGATCGGGTTGTTTTGTTTCTAGGTGTCTATGGCCTGCTGTAGACAGTAAGAGAACAGGTTGGTTGCTGGGCTTAGATAAGGCCAGCTTAAGATGTTTGTCGGTTTTATAACGGGGCACTGCGAGATTAGGTCACTGACGGGGTTCTGGAACAGATCCCAGCCGGACTATTGCAGGGCGTGTTGCGATGAGGAGGAGTTGGAGATTATCGAACACCTCCTCTGTAACTGCCCAGCCCTTGGCAGATTGAAATTGAGGACCCTTGACAGGGCCTTCTTTGGGAGCTTGAATTTGGTGTCGAGAGCCGTCAGCAAGGCTCTCTACAGATTCATTAGTGGCTTAGGCTGGTTGAGAGGTGCTAGGACTTCATCAATGTAGTCGCGCTCTCCCATCCTTTTGTTGTGTCTGGTCTGTGTGATTCCTCCGCTTCCCACTCCCCCCTTTGCCATATTCCCTCCTTTCATCCTAACCCCTATACCAACCTTCCCTCCTTTAGGACGTTGTACAATGGGTCAATCCGACCTCCGGGTACTGTACTTGTCTTGACTGACAGGTACACTTCCTCTAACCTAATCTAACCTAACCTACTTAACGCCCACTTTGCAAGAGGTGGGGCTCATAAGTATTTCATAATACGTGCTGCCTTAAGCTTATTTTAATATGGTCTTGGGTTTGCAACAAATTTATGCAGAAGAAATAACAAAAAAAATCGAGCTGTTGATGACAGAGCCCATACAGCAAGCCAGCTAATACGAGAGAAATGGGAGTCTCAATAACAGATAAATTCGAGAAGACGCTAACTCACCGCAACCATTAATGAAACTCTGCCTACCAAACTCGTGCGTCAATAAATAATATCCTCAACAGACTGCGTATCTCTCTCATATACTTGTCCTTGTCCTATCAAAAAACCTATCCTATCTAGATCCTATCTAGATTCCATTCCCAGTTGCGAGATCCATTGCATTCAAGAATAATCTAATCCGGGCCATAGAAGCCTAGAGGTTCTGTAATCTCTTCTATTCCACCATGAAGTGTCCACTCTCACTTTTACTGCCGAAAAGGCCTTGAAGTTTTCAGTGAACAAATAATAATTTGGTTTAAAGCAATATTTTTGTAATATTTCAACTTAACGCATCTTAACGCAACACAACGGATGTAAACGCAGACTAAAAAAGTATTAATTATGTGTTAAAATACATAAATCAGGTTTTTAATTATAGAAATAAATATCAAGTGCGATATTACAGTACTATTATTACAAGCCACAAGGTTATTATAGGTTAGAGAAATGTATGTTCGCTTAAAATGAAAACATAGACTACATGGTCTACGGAAACTGTATGTGCCAAGGTTTATAAGGAAGTTTTATGATCTAATACGATTCAAAGTATCATGACGTAACATAATGCCACTTAACGAAACTTGACGCACCTTGACGCATGTTAACGCATATTCAAAAAAGTGTTTATAATGTTTAAAGGCATAACCGAGCGCTCTACCAATTTCGTGCCTCTCACTACTGCACAGTTTTTGCCACAAATCTGTTGAGAGGATGTCGACGAAGAAATATTTTTCTTATTTTCTTACTGATGTTTGACCTGGGGTTTAAACCGAGGCCTCACGTCTAATAAGCCAACACACAACCTATTAGACCACGGCTACAAATAAGTTAAGTTCTGAGTTTGAAGATCGGCTGAGGAGAAAAATCTTCCCTCATTTAGCTCACTCTTTTTCACTGGTCTAATGCAACAGTCTTTACTTGATATTGTATCGATCACTAGTCTTCTGTTTGATTCTAAGGAAGTCATGCCATAGAAACCAAGGTCTGATGCGGATTGTCAAGACTTGTCAAGTAGTTCTAGAGCAAACATATCTTCTTGTGGTATTACACTGAACTGCTAACTGTACGTATGTAAGTGCTCTTTGATTTAATACAGCTGCTACTTTACACTGCCCTATCCTGGCCTATCCTATCCTATCGTACAATGTTAAAAGATTCTACAATGCAATCGATAAACGTGGAACATCCTTGAGTATAGCCAAACATCTTTAAAAAAGTGACCGGAGCGAAGACTTAAATTCCAAAAAATAAACATTTTGTTGTCTTATATGATAATTTATTGAAATTCAAATTTTATTTCGCTTCTTCATTGACCCACCAAGTGTATTAAAAATTATGAAAAACCATCGATTAACCTTAGAACTACTGCGCTACACTAAATTGATTGGGTGTTGATATAAACATGCCTCCTCCTCTTCTTTTAATAACAATTTCCATAATGCTTCACAATTTCAAGCAGCAATAGCAGCAGCAACCGAAAATAACATGAAAGAAAAACGGCTTTAAAACGAAATAAAAATGGCCAGAAGACAACAAAACAAAATACACAGGAGTAGCTAAAATCATAATACTAATACACACACATGCAGCTCTGGGCTATTAAAGAGAGCAAATTCAACGCTTACACACACATACAAACCAAAAACACTTAACAACACTGTTTAAAATGCTGCTTAAAGGTGTTTATGAATATGAGACCATAATCAGCGTAATACAAAGCAACAAAAATAATGTGCTATGGTTTATAAGTAAGGTTTTATAATCTAATATGCTTTAAACTATCATGACGCAGCATAACGCAACTTGACGCATCTTGACGCACCTTGACGCATGTTAACGCATTTTCAAAAAATCAACGCTTTCACACATGCAAACTAAAACCATTTAACAACACTGTTTAAAATGCAGCTTTAAGGTATGAGACCATATTAAAAGCAATACAAAGCAACAAAAATAAGAGAGAACCAGCTAATGTGCGTATGTTTAAATGTACTATGGTTTATAAGCAAGGTTTTATTATGTGATACGATTTAAAATACCATGATACAACATAACACAACTTGACGCATCTTGACGTACCTTGACGTACCTTGACGCGTGTTAACGCATTTTCCAAAAATCAACGTTTACACACATACAAACAAAAAACACTTAACAACACTGTTTAAAATGCTGCTTAAAGGTGTCTATGAATATGAGACCATATTGAAAGCAATACAAAGAAACAAAAATACGAGAGATCTAGCTAATGAGTATATGTTTAGGTAGATGTGTGTGTATGTGTGTAATACAAAATGCGATAGTATATTTTTGAAAAAGAAACAACAAAAAATGTTTCTTTTTTGCTGTTTCTCTCTCTGTTTAGAGTGTGGTTTTTTATTATTTGATTAGAGAAATTATGTTTCATTAAGCGTGAAATTAAAATGAAAACAAATGAAGCATAAACACAGTCATTATAAAAAAACCAAACAACAACAACAACAATAATGACAGTTAAAGAAAAGCATTGGAAAAAAGAAAAACACAAAATTTTTACCTCCGGCTAAAACTGAATTTATTGATTTTCAATACTCTGACTTCCTCTCACACTCTCATTCGCTCTCTCTCTCTCTCTCTCTCTGTCTCGCTTAGAATATTCAAAACCGTTAAAACAACTAATAAACCATTAACAAAGTCAGTTTGGAACAGTTTAGCACAGTGTTGCAAAGCGTTTATTTAGCCAAAAGTATACGTTTTCTTCTTTCTTTGTTTATAGATAAACTGGGTTAAAACTAAAGCCATAAAATACAGACGAATAACCAATAAATGTCTCCATTTTATGCTCTTTATACACTTGCAATATTGACAAGGTCATGTTTTACTTACACTGTGTTACAAAAGTCAATGTAAAGCAAAATATAAAAGCTTTCTGAGGTGAGCAAATAACAATAACAAAACAACAGTGAGTTCTAGAAGTTACCAAACTAGAAATAAATAAAGTGTAAATAAAGCGAACGCTTGACGTATGTATATACACCTTCAAGTTTATTATTTGGAGTAAACTTACCTGATTGGTCATTACAATCCTTTATTTACTGGCCTGGAAAAGAGATTGTGAAAGTGTTGCTGATTTAAGCACATATTCCGAAAGCCAACATTCTTAATAGCATAAATGGTTGTCGACTAAATTCTAATCCACTGATTGAGTAAACGAATGACTAACATCCGTACGTCGACAAATCACAAACTCTTACGAGTATGAAAACATCGCCGCTGTCTAAAAGTGTGTGCAAAAGAATCCAAAGCAACTGACTTCACGATGCTTAGAAGAACTTGGTCTTTTGCAGACTATAATTTGGAAAATTTTGATCGCTCTACCGGTATAAAAATTAAACTATCGTCGGATATGAAGGCGATCGTAGACAATGATGTGTTTTCCCTAAATGGTCTTTGGTGGCCAGTAGGCAACTGACCCTAGTTAGGCAGATAGAGGTGGCTGTACACCCAAAGAATTTGGATAGCCACACTTAGGCCAATTAGAGACCATTGTCGTACCTAGTCTCGTAACCATTCAGAGCTGCTGAAGAAGCCAACGCACAGGTTATAATGTAGTAGACACCACGATGCCCTTTTCTCTTACGACATAGTGTTGGTCTTCTTTTCTTCCTTATTTCAATGGCTTTAAAAAAAAGTATCTGCTATGCGTCCAACAAAAACCATCTTGAATGAAGAGATACATTTCTGAATCAATGAATACATGAATAAAATTGTTGAGCTTGGAAGATGAGAGCACCCCTTTGGGATCCAAGAGCGTCCTAGACACCCCGAAAAAGTTATTGACTGGTGTGGAGGGAGAGAACCACTTTGATTACGATTTCACTGTCAACGATGACCACTATAGGTCGATGGTTAACCACCCCAAGTTCCGGATGAAAGCGTCCAGTTCTTCCATGTTCGCCACCATGCCCAGAACTTAAAATGTTCTGTTACTCAAAAACAGAACGAAACCGTTTGTGTTGAAGTGCATGGCACTCGCATAAAAGTTGCTGTATCGATTCCGTTTCCATCAGATCATGACAGCTTCTGCAGTAATCTTCGTTTCAACGAAACTGCCAATAACAATAACTTTGTCCTGTTGGAATTTCTATTGTAATGCGAACGGTTGTCTTCTTAAGGATAGGTCGGAGTGACAGCTCTGCTCACTTGACGCCATAGGTGAACGCTCTACGGGAACAAACTAAACCCTTTTTAAGGTATTACAAGCCCTTAAACTCTGCTACCATAGGCCAATCATCTCCATATCTAAAATCAAAACTTGATTAAAACATTTTCGCGCACAACCTTTAGTCAGAATTACAACCTAGATTTTCCTATCACCCATGCTATGTGTGGTAATTTTATACATGATTCGTTAGAATACAAAGTGTAGGTTATCCAAAATTAACATGACACACTAGCTTGTTAGGTGAGATAAAATCTGTTGATAAGGAACTTGAAGTTGCCATCGTCTAGTAGGTAGAGTGTTGGCTTATTAGACGAGAGCCTTGTCTTTAAATTTCGGTTAAATTTGTTTAAAATTATTTTATTTTATCTGCAGCACAGTGTAATATTTCTCTGTCAGTAGCGAACGAGTTTGCGTTTCTCTTGAAAAAGAAAAATTCCTTTAAAGACTTGTGGTCAAATTTTGCACTCTACTGGCTAATTTCTATAACTGACGGCCATAAATCTAAGTGTGGCTGGCAAATTTTACTCGTTTAATTAATTTCTTTTCGTTTGTTTTTATGACAGCTAATAGTGTGCTATTGATGGTGTATTTTGCTAAAGAAGAAAATAAAACTGAAGAGGAAAAATAAAATAAAATTGTCTACAGATGGAAAGTTTTAATGTGTCAATAAAGAGGCCAGTTACACTTACTCGTTTATGGGTTAATAAAACATTTTTGAATTCTGTGATTCATTTAAAAGGGAATTGGTTTTCAAAAACTTATATTAAACGCGAGTATCAAAGCACAACTTTCAAAAGGTAAGGGACAAAAGACAACTGAAATGCAGGAATAAGTTTATATTAAATTTAACCACTACATCAACAATACTTTTACTGCTGAAAAGGCCTTGAAGTTTTTAGTAATCAAATAAGAATTTAAATTAAAGCAATATTTTTGTAATATTACAACTTAACGCATCTTAACGCAACATAACGCAACACAACGGATGTAAACGTAGACCTAAATAAGTATTAATTAGGTGTGAAAACACATAAATCAGATTTTTAATTATAGAAATAAATATTAACGGCAATATTACACTATTATTATTACAGGATACACGATTATTTTAGGTTCAAGAAATTAATGTTCGCTTAAAATGAAAACTTAGGCTACATGGTCTACGGAAACTGAATATGCTATAGTTTAAAATAAGATTTTATTATCTTATACGGTTTAAAGTATCATAACGCAACATAAAGCAACTTGACGCATGTTGACGCACCTTGACGCATGTTAACGCATTTTCCAAAAATCGTTTGAAATATACAGAATTATAAAAAAAGATTGAAATTATATGAAAGATTGTTGAATTAAGCAAGCAAATTATGACTGTGTTTGTTATTCAATCGCAGAATTAGAGAAATGATAGCGATATCTTAAAATATATTAAAACTATTCAATTTAAGCAGTTAATGAGGGTAAATATTGAAAGTACCCAGTGAAATTAAATACCTATAGAAGTAAAATTTTTGTATTACTATATCAGGCAAGTGATTTTCATAAAAATGTTTGTTCGCCTAAGATGAAAGCATATGGAAACTGTACCAGATATAAATTTTTTAATCTAGACGTATTGCAACGCACCTTGACGCATCACGACGCATGCTGACGTACATCTGAAAATAAAGCTACAATCGAAATATTTTTATGCTTAACAATCGTTTTATATTTTTATTTTTAAAAACATATTTTAAAGGCACTTGAATTACTAAATTTAAACTACAAACTAAATGAGAGAAAAGCTCTGTATAACCAAAATATTGGATTTGACTTAAAAATTAAAAAAAAAACATTTACAAGCATTTATCGTTTTAAATTTAAACTTATCCATACGTACACTAAGAGAGACACTCTGAGGGAGTCTTAGAGAGAGAACTAGAGAGTTCAAAAGAGAGATAATCGTGCTTATAAACTAATTTAACAAAATATTTCTTTAAGTGTAGTAGAGGGCCAACTTGTCTAGTCTATAATAAAAGCCTCTAATAGAAACAAGCTGGTCCCAATTCAATGCGGAATTCTTGATTCGCTTCGCCCACATCTCTAATGGCAATATCCACAATGGGTAACCTTTGTGACTTCTCGGTGGTGTAGTTGATAACCGTTTTGGCCCACGAATTAGAGCGTTTCTAAGTGAAAAAAAGAATATTTTATAAGCAGCCTGTTTTTAGTTTCCTTGCAGTTCTAAAACTTACCCTGCATTCATCGATTTCAGCCTCATATCTCAAACGTCTGGGGCTCGTAGGTGTCAGTTCGGCATCATTCCAGGAAAGTAATTTCAAGCCATGCCTTAAAAGAATTGTATTTCAATCAGATTTTTATTTTACTTCCTTAATTGTATGCAAAACTTACCTGTTAGCCTTGTTATCATCATCCTTAAAGGCAATGGTGTTACGGCAGTGGAAGATTATTTGTTGAGACGCCTTGGCTGACATTAATTGCAGGAAACCCATTTGATAGGAGTCCGTCTTATAGTGTATCTTCATGCCTGCTTTCATATCACTTAACCACACTTCTTGCTCCTCTCCTCTGTAGCCAATGACTTTAGTTTCCTTGGGCTGTGGCTTTATGCAAGTGGCCCGTTTTTCCTTGTCACAATACACCAGAATAGCATCTCTTGCATCGCCTTCATTAGGATCAATCCAATAGTCGCCGGAATTATACTCAGGATAGGCAGCAAATAGATCACGACAGGTTTTGGCTGGCGCCGATTGTTGGCCATTTGGCCGTCTTAAACGTTCAAAGGAAGCCCTGACATGTTCAAAGGCTTTAAGCACCAAAGCGTGCTTTTCTTCATCTGTTAGTCCTTTTGTCATTTGGTCAATCATGGGTTGATCGCCCAAAACGTCCACACCCTTGGTTTGTCCTTGTTGCAGTAAAGCAGTCAGAGCCGCCACATCATAGCCTAGCGTTTCACCTGGAGGGCCGGGTGGACCAGCTGGACCTGCAGGACCCATAGGACCTGGTTTGCCATCATTGCCACTATAGCCTCTAGGGCCGGGAGGGCCAGTTTGTCCTGGTTGCCCTGTATTACCATCTCTGCCTTGCGGTCCTCTCATACCCATTTCACCTGGTTTGCCTGGTGGTCCTTCTACACCTGGCAGACCCATATCACCTTTTAGACCTGGTTGTCCGGGCAAACCTTGCAAACCAATTAAACCTCTATGGCCCTTAATACCTTTTGGTCCCGGTTCGCCTGTTTCACCTTTGTGACCTTCTGGACCAGGTGGTCCAGCCTTGCCTCTTAAGCCCATGGGGCCTTCTACACCTGGCAAACCGGTTTCTCCTTTGGGGCCTCTTTCTCCTACCGGACCCAAAGGACCCATTGGCCCTGGTGGTCCTGGTAAACCGGGATTACCAGCTGGTCCTTGGTTTCCTTGTTGGCCCGGGGGTCCTTTATCGCCTGGTCTGCCTGCAACGCCAGGGGGTCCTTGCTTGCCTGTAGGTCCTTCCGGCCCCTGCTCACCTATAGGTCCGGGATTGCCATGAGGGCCTGCTATGCCTTGGGGTCCAGGGTTACCTTCTTTACCGGGTTTGCCTGGCTGGCCGGGTTCTCCTTGAGCACCTCTTAAGCCTCTTAAACCAGCCGCACCTGGAGGACCGGGTAAACCTGTCATACCTCTTTCACCTTGCGGACCCTGAGGTCCTGGATTACCAATGGGGCCTGGTGGTCCATCATTACCAGTTTCACCTTTTTGACCATCTACACCAGGTGGCCCTTGCAGGCCGGGTGTACCAGGTACACCTGGTCTACCGGCTTCACCTGGATTGCCTTTAAGACCTGGCAAGCCAGCCACGCCTTGTAAACCTTGTGCTCCTGGTTGGCCCTGTAGAAATTAAAAAATCAGAAATTTTTTCTTTTATTTCATCGCAATAATACTTACAGCAGGCCCTATATCTCCAGGCCTTCCTGGCAGACCCACCAAACCGGGTTCTCCTCTTAAGCCTGTCTCACCTCTTGCACCTTTAGGTCCTGTCAAGCCAATGGGGCCTGGTAAACCTTGCTCGCCCGGTGCTCCTACTGGACCTGATCTACCTTGTTCACCCTTAATACCCATTAAACCGCGATCTCCCTTGGCTCCTGGTAGACCTGCTAAGCCGGGAGCTCCCGGGAAACCAGGAGGACCAGCTGGACCAATTGAACCTCTATCACCGGGAACACCGGGGGATCCCTGTTCGCCTGGTGTGCCTGGATTACCAGGCTCACCTCTTTCGCCTGTTTCACCTGGTCCGCCGGGAGGACCAACATTGCCTTGAGGACCACGATCACCTGGTCTACCGGGGGGACCTTCTGGGCCCATTTGACCTGTACTACCACGTTCGCCTTTAACACCAGCTGGACCCGGCAAGCCTTTATGGCCCGGCATACCCATCATACCTGGAGCACCCATATGACCTTTGTCACCGGGTTTGCCCGGAGCGCCCTATAAAAAAACTTTTTGTGAAAAACAATACAAATTTTATATTTCTTAGCAAAACTTACCGGTGGACCATCTAGACCGGGATGTCCAGCTTCTCCTCTTTCTCCTGGGGTACCTGGTTGACCTATGGAACCACGTTCACCGGGATAACCACGTTCTCCTCTCAAACCAGCAGGACCTATGGGGCCTTGCGGTCCGGGTGGTCCATGCGCACCATCTTTACCAGGTGTACCTGGTGCTCCTGGGGTGCCAGGTAAACCTTGGAAACCTCTAGGTCCGGTAGGACCAGGCTCACCTCTTTCACCATCTGAGCCGCTAGGACCAGGAGGACCTTGAGCACCTGGCAATCCATCCTTGCCATTGTCACCACGTGGACCAGTAGGACCTATAGCACCGGGTTCTCCCGTCTTGCCTTGTTCACCGGGAATACCTTTATCACCCGGCATACCCATAGGACCAGGTAAACCTTGAAGACCTTGAAGTCCTTGTTCGCCTGGTTTACCATCAGCACCAGGTATACCACGTTCGCCAGGAGCACCTTGACGTCCAATAGGGCCTACGCGGCCAGTTAGACCACGTAAACCTTGAAGACCGGGTACACCAGGAGGACCAATATCACCAAGACTACCTTTATCACCAGCAGGACCTTGTATGCCTCTATCACCGGGAACGCCTTTAGGACCTATAGGACCATCAGGTCCAGGTAAGCCAGGCAAGCCGGGGGAGCCTCTTTCGCCCGTCGGACCAGCAGGCCCCGTAGGACCACGCATGCCTCGCTTACCACGTTTGCCTTCAGCACCTACAGGACCAGGTAAACCCCGTGGACCGGGAATACCACCCTCACCTTTAATGCCCTGATCGCCTAAAAGAATAAGAATTTAAAAACGAAATATTCCTCGAGAAGACCGGGTAAATTTTTACCTTTATAGCCTCTTTCGCCGGGTTGTCCAGGGGCTCCTTTAATACCAGGCTCACCAGGACTGCCAGTCAAACCATCTGGTCCTCTAGGACCGGGAAAACCTTGAGGTCCTGAAATACCAGGGGCGCCCATTGAGCCTTTATCACCTGGCAAGCCATCTTTGCCAGGTAAACCAGGCAAACCATTATCACCTGTGGCACCAGGACGGCCAGCTTCACCACGAGGACCTTGTAAACCTTGATCACCTTTGGGACCCATATGACCCATGTCACCTTTAGCTCCTGGTATGCCAGGAAAACCGGGAGGACCGGACTTGCCTATGGCACCAGGCTGGCCAGGCGTACCCGGATTGCCGTCTAAGCCTCTTGCACCAGGTTGGCCGGGGGCACCTTCACGACCACGTTCACCGCGAGGACCAGCGGGACCCTATTGGGAATATAAATGGTTTAGTGAAGTTACAAAGTAAAGAAAGAAAAAAGTTTACCGTAGGACCTATGGGTCCAACAGGACCCATTGCACCGCCAGCACCCTTTTCACCAGCAGCGCCTTGATCGCCTTTAGCACCATCTAGACCAGGAAAACCACGATGACCTTTCAAACCTGGTTGTCCGGTTAGACCAGGCAAACCTCTGGGACCAGGAGTACCAGCCAAACCTTGGGGACCGGGCTCACCATCTTCACCAGGTAAGCCATCTTTACCAGGAGGCCCAGGTAGGCCGCGAGGACCCATGGGGCCGGGCGGTCCTTGTAAGCCAGGCTCACCAGCCTCACCACGTACACCCTGGAAGCCTTGAGGACCAGTAGGACCCATATTACCAGGGGGACCTCTAGCTCCCGGTTGACCTGCTGTGGCTTGTATGAATTGAGGGCCAGCAAACATGGGCGCTGTGGGTCCCTTATCGGTATTGGCATATTCTGCTGCCAATTGCTGATGATAATAAGTCATGTCGGGTATGGCGCCAGGGGGTCCGGGATTTCCGGGTATACCAGGATTGCCAGGACTGCCAGGATAACCAGGTTCTCCTGCGGGACCTTGGGCTCCAGTAAAACCCCGATCACCTCTAGGACCTAGAGCAGATTCCTCATACGGATTATAATTTGGCGATTGGGGTTGTGCAGGCGTTGTGCTCGAGGTCACAGGCTTGGCAGTAGTTACAGGCATTTCATCAGGTGGCTGGCTGGAGGAGGGCTTACACTCCGGCGAGGCGGTACAAAGGACTTTTCCTTCCAGGCAAATGCAATTGTGCAGACAATTGTCATGTTCACTGGTGAATTGATCATTTTCGCGATACCAATTGCCCTCATAGTGACAGGAGAAGGCCGCTATAACATTATCAACTACTGCTCTGGTACGAGGGGTGGAAGTAGCTGTAACTGAGGGATAAAATGGAATTTATTAGTGGCAGTAATTCTTTCAAATATTGTGTTAGATTTCGTGTACCTTCTTCATGGGTCTCGAAATGTTCAACATCAGCGCCAGCGTCTACATCTGTAAAGAGAAGTAAAAAAATGGAGTGTAAGAGAGAGAGAGATAGAGCAAGAGCGAGAGCGAGTACGATAAAATAGGGCATAAATTGGCCATTAAATTGAAACATAAATCACACACAATATTTATTGATGTCATTAGCACACAAACATACATGTACACGTATACATAGATATGTATGCCATACAGAGATCTGAATCAAACGGTTTGTTTAGTTTTCCTTAACCCACCAGCCTCCCTTTCGGTCATCACTAATGGGGATGGCTTTTCAATTAATGACCCCCCATGTTTAGATGCTCATTCAACCGTTAATTTGCTGCTGGCAATGATAATAAAAGAGAAGCGTACAGATTCCAATTTCAGAAAAATGTAAATAGACACACACACATACACACTTAAACTAGGAAATATACGAGGGTGAATTGAAAATTTAATGCAGATTTTTGTTTCTTTTGAATTTGAGGAATAGTGACTGAGGGCTTAATTTCATACGATTTTTTCAAATAAAGTATCCGAAAATTCTAATTGAAAGCGGAAATCAGTGACGCCAAAGGTAAACGCAGCCCTGTACTGACCGAATTCCACCAAACTAGTCTGGTCATTCCCCTATTTTGGGGATCGATCCCGTGGCTCCATTTGATATTGATTATCTTCCTGTGGAATACTGTTTTGATAGGGGTTTCGACTTCCTGATCCCGAGCAGAAGTGACTGGACCCCTGACACGACCGTTCCACCTGAACTCCCGGATGTCCACACCGACGGCTCCAGACTCGATATCGGGGTGGGCAGTGGAGTATACTCTGGGAAATTGGACCTGAACAGCTCACTCCGGCTGCCGGACTATTGCAGCGTGTTCCAGGCGAAGGTAATGGCCATCTGTCGGGCCGCTCAGCGGGTCATCGCCTATGGTGTTCCTGTCCCTTTCACCCGTATCTCGATCTATTCCGATAGCCAGGCTGCGATAAAGTCTCTGTCAAACGTTGCGGATAATTCCAGGATCGTCAGAGAATGTCGCCGCTGCCTCAATCTCCTTTCTGGGCGCCTCGGCGTCACACTTGTCTGGGTTCCCGGACACTGCGATATTCCGGGAAACTGCAGGGCCGACGAGCTGGCCAGGGCTGGCGCATTACTTCCGGAATCTTCCTCAATTAATGTGGGAATGCCACTTACCTCGTTCAAACTGGCTATTGCGCGGAAATTCTCCCGGGATGCCAACCGGTCCTGTGCCAAT
The DNA here is from genome assembly GCA_936449025.2 of Sarcophaga subvicina. Classification (NCBI taxonomy): domain Eukaryota; kingdom Metazoa; phylum Arthropoda; class Insecta; order Diptera; family Sarcophagidae; genus Sarcophaga; species Sarcophaga subvicina. Next base: position 106,412,230 of record OW388084.2, read on the forward strand.
GAGGAATCCTGCTCCATCGCTAGGCTCACTTGGCCCACAGTGGATAGGAGGCGTACCAACCAGCTACTTGGACTTGGCCGTAATATCATCTCGATCACAGTGGCCATGCTTACAGGCCACTGTGTTATGGGTAGACACGCGGAAAGAATGCGACTCCCATTTAACGCCTTTTGCCGTGGATGCAGATCCGCCGAGGAGGAGGAGACTGTCATCCACTTACTCTGTCAATGCCCATCCCTTGCGGGATGCAGATATAATTTATTTGGCTCTCCGACCCTTGTCAACTTGACGGAGCTATCGTCCATTGATATCAAGGACATAGCCTCGTTTATCAAACATTCTGGCTGGTTTTCCAGCGTGGGGTAGTCGTGCTTTTTGGAAAATGTGCAGCCCTTGCGCTGGCCAACTTCCCACTCCTTGGATCGGAGGAACTTGATCAGTGCAGAGGCTGCGTTCACCTGTGCCATCACAACGGGCCGCTATGCGTGCTCAAGTGATCTTTTTGGTAAATTGAAGCTACCACGCTAACCTAACCTAACCTAACCTTACCTAACAGGGCCAGTAACTTGAAATGTATTCTGAGGCTTTTCTATCGTATAAAGGAGACTTGGAAGGTGTTCATAAAACATGATAAGATATTCAAAACATTCGATTTATTAGAGAAAAGCCGGAATTTGACTTGTGTTTCACTGTTTTGTCTTGACGAGCATACTCGTTCTTGCTCAATTGGCCAATGGATCGCCCAATATCTTATAGAAAAAATTTGTTCTTCATTTGCACTTTCTTCAGCAGATTTTCCTTGGCATAAAAATGCCAATGAATTAAAAAATTCAGACAGTGTCGCATCTGAAATCTGAATCTGTCAAGTCTATGACAGATGCGTCCTTAAATCAGTAGGTCATATTGCTCATGAAAAAAATTAAAGCTCATAACATGGGTGGTGTGGGAAGCTAGGACCTTGTACTAACTAAAGATGCCATGTATTTTGCTTACCAATTAAGAATTTAAGTAACTTGTCAAACTTGTCTTGACGAGTATACTCGTTCTTGGTCAATTGGCCAGTGGAACGCACAATACCTTACAGATAAATATTTGCTCTTCATTCCGCCTTTTTTCAGCGGTTATCCCAGCCACCTTTAATTCAGACACTGACTTGTGTTTCACTGTTTTGTCGCTACTTTTATGGAATGTGCTCAAGGCATATAACCAGACGAAGTACTCGTTTGCCTTGACGAGTATACTCGTTCTTGCTCAATTGGCCAGTAGGTTGCACAATACCTTGCAGAGAAAATTTGTTCTTGATTCGCACTTTCTTCAGCAGATTTTCATTGGCACTATTAATTCAGACACAATCGCATCTGAAATCTGAATCTGTCAAGTCTATGACAGATGCGTCCTTAAATCTGTAGGTCATATTGCTCATGTAAAAAATGAAAGCTCTTAACATGGGTGGTATGGGAAGCTAGGACGTTGTACGAACTAAAGATGCCATGTATTTTGAATACTTTTTTGCGAATGACAAGAAACCGATTAACAAATTTAAGTAACTTATCTTGACGAGTATATTCGTTCTTGGTCAATTGGCCAACGGAACGCCTAATATCTGACAGAGAAAATTTGTTCTTCATTTGCACTCTCTTCAGCAGATTTTCCTTGGCACTTTTATTTCAAGCAGATTCCAATCGAATTTTCAGACACGGTTGCATCTGAAATTCGAATCTGATGGACGTGATATTAAAACTGTAGGTAAAATTGCTCATGTAAAAAATGAGGTTAGGGTGGCATGCTAGGGTGTTTTGAATATTTTTTTTTTTTGAAAAAGAAAAAAAAATTAAAAAAATTAAGTAACTTGTCAAACTACCCTCGCATATTTAGTTGCATTTGATTACAATATTTTTGTATAATTGATGTTGAACAAAAATAGACGTCCATTGACAATTCACGCTTTCACATTTACGAGGGCTGTCCAGCTCTTAACAACAACAGGCGGTCGAAACAAAAGCTTGAAACACACACAGCAATTGTTAGAAAGACAAGGAAAAAGCTAAGGGTAGGAGAGGGGCTTGTGCATCAAATGGAAAATTGGAAAAATATTATGGTTGTGGCGCTAACAAAGAAAAAAGAAAACAAAGCTGAAAATACAACACAAAACATTACATGGGGTAAATGAGTGAATGATAGCTGGCTGGCTGGCTGGCTGGATGGCTGGCTGGTTGGATGGCTGATTGAAGATGGCAATAGAGATGAGGCTGATGACGATAACAATAATAGCGCCTGGCATTTGTAAGTAATTGAAAAATATGTAAAAGTAATAAAATGACAACAACAACAACAACAACAGCAACATCTATAACAATAATAATAATAATGATGATGATGAGGATGATGATGCTGATGATGGAAACGTTTATAAAATGATGTATGTAAGTGAGCTGCAGTAATAAACGATTCTGTGAGATTTTCTATTTCTTTTTTTAAAACAAAAAAGTGTTTCAAGTTTCCCTTAATCAAAGATCCATAAAATAAAGAGTCAATTGCTAAGGCATGTAATAAATTAAGGTCACTGCATAAAAATGCATATGCATGGCATAGAAATTGCCTATCAAAGGCAACTTTGTTTGCAAAGCCAATGACACATTTTTTTCTCTCTAAAATAGATTGAAATTTATTGTTTTTCTATATGCAACAGAAATCACAATCACACACTCGTTTGTTTATCGAAATAAAGAACATTTCCATGGCATTTTAATAAAAGAAAAAATATTTCAAAATAATTGCAATCAAAAGATGCCGGAAGTATTTTTTCTGTCAAATAACTTTTTTTTTACACTCACCTTCATCATAGTTGTTGTAATCATAATTCTCTACATCATCCAATTCCGCTTCCGCGGGTTTAGGCTCCTCAGCTTGTGGCCTTTCTTGTAGCCTTTTTGTTAACTTAAGTTTACGTAGCTTTTTTACTTTCTTCTCCGTTGTTTTGGCATCATTTTCGGCAGTCACCGTTTGTATTATAAGACAGGCAGTGAGTAACAACCAAAAGATTTTTAAATGTTTTAAATGCATCGTTTTCGTCTTGGGGTTTCTTTATTTTTCTTTCGTCTTTTCTTATTTTTTTAGTTTTTTTAATATTCTGCAGTCGTTCTTTAATCGTTTATTTGAAATGAGGTTAATTACAGCCAGTTAAACATTGAGAGGAAAAAAAATCGAATTGCAAGCATTTGAGTGAAATAATCTGGAATTGTAGCAAAAAAAAAAACAAGAAACGATTAAAAAATGAAAAGCGAAATGTGTTGTTTAAAATTAGAACGAAGCCATTAAAAACTAAGAAATAAAAAAAACTATAATTGCTGAATATGGAGAAGCCCCTGCCGCGGTTTCTTTGGGCCCAGCGCATTCAAAATGTACAATTTTTCATGACTCTTGCGCATAAAACAGATTGCGGCTTAATAAAACCCCCTCAAGGACGAACGATATTGTTGGTCAGTTCGTATCATCTTCAACCGCGACTTCACTGGGTGTAAGGCTTTCAAAATGTCCAATTTTCCACGACTTTGGCGCATAAATCAGGCTGAATTGAACGATGGCATGGGTTACGTTAGCTTTAAAGACTAACGAGATTAGTGCCACACTGTGCTATGCCTTAACGAAACCCCTCAAGAACAAACGATCTTGTTGGTCAGTTCGCATCATCTTCAATAGCGACTTCACTGGGTGTAACGCATCCGAAATGTACAATTTTCCATGACTTTGGCGCATAAATCGAACTGAATTGGAATGATGGCATGGGTATGGGTTATGCAGGCATTAAGGATCAGTGAGATTAATGGCACACACCTGTGGCTTAAGAAAACCCCTCAAGAACGAACGATCTTTCTGGTCAGTTCGCATCATCTTCAACCTCGACTTCACTGGGTGTAACGCATCCGAAATGTATAATTTTCCATGACTTTGGCGCATAAATCTGACTGAATTTCAACGATGGCATGGGTTACGTTAGCTTTAAAGACCAGTGAGATTAGTGCCACACTGTGTTATAACTTAACAGAACCCCTCAAGAACGAACGATCTTTTTGGTCACGATCTTGTTGGTTAATCGCGACTTCACTGGGTCTAACGCATTCAAAATGTATAATTTTCCATTGTTTTTGGCGCATAAATCGGACTGAATTGGAATGATAGCATGGGTATGGGTTATGCAGGCATTAAGGATCAGTGAGATTAATGGCACACACCTGTGGCTTAAGAAAACCCCACAAGAACGAACGATCTTCTTGGCCAGTTCGCAGTAACGCATTCGAAATGTACAATTTTCCATTGTATTTGGCTTTAAGGATCGCTAAGATTGGTGGCACACACCTACGACTTAAGAAAAGCCTTTAAGAATAAGTCTAACGAAGTGAAATCGTGCGATCTTGGTGGTCAGTTCACATCATCTTCACGGAAGATGACAATGCCTTCAGCTGCGGCTTCTTTGGGTGGAACGCATTTAAAATGTACAATTTTCTATGACTTTGGCGCATAAATCGGACTGTATTTGGCCGATAGCATGGGTTATGTTGGCCTTAAGAACCACTGAGATCAGTAGCTTACAATTGCGACTTAGGAAAACTTCTCAAGTAAAAATCTAACGAAGTAAAATTGTGCTAACTTGGTGGTCAGTTCAAATAATCTTCACGGATGACAACCATGCCCTACACGCCGGTTTCACTGGATGTAGAGCATTCGAAATGTACAATTTTCTAAGACTTTGGCACATAAATCGGTGGCATTGGTTATGTTGGCTTAAGAAAACCCCTCAAGAGTAAGTCTCGCAGTAAATCTGCGCTAAATTGATGGTTAATTTACATCGTCTTCTTGGTAGATTATAGCCTTTAACCACGGCTTCTTTGGGTGCAGCTCATAAATCGGACTGTCTTTGATCGCTAGCATGGGCTTCATTGCCTTTAAGTACCATTGAGATAAGTGGCATACACCTGTGACTTAAGAAAATCCTTCAAGAATAAGTCTCACGCAGTAAGTATAAGCTAACTTGATCGTCAGTTCTCATCACCTTCACGGAAGACGACCATGCCTTCAGCCGCGGTTTTTTTGGGTGAAGCGCTTTCGAAATGTACAATTTTCTATGACTTTGGCATATAAATCGGACTGTCTTTGATCGCTAGCATGGTTTGTGTTGGCTTTGAGAACCACTGAGATCACTAGCTTACAACTGCGACTTAAGAAAATCCCTCGAGAATAAATCTAACAAAGTAAAATCATGTGATCTTGGTGGTCAGTTCACATCATCGTCACGTAAGATGATCATGCCTTCAGCCGCGGCTTCTTTAGGTGGAACGCATTCGAAATGTATAATTTTCCATGACTCTGGCATATAAATTGCATTTGGATTTCATATGTTTTTATGTTGGCTTAGAGGATCACTGTTTTTAATGGCACACACCTACGACTTAAGAAAACCCCTCAAGAATAAGTCTCTATCGGAGTAAATTCGCGCTAACTTGGTGGACAGTTCACATAATTTTCACTTATGATAACCTTGTCCTATACCGCGGTTTCAATGGGTGAAGCGCATTCGAAATGTATAATTTTCCAAGATTCTGGCATATAAATCGGACTGTCTTTGATTGTGTTTAAGCGATAGCATGGATTATGTTGGCTTTGAGGACCACTTAAATTAGTGGCACACGCCTGCGACTTAAGAAAACCCCTCAAGTATGAGTCTAACGCAATAAATCTGGGCTAACTGACACAACATCTTCACGGCCGATTACCAGCCTTCGACCGCGGTTTCAATGCGTGGAGCGCATCTGAAATGTGGAATTTTCTATGACTTTGAGGCATAAAACGGATTGTCTTTGACTGTATTTAACCGATAGCATGGATTACGTTGGATTTAAGGACCTCTGCGTTTAATGGCACACACCTGCGACTAACGAAGTAAAATCGTATGATCTCGGTGGTCAGTACAAATCAAATCTTCACGAAAGATAAACGTGCCTTCAACCGTGGCTTCAATGGGTGGAGCGCATCGAAACGTAAAATTTTCTTAGGCTTTGGCGCATAAATCGTACTGCACCCCTCAAGTACAAGTGGTCAGGTTACTTCATCTTCATGGAAGATGACCATGCCTTCAAATCGGTTGTGCAGAATATCCAATGCGGCATGAGCTGTTTGCCATTTAGCACCGTGCTATTGAAGCCACAGTTCGATGGTGTTAAAAAATTGGCAGTCGACCTATAGAAGCTCGGTGTTGACAGTTATGGTCTGGTCAACTTCGAATTATGATGACGATACCAGCCAAAAATCTGTACTTACACTGTACATAGCTTTTCGGGATAAAGTAGATATTCTTGTATCTCATTCCAACAATTTTATTTGTTCACATATTCTTTCATCCAAAAATTGGATTGGGATTGAAGATGAAGATGATTTTGCAATGAAAATTCAAGGAGTCAGTTGTCAACTGCTCCGGAGGCCTGGTCTACGGTCACCAATGGTGGTTTGGCAAAATAAACTGAATAAATGGCAACTAATTGGACAGATATTGCTTCAACAAGACGGTCGCTATCAAGTGTCAAAGTTCAGAAGTCGGAAGACCGGACTGCTTTAGACAAATTATGAATTTCAAGGGTCCTGGAAAATTTCGTTTTTTTTTTGTATTTTGTTTTTGTGTGATTCTGATACAAAAGTAAATGAGTTTAATTTAAAATCGTGTACCCAAAATACCGTAAAACAATTAATCATTGCGTCTACTAATCAAATGCATTCTTACTTTTATAGCCCACTGTCAAATATAATTTCTTATGCTTTTTAATCGCTTCTTCATTATTTTTTTTTCTTCTAATTTTGATTTCATGCTTAAATGTTAAGGTTCACAGAAAATTTAGTTTGATTGCGAGTCCGCTATTCTTGCATGGCATCTGAAAACTACAAAGATTTCATATATATTTCTTATCATCACCAGAAAACAAATGCTCTTCGAAATTCGTATAATAAAACAACAGCAACAAAAAAAAAAATAAACTCTTCATATATAATTCTTTTTTTAATTTAATTTTATTTTTTTTGTATTATTTTGTCATTTTATTTCCTGTTGGCGCTAAAGTATTAGAAGCAAAATTAGTGGGAATGAAGAAATTTGAATTATAAACACCATTCGGTAATAAAGTTCTATGATGTAATTGTATTTATTTCCTTAAGACGAATTTTATTGTCAATCATTTCAAATGAAATTTAAAATGAAGAAATGAAGGCGGCAGAAAGTAAATAAAAAAACCTTTACAAGCCAGTTAACAACCGATCGAAACCGTTTTGGTTTTTCTTGGATGTCAAACTGACTTTAAAACTGAACTCGTTTACCTGTTCTGGGTTTCTAGTTGGAAAATCTCCGAAATATTACTGCCAAAACCTTTCTACGCTTTCTACACTTCACAAGAACACACTCCAAGCACAGGAAATTTGTTTAATAGATTAAACGGATCAAAGAAAATTAGGTTAATCGAATAAAAAACCATTTAACCAAAGCAAAAAAATTCGTTCTCTCTTGCAATTCCTATTGTAGGTCTGATTAAATAATATTTTTGCATTATCTGCAGTACTGCTGGTAAATAATTGGCCACTATTGCGTCGTCTAAAGTAATCCAAAAAAATTTTATAAAATTTTAAAAAGAATTTAAAAAATTTTAAAATATTGAAAAAAAAAAAATTTTAAATTCGTTAAATCAGAACTAAAAAAATGATTTTTAACGATTCAAAAAAAAACTAATTATTCGAATAAAAAACCGGTTATGCGAATAAAAATTTTGATTATTCGAATAAAAAATCCGATTCAACGAATTACTTAAAGAGCATAAAATTTGGTAAACAATTTTTTAACGAATCGAAAAAAACCGATTTTCCGAATTAGAAACCGGTTCAACGAATAAAATACCGATTATTCGAATAAAAAAAAACTGGATTCAACATTGTAATTACTTAGAGGCATACAATTTAGTGAACAATTTTTTTTAACAAATCGAAGAAAAACCGATTATGCGAATAAAAAACCGGTTTAACGAATAAAATACCGATTATACGAATAAAAAATGGTTCAACGAATTACTTAGAGGCATACAATTTGCTGAACAATTTTTTAACGAATCGGAAAAAACCCGATTATTGGAATAAAAAACCCGGTTCAACGAATTACTTAAAGGACGTAAAATTGGTGAACAATTATTTTTAACAAATCGAAAAAAACCGATTATTCGAATATAAAACCGGTTTAATGAATAAAATACCGATTATTCGAAGAAAAAAATTGTATTCAACGAATTACTTAGATTCATTAAAACTGATTATTCGAATAAAAAACCCTTTCAACGATTATTCGAATAAAAAAAATTGAATTCAATAAATTACTTAGGGGCATAAAATTTGCTGAACAATTATTTTTAAAGAATCGAAAATAAAACCCGATTATTCGAACAAAAAATCGGTTTAAGGGATAAAATACCGATTATTCGAATAAAAAAAATTTATTCAACGAATTACTTAGGGGCATAAAATTTGCTGAACAATTTTTTAACGAATCAAAAAAAAACCGATTATTCGCATAAAAAATCGGTTCAACGAATAAAATACCAATTATTCGAATAAAATTCAACGAATTACTTAGAGGCATAAAATTTGGTGCACACTTTTTTTAACGAATCGAAAAAAACCCAATTATGCGAATAAAAGCCGGTTCAAAGAATAAAATACCGATTATTCGAATAAAGAAAAATTGGATTCAAAGAATTACTTAGAGGCATAAAATATGCTGAACAATTTTTTTAACGAATCGAAAAAAACCCGATTATTCGAATGAAAAACCGGTTCAACGAATAAAATACCGATTATTCGAATAAAAAAATGGTTAAACAAATTCCTTAGAGGCATAAAATTTTCATATTTTTCTACATAAATAATCATGTATAAAATTAACACATTTTTCTTATATTTTTAAATTTAAATATTTTTTTTCAATTTCTTATTTAATAAAAAAATTTATTTTAAATTCTTTTTTAATTTTTTTATATTAAATTTTATTTTTGAAAATAATTTTTAATATTTCTTTTTTTTTTTTGTTAAAATTTTTTTTCATTTTTATTCTTACTTTTGATCCTGTTTTTCTCTTTAAGTCACACAATTTTCACTCAATCTTGATTCATATTTTTATTGCTTTAACACACACTGAACACTGTGATCCAAACACTTGTTCTTATTCCTGTTTCTTGTTTGCCACTCTTAAAACCGAACCGTATTCCTTGTATTGCGATGTGAAACGTTTTGAAAATTTTAAAAAACTGTAAAGATTTTAAGCTTTTCTTGGCTTTTTATAGTTTCGAAGACTTCAGAACATAAGGAAAAATATGAAAAAACATAGAAAAATAGAACATAGAAAAACATAGAAAAAAAGAAACATAGAAAAAAGAAACTATAAAACATAGCACGACTCGGGCTTCTTAGAACTCGGCTTGAAGATTTTATGCAGTGTTCTATTGCCAAAGAGACGGAGAGAGAGAGAGAGAGAGAGAGAATTAATTGAAATATCACATACATACACAAAGTGCGTATGCAAATGAGTGTAAGGCAAGAGAGAGAGAAAAAGAGAGAGTGATCACATATGTTTCATTATTAATTAAAAATTCTAAAAAAAATTTTCTTACCCAGCATAAGACACTTGGGAGCATTCGATAGCAGCATATATGTACATGAAGGGTGTCTTATCTTGAGACAAAAAAAAAACGCCGGCCGGCACAATGTCTGTGTTGTTGCTGAAATATGACACACATTTTTAATTTAATTTTTTTTTGTTTTCTTTTTTTTGGTTTCCAATTATAAAATAATTTGAAAAAAAAACATTAAAACAATAATAATAATTTTAATGGCACGGGATTAATCACATTTTAATAAATGGTGTTAATAGTTCAAGTTTGTTTACAAAATATTGTATACGAGTACATAGGCCTATTTTTAGAAATGTTTGAAAAAAAAAACATTTTTATGTAAATTAAAGATTATTTTTTCTCACTGTAATAAAAGTCCATAAAAAATATTTTCTTATTAAATCAACAATAATGTTCAGTGTGTAATATTCGATAAATAATTTTTTTTTTTTAGCAGTAAACAACTTTAACGTAAAATTATATTTTTATAAACATATTCCAATAATCCACCTAACTTCTCACGCGACCCATGTGTGTGTTGAACCTACAGTTTAAAGTCGATTTCGAACAACAGATTTTTGAGAAACTTTTCATTGAAATTTTAATTGACTTTCATAGTTTTTGCCAGAAGACTGTTGCGAGAAAGAAGTCTATCGAGAAATCTGAGCTGAGGTTTGAACCACGCACTCCCGTTTATAAGCCAACACACCATTTACTAGACTGCGGCGACTACCTAACATTCATAGACTTCACAATAGATTTTTATATTCTAAAACACTGCAAAGGGATGTAAAGGCTTGCATTCGAAAATTATAAGATTCGTCAACGAATAGCCTGTTTACGTATCTGCCGCATGGTCCGCAAAGTAATGTAAAGCCGTGCTTTCGAAAACCATAAGACCCGCCAACGAATAGCCTGTTTACGTATATTATTAGCAGTAGAGTAATCCTTCGACTTACTTCACCTCGATTAACGTTGTTTCGATTTACGTCGTCAAATTTTTGGTTCCCTCTAACTTCAATTTGCGTTGTCTTTCGAATTACGTCGTCTTTTTTTTGGAACCAACTGCGACGTAAATCGAGGGATTACTGTAGAATCAAAATTTAATCTGGTATAATGCAAGACGTATTATCCTCTCTGCCTTTTAATTTTAATCTTCGGCAGAATAATAGCAGCAGCAGCATCCCACACAATAGGAATTAGCTGAGGTTCTCAAGGCAAACTGAAGAACCACAATTGCTTTGAAAATATTTGTTGTCTACTACTTTCGTAGATACATAACATAACATAATTGGTCATTACAACCCTTCAGTCAGGATTATGTCCTAGCTTTTCACACTACTTATGTTTTGTGAGTTAATTTTAGACATGAGTGGCAGGACCTACAGTTTAAAGTCGACTCCGAACGACGGATTTTTGAGAAACTTTTCATGGCTATTTTATTTTTACTCTCAGAATTTTTGCCAGAAATCTGCTGGGAGGCAGTCACCGAAGAAATATTTTTTCATATTTTCGTTTCGATGTCTGACCTGGAATTAGAACCCTTTCCTTAGGTCTAATAAGCCGACACACTACCTACTAGACTACGGCGACTGCTATCTACTGTCGTAGATATGCAAGCTAAATTTATGATGGTTCAGAAAACAACATTATCGGGCAAATAAACCTGTTTAAAAGCGACCATACGCATTCGATGGAAGTATTATTAAAATTTTTAAAGGAATTAGCAAGATTTTCTTAATACAATGTTTTCTATAAAACGTAGTTAAGCTCTTAATATTTTAGCAGTGGAAAATAGAAAAATTCTATTAAAAAAGATAGAATTTCCTTACTTCCAAGGTAAGAGAAAAAATATTTTTAAACTGAAGTGTTTTAGGAAAAATCTACGCCGAAAGTTATTTAAATTTTATTCAGAAATGACAGTGACTTATAAAGGGTCCGCCAAATAACTTTTTTTTTTGAAAATGCTTTAAAAAAAAAACTACTGAATATTTTTTCAAATTCCTTTTTTTATTTGAAAGGTACAATCCTTTCGGTTAATAATGGAAAATAATTTCATTCAAATGGCTGCCTCGGCTGGCCATGCAGTAGCCTACACCAGAAGATGACGATTTTGGCAAAAAAAAAATCATCTTTTCAGATGAAGCTCATTTTGATCTTGACGGGTATGTAAACAAGCAAAATTGTCGCATTTGGGGCACAGAAAATCCGCACGCATACATTGAAAAGCCGACGCACCCAAAACGAGTCACTGTTTGGTGCGGATTTTGGTCCAGAGACATAATTTGGTAATTTTTCTTCGAAAATGAGCATGGAGTGGCCGTTACAGTCAATGACGATCTTTATCGGGGCATGTTGAACGAATTTTTGTTCAAAAAAGTTGAAGAGGAGGATATTGGTAACATTTGGTTTCAACAGGACGGCGCTACGTGCCACACAGCCGAAGCTACACTCGATGTTTTGTGCCCTGTTTTTGAAGATCACATTATCAGCCGCAGAGCTGATGTCATTTGGCCACATCGGAGCTGCGATTTGACACCGTCGGACTATTATTTGTGGGGTGCCGTCAAAGATAAGTGTTACGCCGACAAGCCAGAGACAATTGACGCTTTAAAGGACAATATTCGTGAAGCTATTGGTGAAATACAGCTGCACACAATCAATAATGTGCTTAAAAATTGGACCGATCGTGTAGGCTACTCCATGGCCATCCAAGGCAGCCATTTGAATGAAATTATTTTCCATTATTAACCGGAAGGATTGTGCTTTCAAATAAAAAACTAAATTTGAGAAAATATTCAGTAGTTTTTTTTTTAAAAATTTTCAAAAAAAAAAGTTATTTGCGAACCCTTAATTGTTAAAGCTATTGGCAACCTATCATAAAAGTTCATATTGTTACAATGTTTACAATAGTATACGATATTTTTGGCTAAAACTGCTAATTTAGTTCTTTAATTTGTATCTTTTTTAATTGTGGGTGCCTTGGTAGTCTAGTGGGTAGTGTGCTAGTGTTCGATTCCCACCAGAGACTCTGGTCTGTGACATTACACCGAGCATATGGTCAAAGTTACTCAGCTCGTATATAATTAGAATATAATTTGTAATTGTATTGTAATTAATAAGTAAATAAATAAATAAAATAATTCCATTAACCATTTTTATTTAAAGCGTATTAAAATAGTAAATATTTTCCAAAAAGAATTTCTTAAATATCTCAATTAGTTTAGGAGATATTCAATAAAATGTAATTGAAAAATAGCAGGCTAACATAACTTTTATTACACACTGTTGTCTGGTAATAACATTAAAAACTTAAGAAAAGTGGCGTTACCTTTAAAAGTATGGGTAAGCAAAAGCATTTCAAAATATAAAGCAAAGCATACATAGTAAGTGTATAACAGTGTGCGTGTGTGAGTATAAACAACAACAAAAATTATCACAAAGAACTTTAAAGAGCAGTGAGCAGTATTTTTCAATTTTCCTACAAATATTTCATAAAAATTAAAAAATGTTTTGTTGTTTGTGTACTATAAAGCTTATAAAACAAACACAAAAACAACAGTAAATTTCATTTACAAAAACAAAGAATAATGCAATAATAAAGCCATATAAACAACACCCAATACTGTAAATCCAAGAGAAAGAGAAAGCCAACTCTCTATAGCAGTACTATTTAACAACAACAAGCAACAAGTGTTGAGAGTCAATTATTAAAATTGTAATGAGCAAGAGAATAAGAAGAAAACAAAAACAAAACACAATACAACTACAGAGAAAATTATTCATCAGTTTTTTAAATGGATTTCCTAGGAAGTGTATTAAAATTCAAACTGCAAAGCAGAAACTGGTTTTCCAAGGAACTTTATAATTTAATAACTTTCTAAGAGAACACACACACACAATGAATAAGCAAGAGAGAGAGAGGGAGAGGATGTAAGGTAGAGAGTAATGATTTAGAAAACATAAACATAAGCAAGTAAGAAAGTTTGTTAGGGTTATTGTTATTGCCGTGTTTTCCATTTAAAAGCAAATTGAATTTCAATTATGAGTATGAAAAAGATGAATAGAAGGAAAAACAGAAAGAAGCAACTCTTTTACCACAGAGAGATAGAGAGAGAACATATTTTCAAGGTGAATCTTTTTGAATGACTATTTAAATGAGTAAATAATAATGAGTTCAAGCAGTAAACAGAAATGATTGGTCAAGTGACAATATTTTAATTTTTTTTTCAGTAGAATTTTAATTTTTTTTCGATGTTGTATGCTGTTAAAGTAATTAATTTTTTGTTTTTTAAATTAAAATTCCAAATTAGAAATTTCGAAAACAAGTCATTTTTTTTAAATTGTTTCACTAATTAATTCTTTTCCCCCAAAATGAAAACAGATACTTAGAAAAGAAAAAGGCGACGTTGTTAAGGAATTTCATTATAAGTGCGAGAGTAAGTATAAAAATAAATAGGATATGCTATTAAAAAAAAAGAGGGAAGACAATTTTTATGTCCTTGTTTATTACATTTGTACATGTCAAATGAATTTTTGTTTAATTTTCTATACTTCTTAACAAAAATTTTTTTGCCTTCTAAATACCAAATAAGGCAAGGCACAGTGGTGTAGAATGGAAAAAAAATGGTTTAAAAAATTCTAGAAATATGTGTGATTGGTTCTTAAAACTTAAAAAAAAACTAAATAATAATATTTTTACAATATATTTTTAACTTTTAAAAGGATATATGAAAAGTTTTGGAGTTTTTGAAGGAATTTCAATGAAATTTTACAGAAGGCTTTAAATTAGTGTTCTACGTTCTAATTTAACCCTAATTTTACACAAATAAACAACTGTATTCAATTCATTGCCAAATTCTATTCAATTTTATTGATTCTCTGAAAAAAGGATATATGGTGGACTTCTATATTTTCAGGGCTATTGTAATTAAAATGCAGTTGATACATTCAGCATACAGTTTTACATTCATATTGTATGTTTGATAATATTCTTATAGAATTTAAATATTCCTTTGAAGGATATTTTTACGCCCAGTTTAATTATTTTAATATTAAATTTAATTATCCAACACATTATTTAATTACAAAGAAATTTCAAAGTATCACGTTTTTTTTCAAAAAAGGATATATGGTAGGCTCCTTTATTTTAAAAGCAAATTGAATCAAAATACAGCAGAAACATTCGGCGGGCTATTCTACATTTATTTTACAGTTTAAAAATTAAAAGACAAATTCTTATTTAACAATTTATTTTTTAAGTTTAAAAAAGGATATATGAAAGGCTTTGGAGTTTATTAAGGGATTTTAAAGAAATTTAGCAGACGTATTTATATCACAGTTCTACGTTCATTTTGTAAGTTTCATTAGGATTGAATGATATTTATATAATTTATAAGCCATACAACATGAAAGAAGATATTTTTATAATAATTTTGTAGAATTTTTCTTTTATCTCGCTGTTAATTTGCCAGATTGTCAGCATATCGTTTCTATACTCAAAATGGCAAAGCAAATAAGAAAGGAAAAGGGATAGAGAGGAGGAGAAAATAAAAATACAGAAAGAAAGAAATTCAACATTAAATTATATCAACACCTGCTCTCTATTACAATCCACATCGCTCTATTTTCAAACTCATAACGGTGTACACGGGTCATTAGATACTCGGTACAGAAACGGAACGCACTGAACAGTAGCATACTGTCCTACACTTAGTCCCATAGTGCAAGAAGAACAACAATGACAACAAAATCAGCTGTAAAGACAAAATGTTTAACAAACCCTCACTCTCTCTCTCTCTCTCTCTTTCTTACTTAGCTCTTTCCCTAATGCTCTTTTAGGCTAAATAATGATAATTACAATAACATTGTACATGTTTGCTATGTATAAGGACATGTAAACACATATGTGTGTGTGTAAACATTTAAAAGAGAAAGCAGAGAAGCAGAGTATGTCAGAGTGTATATGCTTGCTTTGTTTACTGTTATTTCCGCTTATATTTTCCTATATTCTCAGGCACATACACTGTGTTAATAGGTATTGCTTTTGCAGCTGTGGTTAACGAAAATTTAACATATTGCTGGCAATAATAATAATAGGAACAGTGGTCATATCATAAGAAATTTTTGATAATAAAAAGTATAAGCAAGAAAGGATTGCCTGGAATTTAAATTCGTAGGTATCTTACACATTAAAAAGTGTTTTGATTGTAAAGGGTGTTTTTTATAGAGGTATAGAACTTTAAGTTGGCATTACTTTTCAAGATGGCGACCGATTTAACAGCTGTCAAGTGATTTATTCTCAGTTTGGTTTGGCAATTCATCATGAATAGACTCACGCCTGAACAACGCTTCCAAATAGTGCAATTTTATTTCGAAAATAATGGTTCTGTGCGGAAAACGTATCGCGCACTACGTCCATTTTATCGTTGACAAAATCGTCCATCAGAGCAGTTAATCCGATTAACCATGGAACGTTTTCGCACCACGTTTACTCTTATTGATAACTCGCATCCCCAGAGACGCTGTACGGTACGTACAGAAGAAGCTATTGCTGCTGTAGAGCGTAGCATTGAGGAAGACCCGAATGAGTCCATCCGCCATCGAGCACAGGAATTGAATCTATGTCCATCCACTTTATGGAAGATTTTGCGGAAGGATCTTGGTTTGCGTGCTTACAATATCCAACTCGTGCAAGAATTGAAGCCAAACGATCATCAAGTCAGGCGTAGATTGGTCGAATGGGCCCAAAACGAGATTACCGTTGTTCCCGATTTTCATAAGCGAATTTTGTTTAGCGATGAAGCGCACTTCTGGTTGAATGGCTACGTCAACAAACAAAACTGCTGCATTTGGAGTCAAGGTAATCCTCAAGTGTATGTGGAAACACCGTTACATCCAGAAAAACGGACTGTTTGGTGAGCTTTATGGGCTGGTGGAATCATTGGTCCGTACTTTTTCAAAAACGATGGTGGCCAGAACGTTACAGTCGATGGTGATCGGTATAGAGCCATGATTACAAACTTTTTCATTCCTGAATTGAATAACCATGATGTCCAGGAGATGTGGTTTCAACAAGACGGCGCAACATGTCACACAGCTCGTGCCACAATAGATTTATTGAAACACACGTTTGGTGACCGTCTAATTACACGTTTTGGACCTGTGAGTTGGCCTCCAAGATCTTGTGATTTAACACCGCTAGACTACTTTCTGTGGGGCTATGTAAAGTCATTGGTCTATGCGGTAAAGCCACAAACGCTTGACCATTTGGAAGACAACATTCGCCGTATTATTGCCGATATACGGCCACAAATGTTGGAAAAAGTCATCGAAAATTGGACGTCCAGATCATGTGCCAGAAATCATATTTAAAATGTAATGCCACAAGATTATCTTTCGGATAAATAAAATTCATGTCAATCGAATAATCCATCGTTGTTTTATTGCAACTTAAAGTTCTATACCTCTATAAAAAACACCCTTTATAATGTTTGTAAAGTTTTCTTGAGTCACATACCCTTAGCTGTAATTATTAATATCTGTGATCGTAAACTGGAATTTCAGGAAACTGGGAACAACAAAACAAAATTTAAATAATTTCAGCTTACAAGATATGATTTGCACTCTCTTGCATCCATTTGCAGTATTTAATGGAGTATCCCTACTATTTTATAGTTGTGACACCAGTCTTCAGATCTAATGGGCTGAATTCAATTTATTTTTCAATAAAAAATGTGTTTAAATTGATTTTTTCATGCCTCTTAATTCAATATTAATTGATTTGTAAAAAAAGGACATATGGTGAACTCATAAGTTTTTTACCGAAATTGAATAAAATTTGTACAGGATATACAACACACTTTTACACGTTCTTTTTGAAAGTTTTATCTCACTACGATAAAAAAGAGTTATCTTTTTAAGTGGAAACAAGCCATTGGTAAAAAGAAAGTATAATTTTTGTGTAAAAAAATAATTTTTTAATATTTTCTTCTGGTTTTCGTAAAAAAGGATATATGGAGAGCGTCTTTGTATGTAGAGGAAATTTGTTGAAATTCAAAATGGTTATATAGGATAATATAAAACATTATTTTTGAAAGTTTCAACGCATTTTAATAAGGAGAGAATATTTTTTTTAAGAAAACATAAACATAAACGAAAATTTTACGTTGTAAGTGGCTTAATAAAACTTTCATTCAAGTAGAGCAAGATCTAATGCCTCTTTCTTAAAAGAAAAGTAAGTATTTAAGCAAATTTTTTAATTTCTAAAAAAAGGATATTCAGTGAGCTTTCTCGTTCGTCAGGGAAAAGTTATAAAATTCAACTAAGGTATACAGGGCACTGAAATACTTTCTTTTTAATAGTTTAAAATATTAGTTGATGAAAATAAAAAAAAAATTTAAACACGAATCAGGAGGAAAAAAATCTTAAAGCATTAAGAAATTAAAGGGAATAATATTTAAACTTATTTTAATAAATCTTTCTTAAAAAAGAAACATTTCTTTTAATTTATTTCTTTTTTATTTTCTGCAAGAAAAAAGGATATATGAAGAGCTTATAAGTTTTTTGAAGGATTTAAACAAAATTCCAGTGAATTGTAGAGGCAGGTCAAAGACGTCCTTTTTGTTGGTCTTAGCAATTTTATTTAAAAGAAACAAAATTTTTTTTGAAGCAGAAAAGTTTTTCCTTTCAATTTTTCTTAATTTTTTTTCATGTCTTTGTTTGTTTGTTGAAAATTTCTTTTGGTTTTATTGTCAATCCTTATTTAACTTTATTAAAGATAACAACTTGAGATTTATATTCTTTATAAGCCTGTCGTTTCACAATCACCCTAAAGCATTACTAATGACTGAACATGTATTGTGTGTGTTAAATGAGCACAACATTTTTATCCTGTTGATGTTTCATTATTAAAAATGTTACTTTGCCTGCCTGACTGCCTGTTTCACTGCTTTGTTCACTGCCATTTTCTTTACATTTCCCTGGGCGCCATCATCAGTTTGATTAAAAATTAAGATACAATTTTCGTTTAAATTCTTTGCTCTTAAAGCCGCCATTATAATCTCTTTCTTTTTGCCTCCTTAAGGAAGATTTGAAAAAAATCAGTCTTTACGAAACTTATGGCGTAAAACGTTTATAAGGAATGAAATTAAATTATCCTGATAGAATTGTAACAATTGTGTCTGTTCCTGTTATCATCTGGCAGTGGAATTTAGTCACGTTTACCTCCGACTACGAGTCAAAATCTGATTTTAAATTATTTCTTATTGATGATGAGATTATTTTATGGCTGAATCCTTGCAGATAAATCTCAAATGCTATTTTTATTGCTTTAGTGAATGACTTTATGCGTATTGATTTATTTTATACACTGCTTAACCTTTTAAAAATTAATAGGAGAGTTGCTTAAAGCGAGCAACTGTTAAACTTTAATAGTTTTTGACCTTTTGCATCAAATTTAACACAAAATTATCACAAATAAACAACTGTATTCAATTTAATGTCGATTTCTATTCTCTTTTATTGATTCTCTGAAAAAAGGATATATGGTAGGCTCTTATATTTTCAGCACTAATGTAATTAAAATGCGGTTGTGACATTTAGCAGACAATTTCACCTTCATATTGCACGTTTGACAACATTCTAATGAAATTTAAAAATTCCTTGCAGGATATATTTAAGCCGAGTTTAATTATTTTAATATTAAATTTAATAATCCAACACATTATTTAATTACAGTTTAAATTTAATGTTTTTATATAGAATTATCAAAAATAAACGTTCTTTCATAAAAGGATATATGGTAGGCAGCTTATTTTTAAAACAAATTTAATCAAAATACAACAGAAACATCCAGCAGGCCATTCTACATTTATTTTACAGTTTAAAAATTAAAAAAAAAATACTAATTTAACAATTTATTTTTTTAACTTTAAAAAAGGATATATGGAAGGCTTTGGAGTTATTGAAGGGATTTTAATGAAATTTGACAGAAGTGTTTATATCACTAATCTACGTTCATTTTGTAAGTTTCATTAAGATTGAACGATATTTAAAGAATTTATAAGCCTTACAACATGAAAGAAAATTTTTTTATAATA
The DNA here is from genome assembly GCA_936449025.2 of Sarcophaga subvicina. Lineage (NCBI taxonomy): Eukaryota > Metazoa > Arthropoda > Insecta > Diptera > Sarcophagidae > Sarcophaga > Sarcophaga subvicina. The sequence goes on from OW388084.2 coordinate 106,432,019, forward strand.
TTTTTGTAGAACTTTTCTTCTATCCCGCTGTTAATTTGCCAGATTGGCAACATATCGTTTCTATACTGCAAATGACAAGGCAAATAAGAAAAGAAAAGGGATAGAAATAGAGCGGAGGAGAGAATGAAAATACAGAAAAAAAAGAAATCCAACATTAAATTATATCAACACCTGCTCTCTATTACAATAATTTTATTTTATTTTCATTTTTTATTTTTAGCTGTTGGCCAACTTCCTTTGCTGCCAAGTCGAAGCAAGACTTGATAATATAATTTTATAAAATTTTATTGAACAACAACAACAACAACACCATTAACTATGGCTATGGCTACAACAAGTACAACAACACCAACAACAATTTGAACAATAATAGCAAATGGTTGGCTATAAATGTTTTGTCGGCATTATTGAACACTTTTGAAATACGATTTGAATTTCTTGCTCTTAAACGGGAAATTCAACGTTATTTTTGCTTTTCTTTTTGGCAGCAATTTTCCTTTTCTAACAGCAGGATATCAAAATTTCTTTTCCGTTCTCGATATCCTTTTACTCCTTCGCTTGGCAAGCACACCCACTTCATACACTTGTTGTTGACAAATACAAAAGCAGCCATAATTTATTATTGACAATAAATTTGGCACAGAGAAATAAATGCACAAGGAAATGTAATGAGCGGAGGTTTTATTTTAGGGAAATTGACTGTAACACAAGCATAAGGAGCTGGTATGGGCAAATGGAGGGCATAAATCACAACAAATTTATGCTTATTAAGTGCTGTTCAGCGAAACAAAACGAAAGTCTTCTGCACACAAAAAAAGGTTAAAAATTGTTGGCAGAAATTAAGCAGAAATGAATGTTTAATTGAAAATGTAAGTGTATTGGAAAATCATTTACATTGGCTGTGACCTTACTCGTGATTTCCCTGGCACTCATTTAGGATTTGCATGGTTCAGTGATTTTTATTTCAAATTAAAGTTTAATAGAAAATAAATCAAATCTAGAAAGAAGAGGGAAATTTAAAAGGAACATTTTAAAAGAAAATTAAAAATTAATTAAATGTCGGGAGACTGAGGCATGCTTGAAATTCAAATTGAATCATAAAAACAAAAAATTTAAAATTAAAACATACCGTGCTTATAATGCTCCTTATATTCTTAAACATGATCAAATTTTAATATAACTTTCAAAATGAACGTAGGACTGTGTGTTCTATGTTCATATAAAATTTCATTAAATTGTAACCCCAAACACAGGAGCTCTTCATATATCCTTTTTTCAAAGAATTTTGAAATTTCCTTTATCGAACTTGATTTGCTCAATATGAATGTAGTATAGTAATAAGGCTTGTTTTATACAAATTTTCTGATATTTTTCTTGAAAACCTAAGAGCTGTTCATATATCCTTTTTCGTAATACCAAACAGAAACACAATAAATATTAAAAAAAACATTTTAAACATTATAAATGCTCAATAACAAGCTGATTTAAGCTTAAACATAATCAATATTTTATTATTTCCAAAAGGTATTCTTGCTACATACTCTCGACGACATTTATCGTAATTATCAAGCATTTAAGCAAATAAATCTTAAACACTCTTAAATTTAAATCAAATGCTAAAGAAATTAAGCCTTAGAAGAAACAAGTGGTTGTTGCTATACTTTAAAACACACTTATTTTATTCCTTATTCAGGAACACGCTTTTATCTTGTTTAAAGTTGACAAGGATTCAAGTGTTTTTGTATGTTATTTTGACAGTTACATCATTTAAGATTTATGTTTTTGATTAGGAGATGTGAAAGCTTAACAGCAATGGCTTTTTAAGCAAAGACAAAGTATACATGTCAAGGATTAGGAAAAATGTATTTATTGTTTTGATTACAAGCCGCCTTACAAAGTCATAGGACGGTAATAGTGTTTTTGATTTAAAAAATTTTCGATTTTCTATAACATTAATCCATAAATTATACAAAAATTCAAAATTCTTGAAAAAGGATATATGAAGGGCTCAAGGATTTTTAAAGGAAAATCAAAGAAATTTGAATGACATGTTTAAAATACTGTTCTACGTTCGTTTTCTGCATTTTATTATAATCGGATGATGTGGAAGAATTTTATAAAAAAAAATAATTTAGGCTGAAAAATATTCCAAATATTAATTTTCTTTATTATATATTTGTTTAAAAATAAAGATTTGTCATAAAGTATGTCTTCAATTGCGCAAAAATCTGTAATTGAGAAAAAGGATATATGAACAGCTCCGAAGTTATCAAAGGAAATTTATCGGAAATTGAATGGTACATTAAGGCCTCATGAACAACGTTCATTTTTAAAAGTTTTAATGCAATTTCTTTCAATTTGAAAAAAAGGATATATGGCGAGAAATTATGTTTTCCAAAGAAAATCAAAAAATTTCCAATCGCGCATTAAGAACATTGTTTCACGTTCATTTAGAAAGCTTTATGTTAATTTAGTTCAGTATGAAAAAAGGCTGTGGCGAATTTTAAAGTTTATTTTTTTACTTTTTTCAATAAAATTAAAAGAAAATTAAATGTTACCAGTATTAAGGAATTGTTTTCCTAAAACGTTTTATCAAAAGATAAGCAAAAATTTTAAATTCAAAAAAAGGATATATGGTAAGCACTTACATTTTGTAAGAGAAACTAATATAGATTAAATACTGCTTAAGGAACATTGTTTTGCATTCATTTAGATAGTTTTATGGTAATTTAGCTTACTATGAAAAAAAGGATATATGGCGAGGTATTACATTTTTGAAGGATTTTTAATAAAATTTCAATATTGTACTAAGGCCACTGTTTCTCGTCCATTTAGTATAATTTTTCATCAGAACCATTAATTAGGTTTACAAAAATAAGCAAATCTGTGTAAAAGCAATTTATTAACGATTTGCTTTCTAGTCAATTTTTAATTTTAAACGACAAACGCCAAACTCCCTCTATTATTATACAATATGTATGTATGTTCGTGGGCTTCGTTATCTGCTTACGTTTCAAAAAATTTTCATTTTCTAAAGCAAATTAATTAAATGGTTGCCAAGGACTTTCTTCAATGCTAATAAATTGTAATGAAAACAATATGTATTTAAAAAATCTTTAGCAACATAACGGTATAATTAGTATTAATTTTACTGATACCCAAGGGCGTATGATGAATATTTTTTTTATTTGTAATAAAAATTAAATGTCGATTATGCAGATGTCTTACAGTTTTTTTCTTGTAAACAAAAGTTTATACTTTAAAAAACTGTAAAAAATGGCATTTCTTTGGCATTTCTTTTCACATCATTACAGTTGAGGAGAATACATACAAAACAAAAAAAATGTCAAACAGGTTTTACTCTCTATACATGCCCTATGGACCCACTACAGACCACCTTTAACATTTTGCTGACGACCAACAACAAAAAGTATGTAAATTTAAAAAGAAATCCATCCATCCCATGCTTTTGCCAGGTCACACAGCAGAAAGTTTTAAAAGCCAAAAGGGTTAAATTAAGTCCTCAGATAACATTTTTAGCCAAACGTAAGGACATGTTTTTCCACAATGTGTTTAAGGGCTGTTGGAGAAAAAAAAGGCAATCTAAAGAAAGAAAATATTTCTTGGCCTCCAAAGTAAAGGAGAAAATATGTTTGTTTAGGTAAATAAATTATATTCTGATTTAATTTACCAGAGACTTTAAGCTACAAGAGTTGAGTTCACATTACTAGAAAAAAGTGTGTCCTTTTTTGTTGGCTTTAAAAATATTTCCTTTCTTTTAAGTTGATATTAAATATTTTGTAGTAATTTTTTAATATCCTTTAAACTGATAAAAAAAGTATTTTCAGTGTTATTACCCTTTATTTACAGAAAAAAAATTCCTCAAGCCTAGGAAAATGTTATCAGTTTTATAATTTCCTAACATTTTTCATGGAAATATTTTTAGAAACTCTATAAACTGCTCTTCTTTCTACTATTTTTTGCAAGTAACTCTTAACCCTTAATAAATCCAACCCCTTAGAAGTATGCTAAAGTTGTTTTAAAAAGAATTTCAATAGAATAACTTGCTATTAAAAATAAAATAGAAAAAGGATACTCACAGGATAAAAAAAAATTTGCAAAAAAAATTTTTTTTTGCGTAGCCGGTGTTAAAATAAGGCGGCACAATCAAAGAAAAAAAATTGTATTTAAGTGTCAACCTAATGTTCTACCAGCTATATTCAATAGTACATCTCTAGGAGGGATATTAGCAGGAAACGAGCTAACTTCTCAAGACACAGCGTTTTAACATAATGACCTCTAGAACATTTTATGGCCACCGAAAGCCTCTTTACGAAATGACAGAGCAAAACAATTTTAACATCAGGAGGACCGGAACTGCAATGCTAATGAATTTTCCAAATATGATGCAATCACTGAAGTTTCGAATGACTTTAGGTTAGGTTAGGTTAGAGGACGTGTACTTGTCAATTAAGACAAAGTACAGTACCCGGAGGTCGAATTGACCCATTGTACAACGTCCTAGTTTATCACACCACTTATGTTGTGTGTGTTAATTTTTATACATGAGTGGCGGGACATACAGTTTAAAGCCGACTCCGAACGACAGATTTTTGAGAAACTTTTTCATGGCAATTTTATTTTCACACTCAGATTTTTTGCCAGAAATCTACTGAGAGGAAGTCACCGAAGAAATATTTTTTCATTTCATTTGTTTTGTTGAAGATATGTGACCTGTGGCTTGAACCATGGCCTCACGTCTAATAAGCCAACACAGTACCTAATAGACTATGTACGATTGTTATGTCGTAGATGTCGATGTTAAGAAGCGGACAAACTCACTGGTATCGGTACAGAGAACGGCTGCATTGCGTATCGCGTCGGCATATCGTACGGTATCCGCTCCAGCCGTACTGGTGATAGCGGGTATAATCCCTGTGATCTGCTGGCAGCAGAGCGGATGGAGATTTATAAGGCGAAATCTGCTGGAAATCACATAACCGGTTACTTCAGGGAAAACACCATTTCAAAATGGCAACAACGATGGAACGAGGAAGATAGAGGAAGATGGACGGCGAGACTTATTCCATACATAAGGCCATGGTTTGGTGGATTACTACGTTACACAGATGCTATCGGGTCACGGATATTTTAGGAAATATCTGCACAGAATGGGCAAGACCGCCTCCCCTTACTGTCTTTACGAGGAAGGGGAGATAATTGATGACGCAGAGCACACTGTTTGCGAGTGCGCACGCTGGCAGAGCAATCGCTCTGTACTGGCGTCAATAGTTGGGACGATCACGGCCGTCAACATTGTCGGCGAGTAGAGAAAATTGGACCTCAATGGCGAATTACGTGGAGAGCATTCTAAGGCTGAAGAAGAGAGATCTTGAGGCTGCAGAACATGTGGGCACGCCGTCATAGATGAAACTGGCACACGGGTCAAGCGAAATTCGAAGCAGAGACCTGGACGAAAGGAATAGTGGAGACACTTAGATGTCTCTTCAACTTTTGACATGCAATCCGGACGCGGATATGAGCACGCAGGGGCCAAAGGGCCAAAGGGACTCCACTCCGAAGTAATACCACCTTAGTTCCGGAGTGGGCACAACGAGTCCACGAGACGACGGGGGATTTAGTGGATGAGGGCCCCACACACGGAGGATGTGACGACTATGGTGCGGTTAGGTACATTTTACCCTCCTCGGCTTAAAAAAAAATAAAATGTCGTAGAAGAAGGAAATAGCTGGGCTTCAACTAAGTAATTAATCTCACAAATTTATGGAGGACATTTGGAGTTTAAATGGCTTCATTAGAAGCTGTGAATGGAGCTAAAGGGAAACGGGAAACTATCGTATCACAATACTCAATACGTGGCCTAAATGAACTTCGGCTGGTATCTCACCAATGGCTGTTGGAGTGCTAACTTCCAGAACTGAACCCGCTCTTTCCTGTACACGAGAAACTTTATGTATCCCCACAAAAAATGGTCCAGTGGTGTCAAATCGCAAGATCATGGCTTTCAAGGAAATCAAATTAATTGCTTAGCAAACGCAGCTCTCAATAGTATCCGTAGTCTAGTAGGTGTTGGCTTATTAGACGTAAGGCCACGGTTCAAACCCCGGATTAATTATCTCCAACGAAACGAAATATGAAAAAATATTTCTTCGGCGTCTGCCTCTCAGCAGATTTCTGGCAAAACTTCTGAGAGTAAATAAAATTGCGATGTAAAGTTTCTCAGAAAATCTGTGGTTCGGAGTCGACATTAAACTGTAGGTCCCGCCACTGAGGTATAAAATTAACACACGCAACATAAGTGGTGTGAGAAGCTCCGAAGTAATCCTGACTAAAAGGGTTGTAATGATCAATTGTGTATGTATGTATGTATGTATGTATGTATGTATGTATATATGTATGTATGTATGTATGTATGTATGTATGTATGTATGTATGTATGTATGTATGTATGTATGTATGTATGTATATATGTATGTATGTATGTATGTATGTATGTATGTAAGTTATGGAAACAGCATGAAAATGCTTAAAACTTTGCTAAATAGGTTTCATTGAACCTAAAAATTATTTGCTGACGGAACTGTGCTAAATAGGTTTCATTGAACCTGAAAATTATTTGCTGACGGTTAATAAAATGTTTAAAGAAAATTCTTTTCAAATAGAATTGCTGAACATTAAAAATACGATGACAATAATTATGTTGCAATTCATTATTATGTTTTTTTTTAACGAATTGTGCTTCTCATTAGGTATAAGTATGATATTTAGAATTAAGTAAGGGTTAGTCAGTGAGTAATCAGCATGTAGTCAGTAAGAAGTGGACATTAAAAGTAAAAAAATAAAAATAAAAAAAAAAAAAAAATTTTTTTTTTTAATAAAACCAAAAACAGACAATTTAATTGGGGGCTCAACCGGGATCCTTTAAAAAAAGGGTCCAGAAAAAAAAACAAATAAGTATCCTTTAGGAAAAGGAGAAAAAATTTCTTAAATAAGTATCCTTTTAAAAAAGGAGAAAAAAAAAAAAAATAATAAATAGTGAACAATTACAAAAAATAATACAGTGAACAATAACAGAAAATAAACAGTGAACAATAACAAAAAATGAACAGTGAACGATAACAAAAATACAGTGAACAATAACAAAAAATACAGTGAACAATAATAAAAATAATGCAGTGAACAATAACAAATAACAATCCTGCAATCATCAACTAAAAAAAAAAAAAAAAAAAAACCAGCAACAAAACTAAATAAAAGGAATTTTTTTAAAAAAAAATCTAATAAAAATTCTACAGTGAAAATTCTGCAATCACCAACTATAAAAAACGAACAACATCAAATAAACAACTCTGCAAAAAATATCATCCTAATAAACAGCAATTAAACAACACGGTATCCGCATCTGAGGAAGGAAATCATCATTGAAGAGGCCATCTGAAGTCGAGAATTTTAAATGTAAGATTATTTGATAAGATTTTTATGTTTTATTTTCAATATAAGTTGATATTCAATCATATTCAATCATCTTCCCTAAGATTAAATCATAATTGTGTATAGACATTCCATTAGTTTTTATAAATGATTCTTATATTAGCTTTTATGTAATGTACGGAAATTAATAAAAAACCTCTTTAATTGCATTTGCTTTTAAGATTAATTTTTCTGTAAAAAAAATAATATTATTTAAGTCATATAATTTTGTATTCTGTGTATTAATTGTGAGGCAAAAAACTGGCTCATTTAGTAGAAAGTGTAGTAGAAAATTTAACGGACGAGGAATTGAAATATTTGACTAGTAACAAGACACTAGATATAGTTGACGAGGAATTAGAAGAGCTAGAAAGAAAATATAGTATAGAAGACTCAGTTGACGAAATTACTGGACTGTTTAGGAATATGACAACAAACAGAATGGACACAGAACAGGTTTTACGACTAGTTACACAGTCTACAGCACCACTTCTAAGGGAGTTGGAATTGCTGAGGGAAAATTTTAACAGACTTACAGTCACAAATACAGTTACTGAATACAGACAGGAAATTATTGACGAAACCAAAAGATGTGACGAAAGTTTGGACATTATTAAATCCCTTCCAAGTTTTAACGGGAAGGATAATTCATATGTGAGTTGGCGAGAAGCAGCAAACAATTCAATGAGCCTTTATGTTAGGGGTAGTCGTAGGTACTTCGCGGCATTGACTATTCTACGCAATAAAATATTAGACGACGCAAATGACACTTTGACAAATCATGCTACGGTACTCAATTTTGATGCTATTATAGCTCGTTTAGATTTTGCCTATGCCGACAAAAGGCCAATTCATATTATTGAACAGGAATTAAGTGTTATGAGACAGGGTTCCTCGACTATATTAGATTACTATAACGAAGTGAATAAAAAACTGACTTTATTAATAAATAAGACGATAATGACTCACGGTTCGAATTCTGATTTGACAAATGAATTAAATAATAAAAATCGTCAATATGCTCTTAGGGTTTTTATTACTGGATTGAATCCACCATTAGCAAATATTCTATTTTCACTGTCACCTTCTGATTTACCTAATGCCTTAGCCAAGGCTCAGGAACTAGAATCTAATCATATTAGGGCTAATTTTGCGGTACAATTTAACAGAAATCAATTCAATAACCAAAGTCCAAAAAATAACCAAAATGTTTTACGTTTTCCTCCCAGAAATCAAAACAACAATTCTCAGTACCGAAATAATCAACACATACGTCAGGCAAGGCCTGAGCCGATGGAAATCGGTAGTTCGGCAAATCTTGCTGTGAACACAAATAGAATTCCACAAAATGGACATACTCAAAATTACGCTCGAGGACCACAATTCGGTCAATGGCAACAACGACCACAAAACTCCAATCAATTTTTTCAAAGACCTCAATTTAATCCTGGCTTAAAAAGACAACAGCCAAGTGGACAGTTTAGTTCTCAACCAAATAATAAGACACAAAGAATAAATAATTTAAACGAAACTGCTTTTTTAGACGTGACCCCGGATTGCCCTATATCATCAGAACAGGAGCATCCGGAAGAACTTACAGAATTTTAATTGACAGTGGGGCAACTAGTTGTTATTGCAGCCCAAATGTCCTTACTAAGAGGAAAAAATTAGTAGTTAAAAAGAGAGTTAAAACTATAAATGGATTCACTATTATTGACCATTTCTATGAAGCAAGACTTTTTGGTATAACTGAAAGATTCTATGAAATTCCCAACTTAGAATCTGATTTGTTAATAGGATATAATTTTTTGAAAAAAGCTAATATTAAACTTGACTTTGAAAATGGCACAATTACTTGTGGCAATAAAACGGATACATTTTTAAATTTTAGTAAACCTGCGTTAGTATCTAGTAGGACTATTAATTATAATAGAAAGGAAGATGAGAAAAATATTATAAATAAAATTACCAACTCAGGAAATAATCTTGAGTACAAACCTTATGAAGATGATACTTTCAATTGTGAGGAAAATACGATTGATAGATTGGAATGTGAAATTCGCAAAAAAATAGATAATTTACATTCAAAAATTAATACAATATTACCATTTAGAACGGATATTAAAGCTGAGATACGTACAATTGCTGAAACTCCTATATGGAGTAAGCAATATCCCTATCCTCTCTCAGTAAATTCATTCGTAAATAAAGAAATACAAAAGCTATTAAATAACGGAATTATACGTCCTAGTAAAAGTCCTTACAACTCCCCAATATGGGTAGTGCCAAAAAAAGGAATTAATGAAGATGGGACAAATAAAATGCGAATGGTTATTGATTATAAAAAATTAAATGAAAACACTATATCACATAAATATCCGATACCGGATTGTAATGTTATACTGTCTAATTTGGGAAAAGCAAAGTACTTTTCCACCATTGATCTCGAATCCGGCTTCCATCAAATCTTAATGAAACCGGAGGATATTGAGAAAACTGCATTTTCCATAAATAATGGAAAATATGAATTTGTTAGACTACCTTTTGGATTAAAAAATGCACCAAGCATTTTCCAAAGCGCCATGGATAATATTTTAAGGGACTATATAGGGAAATTTTGCCATGTCTATATAGATGATATAATAGTTTACTCTGAAAATTTAGAAGAACATAAGAAACATTTAAATATGGTAGTCCAAAGACTTAAGGATTCTAATATGAAAATCTCCTTGGAAAAATCGAAATTCTTTAAGAAAGAAGTAGAATTTTTGGGTTATATTGTTGCCCATGGAATAATTAAAACCGATCCAGGTAAAATAGAGACTATAGTAAACTACCCTGAACCTAAAACTCTTAGACAGTTGAGAGGATTTCTTGGTATAACTGGGTACTACAGAAAATTTATAAAAGATTATGCTAAAATTTCAAAACCACTAACAAAATACCTTACAGGAGAGAATGGAAGAATTTCACAATATATGTCCAAAAAGACAGCAATAGAATTCGATTCAGAGGCACAAACCGCTTTCGATAAATTAAAAAAATTGTTAACTAACCAGGTTGCTTTAACGCAACCTGACTTTAATAAAAAGTTTACACTGACAACTGACGCATCTAACGCAGCAGTTGGAGCCGTCCTAACCCAAGAGGGCAAACCTATAATTTTTATCTCAAAAACACTGACTTCTACTGAACAAAATTACGCTGCAAATGAGAAAGAGTTATTCGCTATAGTTTGGTCGTTAAAGACCTTGAGAAATTATTTGTATGGTGTTTCAGATTTGGAAATACATACTGACCATCAACCATTAACATTTGCCATATCTTCTAGGAATCCAAATGCAAAACTTAAAAGGTGGATGTCTTTTATAGAGGAGTATTCCCCGAAGTTTGTTTATAAACCGGGTGCGACAAATGTTGTAGCGGACGCACTTTCTAGACAGGTCTTGAATAATATTTCTGACGATGAGTCTTTACATAGTACACAACATTCTGCCGAAAGTAGTGAGGAATTCACTATTAAGGAAACTTCCAAACCACTTAATGAATTTAAACAACAAATTCTCTTAAGCAGGGCCAATTTCACATATTATGAATCACTTACTCAATTTAATAGAATTAGACACATTATAGAATTCGATACGAGGGAGAATCTCAAGAACAAATTGAAAGAATTCTTACGACCAAATTTGGTGGCAGCGATACATTGTTGTCTTGAAGATCTATATGAGTTTAAGGAAACAATAAAAGGAGTATTTACCAACAAGTTTGTTTTTACAAGAATCTTTGCAATCGATATTGTTAATGTTGATGACCAAAAGGCCATTATTAAGGAAACTCACACTAGGGCACATAGAAGTTCTAAAGAAAATCATAAACAAGTTTATAAACAATATTATTGGCCCAGGATGATAGATCATTTTAAGGAGTTTATTAGGCATTGTGATATTTGCAATAAAGCGAAATATGATAGGAAACCAACTAAGATTCCAATTGGAGAGGCTCCAATTCCTAGCAAGGAGGGAGAGTTCCTTCACATTGACATTTTTTATGCCCAAAATTTGAAATTCCTTACATGTATTGACGCTTATTCAAAATTTCTCGTAATAAAACAAATAGAAGACAAAACAAATTTAGGCGAAAAAGTATTGGACATATTACAAACTTTTCCTGCAGCAAGGAAAATAACGTTAGACAATGAACCAGGCTTTAAAACACCTACATTCCAATCCTTAATGCAAAGATTAAGAATTCAATTATATTTTGCTGACCCTAGGCACAGTACTACTAACGGTCAGGTAGAAAGAGCACACTCAACCCTGATCGAAATAGCAAGATGTTTAAAACAAGAATATCACCTTTTAGACACTGTTGAGATTTTTCATAGAGCAGCTCAACAGTATAATCTCACCATACATTCAGTTACAAACGAAAAACCATTTGAAGTGTTTCACAATAAAGTTAATCATGAAGATCTGCGTAATAAATTATTGGAAGCTCAGGCTAGAATGATACGAAGAAATAACCCTACTCAGATCAGAACATTTGAGGAAAATGAGGAAGTTTATGAAAAATTAATTGGACAAAGGGATAAATTACTTCCACGCTATAAAAAACAGAAAATAAAAGAAGACTTAGGAAATAAGGTTAAAGTTTATAGTAGAAATAGAATTATTCATAAGGAAAATATAAAAAATTAATTTTATCTTACAGAAAATGTTAAAGTTGCTTATTTTGCTGGCCACACTCACGAACTGCAGACCTGAGGTCCAGATACTAGACTATTCAAATTCTCAATTAATTTCAATACACACAGGACTAACAAGATTGCAGGACGGAAATTTTAAATTGATACATTCTATAGATTTGGACAAATATGAACAAGTAATTACGAATTTAAAAGAGGAAATTCGAAGGAAAATACCTTCAAACAACTCCATACTTCCAATACTCGACCATGAAATTGAACAGACGCGACTGCAACTAAACAATATGAGACCAAGACAGAAACGTTCACTAGACATTATAGGGACAGCTTGGAAATGGTTGGCAGGAACACCAGACCATGACGATCACAAGATAGTAGTTGACAAAATAAATAATATGTTAGAAAACACGAACAGACAACGGATAATAAATAGGGATACCGTCACAAGACTAAACCTAATGACTAATGTGACAAACGCAATCTTAAAGAAAATTCAGACTGAAGACGACTTTAGAAAGGAATTTGAACAAAATTTGATTTATAGATTAAAATTAATAAAAGAAGAAATATTGAACATTCAATATGCTCTACAATGGGCCAAAGCAGGAGTTATAAATACCTTTATTTTGTCCGAGCCAGAAATTGACGAAATAAAAAGGCAATTGGACTATGAACAATTCCCATATTCCAATATCGATGAGGCTTTAGAATTTTCAGATATTAGAATTGCCTCAAGCAATACAACAATTATTTATATAGTAAATTTGCCTACTATTAATAAACAAATTTGTGAAAATATTTTAATTAAACCATTAAAAAGACAAAAAACTATAATAAAAATTGGAAATGAAAATATTGTTAAATGTAAGAATGAAATCTTTGAAATGAAAACTGATTGTAAAACCTATAATAAGCTATCAATATGTAACAATAGAAATCTTTTAAATATTACAAACACAAATTGTATTCCAAAATTATTATCTAGTGAGAATCACAATTGTACAATTATAAACAATCAGCACGTTCCAACCATTGAAGAAATAAAACCTGGAATAATCCTGTTGAATCAATACAATGGTTCTGTAAGAATCCCTGACGCCAAACCATGGAATTTATCAGGAAGCTTTTTAATAAAATTCCATAATACCACAATTAATTTAAACGGTATTGATTATCTTGCAGTGGAAGTACATGATTGGAAACCGCTTCCACCCATTCTGCAATTAACATCAAATAAAACAGATGTTGAGGAAATTCTTTCTCTTCAAATGATGAAAGAGGTCCAGTTGAACAATGTTCAAGAATTAAGCTCATTATCAACCGAAGGAAGAATTGAGTTTTCTTTTAACATAATACTTTCGATAACAGTAATCATAATTATTATTTACACTATATGGAAGCAAAAAGACAAAGTAAATTCTACAACCACTAATCAAGGAACTAAGAAAACAACTCTACGTCCTGAGGATCCGCCTGATAGGAAAGAAGTTATTAGAACATTAAAACAAATTCTCCAAAACGATTCAATCGGGACGATTCATCTAACAAAAGGGGGAGTTATGGAAACAGCATGAAAATGCTTAAAACTTTGCTAAATAGGTTTCATTGAACCTGAAAATTATTTGCTGACGGTTAATAAAATGTTTAAAGAAAATTCTTTTCAAATAGAATTGCTGAACATTAAAAATACGATGACAATAATTATGTTGCAATTCATTATTATGTTTTTTTTTAACGAATTGTGCTTCTCATTAGGTATAAGTATGATATTTAGAATTAAGTAAGGGTTAGTCAGTGAGTAATCAGCATGTAGTCAGTAAGAAGTGGACATTAAAAGTAAAAAAATAAAAATAAAGAAAAAAAATATATTTTTTTAATAAAACCAAAAACAGACAATTTAATTTGTATGTATGTATGTATGTATGTATGTATGTATGTATGTATATATGTATGTATGTATGTATGTATGTATGTATGTATGTATGTATGTATGTATGTATGTATGTATGTATATATATATGTATGTATGTATGTATGTATGTATGTATGTATGTATGTATGTATGTATATATGTATGTATGTATGTATGTATTTAGAGCTTAAATGACTTCGTTAGAAGCTGTTTATGGAGCAGGAGCAAATGGCAGGCAGTATTACAAGGCATCATACGTGGTCTAAATGGATTTTTCACGGTTTTTGGCAACCGCAACTGAATATGCCGCAGAAGCCCTCGGAATAGCAACCAGACGATGTATTGTGCCTGTGGGTACCATATGGCAGAAAATTTGTTTTGTTTTCTTCCCAAAAGTGAAATGAAAAAAATATTCCGAAAAGCATTTAAGGAGAGAGAAAAAAATAAACAGTTTTTTTAAAACTTATTCTGACGTCTTAAAAGTAATAAATTTACTAGCTTAGTTCTTACCTTGAAGAACGTATTCCCAAGAACATATACTCGATGAAAAAAAGAAAAAAATTTGAAAAAAGCTTTTTTGTGTATGAATTTTGTTAAAAAAATTTATTGGCAAACATTTTCATTCCCTCATTGATTTTATTGTGTTGCATTTAAGGTGAGAAAAGCTTTCAAAGATTTAACCCGTTCATGGTTAGAGTGTTGAATGGTGAGTTTTAAAGTAATGTAAGGAAAAGAAGCTCTAAAATACATATGAAAACTCTAATACACAAGCAAAAAACAAAACAAAATAACAAAAACAAATCAGAGAGCTAAAGTAAAGTTGAACTCTGATACAGAGAACAACATGGACACTTAAACTAAAGCGAGCTGTTTGCGAACATAATACAAAACAAACCTATTTAGAGAGAGAGAAAAAGAGAGAGAGAGTGATTAAACGAATTCTTAGTTTTCTTAAAGAGACAGAGATTCTATACAAAAGTAACAAGAACCCAGAAAAAGATGGAATACATCTGTTTTAAAATTTTAAAAATTACTTCAAAGTGTTTTGAAGAGAAATAAAGAACTTGACTCTCCCTCTCTCTCTCTCTTCTTAAGCAATACATATAAACATCCAAGTAATTTAGTTTAAAAATATAAAAATTTGAATGACAATAAAACTCTCTTGAGAGAGCAAGAAGTTTATGAAAAGCAACGTGTCCCATTAAATATTTGCACGCTTACAGGTTCAAACAAAACCAAAAATTGTTGAAAAAAAAAAACAAACCTGTTGAGAATTTCATTGAGAGAGATCAAAGGCAATGATAGCAAAAGAAAGTAAAAGACATAATAAGATAACTTAAATATCCTGAGAGAGATAACTTAAACTCTGTTGAGAACGTATATTGCTAAACATAAATACCGGTAATGTTTTGATAGAACTAAAAGAAAGACTTTTTGAAAACTATATTCATATACTGTACATTATGTACATTACGTAATGTACATTACAATCCTTTTAGTCAGGATTACGACATGTTCAAGGTACTGTTCTACGTTCGTTTTGAATGTTTCATCTTAATCGAGTGGTATGTAAGGATTCTATAAAAAAATAAGTCGCAGACTTAAAACATTTAAATTATTTATTTAATTTTCTTCATTTTAGAAAAAGGATATATGAACAGCACCGAAGTTATCAAAGGAAATTTAACGAAAATTGATTGGTATATTAAGACCTCAAGATCAACGTTCATTTTTAAAAGTTTTAAGACAAATGCGTTCAATTTGAAAAAAGGATATATGGCGAGCAATTATGTTTTCCAAAAAAAATTAAAAAAATTTCCAATGGTGCATTAAGAACATTGTTTCACGTTCATTTAGAGAGTTTTATGTTAATTTAGTTCAATATGAAAAAAGGCTGTGGTGAGCTTTAAGGTATTTTTTTTTACTTTTTTAGGAAAATTAAAAGAATATTAAATGTTACCAGTATTAAGGAATTGTTTTCCTAAAACGTTTTATCAAAAGATAAGCAAAAATTTTGATTTCAAAAAAAGGATATATGGTAAGCACTTACATTTTGCAAGGTAAACTAATATAGATTAAATACTGCGTAAGGAACCTTGTTTTGCGTTCATTTAGATAGTTTTATGGTAATTTAGCTTGGTATGAAAAAAAGGATATATGGCGAACTTTTACATTTTTGAAAAAATGTTAATAAAATTTCAATTGTGTATTAAGGACATTGTTTCTCGTCCATTTAGTATATTTTTTCATTAGAACCATTAATTAGGTTTACAAAAATAAGCAAATAGGATTACGACCTATCTTGTCACACCGCTTATGTTGTGATTGTTAATTTTATACATGAATGGTGGATTTTTGAGAAACTTTTCATGTCAATTTTTAATATACTCTCAGAGTTTTTGTCAGAAATCTGTTGAGAGGAAGAAATAAGAAATATTTTTTTCATACTTCGTTTAGTTGAATATACCTGAACTGCGGTTTGAGCCAGAGATCAGCAATGAGTATTCAAAAAGATGTGTATAATCGAATCATACTCATAATTTCTAATACTTATACGCATTCATACTTATTTTAATATCATGGAAGCTCTACTCATATTTAAAGTGTGAAGTACTCATGATATTCATACTTAACAACACGTATGATGTTGTTGATTTCCACTCTCCATAACTCTACATATACATACATCCATAATTGGTCATTACAACCCTTCAGTCAGGATTACGACCTAGTTTTTCAGACCACTTATTTTGTGTGTTTAAGATTTAAAGTCGACTCCGAAGGACAGACTTTTGAGAAACTTTTCATGGCAATTTTACTTACTCTCAGAGTTTTTGCCAGAAATCTGCTGAGAGAAAGTCGCCGAAGAAATACTTTTTGTATTTTGCTTTGATGTCTGGCCTGGGGCTCGAACCCTGGCTTTACGTCTAATAAGCCAACACGCTACCTACTAGACTACGGCGACTTCAACATACACGCGTTGCACAAAATAAGTTTGATTCGCGTACGAACACTAAAATACTCACTAGAAGGTTGTGTGTTTGCTTTGCTTGCTGCTCTGCCTGTCTTTTTTGCTTACATGTGTCTTTTTTCTTTTGTTGTAAATGCAACAATAACTAAGACTGTAAATTTTGATGAATGATTCAAGTCACTCGCATCATTTATGAGTATTTTTCTAAAGTTATCAATCTAAATGAGTAGGCTTATGAATCAAACATATTTCGAATGGTATGAATTTGATGTCAATGTTGTAAGCATACTCATTGCAACCTGTACTTATAAATTAACGTTGTAGTTGAGTACGAATGAATCAGAGTACATAGTTAAATTTCAATATTGTTGTCTCACTTATATTCAAAATTTCATGAGTTCTTATGAGTAGCGAAAAAATGATTCATTGCGGATCTCAGGTTTAAACCGAGACCTTATGTCTAATAATCCAGCACACTTATTACTAGACGACGGCGACATCAAAAAAAAAAAACAAAAATACATTTGCTGGCTTTAATTTAACTCAATCTATATTAAAAGAGCAAAGAAACGCAACATATCGAGCAACAACACAAAAACAAACCTCTTGAGAATTTTATTTAGGGAGAGATTATATAATTATCAGTAGAGAGAACTCAATTCTACTGTCAATATATGTTGCTAAACACAAGTACATTACAACCCTTTAGTCAGGATTTGGACATAGTTTCTCACACCACTTATGTTGTGTGTGTTAATTTTATATATGAGTGGCGGGACCTACAGTTTAAGGTCGACTCCGGACGACAGATTTTTGAAAAACTTTTCATTGCAATTTTATTTTATTCTCAGAGTTTTTGCCAAAAATCTGCTGAGATTAAGTCGCCGAAGAAATACTTTTTTTATTTTGTCTTTGATATCTGGCCTGGGACTCGAACCCTGGCTTTACGTGTAATAAGCCAACACACTACCTACTAGACAACGGCGACCAACTACGTTTCATTCTCTTAAACCAAGCATTATTCAATTACAGCTTAACTCCATTAAAAACAGCCTGAGCACGATGTGTACAACAACAACTATTTACATACAAATGTAACAAACAAAAGTATAAAAACAAACCTGTTGAAATTCTTCGAATTCCAATGGAAGTAATCTCTCCTGCTAATATAGCATTAAGTATACAAGCAATGGTAATAAATTCATAGAAAAAAATGTAAACTAAAGCGAGTACAATTAAAGACTGTTTCATTAAGCACCCAAATACATACACACACATTAAAGAAACGAACCTTGTAGAGAACAAACGAAGTTGAGGTTCGTTTAAAGAGCAACAATAAGCAAAAATTCTTTCTCTGCCCCTCTACATACTTTATAATACTGTTCCAACCACCAACAGGGTTAATGGGGGGGGGATGGGTAAGCCAACAAGGAGTTCATATTGTACAGGCACAAGCAAAAGTAAACAAAAGCGAATGCGTACGATGAATGAAACTAAATAATCGTGTATTTAAAGAGTATAAACGAAGTTGTTGTTATTTGTATGGCGTATTTAACACAACAAAGAAAGTGTTGTTGTGTCTGAACTTTGTTAGAAAATAAAACAATAATGTACGCATTCAGTTTAAAGTTGAAATAAATCAAACGCACTAGAAAGTTATATACAAGTTTAGGGGTGTTGAAGTTGGTGAAGTTGAACTTTAAATAAAATAACACAAGGCAACTTCTGCTGTTTGGTTTAGTTTTCTCTCCTTTATTTTTCATACGAAACACAACTACAGAGTTCGACTGAAACAATGGTGTGTTTTGAAAACAAGGAGAGTTTTTTTAATGAGAGAGAGAGTGAGAGAGTTTTAGCTGAAGTTGGAGTTGGAGAGTGAAAATGAAAACTATTTTTTTTAATAGACCATGAAGTAAACTTCCTTTTAAAAACAAAGAGAGTTACACACTTATTTACGCAGAGAGTTTAGATGAAGTTCAACTCTATGGTAGTTAATGGCTTAAAGGGGTTAAACAAATATAAGAAAACTTGTTGATTTTTTTAGAAGGTTCAAGTAGAGTTGAGTTAAAGTAAAAAAGGAAAACATTTACAATAAAAAAAGAAGGAAAATTAAATGAGAAACAAGAAAGAAAAATTATAAACAACTTGAACGAACATACAGTAACAGAAAAAAGTCTACATACATTGGCGTATGTAAATTTTTTTCTTTAACTGTTGGTATTTAAATAATTCAAAAATTAAACAAATCAGTTCAAACGTAATGCGAGCATATGAATAAGAGGAAAATAATCACAATATGAAGACCCTTGTTTTACATATTTTTTGTGTAAAGGACAGTGTAATTAAAAAACCAATGTAATGGAATACCAAATAAGAGCAAAATGAAACTGTTAGAAATGTACGCTCTGGTTGTATGCCCGTGCATGTGTATTACATTTATTAATTATTAAAATCAATTAGCATACTTTTTAGGGAGTCTTTATTGAAAATAAATATTATTTCAGGTGGTTTTAAAAAAGAATAACAAATAAAGAGGGTAACAGTGGACTGCCATTAGGAAAGGAAATTAATGGAAAAAATGTTTATAAATTAATAAAATGGGGAAATAAATTAAAATTTTATAAATACAGTTGCAACCAAATATTGGGGAAGAGTATACACTCAGCCACAAAAGTATACATACGGTTAACAAATTTCAGAAATTTTTTGACCAATCCGTTTTCGTTGAAAATCTTTATAATTGTCTGACATATTTCTTTGATTTTAAGACGGTCTTTTGCATTGGTTCAGAAATTTGTGAAATTTGTTAATCGGATTTATACTTTTGTGGGCCTGTGCAGGGCCAGAATTCAGTTCAAAACGGATTGGTTAAAAAATTTCTGAAATTTGTTAACCGTATGTATACTTTAGTAACTGTGTGTATTTCTTATTATTAATATTGATGAACATAAAACTATCAGGCAGCACTAATGCGATTCTAACACGTTTTCTTTGTAGCATTTGAGGTTGCATTTTTCGTGAAGGCACATTCATAATTCTTAGTTTTTCTAAAAATGTTTATTCATTAAAAAAATTAGGGAATTATCTGAAGAAATATATATGTATGTACATCGAGACGTTGGAGAAAGGTTTTTTACTCTAAAAAGGTCAGAAAACGCTGCACAGGCAACTGCTAAAATACGGGAAACAACAGCAATTCGTTGCTTTCTGTTCAGGTCAGTGTCATGGACATAGAAATTTTTTCAAAATATTTCATGGCAAGGACAAATATGTTTGTTCATTAAAAAATTAGGGAATTACCTCTAGAAATATATACGACGAGACGTTGAGATGCGTTTTTACTCTAAAAAGGATAAAATACGATTGACAGGCAACTACTGAAATATGGAAAACAACAGCAATTCATTGCTTTTTGTTCAGGTCAGTGTAGTGGACATAAAAATTCTTTCAAAATATTTAAGTGCTGGAAGAGAGATGGGAAACTTTTTTATTTATTTGTTTTTCGAACGTCCCCGGCCTCACACTAACCCACCCTCACCCGACCGCGGGTGAGGTAGGGACACGTATACACTACAGTCCGGACTGTAGCGGGCAAGGGAAAAGTAATGGCAATGAGAACATAAATCAGCTACAGAACTTAATCACAAGCTGAATAAAGTAACAATAAACAGGAACTACCTATGATAAGAACGAAAATACATTTTTTATATAATAATTTACAAATTAATGCCAGCATATAAGCTACGTTTTATATTACAAACACTATAATTAAAATCAATAAAATCATTACATAATCTACGAAAAGAAAAATTACATCCATAGTTCGTTCTATAAAAATCTAAAGAAAGAGGATGATAGTGCCGTGAAAATCTTGCTGGAATACTGAAATTCAGGTTACAAAGCAAAAACTCAGAATCGATATCACCTTTAACCAGATTAAAAACAAAACAAACCCCTAAACCAGCCCTTCTACGTTCTAAAGTTGGAAGTTTTATCAAACCTAATCCAGACTCATATGACGGAAACCCATTGGCACAATCCCATCCTTAGCCACATAAACAGAATAATAAAAACTGCTTCTGCACACTGACTCTATTGAATCACTATGACAACGATAGTATGGATTCCAAATAATAGACGCATACTCCAAAATAGGTCTAACAAGTGAAATGTATACCAGTCTTGTTATATAAGGATCAATGAATTCCCTAGCCCCCAATTTTTAACAAAACTAAGAAAAAAAATTTTGTTTTTTTTGTTCACTTCCTCTGATTGTAGCAAGGGTCCAGGAGATTCACTTTCTTCCCATTGTAATTACCCAACCCAACATGATTTGCCATAAGAAGAACTTTCGCCTCTTAATCTTCCCTTTGGTCGAATACATTTCCTCTAAACTTCTCTTTCCAGTCAACAGTCTTGGATTTTTATTTCCTACTCCCAACAATACCTCTTTAGAGCTCTGCCGTACGGCTAACAAATAGTCAAATACATGATCCACAGTAGAATAAAAACAAAAATCATTTGAAAAAAAAAAATCGACAACGCATTTCAATAAAACATCACGGAGCAAATTTTGTAAACCAACAATACACCGGCATTTCAACACGTTCTTTAGGCTTTACAGCAGTTACTGTACGCACTCACACTTATACTCATATAAAAATGCAAAAGTGTTGTTCATTAGGCTTAAATTAAAGTGTGATAATCTATTATACGCACACAACACCTACACACACACAACAACACATACAGAAACACATGTACAGACATACATATATATTTACAAAAACTACGAAACACGTAAACATTTATTTTATGTTTTACACGCACATGGGATATATTTTATGTGCCAGCATTTTAACTTTCTCTCTCTCTCTCTCTTTCTCTTTGTTTATCTCTCTGTCTCACTCTTAAGTCTCTAGAAGGAGGAAGGCTTGCCACATTGTCAATTTGACTTTCGACATGCACGCTATACAGTGGACGCTATAAAAACGATCTTCACTACACGGTGAAAGATGCCATGGTTGGCCTAAAAGTGATAAGAAATATTGTGTTGAATTAATAGTCATACGGGGACACCGAGCTAGTTGATCCTGGGGAGAAAGATGCTACAAAATATTGGGTAGAATTAATCTTTGATTAAAGATAAAGTTCTTCTATAGATGATGGCAGAAAATCATGTGGGAGTATAACTCACAAGGTTCGGCGCTGGATTTAAAAGTATGCAATGCCACGTATGATAACGGTGTACTGAGATTTGAAATGCCTAATGGTACCATTGGGGTATCAGAGAATATTGCTTTGTTAATAAAAGAAAAATATCTTAACGTGCTGTCAAGAACGAACAACGTTGTTGGGGCATATGCACTAAGACGGGACAACGCTAGGACATTTATTATTGTAGTGTTGTTGTTGTATTTTTGTTTACTTGTTTACCATTCTTTTTTATGCTGGTGTTTGTTGTTGCATTTCTGTTTACTTGTTTACCATTCTTTTTTATGCTGGTATTTGTTGTTATATTAAACAGTACGATAATTTGTAAACAGATTTGTTTACTGCATTGTTTTGTTTTTGTAGTTTTTGTTTATAATTTTAATGTTAAGCGATGTAAAAACAAAACAGCAGTATCTAGATTTTTCCATTTTCATTTTATAGACTGAGGCAAATGCATTAAGTTGGGACAACGCCAGGATGAAAGCAGTCAATGTATGGCAGAAGTCAAGCAGGAACTACGATTCTTGGAGACGCAAATGAAGTGTTTGGGTAAAGTAAAGTAGCACTAAAGCTTTGCTATCCGTAAACAGTAGTTAGGTTCTAGAAGAATAGGGTTGCCAACAGACGTTGCATAGTTTTTTTTTACGCCGAGGAGGGCAAGGGTAAATGTACCTAACCGCACCATAGAGGAAGTCGTCACATCCTCCGTGTGTGGGGCCCTCACCCACTAAATCCCCCCTCGTCTCCTGTGGACTTGTTTGTGCCCACTCCGGAACTACGGTGGTATTACTTCGGAGTGGAGTCCTTTTGGCCTTTTGGCCCCTCCATGTTCATACCCGCGTCCGGATTGCTTATCGAAAGTTGAGG
This sequence comes from Sarcophaga subvicina, assembly GCA_936449025.2. Lineage (NCBI taxonomy): Eukaryota > Metazoa > Arthropoda > Insecta > Diptera > Sarcophagidae > Sarcophaga > Sarcophaga subvicina. Next base: position 106,455,182 of record OW388084.2, read on the forward strand.
AGACATCTAAGCGTCTCCACAATTACTTTCGTCTAAATCATCGTTTCGGTTCCGCTTGGCATGTGTGACAGTATCACCTACATGCCGACATGCTTACTCGTTCTGCAGCCTCAAGATCTCTATTTTTCCGCCTTAGAATGCGCTCTACGTAATTCACCACCGGGGGCCAATTTCCACTACTCGCAATCATGACCCCGACAATGTTAGCGGCTGTGATCGTTGCAACTATGCCAGCGTGTACACTCGAAAACAGTGTGTTCTGCATCATTAATTACCTCCCCTTCCTCGTGAAGACAGTAAGGGGAGGCGGTCTTGCCCATTCTGTGCAGATATTTCCTAAAATATCCGTGACCCGATAGCATCTGTCTCGCGGTCCATCTTCCTCTATCTTCCTCGTTCCATCGTTGTTGCCATTTTGAAATGGTGTTTTCCCTGAAGTAACCGGCTGTGTGATTTCCAGCCGATTTCGGCTTATAAATCTCCATCCGCTCTGCTGCCAGCAGATCCACAGTGATTATACCCACTATCACCAGTATGGCTGGAGCGGACACTGTGCGGTATGCCGACGCGATACGCAATGCAGCCGTTCTCTGTACCGATACAAGTGAGTTTGCCCGCTTCTTAACATCTAGTATTTCGAGACAAATTTCGCTCCCACAAAGCATAATGCTGTTTCCAACCACCATCAGGAGTCTCCGTCTTGCCGGTAGAGGGCCTCCAATGTTCGCCATTAATCTGCTGAGCTGTACAATGATCTTCTGGGCCTTGTTAGCCGAGTACTGAATCTGTTACGAAAATGTTAGTCTGTGATCCAGCCTTATTCCCAGGTATTTTACCGAGCTCTTGGTCCTGATTACCTCGTTTCCAATACTCATGTCCACATGCAAAGGGATACGGCGATCAGTGATTAGCAGCAATTCCGTACCGACGTTGCATAGTAACAGCATTCTCTGTGTTAATGCTATAAGTTGCTGGTTGGATTATAAACTTTGCTATAAGAGGCAATGCTGCTTTGCCTTTGTAAAATGTTTAGGAAGCTTAGCAAACGAAAACCATGATGAAACATTTTTCGGCCTTATCGTGAATTAATCGAATTTGATGTAAAGGGTGTTTTTTATAGAGGTATAGAACTTTAAGTTGGCATTACTTTTCAAGATGGCGACCGATTTAACAGCTGTCAAGTGATTTATTCTCAGTTTGGTTTGGCAATTCATCATGAATAGACTCACGCCTGAACAACGCTTGCAAATAGTGCAATTTTATTTCGAATATAATGGTTCTGTGCGGAAAACGTATCGCGCACTACGTCCATTTTATCGTCGACAAAATCATCCATCAGAGCAGTTAATTCGATTAACCATGGAACGTTTTCGCACCACGTTTACTCTTATTGATAACTCGCATCCCCAGAAACGCTGTACGGTGCGTACAGAAGAAGCTATTGCTGCTGTAGAGCGTAGCATTGAGGAAGACCCGAATGACTCCATCCTCCATCGAGCACAGGAATTGGATCTGTGTCCATCCACTTTATGAAAGATTTTGCGGAAGGATCTTGGTTTACGTGCTTACAAAATCCAACTCGTGCAAGAATTGAAGCCAAACAATCATCAAGTAAGGCGTAGATTCGTCGAATGGGCCCAAAACGAGATTACCGTTGTTCCCGATTTTCATAAGCGAATTTTGTTTAGCGATGAAGCGCACTTCTGGTTGAATGGCTACGTCAACAAACAAAACTGCCGCATTTGGAGTGAAGGTAATCCTCAAGTGTATGTGGAAACACCGTTACATCCAGAAAAACTGACTGTTTGGTGCGCTTTATGGGCTGGTGGAATCATTGGTCCGTACTTTTTCAAAAACGATGGTGACCAGAACGTTACAGGCAATGGTGATCGGTATAGAGCCATGATTACTAACTTTTTCATTCCTGAATTGAATAACCATGATGTCTCCAGGAACTGTGGTTTCAACAAGACGGCGCAACATGTCACACAGCTCATGCCACAATAGATTTATTGAAAGACACGTTTGGTGTGACCGCCTAATTTCACGTTTTGGACCTGTGAATTGGCCTCAAAGATCTTGTGATTTAACACCGCTAGACTACTTTCTGTGGGGCTATGTAAAGTCATTGGTCTATGCGGTAAAGCCACAAACGCTTGACCATTTGGAAGACAACATTCGCCGTATTATTGCCGATATACGGCCACAAATGTTGGAAAAAGTCATCGAAAATTGGACGTCTAGATTGGACTACATCCGCGCCAGCCGTGGCGGTCATATGCCAGAAATCATATTCAAAATGTAATGCCACCAGATTATCTTTCGGATAAATAAAATTCATGTCAATCGAATAATCCGTCGTTGTTTTATTGCAACTTAAAGTTCTATACCTCTATAAAAAAACACCCTTTATAACAAGGCAAGGCTACATGAGACAATGCTGCTTCGGCATGATTAAATGCTGGTTTCCCTTATCCTGAACTACTCAAGTTCGTCTACCACACAACAATTGCTGGTGTTCCAGCACTCCTGGTGTCCTGTACGGCTGTCTGTCTAGATTATCTCAGAAGAAAATATGGTATTAGCTTCACATTAAACCCTTTACTGGAAATTGTTTTTAAAATCTTAAATAATTCTTTAAATTCTCAGATTTGATTCACAGAAAAAAAAATAAAAATACGAATTCAATTAAGGCTTAAAGTTTTTAAGGACACTTTACAACGATAAGTTTTTAAAAAAAAATTTTTTCGTATCCTTTTTCTTATCAGTTTTTTTTTTAACTGCATTTGATGTGTTTTGTCATCCTTTCGTGTGTATCATTTTGCAAATATTTAAGTGTTGAAAACTACTTCTTACAACTTGTGTTGCAACAGCAACAATTATATTCTGCACTCAGCACTCTTAATTTTTAATCTCATTTTCTAGCATTAAATTTAATAACACACAGGCAAAGTGATATGCTGCTCTTAAGTGAATATATATTTGATTACACCAGGGCTACTGGTAAAAATATTTTTTGCAAATAGGACTCCTATAATGATAACCAAGTTAGCTAATGTTTAGCTGGACTTACCATGTAAATCTAATTGGAATAGCTCGTTGCTTTTTAGTCTGAATACGACTCAAGTCATAACTGAACCCTGAGTCCTCCTGAATTCGATAGAAGGATATGTATATCGAAAGAGAAACTTACTACGAATTAATTTTGTGGGTTGATTTTGTAGTCAAATCATTTTTAAGTTTTAACCACTAAGGCCAGATTTATCAATTTGTCTAGAAAGTTCCTGCCAGAGAGCAGTAATGAAACGTTTTTTCGCTACTCATAAGCACTCATGAAATTTTGAATATAAGAGAGTCAACAATATTGAAATTTAACTATGTACTCTAATTCATTCATACTCACTACAATGTTGTTTTATAAGTATAGGTTGCAATGAGTTTGATTACAACATTGACATCAAACTCATACCATTCGAAATATGTTTGATTCATAAGCCTCTGCTCATTCAGATTCATAGCTTTAGAAATATACTTAGAAATGATTCAGAGTGACTTGAATCATTCATCAAAATTTACTGGCTTAGTTGTTGTTGCATTTACAACAAAAGAAAAACGACTCATAAGCAAAAAAGACAGCCAGAACAGCAAGCAGAGCAAACACACAACATTCTACAGAGCATTTTAGTGTTCGTATGCGAATCAAACTTATTTTGTGATTCGTGTGTTGTGTTGAGTTTGGAGAGTCGAAATCAACAACAACATCATACCTGTTGTTAAGTATGATATATGATGAGTACTTCAAACTTTGAATATGAGTAGAGGTTCCATGATACTAAAATAAGTATGAATGCGCATAAGTATTAGAAATTATGAGTATGATTCGATTCTACTCATCTTTTCGAATACTCATTGCTGATCTGTGGTTCCTGAAATCTTTGAATATTTGCTGGATAATGACAGAAAGATTGGGAGAAGGTTTCATTCTCTCAGCAAAAGTTAGGCAAAAATGCTGTTGTTTTCTTGTGTAAATCGTTTTAAGACAACACTACGTATTTAGCCCAGTCACCATACAAAAGTGAACTCCATTCGGTCTTCCACTATGGAGGTCTTGCTTATATGTTGCACTGAACTGAATTCCCTTCGTTGTTAAGCGCATCTGTTGGTCTTTGTTGACATAGACAGATCACTACATCATCAGCAAGAATGGATAGGCATATGCGACACTAGTAGCTGAATATTCCAATGTGAGGAAGTGAGGAGTAGTCGATGGAGTACTTTATCGCTCTGTGTAGCATGGGAACATAGGAGTTACAAGCAGCTATACACACTTACTTACTTACTTATTTACTTAATTGGCCATTAACAATCCGATTAACGGATTACGGCCTGTCTTAACACACCCTTCGAGGCGCCTCTGCTTCTTGCGCGCCTACGCTAGTTGGTCACACCAATCGATGACAGAGCTTCCTCGATTTGGTCGTTGCAACGCAAACAACGTTGTCCTGTTCGCCGATTTCCGCAGATCCTCGCATCAAATACCAGTCTCGCCGGAGCATCCTCCTTCATTCGAATGACATGAACGAGCCAGCGCAGTCGCTGGATGTTTATACGCAGCACAACGTCAAATTTCGTTGAGGAGCTCATACAGCTCACTGTAGGATCGGAAGCGTAAATCATCGCCAAATCTCGCTGGACCAAAGGTCTTACGTAATACTTTTCTCTCTGTGCCATAAAGAAGCATGAGCATCTTGTAGAGTATTGGTTTTGTCGTACGAGAGGGATCTCTGCTACTCAATTGCCTATTGAGACCATAGTAGCACATGTTGGCAACAGAGATCCATGTCTCTGCGCCATAAAGAAGCACGGGGCATCTTGAGCATCTTGTAGAATATTGGGTTTGTCGCACGAGAAACGTCTCTGCTACTCAATTACCTATTGAAACCATAGTACCTGTTGGCAAGAGTGATCCTGCGCGTGATCTCCAAATTGAGTTCATTTTTGGTAGTAACGGCGAAGCCAAGATAAATAAATTCCTTGACTATTGACTCGAAAGTATAGTTATCGGCCGTTATCTGAGATCCAATACGCCGCACATGTCGATAACATATACTTTGTTTTGCCCTCATATACTGTCAGACCCATCTTAGTAAATACTTACTCGGGGTAAAAAGGATTTACTGGCATTCTCGTTGAAGAAGATGGTCTGGTTTTTTGTGACCTAAGGCTGTTATTGATAAGGGGATGCACAATAGATCAACACACATTGCTATGGTCTTGGGCCTGGCCCCATCTATTCATGGGCCGAAACCATATCAAAACGTTGAAGAAAACATTAAGAAATGAATCACAATGTAGGCTTCACATAGACTCACTTGCATGTCTAGGCTGTATGACAATAAAGGACCCTTATTGAGGGTTACAGATTACAGATTTTGCCTTCAGGTCTTTGCCATTTACCTCAGATGTGGGAAATTCTTCTCACACAAATAGGCCTTCTTTCCACAAATGTTCTACGATGTCTTCATACATTTTTTAAAACCCAGAAGTCGCCGTAGTCTAGTAGGCAGTGTGTTGGCTTATTAGACGTAAAGCCAGGGTTCGAACCCCAGGCCAGACATCAAAACAAAATACAAAAAGTACTTCTTCAGCGACTTCCTCTCAGCAGATTTCTGGCAAAAACTCTGGGAGTAAATAAAATTGCAATGAAAAGTTTCTCAAAAAAAAATCTGTCGTTCGAAGTCGACTTTAAAAACTGTAGATCCCATCACTCATGTATAAAATTAACACACACAACATAAGTGGTGTGAGAAGCTAGGTCGTAATCCTGACTGAAGGATTGTAATGACCAATTATGTATGTTAGGTATGTATGTAAACCTAGAAACATTTTAATTTCCTTTTGGAAATGGTGTAATTCATTTGCACAACATTTATCCGTTTTACTACATAGTATGCTTTATACTACGGGTGTTAGCTGTTGCTAAATACATGGAGAGAGTATGTTGCTTCCTCGTATCAGAAACCTACACATCATCATGAGCTGTAGACGTTTGGTTTTATTTTAAAAAATATTCTTCTTCTTCTGTTTATTCTAATGCAAAATACCAACGTCTGCACACATACATTAAGGCACTCCATATATGATATGCACCCACACAAGGGCTTATTCTTATCCTACTGCTTGTCATCATACAGGCACAGGCACAGGCTCAATTTCGATATCATGTTTCTAAAGACGTGAACAAATTTTGTTTTAAATTTCATGAGAAGTAAAAAATTGAAAAGAAAATTTAAAACAAAACTTGGTACAGAAAATGGTTAACAATTTAAGGATTTTTGTATAAGAAAAATACGAAACAATTCTTAGGAATTTAGAGAGGAATGCATAGAAACAAGAGACAAAAGCCATGGATTTTTTATTGGTCTTGTCGGAAGTGATAGTTGTTAGTTGGAAAAAAGATTTTCGCATTCCTTATATGTCCAGTTGTGTTATGTGGCTCGTGGTAACGTCTTGTTGGAACCGCATACCTTTCAATTCGTAATCCTCAATTACAGGCCAAAAATAGTCGCTTATTGGATGGCCATACACAGTAATACACAGAAAAATTCGGTCCAATGACTCCTCCAGGCCATAATGCGCAACAATCTTGTTTCCGAATGCAACGGCTTTCCTACAATCACTTCACTGTTCTCTGAGCCTCTTATACGACAATGTTCCCTGTTGATATATCCACCACAAGAGATATGAGCTATTGCTAAAGGAAACTTTATTCCAAAAATCAACGATGAAAGCCGGTTGCTGTAGAACCCAATTAGCATGTCTACGGCGATGTGAATGGTCAGCCGACTTTGCATTATTGCTGGACTTGCACTTTATATGGATGGAGGTTCAAATCGCAAGCTGAGGTATTGTCGGATTGTCTGCCACACTTGCTGTAACAGAAGCAATATACGAGACAGTAAGTAGTGTGTACAGTAATCCCTCGATTTACGTCGCAGTTTGTTCCAAAAAAAGGCGACGCAAATCGAACGACGACTCAAATTGAAGTTAGGGGGAACAAAAAATATGACGACGTAGATCGAAACAATGTTAATCGAGGCGACGTAAATCGAAGGATTACTGTACTTTGCGGTGATGCACTAGCCTGCTTATATTTATAACGCTTCCAGCCTTTTAAAATTTCTTTGTATTCTTGCAAATTCTTTGCCATTGGGTGTGGAATTTATTCGGAATCAATCGGAATATACCGATTATAAGGCTACCGAATCACTGCCTACTCATCTTTCAAGTGGAAGTGGAGGCAATTCAGGCTGCAGTGAAACAAAAGTGTTTACAGGCGGAACATCACCATACTTTCCGATAGCCAAACGGCTATCAGGGCATTGGATTCTAATATAATGAACTCCAGGACGGTGTATGACTGTCGCTGATGTCTTAACGAGACGGCGAATCGATATGATGTTTGTATCACATGGGTTCCGGGACATAGGGACATTCCCGGTAAGTGCAGAGCGGATGAGCTGGCCAGAAAGAGCACGACCATCGAACTCTCTGATGAATTCTCTACATTAGGGAACCCTTTGGGTACCTGCAAGCTTATAATTGAGAATGCAATCGTGGACCTTGTCAACAGCTTCGGACATGAGCAGAACGGTGCAGAAAATCTGGCCATCCCGGTAACTGCAGAGTGAATGAGGTGGCCAGAAGGGGCACGACCATCGAACTCTCTGATGAATTCTCTACATTAGGGATCCCTCTGGCTACCTGCAAGCTTATAATTGACAATGCAATCGTGGCCCTTGTCAACAGTAAATGGGCAGCTTCGCACACGGGCAGAACGGCGCATTAAATCTGGCCAAGGCTGGATAAGACAAGCGCGGCGGCTCTGCTTAAACTCCAAAAATGTAGACTCAGCACTGTTATCGGGGTTATTAGGGGGCATTGTATTATAGGAACGCATGAGAGGCCTATGCAGAGGCATGGACCCTATTAAGTACTGATGCAGCAGCCTTGAGAGTGTTCGAGAGAAAAGTACTGCGTAAGATCTTCGGTCCAGTACGAGTTGGCGGTGATTTCCGCATCCGATACAACAGTGAGCTGTATGAGCTCCTCAACGACATGGACGTTATACAGCGTATTAATATCCAGCGGCTGCTTTGACTCGGCCATGGCGTCCGAATGGAGGAGGATGCTCCAGCGAGACGGGTATTTGATGCGGGGATCTGCGGAAGTCGGCGAAGAGGACGACCTTGTATCCGTTGGAAGGATCAAATCGAGGAAGCCCTGTCATCGATTGGTGTGACCAACTGGCGTAGGCGCGCAAGAAGCAGAGGCGCCTGGAAGGATGTGTTGCGGCAGGCCGAAATCGGTTAATTGGGTTGATATGGCCAATTAAGTACGTAAAGTAAGTAAATATGCGAGGCGTATTGGTCTTGGGCACCTTGCAAATGATTTCTGCAGAAGCTGTGGTGATGAAGCGGAGGATGACACTGTTCTTCACCTTCTATGTACATGCCAGGCACTTGGTCAAGGGAGAAAGAGGCACCTGGCACCAACTACATGGAGGATCTGGATAATGCATGGATATTGGCTGCTGTAAAGTTTGCAGATTCAGAAAAAACCAGTGCCTACCGTGTATGCCATGTTGAATGCGTCCATTAAAACCAGAATACCAGAACCCGAGCAAGTCTTCTCCATTCTTATCTGCCAGTAAAGACTATTTTGTCGTACTCAACAAAATTGAGTTAATTCTGCTCCCAATTCCGTCACACATGCCTTAAGCTGCTGCAATAGTCACTGAGAAATTCCCTTCAGAAGCTCAGTGACTTCAACCTGTATTAAAACGTAAAGAGCAGCACTGAAAGAAGTCCAGCCTTAAGCTGCTGCAATAGTCACTGAGAAATTCCCTTGAGAAGCTCAGTTCCTTCAACCTGAAAGCGTGCTGCATTTAAACGTAGAGAGCAGCACTGAAAGAAGTCCAGTGGTCCAAACACACAGTCCTCTGCACTTTGCCAGTCCTCCATAGAAGCATTTTTTTGGGGGGTATGCCTCCAAATCCTTTTTCTCCCAATTTTTTGTCTTCAAATATCATCGCTTTCCTTATGGAATTCTTAAGAATTTGCTGTGAATATGTTGTCAGATGAAATTGCTTTCATTTTTACTGTACTTTCTATAAAATTTTTGGCGTTTCTTTTTATTTTTTTGAATAGATTCCCCCCTTGTCTCTTGTCTTTTTAGAAATGAACAAAAAAATGTCATCGCTATGCCACGATGGTGACACATACCGACACGTTCTTCATTTAAGAAATTCTGAAGCACACTACATAGAGTAGCAAAGAAGTCTTCTTAAACCATGCCGTAGTGGATTATATTTAGCTGATAGATGTGGTAAATGTAATTGCGAGGGTGGTTTGAAAAGTGAACAACTCAACAAGTGTGTAAACAATAATAAGGAGTTACAACTGAACTCTACGTAAAGCCTTTGTCAAGAAATTTCCGCTTCGCAGATGCATACGATAGTTGTCCACACTAGTTAATGACAGGGTTTCCTCATCATTGTCTTTCCGATGCAGATAGGACACATTCCTCGCCAACATCTGATGGTCTTCGTATCAAGTACCTTTCTTGCCGAAGCATCCTTTTCCATGCAAATAATATTGCCGAGTCGTTGGAAGCTAATACACTCCTCTGTATGAAATTGAAGGATTCACTAGGCGCCGCTTTGTCTGAGTTTCTGTTCGGAGTTAAAGGCTTCGAAAAATTCCTTTCCTACCTTAAAGGATTTATGGGACTTGCTTAAAGCCATACTTCACAGTATTATTTGCTTTGCAGAAATACTGAGCTCAAACATGATTTCTTATCGGACTGTCTAAGGCTGCCTTGTAGCCAACAACACATTATGCGTGTCGACTTGGTTTTATGAGTACTCTCCAGAAATTGGCGTAGTGTGGTGTGGTCAATGTTAGACTTACCAGGTCTTAAGCTGCACTGGTAAGGTCCTATCAGTGTCTTCAGTCGTTCGTAAGTATTTTATCACTCTCTCGCTATATTTCCCTTCGTCAGGCCAGAACAGAGGACACAGAGTACCCAAGCACCTTAAACAACTCAATGAGCAGACCATCATTTGCAGCAACTTTGAACTCGCCTTGGCTGGGTGAGGGAACCTCCATTGATCAGGTCCAATACAATATCGCCTCAATAGCAGATATTGTTACGTTTTTACCTTTTAAAAACGTTTACAATATGAGCTCCTGGATTGCAAATAAAATAAGAATAAATTTGTGTTTTAATTAAAATTCTGTGTGCCACTGTTCACAACTTGATGTAAACAACAACAATTGCTCTTCTTTGTTATTTCGCTGTTTACAGCCTTTGCATAAACAATAACAATCACTAAACAATCATACGACAGATTTTTGTAACGGAGATTTTCAAGCTACAATTACTCTCTTCAAACACACTGCGTCTTCACACAAGAATGACTAAGCTTTACTCAGCAAATATTGTATCTTCATTATCTTTATTTTGTTTAAATTTTTTGTTTTGTAAACTTCCCACCCTACCTACGTAATGAGCTTTAAAAGATATTTTTACTGTGTGTGTTCGAGTTGCATGCTTCGTTTGTTTTTGAAGGTTTTTTACGGTTTGGCTAGATGGCTGCCTGGCTGACTGGGTTATTGTATTGTGCCTGTTATTAGCGTTGCCAACCACTTTGTGTTTACAGTGTTTTTAACAATGCCTGATGATATAAGGCTTAATCTACTTTAAACAACATGTTACACTGCTGTTCTATTCTGCCCTGTCATTCATTTACATTCCTCTCTCCCTCTCTATCTCTCTCTCTCTCGTTCACTCTCTTTCTCTCTCTCTCGGCTTACACAATATATCCGCTAATTTTGAACATGTGCCTAAATGTATGCTTTTAAATTTAGAAGCCAAATTGTTTACAAAAATCCTGGAGAGTGAGTAAATGTGTGTGTGTGTATGTGGGTTAAAAGTATACATGCATGGGAGTATGCATGGGAGCGTGCATTGAAGTGTAAGAGAGAACCCATGTTGAATGTGTTGTATAGTGTGAGTGTGTGAGAATTTTTGTTACGATAAAAACCTGTGGGTATGCTTGTCTGATTTTAAGAGTGTGTTCCTATGTGTGTGAGACAGTATGTTGATTGATTTCAAACATGGCGTAGATATAACGGAAGGAAAATTGAGAGAGAGCAGGAGAGTAGGAGAGAGTAGAAGAGTGAGTGAAAAGAATTTTTGAATGACGGTAAGTTCATTAATTCATTGCCATTGAGGTTGTCTGTGTTATATGGCTGTGTGTTCAGTGTGTTAGAAATGTTTATGCATGTGTTTATGACTCCTTAAGAACAAATTTGTTTTAACGCCTTGCTTTTCATTTATTTTTTTTGTGTGTGTATTTTTATTGTGGGTATTTCAGCGTAAGAATATAAAATTATCGCCGCCATCATCAGCATCAGCAGCAGCAGCAGTATCATCATGATAAGGCACAATAAAAAGGCGGCAAATCATTTTAAAAGAAAGTCAAAGACTCCTTAAGAAATTAATTTTGTTGTGTGCGTTGCCAGTAAAATATCGTTCTTTTTTTAATTTATATGCCGCCTTTAAATTTTAATATATTGTTACGTTTTTACCTTTTTAAAAACGTTTAAATATGAGTGAGTATGATAAGAAGTCGCCGTGGTGTAGTAGGTAGTGTGTTGGCTTACTATTCGTAAAGCCCGGGTTCGTATCCCAGGTCAGACATCAAAAATGAAATATGAAAAAAAAAAATATTTCTTCGGCGACTTCCTCTCAGCAGATTTCTGGCAAAAACTCTGAGAGTAAATAAAATTGCCATGAAAAGTTTCTCAAAAATCTGTCGTTCGGAGTCGACGTTAAACTGTAGGTGCCGCCACTCACGTATAAAATTAACGCACACAACATGAGTGGTGTGAGAAGCTAGGCCGTAATCCTGACTGAAGGGTTGTAATGGCCAATTATGTATGTATCTATGTATGTAAATATGAGTTCGTTAATTGCAAACAAAGCAGAAACAAATATGTGTTCAATTTCAGTTAAACTCTCTTTATTCTTTACACTACTTTTATGTGCCACCATATACAACTTAACGATACAACAATAATAATCAGTTTTATTCACTAGTTCACACAATTATTGGCTAGATCTTTACAACCACGACTTGTTTTGTTCACACGCAACTTCACACAAGGCTGACTGAATTCTTACTGACTGCTGCCTGCTTTGGCCAGCCCTTTTATAGTCCGACACAACCAGTCTAACGAACATTCTTGAAGTGGAATGTTCGTGATCTCACCTTCTCGAGAATTCTATTGCTAGTAAATTATTGTTTGCGTATCTTGCTTACGCTGTCCATCCTTTTTTGTCACATACATGTTGTTGTTGGTACCAGGCGCAACCAGGTTCGTTGTACATATGTGTGTGTGCAGCTTTAGATAATCAACACGTACATTGTATTCTTAGTGTTAGTGTGTATTTGTATCGTGTGGCTTCTGTTTATCGTTTTTTGTTGTTAAACGATATTAAGTCGTTTCGATTTGCGTAACAATATTTTCCTTTCCGTTGTAATTTTTATAATTTCTAGGGCGATTTTTTTCAGACCGTTTAGTTCAGTTTAACTAGGCTTCAACTTTGAAAATTTTTTTACTGACAGTTGAGCAGAGGAAACGCTTAACAGACCAGATGCCTAAGCAGCAAATATCAGAAGCAACACTGCATTATGAAGGCAATCCTGTGAACTAACCAATGAGTCTGTTATCAGCCCCTAAGCAAGTATTGCTGAATTACTGTTAGAAGAAGAGATTTCATGTTCAATAACTGGCCCAAATAACAAATAGAGATTTCTTTCCTGCATTCAATGATGCAAAATGCTTAAAAGAAATCAAAATAATCGGTCTTAATGTCAGTAAAATACTTAGTTTTCTTAACCAATATAGCTTTCAAGTCTTCCAACAGGATTTCTGAACTTTGACAGTTGATAACGGCCATCTTGTTGAAAACACATCCAGAAAATTAGTTGTGAGCTATTTAGCCTGTTTTGCGTTCACCTGTGGCATCACAACGGGCCGCTATGCGTGCTCGAGTGAGCTTTTTTGGTAAATTAAACCTACCACGCTAACCTAACCTAACCTAGCCTGTTATGCCAAATCACCATTGGGCGGATATGGCATTGAACAACACATGCACACTTACTTACTTACTTACTTACTTATTTGGCCATAACAACCCGTTTAACTGATTTCGGCCTGCCGCAGCACATCCTTCCAGGCGCCCCTGCTTTTTGCGCTCCTACGCCAGTTTGTTACACCAATCGATGACAGGGCTTCCTCGATTTGGTCTTTCCAACGGATACAAGGTCGTCCTCTTCGCCGATTTCCACAGATTCCCGCATCAAATACCCGTCTCGGCGGAGCATCCTCCTCCATTCGAACGACATGGCCGAGCCAGCGCAGCCGCTGGATATTAATACGCTGTACAACGTCAATGTCGTTGAGGAGCTCATACAGCTCACTGTTGGATCGGATACGGAAATCATCGCCAACTCGTACAGGACCGAAGATCTTACGCAGTAATTTTCTCTCAAACACTCTTAAGGCTGCTGCATCAGTACTTAATAGGGTCCATGCCTCTGCGCCATAAAGAAGCACGGGTAGGATGAGTGTCTTGTAAAGTGTTAGTTTTGTCGTACGAGAGAGGTCTCTGCTACTCAATTGCCTATTGAGACCATAGTAGCACCTGTTGGCAAGAGTGATGCTGCGCTTGATCTCCAGTTTTTTCCGTGCTTTAGTTTTCATTGGATATCGTTTTTTACGTGGTGGGTTCCAAGCCCAACGCACAACCAAAATTTAACGTCCAGGGGATTGGACTTCGCTGTACGCATTAGTTGATATCTAGCGGGTGCTAGAATGCCATCCAGGAGTGGCCACGAGGAGGCTGCGTGTCAACTTGAATACAGCAAGACAAGGATCATCCTGGTGGTCGCCACGTTGGCCACAGTCAGAAACTTTACCTTGTTTGCATGCATCCCATCCCTCCCTATCCATGCACACCCGTTTTTTTTTTTATCAAAATGGGTATTCTGTTCGGGCAACATACAGAAACTTATGTTGAGAAATACAGGATTTTTATTCGAAAATTCGTTAAGCTTTACTTTGAACATGGCTTGCGCGTACCATTAGAAACAAAATCTTTAATGTTTTAAAATTTAAAATTTCTTCACCTACAAATTTATCAAATTCCCTTTGTTACGTCATTTGTCCCCTCTCGAATACCTGTTGTATTCGAAAATATTTATGCAAATTGCCGTTGTACTTAACAAACTAAAAAACAAAATAAGAAAAATCGCATTGAAATGAATTGAAAACTTTGGAATTTTTCTTTTACGTGAAACGATTCCGGTGATAGAACCTCTAAAAGAAATTCCCCTTAAGGATGGAATGAATTGTTTTTGCAGCATAAAACGTGCATTTATTAGGAGTAATATAAAAAGGGAATATAAATACATGAGACACACACATATATACTTATTAAATAAATGCCATAAATACTAACAATGTATGTATGTGAGACAGTCAATAAAGTTTAGAAAGAAGAAATTTATTGCGGTGTTTAAGGGGCTACACGGCTACCTTTATTTATTTCTCTGGTGGATTCTTTATTTTAGCCAGTGTTTTAAACTAACTACCGTAATAACCCCGATAACAGTGCTGAGTTTATTTTTTTGGAGTTTAAGCAAAGCCGCCGCGCGCCTCTTATCCAGCCTTGGCCAGATTTTCTGCTCGTTGCCCATTTACTGTTGACAAGGGACACGATTGCATAATTAATTATAAGCTTGCAGGTACCGAAAGGGATCCTTAATGTAGTGAATTCATCAGAAAATTCGTTGGTCGTGCCCCTTCTGGCCAGCTCATCCGCTCTACAGTTACCGGGATGGCCAGATTTTCTGCACCGCTCTGCTCATGTCCGAGGCTGTTGACAAGGTCTACGATTGCTTTGTCAATTATAAGCTTGCAGGTACCGAAAGTGGTCCGTAATGTAGTGAATTCATCAGAGAATTCGATGGTCGTGCCCCTTCTGGCCAGCTTATCCGCTCTGCAGTTACCGGGAATGTCCTATGTCCCGGTACCCATGTGAAACAAACATCATATCGATTCGCCGTCTCGTTAAGACATCAGCGACAGCCATATACCGTCCTGGAGTTCATTACATTAGAATCCAATGTCCTGATAGCCGCTTGGCTATCGGAAAGTATGGTGATGTTGCGCCTGTGAACATTTTTGTTTCACCGCAGCCTGAATTGCATACACTTGAAAGACGCTGCAGTGATTCGGTAGCCTTATAAACGGTATATTCCGATTGATTCTGAATAAATTCCACACCCAACGGCTAAGAATTGCCAAGAATACAAAGAAATTTTAAGAGGCTGGAAGCGTTATAAATATAAGCAGGCCAGTGCGTCACCGCAAAGTACAGTAATCCTTCGATTTACGTCGCCTCGATTAACATTGTTTCGATCTACGTCGTCAAATTTTTTGTTCCCCATAACTTCAATTTGCGTCGTCATTCGATCTACGTCGCCTTTTTTTGGAACAAACTGTAACATAAATCAAGGGATTACTGTACACACTACTTACTGTCTATATTGCTTCTGTTACAGCAAGTGTGGCAGACAATCCGATAATACCTCAGCTTGCGATTTGAACCTCCCTCCATATAAAGTGCAAGTCATGCAATAATGCAAAGTCGGCTGACCATTCACATCGCCGTAGACATGCTAATTGGATGCTACAGCAAGCGGCTTTCATTGTTGATTTTTGGAATAAAGTTTCCTTTAGCAATGAAGCTGGTGGATTTACATATCAACAGGGAACATTGTCGTATAAGAGGCTTCGAGAACAAAGAAGTGATTTTAAGAAAGCCATTGTATTCGGAAACAAGATTGTTGCGCATTGCGGCCTGGAGGAGTTATTGGACCGAATTTTTCTGAAATTACTGACCATAGTCGTCCAATTACCAAATAATTTTAGTTTGGAATTGAGGATTACCAATTGAACGGTAGAAGTCGCCGTGGTCTAGTAGGTGGTGTGTTAGCTTATTAGACGGAAAGCCAGGGTTCGAGCCCCAGGCCAGATATCAAAATAAAATACAAAAAGTATTTCTTGGGCGACTTCCTCTCAGCAGATTTCTGGCAAAAACTCTCGAGAGTAAAACTAAAATTGCCATGAAAAGTTGCTCAAAAAATCTGTCGTTCGGAGTCGACTTTAAACTGTAGGTCCCACCACTCATGTATAAAATTAACACACACAACATAAGTGGTGTGAGAAACTAGGTCGTAATCCTGACTGAAGGGTTGTAATGACCAATTACGTATGTATGTATGTATGTTTAAACTAAAACTGATGGCATAAGCAAATCGTAAGCAACCTATTCAAGCTAGTGGTGGAACTAATCAAATCTTGGCAAGGAGTATCCCTATGCACTGCAGACACAGGGGTTTTCCAGTAGTGAAATTCAGCCAGTCTTGTGTGAAGACACCGTGCGTTTGAAGAGAGTCATCGTGGTTTGAAGATCTCCGTTACACAGATCTGTTGAATAATTGTCTAGTAATTGTGATTGTTTATGCAAAGGGTGTAAACAACAAATAACAAAGAACAGTAATTGTTGTTGCTTACATCAAGTTGTGAACACTGGCACATATAATTTTGCGAATAATAAAGAATTTTAATGAAAAACTGAAACACAAATTTATTTTTATTTTATTTGCAATCTACGAGCTTATATTTTAAACGTTTTTAAAAGGTAAAAACGTAACAATATTAAGTCGCAGTATTCAATAAAGTGCCATGTACCGCTTAAATTTATTGAATTTAAAATTTTTTTTCAACGCTTACGTTTGTGGTTGCCTTTCATCCAACAAGACAGATGTTACGTGGTTTGTAGGAACCCGAGGAACCCTTCTCATTCCGCATTTTTTACACACAATTTTAATGATAATTTTAACTGCGCATATGATATCATTACACCCTACAGCAGAATTGGAACTGCACATCATACCAGGAATATATTGAGAAGCGAGTCGAGTATTTTACGTTTTGGAGTAGTCCATCATGCGATTTGACTCTAGTAGACTATTTGGGGTTATATGAAATCTTTTTTGTACAGAGATAAGCCAGCCGCAATTCCCGCCACACAACATTACAATTGGCAATGAATTGATGGAAAAAATATGGCAACTTCGAGATCACAGATGGGACATCCACAGCCTAGCCGCTACCAAAATTTACCTGAATTAACCTTTAGTTGAAGTCGACGTACCCCGGTAAATAGTGTGTTGGATTATTAGACATGAGGCTTCGGTTCAAACCCCAGGTCAAACATCTCCAACATAACGAAATATGAAAAAATATTTCTAAGGCGACTTCCTCTCAGAAGATTTCTGGAAAAATCTCTGAGAGTAAATAAAATTGCCACTTAACGTTTCTCAAAAAAAATCAGTCGTTCGGAATCGACTTTAAACTGCAGCTACCGCCACTCATGTATAAAATTAAGACACACAGAAGAAGTGGTGTGAGAAGCTAGGTTGTAATCCTGACTAAAGGGTTGTAATGGCCAATTATGTATGTATAGATTGGTTGCTGAAAAATGCTGTGCTTAGGAAGAATCTATGGATAGGAAGCATGCCAATCAACTGCGAAAATTGTAGCTTAAAAACACGTATGTACGTCGGTATATGGCACCGCTTAAATTTATTGAATTGTTTTAATTTTTTTTTCCTTTAAGATTTCTTAAGAATATTTCTTTCGGGGATTATGTTTACCCCACAATTTACCTTAAATTTTATAACCGTATTGCCAATGTTTCTTTTTATTTTCTCACACACATTTAAAGCCGTTTTTATGCACAATTCCAGAAGTCGTATTTTATACCTGAAGAATTGCGATTAAATTCCAAGAAAATATTGCTTTTCTTTGGCAATTTGGCACTTTTAAAGCTGATACCCCCCAACCCCGCATACATCCTGTATGTGTATGTATGTATAATAAAAAAAGGGGAATAAAAAGGGTGCCATAAAAACAGCTAAGCTTATAAGGTGAATAAGATTCATGTTTAATAAATAACATCCTGTAAGGAATATCCCTCTATTTACAGGAGCCTTTTGAGGGAAGGAAAAAAATATGACACCAATACAAAGGGTAACAAATCATAGACGGAAATTTATGCCTGACATGGGTCTTGTAACGTGTGTAACGCGGGCCATAGAAAAAAAAAACCAACACTGCGTGTGTCTGTGTGTGAGTAGGCATGGAGTAAGGCAATGACACATGTTTAAAGGAATTTGTGGCCTGTAAATTTACTTTAAGCTGTCAGACGAATATATCTTGTTTTTTGCGTATAAATTTTTTGACAGTTCGTGTAAAATATTTAAATTTTGTAAGAAATTTATTTTTAATGCAAAAACGTTTTTTCTTTTCTTTTCATTTTGTTTTTCTTGTATTTATTAATGTTTATAATTTCTTTTTTCTTCTTTTCTTTACTTTTGTTGGAAAATAATTTGCATGTCTTTTTGTATGGAGGCCTTACAAAAATATGGAATTATTTACTGCGCCTAACGTCTAGACAATTGGCGTTGTTTTCTGTCTATGGCATAGGCAGGATATTTAAAATCAATATAAAAAATAAAAAAAAAATTTTTTAAGAAATTTAACAGTTTAACCAAAGCAAAAGATACAAGATAGCATCTTTATTCAATCAAAGCCCCACTTGAACATACTGTTACGTTTTAACATTTTAAAAACGTTTAAACTATGATGTCGTAGATTGCAAATAAAATAAAAATAAATCCCTGATTAGTTTTAATTAAAATTCTTTATTATTCGCACAATTCTGTGTGTCACTGATCACAACTTGATGTAAACAACAACAATTGCTTTGTTTGTTATTCTTCTATTTACACACTTTGCATAAACAATAACAATTACCAGGCAATTATTCGACAGATCTTTGTAATGGACATCTTCAAAACAACGATTACTCTCTTCAAACACACCGCGTCTTCACACAAGAATGACTGAACTTTACTTAGGAGATTTTGTATCTTCATTATCTTTATTTTGTTTAGTTTTGTAAACTTTCCAGCCCACCTACGTAATGAGCTTTAAAAGATATTTTTACAATTACTTAGCAATTATACGTCAAACCTTTATAACGGAGATCATCAAACCACGATTACTCTCTTCAAACACACCGCATCTTCACACAAGACTGACTGAACTCTTACTCCCTCATTGCCTGTTTTGCTTTGCCTTTTATGAGGCAACGTAAACGGTCTGATGAATGTTCTTTAAGTCGAATTTTCGTGGCTTCGCTTTCTCGAGATCTCTATAAATGTAAACATCGTTGTTTCATTATTGTTGTTTGCGTATTTTGTTTATATTTATTCTAGATTGGGCCCAAATACAGCATGTGGCTACTAAGGCAGCAAAACTAACGCGCATGTTGAGCAGACTGATGGCAAATATCGGCGGACCAAACGCAAATTGATAATGGCAACGACTAACTCGATACTACTGTATGGCAGCGAGATATGGGGAGATGCGTTGCAGTTTAAATCCAAGCGGAAAATATTAGCAGCGGTGCAACGAGCAACGGCACTAAGAGTCGCTTCGGCCTATCGCACGGTCTCGGGCGATGTAGTCCTCTTGAACACCGTTGAGACACCTATCGACTTGATGGCATTCGAGCGAAGAAGATTATGGAAAGCGAAAAGGCCATTAGTACCGCAGATATCAGAATTCAAACAATACGGCGATGGCTAAGTAGATGGAGCGATGAAACAATTGGAAAATGGACTGCTAGACTTATTCCATCTATAGAAGCATGGACACAGCGAAAATTTTGAGGAAATTAACTTCTTCCTGACCCAGTTTCTTTCGGGTCATGGTTATTTCCGACAATATCTACATGGGCAAGGTGAATGATCCTGGCTGAATTTATTGCGAGGAAATGAGTGACGATGCTGAACACACATTCTTCCATTGCATCAAATGGCAAGACGAGAAGAATGTGTTGATGGAACAGATTGGGGAATTCACTCCCGACAACATTGTTGACGCAATGCTCGAAAGCGAGACGAAGTGGAGCGCTGTGAGAAGATACGTACAATGTGTACTCCGCAGAAAGAAGTTCGACCTTGATACAGTGCAACAGAATGATACATGAGAAGACGAGCCAATAGCATGAAGCTGGCTTCAAATATGGCGTACCCAGATGTGGGAGAGTAGACAACAGTCCTTAACAGGACGCCGTTCTGGACCCTTTCCGAAGTAATGGAAGCCCCACTCGACGCAGCTGACGACGATCACTGTAAGTATGAAGGCATTTTAAACCCTACTTCACGCGCCAAAAAAAAAGTAGTGCTTGTTGTTGCATTTTTGTTTACATGTTTATCCCTTTTTTATACTGGTGTTTCTTGTTGTATTTTTGTTTACTTGTTTATCATAACAAGTACATTGTTTTTGTAGCTTTTGTTTATAATTTTAAAGTTAAACGATGTAAAAGCAAAACAACATTTCCATTTTCATAACAATACAGTGAGCATTAAAAGAAACTGTACACTTTTACCACTTAAGGAGAGTGCCCGAAAAAATTTGGCAATATTTCGAAATTTTTCGGAACATTTTTTCAATTTTAAAAACTGGCAATGAAGCAATTTTGAAATAAAAATAACGGTAATTAATTCATGGATATTTTTTAATGTACAGTTTCTTTTGACACTCACTGTATATAAAGGGATGTGATAACATCACGATGCCCTAGAAACTAACTGCGAAAGACTGATGAAATGGTGTTTTCAATCACCATTAGGAATTTCCCAAGGCTTGCGAATATTCCATTCAGGGCTCAATCATCCCTACTCCTGTACCTCTACTAGTAAGCCAAAACTTTAAATCAAAATTTAAAAACACACTCACGCTTAATTCACTTTTGACTTTTAAATTTCAGGAAGAAAAATTTAAAAAAAAATATTATTTTCCCTTCCTTTTTAATCCTTTAAATGCCAAACAATCGAAAAACAAAATCAGTTTTTAAAAGCTGCTTCATGTACGTAAGCATTAGAAGCCTTTTTTCAACGCTTAAGTTTGTGGTTGCCTTTCATTCAACAAGACAGATGTTACGTGGTTAGTAGGAACCCGAGGAACCCTTCTCATTCCACACTTTTTTATACAAAATTTTAATGATATTTTTAACTGCGCATATGATATTTTATCATTACACCCTACAGTAGAATTGAAAAAATTGTACTTCGTTAGAATGCTGCTTCAACACGGAAGAGCAACATGCCTTACTGGACACCATACCATGAACCTGTTAAGATGCGACACGAGTGGCAATTAATCTAATGTTTTGGAGTAGTCCATCATGAGGCTTGACTCCAATAGATTTTTTATGGGAACCACGAAATCTCTTATGTACAAAGACAAGACAGCCACAATTCCAGCCACACAACATTCCACTTCCCATTGAAGTGTTGGAAAAAATATGGTAACTTCGACATCACAGATGGGCCATTCACAGGACATCCTCAGGCTATCAGTTAGCAAAATTTACATGAATTAGGTCGCAGTGGTGGCTCTGATATCAAAAAGCTCACTTGAGCACGCATAGCGGCCCGTTGTGATGCCACGAGTTGAAAGCAGTCCATGTACGGACCAAGTTCCACAAAAAAAAAAAAAAAAAATCAGGGAAGAGGAAGAAGTTGGTCAGCGCAAGGGCTGCACATCAAAAGCACGACTACTATGCCACTGGAAAACCAGCCAGAAAGCTTAATGAACGAAGCTATATCCTTGACATCAATAGAGGACAGCTCCGTCAAGCAGACAAGTCTGCACCTCGTGAGTTATGAGCACTGACAAAGAAAGTGGATAACACTCTCCTCTTTCTCAACGGATCTGTATCCAAGGCAGAAGTCGTTAAATAGGCCGCAGATCTTCTGACCTTGTCAAGAAGTCTAACGTTGTGTAGTTTGTTCAGAGCAGTCCACCAGAAAAAGATCCAGCACATGATCCTTGGGCGAAGACCCCATCTGATTCCAACCGCTCTGCTGCAGCAGTAAGCAGCACAGGCCGCCTTGCGCGCCCTAGCAGCCAGCCAGATTCGCCCTCCAGTTTAGTTTGGGGTCGAGGATCACGCCTAGATATTTAACCTCGGGACTCAACTGGAGTCTGGCCCCACATATGCTAGAAAGGGTGAAGGTCGGAATCTTATATCTCCTAGTGAAAAGGATCGTATCGGTCTTGCAGGGGTTAATAGACAATCCAAATCCCTACATCAGTCCAGTACAATCGAAAACGCCAAATTCAACTTGTCCGACAGCGTCTGCGGGCATATCCCCGACGCGGCAATAGCAATGTCGTCAGCGTAAGCTATGGCGTCATTGACATGAATTAACCTTTTGTTGAAGTCTACGTACCCTAGTAAATAGTATGTTGGCTTATTAGACATGAGGCCTCTGTTCAAACCCCAGGTCAGACATCTCCAACAAAATGGAGTATAAAAAAATATTCCTTAGGCGACTTCCTCTCAGCAGATTTCTGGCAAAAACTCTGGCAGTAAATAAAACTGCCATGAAAATTTTCTCAAAACTCTATAGTTCGGAATAATTGGTCACTACAACCCTTTAGTCAGGATTACAACATAGCTTCTCACACCACTTATATTGCGTGTGATAATTTTATACATGAGCGACGCGACCTACAGTTTAAAGTCGACTCCAAACGATAGATTTTTGAGAAACTTTTTCATGGCAATTTTATTTACTCCCAGAGTTTTTGCCAGAAATCTGCTGAGAGGAAGTCGCCGAAGAAATATTTTTTTTTATTTTGTTTTGATGTCTGGCCTGGGCTTGAACACTGGCTTTACGTCTAATAAGACAACACACTACCTACCTACTAGACTACGGCGACTTCATCTTAACCTAACCTAGCCTAGCCTAACCTAACCTAAAAATACTTAACTGAACCTAACCTAACCTAACATAACCTAGTAAAA
Source organism: Sarcophaga subvicina (assembly GCA_936449025.2). Classification (NCBI taxonomy): domain Eukaryota; kingdom Metazoa; phylum Arthropoda; class Insecta; order Diptera; family Sarcophagidae; genus Sarcophaga; species Sarcophaga subvicina. Next base: position 106,478,270 of record OW388084.2, read on the forward strand.
AGTAATGGTTTGATACCAGGAAGAGGCCTCTCCTTCCATTATACCAAATTTTTTTAGAATTTGTTTAAAAACATTAGCATTCTGAAATTACTGTTTAGGATGTCATCAAGTCGGTTTTGACTCCTTTTAATACGTTTTTTTTTAAATAATTTATTCAGTAATTCAGTAAAATAATCCTTTTGTTGTCCAAAAGAAAAAAAAGTCGCCCAAAAATAAATCTCATATTTCCATAACAATTCTGTTTCGTCGTATTGTTTTTTTTTTTTTTTGTTAATAATAAACGTGTGACTAAATAAAGGATTTCATTTAAAATCCTTTGGGTTTAGTTTCCTGCATTGCAATCTTCCTAAAATCTGAAGGCAAATATTTTATTTTCGTTTCCGTTTTTTCAATTTAAAATTTTAAAACAATTTTCGTTTTTTTCTCATGAGTTTATAATGAATGCACAAGTAATTAAAGGTAATTTATTTAATTACGAAGTCAAAGCAACATAATATTTTTATTTATTTGATGTTCGTATTAAAAACTTTGACCCGAGGGTATTAATAAATTAAAAATTGAAAATGTTTCTTGTTTTTTTTTTGGTTTTTCATCAAATGATTTCTAATCATTAAGGGATAAATCAAATAAAAAGGGATTTAATTACATTTTTGGGTATTTTAAAAAAGAAATCATATACTAAAGGTTCCGCCAAATAACTTTTTTTTTGAAAATTCTTTAAAAAAAAACTACTGAATATTTTCTCAAATTTCTTTTTTTATTTGAAAGTACAATCCTTCCGGTTAATAATGGAAAATAATTTCATTCAAGTGGCTGCCTCGGCTGGCCATGTAGTAGCCTACCCTAGAAGATGCCGATTTTGGCAAAAAAAAATCATCTTTTCAGATGAAGCTCATTTTGATCTTGGCGGCTATGTAAACAAGCAAAATTGTCGCATTTGGGGCACAGAGAACCCGCACGCATACACTGAAAAGCCGACGCACCCAAAACGAGTCACTGTTTGGTGCGGATTTTGGTTCAGAGGCATAATTGGGCCATTTTTCTTCGAAAATGAGCATAGAGTGTCCGTTACAGTCAATGGCGATCGTTATCGGGCCATGTTGAACGAATTTTTATTCACAAAAATTGAAAAGGAGGATATTGGAAACATTTGGTTTCAACAGGACGGCCCTACGTGCCACACAGCCGAAGCTACACTCGATGTTTTGCTCCCTGTTTTTGAAGATCGCATTATCAGCCGCAGAGCTGATGTCGTTCGGCCACCTCGGAGCTGCGATTTGACACCGTTGGACTATTATTTGTGGGGTGCCGTCAAAGATAAGTGTTACGCCGACAAGCCAGAGACAATTGACGTTTTAAAGGACAATATTCGTGAAGCCATTGGTGAAATACAGCTGCACACAATCGATAATGTGCTTAAAAATTCGACCGATCGTGTAGGCTACTGCATGGCCAGCCGAGGCAGCCATTTGAATGAAATTATTTTCCATTATTAACCGGAAGGATCGTACTTTCAAATAAAAAAAGAATTTTGAGAAAATATTCGGTAGTTTTTTTTCTAAAGCATTTTCAAAAAAAAAAGTTATTTGGCGGACCCTTTACCATATAATGGTGGGGGAAACCCTTCATGGAATGGTTTTTGCAACCCTTTAGTGGGAATTACAACCTAGCTTGTAATTTTATACATGAATGGCGGGACCTATAGTTTAAAGGCGACTCCGTACAACAGATTTGAGAAACTTTTCATGGCAATTATTATTTACTCGCACTGCTTTCCCAGTGGGGTACTAAAAGAAATAATTTGTTTCGTCGAGGTGCCTGCGTTAGTGAATGAAACAGAGATCAGCAATGAGTAGAATCGAGAATCATACTCATAATTTCTAATACTTATACGCATTCATACTTATTTGAATATCATGGAACCTCTACTCATATTCAAAGTTTGAAGTATTCATCATATTCATACTTAACAACACGTATGATGTTGCGTCTCCATAACTCAACATATACACGAAGCACAAAATAAGTATGATTCGCATACAAACACTAAAATACTCTGTAGAAGGTTGTGTGTTTGCTCTGCTTGCTGCTCTGTCTGTCTTTTTTGCTTTTGTATCTTTTTCTTTTGTTGTAAATGCAACAACAACTAAGACTGTAAATTTTGATGAATGATGCGAGTCACTCGCATCATTTATAAGTATTTTTCTAAAGTTAAGAAATCTAAATGAGTAGAGGCTTATGAATCAAACATATTTCGAATGGTATGAGTTTGATGTCAATGTTGTAAGCATACTCATTGCAACCTGTACTTATAAATCAACGCTATAGTGAGTATGAATGAATCAGAGTACGTGGTTATATTTCAACATTGTTGACACATTTATATTCAAAATTTTATGAGTGCTTATGAGTAGCGAAAAAATGATTCATTGCTGATCTCTGATATGAACCACAGGCTCTCGTTTAGTTAACCAACACACTACCTACCAGACTGCGGCGACTTTTCTGATATAAATTTACAATTCGTAAATTGTTTTCTAGAAGTTGTCGTAGTCGAGTAGGTAGTGCGTTGGCTTATTAGACGTAAAGCCGGGGTACCTATCCGTATCCACCACTCATGTTGTGTGCATTAATTTTATACGTGAGTGGCGGGACCTACAGTTTAACGTCGACTCCGAACGACAGATTTTTGAGAAACTTTTTCATGTCAATTTTGTTTCTACTCTCAGAGTTTTTGCCAGAAATCTGCTGAGAGGAAGTCGCCGAAGAAATACTTTTTGTATTTTGTCTTGATGTCTGGCCTGGGGCTCGAACCCTGGCTTTACGTCTAATAAGCCAACACACTACCTACTAGACTACGGCGGCTTCAAAAAGGTCTTAGATCCAGTACATCTCGAAAAGTTCTCTGCCTTGTAAGGATTTTGGACTTTCGGTCGATATTTCTTTGAGAATGAGAAACGGAGAGCACTATAGATCGATGTTAAGCAACTTATTTTGGCTTGAAATGGATGAACTGGATACCATTGACAAAAGGTTTCAATAGGAAGCACTTCATGGCACACAGGTCGTGCCACATTGCATATTCTGCATGAGCTATTTGAGTTCATAGTCACCTCACATAGAGTTAATGTCAACTGGTCACCCAAATCATGTGATGTGACCACGTTAGACTTTTTCTTGTAAGGTTTTCTTAAATCTCAGATGCATGCCAATAATCCACTGTGCACGCAGGTCCTCAATGACAACATAATCCATGCCATTGGCTAAAATCCAACCTGGTTTAGTTGCGTAAAAGCCGTGGCGGACAATAGCATCAATAGCAGTCGCCGTAGTCTAGTTGCTTGAGTACTTATTAGACGTTAACCTGTGGTTTGAACCCCAACTTAGCAGTCTTCTAGCAAACACTCTGCCTTAAAATAAAAGTGCCATCAAAAGTATTTCAAGTCTGTCGTCCGGAGACGACTTTAGATTGTAAGCTGCGCCACATAGAGACGTGGGTCTGCTCTGCTTTTAACTTACTTCAGTCGATCATCAACTGCGCCACACATGGATATGAATTAACACACACAACATGGGTAATGGAAGAAGCTAGGTTGTTGTCCTAACTAATGGTTTATAATGATTGAAAGGATCAGTTAACCAATTCTAGTGCACACACTATACCCAATTCAAATCAATATTTTTCCACTCGTATCCACTCCTTGTTGCTACACTAAGGCATTAAGTCTTTGGGCAAGAGTATCCATGTGACATTTTTTATAAGCAACCTATTGTCCAATTTTTTTTCTTTTTATGATTAGGGGCCTATTTACTGAGTTAGGAGTGCAACGTTTAATATTTTGAAGTTAAAAAGCCTCATGATAATACAAGAAAGTTTTTCAAAAGCTTTTTCTAACAGACTAGTTAACATAGTCCAATAGAATAACAGTAAATTCATTTCTAGCGGTAAAAAAACTGTAAAATAAGCTGCTCACAATACATATATTAAAGCTGTTTAAAGCTTTTAAAAAATAATTAATCTGAAAAGCTTTTTAACAAAGCTGTGATGTAAAACCACGCTAAAGAATAAGAAAAGCTTTCCACCTCTTGAGTCAAACTATTTACACTGAGTACTTTTATTACGGCTGAAGAAAAAGTTTGATTTTTATTTCTTTTTTTTAAATAATATTTTCAACAGGATATTAATCCTTAAAATGAGATTTTTATATCATGGTTATGAACTCTGGATTCATATACGAGAAGCCAATGAAATCATTCTGATCCAAATTCATCATGAACAATTTATCGGTTGGCGTTAAATCGGGTTTCTCCTTGGTAAACTCCGGATCGAAATAGCAAATGTCCTTGCGATGTTTCTGAAAAACAAAAATAAAATGAAATTTATTCCAAAACTATAATATGAGATCGGGACCTACAATCTTGGGTATAATGGGTGGATCAATCCATTCCTTAAGATTGGCAGCCTCCCAGTCAACACCATTAAAGAAGGGATGCGTTTGTATCTCCGAACGGGCAAATTTCCCAGCACCCAAACGATTATTAGGCTTCTTGGCCAAGAACTACGAAGTGAAACAATAAAAATCTTAGGGATTTAGAAACCAAAATTAATGCCTTACACTGGTTATAACATCCATTGACTCTTGGGTGAAATGTTTCGGAAAGACAGCCTTCTTTTCCTTGGCATTTTTGAATATGACATCATCTGTATCACCTTCAAATGGCTGCTGGCCAGCCATCATTTCATAAAGTAAGACACCAAAAGCCCACCAGTCCACGGTATGATTATAAGGCTCATAATTAAGGATCTTAAATTGAAAACAATTCAACAAAACAAAATTAATTTGAAAAATATTAAAAAAAACAATTTACCTCCGGTGCTATATAAGAACTGGTGCCACAAAATGTTTTGGTCGAATCATTTTCCGCAATGTTATCCTTTGACAAGCCAAAATCGGTTAACTTAACATGGCCCTCAATGTCCAGTAAAATGTTGTCCAATTTTAGATCGCGATAAATTATTTTACGCTCGTGTAAAAAGAATAAAGCCAAGGCCACTTCCACAGCATAGAAACTGGAAAAGAAAATGAATCAAAAAAGCTTTGAGAAAATCAAAAAAAAAACTTCCTTTACATGGCCACAGATTCTTTAAAACGTCCATACTGCTGCATATGGAACAATAAATCGCCACCCTTGCAATACTCCAGGACAAAGAACAAGCGGTCCTATAAAGAAATATTTTTTAATTCCCTTCTAAATATACATTAAATGTGGACTCACCATAGTCTGAAAACATGAATGCAATGAAACCAAAAACGGCGATTTACCCGACAATGCCAATACACTCTTCTCCACCATGGGCAATTCCATGTCATCCGTTTGTATGATCACATCCTTGCGTAATACTTTAACGGCATACAACTCATCGGTACCTCGACGCTCGGCCAATAATATTTTGCCATAAGATCCCTTGCCTAGGACTTTAATGAAATTGAAATCGGCTGCTCGAATCATGTCACGTTTGCTCATATTGTGTGGCATATCCTTGTTGTCCATGCGACGTGTATTTGTTGGCTTTTCGCGCTGTAATCAGAGAGGATATTTTTTTATTGATTTTCTGGTATACAGGGTCCATAAAATATTCTTTAAAAAATTAAGATAAGGATGGTTAGCATTATCTGTGCCAATTTATAAACTGTGAATTCTCGGTCGCCGTGGTCTATTACGTAGTGTGTTGGCTTATTAGACGAAAAGCCAGGGTTCGAGCCCCAGGCCAGACATCAAAATAAAATACGAAAAGTATTTCTTCGGCGACTTCCTCTCATCAGATTTCTGGCAAAAACTCTGAGAGTAAATAAAATTGCCATGAAAAAGTTTCTCAAAAAAATCTGTCGTTCGGAGTCGACTTTAAACTGTAGGTCCCGCCATTCATGTATAAACTTAACACACACAACATAAGTGGTGTGAGAAACTAGGTCGCAATCCTGACTTTAGGGTCGTAATGACCAATTATGTATGTATGTATGAACTGTCGGTTGTTGACTTTGCTAAATTTTCTATACGATATGCAATCCTTTGATATATAAGCGATCGCATTCCATTGGCGTGTATTTAAAGTTTCCGCTCTCAGCTGCTAAGCTTGCTGGGTTCTGTAGCAAATTTTCGCCTCTATGTGTGGCTGGGAAGTTACCAGGGTCTAGTAAATATTATGTTGGCTTATTACATGAAAACTTGTGGTTCAAATCATAGCTAAGACAATGCGAACGGAACGAAAAATGGCTTCATCTTTTCAGCAGATGGATTACCTTACTTATTTTGGCTTGAAACGGATGAACGACATGTGGTTTGAATAGGAAGCACTTCGAGGCACACAGGTCATGCCACATGGGTTATTATGCACGAGCTATTTGAGCTCATACTCAACTCACATAGAGTTAATGTCAGCTGGCCACCGAAATCATGTGATGTGACCACGTTAGACTTTTTCTTTTAAGGTTTTCTTAAACCTCAGACCACACAGATCCTCAATGCCAACAAAATCCATGCCGTTGGCAAAAATCCAACCTGGTTTAACTGCAAAAAGCCGTAGCGAATAATAGGAACGAATAATAATCGCCGTGGTATAGTTGCTAGAGTACTTATTACACAATAGCCTGTGGTTCGAACTACAACTGAGCAGTCTTCTAGCAGAGACTCTGCGTTGAAATAAAGTTGCCATCAAAAGCTTGTCAAATCTGTCGTTCAGAGTCGTCATCAGATTGTAAGCTGCGCCACACATAGACGTGTGTCTAACCTGCGCTTAACTTGCTTCAGTCGATCACTTTTTTGTGCCATTCTCACCAGTTTTTCTGCCCGGTGTGCCCGGCCTATTGTCTTTCTCGGCTGGTATTTGATCAATTCCGGGGCAAAGAGGCTCGTTTGCTTATGCAGTTCGCACAGAAGATGCGAAGTATTTATCTAAGACTGCGATTAACGAATTACTTATGCAATGTTCAACAATTCACAGTCACATAGGGCAACCGATAGGTATGTTGGTAGGTAGAGTTGGCAGCCCATCCAAGAGAATTGGATGGACACACTTAGACCACATAGGGCCCATTGTGTTACCACCGATCTCCATTATCCCCTAGACTTGAAACCACTCGGAGATACTGATGAAGCGATTTAAGCTGTCAATGCCAATGCTTGACAATTCATCCACAGCATCCATGTAGTAAGCAACCAAGTACTTTCTTCTTCTCTGGCAAAGAACCGGGCATGTACCCAGTAGGTGAAGGACAGTCTCCTCCTCTTCGTCATCTCTGCATCTAAAGTCGTCTCCGGACGACAGACTTGAAAAACTTTTGATGGCACTTTTATTTAATGGCAGACTGTTTGCTGGGAGACTGCTGAGTTGAAGTTCGAACCGCAGGCTATCGTGTACTAAGCACTCGTTAGCAAGGTGTCCAAGACCAATGCGCCTCGCATGCGTACCCATAATGCAATGCCCCGTAATGACCCCGATAACCACACTGGGCGTGCCACTTCTCATCCAGAATTGCTCAGGTTTTATGAGCCGTTCTACCCGTGTTTGAGGACGCCTATCTGTTGTTTAGGGAATCGACGTTCGGATTCTCAATTATGAGCCTACAGGTTCTCATAGGAATGCCCAGAGTTGAGAATTCATCGGAGAGTTCGATGGTTATGCCCCGCCTGGCAAGTTCATCAGCTGTGCAGTTACCCGGAATACCTCGGTGCTCCGGTATCCATATGATATGGACATCATAACGTTCCGATGTCTCGTTGAGATACACTGGAGGAATACCCAGAGTCGAGAATTCATCGGAGAGTTCGATGGTCGTGCCCCGCCTGGCAAGTTCATCAGCTCTGCAGTCACCCGGAATACCATTGTGCCCTGATATCCATATGATATGGACATCATATCGTTTCGCTATCTCGTTGAGATACACTGTGATAGCCGTATCGTGTCTTGGAGTTTATCACATTGGAACTCAGAGCCCCGATAGCCAGGTTAACCGATATCACTCCAACTATTTTTGTGCCTTTCAATATGTGTTGTAACCTACTTTTCTTAATTGTATGTATGCTTATCTTGTCTTATATATATGCGTTCTGTTACAGCCTTTCCGAGGCTAACTGTGTTTGCTACAACACTGTTCAATCATCCTTAGGTGCCGGTTCAAATGGCGAGTAAGTGCTCAAGTTCTAAAATATTTCTTTAAAAAATTTTGTGTTTGTCTTCTACTCACCCGAACTTCATCTCTTAAGCGTGCAATATCATTAACCGGGTCACTGCAGGGTATATTATAATGCTCACCCTCGACCTGAGATAGAAATTTATACCAGCCATCAATAGGTTCCTAAAACATAGTCCGGGGTTTTATTTTCAATTCAAAAGAAATTTAAATTTTACGTTCAAACCTTTTGTATTTCCTCCATGCTAAAGGAAAAGGAACCCATAAAATCATTACGAGAAGTACGATCCCAATCCCATACCTCAATGAGAAGACGTTTTTCACGATCGGGTGGTGTTAAGTCGCTGAAAGAAGGCAGAATTAAGAATTTTGATGGGTTTTTTATGCGTTACAGAGGACTTACAAAGTGAATGTTTCATTAAAAACTGGATTTAAATTCTTTTGTATGGTTTTGGTTTTCTTTTTGGTTTTGCCACTGCGATCGGGATGGAGTTGAACGGCTATATAGGGATCACTGAGACCATTGGTATCCATGGGTATTAAATTAGCAGCTTCCTTGACTAGATTTTAAAAATATTTTCATGAGTTTCTAGTTTTATTCGAAATGAAAAAATAGGAGAACCTACTGTCAACTTTAAGGGTATTTCCCTTCATTTCCACATACAATAGCAATTTGCCACGAATTTCGCTTATATCGGAGCCACATAGAGGTGGCACCTTGTCCTTGCAGCCATGATGCACATTTAAGTTGCAATCTGCGTGAAGAAATATTTTCTTTTAAAACAAGTTTGTAATAAGGAAACAAACTCTACCACTTACTATCACACTTGACACCCTGATGAGCCACACCATGCAACAATAGGCCACAGTCATCACAAAATGTGGGTGCCGAATAGGTCGTGGAGATCCAAGAGTGTTTAACTTTGGCACAATCAGCATCAATATCGGTTTCTGTGCCCGGACATTTAAACACCACATAGGCCACACACTTTTGATGGATATTAAAGCGACAATCTGAAGGAAAAAAATAAAAAAATGCAAAAAAATGCAAAAAAAAATTCCCCGTAAATTTTAAAATTACCTTCACATTGGTAACCCTGTTTGCCAAAACCCCTATTTTTATGTTTAAAATATTAACTTAATTAGCGAAAGAAAGGAAAATAATTTGTTTGTTTCCTACCATATAAAATCCTTACAATGACCACAATACGTGGGTTGTTTGAAAAATCTTACGGCAAACTTATGGCCATTAACCACTTGCAAGCCTTTACGTTTCATGCCACCCCTCCGCAAACGATTCTTCATATAATTGGTAATATTTGCCTCACCAGCAATTTCTACAAGATTTTTAGGTGCTGCAGCACCTGCTGCTGCTGCGGCTGGAGCTGCTGCTGCTGCCATATTTCCTTTTGCAATTTAAGATCCTTTTTCGATTTCCTTTTTAATTTCCAATTTTTTTTCTTACACGATTTTAAGTCTTTACACTTCAAGGTGTAAACTGCAACTGTTCGTTGTAGCAATTTTTCATTTTCTTTGTAGAATTTCTTCTAAATTGGGAAACCTTAGAAGTGCCGGTATTTGCGCATTTACCCTCGCATAAGTTTAAGGTGTTGCAGCACATGTTTGTTGTATTTGAGTAACAAATGGAGGTTAAATTAATTGGTTTACCGGGGGTCATCGTATACATAATGGGGGAAAATGTTTGCAGAAACATTATTTTTAGAAATGTTTTTACGCTTTTGATGCCATTTGCTACATAGTTTTTAACAAAAAAACATCGCCAGTTTGTCTGAACTCAGGTCATACCAGTTGCAAACATTTAAAAATAAAACAATTTAAAAATTTCCAAACTTAATGCCTCTTTACACCAGAACAGTAGCACAGAATATACCCCAGACTCAGACTTCTACACGTAAAGAAAAAAAAGTGTGCTGCTATCCCACGCACAGGCTATTCCGCCAAGGAGAATATACTCTCTGCCTTATCACCTTATTGATCACCCGGAAAAAAACGCCCGAAAGTGATCTAACCAATAGAGGACTAAGTTTCGCTTCCATTGTCACCCCCTATTCTTGTCTGCTATCTACTGCCTCATTGCTCCATAGATCACAATATCCAGAACCCAACATAGTAACATTCGTTCCGTTCCTTTCCAGAAGCACAGGGAAATCTCATTCTATACCCGAACTATCACAGATCCCTGTCGGTATCTTCAAAGCAACTTGACTGTCCCATAGATAACCACCGTATCCTCCGACACAATCCATTCCCAGACCAGCTCAGCTGTTTAGTGATCTGAAATACACGGTATTTTTCAAGGAGTACACACCACAAAATCAACCCCGCTCCAACGTCAGACTCTATTTTCAAGCCATCTTGGTCTTCTGCACTGTAGTTACAGAGAAAGTCCGCCTATTTTAATTCACTTCCCAGTAGGAGCACCACAGAAACGATTTTCCTTCTTCCGATAATATGAAGCACAGATGTGGACATGTTAGATAATCTACATGTCTAGTGGTATGGATGAGCATGATGATGCCGAACATCTAGTGTTCAGTTGCCCGAGATAGGAAATTGATTCTAGGCCACATCGGCTTATCTGTGAGATGTCAAATTTGTGAAATTCTATGGAACGACAACAGTCAGCGTATGGCTAACTATTCTGTTGGAACTCCGAAGGCTGAAGAGGTAGAGGCAAAATTTGATCTAAGAAAGCTTTAAAGCCAATTAACCCTCTGCGTAGTAATATCAAAAGCCAGTCCCACAGTGAAAGAGTGGTTTAGTAGGTCGTGCATGCTTACGTTGCTGCGTAAATATTGTTTTAACGTTTAAAATATGGGTTCGTAGATTGCAAATAAAATAACAAGAAATTTGTGTTTCAGTTTTAATTAAAATTCTTTATTATTCGCACAATTCTGTGTGCCATTGTTCACAACTTGATGTAAACAACAACAATTGCTTTGTTTTGTTATTCCTATGTTTATACCCTTTGCATAAACAATAACAATCACTAAGCAATTATACGACAGATCTTTGTAACGGAGATCTTCACACAAGACTGACTGAACTTTTACTAACTCGTTGGCTGCTTTGCCTTGCCTTTTGTATGACAATGTAAACAGTCTGATGAATATTCTTGAATGCAAATATTCGTAGCTTCGCCTTCTCGAATTCTCTATAAGTGTAAACATTGTTGTTTCATTATTGTTGTTTGTGTATTTGGTTTACATTTATTCTTGCAAATAGTGAAATTTTATTTCGAAAATGATGGTTCTGTGCGGAAAACGTATCGCGCACTACGTCCACTTTATCGTCGACAAAATCGTCCATCAGAGCAGTTAATTCGATTAACCATGGAACGTTTTCGCACCACGTTTACTCTTATTGATAACTCGCATCCCCAGAGACGCTGTGCGGTGCGTACAGAAGAAGCTATTTCTGCTGTAGAGCTTAGCATTGAGGAAGACCCGAATGAGTCCATCCGCCATCGAGCACAGGAAGATTTTGTGGAAGGATCTTGGTTTGCGTGCTTACAAAATCCAACTCGTGCAAGATTTGAAGCCTAACGATCATCAAGTAAGGCGTAGATTCGTCGAATGGGCCCAAAACGAGATTACCGTTGTTCCCGATTTTCATAAGCGAATTTTGTTTAGCGATGAAGCGCACTTCTGGTTGAATTGCTACGTCAACAAACAAAACTGCCGCATTTGGAGTGAAGGTAATCCTCAAGTGTATCGTTACATCCAGAAAAACTGACTGTTTGGTGCGCTTTATGGGCTGGTGGAATCATTGGTCCGTACTTTTTCAAAAACGATGGTGGCGGAACGTTACAGTCAATGGTGATCGGTATAGAGCCATGATTACTAACTTTTTCATTCCTGAATTGAATAACCATGATGTCCAGGAGATGTGGAGATGTCACACAGCTCGTGCCACAATCGATTTATTGAAAGACACGTTTGGTGACCGCCTAATTTCACGTTTTGGACCTGCGAATTGGCCTCCAAGATCTTGTGATTTAACACCGCTAGACTACTTTCTGTGGGGCTATGTAAAGTCATTGGTCTATGCGGTAAAGCCACAAACGCTTGACCATTTGGAAGACAACATTCGCCGTATTATTGCCGATATACGGCCACAAATGTTGGAAAAAGTCATCGCAAATTGGACGTCCAGATTGGACTACATCGGCGCCAGCCATGGCGGTCATATGCCAGAAATCATATTTAAAATGTAATGCCACAAGATTATCTTTCGGATAAATAAAATTCATGCCAATCGAATAATCCATCGTTGTTTTATTGCAACTTAAAGTTCTATACCTCTATAAAAAAAACACCCTTTATTTTTGTTTACTTGTTGACCATTTTTTTTTATGATGGAGTTTGTTGTTGTATTTTTGTTTATAATTTTAATGTTAAGCGATTCTTCATTTTCGTTCTGAAGATGGTGGCTACGCCATCCAACATCATTGATTCTGGGAAATTGCTTGAACAAGCCAAGGTTAATCAAGGTCGGAATTTTGCATAGCAATAAAGAAATCAAGGGCCACACAATTTATGCTTACTGCGCGTTAAACAATACAATTTTTTCTAAGTGAGTTCTTGAAATGTTTTGCGTATCCAGTTTGCAGCTGATTGCTTGGCTTCTGCTAAAGTAATGTTCCACTGTGCTAATAAGTTCGAATACATTATACTTGAGATGCAGACCCAACTAAAGAAAGGGAGTCCTTACAATTTGTTGCAGACTGTTTTACTTTTTATAGACAACGAAAGACCAATTTGTGAATTAAAATTGTATCGAATTATTCTTACTTTAACGCCACTAAATCATGGCAAGACTAAATCTGTCGTCACGCCTAGATCGTAGATACATAGACTACACGATACCTGAACTGTTTCTTGATTCTGGTTTTAATACGAAAATACTATCAAGATCCTATTATTATAATAGAGACTCCACGATTCCAAAAATATCATTGCAATATTCACTAAGAGGGATCAACATCAATTCACAAGATCAGACCTTTTAAAATCATTTCAGTCTTAGATTGTCTAGCTTTTTGAATTTCTATTCAACAAAAACAATTAATTTCTCTGAATTAAATTAAAATTTTTATTAGAAACTTATTTTCATTATAACTTTGACTTCTCGTAAATCGCCAAGGCCTTAGGGCCCTTGCCTAGACTTATGTTGGCCTGACCATTAGCTTCAACAATAACTTTGGTTCCTGTACAGCTAGCATTCTCCTTGACACCCGATAAAATATCACAATAAATACCTTTAGGCAGACCCGTTTGCAAGTTAGCCTGTAACTCCCTATCCATTTCCATATTAAACACCACAAAACCCACATTGCCACGAGAAAAGGCAATTTGATTATTGCCATACTCCCACCAATTTTCCATGGGCGTAAGGCCTGCAAAATTACGAAATTTCACCATTCGATGGATTTCAGGCCATCTATGTTCACATATCCAGCCCGAGGTTAACGCATCGCAGAGTTTATTTTGTAGGAAAGTAGGAGATTTTATATGACCTTTGGTGTCCAAAGGAGGACCCTGATCGGTATCGTTGAAGTTATAAGAGCTCATAACACGCACTACTTTGCCATAGGGATGGGCCAGCATGAAAACATTGGCCATTTTATAGGGGACGTTGTCCTTGAAAGTTAAAATATCTCTGCCGCCTGCACCATGGCCCCTTTGATTGTCATGATTGTCTATAAAGACCACAGCATCCGGGGATGTTAGCATAGACCATTCAGGTCCCCAGTTTTTTAAATATTTCAAGGAATTCTTGCATCTAAAAAGTTTACCAATTTCCACGGAGTGTTTGAATTCTGTAACAGCTCCCAGAGGGGTATACTCCGTTCTAAATTAAGATAAGGTGAATGAAATTGTTTTATAAAGATTAGGTGGGAAATACCTACTTTTTTATGGGTTCCACACCCAAATCTATAACCTCTTGGTATATGTAGGGCCAAGAGTTTTTGGGGAAACCCAATTTATCATTTAAAGGCTTCAAACGTTTATAAATTATTTCCAAGTCCGTAGGCCACATATGCTTGGCAGCATCTATGCGAAAGCCAGCCACTCCCAAGTCCACCAATTTGTTCATGTAATTCACAATCATTTCACGTACATGGGACTGGGTTTGATTCAAATCCAACAGAGTATTCAATTGGCAATTTCTTACCTCCGAGGGATTTTGATAATTGCTTATATTGCATGCAGGATGGAAGTCGCCGGGACCATAGGGCACAGCGGGATACAGGCTTTTCTTATAATTACAGCGTGACCCGCCAGTGCCTATTGAGTCTTTGTCAGCATAAGCGGTCATATGATTCACCACTATGTCCGCATAAATAAGCACTTCAGCCTTATGGCAACGTTTGATCATGTCCTCTAAGTCGTGTTGATTACCCGATTTCGATTGCAAAATATAGGAGACAGGCTGATAACGTGACCACCAGGGATTGCCCTCTATTTCACGCACCTCATTGGGTGGAGAGATCTAAAACCAGTCCGGTTTGGGAATTAATTTCTTAAGAAATTTTGTTTCAAAACTTACCTGTACCCCAGCATAGCCTTGAGGCCCCAGAAAGTCTTCACATTCCTTGGCTATATCATGCCAAGTCCACTCAAATAAATGCACCAGAACCGTGCGATTGCCTATAAAGTGAGGATCTTTTTGGGCCCTACTTTGCTTCAAGAGTATTAAGATCACTAACCCAGGCAATATGTTTAACATGTTCAAGCGATAAAGTTCTCAATACGACTGATTAATCAATTAAAAATTTTTTTTTCAAAAAATCTTCAACTGATAAGCAAAGAAATAAATAAAAACAAAGCGTTCACACTGGCATTGAAAATCATATTTATTATAAACAACAAACAACAAGATTTCTACACTTCAATCTAATTTAGAGCCTTCATATATAGCCAAAGCCTTGGGCCCCTTTGGCAGACTAATATCAGCCATGCCATGTACCTCCACATTTATCTCCAAGCCTGTACACTTATTATCCACCTTTTGACCTGACAAAATATCACAATATGTTCCCTGCTTCAAGCCAGTCTGCAGTACAGCTTTCAATTCCTTTTCCTGTTCCATATTAAAGGCCACAAACCCCAAATTGCCTCTGGAGAAAGCAATTTGATTATCCGCCTCACTCCACCAGTTCATCACAGAAGCTTCGCCCATAGCATTACGGAATTGTACCATTTGATATACCTCCGGCCAACGATGTTCACATACCCAGCCCGCATTTCCAGTGTCACATAAGCCATTCTCTAAGAATTCTGGCTGTTTTATATTGCCTTCTCCGTCACGTGGTGGTCCCTGATCGGTGTCAATAAAATCATAAGAGCTCATAACACGTGTCACTTTGCCATAGGGATGGGCCAACATAAAGGCAACGGCTAATTTATATAAATCCTGTTGTTTATAGGTTAATATATCAGCACCGCCAGCACCATGGCCTCTTTGATTGTCATGATTGTCTACAAAAACAATGGCATCTTCCGAAGGCAACATATCCCATTCGGGTCCCCAATTCCGTAAATATTTTAAAGCATTTTTATTGCGGAATAAACGGCCAATTTCGGCCGAGAATTTAAATTCGGTTACAGCGCCCATGTGATTGTATTCGGTTCTGTAAGAATAACATAAAAAATAACTAAAATTTCAAAATATTTTCTTTGATTTTGAAGAAAAGGTCAAAGGTCATCATAACAAAATTTATTTATTACCTTAGAAATAAAGCCTTATTTGTTCTGAATTTGATTTTTAAAGCCAAATACGAAATTTTATTTATAAAAAGGTCAAAGGTCATACACATTAATCTTTTCTTTCAAAGGTCACCATAACAAAATTTCTTTTAGTACCTTAGAAATAAAGCCTTATTTGTTCTGAATTTGATTTTTAAAGCCAAATACGAACTTTTATTTATAAAAAGGTCAAAGGTCATACACATTAATCTTTTATTTCAAACTTTTAAGAAAAGGTCAAAGGTCATCATAACAAAATTTATTTATTACCTTAGAAATAAAGCCTTATTTGTTCTCAATTTGAGTTCTAAAGCCAAATACGAACTTTTATTTATAAAAAGGTCAAAGGTCATACACATTAATCTGTTCTTTCAAACTTTTAAGAAAAGGTCAAAGGTCACCAAATTCAATATTTATTTATGACATTACAAATAAAGCCTTATTTACCTTCTATTTGACATTTAATTACAAATACGTACTTTGATTTATGAAAAGGTCAAAGGTCATGTATACTAACCTAAACTGTTAAGAGGTTTTCAAGCTTTAATAAGAAAAATTAAATTCAATACTCACTTTTTAATATTCTCCTGACCCAAATCAATAACCTCCTGATATATATAAGGCCGGCTATGCTCTGCAAAACCAAATTCTGTATTCAAATCATTGACGGCATCATAAATAACTTTCAAATCTTCGGGCCACATATGCTTGGCCGCATCCATGCGAAAACCGGCCACACCCAATTCCACCAATTTATTCAAATAATTCACAATCATTTCACGTACATGAGGACGGGTTTGATTTAAATCCAACAATGAATTCAGTTGGCAATTTCTTACTTGTACGGAATCCTTATAATCTTGTATATCACAGGCAGGATGGAAATCATCAGGACCATAGGGTATGGCGGGATAAATACGTTCATTGTAGTTGGCTGGAGAGCCGGCTGTGCCATAAGTAATGCCATCTTTATAGCCAGTCATGTGATTTACAACGACATCCACATAAATGCGTACACCAACAGCACTACAACGTTTTATCATGTCGGCCAAGTCCGCTTCATTGCCCGATTTGGAGATGAGAATATAGGAGACAGGCTGATAACGTGCCCACCAGGGGGTGCCCTCTATATCGCTTACCTCATTGGGCGGAGAGATCTAGGGATTGATATAAGAAGGAAGAAGATTAAACAAATTTTTTAAGGAATATTAACCTGAACACCACCATAGCCCTGGGGACCTAAGAAATCTTCACATTCTTTGGCAATATCGGGCCAAGTCCACTCAAATAAATGCACTATTGTAGAGCGATTATCAACAAAATTCGGTTGCTTTTGAGCTACAACAGCAGAGCTCATTAGCAAGGCGAACACCGCAAAAAAATATTGAAAAATTCCTCTCATATTTTACTTTACGAATGCAAAACTTGTATTGAAGGTTTTTGTAGTAAAGGGCTCTACATTTATAGGCACTGGCCTCTTATGAAGGAGGGTACATATATGACTTTATTTTCCTACTTCAATCAAAGCTTTCATTGAAAAAGCTTTCTCAATTTAATTATTCATACATATTTTAATAAAATACATATTAATTTTACCTGGAGGCTATTGAATGTAGTTGTAGTAGCAGTTGTAGTTGCATTAACTGCTGCATTAAATAATTAAACAAATAAACTATACTGATAAGATCGATAATAATAATAATAATACTCGTATGTTAACAAATTTGAAATTGCTCCACTTGATCACATAATACTCCGTTGAGTTGAGTTGCTATTAAATTATAAACAAATTAAAAATTATTACAATAACTTTATAAACAAAATCGTGCAAAATTAAATTAATTATCTTGATCGCCATCGAAAATATTGATTAATTAGAGCATGCAATGAAATTTTTGTTTGGTTTTATATATAAGGGCATATGCATTCACTTACTTACTTAATTGGCTATTAGCAAGCCGATTAACGGATGCCGGCCTGCCTCTACTTCTTGCGCGCACACATTTCACTAGGACGAATGCCTCTCTATTAGATCTCTTTTTCGTCTCTGATAGCTGCAAAATATCTCATTATGACCAATTAACAGCTCCAGTTTTTTCAAGGCATGATCTTATATTTCTGTCATATAACTTCAAAATACAACGTCATAAAAAATCATTTTGTTATCGAGACTTCAATAATATTGATATTCCGCCACTTGGTAATGACCTGTTTTCTGCTAGCTGGGACGATATTTTCTATATTCCATCTGTTGGTGCACAAGTCCAACACTTAAATGGTCTTATCTATCAGTTATTTAATAAACACGTCCCACTCAGAACCAAAAGATCTAATAGAAGAATAAATCCCTGGTTTTCATCGGAGACTAAATCGGCTATTGAACGTCGGGATCTACTTTTTAGTCGATGGAAACGTTACGAAACACCACAGTTTCTTGCGGATTATCACATGGCGAGAAGAGAAGTTGTAATAATGATAAGGCGGGAGAAACTATTATATTACGGTAATAAATTTCAGAATGCTGTATATCCTAAGCATACATGGAGGCAGATTCGTGAAATGGGAGTTGTCAATACCAACCACAAATCAGACACATTAGACACATTTGATGTTAATGCTGTTAATAGGAAATTTGTTAATATTCCGCAACCACCAGTGAATATGAATTTTTATGATGGTAACAATAATGTTATCCACAATAAATGATTTCCACTTCCGACATCTTAGTTTGGATGACACAATTGAAGGATTTCTAAAAATTAAGTCTAATGCTGTTGGCCTAGATGACATCCATCCACGTTTTATAAAACTTATACTGCCTTATATAATACGTCATATCAATCACATTTTCAGCACGATTTTAACAACTAGAACTTTTCCAATTGGAATTCCACAGGGGTCCATACTTGGCCCACTTTTTTACTCCATGTATGCAAATGACCTTCCTTTGCAGATCAGATATTCCAAAATTCAAATGTATGCTGATGACGTACAACTTTATCTAAGTTGTTCGAAAACGACTATGAATTCCGCTATTAATGAAATAAATTTTGATTTAGATAGAATTTATCAATTCTTAATCCTATTAAGTCCAAATTTTTATTAATTGGCAAAATTCCGGCGGTATTGAAAGGGAATTTGAATATTTCTCTTAATGGGACAAAAATTCAATTGGTAAATACAGCCAAAACTTTGGGCGTTACTTTTTATAGCTCGCTGACATGGTCGGATCACATTAATCAAGCATGTGGCATAGTTTATGGGAAGATTAGAACCCTGTGGCAGACTCAACACTTTACACCCATGTGGATAAAGATGCTGATTGCAAAAACCTATTTAATTCCTTCTCTTTTATATGTCTCTGAGATTTTTGCTGGATGCAATATGACTTTGAAACAAAAGCTCAACATAACGTTTAATAATATTGTTCGATATATTTTTGCTTTGAAAAGATTTGACCATATATCTCTGTATTTAGTACATGCCCTCGGCATGCACCTCGATGACTATATGAAACTTAAAAATCTTATTTTTTTACATAAAATTATAACAACAAAAAACCTGACTCTATAACAAATTGGTATTCACTTCGTCTGCGAGGAACAATAATATTCGAACATTCAAATACCGAAAAAGTGCCTCTCTTCACCAGTTTTATATATATACCATTTATCTCTGGAACCATCTCCCCCGTGCGATTTAAAAGCTTGTTAAGGAGTTATTACAAAAATTCATAAATTTATCGTTTCAATTTTCATTGACTTTGTTATATTATCTCTTATTTTTTCTTTTGTTTATTTTTTTCGATTAATATAATTTCAATGTATTATGTAACTCATTTGATTCTGGTGCTGTAATTTATAAGTTAATTGATCTTGTTGCATCTGAAAAACATTCATTATAATAATAAATAAATAAATTAGAAAGAAAAAAGCCGACTTCCACAGATTCCCGCATCAAATATCCGTCTCGCCGGAGCATCCTCCTCCGTTTGAACAACATGACCGAGCCAGCGTAGCCACTGGATGTTAATACACTGCACAACGTCTATGTCGTTGAGGAGCTCATACAGCTCACTGTTAGATCGGATGCAAAAATTATTGCCAACTTGCACTGGACCGAAGATCTTACGTAGGACTTTTCTCTCGAATACTCTCAAGGCTGCTACATCAGTGCTTAATAGTGTCCATTCATCTGCGCCATAAAGAAGCATGAGCGTCTTGTAGAGTATTAGTTTTGTCGAACGAGAGTGGTCTCTGCTACTCAATTGCCTGTTGAGACCATAGTAGCACATGTTGGCAAGAGAGATCCTGCACTTGATCTCCAGGCTGACTTCATTTCTGGTGGTAACGGCGGAGCCAAGATAAATAAATTTTCTGACTGTATCAAAAGTATAGTTATCGGCCGTTATCTGACATCCAATATGCCGGACGTCTCTGCTTGTCGTACTTCGGTTTGCCGTCAGTTACTGTCAGACTCATCTTAGTAGACTCCCGACTACGCCTTCACTTATAGAACATTTTTGAAAAATATTTCGCTCTCAAATTTACAATTCAATTACGAAGCGCTTTAATATTTTACCGCTCTAGATCAATACAAAATAAATGAGGGCCGTTAGAAAACTAGCCAACCTTACAACAACACCCACAACAAATGTATTTTTTAACAGAATCTCACTTGAGTTGAACACACAGTTCTTCTAGTGATGCTAGTGATGATATACACATCTATATACGTCCTTACAAGCCTTTAGTCAGGATTACAAACTAGTTCCTTACACCGCTTATGTTGTGTGTGTTAATTTTATACATGAGTGGTGGGACCTACAGTTTAAAGTCGACTCCGAACGACAGATTTTTGAGAAACTTTTCATAGCAATTTTATTTACTCTCGAGAGTTTTTGCCAGAAATCTGCTGTGAGGAAGTCGCCGAGAAAATATTTTCTTAATATTTTGGTTTTGATGTGTGACCAACTAGTCTACGGCAACTTTACAATTTTCATTCAATCTATAGTGAGACTCCATTCCGGAATCCTTATAAAAGACCCCAACCTCAGTGCCCCATACAGATGCGACTCATCTGTGAAGATAGGTAAACTATTTCGCCTATGAAGAGTGCCACCATAAGGCATTTTTTTAAATTTTGCAATATCAGCAAAGGCTTTAAATCGCAACAGTAGATGGCGAATGATATTGTTACGTTTTTCACCTTTTAAAAACGTTTAAAATATGAGCTTGTAGATTGTAAATAAAAAAATAAAAATTAATTTGTGTCTTAGTTTTAATTAAAATTCTTTGTTATTCGCACATGTGTGTGCCACTGTTCACAACTTGATGTAAACAGCAACAATTGCTCTTCTTTGTTATTTCTCTGTTTACAGTCTTTGCATAAACAATAACAATTACATACATACGTACATAATTGTCCATTACAACCCTTCAGTCAGGATTACGGCCTAGCTTCTCACACCACTCAAATTGTGTGTGTTAATTTTATGCATGAAGACGACTCCAAACGACAGATTTTGGTGAAATTTTTCGTGGCAATTTTATTTTATTCTTGAGAGTTTTTGCCAGAAATCTGCTGAGAGGAAGTCGCCGAAGAAATATTTTTTCATATTTCGTTTAGGTGCAGATGTTGGATCTGGGGTTTGAACCGTGGACCTTACGTCTAACACGGCGACTTCCTTATTGCTACACAAAAACTTGCCCATGATTTACTTCACGCACTTAGTCAAGCTATTTCCCAGAATAAATCAATTCTTTGAGGGGGGAGGGGGATAAAATGATTTCGACTCGCGTACCCGCCATCTTCAGAATATAAGTGCTATATCAACCACTCTTTCACTGTGGGACTGGCTTTTGATATTACGACGCAGAGGGTTAATTGGCTTTAGAGCTTTCTTAGATTAAATTTTGCCTCTCCAGCCTTTGGAGTTTCAACATGACAGTTAGCCATACGCTAACTGTTGTCGTTCCATACAATTTCACAAATTTGGCAACATCTCACAGCCAAGATGGCAAGGCCTGGATCCATCTAAATCTCGGACAACAGTACACTAAATGTTCCGCATCATCATGTTCGCTAACTCCCCCGTCTGCTTGGCCTTGCCTTTTGTGTGGCAGGGTAAACAGTCTGATGACTGTTTTTCAAGGCGAACGTTATTGACTTCGCCTTTTCGAAATCTCTATAAATCTAAACATCGTTGTTTACCATTTATTCATGCTGGTGTTTGTTGTTGTATTTTTGTTTACTTGTTTACCATTCTTTTTTATGCTAGTGTTTGTTGTTGTATTTTTGTTTACTTGTTTACCATTCTTATTTATGCTGCTGTTTGTTGTTACATTAAGCAATACGATAATTTGTAAACAGGTTTGTTTGCTTGCATTGTTTTGTTTTTGTAGCTTTTGTTTATAATTTTAATGTTAAGCGATGTAAAAGCAAAGCACCAGTATCGTGACAATATGAAGGCAGATCCAATTAAGCCTCAAACACAGTTTTCTTTTCTCCAATATGCTTTTCAATCAATATAAGGAGAGCATTTGTTTCAATTTTTGGGTTTTTTTTTTCAGAAAAAAACTTTTTTAATTCGTTTCTTCTTTTGTAAACCAAAATTGAAGTGAAAGTTATTCTTGTTATTTTTAACCTGATTTTTTATTTAATTCGATAAACTAGAACTAGGATACAACACCCCCTCTGCGATAGAGTATCGATGAAAAAGAAGAAATTATGAAACATAAACCAGCTATTAAATAAAGAAAAAATAAAAAAATATTCACAGCTTGAAAGGAAGCAAAGGAAAAAAAGTGAAATTGAGAAAATCATATTGCATACATTACATGCCTACGTACACTTTCAAATAAGAAAATAAAGTTTTGACAGGAAAAAATAAAACGAAAAAGAAAAAGAAGAACAAATTCAAACTGAAAACGAGTTCAATTGCTTTAAAGGGAATAATAATAATCGCATTTGTTGTGAAATATTTACAGACATTATGTTCCACATCTCTTTTCCTCTTGTTTTCTCCTCTTTCTTCGTTTTTCTTTGAAAATTCAAAAATTTTTTATTTGTATGTGAATGGCAAGAAAACTTTTGAAAGGTAAATAACCTATAAAATTAAAAAAAAAAAACAACAAAAACAAACAAACACTGCCAACACACACTAAAAACAAAATCACCCTCAATTGGATTTTGTTATTTTATTTTCTAGTATCCGTTGCAAAAAAAAAATAAAAAATAAACGGTGGGTGCTTCCCCCTTAAACTGCCATAAAACCCACAAAACAAACTGTTTTTCCATACGCGAAATATAATACAACACAGCACAGCTCGGCATTTATCATTGTTACGTTTACAAAAATTTATTGTTTATAATTTATAATAAAACAAAAACAAAAACAAAAACAAAAAACAAAAACAAATACAATCATAATGAAAAAAAAGAATTTTAGGTGGACTACTGCGGCTTAAAAAATACGCTATAAAGTCTAGGTATAATAGGTATACGGAGAAAAAAGAGAATTTTAAAAAATTATTCCATGGTTATACACCGAATTATTGTTATTGGTTTATCCGCACCCATTCTATTCAATCCGTTGTAATCTAGCTGCTTCTAACATTAGCTATTATCTTTTTTGGCAACACTGGTTTAAACAGGTGACGCACGTTTCGTGTTTTGTTTCACTGTCAAACATCTTCAGTTTGGTCCATAATTTAACCATGAATTGTCTTACAAACGAACAACGCTTGCAAATCATTGAATTTTATTATCAAAATGCGTGCTCTGTTAAGAAAGTTCATTGCGCGCTTCTTCCATTTCATGGTCAGTTTAATCGATCCACTGAAGCGGCTATTCGGGCTATAGTGTGACTAAATTTCGCACCAAATTTACATTGTTGGACATTAAACCACCAACACGCTTACGTAGAGTGCGAACTGAAGAAAATATCGCAGCTGTATCGGCCAGTGTTAATGATGACCATCTATTATCGATTCGTCGCTCTTCGCAGCGATTGGGCCTCTGTTACTCAACAACATGGAAAATGTTGCGGAAGGATTTAGGTGTGAAGGCCTTTCAAAATACAGCTGGTGCAAGAATTGAAGCCGAACGACCTACCGCAACGCAGAATTTTTGGTGAATGGGCTCTTGGACAGTTGGCCGAAGATCCACTTCTTTATCGAAAAATTGTGTTCAGCGACGAAGCTCATTTTTGGCTCAATGGATACGTAAATAAGCAGAATTGTCGATTTTGGAGTGAAGATCAGCCAGAAGCATTGCAAAAGTTACCAATGTATCCAGAAAAAGTCACAGTTTGGTGCAGTTTATGGGCTGGTGGCATCTTTGGACCGTACTTCTTCAAAGATGCTGCGAATCGTAACGTAACTGTGAATGGTGAGCGCTACCGTGAGATGATATCCAACTTTTTTTTTGCCCAAAATGCAAGAGCTTGACTTGCATGACATGTGGTTTCAACAAGACGGTGCCACATGCCACACAGCACGCGTAACAATGGACTTCTTGAGAGGCGAGTTCGGTGAACATTTTATTTCACATTGGCCGCCTAGATCGTGCAATGTAACGCCTTTAGACTATTTTTTGTGGGCCTATGTTAAAGCTCATGTCTGTACAGACAAGCCCGCTTCAATTGACGCATTGGAAGACAACATTGAAGCATTTATTCGTGCTGATACCGGCCGATATGTTGGAAAGAGTATGCCAAAATTGGACTAAGCGGATGGACGATTTGAGACGCAGTCGCGGTCGACATTTGCATGAAATAATCTTCAAACATTAAATTCTATGCACCGTACTATCGATTCAAATAAAGAATTCATGCATTTTTCTGAATTTTATGTGTTTTTCTTTGAAAAATTTTCCTATAGCTCTTAAAAAATCACCCATTATATTCTCAACTGATTCCAGTGTTGGTTGTGGGTAGAAGTCTAAACCTCTGATCCGCCATCTGCAAACATATGTTTGATTGATCTCGCCTTCTATACTCCTGCGGATTCCATTTTAAGGCCTTTGTCCACTTTTTTAAGTTTGATTGCCGATCCCTAGCTTACCCTGACAAACTTCAGCATGCTGTTTGGTATCCACAAGAGCAATTCCTTGCCCCCTAAAGCCGCCGATCATTGGGGTGAACTTGATGCCTAAGTCTCAAATCTTGTTCGACAGTTAAATCCAAGCACATCCAATGATTTCACTGCACTTGCAGTAGAGCAACAGATTCTACTTGAGTTCTACGCCCAAGATTCACTCTTTGACTTCGTTTGTTTGGAAAGGTTGTCCGGTAACTGTCCCTTGGCAGCGTTGTTAATCTCATAATCATGAACTAAACATTGAGATTTTTTTCTTTGACCAGAGAATTAAATGCCTTACTAGATTGACATTGATTGTATGTGTCCCCTACAACTAGCATACTCAGACATTGTCATTCCAAATGAAGATTACCGGTATGCGGAAACAAATCTTCCACCAAATTCTCTGCAAATATGGGAAATACTGGGAATAGGAGTACATGACTTGCATGCCAGAAACTCATACAAGTGCTTAGATTACTGCACTGCTGTCTAGGCGTAAGTCATGACGTTTATTTTCTTTGTATTTTCATCAGTTTACTGGTACGTCTCTGTATAAAGTTACTCAAATAACAGAGATTTTAGAATTATTTCACAACATAGGTGACAAGCTACGTCATCATCGTGACTGAAGAGTTATATGCATGTGTATACAAGAGCATAGTAGTCTAGTATGGATGATCATATGAGTGCTGATGGGCAAGCAAGGATAGAAACTAGAAGATCTAAAGAATAACAAAGTTTTGCCATTTTGATTTGAAATCTAGGGCAGATTAATTGACGCTTTTTCATAGCACATCTGACCTTTCTAACCCTCTCTATCCTGTAGTCGAATACAGGACTTGACACACACTTGTGATACCACAATACACCATCAAATCACCCGGAGATCAAACAGTCCTCATTAAAAACCGCCTCAACTCCAAAATAAAACTTTCTTTTGCAGGCACTTTTAATTTAGAGAGTTCAGTTAAGGGTGACAGCAAAGGAGAGGTTAAAAACCTACGCTTCGTCATGACCAGAGCAGGGCACTGACACATGAAGTGAAAGATGGTCTCTTCCTCCTCGCTCAGCCGCTCCAGAAATCATTCAACAGAACAGTTGCTTGTTAAAACCATAATAAAGTGATGGATGACCATGCGATTTAAACGTCAGCAGATAAATCCAGCAATTCTCCTGCTACCTGTAATGCTATGATTCCTTGTACTAGGTTCGAAGATTAACAAGTTTAACCAGAGCAATCGGAACATGTATGCCGAGTAATATGTCGGAAATTTTGTGCTCTGTAACAGCCTCGAAAAGAAATACAGTTCCTGATGATATGCTTATGTGATGACACCTAGAAATGATTTGAAATTTCCCTAAGAAATCCCCATCGTTCATGGACAAGAATTAACGTTGAAGTGGTGATTGCGAGAGACTTTAAAGCAGTTAGACTTTCCATGTGCATAATTTGAGAGATTTTCAAGAGAAAAACCCATCACAAAACAAGCATTACGCTGCTTAAACGGACGTTCATCTGAAATCATTTGTCTTACAAAAACAGGTCCTGAGTTCAGCCTTGAAAACTCTGCATTGACCAGGCAACATTTAATAGCACTGGGCCCTACTATCACCAGTTCAGCTGTCTATTTCAACAAATGCTAAGAGGATGGCCAATTGATTACACAAAATAATGCTTTATTTGGAGTGGAACAGAGTGCACTGGTGGTAAAAATAACAAACTTTAAATGCACTCTGTCTATCAGTTTATATTGTCACTTGGATTTGTACACTGGCAAATAAATGTGAGCTCCATAAAGCAAGATAGTCTCCTTTACGGCTTGATATAGGCAGTTATGGTAGGCGATGGAAGGTTTTAGAACTTCATATCTTGTGCACGTCTCCCGTAAAGGTTTAAAAGTGTTATAGTCGCTCTCTTAAACGTGGTCTACGTTATGTCTAGAGTTGAGTTTCGTATGCAAAATAATCCACAAATACCTGAACCATGCGTACAACGATAATTGAACGTCTCACCCAAAATCTCCTTTAAATTTTCATTCTTTTTCCATAATTTTTTATTTTTTTTTAATTTTCCATAACAACTCCATTAACAGCCACCGATTTATTATACATTCCCTGTAGGGTGCATTATTTAAACACCATCATCACAATGGGGATAACGTAACGAAAAGCAATGAAAATGAGAATAAAAAACAAAAAAAATAAAAATAAATGCAACATCATTTGCTACACAACCGCCACACACAGCCACAGTCACAGTCACAGCTAGTGGTACTGCTACAGCCACTGCTACTACTACGAGTATAACGTGCAGATCTCGTGCTTATTTTTTTACGTGTGCTTTACATCTGTAAGTGTACGGGTGTATGTGTGTTATACGTGAATGTGCTCGTTATTTTTCTATGCCATGCACATTATTGACGTCATCAATTATTTCCTTTACTGTGTGTATGTGTGTATAGGTTGTATTATCTGCATGCAAACACGTTTATTATTACAATTATTTTCTGTATTGCTTTGCTTATAAACAGTTTCTCTCCCTCTCTCTTTGAGTTTTTGTGTTTTTTTTTTATATGGCATTAGTCCAAAAAAATTTACCACTCACCTTATTTCTACAAGTGTTGATATGTGTGTGTATATGTTTTTATCAAATAAAGACACACAGTGTGAGAGATAGAGAGAGTGAAAAGAGAAGCAAAAGCAATTTGTTTGTTTTTGGCTTTACCTTCAGCACAGCTGAGTAAAATTCAAGTCAAACCAACGAAGCCAAAAACCTGCCTAACGGCCAGCCAAACTAAACCAAACAAATACACCATATGAACACACACATACTCGCACACATACTCATTGGTTTTCTGTTTTTACCCTGCTGCTGTGTACACACAAAGAAACAAATTCCCAGTATTTTATTCTTCTAAGCACTCATACTGTAACAAACAGTTGAGTTTATTAAAGGAGTCGTATGAGTATTATTTTTGTGTGTATTTTTTTTTAGTTTTCTCTTTGAGTCACTTTCCTTTCTTATTATTTTAACATTTTGACTTGCGCTCTCCATGTATATTGATCTGTATTTGTGTGTTTTATTTGCTTTTAACTGGACGGTATATTTTAGTTGTTTTCTTTTCTCTTAATAAAATGTGTGATGCTTGTTTGTTTAAGTTATTATAGAGACCACATTGCTTACTAGGAGGAGAGAGAGAGAGTCAGCTTTAGAAAGCTTATTTCATCAAACTTTTCATTGCGAATTTATTGAAAATTCCAGTAAAACAGTTTGATTTTGAAAATTTAATTTTATTACAAATTTTTAGCTTCTGAAAGTTTTAAAAGCTCAAAAAAAAATTTTTCAAAACAAATCATATGTAATTGTGCATGCAACAATACATAGCGGAAACTTTAAAAAATCTCATTAAAGTTATGAAAGCTTCTTTTAAAATATTCCAAAAAGTAACAGTTATTGAAAAATCATGTATAGAAAATTATTGTTATCGAAAATGTTATCAAATATATAAACTAAAAAATTGTTGTAGTTGAAAATGTAACCTAGAAAATTATTGTTATCGAAATTACAATATTAATGAAAAATTTAAAAAATATATTTTTTCATATAAATTGTAAGTGTTATCGAAAAGATTTCTATCGTCATTTTTCATATAAAATGTAAGTGCTTTCGAAATGATTTCCTTATATAAATTGTAAGTGTTATCGAAACGGTTTTCATCAATTTTTTCATATAAATTGTAAGTGTTATGGAACAGATTACCATAGATTTTGTTCACATAAATTGTAAGTGTTATCGAAAAGATGTCAATCGATTTTTTTATATAAATTGTAAGTGTTATTGAACAGATTTCCAATGATTTTTTCATATAAATTAATTTCAATCAAATTTTTTTTCATATATGTAATTTGTAAGTGTTATCCAAAAAAAATTTCCATCGTTATTTTTCGAATAAATTGTAAGTATTATCGAAAAGATTTCCATCTACTTGTAAGTGTCATCGAAAAAATTTCCAACGATTTTTTTTATATACTTTGTAAGTGTTATCGAACCGGTTTAGGTCGATGTTTTTATATAAATTGTAAGTGTTATCCAACAAATTTTTATCGATTTTTTAATGTAAATTATAAGTGTTATTCAAAAGATTTCTATCAATATTTTTTTCATATAAATTATAAGTGTTATCGTAAAGTTTTCTATCGATTTTCTCAAATCAGTTGTAAGTGTTATCCAACAGATTTTTATCGATTTTTTTAATATAAATTGTAAGTGTTATCGAGAAAATTTCCATCGATCTTTTCAAATAAATTGTAATTGTTATCGAAAAGATTTCTATCGATTTTTTTAAATAAATTGTAAGTGTTATCGAAAAGATTTCTATCAAGATTTTTTTCATATAAATTGTAAATGTTATCGAAAAGAGTTCTATCGCCTGTTTTCATATCGATTGTAAGTGTTATCAATCAGAAGTTGAAGTGGCCTAGTAGGTAGTGTGTTGCATTATTAGACGAAAAGCGAGAGTAAATAAAATTGCCATGAAAAGTTTCTCTAAAATCTGTCGTTCGGAGTCGACGTTAAACTGTAGGTCCCGCCACTCATGTATAAAATTAACACACACAACATAAGTGGTGTGAGAAACTAGGTCGTAATCCTGACTGAAGGGTTGTAATGACCAATTTTGTATGTTAATTATGTATCAATCAGATTTCCATCGATTTTTTTTAATATAAATTGTAAGTGTTATCAAACACATTTTTTTTATCGATTTTTTCATATCAATTGTATATGTTATCGAACAGATTTCCATCGATTTTTTTTCTTCATATAAATAGTAAGTTTTATCGGAAAGATTTCAATCGATTTTTTTATATGAATTGTACGTGTTATCAAAACTGTTTTTATCGATTTTTTCTCACACAAATTATAACTACAGACTTTCCTTCGTTTTTTTCATATAATTTGTAAATGTTATAGAACAACTTTCTATCGATTTTTTTTTCATATAATTTGTAGATGCTATCGAACAGATTTCCATTGAATTTTTTAATATAACTAGTGTTATCGAACAGATATTTATCGACTTTTTTCACATAAATTGTAAGTGTTATCGAACAGTTTTCTATCGATATTTTTGGATAAGAATGATTTGGTTAGTCTGCAAATATAATGTTTCAAATATGTTGCATACTAAATGATTGTAATCGAAAATATACTTTAACATATTATTGTTATCGAAAAAAGGATTCACAAAATTATTACTAATCAAATTGTCGTAAAAAAATTTTCAAAAATAAGAATTCATGTGTACATTTGATACATAATTTTAAATATTATTATACATATACATATATTTGTGAGAAGCTAGTTCGAAATCCTAACTGAAGGGTTATAATGACCAATTATGTATGTATGTATGTATGTACATATATATACTTTAAAAGATAAGTTTGTTAAATTAAAGAATTTTTGTTATCGAAAATGTGGCTTAAAAAGTTAAGCTTTCAAATATCGATTGGCTTTTATCGATTGTATTTTCCAATTCAAAACAAATAAAGCTGTTATACCATATGTACAATAAAGCTTTTAGTAAAATCATCGAAATGTAAACTTTACTCTGCCATAGTTTTTAAATTTACTCTTAAAATTATACTTTCAATGCTTTTGGCAAAATTTTCTTTTTAATTTGCAAACAAAACTTTCTAAAAGCTTTTGCTTTAATTTTTTTAGAGCAATACACCAGCAGTTATTTACAATAACTTTCCCTTAAATTTGCAATACTTCACTATGCCTCTTGTATAATTAAGTTCTCATGCTACAATTAAAGCTTTTCAAACATGACAACAGCTTCTAAGCCGGTTTATTTGTTATAATACTTATACAAATGCATGCATTAATACTACATATGTATAACAGATATAGACGCAAAGAGAATGTTTTAAATAGAGAGAGATATGCAGAGAGAGAATCATAGCGAGAGAGCGAGAGAGAGCCAATGCCATTCTTTTATAACTCCTAACGGTAATTTGTCCATCATATTTGAATTTTTCTTTTCTTTTTTCCTGAATAACTTGTGCTTTTTAGTTGTGTTAGGTGAGAGAGTGTGAACGTGTTGAGACTTTAATATTAAAGTAATTCTATATGTGTGTGTATGTGTACATGTGGTATATGCATGCTAAAGGTGGCCGTTATATTAAAGTCACGTGTTTTCATTTTAATGGTGGAGTGATAAAGTATTGAAGTGAGAACAAGTAAAATAAAAAAAAACGGAAAAAAGCAAAAATAATAAGAATTTAAATAATAAATGATAACGAAGAGGGGTGACAGAAAAAAAAATTAAAAGCCAATAACTGTCAATAAAACGGAATAATAAAGAAATAATTGCCTGCCTGAATAATAAATGAAATCAATTTCATTTTATTTGTTCAATAATTTATGGTAATTAATATAAAGGGAAAAATAAAATTTAATAAATAATAAAGGAAATGATATGAACATTTAAGTGATAACATTTTTAAGTTATAAATAATAAAAAAAGAAATTAAAAATTTTTTAATTTAATTTCATAAAGAGAACTAATCTGCAGTTTAAAAACAAAAATCTGAGAAAATTTTACAAGAGTATACATTTAAAATATTTCCTTTACAAAAACTTTATTAAACATTTCATTCAATTTATTGGAATCTGAAGTAATTTTCCCAACAGATGAAAGTAATCGATTTAATGTGATGCTGGTTCAACTTTTCAACAAACTTTGCTTAAACAATCTTGTTGGTAGAACAGTAAAGCAACACTTCATTGCTGCTTTACACTCGGCAGCACAAGTCAGTGGACAAAACATATACAACAGCGTCTGTGTTAATACTTCTTAGAAAAAAACCAAAATAACTCATAAATTTTTTAATTTTCTTAAATATATTTTTCCAACCTTGTTGCAATAGGATAGGGTAGAGGGAGTGCTTTGCTGTTAAAGCAAAACTCACTAGAACATCAAAGCGCCACCTTGTGAAATGTTGCCCCCTTACTATTGGTCAGTGCTTAGCTTTTAAGACATGACCCACTTAGAACAAAGCTGAAAACCAACATGAGAGTTCAATGAATTTAGTAATCGATCCACAAACTTCAATTAGGATTACGACAGAGCTTCTCACAACACTTATGTTGTGTAGGGTAGACACGCGGAGAGAATGCGGCTCCCATAAAATGACTTCTGCCGTGGGTGCAGATCCTCTAAGGAGGACGAGACTGTTATCCACTTTCTTTGTCAATGCCCATCTCTTGCGAGGTGCGGATATACAGGTTAATTGGCTCTCCGACCCTTGTCAGCTTGACGGAGCTATCGTCCACTGATGTCAAGAATAAAGCCTCGTTTATCAAATTTTCTGGCTGGTTTACTAGCGCGGGGTAGTCGTGCTTTATATATGCAGATCTTGCGTTGACAGACCTCCCCCTTCTGGGTTCGGGGGAACTTGGTCAGTACAGGAACTGCGTTCACCTGTGGCATCACAGCGGGCCGCTATGCGTGCTCAAGTGAGCTTTTGGTATGAAGCTACCACACTAACCCATGTTGTGTGTGTTAATTTTATATAAGAGTGGCGGGGCCTACAATTGAAAGTCTGCTTCGACCGGCAGATTTTTGAGAAACTTTTCATGGCAATTTTTATTTACTTTCAGAGATTTTGTTAGAAATACGCTGAGAGGAATTCGCCAAAGAAATTTTGTATCGTATTACGTTTTTGTTTGAGATGTCTGACCTGGGGTTTGAAGAGTGGCCTCAAGTCCAATTCGGCTAAGGCGACTTCTAGCTACATTGGTTATATTGGACTATCGAAAAATAATGAGTCGAAAGAGAGAGGACTTTTCTCTAATCAGAGACTAGCATTGGCAAACAGAGGGGATAATATTCCCTTTTGTCTTAAACTTTACTGAGGTCATTTGCGAATAAGCGCAAGGTTCTCCAAGTGCCTAACCCTATATAATGACCCACAATAGTAGACACTGATGTCTCTACGCTCCAATTTAAATACACTTACTATTCCCTTTTGGCTAGATAAGTATGGCAATAAAGTAAGATTCTATCTTAACCTAGCATTTATCCTCGGCTAATAAATATCTGTGTATAATGCCCAGCCTAACAGTAATAAAAGGTATGCGAACTCTTATAGAACTCTATGCTTTTTACGCTGCTGCCAATTTAATGAAAGCCAATGGATTTAAAAATGAAAAAATTGAAATAAAATGGAAAATGGAGTCGCATAGTCTAGCGAGTATTGTGTTGGCTTACTAGACGAGAACTCGTAAATGTATACCCCAATTTTGGTTGTTTCCAAAAATTCTTGCACACTTTTGGAAAATGCTTTGAGGGTAAATAATGCGTATGAAAAAAATTCACAACACTGTTTTGCGATACCAAAAAAATGCCACTTGCCGTTAAATTTGGGTTTAGTTAAAGGTAACTTTAGCTAAAGTAAACTTTTAAACTTTAAACTTTAAAGTTAACTTTAGCTAAAGTAAACTTTAAAGTCACCTTTAACTTCTTTTCTTCTACAGATAAAATGAAGTTAACTTATTCAAAAATATGGCAGTGCCGGAACAATGCCAATAACACTGCTCAATTAAACAAGTGCTTTAAAAAGGCAGTGGCAACGAGGTGTCTTTTCATTAGTTTATAAAATTTGTGTGGGTTGAGGTTATAACTTTTTTATTTTTTTTTTTTTTTTGAATACGCCAATATCCATTTTAATTAGAAGAGCTATTAATACTCGTATATTAACGTTTATTTTTTATGTTTATATTTGAAGTTGCCATATTGAAAATAATATAAATAATGTGGAAAGTTCTAAGATAAAGTGAACTTTAAAAGTTAAAGGTAGCATGATCTGCCCTTTAGCTTAACGCTCACTTTTATCTTATTGTGTATCCATAATAATGAAAATCAAGTTATCTGGCCTTTTAAATCCTATCTTTAGTTAACGTCAAGTTGTAATAAAGGCCCTAAAACTATCAAAAACTTCAATGCTAAACTAACCTTAAAACCCTACATTTTATGGGTTTTAAATTTATACTTTAGGTTTAAATTATTGTCCCTAAATTTATTTAATATTTAAGCCTTTAAATTAATTGCATTTAACGGCCTAAAAACATTGAAAATATTTGATAAAAAATGTTTTTTCTTCTGTTGATAAAAAGCTTAATTTTGTGTGTCTATTTTCAATCCTACCATTAAATCCTTCATGAATTTCTAAAACATTCAATACCAGAGAATAAATAACCACCCTCTGTAATAAATAAATAAATAAAAGAAATCGTAGAAAATTGTAACATGAGACCCCATGTCTAATAGAGAAAAAGAGGAAAAAAACAGCAGCATCATTAAACCTTAAATGCCACTTTTAAAAGCATATTTAAGTGGTTATTTAGTTTACAACAACAGCAACAGCAATATTACTACTGTTATCGACAACAACAAATGAATACAAAACGTTTTTTTTAACGAAAAACGAATAACGAATAACATTTACAACATGACGATGACGATGTGGATGACAATGACGATGAGGATAATAATGTTGACTACTACTACAGACTACTTATGTATTCTACACACATACATACACATTACACTGCTGCTACAATAGAACATGTGTGTTCTAACAATAACAAAACTAATACATATTAAAAGCCAGAGAGGGAGAGATAAAAATAAAACACAAGAGAAGAACAAGAAATGTTTTCTAAACAAACAAAACAACAAGAGGCTCGTCAGTATTTGTTAATATTTATGATATCCCCATGCAAACATATATTAAAAGAGAAAGGGCAAGAGTGACGAGAGAGGTAAAGTAGAAATCCAATACAATACTTAGTTTGATGTTTACAAATCCATATACGAAGCACAAATCTAGACATGTTGAGACTTTTTAACGCATACACATACAACATTTTGAATTTGGAGACAAACAGGCATACATATGTATGTAAACAAATGTTTTAAATGGCACAGTGGTTTGGTGGGAATGCAAATAATTTTTTCAAATCAAAAGTAGTAAATATCAGTTGTAGTGTTAAAGGGTCTATATTATCAAGTTTTTTAAAGATTGCGTTTAGATTTGCTAAAAATGTTTTAATTGGCAATTCTATTGGAAAAACATTTGCGTAGAATGCTACGAGAACATGATTGGGTTGTACTGTAGACAATGCACACGTAAGTGGTGTGAGGGACAACACAAAGGTGTGAGAGACAACACACGCAATAGTGGTGTGAGGAACATGAAAAAGTCTAAGGGACACACCACTATTTCGTGTGTGTGCAACTCACACCACTTATGTGTGCGTTGTCCCTCACACATTTGTGTTTGTTGTCCCTCACACCACTCACACCCTCAAACCATCCCACCACGTTTGCGTGTGTTGTCCCTCACACCACTTACGTGCGCGTTGTCCCTCACACCATTTTTTCGTGTGTGTTATCCCTCACACCACTTTTTAGTGTGTTGTCCCTCAAACCACTCACTCCCTCACACCCACGCTCCACTTCTTCGTGTCCCTAACACCACTGTTTAGTGTTTGTTGTCCCTCAGACCACTCACACCCTCACACCACTGTTTAGTGTGTGTTGTCTCTTACTCCCTCACACCCTCGCTCCGCTTCTTCGTGTCCCTCATACCACTTCTGTGTGTGTTGTCCCTCACACCACTTCTTCTGTGTCCCTCACACTACTTTTTCGTGTCCCTCACACCACTTTTTCGTGTCCATCACACCACTTCTTCGTGTGTTTTGTCCCTCACACCACTTCTTCGTGTCCTTCACACCACTGTTTAGTGTGTGTTGTCCCTCACACCACTCACACCCTCACAACACTTTTGCGTGCTATTCCCTCACACCTCTTTTTCGTTTGTGTTGTCCCTCACACGACTTTTTAGTGTGTTGTCCATCACACCACCCACTCCCTCAGACCCTCGCTCCACTTCTTCCTGTCCAACACACCACTTTTGTGTGTGTTGCGCCTCATACATATGTACGTACATAATTGGCCATTACAACCCTTCAGTCAGGGTAACGGTCTAGCTTCTCACACCACTCATGTTGTGTACATTAATTTTATACGTGAGTGGCGGGATCTACAATTTAACTTCGACTCCGAACGACAGATTTTTGAAAAACTTTTTCACGGCAGGTTTATTTACTCACAGAGTTTTTGCTAGAAATCTGCTGAGAGGAAATCGCCGAAGAAATTTTTTTTTTATATTTCGTTTTGATGCCTGACCTGGGATACGAACCCGACACACTACCTATTCGACTACGGCGACTTCAAACAAAGCCATGGATAATGTTGCAAGTCCTCAAGCAACTAAAATTTGAACGTCGTTAATGCAATAGCAGCTAAACAATAGGCATTCTTTGATCGTAGAACGTTCTGACCTCGTGTAATAATAACAACAACAACAGTAGGGTATTATATAAACAAACTGTAGCGACCTCTCTCTTTCTCTTATTTATATGTTTATACACACACCCACACACGCAAAAATACTATTTTGAAAACATTTTAAATCCTTTAAAAAGTATTTTTGCAGACAATAAATAAACTGAACATAATTTTGTTGCCTTTACTAAACAAATAACAACAACAACAACAAAACGAAAAAAAATCATACAAAACATGCATAAATATGTACGAGTATTCAATGGTTTTGTGGAAAAATATTCTTGTTTTTTTGTTGTTTGCTTTCTTTACCGCGAAAAGGCAAAAATTGTTTAACACGAGTTGAGCTGTTTTCTGTGTATGGATGGCTCAGAGCAAAAATTAAAAAATTTTTTTGTTGATGATGAAATTCGTTTTTTTTTTTTCTTGTTTTTGTTTTCTTTTTGATTCATTAAGATCGTAACGCGGGTATTTTTTTATAAAGGGTGTTTTTTATAGAGGTATAGAACTTTAAGTTGCAATAAAACAACGATGGATTATTCAATTGACATGAATTTTATTTATCCCAAAGATAATCTTGTGGCATTACATATTAAATATGATTTCTGCCATATGACCGCCACGGCTGGCGCGGATGTAGTCCAATCTGGACGTCCAATTTTCGATGACTTTTTCCAACATTTGTGGCCGTATATCGGCAATAATACGGCGAATGTTGTCTTCCAAATGGTCAAGCGTTTGTGGCTTTACCGCATAGACCAATGACTTTACATAGCCCCACAGAAAGTAGTCTAGCGGTGTTAAATCACAAGATCTTGGAGGCCAATTCACAGGTCCAAAACGTGAAATTAGGCGGTCACCAAACGTGTCTTTCAATAAATCTATTGTGGCACGAGCTGTGTGACATGTTGCGCCGTCTTGTTGAAACCATATCTCCTGTACATCATGGTTATTCAATTCAGGACTGAAAAAGTTAGTAATCATGGCTCCTAACCGATCACCATTGACTGTAACGTTCTGGCCACCATCGTTTTTGAAAAAGTACGGACCAATGATTCCACCAGCCCATAAAGCGCACCAAACAGTCAGTTTTTCTGGATGTAACGGTGTTTCCACATACACTTGAGGATTACCTTCACTCCAAATGCGGCAGTTTTGTTTGTTGACGTAGCCATTCAACCAGAAGTGCGCTTCATCGCTAAACAAAATTCGCTTATGAAAATCGGGAACAACGGTAATCTAGTTTTCCGCACAGAACCATTATTTTCGAAATAAAATTGCACTATTTGCAAGCGTTGTTCAGGCGTGAGTCTATTCATGATGAATTGCCAAACTAAACTGAGAATAAATCACTTGACAGCTGTTAAATCGGTCGACATCTTGAAAAGTAATGCCAACTTAAAGTTCTATACCTCTATAAAAAACACCCTTTATATTTTCGCTGATGCAGACAAAACCATGTTTCTGTAAACTTTCTAATTAGAAAAGCAAAAAAAAAAATATATTTTTTTGTTAAATTTTCGTTTCCCAGATTATTTCTTGAATGCTGAATACACGAAAAAAAATATTCTTTTAAAACCAGGGGAAATGACTCAGATGTTAGCACTACTCCTAGTACTAGAAAACAAGTTGGAGATGCACTAGGATAAAATAGATTTGCTTTTGGATTCATAAGCAGAAATCTAAGGCTAATATGGATTCTAACAAAAAGTAACAAAAAACGGTCGTCTCTTGTTGGACAAATGGACGACATCGCAAATGAAAATCGACAACCCAAAGCGATAATAATCCGTTGGACTGCCACGGAAAGAAGGAATACTAGTATTAGGACTTTACTGAGAGCCTACAAGTAAGGGAATAAAGGCTGTCTGTTTCCATACCTATGAGTACAAAATGTAAACCCTGTTTGGGGTACCCGGAAACTAATAAAAAAAAACCCTGTATTGGAATTAAAAACAATTTTCCCATCAAATAAATTATCCATAAGCCACCGAACACCCAGAGGACTTTATACCCCATTAACAAGCCTCAGCAGTCTACTTTGAAAGCTGTAAGAATGAAAAATTGTTCATCGAGGTTATGTAATTTAAATAAAAGGCTTCAGTCCCTTCCAAATAGGCCATCTAAAAAGTCTAAACAACGTCTCCTCTTGACAAAGGCTTGCTCTCAGTAAGCAAATTGCCTTACCACTTCAACCAGGACAACAATCCAACCTGTTTTAAAAGAGGGCCTCATTTCCTAAAAAGCTAAGACGGTAACCCTGTTAACCTAGAACTTGCTACAATAGATCCAAGACCTGCTTAACAGCAGACACTTGAGTAAGGAAACTGAAATGATTTCAATGAAAAAGATACGGGATATACGTTGTGGAAGTCGCCGCAGTGTAGTAGGTAGTGTGTTGGCTTATTAGACGCAAAGCCAGGGTTCGAGCCCTAGGCCAGACATCAAAACAAAACACAAAAAGTATTTCTTTTTCAACTGTCCCTCAGCAGATTTCTGACAAAAACTCTGAATGTAAATAAAATTGCCATGAAAAGTTTCTCAAAAGAATCTGTCCTTCGGAGTTGACTTTAAACTGTAAGTCCCGAGACTCATGTGTAAAATTAGCACACACAACATAAGTGGTGTAGGAAACTAGCTCGTGATCCTGACTGAAGGGTTGTAATGACCGATTATGTATGTATGTATGTATGTATGTATGTATGTATGTAATCCATGACAAGGTTTCCTCGATTTAGACCTTTCAAAGCAAACAAGGTCCTCTTCGCCGATTTCTGCAAATTTATGTATCAAATACCCGTTTGTCTGGAGCATTCTCCTCCATTCGAACGAGATATCCAAGTCAGCATAGGCGTTGGATGTTAATATTGATACGTTTTTAGCTTTTTAAAAACGTTTCAATATGAGTTCGTTAATTGCAAACCAAGTAAAAACAAATATGTGTTTAAGTTCAGTTAAACTGTCTTTATTCTTTACACTACTTTTGTGTGCCACCGTATACAACTTAACGATACAACAATAATAATCTGTTTTATTCACTAGTTCACACAATTATTCGCTAGATCTTTACAACCACGACTTATTTTATTTACACGCAACTTCACACAAGGCTGACTGAATTCTTACTGACTCCTGCCTGCTTTGTCCAGCCCTTTTATAGTCTGACACAACCAGTCTAACGAACATTCTTGAAGTGGAATGTTCGTAATCTCGCCTTCTCGAGAGCTCTATTGTTTCTGTACTTTGCTTATGTTGTCTTTCCCTTTTTGTCACATACATGTTGTTGTTGGTACCAGGCGCAACCAGGTTCGTTGTACATATGTGTGTGTGCAGCTTTAGATAATCAACACGTTCATTGTATTCTTGGTGTTAGTGTGTATTTGTATCGTGTGGCTTTTGTTTATCGTTTTTGTTGTTAAACGATATTAGGTCGTTTCGATTTGCGTAACAATATGTTGTACAACGTCTATGTCGGAGCTTATACAACTCATGTTGTATCGAATTGGGAAATCACGGCCAATTCGCACTGGACCGAAGATCTTACGTAGGAATTTTCTGTAGAATACTCTGAAGGCTCCTGCATCAATGCTTAATAGTGTCCCTGTCTGAGTAAAATTAACACACACAACATAAGTGGTATGAAGCGCTGGGTCGTAATCCTGACTGAAGAGTTGTAATGACCAATTAATTATGTATGTACTCGCATGTATATGCGTTGTGACAGTTCCAAGCTTCGTAAGGAATAAAGAAAACTCACTTGATTATGGTGGGTAGGTAGGTAGAAGTGGCTGTCCCCTCGATAGAGTCATGAGCGGACACACTTAGGTCGCACACAGGGCCCATTGTGATACCACAGTTCCTCATTTCCCCTATTCCAGGAACCATTCGGAGCTGCCGATGAAGCGACTCAGGCTGCCAATATCCATACATGACAGTTCGTCCATATCCACCATGTAGTAGGTACCCAGGTACCTCTTTCTCCTCCGACTAAGTGCCAGACATGTGCACAATAGGTGAAGAATAGTCACATCTTCCTCTTCATCTCCACAGCTTCTGGAGAAATCATTTGCAAGGTGCCTAAGACCAATATGTCTCGCATGCGGTCCTATAATGCAATGCCCCATAATAACCCCAATAACAGTGCTGAGCCTACTTCTTTGGAGTTTAAGAAGAGTCGCCGTGCGCCTCCTATCCAGCCTCGGCCAGATCTTTTGCGCCGCTCTGCCCTTATCCGAAGTTGCCCACATTCTGTTGACGAGATCTAGGGTTGCATTGTCAATTATAAGTTTGCAGGTCCCCAAAGGGATCCACATCGTAGAGAATTCATCAGAGAGTTCGATGGTCGTGCCCCTTCTGGCCAGTTCATCCGCTCTGCCGTTGCCAGGAATATCATTATGTCCCGGTACCCATGTGATATGGACATCATATCGGTTCGCCACTTCATTGAGATATCTGCGACAGTTGTACACCGTTTTGGAGTTTATTACACTGGAATCCAATGCCTTGATAGCCGCTTGGCTATCGGAAAGTATGATGATTTTCCGTCCGTGAACATATTTGTCCACAATAATTTTCACCGCAGCCTGAATTGCTGACACCTTGGATAGACTTGGATATTCCGATTGATTCCGAATAGATACCAATTCCAACGGCTCCTTCCAGTTTGGAGCCATGGGTGTAAATTTGTGCGGAGTCCCTTGGGAGGTTCACTGAACCACTCCTCCAGTCCTCCCTTTTCGGAATGGATGTCCCAAAGTTCATTGAGAAGTCATATCGCGGTGTCATGTAATCATTGCTTCCGACAATATCAATTTCTCCCAGTATCT
Organism: Sarcophaga subvicina; assembly: GCA_936449025.2. Classification (NCBI taxonomy): domain Eukaryota; kingdom Metazoa; phylum Arthropoda; class Insecta; order Diptera; family Sarcophagidae; genus Sarcophaga; species Sarcophaga subvicina. Next base: position 106,519,563 of record OW388084.2, read on the forward strand.
TTGTATGGGCAATGCCCGATGCATGCCATTGTCCAGTAGCCTAGAGACGCCTGCTATCCTTTGCCGCCACGCTCCTGCAGTAGAGGCCAAGCGGCAGAAGGTATAATTTTATCTCCAGAGCGATTGTAGGAGTAGTGCGCAGAGCACCACTGATAATTATACAAGCAGACACTTGATTATTAACTGTGAGCCAAATGCTTCAAAATTCTTCAATTTACTGCTGCAATTGCTTGCTTAATTTCCCAATTTCTTCTTTTTATTTTCTATTCCCCTTAACAGTCCCCTCTTTGTATGGCCATAAATGTTTAACTATAATGCCAGTTTTCTAAAATGTTTCCCCAGTTTTTCTTCTTTAATTTAATTGCATTTCCTAAGTATCATTTGACATACACATGGCTGACATGCCATTGTCATGTTACAACAATTTATGCTCGACAACCATACTCCGTAGACAACTTAACAAGACAATGACAACAAAAACAAACAAACAATTTGAAAACGATTGTTAAATAAAAATGAAATGAAATGAAATGAAAAGAAGAAAAACTAAATTATTTACGTACCCCATAACAATTTTCTAAATTTTCCCTTTCCACCTTCCCTTTCTGTGGAAGTCCTTTAAATGACCAATGCATTCGCATTCGGCCATTCTAACTGATAACAAATGGTTGCAGTTTTCAAATGCATTTGCAAATTGAAAAAAAAATGAAAATTGAAAATAAAAAATACAGAGAAGGAAAAGAAAAAAAGAACAACAAAATTGATTTATGACTGTATGAGTCCCGCTTCCTTAGAAAAAAAATACAAAAAAAAATGAAAAAACGTTGAACAAAAAAAAATTCTTGAAATTGCGATTGTTGTGCACTTTGTTTAAAAAGGACGATAACGATAACGAATGTACACCGAAAATCAGTAGACAAAAGTAAATGACTGCGTGGTGGCATGCTTGGCTGCCAGGCAGCAGCACTAGCCAAATTCCAACACAGGAACTGGAGACATTTAAAGGAAAAAACAAGAAAAAACAAAAACACAACGCAATAAGACTTGAATTAATAAACGTACCACTCTCACACACACACTTTACCGTTCTCTCTCTCTTTCTCTCTCTCTCTTTCTCTCTTTCTCTTTCTCTCTCACTTTCTCTCTCTCTCTCTCTCTCTCTCTCTCTCTCTCTCTCTTTAGTTTAAACATGATCATTTTAAACTAAAAACCAGTTATTGTGACTACAAAACATGGCAAACGGATATCCGTTTGCGTGCCAAATGTCTGATTGTTTACAAAAATACAGTTACACTCACAAATACGCTTACATGTGTACATGCATACATATATTGGAACACAGTTAGAAATATATTCCTCTATGGAATGTTAAATTTTTCTTAAAAAAAGTTTTTTTCCTAAAAATAAAAACAAAATAGCCAGAGCAGGAGAGAGGCAGCGAGAGAGAGAAAGCAATTGAATCGTCAAGAATGTTCGTTACAAAATTCTTTACAGTCCAATTATTTCTGTAGACAATTAAGTTTGGAGTCCTTCACAGTTATTAATGTAAGGTAGGTAGGTAGGTAGGTAGAGGTGGCTGCCCAACCGATTCCGAAAATATGCCACTGCCAACAGCTCCGTTCAGCTTCGAACCATCGGTGTAGATATGAACGAAGTCCCTTACCGGGTGGTTCACACCACCCTTCCAGACCCCATTGTCCGGAACCAATGTCCGGAATCTCCTCGTGAAGTCGTACCGCAGAGTCATGTAGTCACTGCTTCCGAAAGCTCCAACTTCCCTCAGGTTCTTTGCGTGGCCGATATCCGAGTCCTGCCACTGTCCAGTCGCCCAGAGACGTTTACTTATTTTAGCAGCCACTCCCCTACAGAAAAGGTCAAAGAGGAAAGAGGCCCAAAATTAGCTCCAGTGCCGACGTAGGTGTAGTGCGCAATGCACCGCTAATGATAATACAGGCAGATCTCTGCAGTCGCTGTATTAGTTTCAAATTAGTTTTCCTATCAAGGGATTCCCACCAAACTGGGCATCCATAGGTCAAAATTGGTCTGACCACCGCTGTGTAGATCCAGTGAGTCATCCTAGGTCCTAGGCTCCATTTCCTCCCCAACACTCTGTTACAAGCATACAGGGCAATGAAGGCTTTCTTAATTCTGTTAACGATGTTCGATTTCCAAGACAGCTTCCTATCCAGAATGAGTCCTAGAAAGTGTGCCTCCTATTTGAGTTTCAGTTCCGTCCCGTTCAGTTTCAGTGGACGAAAATTCGGTGGCTTGTACCTTCTCGTAAAGAGTACTACTTCCGTTTTCTCCGGGTTAACACCCAATCCACGATCAGATGCCCACACGCAGACGCTCCTCAGAGCCAGTTGCATCCTATCCCTGATAGTGTCGACAAATCTTCCAGAGATCACCAGAACAAGGTCGTCCGCATAGAAAATTGTCTCATGTTAATGTAAAACCAACTATTCAACTATTCTTTAACTCTAGTTCTGGAAGGCAAATAAAAAAAAAATAAAAAAAAAAACCGTCTGAAACTCCTGATAAAACCATTTAGTCTGCAATGACCATTGTCGATAGATCTGTACCATTTCCATAACAAAAGTCATGGTGGTTCCTTCTCTTAAGTCATAACACTGGGCATGTATGCAAGAGCTGCTCTTCCGTCGAATACACCCAATAAAGTCGCTCAGCCTGCCAATGTTCATTCTCAATAGATCGATCAGTAAGATCATTAACATAGCAGGTGATTCCTTTTCCCATGTCATAACACTGAACATGTATCCAAGAGGTGCTCTACAGCTGATCTCTACAATTTCTGCAGAATTTCTGTACACAATGCAATGGAATGATTTTTGCATCAAAGAGTTTACGAAAACATTCAGCGCATTCTCTATGAAATCAAACAGATATGCAGCACTATTTCAGTCAAGACCGAGGATGCCCAGATCCTAAGACTGTTGCTTTTCATTAGAAATCCCTAGTTTTCAGGATTCATGCTGCAGATCCCTGGAATTTCCTAGAATACCCGGTAGTCAACGTAGTCTAGTAGGTAGCGTGTTGGCTTATTAGACGTGAGGCCAAGGTTCAAACTCGCGGTCAGACATCTCCAGCAAAACGAAATAGCAAAAAAAAACATTTCTTCGGCGCCGTAAATTTTCTCGGATAAACTCTGAAAGCAAATAAAATTGGAGTTGGCTTTAAACTGTTGGTTCCGCTACTCATGTATAAAATTAACACACACAACATAGGTGGTGTGAGAAGCTAGGTCGTAATCCGTACTGTTATCTAAGACCTTCGATCCAGTTTGAGTTTTAGATGATTTCCGCTTCCGATACAACAGTGAGCTGTATGAGCTCCTCAACGACATAGACGTTGTTCAGTGTATTAACATCCAGCGGCTGGGCTGGCTCGACCATGTCGTTGGAATGGAGGGGGATGCTCCGGCAAGATGGGCATTTGATGCGGGGATTTGCAAAAGTCGGCGAAGAGGATGATCTTGTTTACGTTGGAAGGACCAAATCGTTTCATCGATTAGTGTGAACAACTGGCGAAGGCGCGAATTAAACGTGTGTTAAGGCAGGCTGAAAACCGAAGACCGTAGCTGCCCAGACGCCTTTACATAACATATACATACATGGTCATTAAAACCCTTTAGTCAGGATTACGACCTAGCTTCCCGCACCACTTAAGTTGTGTGCGTTAGTTTTATACATGAGTGGCGGGACCTAGAGTTTAAAGTCGACTCCGAACGGCAGATTTTTGTGAAACTCTTCATGGTAACTTTATTTTCTCTCAGAGTTTTTGCCAGAAGTCTGATGAGAGGAAGTTGCCAAAGAAATATTTTTCCATACTCCATTTTGTTGGAGATGACTGACCAGGGGTTTGAATCGTAAGAAGTAACTGGCAAGCCTTGGATCATCGCCGCAAAAAAATTTCTATAGCTTTTCAAAATTCTCTGAGTCTCCTTAGAGCTGGACAAACTCTGGTATATGAGTGGAAGAGATTGCCATATCTTCCTGGTAAGAATGCCTACATGATTCTATCCTCTATTAGCCTTGCTCAACTCTTGCGGCAGTTTTCGTTGCAATCGAATGTGCATTGATATTTATAAAGACATTCCGGGTAATTGTGCAGCTGATGTACCTTACTAGAGTAGACGCTCTCCTGCCAAATATCATTCCACACATGAACCTCCATTCTTACCTCAGGTGGGCTGTCTATTAAGCAGAGTTATAGATTGGCTGCTAACGAATCCAGTGGTTAGGAAGAAACTAAAGAAAGCACGCATGCCAATCAATTAAATAAACACCTCTGTTGCTGTATCTGTTCGCAAGGATCACAATGAATTGGTACGCGGGAAAACTTGTCAATAATTCTTGCAAATGTTGCGGATAAGTAAGAGCATGTTGTTCACTTCATTCGTCTAACAATGCAATCATAGCGGGCCTCTAAGTGTGCTCCCCCCTACATACATACTACATACTACATTAGCCATTACAACACTTTAGTCAGGATTACTTCTGACATTCTTTCAATTTAAAGTTGACTCCAAACTGTGGATTTTTTGGGAAACTTTTCATGACAATTTTTAATTTACTCTCAGAGTTTTTGCCAGAAATCTGTTGAGAGGAAGTCGCCGAGGAAATATTTTTTCATTTCATTCGTTTTGTTGAAGATGTCTGATCTGGGTCTGAAGATGATTGAACCGTGGCCTCTCGTCTAATAAGCCAACACACTACCTACTAGACTACAGCGACTTTACAGTCATCCATAATCTTGGAACCACACTCAGTGCTTCTAATAAATATACTTAGTTTCCTAATGTTCATTCTCGACAGATCATTAAGATCGTCTGCATTGTAAAAATTAAAGTGTTTTGTGTTGTATTTTTAATCAAGAGTGGCGGAGCCTACACTTTAAAGTCGACTACGAACGTCAGAAGAACTTTCCAGCATCTTGAAAAGCAATTTATTGCCTCATCTACTTCCTGAGGTTTAAATTTCAGCCTGTAAATTAAATCTTAAATCCTTCAATAGCGAACGTAATCAGTTTTTCATTTCGATTTTCGAAATACTTTCTTTCCCTTTTTCATTTTGTTATAAATTTTTCTCCAGAGACAAATCATATCCTGTCAATTATCATAATCACTCATAATTATTGCAGTCCGTAGTCCTTTATTAAGTTTCTTTTTTCTTTTCATTGTCTGCCTAAGTTACCAACTCTTGTATGTATTTGAAGTGTGTGTGTGTGTGGCATACATTTACAAATTTATTAAATACCCATCATCATATGAACAAAAACTTTTTATGTACGAGTGTATGTGTGTGGAAAGTTCCCACTTTTTTTTTCTTTCAGCTACGGCTGTTCATTGAAAGTGTCAAAGTGAATTTGTCATATTACATGTTAATGCCTCTCTGATTTTTAACAGAAAAAACCTGTGGAAATAAAAGAGTGTGTGTGTGAGAGAGAGAGAGAGAGAGAGCGTATGTGTGTGCAAAACCTGAATTAAAATAATTTAACATTTCCATTTAAAGGAAATGCTCATAAAATTTATATTCACACACACATAATTTTAAACCCAAAAAAAAAAATATAATAATTACAGTAGAATACAGTTAGAATGGATAACGAAAAAAAAAGAGATTTTTTTTAAGTCGAAATATTAAATCTTAGTCGTGTCCTCATGGTTTTCATTTCATTTAAAATTTCCTAAACTTTCTAAACCATTTTATTGCAGAGAATTTAAATCCACAAAAAGTTTTCTTTAATGAAAACTGAAAAATTGTTTTAAAGTTACCTCCTTCCTCTCTTTTTCTTTGCTCTCAAAAATCTTTTATATCCGACAGTGGGTGTGTATGTGTATTTGCTGAGATGCATTTGTGCTATGAGAGTGCGTTGGCTATGCACGAGTAGACGAGAACAAAAGTGCTCAGTGCACATGGGAAATCAGTGTTTACACTACAAAAACACAGTGGCCTGAATGGGTATATATTATGCAGGCTAATAAAAATGAAAAATTTTTATTTAAAAATAAATTAAAAAGAATCTTTTTTTTTGGGAAAAAATCCAACAAGAACAGAAACTTTTTTAAATATTTTTTGTAGCCGTTTTTTAATCCCAGATTCTATGGATATTCGATCAGGTTCGGTTATATATTTGACCAAGAAACGTGACGTTTTAATCTGTAATATTTTCCATTTTTTGTATATCACTTCTTAAAGAGGAACAATGCTAAAAAAGGGGTCCGCGAAATAACTTTTTTTTTGAAAATGCTTTAAAAAAAAAACTCCTGAATATTTTCTCAAATTCCTTTTTTTATTTGAAAGTACAATCCTTCCGTTTAATAATGGAAAATAATTTCATTCAAATTTCTGCCTCGGCTGGCCATGCAGTAGCCTACACGATCGCTCCAATGTGCTTAAAAACATTATCGATTGTCTGCAGCTGTATTTCACCAATGGCTTCACCAATATTGTCCTTTAAAGCGTCAATTGTCTCTGGCTTTGACGGCGTAACACTTATCTTTGACGGCACCCCACAAATAATAGTCCAACGGTGTCAAATCGCAGCTCCGATGTGGCCAAACGACATCAGCTCTGCGGCTGATAATGCGATCTTCAAAAACAAGGCGCAAGACATCGAGTGTAGCTTCGGCTGTGTGGCACGTAGCGCCGTCATGTTGAAACCAAATGTTGCCAAAAATTCGTTAAACATGGCCCGATAACGATCGCCATTGACTGTAACGGCCACTCCTTGCTCATTTTCGAAGAACAAACCAAAATCCGCACCAAACAGTGACTCGTTTTGGGTGCGCCGGCTTTTCAATGTATGCGTGCGGGTTTTCTGTGCCCCAAATGCGACAATTTTGCTCGTTTACATACCCGCTAAGACCAAAATGAGCTTCATCTGAAAAGATGATTTTTTTTGCCAAAATCGACATCTTCTGGTGTAGGCTACTGCATGGCCAGCCGAGGCAGCCATTTGAATGAAATTATTTTCCATTATTAACCGGAAGGATTGTACTTTCAAATAAAAAAGAAATTTTAAGAAAATATTCAGCAGGTTTTTTTCAAGGCATTTTCAAAAAAAAAAGTTATTTGGCGGACCCTTTACATGCATACATAATTAGTCATTACAACCCTTCAGTCAGGATGGCGATCTAGTTTATAGCACCATTTACGTTGAGTGTGTTCATTTTATACATGATGGGCGGGACCTACAGTTTAACATCGACTTCGAACGACTGATTTTGGTAGTCTTTTCATGGCAATTTTTAATTTACTCTCAGAGTCTTTGCCAGAAATCTGCTGAGAGGAAGTGACCGAAGAAAAATTTTCTCATATTTCGTTTCGTTGGAAATGACTGACTTGTGGTTTGAACTGCACGCTCACTTCTAATATGACAACACATTACCTTCTTATCTTTTAAAAACGTTTAAAATATCAGCTCGTAGATTGCAAATAAAATAAAAATAAATTTGTGTTTAGTTTTAATTAAAATTCTTTATTATTCGCATAATTCTGTGTGCCACACTGTTCACAACTTGATGTAAACAACAACAATTGCTTTGTTTATTATTCCTCTGTTTACACAACTTTGTATGAACAATAACAATTACTAGTTAATTGTTCGACAGATCTTTGTAGCGAAGATCTTCAAACCACGAATACTCTCTTCAAACGCACCGCGTCTCCACACAGGACTGACTGAACTTCACTATCTGATTGGCCTACTTTGTTTTGCCTTTTATATGGCAAGGCAAACAGGCTGATGAATATTCTTGAAGGCGAATGTTCATGACTTTGTCTTCTCGAAATCTCTATCATCATTGTTTACATTTATACTTGCAGTATTGTTTGTGTATTATTGTTTACTTGTGTACCATTTTTTTAATGCTGGTGTTTGTTGTTATATTAAGCAGTACGATAATTTGTAAACAGGTTTGTTTGCAGCACTGTTTTGTTTTTGTAGCGTTTGTTTATAATTTTAATGTTAAGCGATGTAAAAACAAAACACCAGTATCTAGATTTCTCATTTTCGTAACAGTACTTAAGGCTTTTCATTCTCCCCAACATGTATAAAGAACAATAATACTGATAGTGGCATATTTCTCCAAAAGATTTGGTTTCTCGAGCAGCTTAGGTTAGGTTAGAGGACGTGTACTTGTCAATTAAGTCGACTCCGAAATACAGATTTTTGAGAAACTTTTCATGGCAATTTTATTTGACTCTCAGAGTTTTTGCCAGAAATCTGCTGAGAGGAAGTCGCTGAAGAAATACTTTTTGTATTTTATTTTGATGTCTGGCCTGTGGCTCGAACCCTGGCTTTTCGTCTAATAAGCCAACACACTACCTACTAGACCACGGCGTTAATGTTAAACGATATAAAAACAAAACACCAATATCTTGATTTCTCATTTTCTTAACAATATTTAAAGCTCTTCGTTCTCTCCGACATGTATAAAGAACAATAATGCTCCACCTTATAACCTCCAAGAGATTCGGTTTCTCGAGCAGCTTAATTATGAAGCAAACACAATGTGAGAACTTAGGACTCCTTGTTTAGCCTTTAGACACCCTACACACAAATGATGTGTCTTTTTCCCTTTCCTTTGCAATTTTCTTTAATGCATTTTAATGTTATCATTTGAAAATTTTCCCTTTTTTTGTATTTTTTAAGACATCTTTCACTCTTAATTTCCTTAAAAATCGCATGTTGTGTCTTCATAAAAATGTTTAAAGCACAGCCAAATAAAATAAAATCAAATAAAATTTAACAGGGGAAAAAATGCTTTTAATATTACGAGGGGTCTTAAAATAAAAATGAAATTAAAAATAAACACGATAAAGTAAAAGCATAAGTAGGAGGGAGAGCTGCCACCACATTAGAAAGATTATGAAATTTTATGCTTAAAAGCAAAATTCTGCTGAATCAACGAAAATAAGAAAAAAAAACACTCAAAATGACATAAATTTCTGCTGAGAGAGAGAGAGATTAAAGGACAGACACATTAAATTAATGATTAAAACAGAAAATCCATAAAATAAAAACAGATTTTATGGGGGGTAATAAAATCAAGAGATTTTAATTATAAAATTTAACAACTTATTCGTATTTAGAAAATAAATTGTATATTCCCCTAGTAAAGTTTGTTTGCCGTATTAAATTATTTTATGGCTTTAATTTTGCACATAAAAAAACAGAACAGAAAGGAAGAGAAGAGCAGAGCAGAGCGCAAAGAAAAAAAATGTAATCAAATTGTCTGTAATAATGTGGTGTAAAAGCCCACTTTCGTATGTGTAATCCGATATTAAATTTTTATTAAAATAATTTCCATTCTTCCCATTTCCGCCCCCCTTTTGTACTGTTTTATCTGCCAAACTGCTCTTTCAAAATATTCAATAACAATAGAGGCCAGGAACAAAACAGAAAAAAAGAAGAAAAAACCCGACACATAATAATGCACACAGCATGTAAAAGAAAGCATGTGGTAAACTTATTACAAAACCACTACAGAAACATGTTTATGTTCATATGTGTCTGTGTATGTGTGTGTCAAAATGTAACCGCAAACAATAAAATTTCATATGAAATAAATACATCGACATTTACAACAAAATCTCTCAAACAAACACATGCAAAAACCAATTTCTAGGTTAGTGAGCGAGAAAAAAACAGAACAGTGAAGATCAAAATGGTAAAGAATTCATAAATAAAAATAAATATTTACACAACAGTATGCTATTGTAGTCACCGTAGTCTAGTCTTGTTTCAAACCCCAAGTCAGACATCTTCACCCAAACAAAATATAAAAAAATATTTCTTCGGCCACTATCTCTTAGCAGATTTCTGGCAAAACCTCTAAGAGCAAAATAAAATTGCCATGAAAAGTTTCTCAAAAAAATTTGTAGTTCGGAGTCAACTTTAAACTGTAGGTCCTGGCACTCATGTATAAAATTAACTCACCCAATATAAGTGGTGTGATAAGCTAGTTTTTAATCCTGAGTAAGGGGTTGTAATGACCAATTATGTGTGTATGTATGTTCCAATTATCATTGACCTTATGGGATTGTTACCAACTTAGACTATCTTGATTCACTGCATCAGACACATGCCACTGCCTTATTGAATTATAACACACAGCCTTCCAGCTGCTTTTCCGTTAGCCATATATTCTCATTCATTCAATATGTTTTGTCGTAATGGTCTGCGGAATTTCTCCTGCAATTTACAGCCAGATTACAGATTACCCTCATATGCTTTAGAGTGGAAGTCCTAGCCAAGATTAGTTTTTCAGTAAATGCTGGCAAAACAAAGTATATGTTGACGAAAAGAAGGCCAAATGACACTTTTTAGACGCCAGATTACGACTGATAACTATACATTCAGACATAATTGGTCATTACACACCTTCAGTCAGGATTACGACCTAGCTTCTCACATCACTTATGTTGTGTGTGTTAATTTTATACATCAGTGGCAGGACCTACAGTTTAAAGCTGATTTTCACAGAAACTTTTCATGGCAATTTTTGCTTTACATTCAGAGTTTTTTGCCAGAAATCTGCTGAGAGGAAGTCGCCGGAGAAATATTTTTTCATATTTCGTTTAGTTGGAGATGTCTCATCTGTGGTTTGAACCGTGACCTCACATCTAATAAGTCAACACTCTACCTACTAAAATACGGCGACTAGTGCAACTAAAACATTTTCAAATTGGTTTTCATACGGAATACAGCGATTAGCATTGTTGTAAAGAAATCTTTTATAAGACGTGTTATATTCTCCTGAATACCCCTAACTCTAAGTGACATCCAGGCAATGGTATATAATAGGGTGTCCAAGTCCAAGAATGTTTCGTAAGCTTCAACGAAACACTACCTACTATACTACGGCGATGTCTGCCAAGATTTGATTTTTCAGTAAATCAGAGCAAAACAAAATATATTTTGCCGAAAAGAAGGACAAATGCCATGTTTTATATGCCAGCTTTGGAACTGACAAACATAACTTCGATGTTTATAAAGAAATTATTGACCTAAGCTCTGTAATTATCAGTAAAAATGATATCAGTTTGCAGATCAAGTATTGACTCGCATTTGCTCGACAGATCATCGCAGTTACAATAGGCAACTGAGTAGTGAAAGATGTCTTCCGTACAATGAAATTTGTTTGCTACAAGTTCTTTATCTTCTTTACAGCAAGGAAAGATGGACTTTGTTATTTATCTCACTGAAATCGTTTCTATTCGATGGACTCGAAGGTAGACCAACGGGAAAACATTATTTTATCAGGCTGCCCCATCCCAGGAAATTTAATGCGTAACTGCTGACGATTTAGGTTAGGTTAGGTTAGAGGACGTATACTGGTCAATTAAGACAAGTACATCACCCGGAGGTCGAATTGACCCATTGTACAACGTCCTAGTTTCTCACACCACTTATGTTGTGTGTGTTAATTTTTATACATGAGTGGTGGGACCTACAGTTTAAAGTCGACTCCGAACGACAGATTTTTGAGAAACTTTTTCATGGCAATTTTATTTACTCTCGAGAGTTTTTGCCAGAAATATGCTGAGACGAAGTCGCCGAAGAAATATTTTTTCATATTGGCCTGGGGTTTGAACCGTTGTCTCACGTCTAACAAGCCAACACACTACCTACTAGACTACGTTGATCACAATAGGCAATTGAGTAGCCAAAGATATCTTTTGTACAATGAAATTAGTCCTTTATATTCTGCGGAAAGCGGGACTTTGTTACTTATCTCACTAAGATCGTTTCTATTTGATGGATTCGATGGTAGTCCAACGGGAAAACATTATTTTATCAGGCTGCCACATCTCATGCAATTTATTACGTAACTGCTGGCGATTTAAATGTATCTTGATTCTTGTCTGTTGAATATTTTAATTTAAATTTTATTTTTTGTTAAAAAAAAAACAAATGATTTTTTTCAAATTTTGTAAATCGTTTACGTTACGTATGAGTAATATTTATTGTTCGTAGAACATGTATGAACAGCAAATATTACTCATACGCAATAGGAGCACAATAATTCGTTGGTTAAGTGAAAAATAATAGTTAAAAAATGAGCTTTTGTATAATTATTTATTAAAATATTTAAAAAAAAAACTAAAATAACTATATTCATTTAAATCACAATTTAAAACAAGAAAAAAATATGGCGCATTTTTTCAAGGCTGGCTAGACATAAAAAATGTAAAATTTTGAATAATATAGTTGAAAATTGTTTAAGTCATTGCGCAGTAGATGATTCATTTTGCTCATGTTTTAATCTTTCCAAGCGGTTAATAGTTTCTTTTTATAAAGCTGGAAAGCTTTTCTTAAAGCTATATCGTTCTCATCAGAAAATACGGCAATAATTAAATAAACATGGTACGCAAAGAATTTAATATTGAATACATTTATAAATCGGTAATTAAGTTACCTACCTTATGGCCCACAAAAATGCCGACAGGCATAGGCATTAATTTTTCTTTTGTATTAACCACTTTAATTCAAATAGGCCAAAGCTGCACTCTGGAACTCTTAAAAAGTGGAATGCCATCAATATTTATTACAAGCTCCACTTTTGAATAGTCCAATAAAATATTCTCCACTTTTTGCTGCTGGTTTTGAATGCCTAAGTAGTGGCAACGGCCTGGTGGTACACTTCTAACTTCAAGTTTCTTTTTTTTTCTTCCTCTGAATAAAATTCTTCCGCGCAGGTTCTTGTGGGTTTGGTTTTTATTAACGACTTTTTCAACTTTTGCTTCAATATTCCCTTTGATATTTCTAAACTCTTTGGCACATCGTTTTCTTTATTGTCTTCTTCTGTCAAGCACGGTTGAAGGCCAATGTTATTTACAATGCTATTTACAATATTTTCACATTCTTTTAATTTTTGTTCGAAAGTTTCGCGATGTAACACTCTTAGTTTATATGCACTTATTTGTTTTTTTAATTTCCTTTTAAAATATTTATTTATTTATTTATTAATTACAATACAATTATAAATTATACCCTAATTAAATACGAGCGAAGTAACTTGACTATGTGCTCGGTGTAGTGTCACAGACCAGAGTCTCTGGTGGGAATCGAACTCACGACCCTCACGCTAATAGTCTAGCATACTACCCTCTAGACTACCAGGGCACCCTTCTTCTTAAGAACTTATGATCTTATTATTAACAACATTTGCAGCCGACCGAAACTGGAATACAATTCTCATTTATGGGTCGGTGCCTCAACGTCTATTTTGAGTTTTCTCAATCGTGTTCAGGAGAGGCCGTAGTAGCTCGTTAATGACGGTAGTGTATCCAATTTCATTGAATCATTGGAGCATCGTTGCAATGTAGTTTGCGTTTCACTGTTCTATCGCTTCGACAAAAGGATTTTGTTCGAACGTAGTAAGAGGACTTATTCCCGAAAATTATATGTTCCTAAATAACGCTCGTCTATCTCGGCCACCATTTCCGTATGTGTTCGATTGGCCAGTGGATTGCACACTGCATTACAGTAAAAAACCGTTTTTTAGTTGGACCATTCGTATGTGGAACTCATTTACTGCAGAGGCCTTTCCTGTTACTTATGGTATAAATATACACTAGCCCAGTGTCCATAAACACTGTTCTCTCTTTCCTTCTTCACATAACATATTTTCACAGTTCCAAACACAATATCATCCATTCCCTGAGTGTTGGTCGCACGAAACAAAATAACGCCGCTTGCCTTTGTTCTTCCGATGGTAATATTAGAAGCTATATTCGAATTTTTACAATTGTCTGCAACAACAAGTGATAAATTATTCTCAATTACGAGGTTATTTAGAAGTTGTAATTTTTTGGTTTTTAAGGGGTTAAAAAGGAATAAAATACAGAAAAATCATCACATGTATTCGAAAGTAACTTAAAAATATAATACTTTACTCCTTGTTTTTACTAACTAACATAAATTTCCGATAGTAATAATTGCGAAGTAAATACTAAGATTAAAGTGGCTTTTAATATACTAAAGTAAAGGATATGATGCAAATTTTTAATTTCCAAAAATCGTCAAAATAAGGGCATAAATCGTCAAATCGTCAACATGATATTTTTGGAGCTCAAAATCGTAAAAATGACGATAAATCGTAAAATCTGACAGCTATGCATACAACATGTATGAACAACAAATATTACTCATACGCAGTAGGTGCACAATAATAAGACTCTATGGACAGCAATTCTTATTCTGCTTCTTAAATATCCTCCACTGTTGCTTTTAACACATGTTCAAGCACACATACATATACACATACATGTGTTTTTCCTTTTTATTTTATTTCTGTTGTTGTATATGCCAGCAGTTTATACAATATTTTATAGTGGTAGTTAAACATATAAATTGAATTTCAATAGTTTGCATTGTAGTTCAATTTTTTAATTCGTTTTTTTCTTTTTTTTCATTTTGCTTCTTCTTCTTCATTTTGCAACATTTGCTGCTTTTGTACGTTTTGCAGACAAGTTTGTCTTTAACCCCCTCATCTTTACTTCTTTCACTTCTTTGTGTTGTATGGTATGTACTGAATGTCGTATTAAGCCTGCTACTGCTACTGTTTGCTGCTGCTATTCTTTTGGCAATTTTGCCAATTTTACGTGTATAAACTTTGTTTTCCGTTAACATTGTTGCTATTGTTGTTATTGTTGTTGTTGTAATAGTTTAAGTTTTATTTGTTATAGTTTCTCTGCAACAACAACAACAATGGACTACAAAGCACTGAAACATCATCTTCAATTTAAAAAACTTTTCTGATGCTTCTGAAAACCAACAACAAAAACAACAAAAAATGAAAAAACCTCCCCAAATGTTTGACAGATGACAGATAAAACGAAAAGAAAAAAAAAACAGAAAGGAAAGCAAACTTTTGTTTGTTAAGCGAGGAGTTTAAGTGGGGTTAAGTGATATAAATGATGATGGATTTCACAGTATATTCGTAAGGATTCAAGGATAAATTTTTCTACAAATTTTATTATATTCAAGAGAGAATCGATAATTCTCTCTATTATAGGAAATCTTTCAAAGAAAAAAATGTGCTCCGTAGAAAAATGTGGATCCATTAGAGCATTCGCTCTTCGATAAAAAGTTGTAGAAAAATTATGTGACTTTCATGGCTGAAACTGGAGGAAGAGAAATCTTTGCAGAGTCACATAGCAACTAGGCATAGAATGCTCGATAAGACTTCTGGACGGCCATAAATTATGAAAACATCTCTAGGCGGGGACACATACATACGTTCGAACCCTAAAGTGCATTGACATCATATGGATACAGAGACATAATGGTATGCCAGGCAACTGAAGACCAGATGACCAGGCCACACATAGCATACGCCTTGGTAATCCTATTAAAGATCTTCCATCTCGTAATTCTGTAATCAATGCTTAAGCAGCTTCAGCAATGAGTAAAATAAAGGAACAAATGTGGCCAAATCTGGTCCAAGAGCGCCTAAGAAAATCCGCTTAAATTCCAAAGAAGCATGTTCAGCATAGTAATGGGTGATTTTTTAAGAGCTATAGGAAAATTTTTCAAAAAAAAAACACATAAAATTCAGAAAAATTCATGAAGTCTTTATTTGAATCGATAGTACGGTCCATAGAATTTAATGTTTGAAGATTATTTCATGCAAATATTGACCGCGACTGCGTCTCAAATGGTCCATCCGCTTAATCCAATTTTGGCATACTCTTTCCGACATTTCGGCCGGTATCAGCACGAATAAATGCTTCAATGTTGTCTTCCAATGCGACAATTGAAGCGGGCTTGTCTGTATGGACATGAGCTTTAACATAGCCCTCACAAAAAAATAATCTAAAGGCGTTAAATCGCACGATCTAGGAGGCCAATTGTTCGGTCCCGAATGTGAAATAAAATGTTCACCGAACTCGCCTCCCAATAAGTCCATTGTTACGCGTGCTGTGTGGCATGTGGCACCGTCTTGAAACCGCATGTCATGCAAGTCAAGCTCTTGCATTTTGGGCAAAAAAAAGTTGGATATCATCTCACGGTAGCGCTCACCATTCACAGTTACGTTACGATTCGCAACATCTTTGAAGAAGTACGGTCCAATGATGCCACCATTAACACTGGTCGATACAGCTGCGATATTTTCTTCAGTTCGCACTCTACGTAAGCGTGTGCTGGTGGTTTAATGTCCAACAATGTAAATTTGGTGCGAAATTTAGTCACACTATAGCCCGAATGGCCGCTCCAGTGGGTCGATTAAACTGACCATAAAATGGAAGAAGCGCGCAATGAACTTTCTTAACAGACAACGTATTTTGATAATAAAATTCAATGATTTTCAAGCGTTGTTCGGTTTGTAAGACGATTCATGGTTAAATTATAGACCAAACTGAAGATGTTTGACAGTGAAATAAAACATGAAACGTGCGTGAATAGCTAAAAAATCACCCGTTAGTTGTAGTCCTTACTCAGTACTGAATTATAGTCATGTGAGAGCAAAGGCCTACGAAAGGAATTGCAGAGACAATCAAGAGGAGAAAACTTATTCTTATCTATTCGGCTATAGCTATAGCTCAGGTTTATATCAAGAGGAAGAAAACATTTTAATTTTTACTATTCAGACGAACTTAATAATCTGTCGAGAATAAACATTAGGAGTGTAAGTAACTTTATTTGAAGCGCTGAGTGCCGTAGCCTAGTACGTAGCGTAAGAGCTTATTAGACATGAGGCCACGGTTCAATCATCTTCAGACCCAGATCAGGCATCTTCAACAAAACGAATGAAATGAAAAAATATTTGCTCGGCGACTTCCTCTCAACAGATTTCTAGAAAAAACTCTGAGTAAATAAAATTGTCATGAAAAGTTTCTCAAACATCTGTCGCTCGAAGTCGACTTTAAATTGTAAGTCCGGCCACTTACGGATAAAATTAACACACACACCATGGGTGGTGTAAGAAGCTAGGTCGTAATCATGACTGAAGTGTTGGAATGACTAATTATTTGCGATTCTACACAGGCTCTGCGGACTGAAATCGGTTTTCGCTGATAATGACAGAGTTTGGGTCAATAATTTCTTTATAAACATCCAAGCTGTAGTGATCAGTCGTAACATGGCATATAAAACGTGGCATTTGTGCTTCTTTTCGCCCAAAAATATATTTTGTTTTGCCTTGATTTACTGAAAAACTAATCTAGGCAGACATCGCCATAGTCTAGCAGGTTGTGTATTAGCTTATTAGATGTGAGGCTACGGCTCAAACCGCAGGTCAGACATCTCCAACGAGACGAAATATGAAAACTTATTATTTTGCCGACTTCCACTCAGCAGATTTCTGGCAAAAAAACTCTAAGAGTCAAATAAAATTGCCGTGAAAAGTGTCTCAAAAAATCTGTCATTTGGAGTCGACTTAAAACTGTGTGAAGCTCAGATGTAATCCTGACTAAAGGGTTGTAATGAATTGTAATTTTGTACAGTAATCCTTCGATTTACGTCGCAGTTGGTTCCATAAAAATTCGAATGAGGACGCAAATTGAAGTTAGAGGGAACAAAAAATTTGGCGACGTAAATCGAAACAACGTTAATCGAGGCGACGTAAATCGAAGGATTACTGTATGTATGTAGGAGGAAGTGTACTTATAGGCCCGCTGTGATAGCATTGTTAGACAAATAAAGTGAACAACATTCTCTTGCTCATGTAAGAGTAAAAAATATGAAAAAATATTTCCTCGGAGACTTCCTCTTAACAGATTTCTGGCAAAAACTCTGAGTTTAAATTAAAAATTGCCATGAAAAGTTTTTCAAAAAAAAACTGTCATTCGGAGTCAACTTTAAACTGTAGGTCCCGCCACTTACACACAGTTACTAAAGTATACATACGGTTAACAAATTTCACAAATTTTGAACCAATGGAAAAGACCGTCTTAAAATCGAAGAAAGATGTCAGACAATTATAAAGATTTTCAACGAAAAGGGATTGGTTAACAAAATTTCTGAAAATTGTTAACCGTATGTATACTTTTGTGGCTGAGTGTTTGTATAAAACTAACACATACAACATAAGTGGTGCGGGAAGCTAGGTCGTAATCCTGACTAAAGTGTTGTAGTGACCAATTATGTTCGTATGTATGTGATGTGACAATGGGTCATACATGACTTAAGTTTTGTCTATCCAATCTTGCTGGGTTCACAACCTAACTACATGCCTAGCTACCTACCTAACTATCCTAGTAAGCATTACTTGACATGATACGGATTTCCTATGAATTTTACAATGCCGGTATTTCTCTTTGATAAGCTGCAGGGGCTGCGATGTATGTCGATAAGGCATGGGATGGCCTCCTCCTTCAACCTAGTTACCTGCATTCATATCTAATATCCATAAACTTTCTATCTCTCTCTCTCTCATATTTGTATCATTTGATAGCTTAGCAGTGTGGTTAAGTGTCTTTAATTGAATTGAATTTTAAAAAATTCCCCCTAAAATGTCAATTTTAATTTCAATTTTTGTTGGCCTAATTTTTGCTTAAAATTAGAAAAACTTTTCGTTCATTTATTATTATTTTATTATTCTCTGTTTTTTTTTGTGAAAATCCAACAAAACTGTTGTTCATTTAACGACTAATGAAAATGTACTCCATTAAGGGATTAGCAATTCTATGCTTAAAATTGCCTCCTTAGCTCATGCTGTTCCTAGTCATACAACACAATGCAATCAAGCAACTCAATAGAGTGTTGTTGAGAATAAAGGGAGGGTGGGGGTATGGAAGTAGAAAATTTTGAATAATTTCTTAAGATTTTTTTTTAAGGGAAATAAAAACACACACATATTTTTACACATTTTCTGCATCCTACCAAGCAATGCTAGCGGGAGTTATTGTGTTAAATGTTAGCAGATGGAAAAGGAAATTTGGGTCACTGTAGTGAGCAGAGTAGTGAAAGTAAAGGAAACTAAGAAATAAGAAAATATTTTAAATACAGTATGTAGTAATAAATTGTTAAATATTGTTACGTTTTTAACTTTTAAAAACGTTTAAAATAAAAGCTCGTAGATTACAAATAAAATAAAAATAAATTTGGGTTTAGTTTTAATTGAAATTCTTTACTATTCGCGTAAATCTGTCTGCCACTGTTCACAACTTGATGTAAACAACAACAATTGCTTTGTTTGTTATTTCTTTGTTTACACTCTTGCCTACACCAGAAGATGCCGATTTAGGCAAAAAAAATCATCTTTTCAAATGAAGCTCATTTTGATCTTGGCGGGTATGTAAACAAGTAAAATTGTCGCATTTGGGGCACAGAAAACCCGCACGCATACATTGAAAAGCCGACGCACCCAAAACGAGTCAATGTTTGGTGCGGATTTTGGTTCAGAGGCATAATGGGGCCATTTTTCTTCGAAAATGAGCAAGGAGTGGCCCTTACAGCCAATGGCGATCGTTATCGGGCAATGTTGAACGAATTTTTGTTCATAAAAATTTAAGAGGAGTATATTGGCAACATTTGGTTTCAACAGGACGGCGCTACGTGTCACACAGCCGAAGCTACACTCGATGTTTTGCGCCCTGTTTTTGAAGATCGCATTATCAACCGCAGAGCTGATGTCGTTTGGCCACCTCGAAGCTGCGATTTGACACAGTTGGACTATTATTTGTGGGGTGCTGTCAAAGATAAGTGTTACGCCGACAAGCCAGAGACAATTGACGCTTTAAAGGACAATATACGTGAAGCCATTGATGAAATACAGCTGCACACAATCGATAATGTGCTTAAAAATTGGACCAATCGTGTAGGCTACTGCATGGCCAGCCGAGGCAGCCATTTGAATGAAATTATTTTCCATTATTAACCGGAAGGATTGTACTTTCAAATAAAAAAAGAAATTTGAGAAAATATTCAGGAGTTTTTTTAAAGCATTTTCAAAAAAAAGTTATTTGGCGGACCCTTTAGATAATTGTTCGACAGATCTTTGTAACGAAGATCTTCAAACCATGATTACTCTCTTCAAACACACCGCGTCATCACACTTGCATCACACTGAACTTCACCCATGCATTCCCCTGCTTTGCCTTGCCTTTTATATGGCAAGGTAAACAGTCTGATGAATGTTCTTGAAGTCGAATGTTCGTGACTTCGCCTTTTCGAAATTTCTATAAATGTAAACATTGTTGTTTATATTTATTATTGTAGTGTAGTTTGTGTATTTTGTTTACATTTATTCTTGTAGTGTTGTTGCTGTATTTTTGTTTACTTGTTTACCATTTTTTATGCTGATGTTTGTTGTTTTATTAACCCCCTTTTTTTTTTGTAAAAAGTATATTTTTTAGTTTTATATTGAAAATGCATCGCTGATCAAAGTTTGTTTCTGACTTTTCTTCGAGTTTTTCACCGTTTGCCCGGAAAATGCCATTCTTTTAAATGGACGGTGGCAAAATAAACTACTATTGATTATTTTTTATTGATTTTATTAACACAACTCATATTACTTCAAATCATAACAAAAACTTTATATATGTATATATAAACTGTAGGACAACGCTTGCTCCTAAGCCAAGATACCTGAAACTTTCATGAAGTGGCGGAGATTTTCCCTGGTATGGCTCGAACCATTGTATAGATCAGAGTCGGTTCGTCGCCATCCATATTTTATAGTCCCATCTAATTGGCTTTCCTCGGATGAATTGCTTGGTGCCGTGGTTTCCATAATATGATACCATCAATTCATCCACGCAGTGATGTCGTTTTGCTGTAAGTTTTTATTGCCACAGCAATGGATGTTTTGCATAATAAAACGAAAACGACTTCTTGTTATGACGCTTGAAACGAGTTCATGATGAACATCTTATGAACTTTCCCAGTACATTTCCCGCCGGGGAGCAATAACGTAGCCACTCAATAGCAAAATTCCCAAGAAACAACGCATCTCATCACCATGAACATTCCCTTCGTGGTTATGATCTGTAGCGTATTTCACGAATAGCTCTATAGCTTCGTCATTGAAGAAGCACGTAAAAGCTTCCATTGGAGAGAGCTCAATTTTACAGCCTGAAACTTCCTTCCAAATCGGCAAAGATGGCTCTATATCCCTCTTTTCCCAATTATACTTCTTTAGTAGTGATGCCTTGACAATGCGGGACCTTTTAAAGGGACGGTGTCGCCAACTGGGTTAAGCAATACGATAATTCGTAAACAGGTTTGTTTACTGCATTGTTTGGTTTTTTGTAGCTTTTGTTTATAATTTTAATGTTAAGCGATGTAAAAGCAAAACACCAGTATCTATGAATATTTTTCATTTTCGTAACATTATCATTTGTTTTAAACACTCCACAAATAATTTTCAATTATTTTCCTTTAAGTAAACCATACAACTGAGCAAGCCTTTGTAGTGCAATTAATCAAGGAATGTATTTAAAGGGTTTCAATGGTCTCTCTATCTTTCTGTTCGTAATTAATTACGAATAATATTTTATTTTAACAATTAATTTGTTAATAATAATTGTAATTGTAATATCAGAGTGTCATTTATTGATGCCAGTTCTTTTTCTTTCTTTCTTATCATTTCTTTAATTATTTTTCCTTGAGCGTTCAAAGAGATACAAGACAAGACAGGAGGATGCTATTTTGCCAGACTTTCATTTATTTGTTATCTTTTCTTTTCTTTATCTTTCTATTTATTATTACTAATGAGCCTGTTTTATTTGTTTTTGTTTTTTATTTAGTTTTCTCTTATTGTTGTTGTTGTTGTAGTTATTAATTGAAATTGAATATTCTTAGAGAAACAAATGAAAGGATTCCGGAAAGTTAAGCACAAAGCAAAAAAAATAATTAGTTTTTCTATTTTGATAGACATAAACGGAAATGCAGGTGCTGAACGAGGTTCAAAGTGGTATTAAAAAAGGGCCTTTAGGGTTTGAATTTCATTATGAAATTCAACACAAAACCATGGCCTTTTCGTAGTTTTAGCAATTGTAAGCATGCAGCCCTTGGTGGACCTCGGTCAGCACAGGGACTGCGTATACCCGTGGCCTCAAAACGGGCCACTATGCGTGCTCAAGTGGTGTCGAAACCACCACTCCAACCTATCTAGCTAACAGTTTTAAGCAACACAATCATAATTATTTTAAAAATTTATGCTCTCCTGTAAAAAGGATTCCAACAGGAAATAACAACAAATCTTCAATGCCTTAAAAAATTGTTTGCAAACTTTTCTTGCCGTTTACAGACACCGTTCTGTTCATACCCCAGCCAAAATATTGACATTCTGTAGCGCCAGGTTAGGTCAGATGGCATCAGACATAAGCCACGTGTGGTTTAAACTCAGGCCAATGTATTTGACTCCTTTTACTATCACTTACTTACTTAATTGGCCATTAACGACACGATTAAGAGATTTCGGCTTGCCTAAACACATCATTCCAGGCGCCTCTGCTTCTTGAGCGACTATGCCAGTTGGTCGCATCAATCGATGACAAGGCTTCCTCGATTTGATCTTTCAAAAGCAAACAAGGTCGTCCTCTTTGCCGACTTTCGCAGATCCCCGCATCAAATACCCGTCTCACCAGAGCATCCTGCTCCAATCGAACGATGTGACCGAGCCAGCGCAGCCACTGGATTTTAATACGCTGCACAAGGTCTATGTCGTTGAGGAGCTCTTGCAGCTCACTGTTGGATCAAATGCGGAAATCATCGCCAACTCGCATTGGATCGAAGATCTTACGTACAACTTTTCTCTCGAATACTCTCAAGGCTGCTGCATCAGTGCTTAATAGTATCCATGTCTCTACGCCATAAACAAGCACGGGGAGAATGAGCTTCTTGTAGAATATTAGTTTTACGTTTGACTACCTCACTCCATTCAAATTAAAAGGCCCTGATTAGGTAGTGTCTTCTAGCTCTCAAATACATCCAGTTTTGTCGTTTATCCTACCTTTGAACAATTCCATCAGGAATAAGTTAAGCATTGGGCAAGTGCTGGGTAATGACAGAAAGTAAAATAAGCCGGAGAAGATCTATTCTTGCTCCTCCGAATTGATACTCCTATAGAAATCATGCTAAAGCATGACTAGCCCAGTACAATGGGTCAATTCGTAATTGTTATTGTTTATGCAAAGGGTGTAAACAGAAGAATAATAAACAAAGCAATTGTTGTTGTTTACATCAAGTTGTGAACAGTGGCATACAGAATTATGCGAATAATAAAGAATTTTAATTAAAACTGAAGATAAATTTATTTTTATTTTATTTGCAATCTACGAGATCATATTTTAAACGTTTTTAAAAAAGTAAAAACGTAACAATAACAACAAACAGCTCACTCCCTATAGGCTCTATAAATATGCATTTCTTTACATTTCTTTTCAAGAAAATAAAAAAAAACGCTTTTAACATGGAAGTCAACCTGCTGTTAACAGCGTTTTTCAAATGTCACTCAAATTGTCAACTCTGGTTACTCCGTGTTTTGAAGTTTCCATGTAATTTTATGTTTATTGTTTCATATGAGAAATTATGTACGTATGTATGTGTGTGTGTTTCTTTCTTTCCTTTTTGAGCACAAAAAATTAATAAACATGCTGTGACGTCAATGTTTAGCCAACTGAAAATAATTTTTTTTTTGTTTTTTGTTTCTGTTTTTCAATGACACGAATTTGATTTGATATGACCTCTTTAGGGAATTTAAGAACAATACATCCATGCAAGTCATTTGAAGCCAACGAGTTGCTGCTGCTCATGATAATCAACAACAAAACACCTCTTGTTAACAACAAACGGTGGAAACAGTACCAACCGCCTACATAATAAATTAGAGACTCCTCACTCTCTTCTTCTTCTTGTCCCTTTTGAAGCCTATGTGAAGAGGTATTAAGAAAATTATTTCACAAATATTACCACAAAAAAAGTAAGATTTTCACATATGCGGCACGGGGGAAAAGCCCAGACGTAATTATAGAAAAGCCATTACACACGCATTATTGTCTGGAGACGTTTTTTTTAATCATATTTTAAGAAAATTATGTTGAAGCATAAACGAACAATTCCGGGAGTGTAGATATACGGGCAATAAAAAAGTGATAGGAGAAGCTTTGCCCGGACTTTTATCAAGAATGGTAATGCAATGTTTTACCACCTGGTCAAACAATTGATTTTGATCTCTACTGTCAGCGCTTAATGAGATTGTAGCAAACAATTCCAATAAAATGACTTGAGTGTAGTATCACAATAATGCCAGGCCACATATATCTTTAGTGACTCCACAAAAACTAAGTGAATTTGGTTGGGAAGTTTTGATTTCTTTTTGAGGCCTATTTACTCAGATGGAATTTGATCTAGGCCTACTAATTTGAAATAAAGCTTGAGCTAGTACAGTATAACTTAAATTATTTTCAATTAAAGGCCTTAGTTAGCTTAAGTTACCCTCATTGGAGGACCAAATACCTCTCAACCCAGCATTTACCGCCATTGTGTTACCACAATTTAATTTTCAACATTATATGGGGATTAAACAGCCTCTGTAAAGAATCTTGTTATTGCAACAATCTTTATATGGAAGAGTTCAGTCAAAGATGATAGAAAATAGGAGCTTAAGAATATAGAAGAATATATTAGCTGAAGAATTGGTGCAGAATTAATTTCATGGATCTTAACTTGAGAAAATGTAAATGCATGGTTTTCTCTCGCGGGGGCGTAATTTCGTCCATTTATGTGATTGATTCTTGCCCTTTGGAAACTGTGACTACATTTCTTGATTTGGAAGTATTATTGGATATTAAACTGTCTTTTATTGATCATTTTAGTATGATGATTGGCAAGGCTCGGGCTGTTCTTGGTTTTGTGAAAATTTGTTTTGGAATTCATTGATTCTTATATAACGAGACTGCTATACATTTCACTTGTTCGACCTATTTTGGAGTATGCGTCTATTATTTGGAATCCATACTATCGTTGTCATAGTGATTCAATAGAGTCAGTGTGCAGAAGCAGTTTTTATTATTCTGTTTACGTGGCTTAGGATGGGATTTTGCCAATCGGCTTCCGTCATATGTGGCTAGATTAGGTTTGATAAAACTTCCAACTTTAGAACGTAGAAGGGCTGTTTTAGGGGTTTGTTTTTTTTTTAATCTGGTTAAAGATGATATCGATTCTGAGTTTTTGCTTTGTAACCTGAATTTCAGTATTCCAGTAAGATTTTCACGGCACTATCGTCCTCTTTCTTTAGATTTTTATAGAACGAACTATGGATGTAACTTTCCTTTTCGTAGATTATGTAATGATTTTAACTTATATTATGATTTTTATTGATTTTAATTGTTGTGTTTGTAATATAAAACGTAGCTTATATGCTGGCATTAATTTGTAAATTTTTATATAAAAAATTTATTTTCGTTCCTGTCATAGGTAGTTCATGTTTATTGTTACTTTATTCAGCTTGTGATTATGTTCTGTAGCTGATTTATGTTATCGTTGCCATTACTTTTCCCTTACCCGCTACAGTCCGGACTGTAGTGTGTACGTGTCCCTACGTATTGGGAATGAGTCCTCCGAGGGGACAATCGAAGTGAAGGATAGTCTCTCTCTCTCCTACAGCTCCTGCAGAAGTTATTCGATAGAATGCCAAATCTACCAGCAATAAAACAATGGCTTGGGAGAATTGTCATAGTGTTATGGCCATGCTACTTAAGAACATAGGTGAATCAGCTGTCCAAACAAGTCCAGAAGAGTCTAGCAATACTGTACGTATTGCTTTTCCGCTTCCAACGAAGTTTCTCCTCCCTATAAATCACACGGAGAATATCTAACTCAAACGACCCAATTGGAATACCTATGCCCCGTAATATGTCGGAGATTGTGAACTCCATACTGACACTGCCCCATTCAAAGCGATATCTCTTACCCGGAAGCTCATATAAGAGTTACCTTTGAATAACCGAAATTTATCTGAAAAATCCTTGGTATACATAGATAAGAACGCACCTCAAAGACGCGTTCACAGACTGGATGTTCGATTACATCAGAGAAAGGACAATCCATCTACCATCTCCGCCTAAAAAACATGGCAATGTTCAGGCAGCCTTAATAAATATACCACAGCTTACTCTGTCATCGGCATAGAATTCAAGGATTCCATTAAGAGCCTTCAGAATTGGAATTCTGAAATTGAATTTCCCATTTAGAAAATCATAATCGACCTGGATGTATCCATATCTATATAGAGCAGCGAGGACTTGAATGCATTGAGCCTGACTGCCACCGGTTTAGCCATCTGTGTCAGTAAAAAGACCTAGGGAAGCAAATAATGCTTTAGTCGAAGTCAAATAGAGGACGCTGGTGCAGATTTTTGAAAAAGCTCATCTCCTAGTGGGAAAAATATTAAGTTTCTTCTTGATTTGGAAGCCTACGTACGTAATACATAATTGGTCATTACAACCCTTTAGTCAGGATTACGACCTAGTTTCTCACACCACTTAAGTTGTGTGTGTTAATTTTATACATGAGTGGCGGAACCTACAGTTTAAAGTCGACTCCGAACGACAGATTTTTGATTTTATTTACTCTCAGAGTTTTTGCCAGAAATCTGCTGAGAGGAAGTCGCTGAAGAAATTCTTTTTTGTATTTTGTCTTTGATGTCTGGCCTGGGGCTCGAACCCTGGCTTTTCGTCTAATAAGCCAACACACTACCTACTAGACCACGGCGATTTGGAAGCCTACTTCTCAAAAAAATTTCACTCCCCATGAATTGAAAATTTTAAGTCCCCATAGACTAGTAGGTAGTGTGTTGGTGACTTACGCTCAACAGCCTTCCGGTAAAACTTTGAGAAAAAATCCCAAGAGAAGTTTATGTACATAGGTCCAGCCAGTTTGGATAAAATTAAAACACACAACATAGCTGGTGCAAGAAGACAGATCGTAATCCAGAGTTAATCAGTTATTTACTTTCTTTTTTAATTATAAAGTTTTCCGGTTTGAAAAAAAAACGTTTCTATATGAACATATCACTCCATTTTCTTTAAATAACTTCCTTTAATTTGATTCTCTAGAGTTTTTTAAGCTTTTCTGAACACTTAAAACCCCAGAGTGTATCCTACTAACAAGCAAATAAATTCTCTTAAAACTCTAACATAAATAACCACCGTTTTTCAGTGTCTAAAGAACATGCTCTTAATTTTGTAAAATGCTCTCTTAACAGTCATTGACGTCATTAATTGGGCCATAAATTAAATGTAAACAACGGAAAAACGGACAAGAAATTTAAACAACAAAAATATTGTTTACAAACGTATACGTGTTAAGAGAAGACAAAATATTAATATTAACAGAGGAGAGAACGTAAAAAAAGAGAGAGAGAGAGAGAGTGTAAAAATGTCCTTTTAAATTATGATATGCCACAACAGCTGATTTATACTGTGTGTTATTAAAATAAACAACATAAGAAAACTGTTATACCAAATTGTTAGACAGCACACACACTAACACATTTACAATTTCGGTTAACATCTCTTGCAAAGCATCCACTCACTTTCCCAATAAAGAGATGCTTTGTTCGTTTTATTTATACTCACGCTCTGTTGTGTTTGTAGTAGAATGTGTTTTTTGATTGTGTTTCGTTCGTTTTTCGTTTTGTTTTCAGAAGGTTTGTGTGACCTTGTCAAGTCTTTTTTTCACACACACACACATACTTATACTTTCATAATTACACTACAGATTTCTGTGCTTTACACAAAGATTAGAGAAGGAATTGTTTTTTTTTTTACACCAGCATCTCTATTACGCGCTTATTGATCTCCCTACCCGAACTGTTGTTTAGAAATAAAAATACACCCGCAAAAAAATGCGTGTGCAGGTGGTTTTGTGAATTTTAATGCTTAAACTTGTGGTTTATTTTTGTGTGTGTGTGTGTTTACGCTTTAAATACAAGTGAGTGGTGTATAGGCTTTGTTGATGAAAGATTATTTAAATATTCCGATTGAGTACATCTATGTTAAGGGGTGTGCTTGGTTTTTTATGGTTTTTTTTAGAAAATCTTGCGTATACGTATAACGTTATTTTAATTTTTGTTTTGATTTCTTTTCTTTTGGAATATTTTTACAGCATAAAGTATGAACATCATACACTAGTGTTTGTGTGTATCTGCGTATTTGTTTTTGTTTATAGTTTATTCATTTTGAATTGCTATTGAACATGATAATGAGGAATTTAAAAAAGAGTTTTTTGATCAAATGTGGTTGCAACTTTAAGTTGCAATAAAACAACGATGGATTATTCGATTGACATGAATTTTATTTATCCGAAAGATAATCTTGTGGCATTACATTTTAAATATGATTTCTGGCATATGACCGCCACGGCTGGCGCGGATGTAGTCCAATCTGGACCTGGTCCAATTTTCGATTACTTTTTCCAACATTTGTGGCCGTATATCGGCAATAATACGGCGAATGTTGTCTTCCAAATGGTCAAGCGTTTGTGGCTTTACCGCATAGACCAACGACTTTACATAGCCCCACAGAAAGTAGTCTAGCGGTGTTAAATCACAAGATCTTGGAGGCCAATTCACAGGTCCAAAACGTGAAATTAGGCGGTCACCAAACGTGTCTTTCAATAAATCTATTGTGGCACGAGCTGTGTGACATGTTGCGCCGTCTTGTTGAAACCACATCTCCTGGACATCATGGTTATTCAATTCAGGAATGAAAAAGTTAGTAATTATGGCTCTATACCGATCACCATTGACTGTAACGTTCTGGCCAACATCGTTTTTGAAAGAGAAAGATTCCACCAGCCCATGAAGCGCACCAAACAGTCAGTTTTTCTGGATGTAACGGTGTTTCCACATACACTTGAGGATTACCTTTGTTTGTTGACGTAGCCATTCAACCAGAAGTGCGCCTCATTGCTAAACAAAATTCGCTTATGAAAATCGGGAAGAACGGTAATCTCGTTTTGGACCCATTCGACGAATCTACGCCTTACTTGATGATTGTTTGGCTTCAATTCTTGCACGAGTTGGATTTTGTAAGCACGCAAACCAAGATCCTTCCGCAAAATCTTCCATAAAGTGGATGGACTCTACAGCAGCAATAGCTTCTTCTGTACGCACCGTACAGCGTCTCTGGGGATGCGAGTTATCAATAAGAGTAAACGTGGTGCGAAAACGTTCCATGGTTAATCGAATTAACTGCTCTGATGGACGATTTTGTCGACGATAAAATGGACATAGTGTGCGATACGTTTTCCGCACAGAACCATTATTTTCGAAATAAAATTGCACAATTTGCAAGCGTTGTTCAGGCATGAGTGTATTCATGATGAATTGCCAAACCAAACTGAGAATAAATCACTTGACAGCTGTTAAATCGGTCGCCATCTTGAAAAGTAATGCCAACTTAAAGTTCTATACCTCTATAAAAAACAACCTTTACTATATTGACATAATTCGAAACTTTTTTCTTGGTATTTTTGGTGGTTTCTCAAAAATCTGTTCTACGTAACCGCTTTTAAATTGCAGAAAGTATGGCACATAATCTGTATTTGTTGATTCCATGACATTATAAGCAGTTGAGGCTATCTTGCGACTCATTAAAGCGTATTTTGCTTTTGAATTTATGCTACTACCCATATAAAGTCCAACTCCGTAAATTTACAACGCCGCAAATATGCAAATTGGGTGCTAAATATTTCGAAAGATACTTTCTTAGGCGATAAAGATCAATTCTCCCTAGGTGGTCAAATTAAAAAACAAAATTAAAGCTTATGGAACTCGGAGAATCTAGAAGTGTTTGTGAAAAATTCATTGTTTTAGGGAAAGGAGCCTATTTCTTTTAGGTTATGGTGTGGGGATGTCATTGGACTGTATTTTTTGAAAAAGATTCTAAGAGAACCGTAACAACACAATTCACAGCTCCACGATCTGCATTTGCAGATTATGAATTGCACGCATAGCTGCCAGATTTGACGATTTATCGTCATTTTGATGATTTTGAGCTCCAAAAATATCAACAAGACATCATATTGACGATTTGACGATTTATGCCCTTATTTTGAAGATTTTTAAAATTAAAAATTTACATCATATGCTTTACTTTCAGTACATTAAAAGCCACTTTAAGATTTGCATTTGCTTTGCAGTTGTTACTAATCAAATTTTCCATCAACACATTCAGCAAGTATTTGAATCCTTCTTTATTCGCCCTGTAATATTCCTGGAATCTAGAATATAGCCTAGAATTGCATAGAATCGAAAAATCAATCATGTTGATTAATTCCAAATTGATGAGGTATACTTTCTTTTTAATTGTCTTTGAAATGTATTACTCATACGCATCGTATTACATGTACTGGAATAGTTACCCTGAAAAGTATGCAATAAAAATTACGATTTTGTCATGTTTGAAACTAATGGAATTAAATATAACTCATACGTCACGTATGTTCTTTGAATTATGAATTTTACATACATATTTAATATGAACATAATGTGAGTAAAAATAATAGGTTGGCGATCTAAAAGTTTAAATTTCAAAATGTAATAAAACAAAAATACTTTGAAATTTTGATCAAATTTATTGTTTTGCTGTGAACTACAACTGCTCCGGTTGGAAATGGATTTTTTTTCATCTATATGGCTGCCGCGGTTGGCCTCACAATCATAGCTACCAGATTTATGCCCTTATTTTGGCGATTTATAAAAATTAAAAATTTACATCATATGCTTTACTTTCAGTACATTAAAAGCCACTTTTAAGCTTTGTATTTACTTTGCAATTGTTACTATCGGAAATTTATGTTTGTAAAAACAAGGAGTAAAGTATTTTTAAGTATATTTTTAAGTTACTTTCAAATACCTGTGATGATTTTTCTGTATTTTATTCCTTTCTAACCTCTTAAAAGTCAAAAAATTACAAATCCTAAATAACCTCGTAGTTGAGAATAATTTATCACTTGTTGTTGCAGACAATTTTAAATATTCGAGTGTAGCTTCTAATATTACCATCGGAAGAACAAAGGCAAGCGCCGTTATTTTATTTCGTACGACCAACACTCAGGGGATCGATGCCATTGTGTTTGGAACTATGAAAATATGTTATGTGAAGAAGGAAAGAGAGAGCACAGTGTTTATGGACACTAGGCTTGTGTATATATTTATACCATTAGTAACAGGAAAGGTCTCTGCAGGAAATGAGTTCCACTTACGAATAGTCCGACTAAAAAACGTATTTTTACTGTAATGCAGTGTGCGATCCACTGGCCAATCGACCACATACGGATGTCCTGGCCGAGAAAGACGAGCATTACGTAGGAATATATAATTTTCGGGAATAAGTCCCATAACTTCGTTCGAGCAAAATCCTTTTGTAGTAGTGATAGAACAGTGAAACACAAACCACATTGTAACAATGTAGTTGGAGACACTGCCGTCTTTAACGAGCTACTACGGCCTCTCCTGTAAACGATCGAGAAACCTTTAAATTAGACGTTGAGGCACCAACCCATACATGAGAGTTGTATTCCAGTCTCGGTCGGTTACAAATGGTGTAAATAGTAAGATCATAAGATCTTAAGAAGGAAATGAAAAATGTGTCGGTTGCAGCCAACGTTACACTGAATTTTCATGCTCAGAATGTCATGAACTTCTGACTCTTTAATATTTACACCACCCATGGATTAAGATGATGCAATATTATTGCTGCCCTTATGTGTCAATAAACAACACTATCACTGGGATAGATTGTTTAATCCTTAAATAATTTTTGCCTGATAAAGATATAAAATTTCTCCGTTTCTGTAAAAAAATTAATAAATGAAGATGAGGGACGCCAGCTTTTAATTTCTAAAAAAAAATTTTTTAAACGTTTTATTTTTGAACTCAAATACATATGGACATACATTGATTTCATATGTTTTACTACAATAGAAATAATTTTGGTTTTTAAAAATGTTTAATTTATTTATTTACTTTTCCTGACGATTTTTTGACGATTTTAATAAACGTCTTTGACGATTTTGACAATTTTTTCTCAAATATTTGACGATTTGGTGCCTCATTTATCTGGCAGCTATGATTGCACGGTATGTGGTTTCAATAAAACAATGCTATGAACCATGCAGCTGTATCAAGTTTGTCTTTATTGCATAAGAAAGAATCAGAAAGAGTAATTTCAGATTTCAGTGACATCAATAAGATTGTAACACCCTAAATTTGAAGAATTTGAAAACGGAAATATGTAAAGTTATAGTCGCCTAGCCTCTAAATAGGCAAAAAAGAGGTTGAAAATTATTTAAAAAGGAGCAACTACTGCAACCCATCCAGAGGCCACCATTAAAATGACATTATATACATATATATATTATATATCAGATATGCACCTTTATGGCGTAAATCGCAATAAACACCATTATTAAGCTCAATATTTCATATTAAGTTTCAATTAATTATTGCGCAATAAATATACAAATTGTTATAATATTGAGTAAAACTTAAAATGCAGCACTGTCATAAGTATGTTCAGTGCGCATATTACAATTATCCGAACACTTTCTGTTGATGATTTCTCAAATGTCAACAACGCCAAACAAAAAAACAACCAGCTGTTTTGTTTACCAGCTGTCAAATGAATATTGAATAAGCAGCTGAACTGCGTACATTATTATGTCTGAACACTTGAAATATTGTACTCAATAAACCGAATATTGACTCAATAAAAGTGCATATCTGAACATAGTATTAAATTTCTTACATAATGACAAGATTCAAGCATTATAATGAAATAAGAATTTCATCCAAATGAAGACTTTTTTAATTTTGGTTTTGAAACCCCTTATTTATTTATTTTTTTTCCCAAAAGGTCTTCAGTTTTTATTCAATTTATTTATTTATTTCCCTGTACATTTCATTTGGCCGTTATTTTCATTTTATTTGGCCATTAATACCTCTAAAATTGTATAAAAATTAATTAATTTATTTACTTTAACGCAATTTTATCTATTTTCTATTATTTTCAATACATTCCTCATACTATTTTCCCCTAATAATGCTTTTTAATACCATTTTTAATAATTTCATCAATTTCAACACAATGTCAACCCTTTTTCCTAATAATAACGTAACCTTTGTTTACACTAAAAGCATGCATGTATACTATATACGAGTACACAATAAACAACAGCACGATTGTATAAGTGCACGTATGTGTTGGTTATTTGTTTACATTCTTATGCTTGAGTAACAAACAAACAATACTTGTGTATAAGAATAAACAAAAACAAAAGCAAAACTAACGTGTTTTTAAAAATCTCTCACTCTCTCTCACTCTCTCTGTGAGTCAAATGAATTTTGTAACTCAATTTTGGCTGCTGTTTACTGTAATACTGTCTCTCCTACTCTTGCTGTTGGTTACTCAAATTTTGTGTTTTTATTTCCATACTCATGCATACTCCTGTGCTGTTTTATTTTTTAACCAGAAGGAATAAATTGTTTTTGCCTTGCTTGTATATATTCTGTTGATATTTGTTTTTGTGTACTGTTGTGTTCCATTGAGTATGAGTAATATTCTGTGTTGATTTCCCTGTATATTTTTTTTATAGAAAAAATACCGGTTTTTTTGCTGTGTACTGTGTACACAGCTTAGCTTTATTATTTCTACTCTTTATGTTTTACTTGTTGTTGTTGTTTTTATTATTATTATTACTGTTATAAAAAGTAAGTTTGCAAAAAAAAATTGTATTTGTTGTGTTTGTGTTTGTGTTTTTTCTCTCTCCTTAACAAATTTCCAGTTTCAGTTTAAGTTTATGCCTGTAATTGAAAGGTCGTGTGTGTTAATTTCTGTTTTACTTGGTTAAATTTAGTGCGATTTTAAGTGGAGTGTGTAGCAAAGTGTGTGTGTTTTTGGAAGAAAAAAAAGTGAAGGCATAACAGCTAAAAGGATTTACGTTTAATTAAAGCAAATAAATTTAATTAATAATCAACGAATATGGCAAAATTATTATAAAAAAAAGAAACAAATTACTCACGCAATATAGAAATTCAAGTCAATTAAATTACGGGCCATAAAATGTTTTATATTCGCCACTAAAAGCAAAAGAAAAAATGCCGTCGCAAAGTTTAACATACAAACAAAAAATGTTAATGAATACAAAAACATAAGAATTAATTAAAAGATTATAAAAACATTTTTTATATATACTTAAATAAATAAGTTTTTTATGATAAGAAAGAAAAAAGGTTTTATTTTCCTATATAAATAAAATATTTCCATTAAAATCTCTGTTTTATTTTTGTATATTTTTAGCATTTTTGCTAAAAATTTATCGTCTAAAAAAGAAAAGAAAAAACAAAATATCAACCCTTAATCTCTATATGTTATGTGTACAGACTCTCTTATTTATCTTTTGCTTGTGTATGCTGCTTAAGAGATGTTCTTCAAGATTTTTGTTCTCTTTCAGTTGCCATGGCAAAACAGTTTTTTTTTCTATGGAAAAATGTGTTAAAAATAGAGTTGGCGCTATTTTTAACAGTACTTCTAACTTAAACTCACATTTTCTCTCTCATTCTCTCTCTCTTTCTCTTCTCTTTGCCAAATTTGTGTTTGTAAAGCATATTTAAAGGCTGCTGTAAACAATTTTTGTTGTATGCTTTACATGTTGTCGCTTTATGTGTGTGTTATTGTTCGGATTATTGTTGCTTTTCTGTATTTCTGGTATAATATGTGCGTGAAATGTGTTTGTGTTTGTAATACTGCTGTTGTTGTTGTTGTTGTTGTTATTTAAGAAGCTATCAACTCTACCGCTTCTTTAGTACGTTTGCGTGGGCTACTGCGTCATTAGTGGTCTAGTCTCTGTACACATTTAACGTGTAATAATCATATATTTTGACTTTTTTCTTATTTGACGCATTGTTTTATAGCCATACACCTCTAAATAAATTTGAAAAAAAATAAAGGGCAAATATATAAGAACTAATAAATGAAAAGTAATAAATTCTAAATGATTTAGTTAAAAAATATATTAAAAAAAGATTAAAAAAATTGAAAATAAAAAAAATAAAAAATATATTTAATAAAAATTAAAGATTAAAAATTCAAAATCCGAAAAAATATCTGAAAAAAAATTAATTAAAAATTAATATGAAGTAATAAATTACAGTATATATATTCGAACAAAAATAATAATCATAAAATATTAAAAAAAAATAAAAATTAAATAAAAATTTAAATTAAAAAAAAAATAAAATATAAAAAAAATATTTTCAAGTGTAAAAATGAATGTCAGACATTAATTTCTTAATATGTTATGAAAAAAGAAATTATAAAAAAAATTTAAGAATAAAAAATATTAAATATTAAATATTAAATATTAAAATTCAAAATATTTAAAAAATTAAATTAAAAAAACTATGAATTTTAAAACATTTTATAACAAAAATAAATAGCAAAAAATTAAAAAAATGTTATGAAAAAAGAAATTATGAAAAAAATTTAAGAATAAAAATATTAAATATTAAAATTAAAAAAATATTTAAAAAATTAAATTAAAAAACTATGAATTTTAAAACATTTTATAACAAAAATAAATAGCAAAAAATTAAAAAAATAAATAAATAATAAATAAATATAAATAAAGCATAAAAATAATAAAATAAAAAAAATTTAAAAAAATAAGAAAATGTTGTAAATCAAAAGCATAAAAATAATAAAATATAATAATAAAAATAATAATATTTAAAATAAAATAATGAGAATAACAATAAATATACACTTGTGGACACACAATTAAGTCACCTATGCAAAAT
Source organism: Sarcophaga subvicina (assembly GCA_936449025.2). NCBI lineage: Eukaryota > Metazoa > Arthropoda > Insecta > Diptera > Sarcophagidae > Sarcophaga > Sarcophaga subvicina. The sequence continues at coordinate 106,555,345 of OW388084.2, forward strand.
TTTTCATTTTGATAAAAATTAAAAAATTTAAGAAAAGTGGGAACAAAAACAACTTATATTTATTAATTTTATATGCTTTATAATTAATTTACAACAAAAACCTATATAGTTTTTCATTGTAAAAAATGTTTTGGTACTTAGTTGATATCAGACCTAAAATTTAAGTGGACACATAATTAAGTCATTTGAAACAAAATATTGAAAATTTAATTTTATTGCTTTATTTTTCACTCAAACCATTTTGAACCTTTAATATTTTGTGGGGAAACCTTTTTGGCGTATTATTTCAGTACATCTTTGTGCTATTGAGTTGATTAAGTTGCGACACTGCTCAGGACTAATGTTATCCCATTCTGCCTGGAAAAGCTGCCAAAGTGCTTTTTGATGCTGGGTTTTTGGCTGCAACTGCTCGTTTTACGATCCCCCAAAGATTTTCAATAGGGTTCAGATCGGGACTTTGAGTTGGCCAATTAGGAACGCTTATTTTTTTTAGCCAGGATGAGTAAAGCTGATCCAATCCTCATATCTACTTAGATTATATAGTGTATTGAGTTGGAACACGCTGTTAAAATATCGGCAAGGACCGTAAGAAAACGCTTGACTGAAAATAATCTCCATGGACGTTTTGCGAGAACAAAACCTAATGTGTCAAAAAAAATATTCAGCAACGCTTGCGGTTTGCCAAAACCCACCTCCATAAAGACGACAAAATTTTGGAAATTAGTCGTATGGAGTGATGAGCCCAAGTTTAATATCTTTGGAAATGATGACAGACCCTATGTAAGACGTCCTGTCAATACACAATTATACCCAAAGTACACCAAACAAACCGTAAAGCATGGAGGTTAGTCAGTAATGGTTTGGGGTTGTTTTACCTCATCCGGCGTTGGTCCACTGGTAAGAATCGATGGGAAAATGACTGGGGAAATGTATAAGAACATCCTACGGAACAATTTGACTAAACATTATGACGACGAATTACCACTAGCGCGGATATTTCAGCATGATAACGACCCGAAGCAAACATCTTGGGTAGTTAAACCTTGGTTTGCTGAGGAAAAAATAAGCGTTCTTGATTGGCCAACTCAAAGTCCCGATCTGAACCCTATTAAAAATCTTTGGGGGATCGTAAAACGAGCAGTTGCAGCCAAAAAACCCAGCATCAAAAAGCACTTTGGCAGCTTTTCCAGGCAGAATGGGATAACATTAGTCCTGAGCAGTGTCGCAACTTAATCAACTCAATAGCACAAAGATGTACTGAAATAATACGCCAAAAAGGTTTCCCCACAAAATATTAAAGGTTCCAAATAGTTTGGGTGAAAAATAAAGTAATTAAATTGAATTTTCAATATTTTGTTTCAAATGACTTAATTATGTGTCCACTTAAATTTTAGGTCTGATATCAACTAAGTACCAAAACATTTTTTACAATGAAAAATTATATAAGTTTTTGTTGTTAATTAATTATAAAGCATATAAAATTAATAAATATAAGTTGTTTTTGTTTCCACTTTTCTTAAATTTTTTAATTTTTATAAAAATGAAAAATTTTGCATAGATGACTTAATTGTGTGTCCACAAGTGTATGTATAAATAATAAATTAAAAAATAATAGAATTTAAGAATATATATAATAAGAAAAAAAAATTAACAAAATACAGCAAATTTTTTGAAATTAATTAAATTAATTTAATTAATTTAAATTTGAAATTAATTAAATTTAAATTAAAATAAAAGCAAAGTATTTGAAAATACAATTAAAGTAATAAATATATTATTTTATATTCAAAAAATTTACAAATATTTATACAATATTTTAAATAATTTAATAAAAAAAATAAATAAATTAAATAATATTACATACCCTACGAAATTATTTGAAAATTAATCATACGCTATGTTGTTGAAAAATAAAAAATAAAATGAAATATAATACGTGCAGATAAATGTGACGTCACTTAAGACCCCAAAAGGAAGACTTAAAGCATTAAGCTTTAAGCATGAAGCCATTCAAACCCCTTTATGAAAGAGCTGAAGGCAATATAAAACTGTCATGAAAGACAATTTCTTAGCAATTGATGCTACAGCGCCTAAATTCTCAAGTAATTTTCTTCTCAGTAATCTTTTGAATTGTGTGGAATTCAACGCTTTAATATTTATTTTATAATCGCAAAACAAAAGCAATATAAAAAGTGGCCTGCAGCTAGTGCAGAGTAATATGACGAACATAAAAGAGGAAAATCAGAAAACTACACTATAAGGCCTTCGTTATTACTTTACATGCACCACCAACCTTTATTATTAGCCAGTCAGATTAGTTGGAGTTGAGGAGGTCACCATCACGACCACTTACATCCAATCAAGGGATCCAATATTATCACATTTTGAGTGTAATTACTAATCGGTAACTTCTCAGTCATCCTGGTAATTTTATGAAAGCAAAGCCTTTATCTAAATCATACCAGAAACGACGACTAAACTCTATAAGTTCATCCTGCCTAAGAATTTTGTGTCTCAACTACCAATATTTTCGACTATAAGAAGGACTATGGCCTTGTTATGATGACTCTGATGTTTATAAGATGGATTTTGGGTACATTTAATTCAAATTGTGTCCTCCATAAAGTCTCATTAAGGATCTGATTTGTCTTTTCTCTCGACAAGTCTAGTATTTTTCCATTTTTCCTTTGCAATTAAGTGGTCATGACAGGTTATTTGTTTTTAAATAAGGCAAATGGGGTATTAATAAGACGACTACTGCCCAAACTATACAATCTATTATTCTCTATAAGCAAGCAAAAGCCAATTTGCTTCAATCGTGCTTAACGTATTTCCTTTCTCATCTCTAACCTTCGATCTGCTTTTATTAAATTCATTTCTCTGTGAGCTGTGCCCATTCGTAAAGGTATTGTTTGAAAAAAACATCAGGAAGATAGTAATCTACAGTTCTGAGAAGAGAATCTCTGGTCTTCAATATGAAGATGAACATACGACCTGCAGGTCAATAGATCAATAGTATCCAGGCCTTTTTTCACCTCTAATGCAAGAAGTGCCTTCGTAAGAGTTATGCTAAGCGCACTAAACACGAAAAAAGCTGTTAATACTAAGACTTTAAAGTATTGGCCATCTTGCTGTCGAAATATTGCCATTGTGCTCAGAATATTGTCACTTTCTCTAAAGCCAACGCAAATGAAGTCGATTTTATGTGTGATGTATTAGGTATTTTTGAAGTCGCCGTAGTCTAGTAGGTAGTGTTTTGGCTTATTAGACGTAAAGTCAGGGTTCGAGCCCCAGGCCAGAGATTAAGACAAAATACAAAAAGTATTTCTTCGGCGACTTCCTCTCAGCAGATTTCTGGCAAAAACTCTGAGAGTAAATCTGTCGTTCGAAGTCGACTTTAAACTGTAGGTTCCACCACTCATGTATAAAATTAACACACACAACATAAGTGGTGTGAGAAACTAGGACGTTGTACAATGGGTCAATTCGACCTCCGGGTACTGTACTTGTCTTAATTGACAAGTACACGTCCTCTAACCTAACCTAACCTAACCATTAGGTATGATGCTACCTTTAAAGACAATATGATATCAAAATCTAGTATTCTATAAATTTTTCTTCAAATAATTAAATTAAAGAATTTTGTTTCAATTAAAAAAGCTTTTCCTGTTTAATATAAAATATTTGCGTTCATCTTTAAATCTCCCCCCATTGTTTTACAACCACTTCTCTTCTCTTAAGCGAAAGCATTACGAAAAGACAAACACTTGAACAGAAACAAATTCAAAAGAAAAACAAACAACTTTTTTGTAACACTTCTTCAACTTAAAGACAACAACACGAAACTTAAGAATAAAAAACGAAAAAATTTCAACAACATTTCGAATTGAAACTAAAAGCGAATAAAAAGAAAACAACAACAAAAAATAATGAAATAAAAACAATTTTTCTGAAAGATACAGATGAAAGAGAGATGCTCATAAAACATAACGATGATGATTAATTCCCAAAACAGCAAAGTTGGGTCAAGGTTAACAGTATTCCCAAGATAAATAACAAAAAAAAAAAGAGGAAGAAAAATAACGGAAACAGAAACATAACAAGAAAAATGAAATATAGCAACGAAATATTGTCATAACACCATTCAATTACATTTTCACACTCTTACAGACAAGAAAAAAAAAATAAAAATAAAAATGGATTACGGCAACAGCAAATTGAAACAAAATTAAAAACGAGAAAGAAAAATAAAATAAACTAGAATGACTAATAAATACAATAACAAAACTACTTAAAATGCAAACACAATTAATAATAAAACAACAAATAAATCAACACAAAAGAAAAAAGCATGGCAATAATAACAAAACAATGTTGGCAATAGTTAATGTATGTATGCTATGTCGTCTATACAATTGAAAGAGACACACACACAGTAGAATAATAAAGCCAGACACAAACAAAACCCCAAACAAACTTGCACACAAATAAATAAAAGAAAAACACATAAATTTCCCTTTGCAAAAAGCCTGTAAACAGCAATAATAACAAGACCAACAACAATAACAATATTAGAAAGTGTATTACAAAAATAAATTACTATTTACACACTCATTGCTTTTATATTTCAAAACAAAATTAATACAGAGAGAAAAAATAGCTGTATTATTTACTCTCATACTCTTTGGAAAAGAAAAAGAAGAAGAAAAAACATTGAATTTAACAAAGCAAGTAATAACCAGCAACAATAAACAACAGCCATTGAAATAAAGTAACGTTATTTCTTTTATTCTTTCTCACTCTCTCTCTCTCACTCGCTCTTTCATACTTTCTGTTCTGTATTTTTAAATGTAAAGGAACTTTACTTGTGCATTTGTTTGGCTTCTTGTTTGTTTTCATACAAAACTCCTAAAATATACGTTTAAGTTGCCGTAGAATTTCTCATTTAAATGTTGTGTTACTCATAAATGCTCGTACTTGAGAGGTTTCAATGACTTGTAAAGCATAAGTTTTGATTTGTTAAGCGTTGTAAGCGATAAACTAAGCATGAATATTTAATTTATTACAATTGTTTATTGTATTATGCGTCCTATTTTTAAATTTATTTAAATTTTTTTTAATTTAAAATACCGTATGGCAGGGTTGATCAAATTACAGAACTTAGGGCGCCTTCTTCAAAGTCTTGTGGTGTATAAAGTTCGTGTAAATATATTCTAGAAGTCACTGTAGTCTAGTAGTTAGTGTGTTGGCTTATTAGACGTAAGGCCACGGTTCAAACCCCATTTCAGACATCTCCAACTAAACGAAATAAGTATGAAAAAATATTTCTTCAGCGACTTTCTCTCAGAAGAGTTCTGGCGAAAACTCTGAGAGTAAATAAAAAATTGCCATGAAAAGTTTTTCAAAAATTTGTCGTTCGGAGTCCCGCCACTCATGTTATAAATTAACACACACACAACATAAGTAGTGTACGAACCCAGCCAGCATTTTTTGAAAATTTTAATCAAATTCGAGTCTTTTTTGAGTCTTCTGCGCGATTGAAAAGTAAGAATATGCGCTCATTTTCTGATCATAAAAGACTCATTTGTCGGGAGAAAAATGTTACTACGGGCGACTCTTCTCAAAAAATCATTTATGAGTCATTTTCTATATTAATTTCGAGTAATTTGCGATACATTTTCGAATAGTTTTGTGATCATTTTTGAATCGCTTTCTGATCATTTATTAGTCGTATTTAACTTCGTTTATGATTCTTTTTCGACTCGTCTTTCAGTCATTGTTTAATCGCAAGCGAGTCTTTTATGAGTAATTTATCAGTATGTTTAGGAGTCCTTTTATTGTCATTTATCAGTCATGTTTGTATTAATTTGGACTCCTTTTTGCGTCATTTATGATTATAATTTGAGTCATTTATTACTCGTATTTCTAATTGTATTTTAATCTCTTCAAGTGTTTTTTAGTCTGTTTTCTGAGTCCTACGTTTACACTGCCGCGATTTCAAAAATCATGTTCGTATGAACGTTAAGTAACAAAGAAAGAATATTAAGTTTATATTCTTGATGTATGTACATCAGACATCAAAGTTCATTTAATTTTTTTTCGTTAAAAATAGTTCTTAAAATTAGCATTCTAATCTGTGCTTTTGTATTTAACATGACAAATATCTGAAACAAAATATTTTATTTGTTATACTTTTAAACAATTTTTTTTACAAAAAAATCGAAAAATTTCTATTTTATTTCATAGCCATCTTTTACATACATAAATGAAAATTTATAGAGAGTGGGTGTAAAAAAGCATTGTTTAATCACCCATCTGTTCAAAATATGATCATAGATACATACTTATAATCACTTTTCAAACACCTGCACGATCTTTTTTTGATTAAGCGTTTTTCAATATTCAGTATAAGTAGAATATAATAATAAATAATGTAAATAATAGTCACATTTTAAACATCTGGATGATTAATTTTCGATTGCTATACAATTTTTTATTGTATTTTAAATCGAACTTATTTTACTCATTGGCGCGAATCATTTATGAGTCCTTTTTTAATCGTGTAACTGACTAATAAGTTTTTGATCACCAAAAGTACTCTAAAAAGACTCAGCAAGGTGATTTTTCAAAAAACAATCTTCCAAATGCTAGCTGGGAAACTAGATCCATAATCCTGAGTGGAGGATTGTAATGACCAATTATGTATGTATGTACAGTGTCGGTCAAAACATATTGGACAAAATTCAGGTTATAATATTTTGTACGATTTAAAAGAAATTAGATATTTTAGAAACAACAAATACATACTAAAATAAAAATACTTCCCTAGTATAGTTAAAAATAAAATTTAATTTCAGTGTTTATTATGATATTATTAAAAATTAAACAAAATGGTAAATAAAGATAAAAAATTCATATTGGGTTATGCAGCATGATCTAATATTTTGTTGCATAACCGCGATTTAGAGAAGTCGACGTAGTCTAATAGGTAGTGTGTTGGGGGTTCGAGCCCCAGGCCAGATATCACAGACAAAATACAAAAAGTATTTCTTCGGCGACGTCCTCTCAACAGATTTCTGGCAAAAACTCTGAGAGTAAATAAAAAATTGCCATGAAAAGTTTCTCAAAAAATATCTGTCGTTCGGAGTCGACTTTAAACTGTAGGTCCCACCACGCATGTATAAAATTAACACACACAATATAAGTGGTGTGAGAAACTAGGACGTTGTACAATGGGTCAATTCGACCTCCGGGTACTGTACTTGTCTTAATTGACAAGTACACGTCCTCTAACCTAACCTAACCGCGATTTTTCAAAACTTCAGCACATCTTTTCGGCATAGAACTAATAAGATTCTCTATTATATTCATGACAATGCCTCATTTATAGCTTGATATAATTTATTTGGATCCCGATGTGCCGATTCCCGATTTACCTTTCTATTTACTATTTCCTATAAATTTTCTATAGGGTTAAGGTCGGGTCGGCCACTGCATGACATTAACGCCTTCTTGTTCCAAAAACCTTTTCACCAATTTGGATGTGTGTTTCGAGTCGTTGTCGTGTTGAAATATCTATTGGCGTGGCATTTTATTACGGGCATGTGGCAACATCTTCTCCAGCAATATATTTTTATACATTTGTTTGTCCATAATAGGTCCTAAGCTTTCCCCAGAAAAGTAACCCCACACCATAACATTGCCACCTCCATGCTTAACTGTTCCGGAACAATATTTCGGATGTAGTCTGCTACTGACAGGTCTTCGAACTCTTCTCATTCCATCAGAATCCACAAAATTAAATTTGGATTCATCGGAAAACAAAACAGTGTTCCATTGTCCAACTGTCCAGTTCAAGTGTTCTCGAGCAAATTTTAGACGCGCCTTACGGTTTTTCTGTGACAGCAATCAATATTGTGTTCTCTGAAGACATAAAGGTACTCATAGGCTAGTATGGCCCAGTATGATACCACAAAAAGATAATCTGCTTCTAAACCCAGAACCATTTAGGGGCCATGATCTACTGAGCTTTTCAATAGTGCAATCACAGTAGAAGTCCAGGCATGTACCTTTATCTTCTGAACTTCTGCAGAAATACACAATGTGTCCTGTAATAACTGCAACAAAGACACTTAGTGTGTTTGTTCGGAGATTAAGCAGAATTCTCATGTGTCACAAATTCAGGCTTTGGCCGGATAAGTAGAGTTGTCGTCTCCTTTTCCAAAGGTGTCCTTACCTAACGATAGGAAACGAAAGTTTTCAATGGCATTTCTCTGAAGTTTCTCTTATTTTATACATGGCCCTTTGACAATGAGGCTAATAAAGTGAACTTATTACCCAGAATCACTGGAGCATTATCTGATATAAAATCTTTGAAATGCAAATTTTTAAAGAACTTATGAAAGCAATCGTTTAAGAAAGAAGGCAGGACTTTCTTGGCTTAACATTCCAAATCTTTTCTGAGAATACTTTCACAGGATTTTTTTTCATTTCAGCATAATTTTCAAATGAATATAAAGAGTTTTATGGAAGAGAATTAGTTTTCTGCTGGAAACTATCGTTTTTGCTCTTTAAAAGCAACTTTAGCTGATAAAACTGCTGTTTTCTATGAGAAATAATTATAAGAAATGTTCACAATTGAAATGTACCAATAGAAAAACGTATGCTGAGAGTACTTTTATTTATATTGAAGCAGAGGAAGAATATTTTTTTTCTGACATCTTGCTTAATTTAATTAATTTTAAATTTCTTTATAACTTACAGCTATTAACATCATTTAATTTATAACGTATAATATAAAAGGGAAGAAAAAAATTTCCATAAAAATTTTCAAGCAAAAGAATTAAAAATTGGCCAATAACACACCAGCAATAAGAATACAAACAAAAATTAAGGCATACAAACAGGCGCTTTCCAAGCAAAACATACTTTTAGGTGACTGCAAAACAAAAGCTAGATAGACAGAAGAAACAAATTAACATGTTGGAAGCACTTAAAAGTATGCAACAAAAATTTAATGGCATCACCTAAAGGCTCAAATATTAAATAATAAAACAGAAATACTTCAAAAAAAATTAAAAAAATAATACAATATAATAAAAAATTATTAAAAAATTAAATTAAATTTAGAAAGGAAAAATAATTATAAATTTAAAAAATAATAAAAATTAAAAAATCAATTAAAAATTTTAAAAATAATATTTTTAAATAAAAAATAATAAAAAAAAATAATGTTTTTAATTAAAAAATAAATACTAAATAATATAAATAATTAAAAAAAATTAAAAATAAAAAATTTTTTTAAATAAAATAATTGAAAAATCTAATAAAAAAATTTAATTGAAAAAAAATTAAAAAAAATATTTAAAAAATAAAAATGAATAAAAAAATCTATTAAAAGAAAGCTCAAATTATTAAACTAAAAAAATACAATAATAATATCATTGTTCAAACAACAAAAGCAATATTTTAAAAAAAGAATTTTAAAAAAAACGTTTCTAAAGGAATATCAAATTCAACGTGTTTGTTTTTAATAAAAGAAAAAATTAATTAATTAAAAATCATGCCTTTTGGTCGTAAATCACCATTTGAGGCTTTGGCCTTACCTGGTGTTATGTTGGCCTACAAATACAGTCAATTTCGCCAGCGTCGACGTGAAGCAGCCAGTCGCCGTGTTACCGAACGTGAATTATCAGCTTTGCATCATAAAATTGTAAGTATTGTAAGTTGACAGTTTTTTTTTCTATAAACGTCTTAATATAAAACTTTAGAAATAAGTTTAAATATAAAACAATACATACATAAATAAAGCCTTTAGGAAACAATACATAGCCATACTTTACTTTGGTGAGGCAATAAACAATTGTCCTCGAGTCTGGCTGTATATTAAGCGTGTTTTTAGATTAGGCGCGCTTCAAATGAATTAATTATTGTCTATAAAGGTCTTCTGTGATAATCTGGATCTGTTTTAATAGCTCATACAGCATCACACACTTCTGATCCTACCAAATACAGAGCATTACCTTGGCGCAGTTGGCCGTAAATTTTGTTCGTTGCCCGCTTGGACTCCACATGATTTCTTATGCTTATGGTTATTATATTGAATCCATTGCGCGTGATATTTCAACACAAAATGATTTCCTTTTAACCTTTATGTCAACAGATAAAAAATTATACTTACGTCAACAGAAGCATACCCGGGTATGTTCATACATTTTATATGGAATTTCTTTTGTTGCTAAGCTTATTTTTGTGTTGATTTGGTTTTACTTGGCTGTTGGGTGGTGTAACGCACTCCGGTTACGTACATACTAAAGACTTATGGAAAACGACCTCGCATCCCTTATATCGAGCTCCCATGAGCGTGCGGCGTTTTTGGGATATAAGCCGCTTTATACTTTTCGACAACGGAAACACACGTCAACAGCGTAAAAAACCGACAAAGCTGCAGCCATAACGGACTTATTTTTAATACTGAATGATAATCTACGCAGCAATTACATAGCAGGTCCAAACGTGGTATCGGGTTTACCCAATACATACCATCGAAACCCGCCATTTACGGAATAAAAGTATGGTGGATATGTGACTCCGTCTCATCCTAACCAATGAAGGCACAAATTTATACTGGATTGGTGGCATCCGGGAAAAAAACGTAGGCGAGAGGGTATTGGAGGACTTGTTCGTCAATCATTTTCGTGGAAGTGGACGGAATATTGTTTGTGATAATTTCTTCACAACTTATAACGTAGCGAAAAGGTTTATGATGGACATCAGTTTATCAATATTAGGTACAGTGAACAGAAGACGAGTGTTTGTACCACTATATTTCACTTTATCTAAAGGACCGGAAGTAGAGTTAACTACATTTTCAGTAACAATATTACCTTGTGCTCTCACATCAAATAAAAAAAATATTTTTCTATGTCTTCTATACTTGATTGAATTTTAATCTTATTATTAAGAACGTGTAAATTAAATTCAATAAACATCAAATATGAAAATATTTTCATATATTTCATTATACATACCCAGGTATGCAACTGTTGACGTAAGGGATATTAATCAAAAATAGGCCACATCTTTGACCCCCATCCGCCATTTTTACTCAAGTCTAGGAATAAGGTAGAAAATACTACTAGTGAGGATATCAGGAAATTTCAGGTTAATACAGTTATTACTTCCTGAGATACGGCGATTTAAAAACACAAAACATACCCGGGTATGTATCTGTTGACATAAGGGTTAAAGCATTCAAACAGCATATCAGACATCCACAATCGTCTTTCAATGTCACTCGGCTTCAGTACATGCGGCGTTCAATTTCCTTCGTTTTGAATAAATCGTGTTACTTTGAAATGCTTTGAAATAAGTGCTTAACTCACGGCCAATGACTTATTGTTACGTTTTTACCTTTAAAAAACGTAGATTGTAAATAAAATAAAAATAAATTTGTGTTTAGTTTTAATTAAATTCTTTATTGTGAGCACAATTCTGTGTATTACTGTTCACAACTTGATGTAAACAACAACAATTGATTTTCTTTGTTATTCCTCTTTGTACTCTTTGCGTAAACAATAACAATTATTCGACAGATCATCAAACCACGATTATTCTCTTTATATACACCGCATCTTCACACAAGACTGACTGAACTTTTTTATTAAAAAAGTCTAAATCTTCTTCCATCGAATCCTAATTTTCAGCAGACCACATAAGACTTTCCGTTTCATTGCCCGGAGCTTGAAAGGAAGAAGAATTCTTGAATAGAATTTACATTTTCATCAAACTATCGTGATAGCTGACAGATACCAACCAGCCGTTGTAATTTTAAAATCAGTGTTGCAACGGGGCCTTATGGAATAGCTATACTACTACTATAGTTGTTTGGAGCAGCACAGTCTGGAAACCTGAGAAAAGGAGAGATCAGCAAAACAAATTGACCACTTCTGAATGGCAGTTCAGGGGGATAATATGTTGGCGTTTAAAGGAGGTTATAGACGATAATAATCGGACATAATGTGTAGCATTAGCTTAGTAAAAAAATCTTCACCTCTCCTGAACTTACTTACTTACTTAATTGGCCATAACAACCCGTTTAACGGATTTCGGCCTGCCGCAACACATCCTCCCAGGCGCTTCTGCTTCTTGTGTGCCTACGCCAGTTGGTCACACCAATCGATGGCAGGGCTTCCTCGATTAAGTCCTTCAAACGGATATAAGGTCGTCCTCTTCCCCGACTTCCGCAGATTCCCGAATCAATTACCCGTCTCATTCTTCTCCATTTGAACAACATGGCCGAGCCAGTGCAGCCGCTGGATATTAATACGCTATACAATGTCAATGTCGTTGAGGAGCTCATACAGCTCACTGTTGGAAATCATCGCCAATTCGCACTGGACCGAAGATCTTACGTAGGACTTTTCTCTCGAACACTCTCAAGGCCGCTGCATCAGTTCTTAATAGGGTACATACCTCTGCGCCATAAAGAAGCACGGGTAGGATGAGTGTATTGTAGAGTATTAGTTTTGTCATACGAGAGAGGTCTTTGCTACTTAATTGCCTATTGAGACCATAGTAGCACCTGTTGGCCAAAGTGATCCTGCGCTTGATCTCCAAGCTGACAGCATTTTTGGTGGTAACGGCGGAGCCAAGATAGATAAATTCCTTGACTGCCTCAAAAGTATAGTTATCGGCCGTAATCTGAGCATCAATACGCCTTATGTCCCTACTTGTCGTTAACATATACTTTGTTTTGCCCTCATTTACTGGCCAGACTTATCTTAGTAGACTCCCGTTCAATAACACTAAAGGCAGCAGTAACATCTCGCTTGGTAGGCCCTATGATAACAATGTCGTCAGCTTACTCAAGCAACTGGACACTTTTTTGAAAAATAGTACCATTGCATTGCACTCCCGCCTTTCGCACAGAACACTCTGCATGACGAAGTTGAAGAGGTCGCATGATAAGGGGTTGCCTTGTCTGAAACCTCGCACGGTATCAAAAGGTTCGGAGAGACCTGAACAATTTCTCAAAAAAAATTTAAACAATTACTCTGCTTTCTTCAAGAGTACAATGATATTTGTTGTGTTGAACTGCCGAACTAACATACAGGGTGGCTGATATGTATTACAACCAACTTCAGGTTGTTATCATTTGTAAACCGCTCGTCTGACAGCTGACAGATTTATTCCAGTGACAGTTCATTTTATTATTTACAAGCTTACAAAAGCGTTTTGATCTATTGCAGTCAGAAAAAAAGTTATTCGTAATGGAATTCAAGCGTGATAGTGTGATTGCTTTATATTTAGCTGGAAACCCAGCCCTCCAGCATTTAAATGTGAATAAATCTTTTGTTTCTCGTACCATTGCTCGTTACCGTGATACTGGCAGTGTTGCATCGCGTCCAAAAAGTGGACGAAAAAAACGGTAACAACACCAGAAATGATCCGAAAAGTGAAGGCCAGATTTGATCGAAATCCACGCCGCAGTGGTAGAAAAATTGCTCGTGAGCTGAACATATTGCGAGAACGAATGCAACACATATTGAAAAATGAGCTTGGACTAAAGCCATTGAAGTTCCAAAAAGTGCAAGAGCTTACCGATGGACAAAAAAAAGTTAGACTGGAAAGAGCCAAGGAGTTACTTCGCTTGCACGAAAGTGGCCAGTTATCGAATTTGGTTTTCTCCGATGAGAAGCTATTCCAAATTGAGCAGTTTGTGAACAAACAAAATGATCAGGTTTACTTGCCAAACAGGTCAGCTGAAAATTTACACCTGCGATTGGCCACCAGAACTCAAGCGCCGCCGTTGGTAATGGTGTTGGCCGCCGTAACGGCCGATGGTCGCTCCCCGCTCGTATTCATCGACCGTGGGGTCAAAGTAAATGCCGAATGTTATCGGGAAAATGTCTTAAAGACAGTACTGAAGCCCTGGGCAGACAAACATTTCGGCCGCAGACCATGGACATTCCAACAGGACTCAGCACCGCCTTACTCAGCACGCGTCAACCAAGAATGGCTTAAAAAGGAGGTTCCTCGCTTCATTTCTACCGCACATTCATTTCTACCACCAAAATCTCCGGATCTCAATCCGTTGGACTTTTGCGCCTGTGGCATTTTGGAGAGTAAGGTTCTCTCTAAAAACTACCAAAGTGTCGATCATCGCAAGACGGCGCTTCGCCGGGAATGGGCCAAAATACCGCAGAGCCACTTTCGTGCAGCCTATGATGGCTTTGTCGGCCGTTTGAAGGCCATGATTTGAACCAAAGGTGGCCAATTCGAACAAATCCAAACTGATTCTAAAATTTGATGTTATTTCCAACATTTTTTGCTTTTGAAAAATAAAATTAAAAAAAAAATTAAAAAAATATAGCGCTTTACCTTGTTGCATTATATATCAGCCACCCTGTATACTGCCATTTGCAAAATTATAGTATCTTCCATTAGGGCCTTGACCTATACTTTCAGCCTGTGGCTATTATAAATTAATTGTGTTTTTAAAGCTTATTGAAGCGTATGCTTTATAAATAAATTTAATAAATTATTAACAATGCTTGATTGAAATAAAAAACAAATTTTATTTGCAAATTTTTCATTGAGTCACTGTAGCATAAATAATTCATTTGAATAATAAATTAAATACTCAGACACACACACACACACACACACGCGCGCAATTTTAAACAATTTTCATTAAACTTTCCAAAGAAATATCACTTCCAGTTGAAGAATTTTGTTTTTCAATGAATTTAAATTAAAAAGGAGAAATTTCTGATAAAAATTTAATTTAAAAAAATAAAAGCCATAAATAATCATATACGGTGGCACTGTCTAAAATACAATGAACACATACACACAGAGAAATCTACATTTAAAAACACACATACATACATATACTCATGCACAGTTAAGCATCTTCTCTGTCATGAACAAAGAGAGCAAAAAGGGCAAGGAAAACAGCACCAGTAAGTCTCTGAGTCTCATAGCTTTAATAAAATTACGGAAATACCAACACAAATAAAAATAAACACATAAGCTATGCAGAAAGAAAGAGAGAGAGAGAGCGACAGAAAATACTTAAAGATGTTAAAGGTGCTGACTGTGTTATTATCTTATCAAGTAAATACGGAAAAAGAAAAATCCAATAAAAAAAAACAGACAAAAACGAAAGAGACAAAATCAACAGCAACAGCAACAGCTACAACTACCGTTATACTTATACCTTTGCAGGTTTAAATAAAAAATTAAAGGCCAACTTACTTAATGTAAACAAACACATTCACTCAGTCAGGTCCACTCACACAGTCACTCACTCGGTTTTTCTAAGGCCCTTGTAAAGGGTGTTTTTTTATAGAGGTATAGAACTTTAAGTTGGCATTACTTTTCAAGATGGCGACCGATTTAACAGCTGTCAAGTGATTTATTCTCAGTTTGGTTTGGCAATTCATCATGAATAGACTCACGCCTGAACAACGCTTACAAATAGTGAAATTTTATTTCGAAAATAATGGTTCTGTGCGGAAAACGTATCGCGCACTACGTCCATTTTATCGTCGACAAAATCGTCCATCAGAGCAGTTAATTCGATTAACCATGGAACGTTTTCGCACCACTTTTACTCTTATTGATAACTCGCATCCCCAGAGACGCTGTACGGTGCGTTCAGAAGAAGCTATTGCTGCTGTAGAGCGTAGAATTGAGGAAGACCCGAATGAGTCCATCCGCCATCGAGCACAGGAATTGGATCTGTGTCCATCCACTTTATGGAAGATTTTGCGGAAGGATCTTGGTTTGCGTGCTTACAAAATCCAACTCGTGCAAGATTTGAAGCCCAACGATCATCAAGTAAGGCGTAGATTCGTCGAATGGGCCCAAAACGAGATTACCGTTGTTCCCGATTTTCATAAGCGAATTTTGTTTAGCGATGAAGCGCACTTCTGGTTGAATGGCTACGTCAACAAACAAAACTGCCGCATTTGAAGTGAAGGTAATCCTCAAGTGTATATGGAAACACCGTTACATCCAGAAAAACTGACTGTTTGGTGCGCTTTATGGGCTGATGGAATCATTGGTCCGTACTTTTTCAAAAACGATGGTGGCCAGAACGTTACAGTCAATGGTGATCGGTATAGAGCCATGATTACAAACTTTTTCATTCCTGAACTGAATAACCATGATGTCCAGGAGAAGTGGTTTCAACAAGACGGCACAACATGTCACACAGCTCGTGCCACAATAGATTTATTGAAAGACACGTTTGGTGACCGCCTAATTTCACGTTTTGGACCTGTGAATTGGCCTCCAAGATCTTGTGATTTAACACCGCTAGACTACTTTCTGTGGGGCTATGTAAAGTCATTGGTCTATGCGGTAAAGCCACAAACGCTTGACCATTTGGAAGACAACATTCGCCGTATTATTGCCGATATACGGCCACAAATGTTGGAAAAAGTCATCGAAAATTGGACGTCCAGATTGGACTACATCCGCGCCAGCCGTGGCGGTCATATGCCAGAAATCATATTTAAAATGTAATGCCACAAGATTATCTTTCGGATAAATAAAATTCATGTCAATCGAATAATCCATCGTTGTTTTATTGCAACTTAAAGTTCTATACTTCTATAAAAAACACCCTTTAGAAGAGGCATATACTTACTCGCACTCACACTCGCTTAAACAAATACACACATGTGTTGTATACATACGTGAGTATGTTTATGTGATGGCCTCTATATGGTTAAGGCTAAAGGTCAATATTATTTTCTTTTTATCGTTTATTGTTTTTGCTTTGTATAGTCAGCCATAATGTGGTAGAAAATTAAATTTTTAAAGCCTAATAAAACAGCCACAATAGCTTTAAATAAACAGATGAGTCTCACAGCTTGATATGGCACTGAAGAGAGAGTGTGAGAGAGAGAGAGCGAGCAACTATTGACAAAGACAAGAAAACATTTAAAAACAATATAATCATGATGATATTTAAGTGGCATCAACAAAAGATTTTTATTTTATTTTTTTTTTATTTCCTTCTTTCTCTCTTTTTGTTTTTATTTATTTGTTTTACAATAACAAGTGGCACTTGTGTCGAATTACTATTCAAATTATAAAATGAACAGGGTAAGCCCATAGGGGTTACATCTTTTAGGATAGCCAAGTTAGTTAGAACAAATTCTTCCAGGCATTAACACGGCCAAAAACCTTTGTATAAAGTGAGAAAAGAAAAGTATCCTCAGCGAAAGGGAAGTTGTAGTGAACTGAATGGTTTTAAGATATAAGATATGATAATATAGCATAGAACTTTGCTATGTACACTCAGCCACAAAAGTATACATATGGATAACACATTTCAGACATTTTTTAACCAATCCGTTTTCGTTGAAAATATTTATAATTGTCTGACATCTTTCTTCGATTTTAAGACGGTCTTTTGCATTGGTTCAGAAATTTGTGAAATTTGTAAATCGGATGCATACTTTTGTGGGCCTGTGCAGGGCCACAATTCAGTTCAATTTCAGAAATTTTTTAACCAATGCAAAAGACCATCTTAACATCAAGGAAACTATAAAGATTTTCGACGAAAACAGATTATTTAAAAAATTTCTGAAATTTTTTAACCGTATGTATACTTTAGTAACTGTGTGTATGTATGTAATAATAGTATTTTTCCGAAAATGAAAAATCATGATACTGATGCTTTGCTTTTACATCTTTAACATTAAAATTACAAACAAAAGCTACAAAAACAAAACAATGCAGTAAACAAACCTGTTTACAAATTATCGTACTGCGTAATATAACAACAAACAGCAGCATAAAAAATGGTAAACAAGTAAACAAAAATACAACAACAAACACTACAAGAATAAATGTAAACAAAATACACAAACAACAATAATGAATGTAAACAACGATGTTTACATTTATAGAGATTTCGAGAAGGCGAAGTCACGAACATTCGCCTTCAAGAACATTTGATGCGGGAATCTGCGGAAGTCGGCGAAGAGGACGACCTTGCATCCGTTGGAAGGACCAAATCGAGGAAGCCCTGTCATCGATTGGTGTGACCAACTGGCGTAGGCTCGCACGAAGCAGAGGCGCCTGGAAGGATGTGTTGCGGCAGGCCGAAATCCGATAAACGGGTTGTTATGGCCAATTAAGTAAGTAAGTAGTTTCCTCTGCCATATAATAAAAGACAAGGTAAAGCAGGCGAGTGAGTTAGTAAAAATTCAGTCAATCTTGTGTGAAGACGCGGTGTGTTTGAAGAAAGTTGTTTGAAGGTCTTCGTTACAAAGATCAGTCGAACAATTGTCTAGTAATTGCAAAGTAAAGCAAAAAAATAAATACAAAGGGTGTAAACAGAGGGATAACAAACAAAGCAATTGTTGTTGTTTACATCAAGTTGTGAACATATATTTATTTTTATTTTATTGACAATCTACGAGCACATATTTTTAAAAGGTAAAAACGTAACAGTAACGGTATAATTCAGAAATAGATTGAGGTTGAGGCCACTGTAGATTAGGTTAGGTTAGAGGGCGTGTACTTGTCAATTAAGGCAAGTACAGCACCCGGAGGTCGAATTGACACATTGTACAATGTCCTAGTTTCTCACACCACTTATGTTGTGTGTGTTAATTTTATACATGAGTGGTGGGACCTACAGTTTAAAGTCGACTTCGAACGACAGATTTTTTTGAGAAACTTTTTCATGGCAATTTTATTTACTCTCAGAGTTTTTGCCAGGAATCTGCTGAGAGGAAGTCGCCGAAGAAATACTTTTTATATTTTGTCTTAATGTCTGGCCTGGGGCTCGAATCCTGGCTTTACGTCTAATAAGCCAACACACTACCTACTAGACAACGGCGACTGAGGCCACTGTAAATTGAAAGAAATTCTGTCAAGAGTCGACATCGCTTCAAGTCCAATATTTAGACCTGCCCCGATAAATACTTACTTACGGACTTAATTTATTATTACAAGTCTTTAGTCAGGACTACAACCTCGCCTCTCACACACTAACTTGTATGTACTGGGTGTTAATTTTATTCATGTGCGACGGAACCTACAATTAAAATTCGAGGATATCTTCCAAACGATAATCTATGTCATGGAAGGATGTACTTAATTCAACTTGGATAGAAATTACAAAAAACAGAACATAGCAATACTATCTAGCAGTCAGGGTGTCATTCGAGCACTCGGCTCTTAGAAAGTTAAATCGAATACAGTACAGGGCAATAGTGGAAAGCTGAATAGGTTAGGTGGGGAAAATAATGTTATTTTCTGCTGGATTCCAAAATAGTCTGCAATGAGCAAGCAAACGAACTTGCGAAGAGGGAAGCTTCCAATGTACTGATGGGACCAGAACCCTTTTGTGGAAGCAGATGTTTGGAAAGATGTTTGCTTAACAAAAAGGAAGACAAAGAGAGGCAAAGACTCTTCTCAAGACAAGTGGGGTTAAGGCAATCACATCTCTTTTTGGGAAATTGTAGTAAAAGGAGATCTGTGTCAAGCATCAGACCATCTGGGAATAACCTGGGTTTAGTAGCCAGTTTTTTGAGAGGGCACTTTAGACTTAAAGCACGCTTATTCAGAATGCGGATTGTCTCGAGCTCAACTTGAGGATTCTGCGACGATCAGAAATAATTATCAAAACACCTTCTTGGAAGAAACTCCCAGGTGCCTATCATGTACTTGGCAATGAATTGTCATTGTTGACAACGAGCAACATTCTGAAATTTATCAAGGCAATTGTCGTGAAGGTCTAGTAGTCTAGAAGTCGCCGTA
This sequence comes from Sarcophaga subvicina, assembly GCA_936449025.2. NCBI lineage: Eukaryota > Metazoa > Arthropoda > Insecta > Diptera > Sarcophagidae > Sarcophaga > Sarcophaga subvicina. The sequence goes on from OW388084.2 coordinate 106,575,136, forward strand.
GTCTAGTAGGTAGTGTGTTGGCTTATTAGGCGTAAAGCCAGGGTTCGAGCCCCAGGCCAGACATCAAAGTAAAATACGAAAAGTATTTCTTCGGCGACTTCGTCTCAGCAAATTTCTGGCAAAAGCTCTGAGAGTAAATAAAAAGTTGTCATGAAAAGTTTCTCAAAGGATCTGTCGTTCGGAGTCGACTTTAAACTGTAGGTCCCGCCGCTGATGTATTATATTAACATACATATCATAAGTGTTGTGAGAAGCTAGGTCGTAATCGTGACTAAATGGTTGTTATGACCAATTATGTATGTATGTATGGTCATGCAATTTAAGAACAGAAGTGAATCAGCCCTCTTCTTGTCCACCTCCTGCTGAGCCTCCGTATAAAGCAAACGGATAATTGTACCTATCCCAAAAGTTTGAGGGACTTACAATAGATCGTATGGTTGAAGTACTCAGGCATCTGGAATAAAACTCGAGAATGGTGGCTCTCAAGCGGATATAGCAAAACGCACATGGTTTTCTTCTTACTACATCGATAGTGGTGGTCTTGATACATAGGCTTACAGACCAAGTATAAATGAAATGGCCTGTAGGACGGCTCAAGCCTTTGCAAACAAATATTACAAACAAATTTTGCTTATATTTTCCTCTTTGGGTTATAAATGATCACCTGCCACATACAGCGAGTGCATATCATGTAAAAATATCGAAATTCGGAGGAAAAAGTGGACATAGATTGAATATGTTCTTAGAAAGAAATCGGAAGGCATTGCATAAGCTGTGCATGAATTGAACCAGAATACCAGGGTATGCCTGGGTTCGTATGATCCGTAGTGAGTTTACTGCTAGAACCAGATAAAACTAATTGCTAAATACAAGAAAGCTAGGAGAGGAGTTGTTAACGTTCTCTGTTGTCCTACTGGAACTTATATTTTCCTTAAATTTTTCATTTCTCTTGTAAATAAAGGACTCTTCCATAACAACAAATTTAATTTCAATATTCGTACCACAAGCAGGCACACTGTTTACCAATATTTCTTTAAAATCTTTTTCTTTTCTTTTTTTTAAGAACAACCAGGTATTTATCTGTGGAAAATAAATGTTTCTTTTAAATTTTTGATTTATTTACTCCGTAGAATATATTGCAAAAGATTTTTCTGTTTCTGTTTCTCTATTTGGCAATATTTTAGCCTTGTTCTTAACGTAATTGAATTTGGTGGCTCGAAAAGTATTTCTAGCTATTACAACGACTCTATGTATCTCGGTGTGTATAAATTAAAGGCTTTTACAACAGCAACGTAAATAACCTTGACTTGAAAATTAAATCCAAAATAATTCCAAAACAAAAAAAGATTGTTTTTCCAAGAAAAATTTAAGACTGCCATGAAAATATTACAGAAAATAATCATAAAAAAAGAAAAATATTTTATTTTTCTATTTAATTTTTATATTTCTTTTGATTTTTATTTCGCTTTCTTTTTATTATTATTTTTAAGTGAAGAGAGAAAAAAAAATGTTATAAAAGTAGACATTCGGTAGCCGTAAAAAAAAAATTCAGTGGCCCTTTGCCATTTGGCTTAAAACTTAAACTCATATTTTTAAGCCGTTTTCTTTGTCGTTTCTAGTGGTAAAAATCAAAAAACCATGAAAATAAATTTGAAACAGAAAAAGGAATTTCATATTTTTGCTTTTTGTTGTTTTTAAAATAATTTCCTTAAAAAATGAAATGAAAATATTTTTGATTTTCACTTACCGATAAAACCTAAGACAAACACTCCACCACCACCAACACCAATGTATTAAACGTTTAAAAAAAAACCTTTTTTTCTTGGCTTATTTATGGCCATAAATCTCTGTCTTAAAGTTTGCCACATCAATAGGTCACCAAAAATAAAACTTTAAAACAAAAAAATATTTTTTTTTGATTTTGGCCTTCTTGATTAAGTTGGCTTTTGTTTGCCAGTTTCATTTGAAAATAAGTTAAGAAAACTATGCTTGACAATGACGATTTATGACAGGTAATCCCATTTCTAAAGGTTTTTTTTTTTGTTTTTTATTTCCGCAATTTATAGTTTTTCAAAATTATAACACCCTACAGCGTATGATTAATATTTATTGAACCAAAAATGCGAATATTATGTTTTTTTACAGAGGTATAGAACTTTAAGTTGCAATAAAACAACGATGAATTATTCGATTGACATGAATTTTATTTATCCGAAAGATAATCTTGTGGCATTACATTTTAAATATGATTTCTGGCATATGACCGCCACGGCTGGCGCGGATGTAGTCCAATCTGGACGTCCAATTTTCGATGACTTTTTCCAACATTTGTGGCCGTATATCGGCAATAATACGGCGAATGTTGTCTTCCAAATGGTCAAACGTTTGTGGCTTTACCGCATAGACCAATGACTTTACATAGCCCCACAGAAAGTAGTCTAGCGGTGTTAATTCACAAGATCTTGGAGGCCAATTCAAAGGTCCAAAACGTGAAATTAGGCGGTCACCAAACGTGTCGTAAAATAAATCTATTGTGACACGAGCTGTGTGACATGTTGCGCCGTCTTGTTGAAACCACATCTCCTGGACATCATGGTTATTCAATTCAGGAATGAAAAAGTTAGTAATCATGGCTCTATACCGATCACCATTGACTGTAACGTTCTGGCCACCATCGTTTTTGAAAAAGTACGGACCAATGATTCCACCAGCCCATAAAGTGCACCAAACAGTCAGTTTTTCTGGATGTAGCGGTGTTTCCACATACACTTGAGGATTACCTTCACTCCAAATGCGGCAGTTTTGTTTGTTGACATAGCCATTCAACCAGAATTGCGCTTCATCGCTAAACAAAATTCGCTTATGAAAATCGGGAACAACGGTAATCTCGTTTTGGGCCCATTCGACGAATCTACGCCTTACTTGATGATCGTTTGGCTTCAATTCTTGCACGAGTTGGATTTTGTAAGCACGCAAACCAAGATCCTTCCGCAAAATCTTCCATAAAGTGGATGGACACAGATCCAATTCCTGTGCTCGATGGCGGATGGACTCATTCGGGTCTTCCTCAATGCTACGCTCTACAGCAGCAATAGCTTCTTCTGTACGCACCGTACAGCGTCCCTGGGGATGCGAGTTATCAATAAGAGTAAACGTGGTGCGGAAACGTTCCATGGTTAATCGAATTAACTGCTCTGATGGACGATTTTGTCGACGATAAAATGGACGTAGTGCGCGATACGTTTTCCGCACAGAACCATTATTTTCGAAATAAAATTGCACTATTTGCAAGCGTTGTTCAGGCGTGAGTCTATTCATGATGAATTGCCAAACCAAACTGAGAATAAATCACTTGACAGCTGTTAAATCGGTCGCCATTTTGAAAAGTAATGCCAACTTAAAGTTCTATACCTCTATAAAAAAACACCCTTTAGTAAGATTTTATGCGTTTCTTAAAGAGGAGAGCTGTTATTATCGGCTGTCAGCTATTAAATATCTTTCAACTCAAGGGTTATTTGTTTAGTGAAAGCTTTGGCAATGACGAAGAAGTTCTAAAAATAGTCAAACAAACTACAAACCTTAAGGCTTAATCCTGGCTATTTTTTAAACATTACAGCGAGATTATGATCGTAATAAACGACCTACTGTGCAAGAAATTAGGGAGCTTATAAAGAAATTCGACCAGGTAGAAAGCGTTATAGCTTTGATCACAGTTTTGCATGATCACAATGCATATACAGCCATATATATCGCTTCTTTTAGAGAAAATTTGGCACATAAACTGAATTTCTCAACTCCACACTTCACTATCAGTGGATGGTTTTCTCCTGGATATATAAGCTGCACTAATCTCTCCACCTCCATTGCAAAGGCATCTTAACTCATACGGTACAGTTCTCGTTTGTGTTCGTTGCCGAATTTGCGCTATAATGCCACCATTAAGTCGTTGTAGTTGTTTCATGCATGGTTTCTAGAATCTCGGCTGCGACGTCTTTTAACGCCAAAATTAGTTCCAAGGCTTTCTCTTCATCGTCCCATCCGTTTGTGCTGGCTACCGTCTCGAATTGGAATTTAAATACGGACAGGGGTGAGCTACCAACAAAGCAAGGTGTTTTTATCCCGCCGGTACCTTCTGATACGATTCGCACTGGTTCCGATCGCTGGCGCTGGAGGTTGTCGATCTTCTCCTCGATTATCAAGCTATATAATTTGGTAGCTTGATGTACATAATGTTCTGGAGATGTTTTTTGGCCCAATTTTCCGAAAACCAGCATCAAAAACCGTGTCACAGCTGTATTTGTTTAGGCGGAATTAAAGATTATGAACTACACGGTACTATTAACCACACAACACAAACGATTAATGACTTTATTGCATTAAAAGTTTCATGTTTTTACAACTCTGCTCCTGACTATTCGGTTTAGATAAACTGGGTGACTTAACCTTCCTTATTAAGTTGGTATTGTTGGCATATCCTTCCGTAATAGTTTAGTATTCCCCAAGATTAGTTCTTCAATCAGTTGTCTTTTTTGTAAATGACTGCCACAGATTAATTAAATGGCTAATGTAATTGGCTTCTTTCGAAAGCCAAATTGCTTTGGCTTATGGTCTTGCCAGAAGGAACAGCCAGCCGTTGGACTTTTTGCTGAAGGGTTTAAATCTGATCTGTTCAATCAGGCTAAAGAAAGGAGATCGGTATTATTCAGGGCATTCTATTAAAGCTTAGAGCCGTAAATCTCTTTACCATTACAGCAAAGCCTAACTACAACTATTTCGTCATTCAAACATAATTCCTAGCCTGTTATTCCACAACCTTTCTGACAGTTTTATGGGACCTATGGCCACATACATTCTCTGCCAATAATTCTGAAGAGGCCTCTATCCCTAGTTCCTAATAGACAATGGATAGTGGCAGAAGGGATGTTTATTGGTTTCCATTTTATCTTCCATAAGACCTGTGGTGACGAAACTCCACGGTTCTGAATGACTGCGGAAAAAAATGCGTGCGTATGCTTCATACACAGCCAAGATTGTTAAGTTTTTACCTTTTAAAAACGTTTCAAATATGGACACGTAGATTGCAAATAAAATAAAAATAAATTTGTGTTTAGTTTTAATTAAAAATTTTTATTATTCGCACAATTCTGTGTGCCACACTGTTCACAACTTGATGTAAACAACAACAATTGCTTTGTTTATTATTCCTCTGTTTACAACCTTTGCATAAACAATAACAATTGCTAGGCAATTATTTGACAGATCTTTGTAACGGAGATCTTCAAACCACGATTACTCCATTCAAACACATCGCGCCTTCACACAAGACTGACTGAACTTTACCCGAATTTTTGGTCAGCTTTTTCGGCTAACTTTCTGGCAGAACTATAAAAAGATATAAGAAATGTATGACCATTATTCTATATGGGTACGGAACTTAAAAATTGACCAATCCAACCACTAGTGTGTGAAGATTTCGGCCTTCAAAACAGTTGAGTGCCTAACAATCCACCTTAAATAATAAAATCTCGTTTTATTTTCGTTTCTTGATGGAAAATTGTCTCCATTATTGTCTTCAAATATAACATTATGATGTAAGGCCTCATGTATATGGCCTGTTATAACCCCCTATAATTTTAGTTTTCTTTTGTTCTTTTCAAATTTCCGTTTTAAATTGTTTTGCTAAAAAGCAAAATAAAACCAAATCTCATGGGCTATAAAAAGAAAATTGTTGTTAAAAGTTAAATATGTTGTGTAGACAACATGAGAAAAAATCCCCCCAAAAGATGCACCATTATTATTACACTATTGTACTGAGAGTAAGCACCATGAGTTTGACTTTAAATATGTAGTATTAGCATTCTTTCTTAGCATTTAAAGAAAAACGGCCTAAGAGCCAAATATAAACAAAATAAAATATTTTTAGAAATAAAAATGTTGCTGAAAAAGAAAGAAGTACAGCTTGGTCTTGGTCTATTAAGGTTTAAACTGTAGTCCAGAAACAATAGAAACATACCTTAGGGGGCACTTTTAAGAATTTCACTGCCTACCTTATACTTTAGAGTAGAAAAGACTGTGTAAACTGTGTAAACGACCTAGTTTCTCACACCATTTATGTTGTGTGTGTTAATTTTATACATGAGTGGCGGGACCTACAGTTTAAAGTCATCTTCAAACGCGGATTTCTTAAGAAACTTTTCATGGCAGTTTTATTTTTTTCTCTCAGAGTTTTTGCCAGAAATCTGCTGAGAGGAAGTCGCCGAAGAAATACTTTTTGTATTTGATTTTGATGTCTGGCCTGGGGCTCGAACCCTGGCTTTTCGTCTAATAAGCCAACACACTACCTACTAGACTACGGCGACTAAATTTCCACAGAATCTATAAAATAACATGTTAAAGAACTAGCCTTGGAATTTCATTGGGAAATCTCCTATCGAAACTGGTTTCAAAACAAGTATAAACAATTTCACTTAATTTTACCAGCCCCTGCGAATATAGTTCTAGATCCCTTATACCTCTGGGGAATACTTGATTCAGTTAATAAACTGCAAAAGTTATGTTGTAAGTGGACTCCGCTGTGAAACTGTTCACAATACCAATACTTACAGCAATAGCAGTACCAGAGCAATACTAATAGCAATAGCAATAATAATAGCAATAGCAATACTAATAGCAATAATAATAGTAATTCAATAGCAATAATAATGCAATAGTAATAGTAATGCCATAGCAATAGTAATGCAATAGTAATAGTAATGCAATAGCAATAGTAATGCAATAGCAATAGTAATGAAATAGCAATAGTAATGCAATAGCAATAGTAATGCAATAGCAATAGTAATGCAATAGCAATAATAATGCAATAGTAATAGTAATGCAATAGCAATAGTAATGCAATAGCAATAGTAATGGAATAGCAATAGTAATGCAATAGCAATAGTAATGCAATAGCAATAGTAATAGTAATGGCAATAGCAATAACAATGCTAAGAGGAATAATAGTAGCATAAGCAATAACAGTAGCAATAGCAATAGCAATAACAATAACTGTGGCAATAGCAGTAGCAATATCAATAGCAATAGTAATAGTCCAGTTTATTGTCAATTTTATTTCCACATAATCTATAAAATAACATGTTAAAGAGCTAGCTTGGAATTTCATTGGGAAATCTCCCATCGAAACTGGTTTCAAAACAAGTATAAACAATTTTACTTAAAGATATATATTTGTTTGCATACTTTTAGGTGTTTAAATTTTTTAACTTTTGGCTTTTAAGCTTTTATTTACTATCTGGCCATCCACATATGCTTTTTAGATATTCTGTATTCAACATAATGTTGTGTTGATGCCTATTGTCCTTTGGGATTACTGTTCCTCGCTTCCGCTCCCTAGAATTTTTATATTTTTTTTAAGATTATTTTCTTGCCTTTTTCATTCCATCTTTCTTTATGCTCCAATGTTTAGTTGGTACTAAAATTCCCAAAAAGAAAAAGCAAACCATTTTAGTTTTAACGATTACATATGATGATATCAGGCTCTGTTTTTCTTTTTTATAACACAAGTTTGTACAATACTTTGAAATAGTAACGGAAATCCTTGCCTATATTTAGGAGCCTTTGAAATGGAAAAACTAACGTAGTAATAAATTTTTTAAAGACTTAATAAGAGTTAAGCATACAGATTTCTTTAGACAAAAACCAAGTCAAGTAAGGAATAAAAATGAATTTTTTTGGGGGGATATAAAAAAATTAACATATTTTAGGGGTTTTAAAAGAAGACAGTGTGAGATTAGGGGCAATAGTTTTGTTTGTACAAGTCGTAAATAAGATTTTTTAAGAGTTATTTTATTTATTAAGACTACAGCTTTAAAATACGATATTTTTTGTACATGATTTGTGTTTTTAGTAGCTTGTTCTCATTCAGAAGAACAGGCGAAATAAAAGAAAGCATTACTGTGGCTAAAGTAATGACCTTAAAGAGAGTATCAACGTTCTCTGAATAATAATGATAATAAAGTGACGACTGGGTGTCTAAACGGAGTGTGTTCCCTTCGAATGCTATGCAAGAATATCAGTTCTTTGCAGAGCAGACAGCAAGACATGTAATGGGTACTCTCTCTCCTCTCCTTTAAGTTGCAAAGAACGTCATCCAAGTATTCACTTGCAGAGGCAGATGGCACTTCGAAGCTAGATGTGGAGTCTTTTCGAAACCTCTACACTGGCCTATATGAGTGCTTATGTCTTATAACCACTCCTGCAGAAACTGTAGTGACAAGAAAGAAGAGGACAATCTTTTCTATTATTTTCCGGTTCTTGGGTATCTGAGACAAAGTCCGCTGAATAGTTAGTTTAGGTTAGGTTAGGTTAGCGTGGTAGCTTTAATTTACCAAAAAGCTCACTTGAGCACGCATAGCGGCCCGTTGTGATGCCACAGGTGAACGCAGCCTCTGCACTGACCAAGTTCCTCCGATCCAAGGAGGGGGAAGTTGATCAGCGCAAGGGCTGCACAATTTCCAAAAATCACGACCACCGCACGCTGGAAAACCAGCCAGAATGTTTGATGAACGAGGTTGTATCCTTGACATCAATGGACGATAGCTCCGTCAAGCTGACAAGGGTCGGAGAGCCAAATAAATTATATCTGCATCCCGCAAGGGATAGGCATTGGCAGAGGAAGTGGATGACAGTCTCCTCCTCCTCGGCGGATCTGCATCCACGGCAGAAGTCGTTAAATGGGAGTCGCATTCTTTCCGCGTGTCTACCCATAACACAGTGGCCAGTAAGCATGGCCACTGTGATCGAGATAATATTACGGCCAAGTCCAAGTAGCTGGTTGGTACGCCTCCTATCCATTGTGGGCAAAGTGAGCCATTGACCCAGGACCGGTTGGCATCCCGGGAGAATTTCCGCGCAATAGCCAGTTTGAACGAGGTAAGTGGCATTCCCACGTTGATAGAGGAAGATTCCGGAAGTAGAGCGCCAGCCCTGGCAAGCTCGTCAGCCCTGCAGTTTCCCGGAATATCGCAATGTCCGGGAACCCAGACAAGTGTGACGCCGAGGCGCCCAGAAAGGAGATTGAGGCAGCGGCGACATTCTCTGACGATCCTGGAATTATCCGCAACGTTCGACAGAGACTTTATCGCAGCCTGGCTATCGAAGTAGATCGAGATACGGGTGAAAGGGACAGGAACACCATAGGCGAGGATCCACTGTGCGACCCGGCAGATGGCCATTACCTTCGTAGTCCGGCAGCCGGAGTGAGATGTTCAGGTCCAATTTCCCAGAGTATACTCCACTGCCCACCCCGTTATCGAGTCTGGAGCCGTCGGTGTAGACATCCAGGAGTTCAGGTGGAACGGTCCTGCCTAGTACTTCAAACGAATGGTGAAAAGCGACTGGTATTCCTATTTTAAGGAATAGATACTACACAAACGTGTCTCATTCGCAAATAAAACATTAATCAAGTTGCCGGTAGACCATACAAATCTACTTTTTTCGATGTAGGGGACTCCTCCGTCTTAGGACCTTCATAGCTGTAATGCAGAACAGTAGATATTCTCACATTCGCCTTATAATCCAGACCTTTATTTCACCCTAAGCACAAGGATTTCACTGGAACACGATAAATTTGGTTCACAACGAACTTGATTCATACGGGGCTTTGGAAAAATGAGCATACTTTTAGGCATGAAAACCGCATGATGCTGGAAAGATGTGTAGAAAATCCTGATGCTGACCAATATTTCAATAAAAACGTTTCATGTACCAATACTAGACGATAAATGCTCAAACCTTTTAAATTGAATTTTCTATTAAAATCGTTTTAAAACACCCTAAAGTATACTTTATTTTTTTTAATTTTTTGCCGCAATAGACGGCAATTAATTGTATTTCTTTTTCAATAAATCTTTAAAACTGTTTTATTTGCACATTTCATGCAATTATAAAATATGATGACATTTCTAGTATTAATTTAATTGTATATAAACTGTGCTGCGATATATATATGTGTGTATGTGTGTTAGCCACAAAATGTTACACACAGAAATAGTTAAGGAAATACTTTGCTGGCTTGTTATATAATGTATGGTTTATTTAATATGTCCATGCTGTTGTGTTAGCCAACTTAACTAAATGCCAATTACAATTTTAGCTTAACAAAGACCAACAAAGAAAAAAACACACCCATACACACACACATTGCACTCATATATGTATGTATACTCAACGACAGCTGCTCATTTATTTAACAACGCACGTAGTACTCTACTGTGTACAACGAAAAAAAGGAAGAGAAAAAAATATTCTGTGTGTGTATGAGTGTGTGCATAAAAGTTTTTGTCACATGTTTAAAGTTGAAAAGTTTTTATGGTCTTTCTTGTTGTAGCCTTATCTACAGGACACACACAAAGTATTTATTTTTTTATTTATTCTTTCTCTCAAACACAGATGCACTCACACAAACAAATACCATTTTGCCTTAACAACAGCAAATTGTGGCACATGTAAGCTATAGGCCAATAAGACTTTAAGAATTGGTTTGCAAAAAAAAAATGAAGAGAAAAGAGAGAGGCAGGGAGGGGAAGAGAGAAAAAGCTGGAAAATGTATATAAATATACAGATAGTTGTTGTATTTGTTGTAAAAGTGGCATTTTAAAATTTATTCTCTTTATATGGCGCTGTAGGTATGTATACTTCGTTAAAGGCATACCCATGCAGGGACAGTTAATTAAAGGCGGCATACTTTAAGGGGCTTTAGAATATGTTTTAAAACGTGGTTTTAAACAAAGCATTAAAAAGGTGTTAAAATTAAAAAGCATAATCTGTGTAATTCGTCACATAACGAAAAGAAAATTATCGTATGAGTTTATAAGCTAAATTTGATTTAGCGTGCATGACATGTGTGAAATTTTTTCCAAAAGAATTCTATAAAATGAAAGCAAATGGTAATATTTCTACTATTGCTGGCAAATAAATTGAAATGTCATGAGAAAATAGTGCATTGCATTGGAATTTATGACATGTGACGAAGATTCATTGTGATTCGCGACATCTCACAGTGAAACGAATACTATTCTGAAAATTTTCGAACAAAAATACTCAATTTTGCTTCCAATAGTGCAAAAAAATTAAAATTTTTTTGGAATTCGTGACATGTGCTCAAAAAAGTTTAATTTTTTTTAACATTTTACTAAAACATTAACATTTTGAACGAAAATAGCTTTCAAAATAAGGGAACAGACAGATTTTTGGAAAAATTCTATTTAATTCGCGACATGTTACAAACTAAATTAATACTATTCTAAAATATTTGGAACAAAACTGCATAAAATAACTTTAAAATTAAATTAAAATTTGTATTTAATTAAACTATGTAAAGATTTTTCTACAATTTGTGAGATTCCTTTGTAATTCGTGACATGTGTCTATGTAAATTAATTTGTTCGTATAAATATTGTCGTTTTAAATATAACTTGGAGTTTAAATAAAAGTACATATATGTATAGCTTAATTTTTGAAAATTTCATTATGATTCGCGACAGGTCACAAAGAAACTTTTTTTCTTTTGAAAATATTTCGCACAAAATAGTAAAAATTTAGTTTCTAACATTGAAAAAATACATGTTTAAGAAAGAATTTATCGGCATTCGCGACATGCGTTAAAAGAGATTTTGAAATGTTTAATGAAAAAATATCTTATAATGCAGCTCTTTATAAATTGAGGCCACTAGCCCCTTAAATCTTCCCTTGCCATTTATTTATTTACTTCACAACATATTTTTCGTATCGCTTTGTTTTCGGTTTTATTGCATACTTTAGTGCGTTCATTCAAAAGTTGCTTTGCTGCCTAAAAGTATGTTTCATTTAATTTAAACAATAGTTTTACAAATTGTTATCCAAATACAATTACGCAAATGTGCCACAAAGTGGCATAGACAGTAAATAAACTAAATTTCAATGCAGCAAACAAAAGGCCAATTACACCAGGCAAAACGTTTCAAAACAGAAAACTAGAGAGAAAAAAGAGTAGGAAAAGGAAATGCACAGACATATAATTGATATGGAGTACAATGGGAGAATAAAAACAGCTTTTAGCGTATCATTATTTCCTAAGCTTTGTGATATCGTGTAAGGAGAGCAATTTAAATCGTCCATAATATTGGGTACCAAAAATTCTTCTCTTTGAAGATTTTAAATAAAATTTGTTGCATAGTTGTCGGGGTAATTACTGGACATTACACTATGGGTACTCAGGCCAAATGCAATGATCTTGGCTGTATGGCTAAGGAGTTCTCCATCAACTGTATAGACAAGGAATGCAAAGAAATTGTCTTCCAAATCTTGGATACGTGCCGAGCATGCGTTTGATATAATTGATCTGTCAACGTGGGCAAGTGGGAGTATAAATATTTTCATAAGAAGCTTCGGATGGTTACAGTCTAAGAAAAAAAAGAAAACCTCTGGTATCAAAGTGGGCCACCCTGTGGGCAGTCCTAAGTGTGCCTATTCTTAGAATACTAAAGGGTCCGCCAAATAACTTTTTTTTGAAAATGCTTTAAGAAAAACTACTGAATATTTTCTCAAATTTCTTTTTTTATTTGAAAGTACAATCCTTCTGGTTAAAAATGGAAAATAATTTCATTTAAATGACTGCCTCGGCTGGCCATGCAGTAGCCTACACGATCAGTCCAATTTTTAAGCTCATTATCGATTGTGTGCAGCTGTATTTCACCAATGGCTTCACGAATATTGTCTTTTAAAGCGTCAATTGTCTCTGGCTTGTCGGCGTAACACTTATCTTTGACGGCACCCCACAAATAATAGTCCAACGGTGTCAAACCGCAGCTCCGAGGTGGCTAAACGACATCAGCTCTGCGGCTGATAATGCGATCTTCAAAAACAGGGCTCAAAACATCGAGTGTAACTTCGGCTGTGTGGAACGTAGCCCCGTTCTGTTGAAACCAAATGTTGCCAATATCATCCTCTTCAATTTTTGGGAACAAAAATTCGTTCAACATGGCCCGATAGCGATCGCCATTGACTGTGACGGCCACCAAACAGTGACTCGTTTTGGGTGCGTCGGCTTTTCAATGTATGCGTGCGGGTTTTCTGTGCCCCAAATGCGACAATTTTGCTTGTTTACATACCCGCCAAGATCAAAATGAGCACCCAAAACGAGTCACTGTTTGGTGCGGATTTTGGTCCAGAGGTATAATTGGGCCATTTTGCTTCAACAATGAGCAAGGAGTGGCCGTTACAGTCAAGGGCGATCGTTATCGGGCCATGTTGAACGAATTTTTGTTCACAAAAATTGAAGAGGTGGATATTGCCAACATTTGGTTTCAACAGGACGGCGCTACGTGCCACACAGCCGAAGCTACACTCGATGGTTTGCGCCCTGTTTTTGAAGATCGCATTATCAGCCGCAGAGCTGATGTCGTTTGGCCACCTCGGAGCTGCGATTTGACACCATTGGACTATTATTTGTGGGGTGCGGTCAAAGATAAGTGTTACGCCGACAAGCCAGAGACAATTGACGCTTTAAAGGACAATATTCGTGAAGCAATTAGTGAAATACAGCTGCACACAATCGATAATGTGGTTAAAAATTGGACCGATCGTGTAGGCTACTGCATGGCCAGCCGAGGCAGCCATTTGAATGAAATTATTTTCCATTATTAACCGGAAGGATTTTACTTTCAAATAAAAAAAGAAATTTGAGAAAATATTCAGTAGTTTTTTTAAAGCATTTTCAAAAAAGAAGTTATTTGGAGGACCCTTTATACATCTTTTTAAAGAGTCAAACATACCCCTAGTCAGGATTACAACTTAGGTCTTCACATCACCCATGTAATGTTGCTAATTTCATTCATGAGTGGTGGGATCTACAGTTTAACGTCAAATCCAAATGACAGATTTTTGAGAATTTTTCATTGCAATTTAATTGACTTTCAGAGTAATCGTGGTTTGAAGACCTCCGTTACAAAGATCTGTCAAACAATTTTCTAGTAATTGTTATTGTTTATGCAAAGGGTGTAAACAGAGGAATAACAAACAAAGCAATTGTTGTTGTTTACATCAAGTTGTGAACAGTGGTACACAGAATTGTGCAAATAATAAAGAATTTTCATTAAAACGAAGCACAAATTTATTTTTATTTGATTTGCAATCTACAAGCTCATATTTTAAACGTTTTTAAAAGGTGAAAACGTAAAAATATTATGTTCGGTTTGACCTGGATTATGGACCGCAAGCTGTTGTCTAATAAGACTGCACACTGCCTACAAGAGGAAGATGACTACATTATTTTATTGTAATTCAGAATGACTTGCTCATTGGCTAATGCCTTCTATTTTATACTAGTGATTTCACTGATGAACAGGCTCTATTACAATGGTTAAGAGCGATTCTTATTTATTTTTCAAAGCCCAGCTTAATGCTAATGGTTGTGCTACTTAAGTTTTATTTTATTTTTTTAATTTTCTTTAAAATTTTTAAGAAACAAGGGATTAATTAACGAGTAGTTTGCCTTAAATCCTTAAGCTGACCCAAATTCCTAAAACTAAAACTAGTACAAGAAACGTTTGCAGTCATTAGCAGCTGACATTTCCCGTTTGCTTAGCCGTTCTATAAAGCTTGCTTTTTTTATTGCCTGTGGTTAAGGAAGCATTATTTTGCGTTACACACTCTAAAAACCAGTTGTTTCTGTTACCAACATTTTTATACGCTTTATTTCTATTTCTATGCCATTTTTCTACTCTTTTTTTGATGCTGCTACACTTCCGTTTCCTTTAGAAATTTTCTTTTCTTTCTTTTCTTTTTAATGCCTAGTTTTTGTTGTCGTGTATTCTTCTTTTTTTTTTTGCTATCAATAGATAAGCAGCAGAAGGGGGAGGCTAGCTGTCGTAAAATATTTTTCTTTTCTTTTTGAAAAGAAACGAAAATAGAATAAAAATGACGAGATAAGCACAAAACTATTGTGTGCGTTTTTACAATACAATGCTAGGCTGTATGCTGCTGTTTATATGAAGGCCACAAAATAAGCCTGCTTTGACACGAGGCCTATACATATAAAATAAATTCCTTTTAATAATGGCGGCACAGATTAAGACCATAAAGCCTGTTATATAAATAGCAAACGAAAAGGATTACAAACATGTTGTTAATGTTTTCTGCGGAGAGAAAAAAGGAAGGAAGAACGAATAGAAATTCAAATTATTAAATAAATCTTCTATGGAATCTACCAAATTAATGCAAATTCCTTACAAAAGCCTAATTAAGCCTTAAAATGTCACCAGAAGGTCTTAAGGATTCTAATAAAACTCCAAAAACTACATCTAATGGGAACAGATGGCTTCCGGTTATTAATTTTGAAAGGAAAATAACATCAAACGCCTAAAAACCGATACAAATTTATGAAATTTATCAAGAGAGTAATGAAGTGATTTTCCTCACTTCTACAATGAAACTTTCCTCAAAAAGGAATTTTTAATTATACAATGGCAGTCCTATTTGTAGAGTCATTTATATTACGTAATTGGTCATTACAGTCCTTTAGTCAGGATTACAACCTAGCTTCCCACACCACTCATGTTGTGTGTGTTAATTTTATCTATTCAATATTCATTATTCATTATTTCATTCGCTTTTCGAAAGTTTTATAAAATATACATCTGCCTGCCACTGCGAATATAGTTCTAGATCCGTTCTACGTCTGGGGAATACCTGATTCAGTTAATAAAATGCAAATGTTATGTTGTATGTGGACTCCGCTGTGACACTGTCCACAATACTAATACTAATAGCAATAGCAATAGCAGTACCATAGCAATAATAATAGCAATAGCAATAGTAATGCAATAGCAATAGTAATGCAATAGCAATAGTAATGCAATAGCAATTGTAATGCTATAGCAATAGTAATGCAATAGCAATAGCAATGCAATAGCAATAGTAATGCAATAGCAATTGTAATACAATATCAATGGTAATGCAATATCAATAGAATGCAATAGCAATAGTAATGCAATAGCAATAGTAATACAATAGCAATAGTAATGCAATAGCAATAGTAATGCAAAGCAATAGTAATGCAATAGCAATAGTAATGCAATAGCAATAGTAATGCAATATCAATAGTAATGCAATAGCAATAGTAATGCAATATCAATAGTAATGCAATATCAATAGTAATGCAATATCAATAGTAATGCAATAGCAATAGTAATGCAATAGCAATAGTAATGCAATAGCAATAGTAATGCAATAGCAATAGTAATGCAATAGCAATAGTAATAGTAATAGCAATAGCAATACCAATGCTATGTGGAATAATAGTAGCAATAGCAATAACAGTAGCAATAGCAATAACAATAAAAGTGGCAAGAGCAGTATCAATATCATTAGCAATAGTAATAGTCCAGTTTATTGTTGATTCCGAACAACAGATTTGGGAAACTTTTCACAGCAATTTTACTTCCACTTAGAGTTTTACCCAGAAGACTGCTAGAGAAGCAGACTGCGATCAGTGGTATGTGCAGCTAATAATACATTGACGAAAAAATACTTCAACAACATTCTGGCGAAAGCTGTGAGAAAAACTAAAACCATGAAAAACATGGAAACGTTTTCAAAATTGTCTCTCGAAATTGAGTTTAAAATGTCGGCCTTACTTTCCCAACTAATATGTGTAGAATTCACTGCGCCGTGGAACAAAATATCGATTGTAACTCAAAGGACAAGCAGTTATTTTCCTAGGAAACCATTTGTTGACAGAAAAATGTCATAAGATTGTACAATAGCTAGCGATGTCCAATAGTTGGAAAATATTTATTCCATTTATAACAACGATTTACAATAAACGTTCAAAACTTCGAAAAAATTGCAAGCATTTGTAGATTGCACACATAATAAAGGGTCCGACAGATAACTTTTTTTTTTGAAAATGCTTTAAAAAAGAAACTACTGAATATTTGCTCAAATTTCTTTTTTTATTTGAAAGTACAATCCTTCCGGTTAAAAATGGAAAATAATTTCATTCAAATGGCTGCCTCGGCTGACCATGCAGTAGCCTACACCAGAAGATGCCGATTTTGGCAAAAAAAAAATCATATTTTCAGATGAAGCTCATTTTGATCTTGGCGGGTATGTAAACAAGAAAAAGTGTCGCATTTGGGGCACAGAAAACCCGCATGCATACAGTGGAAAGCCGACGCACCCAAAACGAGTCACTGTTTGGAGCGGATTTTGGTCCAGAGGCATAATTGGGTCATTTTTCTTCGAATATGAGCAAGGAGTGGCCATTACAGTCAATGCCGATCGTTATCGGGCCATGTTGAACGAATTTTTGTTCACAAAAATTGAAGAGGAGGATATTGGCAACATTTGGTTTCAACAGGACGGCGCTACGTGCCACACAGCCGAAGCTACACTCGATGTTTTGCGCCCTGTTTTTGAAGATTACATTATCAGCCGCAGAGCTGATGTCGTTTGGCCACCTCGGAGCTGCGATTTGACACCGTTGGACAATTATTTGTGGGGTGCCGTCAAAGATAAGTGTTACGCCGACAAGCCAGAGACAATTGACGCTTTAAAGGAGAATATTCGTGAAGCCATTGGTGAAATACAGCTGCACACAATCGATAATGTGCTTAAAAATTGGATTGATCGTGTAGGCTACTGCATGGCCAGCTGAGGCAGCCATTTGAATGAAATTATTTTCCATTATTAACCGGAAGGATTGTACTTTCAAATAAAAAAAGAAATTTGAGAAAATATTCAATAGTTTTTTTTATGCAAAAAAAAAGTTATTTGGCGGACCCTTTAGTTCGTTTTTGTTTTAAGCAGCTGATAAAAAAAACTGTTTAAGCCTGTAATAAAACTTTTTTCAATACAAATTTTAACTAAAAATCATTGTGTAATCAACGGAAATTGTGATAAAACATCCGTTTCCGTTATCACAAACCACATAGTTAATGCTTTTGTATGTTTTTTTAATTCCATAAAAAAACAACTTTTGAAAAAAACAAAAAAAAAATTATTCATCGAAACCCCCATCAAAACTCAAATGTTAAACCCTTTTAGTATCAATTAAACCTTTATGTCCCCTAAAGCTTTTTAAAAAAATTTAAAATAAAAGGGGCTTAAAATAGCATACATGCACACCCTTTCATACGCTTATACTATTACATTATAACAGTTTTATTGTATTATTTTGGCCTCTTAATAGTTTGAAAACAATTTTTGTGTCATTAAATGCTTAAAGTTTATAGAAAAAGTAAATTTTCCTGCACCAGCCTGAGTAATAATTACAGCTAAAACACTGGGCACTATGTGGCAAATGTAGAAGAAAGATGGAGTTTACCTAATAGTTTATGGTTATTAAATTGCTTTTCAAAGACCTAACATTGCCCAGTGGACAATTGTTAGAAACTCCATACCGTGCTAAGTATCCCTCATCGATTCTGTTATTGGTGTTCAGACAGGAACCATCAGTCTCCGTAAATGTAAGAGCTGAGTTATATCAAAGGCTATACTCCTTCAAAGGGACCATCGGACAGCACAAGTAGCCGCGTGTCCTACGTATTTATCCTTATTGATTTCATTTTACTAAAAATGAATTGGCCGTAGTTGAGTAGGTAGTAAGTCGGCTTATTACACGTGAGACCTCGGTTCACACACCAGGTTAGAAATCTCCAACAAAACGAATGAAATGAAAAAAATATTGCTTCAGCGACTTCCTATCAGCCGATTTCTGGCAAAAACTCTGAGAGTAAATAAAATTGCCATGAAAACCTTCGCAAAAATCGGACGTTCGAAATCGACTATAACTGTAGGTCCCACCACGCATGTATAAAATTAACACACACAACATAAGTATTGTCAGAAGCTAGGTTGTAATCCTAACTAAAGGCTTGTAATGATCAATTATGTATGTATTATATATGTGTAGTGGTAAAACACTCGTTTACGTTTTACTTCAGAGAGAGCCAATAAATGTTCATCACTTTTTTCGTACCAATTAAACTACCAGACTTCAGTCCTCTCGAAATAAGGAAGACACATATTTTCGATTATAACTTAATTGCTACATATGTACGTAATATTTGCGCAAGTAATTTGCGTAATCTAGCTGTAAAGGCGATCATGGAGATGGATATTAGAGAGAGGGCTATTAGCACTTAGTGCCGTTTGGGTGAGAACTATGCTATCATGCATGCTATGCATGCTAACATGCAACCCTGGCTGACATCGTAAAAGTAAAGTATTCCCAAATTAAATTTCATACGGAATACAGCGTAGCATCATTGTAAAACATCTTTATAAGATGCTTTATATTCCCCAGAGTACCTTTACATCTGAGTAGCATCCAGACAATTGTATAAAATAGGGTATACAAGTCCATGAATGGTAAATAAAGTGTCTAACGTAGCTGAATAAATTACTTCACAAATATTCTAACATTATTAACGGGATAGACTCATGATCCGAGGTGGGATGCGTTAATACGCGTAGATCTGCCAAGTTTTCACTAAGACCTTTTCATTAGGCCAGTTGATTCGGCATTCCATTAGGCAGAGACATAGTGTGACTCAATTTTATTTCGGACAGTTCAGATAGGGATGTTAAGTACGGAGTTCTTAATTTCGTCAGATGATTTAATGCCAATGAGAGGCAGTCTACTCCTCTTTCTCTGACTCACAACCTCTGGAAGAATCATGTGAGGGCCACTTGTCTACTTACATATAAGAGCAAAGAAAGCTTACAGATAATTTCTAGGCGTTTAAAATTCAACCTGCTATACATAATTCGTCATACAACCCTTTATTTAGGATTCCGACCTAGTTTCTCACGCCATCACTTGAGTGACGGGACCTACAGTCGACTCAGAACGACAGATTTTTGAGAAACTTTTCATTGCAAATTTTATTTACTCTCAGAGTTTTTGCAAGAAATCTGCTGAGAGGAAGTGGCCGAAGAAATATTTTTTTTGTATTTCGATTAGTTGGAGATGTCTGATCTGGGGTTTGAACACACTACCTACTAGACTACGACGACTTCAGAAAGAAAGTCTGGGCGAGGGAAAAATAACTGGTCCACCTTCCATTAAAATTCGACCAGCTTAACCTAGCATTTCTATGACTCCCAGTGGGGTGTTATTAGCTTTAGGGGCTGCTGTACTTTTATTTGCAAAATATTCTCGACAAAATTGAAGAAAATTCCCTTCATCCAGCCGGATTCCAATACCTTTTTCTGTTAGATTCCCTTTCCTTTATAGTTGGTAACCACAGGCAGGGCTTCAGTATGGTTTTAGTTGAATAATTTAATTTCTAGCCACTAGACAAACACGCCAGTAATTTAAATGCTAAAAATTGTTTGCAAAAGAAAAGAAATCTTATAAAAGCCTTAGTAAAGGATCTCTACAATAGCAGTGTACATTAAATTTTTTCAGATTTAGCCATTAGCCAACAACGCTAACAAACTAAAGTTTAGAGAAAAAGAAAAAAATTTTTTTGACAAGGATTTCTAACATTTAAAAATAATTTTTCTAAAAAATTTTCTTTTTTTGTTTCCACTTTGCAGAATACCACAGCTTTTAAAAACCATTTAAAACCAATAATTTTCAATAATTACACTTAAACACTGTAATTGTTTTGCAAATGCCAAATTGAACAGTGGATAATGGCTGTAAATGACAAAAAAAAAATTAAATTTTATTTCCCTTCAATAAATTCAATTAAAATGAAATATTCCGTCGCAATTATTATGATTTTTATTAAACACCACTTACATTACACAGACATTAAATTAAGGCAGCCACTGTTTTTCGTATTTCCTATAGCCTTAGCATAGCCATTGAAATGAAAACGTATTTCTATGTTCATAAGTATACGTCAGAGTGTATGTATGTCCACAAATGTGCTCATGTATATGTGACAACTCATTTACACTTATCATGACAAACTGTAATTAGGGAATTCATGCACAAATTTCAACATACACATACACAGGCTTTTATTTTCCTATGAACAAAACAAAAACAGGCACTAAAACACACACGCCATGTTTCTATTTAATGGCGATGTTGTGTAGATTGTATTGTGGTTTCTCTTTAAGTTGTAGTTGTAGTAGGCAACGGTAGCAATAGTAGTTGTTGTGAATCACAAGAATTCATTTGTAATTGCTGTGAGTAATAGTAAGAGAGATAACATTAGAGAGACAAACGTATACAGTGTTGGGTGTGAGTATGCGAGAGCAGTGATATTCAAAATGAGCCACCACAACAAATACAATAAAGTGTGTGCGTGTGTATAATGATTCACAATTTTTTATGGTTGCCGTTGTTTTCAATACATTATTAATATTGTTGTTGAGCTCTTAAATCGTGTGAGCATTATTAAGGTGGGTGTAAACAGTAAGCAATAAACGATTTACTAGGGGGAAAAGTAGTGTCCGATATAAGGGGAATGAAGGAAGGTAAAGTAAAAATTCATTTGCATTGCAAAGAAGGATGGAAAAATTAAATTCAACTTAGAGTCCATATTAGAAATCTCATGGGCTCTTGCTAAAAGAACGTGAAGACTTTACAACAACTGCCGCAGAAGCTGTAATGATAAGAAAAAAGAAAAGAACACTTTATATCATGTCTGTCAGTACAACGTTCGGCATTGTCTAAAGGTATTTTAACACTCAGGAACCTTTGCCTACTCATTACAGTTCAGTCAGGATTGTAGACCTAGCTTCTTACACCTCTTATGTAGTGTGTGTTAATTCTATTCATGAGTGACGTTAACACCGAACAACAGATTTTATGAGAAAATTTTCATGGCAATTTTATTTACTTTCAGAGCTTTTGCCAGAAGTGTGTTGAGAAAAAGTCGCCGAAAGAATTTTTTTGGAATATTTCGTTTTATTCGAGGTATCTGAGCTCTCACCTAATTAGCTACAGTTACTTCGACCTTAACTTTGTACTCCTAAATCATATGATGAACGAAACATTCAAGAAATAGTGACCTGAATTAGCCACTAGAAAATCTCCTTTGTTTATCAAAACAGAAAGCATTTAGAATCCGCAATTAGCTAGGGACTACTACTCACTTAAATCACACCAGAGCCTGATGGTGAGTTGCGTCCAGAACCATTGACTAAGTATTGCGTCAAATGGCTATCCAAGGATCTATAATCAAACATTATTTTCGTTGCAACTCAGTAGCCTGTACATGATCATCATTATCATGAAACGTCAGCCCAAGTAACTGTCAATGTCATTGTAGCTCCTGTTGCTGCAATGCTCTGCATTCTCCTGTCGATTACTCCAAGTCTATCGTCCGGTAACTAGTTAGCCGGTATTGCATTTGTTACTTGATATACGCATCTCCATAATTAAATACTTAATGTTTGGTCTGTAGTTAAACATACATACATACATAATTGGTCATTACAACCCTTCAGTCAGGATTACAACCTAGTTTCTATAGTTAAATATATTCTCTAAAGCAAGACGTTCTGTAGCACTCGAGTTATGTGTTTTGGTGTTTCACGTGGTTGTTTTGGATACACAGGACTGACTGTTCCCAAGCTCGAACGGAGAAGATATTGCCGTAGTACTGTTTAAAACTCAATCTCGCCTTCTGCAATATTACAACATGGCAACCAATTAACAGTTTTTTGCTGCCTTTTTCTGCGAGCACTTATCGTTACCGCTACTACCAGGTCCATCTGCCTACGTGACACGATGGGAAAAATACTGGAGAAAATAATATACAATCGACTGCGGACATGTGCTGACACTAATGAAGCTCTCTGGGACCTGCAATATGAATTTAAGAAGGGAGGGTCCACTGTGAATGCAATAAGGAGAGTGGTCGACATTGCAATAGACGCAATAGAAGGCGAAAGATGAAGATTTGGCACCAAGGAATACTGTGAGGTTGTCACACTTGACGTTAGAAACGCGTTTAACTGGGCAAACTGGGGGCCGAGTCCTGAGAGCCCTTTTCAACATGACTACGCCGCCATACTTGATGGAGATTCTTAACGATCACTTTCAGGACAGAAAGGTAATTTACTTAAAGGATGATGGAGAAAAGGAATACATAGTGGCGGTGGGCATCCCACAGGGCTCTGTACTTGGGCCACTATTGTATATAAGTACGACGGAATACTTCGATTACAACTACCTAACGGGGCTACAATTGTAAGCTTTGCAGATGACATTGCCATAGGCTTGGTAGATAAGACGTTAAAGAAAATAGAGGAGACAACGAACACAGCTCATAGCATAGCTTAACAGTCTTTGGAATAAATATCATTATTGGATCAAACTTTAAGTCAATAACTAGGCAAGAAGAGGATTCAGTAAAACACTTATAATCGACAATACTTTTCCTGCCGCCTACTACCATCGTTTACAAGTCACTCTCCCACATATTCACCGTATCTCTCACAAGGGCAAATATGGAAACTAAAAATCAAACTCTTAACATGCCTACCAGTGTGGTCATCAAATGGTTAAGGTCGTTAGTTGAAGGATAATGGCATTACAAGAAAAAAAACACGCAAAAAACCATGACCATTCTTAATAAAAATTATTTAAAAAAAAATTATTTTTTTAATAAAAAAACAAATCCTGACCATGTGTCATATCATTAGCCAAATCTGATGTTGTTTTGTTGTCAAAAACCAACCAAAAAAAAAACGAATAATTTTTCTAATGAAATCCGACACGCTAAAATACTTTCCAACAGTAACTTCATATGAATGAAATAAATAACGTGTGTTTAATTTAATACTTCAGGTTATTTAAAAAAAACAAAAACAACTAAAATCTTAGGCTAGGCTGGGCTATTTGATTTCATTTTTATTTCATACGGGTTTTGCTTTAAATCACACAAAACGTTAAGTAACACAGAACGTTTTATAAAGAGGACTATAAGGAAGGACATACAATAATAAAAAAAAAAAATAGTAATGTTAGTAACAAAAACAACAACAACAAAATATTAAAAAAAGTAAACTAAGGAGTGGTCTTGTAAATAAGAAATAAAAGAAAAGAAAAAATTGTTTTAGTTGTGTTATGTGTTCAAAAGACGCCTTCAAACAAAAGGGGAAAGTATGCCAACATGCAAACGTATATTCCAAACAATGAGAAGCGAAACCAATCGGTGATTCATCTAAAGATGTCTTTATAAAGACTACAAGTTTCTCATGGAAACACGTATTCAGTGACAGTGACAGTGACAGTGACAGTGACAATGACAGTGACAGTGACAGTGACAGTGACAGTGACAGTGACAGTGACAGTGACAGTGACAGTGACAGTGACAGTGACAGTGACAGTGACAGTGACAGTGACAGTGACAGTGACAGTGACAGTGACAGTGACAGTGACAGTGACAGTGACAGTGACAGTGACAGTGACAGTGACAGTGACAGTGACAGTGACAGTGACAGTGACAGTGACAGTGACAGTGACAGTGACAGTGACAGTGACAGTGACAGTGACAGTGACAGTGACAGTGACAGTGACAGTGACAGTGACAGTGACAGTGACAGTGACAGTGACAGTGACAGTGACAGTGACAGTGACAGTGACAGTGACAGTGACAGTGACAGTGACAGTGACAGTGACAGTGACAGTGACAGTGACAGTGACAGTGACAGTGACAGTGACAGTGACAGTGACAGTGACAGTGACAGTGACAGTGACAGTGACAGTGACAGTGACAGTGACAGTGACAGTGACAGTGACAGTGACAGTGACAGTGACAGTGACAGTGACAGTGACAGTGACAGTGACAGTGACAGTGACAGTGACAGTGACAGTGACAGTGACAGTGACAGTGACAGTGACAGTGACAGTGACAGTGACAGTGACAGTGACAGTGACAGTGACAGTGACAGTGACAGTGACAGTGACAGTGACAGTGACAGTGACAGTGAAAGTGACAGTGACAGTGACAGTGACAGTGACAGTGAAAGTGACAGTGAAAGTGACAAATGACAGTGGCAAATCCCTAATAAAGACGAAGAAGACATAGATGCACTCATTCCATATTGCTTTTCAATGCCGCAATCGACAAAGTCGCCTTAGTGTAGTAGGTAGTGTGTTGGCTTATTAGACGTGAGGCTATGGTTCAAATCCCAAGTCAGACATCTCCAAAAAAGAAAAATAGTTCATCGGCAACTGGCTTTCAGCAGATTTCCAGCAAAAACTCTGAGAGTAAATAAAAATTGCCATGAAAAGTTTCTCAAAAATCTGTCGTTCGGAGTCGACTTGAAACTGTAGGTCCAGCCACTAATGTGTAACATTAACACACACAACATAAGTGGTGTAAGAAACTAGGTTGTAATCCTGACTAAAAGGGTTATGATGACCAATTATGTATGTATGTATGTAATCGACTGTCTTTCACGTAATAATCTGGAAACGTCACAGATAGCTGGACACCTGTCCTGTTTATAAGGCGGGCTACAACACCATTGCCTGCCTTACACAGCTTCTTTATGGCTTAAAACCTATCTGTTTATCACGCAGAATATCTATAATCTCCTAAATAGGCCTTCAATACAAAATATATTGATATTCTTACGTTTTTACCTTCTATAAACGTTTGAACTATGAGCTCGAAGATTGCAAATAAAATAAAAATAAATTTGTGTTTAGTTTTAATTAAAATTCTTTATTATTCGCACAATTCTGTGTGCCACTGTTCACAACTTGATGTAAACAACAACAATTGCTTTGTTTGTTATTCCTCTGTTTACACTCTTTCCATAAACAATAACAATTACTTGACACTTGTTTGTCTGGTCTCTGTAACGGAGATCTTCAAACCACGATTACTCTCTTCAAACACGCCATGTCTTCAGTCTTAGACTGAAGTTTTATTGACTCACTCACCTGCTTTGCCTTGCTTTTCATACGGCAGGGTCTTTCATACGGCAGGGTCTAATAAATGTTCTTGAAGATGAACGTTCAGGACTTTGACTTCTCAAAATCTCTATCGTTGTTTATGTTTATTATTGTAGTGTTGTTGGCATATTTTTGTTTACTTGTTTACCATTTTTTATGCTGATATTTGTTGTTGTATTTTTGTTTACTTGTTTACCATTTTTTATGCTGGTGATTGTTGTTGTATTTTTGTTTATAATTTTAATGTTAAGCAATGTAAAAACAAAACACCAGTATCTAGATTTTCCCTTATCGTAACAATATTTTTAGCCGCCAGTATTTCCTTTGGTTAACCTTCCCCTTTTCCTTTTTAATATAATACAGTTGTTGGTCTCCCTTTTAGTAAGCTTAGGATTTTTAATACATTTTTTTTATCCGGCATTCATTCATTCATTCGCCTTCTTTGCCATTCTTTCTGCTACAGAGCTTGACAGCTTTGGACACGAAATAAAATGTGATTTTCGTGTTAAACACATACAAGCATGCCAACCCAACAAGAGTGTCAGATTTTTCTAAATGCCATAAATTCTTTTCAACAGGACACAAAATTTATGATTCATTTAAAGAAAAATTTGCATTTTCCTCCTCTCTCTCGCTCTTCTTCTCTCTGCCACTGCCAAACCCAAATTACTCTACTCAACAGTCATAGAAACGAAAACAAAGCGAAACGTACTGACTGAATCAGCCAGTCAGCCAATCATTTAAAGAAATAAAAAGAAACGTCACTGCAAATTAATCCTTGGGGACTCATAAACACAACAGACTTAGAAATCAACACAACAAAGCCAAGCGAAGCCAAGCCAAATCAAAAAAATCAAATCGAATCATTTGTTTGAACAACAACAGCAAAAGGAAAGGAAAGGAACACAGCTATTTAGAGAAGATACAATTTTACTTCTTCCTCTTTAATTTATTAAACTGCATACGAGGAAATTAACTGCATACTGCAGCAGTAATGATTTCCTTTAAGCTTAACCAACCTGTAATAACCTGCTGCTCATTTTTCCCCTATTTTTTCTAAGATTCTGCATAAATTATCCGTAAAAAAAGAACACAGAGAAATCCATTAATAATGTAAAAATAAAACACAAAAGAAAAAAACAACTTAATTGACTTGCTAAGCTACTTTCCAACAGCCAAAGTCTCTCTCTCTCTCTCTCTGAAGTAAAAGTAAATGCAGTAGAAAGGCCAAGAGGAGGGGCATGAAACTCTCATTTTATATGCAGATTTTAAAGCTTATTTTTCCTGTAATTATGCGACAAAAAATTAAAAGGAAATTTCTAAATTTAATAGCCAGCCAATCATAGTTTTCTTGAAACGTCAAGTCTCTAATCTACAGTGGGCTGGAAGTGCTTAAAAAATGCACAAAAAAATTTTAAATTTGAAAATTTCAAGAAGACGTATAGGAATGTGGTTTAAAATTATGATAATCAAACAACACTTTTCTTAAATAATTTAAAAAAATTATGTACAGTGGGCCTAAAAGAAAATATTTTACTGAAATACATACATACATAATTGGTCATTACAACCCTTCAGTCAGGATTACGACCTAGCTTCTCACACTACTTATGTTGTGTGTGTTAATTTTATACATGAGTGGCGGGACCTACAGTTTAAAGTCGACTCCGAACGACAGATTTTTGAGAAACTTTTCATGGCAATTTTATTTACTCTCAGAGTTTTTGCCAGAAATCTGCTGAGAGGAAGTCGCCGAAGAAATACTTTTTGTATTTTATTTTGATGTCTGGCCTGGGGGGCTCGAACCCTGGCTTTTCGTCTAATAAGCCAACACACTACCTACTAGACCACGGCGACTTCATTTTACTGAAATAGAATTTGTAAAGAATGAAAAAGAAAATACTTGAAATTGAAAAAAATTGGCAGGAACTACTTCTAATAATTCTTTCTTAAAAATTTTGTTTGCAGTAGGCTGTATAGATATGTACCTGAGATCAGCAATGAGCATTCAAAAAGACGAGTAGAATCGAATCATACTCATAATTTCTAATACTTATACGCATTCATACTTATTTTAATATCATGGAACCTCTACTCATATTCAAAGTTTGAAGTACTCCTGATATTCATACTTAACAACACGTATGATGTTGCGTCTCCATAACTCCACATATACACACAAGCACAAAATAAGTATGATTCGCATACAAACACTAAAATACTCTGTAGAAGGCTGTGTGTTTGCTCTGCTTGCTGCTCTGTCTGTCTTTTTTTCTTATATGTCTTTTTTCTTTTGTTGTAAATGCAACAACAACAAAAACTGTAAATTTTGATGAATGATTCGAGTCACTCGCATCATTTGTAAGTATTTTTCTAAAGTTATGAATCTAAATGAATAGAGGCTTATGAATCACACATATTTCGGATGGTTTGAGTTTGATGTCAATGTTGCACACATACTCATTGCAACCTGTATTTATAAATCAACGTTGTAGTGAGTATGAATGCATCAGAGTACATAGTTTAATTTCAATATTGTCGACTCACTTATATTCAAAATTCCATGAGTGCTTACGAGTAGCGAAAAAACGATTCATTGCTGATCTGTGGTAGGTACACAAAAGTGGCTATCATTTGAGAGCATTTTGACCACATCTGGCCCATTGTAATATCTTACTTATTTACTTACTAACTTAATTGGTCATTACAACGCTTTAAACAGGGTTACAACGTAGCTTCTTCCACTAACTATGTTGTGTGTGTTAATTTTCATCCTTAAGTGGTGGGACCTGCAGTTTAAAGTCGAGTTCGAAGGATAGATTTTTGAGAAACTTTTTGCCAGAAGTCTACTGAAAGGAAGTCACAGAATAAATATTTTTTCCATATTTCGTTTTGTTCAAGACGTCTGTCCTGGGGTTTGAATCATGACCTGACATCTAATAAGTCAACACACTACCTACCATACTAAAGTCACATTTTGACATCATTATACATATTTCTATTTGCCTAACACTCGAACCACATGCAGTTGGATGATAGTAACAATACGTGTGCTTACGTCTCCTTAGACAAAACGCTTGGCAGTGCAGCTAAGAGGTGAAGAACAATTTTCTCCTTTTCCTCTTATCTGCAGCTTGTGTAGACATCAATAGCCATATGGCCAAGACCAATACGTCTCATATGAATACCCAGAATGCAATATCCAGTATTTACTACGACAGCTATGCTAAGAAAGCTCCTTTGAAGTTGCACCAGACGTTCCATGAGTCCCACTATGTGGCATTTACCCCGAAAAGCTGGCCAAAAAGGCAAAAATGAATTTAAAGAAATTTAAGAAACTGAGTATGCAGTTCGATAGACAATAAAATTCTGCATTATATAGTGAATTTTTACGACTTTAAGTTGAGATTTGTAGATTTGAGACAATGTCAAAGTCAGGAAAGTGAAGAAAATAAAATGTGTTTTTGGTGTTTTTTTGAAATTTTAATAGGTTTATATGATATTTTTTTGTGGCTAAACGAAAAGAGGTTTTATATTGAATTTTTTTTATTTGAAAGGTATGAGCAGCTGCTACCTTAATTTTTTTATATATATATATATCTCATATATTAATGTTAAAATTATTCGTTCAAAATTTAAAAATAATAAAAATTTCACATTTTTTTACCCTACCCAAAAAAACGGTAAGGATTTTAAACGTGAAAGTAGTTTTTAGTAGTTTAATGTTATATACCACAAGAAAATATGAACTCTCTACATTCAGGAACAAAAAGAAAAGTTTGCGCAAATTTGCGCAATTATTTTTGGCGATTTTTTAAAAATTTTACTTATTTTGAAAAATTAAGAAAATTAGACGCAGTGTAATAAAGCCATTGGCAATAAAGCCATATGGCGTACGAATTATGCGAGGAAATTCAGTAGAAGCGATACCAATCGAGATGTCCTGAATAGGTTACTTTTAAGCAGTGACCCTTTTATAAGCTGCAGTACACAAAAATTGCGAAGGAATTCAGATATTATTAAATTACTTCCTGACATTGTTGATGAAAATGATAACGATTTTAACGATTGTAGTTAGTTTCACTTTTTAAGTACTTATGATCCGATCATAATAAAATGTGATCATAAATGATTCACATTCATATTAAACATGTTCATGTCGAATTTCATCGAGGTAATAAAATGTTTAAGCCAATTATAATTGTTAAACATATTTTCTTAAGGAGCCTTATTTTGGACCAAGGGGCAATTATGGACCGACCATAACAAAATTTGGTAATATGATTTAGATTTACAAAATACACATTCATACCGAATTTCATCACGATACCGATGATTTTAATCCATTTATAAGCGCAAACGTGAATTTCTAATGGGGACTTTATATGGGGACTAGGGTCAAATGTGATCCGATTATCACCAAACATTAAACTATGATTTCTTAGTACACAGAACTGATCCATGCTAAATTCTATCATGATTGTTGCATAATTACCATAATTATGTGTAAATAAGTGCAATTTCGAGGAGAATTTGTATGGGGGCTAGTCGAAATCAATTACCGATTTGAAATAAAAGCAGTTGGGTTCATCCTTGGGCCTAATTATCACTAACACTATCAAAAAATTCCAGCCATTAACTCATAAAACACTTATATTAATTTTGGCCAGGTTTTTAGGCAAAATGCCACATAGTGCGTCCTTTAAATAACTTTAACCAAATTTGGAGTCCCCAATATAGAGAACTAACTCCTGCAATATTGAGATCATTGAAACAAGTGCGTGTGTACACTCGTTATTATGCGGTTACAAAGCGTACTCAGACGTTATCAGGTAACTATATCCAGCCAGTACCATTATCGTGTTATTCTTCGGAATGGTGAGTTGTGGAATTTATCGATAAATAATCTACTTATGATGCGAGTTCTTCTATTCCTTCTTCTAATCTTATTCTACTGTAGTATAGTTTACACTTCGATGCTGATATGTTTTCTTTTTTTTTTTTTCTGACATTCCAGATGTCACACATACATACCACCACTACTAATACAACGTTATTAATAATGAACTCAAGAGAGTTAACATTTGCTTAGGCTTTATGCAGCATATAAATTAGTTGGCAATAGCAAGGACATCCATCCTTGTTTCTTTCCTCTTCCGCTATGTGAAGAATTTTCAATTGGTGTTGTTGCAACAACAACAATTTTTGATTATTAAATCTAACGAACCGTTATTTAATACATATGTATGTGTAACGAACGTGCACATGTTGCAAAAATTAAAAATCGAACACATGATGCAACTAACGAATCAAAACAGAAATAAAAATTCAAAATTTTTATAAGAAATTCGAAAAGTATTCTGGAGTTCTTTACCCGATAGTTACGGATTAAGAAAACGGAACGCTGTTCAAATTTTGTTAGTATTCAGAAAATAGAATGGAGATCAACTACTTGTCTAACCATTAAAGTCTGGGGAAAGACAAGCGACTTTGCGACTTTTTAGTCGCTTAAAGGGATTTTAACCTGGAACCTGTTATTGGATTAACTGTACTGAGATGATCCGACAGTTTAGTGGATAGGTGTTCTAATCTAATCAAGTGTGGTGGTTCGATTCCCACCAGATACTCTGACTGTTCGACTTTTAATAGAAAAAAATTGAACTCCCTGGCAAAGGGTTTAAACTTACTGTCATGTTTAGTATGAGATTACGCTGGCTGGAGTACAGTTGTAGAAAGTTATGTAGGAATTATAAAGTTTACGTAGAATGGCAAGCAGTCCACACTGTAGGCTAACTGCGTTACAGACTTTTGTTGCCAGAATAAATAAATCAATTGTGAGTAGATTTAGCAGCGTATTGAGATCCCAGGAAAGAATTGAGAGCATGACCCCAATGGTCCTAATACTGGCTGACGTCTATATTCTCACAAATATTTTGATGTTCAAGGATACTGCGACCGTCATCCAGTTTGATAAAGCGCTGTAAGTTAATACAGGGCCTTTTTTCCAGCTTAAGTGAGTCGCTTGGAAGTAAATACAGCAGAGTACTGAAAGCCTCGAAAAGAAATGAACGCATTACTTCAGCGATAACAATATCAGCTGCCGTCTACGTTCAGCCAAAGATTTTTATGTTCCAACGCCGACCATGTTACTATAGCCCTAAGTAAACGTATGTAAGTAAGTGAGTATTATAGCCTTAGTCCCCAGCAACAACCGAACATTTTACGACAAGAGTTGTAAGCCACTACGGCTTTCTGTATTCTATGTTGCGCTTCCAGCTTAGTTAAGCGTCCAGAATTACGATTGGAACTTAGCAAGGAAGTCGCCGTAGTCTAGTAGGTAGTGTGCTGGCTTATTAGACGTAAAGCCAGGGTTCGAGCCCCAGGCCAGACATCAAAGACAAAATACAAAAAGTATTTCTTCGGTGACTTCCTCTCAGCAGATTTCTGGCAAAAACTCTGAGAGTAAAACAAAATTGCCATGAAAAAGTTTCTCAAAAATCTGTCGTTCGGAATCAACTTTAAACTGTACGTCCCGCCACGCATGTATAAAATTAACACACACGACCTAAGTGGTATGAGAAGCTAGGTCGTAATCTTGATTGAAGAGTTGTAATGACCAATTATTTGTGTATGTTATGTATGCTTGGACTATGCCATTACGTACGAAATCACATTCTTATTCAATGTCATACAATGTCATTGTGGCAGTCGATCTATTTGAGCTGGTTTTCGATCGCTTTATTGCACAATTCTGTTGGTATCAAGGCGACAGCTTAGCGAATATTGGCTTTCAAAGGCTTGAACGTTAAGGTGTTATCCAAGAAGTCGCCGTAGTCTAGTAGGTAGTGTGTTGGCTTATTAAACGTAAAGCCAGGGTTCGAGCCCAGGCCAGACATCAAGGCAAAATACAAAAAATATTTCTTCGGCGACTTCTCCTCCTCTCAGCAGATTTCTGGCAAAAATTCTGAGAATAAAATAAAATTCCCACGAAAAAGTTTCTCAAAATTCTGTCGTTCGGAGTCGACTTTAAACTGTAGGTCCCACCACTCATGTATGAAATTAACACACTTGACATAAGTGGTGAGAAGCTAGTTCGTAATCTTGATTGAAGAGTTGTAATGACGAGTATGCTTGGACCTTGCCATTATGTACGAAATCACATTGTCATTTAAAGTCATACAATGTGTGGCAGTCGATCCTCTTGAGCTGGTTTTCGATCGCTTTGTCGCACAATTCTGTAGCTATCTAGCCGACAGCTTAGTAAATATTGGCTTTCAAATGCTTCAACGTTAAGGTGTTATCGATGTAGACACGGCCTTTGACGCAGCTGTACAAAAAATTTAACGGCGTTAAATCACATGATCAGAAAATGTATGACCCGCAGCCCATTATTGCATTCGCAACTGCCTTAAATATTCAATAAAATTTTTGCAACATTTCTTTTAAACTTTAAATAGGCCCTGTTTTTAAAACTAAAAGAGAATTAGAAATTTTTTTTAATTTTTTTTAAAGAATTTTTTTTATTTTTTTTTTTAAAGAATTTTTTTTTATTTTATACGTCTGCTTTCATTAGAATACCAAGTATGGTGTGAAATATTTCATCCCCTTTTCCACTAATGTTATACGAGCCATGTTTACTTTTATGCTACTGATGTAATCAAGCCATAAATCAATCACTTGTTATTGATTCTCTTTCGCATTCATGTGATACTCGTGCACATATAAGCGGCTTAAATTACAATGACAAGCAAAACACACAGTGATGGAGTGAATATTGGAATCTTAGAAAATATTTTCATTTCATATTTACGTTTGTAGATTAATTTACACTCTGAAACACATACGTACATACTCTTATACCATGTAAGCAATCAATCAATCAATCAATCAACCAAGCACTCTTGCAATTACTCAAGTGTCAATATTATTTGCGTTGAATGATGGTGGTGGTAAGATTGTCTCTTGAAATCTAATTTGTTTTGTACACCAACATACACATGCTTATTCTATATGGTAAATAGGCCTTTCTTTATTTTTACTCTGTTTTTTTGTTTTTTTTTTTGCTAAAGGCCTATTAAAATATTCATTCATATTAAAATTTATTTTTATTATGTCCATTAAGATTTTTGTCATTTGAATATTAAGCCAAAGAGGGCCTATATTTTATGGCATTTATTTAGAAGACCCCCTTAATTTGGTTATATTGTTTTTGTTGTATTTTTTTTATAACCTTTTAACATGCATTGCTAATTTAAAACCACACACAACATTGACAATAATAGGCCTTATATTTGCCTACCACCACCACCCTGATCGTTAACTCTTTGAATGACTCTCTTTAGGTCTCTGTAAGTCTGCAAACAGGACATTTTTATTGTAAGGGTCGTACGGTCGTTTGGTCATTTGGTCTGTTGTTTATAAATAAAAATTTACATACAAATGTATGCGACAAATTATAATTGATATTCTCGGTTCATTGTTTTAATAATTTTGTTGTTGTTTTTGTTTTACAATTTTCTTTTTTGGTTTCCTTAAATTTATGACTTAAACAGCAGACGTTATTACAACGATTTCCTTATTTATGTAATGTCTGTACAATGTACAGAGCCAATATGATTGTGGGTTGTCCTTACACAATTAATTGCTATCGATTTAGAAATAAACAAAACAACAACATGACAACAACAGCAACAACAAATAGGAAATATAATTATTTTATATTTTATTATAGAAATGTTATCGCTTTAAGTGTTAAAGGATATGACAGTACTATTATAAATAATAGTAGTGAAGCATACTTTTGGGGTAACATACCAAGGTATTCTTTACTATTGAGAGTTGCTTTTTTACAAATTCAAACGAAGTTTTCTTTTTGAAAAGGAAATTTTGTTTATAACACTGAAATAATTTCTCTCCCCTGCTTGCCTGCTATTTGCAATGCTTATGGTGAAATTTATAATGCCAGTTCCTTATAAATAAGGCTTTAGTCCGACAACTCCCCGCCGTATAATATTCCACTTTTTTTTTACTTGTTTCGAGATTATTTCACTAAATTTTAGCTTGGATTTGGAGCCATAGGAAAGACTCTTTAGAAGTTTAATTTGGCAGCCCAGTTAATGAAATTTTTTCTAAATTTCTTGAAATTATTTTTCCAGGAAGTTTTATGATAAAAACTTCAGAGGAATGCAAAGTAAGAGACAAGAACCACAATGGCAAACATAGCAAGACCATTACCAGGCACACGTAAACTACAGAGGGTTACTATTGTTACGTTGTTACCTTTTATCAGGCCTTAAGCTGCACTGATAAGGTCCTATCAATGTCTTGGCATGTGGCTTCCGTCATTCGCAAGTATTTTATCACTCTATTGCTATATTTCCCTTCGCCCTTAAATAACTCAATGAGCTGACCATCAGCAACTTTGAACTCGCCTTGGCTGGATGACGGAACCTCCATTGATCAGGTCCAATACAATATCGTCTCAATAGCAGACATTGTTACGTTTTTACCTTTTAAAAACGTTTAAAATATGAGCATGTAGTTTACAAATAAAATATAAATAAATTTGTGTTTAGTTTTTATAAAAATCCTTTACATTTGCCAATGTTCACAACTTTATGTAAACAACAACAATTGCTTTGTTTTTTGTAATTCCTCTGTTTACACCCTTTGTATAAACAATAACAATTACTAGACAATTATTCGTTAGAGCTTTGTAACGGAGCTCTTCAAACCACGCTTACTCTCTTCAAACGCATCGCGTCTTTAAACAAAACTGACTGAACTTTTACTGACTCAGTTGCCTGCTTTGCCTTGACTTGCCTTTTATATGACAACGTAAACAGTCTGATGAATCTTCTTAATGGCGAGACCTCTATAAACGTAAACATCGTTGTTTGTTGTTATTGTAGTATTGTTTGTATATTTTGTTTACATTTATTCTTGTAGTGTTTGTTGTCGTATTTTTGTTTACTTGTTTGGCATTTTTTCTACTGGTGTTTGTTGTTATATTATGCAGTGCAATTTAATGTTAAACGATGTAAAAGCAAAGCACCAGTATCTAGATTTTTCCATTTTTGTAACACTATTAACAATTTTCAACCCTACGGCAGCAAAATCTCGCAGGGCAAAGTCATATAAAAGATAATGAACAACGTTATAATAATATAAAAGAGTATAAGGTCACCAGGGCTGTGTACCTCTTATTAATTCAGACAACGTCGAGTTAGTACTGTTTACTGGACGTACCATGATTATGAATTACAAAATCTCAAGAGTATGTGGACATGTGTTGCTACCCGTTGTCCGGACTAAGTATCTTGTCATGATTCTGGACTCGAAGCGCAACTTACTTACAACGCAACCACTCATGTATAAAAATTAACACACACAACATAAGTGGTATAAGAAAACTAGGTTGTAATCCTGACTGAAGGGTTGTGATGACCAATTATGTATGTATGTATGAATGGCATGGTCCAAGCATTATAATGCAATCTTAAGTTTCATCGAATACTTAACTCCCTGTATGTGTTTTATTTAATTTCACTTTTGAAGCTGAACAATTGTAATCCTTTTTAACCTATAAATTGATAAATAGGCCTCCTTTAACAAAAATAAAAATTGTTCACATAAGTTATTGTAGAAAACAAAATTTTCTTAGATAAATAGGCCATTTGCCAGAAAAATTTATAAATAGGCCTGCTTTAAAAAAATAAAAAAATATATATTGTTACATAAATCGAAATGACCGAATATCGTTTAACAATAAAAACGATAAACAAAAGCCACCAGCTACACCAACACAATACACACGTCACAAATACACACTAATGAACGTGTTGATTATCTAAAGCTGCACACACACATATATATACAACGAACCTGGTTGCACCTGGTACCAACAGCAACATGAAATGAAAACCAGCTACGACAAATATGTGAGAAAAAGGGATGGACAACATAAGCAAAGTACACAAACAATAATGTACTAGCAATAGAGCTTTCGAGAAGGCGTGAACACGAACCTTCCACTTCAAGAAAGTTCGTTAGACTGGTTGTGTCGGACTACAAAAGGGCAAGACAAAGCAGGCAGCAGTTAGTAAGAATTCAGTCAGCCTTGTGTGAGGTTGCGTGTGAACAAAATAAGTAGTGGTTGTAAAGATCCAGTGAATACTTGTGTGAACTAGTAAAGTGAATGAACAGACTATTGTTGTAGCGTTAAGTTGTATACGGTGGCACACAAAAGTAGTGTAAAGAATAAAGAGAGTTTAACTGAAATGAAACACATATTTGTTTTTGCTTTGTTTGCAATTAACGAACTCATATTGAAACGTTTTTAAAAAGGTAAAAACGTAACAATATTATGAGGAGGTGATATGGGGAAATATTTTTGAAAACAAAATTTTGTTAGATAAATAGGCCCCTGGCCAGAAAAATTTATTTTGTTAAAAATTTTTATTTTTTTTTATTTTAATTTTTATTTCAATAATTAATTTTAAAGGAACTAAAACTTAATTTAAATAATAATAATTTTTTTTGTATTTCAAATAAAACTAATAAAGCAGTGAACTTTTTTATGCTTTTTCTATCACAATATTTAAATATCACACAATAAATAATTAATTTGGGTTTTTGTTAAATTTTTAAATTTTTTTCTACATAAGAATGCATATATGCATGCATTTTAATTGTAATTCTAATTTTTTTTTTTCTTATTATAATGGTTTATATGGTCAGGTACTTATAGTAAGTTTCAATACTTGTTTACACTTTCTTGGCGTTTTATATGGTCACGTTTCCAGACTAGTTTAACATCTTTTGCTTCATTAGCATTTAACAATTTGTTGGCCAATTCGATTTCGATTTTTGGTCATTTGTTTTGTTTGTTCCCCATCAACAACAACATCCCCAGCATCATCATCAGCATCATCAGTTATAACGCCTAATAAAGTAGGTTTTGTAAATTCATTATCAAAGCAAACATATATGAATTTATGCTTCACTTACTATTTGTCTCAAGTGTTTTTACTGCACGTCCAAAGGGTGCTTCTCCATTGGTCTGCAATGAGAAACTACCACGTAAGCTAGAAAAAGGAAAAAAAGAAGTTAATTTTTTTACATGTAAAAAGAGGTTGATATTGTAGTGTGAGTGTGATAACAGGGTGCACCATATGTAGACTTTTCACAGACTATTTCAAAATATTAGAAAAAAACGTATGGGACGTATGACGTAATAACAATTCAATTAAATTTATTTGTATCACTCATACGTCACTTATGCCTTAGTATTAGAAAATCTCACAACAAGACTAAGGAAAAGAAAAGAAAAACTGACATTTAATTTAAATAAATAACAGGAATAGATCGCAAAACAAAAACGTCAAAAATTGTTTTTTATTAGCAGTTGTTCCCTAAAATTGCTTCACATATCCTCAAGCACTAAAAGCAATGCATTTGCTAAAGCCTTCATGGCAATATTGCCTCGTTAGGAATGCATATAGAAACGCATGCAAAAGCCTTTTAAGGATTTTCTTCATAATTTAGGCTCCTTCTCTTTCACACAAGGCATCTTAAGTTTCTTATTGCATGGTCTGGCATATTCCAACGTTAATCATACTATTCACCCACATACTAACAGATACACACCCACAAGCACATGCAATATTTACCTCTTATCAGCTGCCATGCCCATATAAGCCATCGCACTACCATAACATGGGCCCAAACAGCTGGCTGGAAAAGCATAAGGACGCTGTATGGATTCAATAAAATATTGCCAGGCACGTCGATGACTGCAGCCAACTATAAAAATTATAAGAAAACATATAAACACATACACATAAAAATTATGATGTGAATAAAATTGTAGAAAAAAATACGAAAAAATAAAAATAAAATAAAAAAGCATTTAAAAAAAATAATAAAAAAAATAAAATTCTTTTAAAGCACATATGCTTTTATAGTAAAATTACGCCCAAATATTCATTTGTAAGCAGAAATCATCAATATGCACACATATGCATTTATAACTAAAATATGCCAAAATATGCTCTGATGGTCTTAAACAATTTTTAGTGTTTTTCCTATATTGCTTTAAATCACATATGCTTTTATAATAAAATTACGCCCAAATATTCATTTGTAAGCAGAAATCATCAATATGCACATATATGCATTTATAATTTTAAATATGCCAAAATATGCTCCAATAGTTTAAAAAATATTCTAAAAATTTAATATTTTTTCAAAATATTCCGAAATATTTATACTTTAACACATATATGCTGTTTTAAATGAAATATGCCAAAATATGCTCTAAAAGTTTTAAAAATTTTTTTCAAAATTTTAATATTTTTTCAAAATAATAATACTTTAACGCATATATGCTGTTTTAAATGAAATATGCCAAAATATGCTCTGAAAGTTTTAAACATTTTTTCCAAAAAATTAATATTTTTTCAAAATATTTCCAAATAATAATACTTTAATGCATATATGCTGTTATAATTGAAATATGTTAAAATATGCTCTGTTAGTTTTAAACAATTTTTCCAAAAAAAATAATATTTCTTCAAAATATTTCAAAATAATAAAACTTTAATGCATATATGCAGTTTTAATTGAAACTCTTAAACATGTTAATTCATACTCACTGAATATGCCGAGCCAATTATTATTTAGAATTTCCTGACGTATACAACCCGGCTGTAAAGCATTGCCACCATTAGGATAGAAATCAGCATGACCCATAGTCTCACAACTACCCAGTATACCACCATCGGTGTGAATAACATCAACAAATTGGGCACTGCTATAAAGTAAACGTCGATTTGGATTGCCTGCACCGAATAAGGGCAATGGAGGATCCAGGCCTTAATACAAAATTGGAAGGAAGAGGAAAAAAACATATTTTTGAAGCTGTATATAATAAAAAATAATAACAACAACAAACTACCTGTAATGCGTGGCAAAAATATGCTCCATTCCTGCAATTGATTGCCTATAAAGCCGGCTAACTCTGCACCCAAACTAAAGCCAATCAAATGGAAATTTTGCACTGGATAGCCTTGCTCAATCAGAAAACGTATAAATCTGGCAATGTAGCGTCCCGCTGTTGGCACATTTTCAACAGCATTATTATACCAGGGTGCAGCAACAAGGGCACCCCAATCAATGAGGATGACATTGTATTTTCCGGTTCTAACAAAAGCTATTTCAAATACAAAATAAAATACAACAAAAATACAATTAATTTATGCAACAACAACCGCAATAACTAGGAGAGAAAAACTAACCATTTTTCACCTCTTGACTGCTTTCCCCTCTGGTATTGGCTGTCTCTGTGAAGCCGTGCATAAATATGGCCGTAGGAAGATTGAAATTAAAATTGCTTTTACTCAAACCGGCTTTATCATTCACATACAAATGTTTGTAGTCATACAAGCTGTTACAAAAATAAAATGAACGCAATAAATTAATTAAAAAATCAATTAAAAACTTAATTAACAATGTTTCCAAAACGTACCTCGTCGTATAGAGTATAAATTTTATGTCCTTCTTTTCCTGAATCTCACAGCAATCGTAACAAGTGCCTTTTGGATTTATAATGTAATGAAATTGGGCACCAGCTAAATATAGAAATGGAAAAATAATTCAATTCAATTAAAGTTTTAATTAAAAATAAACAAAATTTGTAAGCGAAATCATTAATTAATCACGTTTTTTTTGTACCCTGAACTTGAACATGAGACAAGATATACGAAAATTATTTCAAACAAAAATACGGAAAAAAATAATTCAAATTTAAAACCAATACCTATGCGATCACAGCCAAAAAAGGGAAGGTATGCCATATGGCAAACTCATTTTTTTTATTAAATTTCCAAGACATTTAAATCTTTAAAGCAAATTTCGTTGAAAAGCTTAAAAATGCAAAAATATGCTCTAAAAATAATTATATTTTTTATTGATTTTAAAATATTTCGAAACATTTGCTTGTTGTTATTATGAACTTTAAGTAAATTTTATTTTGTAAACAAAATATGCAAATATATGCTCTAATAACATATGATTTCTTTTTAATTTTGTAAAAATTTTCTTTACTTAGCCTACATTTATAACAGAATTTCAAAGATTTTTAAACTCATATTAAATATGCT
This sequence comes from Sarcophaga subvicina, assembly GCA_936449025.2. Taxonomy (NCBI): domain Eukaryota; kingdom Metazoa; phylum Arthropoda; class Insecta; order Diptera; family Sarcophagidae; genus Sarcophaga; species Sarcophaga subvicina. Next base: position 106,616,209 of record OW388084.2, read on the forward strand.
TTTTTATTTCTAATATGCCAACATATGCTTTTAAAATTCTCTAATATTTATAAACTTATCTCAATTTTTTTTCATAAAATTTTAAAGACATTTGAAAATTTATAGCTTATAAGTTTTTATTAACAAAATATGCAAATATATGCTCTAATAACATATGATTTCTTTTTAATTTTGTAAACATTTTCTTTACTTAGCTTACATTTATAACAAAATTTGAAAGATTTCAAAACTCATATCAAACATGCTTTTTTATTTCTAATATGCAAAAATATGCTTTTAAAATTCTCTAATATTTATAACCTTATCTCAATTTTTTAGCATAAAATTTTAAAGAAATTTGAAAATGTATAGCTTATAAGTTTTTATTAACAAAATATGCAAAAATATGCTCTAATAACATATGATTTCTTTATAATTTTGTAAAAATTTTCTTTACTTAGCCTACATTTATAACAGAATTTCAAAGATTTTTAAACTCATATTAAATATGCTTTTTTATTTCTAATATGCCAACATATGCTTTTAAAATTCTCTAATATTTATAAACTTATCTCAATTTTTTTGCATAAAATTTTAAAGACATTTGAAAATTTATAGCTTATAAGTTTTTATTAACAAAATATGCAAATATATGCTCTAATAACATATGATTTCTTTTTAATTTTGTAAACATTTTCTTTACTTAGCTTACATTTATAACAAAATTTGAAAGATTTCAAAACTCATATCAAACATGCTTTTTTATTTCTAATATGCAAAAATATGCTTTTAAAATTCTCTAATATTTATAACCTTATCTCATTTTTTAGCATAAAATTTTAAAGAAAGTTGAAAATTTATAGCTTATAAGTTTTTATTAACAAAATATGCAAATATATGCTCTAAAAATAAATTATTCCTTTTTAATTTTGTAAAAATTTTCTTTACTTAGCTTACATTTATAACAGAATTTCAAAGATTTTAAAACTCATATCAAATATGCTTTTTTATTTGTAAAGTGCAAATATATGCTTTTAAAATTCTCTAATATTTATAAACTTATCTCAATTTTTTTGCATAAAATTTTAAAGAAATTTGAAAATTTATAGCTCATAAGTTTTTATTAACAAAATATGCAAATATATGCTCTAATAACATATGATTTCTTTTTAATTTTGTAAAAATTTTCATTACTTAGCCTACATTTATAACAGAATTTCAAAGATTTCAAAACTAATATCAAATATGCTTTTATATTTCTAATATGCAAAAATATGCTTTTTAAATTCAATATTAGTTTTACTTTTCTTAAGCATTTATAACCTCATCTCAATTTTTTAGCATAAAATTTTAAAGAAATTTGAAAATTTATAGCTTATAAGTTTTTATTAACAAAATATGCTCTAATAACCAATTATTTCGTCGTAATTTTGTAGACATTTTCTACCCTTGGCTTACGTTTATAACAGAAATTCAAAGATCTGTATCAAATATGCTTTTTTATTTCTAATATGCAAATATGCTTTAAAAATTCACTATTATTTTTAATTTTCTTAAACATTTATAACGTTATTTCAGTTTTTTATCATAAAATTTTTAAGAAAATTGGAAATTAATAGCACATACGACTTTGTTAACGGAATATGCAAATATATGCTGTAATAATAATTGAAATTTTTATGGTTTTTTAATTATTTTAGAACTTTTTCTTATTTTTGTAAAAAATTTGGACAATTCTTTTTTCTTTGTAATTGCAATATGCAAATATATGCTTTAAAAATGAAGAAAAGCTTTTAAAACTTTTAAATATTTTTATTGATTTTAATTTTTGTAAAGAATTTGGACAATTCTTGTTTCTTTGTAATTGCAATATGCAAATATATGCTTTAAAAATGAAGAAAAGCTTTTAAAACTTTTAAATATTTTTATTTATTTCTATTTTTAAATATGCAAAAATACTTTATAGTTTACGTATGCCTTAGATCTATAAGGAATATGGCTCTTTAACTTCAAAAAAATAAAAAATATGCAAAAATATGCTTTTATAAAATTTTTAAAATATGTATTCAATTTTGTAAAAATTTTAAAAATCTAGCTATCTGAACTGAAACCAGCTTAAAAAATTATGTTTTTTGAACGTAAAATAACACCTTAATGGGCTTAGCTAACCTTCCCCTCTTAGTCACACTTTTTAAATTAATAAAAAAAAGATAATTTTAATTAAAACAAACGTGATATGCGGTAACTATTTTTTTGTTGTTGTTTTTTTTTCAATTCAATTTTTTTGTTCACATTTTATTGGTTTAATTGGTAGTAAAATTTGTTAATATGCACCGTATTTAGTGGTGGTGGTGGTGTAGTAGTCAAAACAATATGGAAACAGTAGTACTCTTATAATGATACACACAATTATACAGGCTTTATACCCTACATTACTATAGGTGCTGGTACATACATCATGATTTTTGTAAAAATTTTCACATTCACTCGGATAACACTTCCTAATCAATAAATGGCACTTCCTAGATAACTACACATACATATAAACTAAGCTTAAGCTATGAACAGTTTTTCCAAAATATTAGCTTCGGTTCTATGGTCTGCGGTACGATCTTTAGAAAATTCTTTACATATCTGTTTATAGTTTTCATGCAGGCATACATCTGTTGAGAAAGAAAAACTTTACGTACAAAAAAAGTAGCACTGCCAGCAAAGTGGTAACAGATAACACAGTAAAAGCACTTGTGGAACGAGTTTAAGAAACAAAGAAAAGAATTGTTGGAACCTATTAAATACATACATACTTGGTCTTTACAAAACTTCTTACCCGAAACTGTGTATGTAAACCAGAGATAAAGCAATAAATCCTTTCTTCGCTACTCATAAGCACTCATGAAATTTTGAATATAAGTGTGTTAACAATATTGAAATTTAACTATGTACTCTGATTCATTCATACTCACTACAACGTTGATTTATAACTACAGGTTGCAATGTGTATGCGTACAACGTTGACATCACACTCATACCATTCGAAATATGTTTGATTCATAAGCCTACTCATACCATATAATACTTATAAATGATGCGAGTGACTCAAATGATTCATCAAAAAAGAAAACAGACACATAAGCGATAAAGACAGAGCTAATCACACTTATTTTCTGCTTCATGTAACGGGTGATTTTTTAGCAATTATCTTTTTGGCAACACTGGTTTAAACAGCTCACGCACGTTTCATGTTTTATTTCACTGTCAAACATCTTCTGTTTGGTCTATAATTTAACCATGAATCGCCTTACAAACGAACAACGCTTGCAAATCATTGAATTTTATTATCAAAATGCGTGCTCTGTTAAGAAAGTTCACCGCAAGCTTCTTCCATTTTATGGTCAGTTTAATCGACGCACAGAAGCGGCTATTCGGGCTATAGTGTGACTAAATTTCGCATCAAATTTACATTGTTGGACATTAAACCACCACCACACGCTTACGTAGAGTGCGAACTGAAGAAAATATCGCAACTGTATCGGCCAGTGTTAACCAGTTGACCATCAATTATCGATTTGTCGCCGTTCGCAGCAATTGGGCCTCTGTTACTCAACAACGTGGAAAATTTTGTGGAAGGATTTAGATGTGAAGCCTTTCAAAATACAGCTGGTACAAGAATTGAAGCCGAACGACCTACCGCAACGCAGAATTTTTGGTGAATGGGCTCCTGGAAAGTTGGCCGAAGATCGACTTCTTTATCGAAAAATTGTGTTCAGCGACGAAGCTCATTTTTGGCTCAATGTACACGTAAATAAGCAGAATTGTCGATTTTGGAGTGAAGATCAGCCACAAGCATTGCAAAAGCTACCAATGCATCCAGAAAAAGTCACAGTTTGGTGCGGTTTATGGGCTGGTGGCATCATTGGACCGTACTTCTTCAAAGATGTTGCGAATCGTAACGTAACTATGAATGGTGAGCGCTACCGTAAGATGATATCCAACTTTTCTTTGCCCAAAATGCAAGAGCTTGACTTGCATGACATGTGGTTTCAACAAGACGGTGCCACATGCCACACAGCACGCATAACAATGGACTTGTTGAGAGGCGAGTTCGGTGAACATTTTATTTCAAGTTCGGGCTCGGTCAATTGGCCGCCTAGATCGTGCGATTTAACGCCTTTAGACTATTTTTTATGGGGCTATGTTAAAGCTCATGTCTATACAGACAAGCCCGCTTCAATTGACGCATTGGAAGACAACATTGAAGCATTTATTCGTGAGATACCGGCCGAAATGTTGGAAAGAGTATGCCAAAATTGGACTAAGCGGATGGACCATTTGCGGCGTAGTCGCGGACAACATTTTCATGAAATAATCTTCAAACATTAAATTCTATGGACCGGTACTTTCGATTCAAATAAAGATTTCATGAATTTTTCTGAATTTTATGTGTTTTTTTTTTGGAAAAATTTTCCTATAGCTCTTAAAAAGCACCCATTATATGTTGAGTTATGGAGAGTCCAAATCAACAACATCATATATAATGAGTACTTTAAACTTTGAATATGAATAGAGGTTCCATGATATTAAAATGAGTATGAATGCGTATAATAAGTATCAGAAATTATGAGTATGATTCCATTCTACTCGCCTTTTTGAATACTCATTGCTGATCTCTGATACATACATCTATATATGTATATGCTCCTCTAGGGAGCATAGGGCCGCCTGATACATACTAATTGGCCTTTACAATCCCTCAGTCGGGATTACGACCTAGTTTCTCACACCACTTATGTTGTATCTGTCAATTTTATAAATGAGCGACGGGACCTATAATTTAAAGTCGACTCCGAAAGACAGACTTTTTGAGAAACTTTTCTTGGCAATTTTATGTAACTCTCAGAGTTTCTTTTGCCAGAAATCTGCTGAGAGGAAGTCGCCGAAGAAATACTTTTTGTTTGTATTTTATCTTGATGTCTGGCCTGGGGCTCGAACCCTGGTTTTACGTCTAATAAGCCAACACACTACCTACTAGACTATGGAGATTTCAGTTTAATAAATTCAATGTAATGATTTCTCAATGTAATCGTCATCATTGGCGATTCTTCATGAAATTTCTTACCCGAAACTGTGGATGTAAGCATAGCTACCAGATTTGACGATTTATCGTCATTTTGACGATTTTGAGCTCCAAAAATATCGTATCGACGATGTGACGATTTATATCCTTATTTTAACGATTTTTGGAAATTAAAAATTTACATCATATTCTTTACTTTAGTACATTAAGAGGCACTTAAGGCTTTGTACTTGTTTTGCAATTGTTACTATCGGAAATTTAGGTTAGTAAAAAACAAGGAGTAAAGTATTGTATTTTTAAGTTACTTTCGAATAGCTGTGATGATTTTTCTGTATTTTATTCCTTTTTAACCCCTTAAAAGCCAAAAACCTCGTAGTTGAGAATAATTTATCACTTGTCGTTGCAATTTTAAAAATTCGAGTGTAGCTTCTAATATTACATTCGGAACAAACAAAGGCAAGTGCCGTTATTTTTTTTGCGTACGACCAACACTCAGGGAATGGATGACATTGTGTTTGGAATTATGAAAATATGTTATGGGAAGAAGGAAAGGGAGGACAGTGTTTATGGACACTAGGCTTGTATATTTTTATACCATAAGTAACAGGAAAGATTTCTGCAGGAATTGAGTTGCACATACGAATAGTCAGACGAAAAAACGTATTATACAGTGCGATCCACTGGCCAATCGACCACATATGGATGTGCTGAACGAGAAACCAGTGTTACGTAGGAATACGTGATTTTCGGGAAAAAGTCCCCTTATTTCGTTCGAGCGAAATCCTTCTGTAGTACCACATTGCACCGATGCTCCATTGATTCAATGAAGTGGGATACACAACCGTCATTAACGAGCTACTACGGCCTCTCCTGTATACGGTCGAGAAACCTCAAAAAGGACGTTGAGGCACCGACCCATACAAGAGAGTTGTATTCTATTCTCGGTCGGTTATAAATGGTGTAAATAGATGATAAGATCTTAAGAAGGAACTGAAGGAACTGAAAAATGTACCGATTGTCCGAGCTTCTGACTCCTGAATATTTACACCACCCATGGACTAGGATGATGAAATATTATTGCTGCGCTTATGTGTCAATAAACAACACTGGGATACATTGTTTAAATCTTAATACATTTTTTCCTGAAAATGATATAAAATTTCTCCGTTTTTGTAAAAGAATTAATAAATGAAGATGAGGGGCGTTAGCTTTTAATTTCTAACATTTTTTTTAAATGTTTCATTTTTGAACTCAGATACATATGGACATACATTGACTTTATATGTTTTACTACAATAGAAATAAATTTGGTTTTTAAAACCTTTTAATTTATTTATTTATTTTTTCTGACGATTTTTTGACGATTTCAATAAACGTCTTTGACGATTTTGACGCTTTTTTCTCAAATATTTGTCGATTTGGTGCCTCATTTATCTGGCAGCTATGTATGTAAGCCCTTTAATCTGGGATTATAGTGGACTTCTACAGAACTTCTGTTAATTCATACTTCAAATCATATTTTAATCTCCTCTCCAGCTGCCCTATTAATTGTTCACTTCTCTCTCAGACGAAGTAGGCAAACTAAAACGTGCTTCTACAGCTTAATACCAACAAAAGAGTAGAAGTCTTTATTTACCTTAAAATGTTTGTAATGTTATAGGGGAGCCATATAGTCGTATTATTATGACTTTTTATTCCCTACTTTTTATCTTTTGATCCATAATAGTTAACGAGGCAATTAAAACAATTTAAGAAAAAAAATATTTTTTTTATAATTAAAAAAACAACAACAACAGCAGCAACTTTGTAATATCTTGACGATTAATTTAAATCGTCTTTAGAAGAAAAAAACACCGAACAACAGATAAAAACTGTAAAAAAAATGACGAATGATTATTGTTATTACAGTAGCCACTATAACAACAACAACAGCAACAACAACAGCTAACATAACAACATACGATATAAAATATTTGTCAATGTTAAAATGTTTGTGAATTTTTTTTAATATTTTTTTTAAAATTTTTTTTTCAATTTGTTTTTGTTTTATTAACTCATTAGCGTTGCTTTTATTTCTTATTATTTTTTTATATATTTTTTGTATGCGTGAATGTGTACATTGAAGAGTGTTTTTTTGATGTTTTGTTATGCTTTAAGTGACGCCGTTTTGTTTAATTTAAATCTTTAGTTTAATTGTTGTTGTTGTTGGTTGGTTGGCTTATAAACATTGTATTTAAAAAATATTTTAATTTGAATTTTTGTTTTGTTGTTGTTTTTTTTTCGTTTTGCTTTAAATCTATATCATGGCATTTTTTTCTTTCGTTTTTGTTTATATTTTTTATTCGCTTAAAATAAAAAAATTATTACGGAAGTGATTTTTGCTTTTTTTGCTGAGCTTCTATTTTAGCCGGTTACTGTTTATTAAATTAACACACCTTCTAATATATTTTAAACTGTTTCTCTATTTTTATTTTAATAAATCAAAACTATATTTAATAGCAGTATTTTCAAATGAGGGCATTACTGCTGCGATTTTTTAATTAAAAAAAAATATTTTAAAATTTAAAAAAAGTTCATTAACCAATATTTTGGCGGTTATTGAAACAACAGTGTCATGATTTTTATAGATCGAGTGGAAAAAAAAATATATTTTAAAACTTGTTTTCAGCCTAATACTCGTACAGCTGTTATGGCTTAAAAATTTTTACAGCTGACAAGGGCAATAATTATAGTATCAAGTAACGAATACAGATAAAGGCATAACTGACCTTTCTCTAAAGATCTAAAGATAGCTTTTTATAGAAACAATGTAAATAAATGCATATGAATCAGAGATCAGCAATGAGTATTGAAAAGAATGAGTAGAATCGAATCATACTCATAATTTCTGATACTGATACGCATTCATCCTTATTTTAATATCATGGAACCTCTACTCATATTCAAAGTTTAAAGTACCCATCTTATTCATACTTAACAACACGTATAATGTTGTTGATATCGACTCTCCATAACTCTACGTGTACACGAAGCACAAAATAAGTATGATTCGCGTACGAACACTAAAATACTCACTAGAATGTTGTGTGTTTGCTCTGCTGCACTGTAAATTTTGATGAATGATTCGAGTCACTCACAACATTTATAAGTATTTTTCTAAAGTTATGAATCTAAATGAGTAGAGGCTTATGAATCAAACATATTTCGAATGGTATGAGTTCGATGTCAACGTTGTAAGCATACTCATTGCAACCTGTACTTATAAATAAACTTTGTAGTGAGTATGAATGAATCAGAGTACATAGTTAAATTTCAATATCGTTGCCTCACTTATATTCAAAATTTCATGAGTGCTTATGAGTAGCGAAATAACGATTCGTTGCTGATCTCTGGCTTGTAGGATTGTAGTAAAAATAAAGTCAAGAGAGGACTTAAAGATGACATTACAAATTATCAAGGCTATGAATAGAAAAGCATGGAGGAAAGTAGTTGCTTAGACATTGAAACTAATATTTCACTTATGTATGTATCGAATATTAATATGAGCCGCTTTGTAGGTTTCATTATATGCTAACATGTTGCTACCGTTGCAGCGTACTGTAATTTTCTTGAAAACTTTGCCTAGCTTGCCCGATTTTTTAATTTGTTGTTGTGTAGAATGTCTCCATGTTATCTTTAGGCGTATTACACCCTCTGTTGAATTTTGAGGAATGCATTCGAGTGCATATAAAAATTTTTAATTTCCTCAGGAGTTTACAAAGCACTAGTCCATTCAAATTGACAGAAGCTAGGCCGTAATCCACACTGAAGGGTTGTAATGGCCAATTATGTATGTGCGTAATCCATTAAAATTTTCTTAATTTTCCATTGTGAACACTGGTTTTGGTATACAGTACGTGGTACATTGTTTTTTTTTTTATTGTAATTGCCACGCCCACAATTCTAAATATGTTTAAATACACATTTATTAACAAATAAATTTCTAAGGATTTTCGAAACAATTACTTAGTTATTGATGAAGACAATTTGTCTCAAACCTACACTTGATTTTACAAATTTTTATCCTTAACTACTTATGAAATTTATTAAAGATATGGTCACTGAATATATGTAGTCTGTTGGCACTAAAACCCAAAAGTGAATATTTTTATTGATTTAGAAATAAAATATGAATTGATACTTACCCAATAGCATGGTATATATATTGCATAGAAATGATGAAGCCGGTATAGTCATATTTTATTTTGAATGAAATCTTCTACTCCAATTAATTCAATTCTTAGGGAGTAGGTTGCTCTGTTAAAAAGGATTTCAGAAATAAATAAAAAAATATTATTTTTAACAGAGCATTATTGATTATGTTTTTGTTGAGTATAAATTGAATTTTTCTTATTTTTTTAATATTTTATCAATGAAGACTTTTGATAGTTTAACGCGATTCTTTTTAAAGAAACTTTTTTAACAACATTTTGCTTTTTTTATTCGTTTAATTTCTTTTTCTGAATTATTAATCTTTTAACACTAGGTGTTGGTAAATATTAAATTTAAATGTTTACTTTGTTCAATTTTCTTTTCAAAAAGTAGTAGTTTCGTAACCCTGGAACCTATCTTCGATCCTTACATAGTTTGCTATAGAAAATCTTAATTCACTTTGCGTCGTTTCAATTCGCGTCGTAGTTTTTTGGAACGTAACCACTACACAAGTCATATAGGTAGTTGCCGTAGTCTTATAGGACGTAAAGCCCGGGTTCGTATCCCAGGTCAGGCATCAAAACGAAATATGAAAAAAAAAGTATTTCTTCGGCGACTTCCTCTCAGCAGATTTCTGTCAAAAACTCTGAGAGGAAATAAACCTGCCATGAAAAAGTTTCTCAAAAATCTGTTGTTCTTAATCGACTTTAAACTGTAGGTCGCGCCACTCTTGTATGAAATAAACGCACACAACATATGTGGTGTGAGAAGCTAGGTTGTAATCCTGACTGAAGGGTTGTAATGGCCAATTATGTATGTAACCACGACGCAAAGTGAGGTATGGGTGTATTTGAATCAGGCTTATTAAGCCAACTATATGCCATTTTAATCGAGTACATTTCATTATTGTTATTATTTCCATCAAGCTGAGCGCAAAACTAAAGAAATTATGATTCACAGGTCTCTAAGCAATTTAAATTTGTGCCATTAAATGGTGCGATAATCTGAAGATACAAATGAAGTCATCGTGTTCTAGTAGACAGTATGTTGGCTTATTAGACATGTGGCCACGGTTCTGACCCCAGGTCAAACACCTCTAACAAAGTGAAATATGAAAAGAATAATTCTTTCGGCGACTTTCTCGCAGCAGAATTCTGACAAAAAATTTTAATGAAAATTAAAAATTGCCATTAAAAGTTTCTCAAAAAAAATCTGACGTTCGGAGTCGACTTTCAACTGTAGGTCCCGCCACTTAAGGATAAAATTAACACACACAACATGAGTGGTGTGGGTAGCTAGGTCTAACTGAAGGCTTGAAAGGCTGTATTGATCATTTGTGTATATATATATATATGTATGTAATATAAAGATGCAACGTCTCGATTTTATGATAAATACATCAAATCCAAAGTCGCCGTAGTCTAGTAGGTAGTGTGTTGGCTTATTAGACGTAAAGCCAGGATTCGAGCCTCAGGCCAGATATTAAAATTAAATACAAAAAAAAAGTATTTTCTTCGACAACTTCCTCTCAGCAGTTTTCTGGCAAAAACTATGAGAGTCAAATAAAATTGCCATGAAAAAGTTTCTCAACAATCTGTCGTTCGGAATCGACTTTTAACTGTAGGTCGCGCCACTCACGTATAAAATTAATGCACACAACATAAGTGGTGTGAGAAACTAGGTCGTAATCCTGACTGAAGGGTTGTAATGACCAATTATGTATGTATGTATGTACATCAAATCGAAGATCTTTCAATGACTGCTGTTGGTCATAAAAAATATGTGTGCTCGGAAGTTTTCTTGATGGAAGGCAACAATTTTTTTGTTGATTAATGTGATTTGAATTGCTTGATTCAGTCTTATAAATTATTGAAATCACAATCAATCGTTTGAACAATTTTCAGAAGTCCCCAATGAAGAATTATCTTCCTGTCCTAGCACACAGATAACATTGTCTTGCTTGATGTCAATCTAGGCTTTGTCACTATCTGTAGAGTACTTTACTAGTCTTTATTTTTTCACACAATTTTTTTGCACGTGATTTTACTTTCATTCGCTTTAGAAATGATTCAGTTTAGTTCCCTTTTGACAATGAATGGAAATTCATACCTAAAAATTGTTCACTCTTAATTCATGTAACTTTATACAGCTACCTTTAGATGGCTAGTTTCCCAGCAAACTTTCCATTCACATTTTTAAGTCATCTGCCGACAATTTGTAACTCGAAATCTTTTTATTAAAATATTTTTTAAAATATTTTTTATCAATTGGCTTAGCCAACAATTTATTTTCATGGTTTTTTATTGTTGAGGTATTTTCTTTTTCTTTTTGACAAATGATTAAAGATTTTTTAATTTAATTTTGCATTTTTATATATTTTCTATTAATTCTTCAAAACTTTTTTAAAAAATAATTTATTCGGCGTATAAATTGAGGCCCTTTTTAATTTTTCTTTATTGATAAATTCAATTTACACACAGTTACTAAAGTATACATACGGTTAAAAAATTTCAGAAATTTTTTAACTAATCCGTTTTCGTTGAAAATCTATATAGTTTTCTTGATCTTAAAACGGTATTTTGCATTGCCGTTAAAATATTTCTGAAATTGAACTAAATTGTGGGCCTGTGCAGGCCCACAAAAGTATGCATCCGATATACAAATTTCACAAATTTCTGAACCAAAGCAAAAGACCGTCTTAAAATCGAGGAAAGTTGTCAGACAATTACAAAGATTTTCAACGAAAACGGATTAGTTAAAAAAATTTCTGTAATTTGTTATCCGTGTTTATACTTCTAAGGCTATGTGTACATTATCTTTAACTCGTTTTTTATTACCTTTTTTTGGTTTATATTAATTATAGTTTTATTTAGGCTTCTCCTTTGAAATGTGTTTAATTAAATTTGCAATATTTTTTGAAATTTTTTCTTTTTTTTAAATGCAAATATTTGTTTTCACTTGCTTTTAATTTTCTTTTATTTATTATTTATTTATTAACTTTCATTTTCAATTTATTTATTAATATATTTTATTTTATTTCTAAATAAATGTAAAGATGATTTTCTTTACCTTTCTTCTTTAAAAATTTTTATTTCTTTTTTTCTAATTTTTTTTATTTTTTTTTATTTTATTTTAATTAAAATTTATTTAAGTTTTTAGCTTAGTAGGGTCTAGCATTTATTTTCTTTTAAACATTTCTTTTATTTTTTTCTTATTTTTTATTTTTAATTTATTTTGTTTTATTTTTTATTTTGTTTTAATTAAAATTTATTTAAGTTTTTAGTTTCGCTTAGCAGGTTTTAGAATTTCTTTTAAATCTTTTATTTTTTTAATTTTTTATTTTTAATTTATTTTGTTTTATTTTTTATTCTGTTTTAATTAAAATTTATTTCAGTTTTTTATTTTATAGCATTTATTTTCTTTTAAATTTTTCTTTCCTTTTTTCCAATTTTTTATTTGTTTTATTTTATTTTCTTTTTTAATCTGTTTTAATTTAAAATTTATTTAAGTTTTTAGTTTTTAGCTTAGCAGGTTTTAGCATTTAATTTCTTTTAAATCTATCTTTTATTTGTTTTTATTTTTTATTTTGTTTTATTTTTTATTCTGTCTTAATTAAAATTTATTTAAGTTTTTAGCTTAGCGGGGTCTAGCATTTATTTTCTTTTAAATCTTTGTTTCCTTTTTTCTAGTTTTTTATTTTATTTTACGTTCTTTCTTAATCTGTTTTAATTTAAAATTTATTTAAGTTTTTAATTACATTTAGCAGAGTCTAGTATTTAACTTGCATTCACATTCATCTTAAATTTGTTTTTTTTTAATTATTTTTTTATTTATATTTTTTTAATTTTTAAATCCTTTAATACAAATTATACATCCTTTTGCTCAATTTTTTTTCTTCACTATTTATTACAATTTTTTTTTCGTTATTTTATTTATTAATTATTTTTTATTTTAATTTGAAATTTTTAATATTTTTTCTAAAAATATTGTTCTTCTTGCTGTATTAAAGTGTTGTATTTATTTTAGTAAATGTTCTAATCATTTGGACACACTTTTTCTTAATAGTCTAGTGTCTATTACTACATATTAAAATTTATGTTTAAATTATTTTTTTAATTCCTTTTCAATTCAATTTCAAATTGTTTCCTGCTCACGAGTAGAGTATAGAATATTGTTGATTACAAACTTACGAAGACGACTACGAGTCCTTAAACGAGCGAACTAAAGAAAATTCTGCTTACGAACCGTTATCAATTTAATTTAAATTCCTTTTTATTTATTTGTACAATGGGTTTCTCTTAATATTATTAAGCAATTCCATTTATTGTAATTCATTACTTTGAAAAATTTTTTAATTTTCCTAATTTATAGATGAAAATATTTCTTAAATATTTAAAGTATTATTCTAAACAAATTTTTATCAAAAAAGAATCTTAAACAACCGCTGCTAAACGCGCTTCAAAACAAACTGAACGTTGAAATAAATAAACTTGCAAAATAGCAAAACAGAACCATGCTGTTGAATAAAAATTTTATACAGAAAAAAAATGAAAAAAAAAAGAATAATAATAACACATGAAAAAATAAAACTAAACAAATAATAAAACATAAATAAAAACAAAAATTAACAGAAAATAAATTAAATAAATACAAAACCAAAAACCAAAAAAAAAAAAATAAGAAGAAGAAATAAAGATTGAAAATCTATTGAACAGAAATTGATGAAACAGAAAAAGAACGAAGAAATAAAACAATTAAAAAATATTAAAAATAAAGGGTCCGCCATATACCTTTTTTTTTTGAAAATGCTTTAAAAAAAAACTACTGAATATTTTCTCAAATTTCTTTTTTTATTTGAAAGTACAATTCTTCCGGTTAATAATGGAAAATAATTTCATTCAAATGGCTGCCTCGGCTGGCCATGCAGTAGCCTACACCAGAAGATGCCGATTTTGGCAAAAAAAAATCTTCTTTTCAGATGAAGCTCATTTTGATCTTCGCGGATATGTAAACAAGCAAAATTGTCGCATTTGGGGCACAGGAAACCCCGCACGCATACATTGAAAAGCCAACGCACCAAAAATGAGTCACTGTTTGGTGCGGATTTTGGTCCAGAGGCATAATTGGGCCATTTTTCTTCGATACTGAGCAAGGAGTGGCCGTTACAGTCAATGGCGATCGTTATCGGGCCATGTTGAACGAATTTTTGTTCACAAAAATTGAAGAGGAGGATATTGGCAACATTTGGTTTCAACAGGACGGCGCTACGTGCCACACAGCCGAAGCTACACTCGATGTTTTACGCCCTGTTTTTGAAGATTGCATTATCAGCCGCAGAGCTAATGTCGTTTGGCCACCTATGAGCTGCGATTTGACACCGTTGGACTATTATTTTGAAGAGGAGGATATTGGCAACATTTGGTTTCAACAGGACGGCGCTACGTGCCACACAGCCGAAGCTACACTCGATGTTTTGCGCCCTGTTTTTGAAGATCCCATTACCAGCCGCAGAGCTTATGTCCGAGCTGCGATTTGACACCGTTGGTCTATTATTTGCGGGGTGCCGTCAAAGATAAGTGTTACGCCGACAAGCCAGAGACAATTGACGCTTTAAAGGACAATATTGGTGAAGCCATTGGTGAAATACAGCTGCACACAATCGATAATGTTTTTAAGCACATTGGACCGATCGTGTAGGCTGTACTGCATGGCCAGCCGAGGCAGCCATTTGAATGAAATTATTTTCCATTATCAACCGGAAGGATTGTTCTTTCAAATAAAAAAAGAAATTTAAGAAAATATTCAGTAGTTTTTTTTTAAAGCATTTTCAAAAAAAAAAGTTATTTGGCGGACCCTTTTGTAATAAATAAATCAAAAATTGTTTAATAAACATTAAAATTTAAAAAAATTTTAATATAAATTTTCCTCCAAATAAGTACTCATACAATGTAAAAACAAAAGACTTAAGCAACAAACCTTAACTATCAGTCTCTCCCTACATTACTCATGCCCGTTCGGTGGTAATTCGTTTACTTTAAAAAGCTTTATTTTTTAATTAATAAATTAATTAATAAATTAATTAATTAATTAATAAAATATAACAATAACTGCTATCAAAAATATTTTTTAACATATGACGTCACAAGTAAATACCAAAAAAATAATAAAGGGGGAAGTCTTTTTCAAAAGAAAAAGTGTTAAAAATCAAACGTGAGAATTTTATGTAATTTTTGTTTTTTTTTTCTTTTGTACTTTTTGTTGTATCAATAGAATCTATTTGTATGTGTACTGATATATGTATGTAAATTGACACTCCTTTATTATGTAAATTTTTATTTAAAAGGTTATTAAATCTTCTTTTTTTACAAACAATTTTGGTATAAAAGCTAAGCTCTTCTCTGTTAATAATAAATACCCTACAGTTTTCAATTTTATTTGCCTGCTAATTAGTATCTAAAATATAAATTTAAACGTTATAAAGTTTTGTTTAATCAATAGTTTTAGCCAAAGGTCAGTGACTGAATTTAAAGGCTTATTTGTAAGAAAGAAAACAATTGTTCAGTGACCCTCAAAAGAAAAATGTGAAGCATTGAAAATCATAAAGTTTTATCGCTTTTAAAGAAGTGTAAAATTATTTAAAATTATTTTTAAATCAAAAAAATAATTTTTTTTATACAATATTTTTACGTTTCTAACTGATAAGTCTGCATGTGGCTTTTTGGTTTTTATAAAGAAAACGATTGCAAAACAGAAAATGCTTTCATACAAATGGTAGAAGCATAATAAAGGGTGTTTTTTATAGAGGTATAGAACTATAAGTTAGCATTACTTTTCAAGATGGCGACCGATTTAACAGCTGTCAAGTGATTTATTCTCAGTTTGGTTTGACAATTCATCATGAATAGACTCACGCCTGAACAACGCTTGCAAATAGTGCAATTTTATTTCGAAAATAATGGTTCTGTGCGGAAAACGTATCGCGCACTACGTCCATTTTATCGTCGACAAAATCGTCCATCAGAGCAGTTAATTCGATTAACCATGGAACGTTTTCGCACCACGTTTACTCTTATTGATAACTCGCATCCCCAGAGACGCTGTACGGTGCGTACAGAAGAAGCTATTGCTGCTGTAGAGCGTAGCATTGAGGAAGACCCGAATGAGTACATCCGCCATCGAGCACAGGAACTGGATCTGTGTCCATCCACTTTATGGAAGATTTTGCGGAAGGATCTTGGTTTGCGTGCTTACAAAATCCAACTCGTGCAAGATTTGAAGCCAAACGATCATCAAGTAAGGCGTAGATTCGTCGAATGGGCCCAAAACGAGATTACCGTTGTTCCCGATTTTCATAAGCGAATTTTGTTTAGCGATGAAGCGCACTTCTGGTTGAATGGCTATGTCAACAAACAAAACTGCCGCATTTGGAGTGAAGGTAATCCTCAAGTGTATGTGGAAACACCGTTACATCCAGAAAAACTGACTGTTTGGTGCGCTTTATGGGCTGGTGGCATCATTGGTCCGTACTTTTTCAAAAACGATGGTGGCCAGAACGTTACAGTCAATGGTGATCGGTCTAGAGCCATGATTACAAACTTTTTCATTCCTGAATTGAATAACCATGATGTCCAGGAGATGTGGTTTCAACAAGACGGCGCAACATGTCACACAGCTCGTGCCACAATAGATTTGTTGAAAGACACGTTTGGTGACCGCCTAATTTCACGTTTTGGACCTGTGAATTTGCCTCCAAGCTCTTGTGATTTAACACCGCTAGACTACTTTCTGTGGGGCTATGTAAAGTCATTGGTCTATGCGGTAAAGCCACAAACGCTTGACCATTTGGAAGACAACATTCGCCGTATTATTGCCGATATACGGCCACAAATGTTGGAAAAAGTCATCGAAAATTGGACGTCCAGATTGGACTACATCCGCGCCAGCCGTGGCGGTCATATGCCAGAAATCATATTTAAAATGTAATGCCACAAGATTATCTTTCGGATAAATAAAATTCATGTCAATCGAATAATCTATCGTTGTTTTATTGCAACTTAAAGTTCTATACCTCTATAAAAACACCTTTTAGTAACCAAGATATTTAAGCAAATATCTTAATAAGCATTAAAGCCATGAAATAATGCCTCATAAAGAGGCCCATGCAAGGTGAACCTAATCAACAACTAAGCAATAAATTTCCATTATTTTTAAATCATTTTCTAGCCCCCATAAAGCCTTTTGTTTCTTTATATCAGACTAGCTGTCCCCTGCTCGTGTTACTGCGCCACCAACTAAAATAAATTTAAAGGAAGAAGACATTACACAAATGTCGAAATAATTTTGAATCATTTTATTGATTTTGTTTCCCGTTGTCCTGATGATTCAGATGAACGGGCCTGAGTAGTACGCATTCGATCAGTTTCTAATCTTAGTTCTCGTTGATCAAGTGGTTCAAGCGAATGGTTCTCAGCGGCATATACTCGAAGATATTCCAGCCTCAATGCTCGTCTGATTCTGAGGCTTGTAATGCTCTTTTCTTCCGTGCTTGACGTGTAGGTCGACCAATTGCTTGTCATTCATTTTGAATAATTTTCAGTGTCGCCATCCATTGGAAATTAATCACACCAACCTCCGTCGACTCATGCGCAACAACTTTGTTAAAGAATGCGCCGTTTACGATATAATTCATTTTGAGTAATTTTCAGTGGCGCCACCTATCGGATATTGGTCATACCAACTTAGAAACCTTCGTCGGCTCATGCGCAACAATTTTGCTCAAGATCATAACATGATCAAATGCATAGTTTACGATTCTATAAGGTACATACAAACAAACATTCATTCATTTTAATATATATAGACTATGGGAGGTAACACGCCCCCTATAGCTAACCCGCCCATTTTGTTCATATATACGTCAAAGTCGTCCATACAAAATTTGAGGACTCTAGCTGTTGCAGTTTATGAGATATGCGACATCAAATACTTATTGGGTATGTGGGCGTGGCACCTCGCCTACTTGAAATTTTAAAATAAAAAGTAGCCTTCCATACATACAGGAAGATACTGTTAATATTTCAAGAAAATCAGTCCAGCCGTTTAGCCGTCTATAGACTTCAAACAAATAAACAAACAAACCCACAAACAAATAAACACACATTCATTTTTATATATAAGAAGATAAGACAATGACCCACTAGAACATTAGTCCACCAATCCTAATACATTACAAGAACATTTCCTACATCTGAAGCCCACAGTTTAGTTTCTTCTTTCACTATACAAAAACCACATCTGACTAAACACATGAATCCCTATTCAACAGTGTCTTGTAATCACCACGTCTTATTGATGTTAGAAGGGTCATATACGTACGTCACCGTAGTCTAGTAGGTAGTGTGTTGGCTTATTAGACGCAAAGCCTGGGTTCGAGCCCCAGGCCAGACATCAAAGACAAAATACAAAAAGTATTTCTTCGGCGACTTCCTCTCAGGCAAAAACTCTGAGGGTAAATAAAATAGCCATGAAAAAGTTTCTTAAAAATCTGTCGTTCTGAGTCGACTTTAAACTGTAGGTCCCACCACTCATGTATAAAATTAACACACACAATATAGGTGGTGTGAGAAACTAGGACGTTGTACAATGGGTCAATTCGACCTCCGGGTACTGTACTTGTCTTAATTGACAAGTACACGTCCTCTAACCTAACCTAACCTAACCTTGCAACTAAATACCCAAGTAGTGTGCTTCATGTCCTATAGCAGATATTTTGGTCCGAAAGATAAATTCGGTTGCATGGTTTAGTAAACGATCGACCAACACCCGTACATCGACAAAACACCAGATCGACCTTAAACTGTTCATATGAGTGTGCAGGAGAATCCAACACAGTCTATTTCGCTACGCTCACAAGAACTCAGCCCTTCGCTGAACATAGGTTAGGTCGGAGTGGTAGCTCTAACATCAAAAAGCTCACTTGAGCACGCATAGCGGCCTTTTGTGATGCCACGAGGTGAACGCAGTCCCTGTACTGACCAAGCTCAACCAAAAAAAAAAAATCAGAGTGGAGGAAGAAGTTGGTCAGCGCAAGGGCTGAACATAACTTGGCTAATTTTGCATTGCAACTTGCATCTGCACTCATTCAAAATTCAATTGACTTTGAAACTGAAAATAAATGACTATTTTGAACGACCTGTGTTCGCTGAAAGGCAGTTTGCTGAAGCAGTTGGCGTCTGACCCTAAATTTCATTGAAAAAATCATCTTCAGCGATAAGAACTATTTCTGAATGGACAAAAAAAATTTTGTCGAATTTGAAACGATAGTAATTAGCATGAGATCCATGAGCTCCCAATATATTCTGAAAAAATACCGTTCGGTGTGGGTTCTTGGCTGGCGGCCTCAAAAGTCCATAGTTTTTAGAGAACGACATTGTTTCGGAATGAACAAAAAAAAACGAATTTGGAACGATAGCAATCAGTATTTCATCCATAAGCTCCCAATATAATCTGAAAAAATACCGTTCGGTGTGGGTTCTAGGCTGGCAGCCTCAAAAGTCCATAGTTCTTGCAGAATGACATTGGCTAGGCCATTACTTTTAACGGCGAGCACTATTTCGGAATGAACAAAACAAAAAGCAGTCAGCATTTAATCCATTAGCGTCCAATATATTCTGAAAAAATTACCGTTCGCTGTGGGTTCTAGACTGGCGGCCTCTAAAGTCCAAAGTTTTTGGAGAATGACATTGGCTAGGCCATTACTTTTAATGGCGAGCACTATTTCGGAATGAACAAAAAACGAATTTGGGACGATAGCAATCAGCATTTAATCCATTAGCGCCCAATATATTCTGAAAAAATTACCGTTCGGTGTGGGTTCTAGGCTGGCGGCCTTAAAAGTGCATAGTTCTTGTAGAATGACATTGGCTAGGCAATTACTTTTAACGGCGAGAACTATTTTGGAATGAACAAAGAGAAAAGCGAATTTGGGACGATAGCAATCAGCCTGTAATCCATGAGTACCCATTATATTCTGAAAAAATTACCGTTCGGTGTGGGTTCTAGGCTGGCGGCATCAAAAGTCCATAGTTTTTGAAGAATGACATTGGCTAGGCAATTACTTTTAACGGCGAGAACTATTTTGGAATGAACAAATAAAAAAACGAATTTGGGGCGATAGCAATCAGCATTTAATCCATGAGCACCCAATATATTGTGGAAAAAATTACCGTTGGGTGTGGGTTTTAGGCTGGCGGCCTCAAAAGTGCATAATTCTTGCAGAATGACATTGGCTAGGCCATTACTTTAACGGCGAGCACTATTTCTGAGTGAACAAAAATTTTTGTCGAATTTGAGACGATAGAAATCAGCCTGTAATCCATGAGTACCCATTATATTCTGAAAAAATTACCGTTCGGTGTGGGTTATAGGCTGGCGGCCTCAACAGTCCATAGTTCTTGAAAAATGACATTGGCTAGGCCATTACTTTTAACGACAAGCTGTATGGGTTGATGATAACCAACATATTTTGGTTGGAATCAAAATAATCTGCAGTTTTTGTAATTTGCCAAATAGGCCATCAATCAATAAAAAAAAATTGTATGCCTAACATAGGGTATTTACCTAGCCAGGTTTGTTCAATATTAGCCTTACTCTAATTTGAAACAATTGTTGTTGTTATTGTTGTTTTAATAATAATTTATTGTCAGTCTTTTGGAATTCATATCACTTGACAAATTTATTTCCCCTATGAAAAGTTTTTTTAAGCACACTAATCTTTTGTTATTATTTTTGAATCTTTAAATAGAATATTTTATTAATTAAAAAGAGCAACAAAATAGCTTTCAAATTCTATTTATAAACAACTATATTTACGTTATTTTATAACCAAATTAATATTCCCGGCACAGCTAAATGAGCTGTGTTTTATTGGCTTCCTTAACAAATTTTATGGCTTTCAAAAAAAAAGAGAAAAAAACTTAACAACAACAACAAAAACAAAGAATCCAACAAAAAAGACATGTTTTCCTATAATCCAGACAGACGCGTGCTTTTCTCGTTTTTCATTTTTTTTTTCTCTTGTTTTTGAATCACATTTTATGGCCAACGCTTACCCATTGGGGTGGTGAATAATTAATTGGATTATCGGGGATTGAACTGAATTAAACAGACTTTAGTTCCGTATGTGTGTGGCCATTTTGGTAACAAAAACCAAAATTGATTAAATATTCTAAACAGGTGGTGGTTGTTGCCATATATTTGTTTAGAGCGGTCTGTCTAAGCCTTTGAAAGGAAAGGGGAACCGAGCAGAACATAATCTCATAATCAGAATTTTACACTCAAAGGGGAAATCAAACCAAATAAAAGGTTTTTTTTAATATTTAAAGACTTAAAGAATTATGGAAATTGATATCATGGACTTATTTTGAATTTGTTATTTTAATATTTATTTTTTTAACAGAGGGCCTATTTATTGAATTATAATTATAAAAAAAATTACAAAAAATATAGAAGGCTTGAAGGGAAAACTTTGGGGGATTCACCTCAATACTATATTACTGATGGTTAAGACAAGAGAAGACAGGTTGCCATCTCTTTTATTAATAGTGCCTCGGACACAATATTTACTACGAAAGGAAGGCAGGTTGGCAACGCTTTTATTAACAAAATATTTACTACGAAACTGAACAATAAAACGGAGTGAAGCTACATATTCTTTTAGGAGAGATACACAGGCCCACAAAAGTATACATACGATTAACAAATTTCACAAATTTCTGAACCAATGCAAAAGACCGTCTTAAAATCGGGGAATATTGTCAGACAATTATAGAGATTTTCAACGAAAACGGATTGGTTAAAAAATTTCTGAAAGTTGTTAACCGTATGTATACTTTTGTGGCTGAGTGTACTTGCTTACTTTCTTAATTGGTCATTACAACCCTTCAATCAGGAAGGTTCTAGCTGTGTTGGTAGGGATATTTGGGTAAAAATTAAATGTTCTTAACATATGGGAAAGAAGTCGCCGTAGTCTAGTAGGTAGTATGTTGGCTTATTAGACGTAAAGCCAGGGTTCCAACCCCAGACTAGACATCAAGACAAAATACAAAAAGTATTTCTTCGGCGACTTCCTCTCAGAAGATTTCTGGCAAAAACTCTGAGAGTAAATAAAATTGCCATGAAAAAATTTCTCAAAAATCTGTCGTTCGGAGTCGACTTTAAACTGTAGGTCCCACCACTCATGTATAAAATTAATACACACAACATAAGTGGTGTGAGAAACTAGGACGTTGTACAATGGGTCAATTCGACCTCTGGGTACTGTACTTGACTTAATTGACAAGTACAAGTCCTCTAACCTAAAATAACCTAGCATATGGGAAAAATCGTAGGTACTTTTACGAAAATGAGGAGTCTAGATACTGGGGCTTTGTTTTTACATTGCTTAACATTAAAATTATAAACAAAATTACAACAACAAACACCAGCATACAAAAATGGTAAACAAGTAAACAAAAATACAACAACAAACACCAGCAAATAAAGAAAATAAAAATACAACAACAAATACTACAAGAATAAACGTAAACAAAACACACAAACAAAAATAATGAAACAACGATTTACATACATTTATAGAGATCTTCAGAAGACGAAGTCACATACATTCGCCTTCTAAAATTCATCAGGCTGTTTACTTTGCCATATAAAAGGCAAGGCAAAGCAAAGCAATCGACGCAGTTAGTGAAGTTCAGCCAGTCTTGTGTAGAAACGCGATGTGTTTGAAGAGAGTACTCGTAGTTTGAAGATCTCCGTTACAAAGATCTGTCGAACAATTGTCTAGTAATTGTTATTATTTATGCAAAGGCTGTAAACAGAGGAATAACAAACAAAGCAATTGTTGTTGTTTACATCAAGTTGTGAACAGTGGCACACAGAATTGTGCGAATAATAAAGAATTTTTTATTAAAACTAAACACAAATTTATTTTTGTTTTATTTGCAATCGACGAGCTTATATTTTAAACGTTTTTAAAAGGTAAAAACGTAACAAAATTTACAGAGCAACATACGAGTACATACATACATAATCGGTCATTACAACCCTTCAGTCAGGATTACGACCTAGTTTCTCATACCACTTATGTTATGTGTGTTAATTTTATACATGAGTGGCAGGACCTACAGCTTAAAGTCGACTCCGAACGACATATTTTTGAGTAACTTTTCAAGGCAATTTTTATTTACTCTCAGAGTTTTTGCCAGAAAGCTGCTGATAGGAAGTCGCCGAAAAAATATTTTTTGTATTTTTGTTTTGATGTCTGGCCTGGGGCTCGATTCCTGGCTTTACGTCTAATAAGCCAACACACTACCTACTAGATTACGGCGGCCTCAGTGCAAAAAACCTAGTATTTAGGATATTGTAGAAAGGAGTTGAGCAGTTAAGCCCAAAAAGCGTTCGGTTATGATACCTTATGAAACGATGCCTCATTATATTGCTGGGCTAACTATTTATGAAATAATATATTGGGAGAGGAAGTCTTTACTTGCCCTCTTTGGACAATTAAAATATAAAACCTCATATTATTTTTATTTTGTGTACACCTCAGAGATAAGACTGTACTTTTCTTAATGGTTACACAATGCCCTACACATACTCCAACTACCTTCAACCACCCTCTTTAACAGCCTTGTTTCAATGTTAAGAAACCACAAAAATTTATTTTTTTTTTATAATTATAGGCTTCATACTTATATTGTAAATTATAAAAAAATATAAAAAAAAACAAAATTAAATTGAGTAGAACTCCAATTAAAAATAATTAAAAAAAAATAAAAATTAAAATTGCTTGTTGACTAATGAGACATGAAAACAAGTAGAACTTGAGATGCTTTTGTTTAAGGTCTTCGCCAATTAAAAATACCTCAATTGCACTTGAACTTCATAAATGTACACTGTAAAACAAAAAGAAAAAATGATTTATTATTGAATTTAAAGAAAAATTCCTTAAAAGAATAAAACAATAAGGACAACAAATAAATCCAGTAACTCGTACAAAATGTTAATATTACCATACGTTTGCTATATGAATTGCCCATATTCATATTTACTCTGTGTAGCCCTGTGTAATCGAATGAACTTTGCGGAATTTTATAATGGAAACTGGTTTTAAATTTTCATAAATTTTTTTTATTTTCTTACTTAACAAATTATATACAAACATTGTTTATTTATTTTATTGTTTAATTTAAGTTTTAAATTAAAAAATATTTTTTTTTTATTTTTTAATTTCTTTACCACAGTGTTGCATTATTTTCATAAGCATTTATAAAAACCATTGGTGTGCTAACAAGTTAGACCTTAATGTACCCTCAAGTACGTGTATGCGGTTACTGTGACAATTTAATGAATTTTTTTTCTGTAACCACCACAGATACTGACTGCGGTTCTTTTTTAGTTTTATTGGTGAAAACCAATTGGTTTTTCTAAAAATTGGATACAAGCATGGATGGATAGGCAATAACAAAAGAATGCCGACTATTTTTGAAGTTGTTATGTTTCTAGATGTCTATGGCCAACAGGTAGACAGTATAAGAACAGGTTGGCTGCTAGGCTTGGCCAGCTTAAGGTTAGTTACTGGATTTATTACGGGGCACTGAGAGATTAGATCGCTGATAAGGATCTGCAACAGATCCCAGCCGGACTTTTACAGGCTATGCAGTCGCCGTAATCTAGCAGGTAGTGTGTTGGCTTATTAGACGTAAGGCCAGGGTTCGAGCCTCAGGCCAGACATCAAGACAAAATACAAAAAGTATTTCTTCGGCGACTTTCTCTCAGCAGATTTCTGGCAAAAACTCTTGAAGAGTAAATAAAATTGCCATGAAAAATTTCTCAAAAATCTGTCGTTCGGAGTCGACTTTAAACTGTAGGTCCCGCCACTCATGTATAAAAATTAACACACACAACATAAGTGGTGTGAGAAACTAGGACGTTGTACAGTGGGTCAATTCGACCTCCGGGTACTGTACTCGTCTTAATTGACAAGTACACGTCCTCTAACCTAACCTAATCAGAAACTGAGGGGATGTTTTGGCACAGTCCAAAAAAACTCATTTCTTACCAGCATATTTCAAATTTTTTTCTTGACATTTGTTGTAAGATTAGGCAAAATACAATTCAATTAGCCAAGTTTCTAAAGACTCTATCCAAAACCAGAGGATTTTGTTTCTATGCAATGAAGGATAGCAACCCTGCCATACCAAAAATCAAACAACTAATCAGTAACTGAGGAGTTGTTTTGGCATAACCCAAAAAAACTCATTTCTTATCAGCATATTTAAAATTATTTTCTTGAAATTTATGGTAAGATTAGGTGGCAACCCTGCCATACTAGAAATCAATGAAATCATAAGAAAATGAGGGGATATGTTTTAGCACAAACTAAAAGTTTATTTCTTACCAGTATATTTAAATTTTTTCGTATTTCAATGGTTTGACCTTTGACCGTGAAAGCAATTTAGTGTTATAAAAGTTTACTAACAATTAGTTCATTGGGTAATTAATTTATTGAAACTAAAATAGTTTAACTTTAAAAGTTACGTGACCTTTGACCTTAAGTTAATCAAATGTTAACACAAAAATTTCAAATTTGCAACAACACACACTATATAAGTTGATCAATGGTAATTTTTTAATAGGTTTTCATATTGTTTATATTTGTTGTTGTCGTAGTCATTTATTTAAATCAGCTAAGGCTGTGTAGTCAAGTGATAATTTTTAAATTTTTAATTTTTTTTTTGATTTTTTAATTATTACGAGCTAAGATACATAGGCCATATATGCTCGGCGTAGTGTAACAGACCAGAGCCTCTGCTGGGAATTGAACCTACGACCCTCATGCTAGTAGTCTAGCTCACTAGCCACTAAAGTGCGAAGGCATCCAGTATAAATTTTTAAAGATCTTTAACAGCAGATAAAACAAATAATTAAAGAAAAAAAATAAAAATTAAAATTGAAAGACTCTCAGCATTGTTATGATTGATTAACCTTTCTATTATAGAGCGTTATTATTACGTGAAAACAAATTTAATTAAATATAAACAAACATAATTTACCGTTTTTTTATTGTTAGAAAATAATATTAAAAATAAAATTTCTTGGTCAAGGTAAACCACCTACTACAGCCATTGCAAACGATCTTTTGCAGACTTCTATGGTCGTTTTAATTAAAGTTTTTTGACTCTGACTACCACTGCTATGCACTGCTTTAAAATAAATAATTCTTTATAATAAAAACAAATGCAAATTCAAATTCAAAAAAATCAATAACAACAAACACTCAAGCAAATATTCAATGTCAAGGTGTTTTAGAGGCGTTTAACTTAGGCTTAAATCTTGTTTTAATATACAGGGTAATAGAAAAATATCAGTTAAAAGAAAATAAATTTAAAAATAAAAAAATTAACACAACAGGAAAATTTTGACTTGATCTTTGACCTTGTAAGCTTTGACTTCATAGGCTTATCAAACGATGAGATTTAATATAAACAAGATAGCATTAAAATTATTTTAAAAAAAAAAAGTTTGTTTCAAAAGATAGAAATAATGAAATTAAAAAAAATTGACCTTTGACCTTACAGTTCGATTTTGTGTTGATATCAGATTTTAGCTGTAATAAATACTAGACAGCATCAAAAGAACTCAATTTTATTTTACAATATAAAAAACTTTATACCTTGAAGAATTTGACCTTTGACCTTAGTCTCGTAACACTCCCCATACTAACCTTTTAGCTTTAATATACTCAGCACAGTATTGAAAGTCAGAATTTTGAATGCTAAGTTCTAAAAGTTCACATTTTACAACTTGACCTTTGACCTTTTCATCTTATTTCTAACATTTTAAAGCTTGATTTCTTTCGCTTTCGAAATTTTTAAATAAACAACAATATCTGCCTAAGAAATTAGTTTTTATTGGCTTAAGAGATAGAATACGCGGAGAAAGTTAAAAATTTGACTTTTGACCTCTGACCTTAACCTTTGCCCCTTACCATCTAGAAGGCAATTAGCTATTATATACTTCCAACAGCACTAAATTTCCCGATTTCTTGTACTAAACCATAAAAGCAAATATTTTAAGACTTAACATTTGACCTTTTTAATTTCTTTCTCTTAAAGCTTTATTAAACTAAGATACTGCAAAAGGCAATAAATTCTGTTTAATAAGTTGAGGAATCGGAGACCTTGAAAACTTGATATTTAACCTTTTGCCTTCATCATCGAGAACTATTTAACTTAAAGAAATAGTACCTAAAAGAAATAGTACGTAATTATCATGTCTTAAACTGTTTTAGTACTTTTGTAGGCACTTTTGGCACTAGGAAAACTACTTTTGGCACTTCAATAAGCACAATTTGACATTATTAAATACTAATCGCACTTTCAATTGTTGTTTTGGTACATTAATTATTAAGTACTTTTGCTACTTTAACATATATTCCGGGAATACAGTCCCAATAACATTAAAAATTAAACGTTGGACCTTTAAATAACGCTAAAACTATTTTTAAGATATGGCAACCCTTAATTTAAAATCAATATTATTTTTATAATTCTTTTTTAAATATATAACATACCTTTAGGCTGTTTTAATTAATGTTTTGTTTTATTTTGTTTAATTTTCTTTCTTTGTAGGACAAACTCTTAAGCAAATTGGAGGAAAGTGAACCCGATCCACCCACTTCACAAGAAGATGAATGTGTCATCTGCATTAATGCCCGGGCCACTATGCAAACCTCACCCTGCGGCCATCGGGTGGTATGTCGACGCTGTTTCGTCAAAACCATACAGAGTGCAGTGGCACAAAGGCTGCTGCCGCTACGCTGTGTCATATGCAGGGCCAGGGTAAATCGACTCACCTCCAGTTCGGGAACCTGGCGTATACAGGAATCGGCCAGCAGTTATTCAATGGGTGCCAAAAGTTGGGCCTCTGTAGGAGTATCAGCAGGCGGTGTTACCGCCTCTGCGAGTTCATATTCCATGAACGATGCTCACAGTGGCCATCATGCATTTCATATGCATGGCAATTCACGCTATCCACGCAGTCCCAATGGACGTGTCTCCCAGTCGGACAGTTTGTATTCGATGAGCTCGACGGGTTCGTCATCGGCCGCATCGGTCTTCTCGAAAACGTCTTCCATTTCAAGTGATTTGTGTTCACCTGCCTCGCCAATCTCACCCACACAATGTTCATACAGCCAGACCGCCATGGTGATGAACAATCATTTGGCACCACCTACACCCAGCATATCACCACACTCGCCCACCTCTACCTCGGGTTCGGGTACCTCACAGGGTTCGCTATCGCCCAAGGAGTTGGGCCATGCGCACTCACACCATAGCGGTTGTCCTACAGGCTGTTCGGGAGCCATACCACGTAAACCGCTTAAGTCGCTGAGTAATTCAACTTCCACAGGTGCTTGTAATAATGCGATCAATAATTTTAACCACTTTTCACAAGCAGCCAATTCGACACACACCTATCCAGGTAGAAGGCATACTAAAGGGCGCCTAGTGGACTTGCAGAATCGTTTGCCGCCCATCAAAGAATTTCGTAGTCCTGCCAAAGTGCCACATCCCTCTCCGGTGCACATAAGCAATCCTAGATTTCGGTAAGTACGGTTAAGAATAAAATTTATCAAACCTGTTAACCCCGGTTTTTTATATCATAGCTATGCTTCCTATACGAAACCGGAGAGCAGCATTAATAGCTTGTCTGGTAAGGCTGGCTCTAATAATAAAGATCAATTGGTGTCACCGCCCAAGAGACCCATGAACATACATATAAGTGCTTCCCATAATGCATTGGCACCGCCACCTCTTAAAGCGCAGACCATGAAAACCAGCCCCCTCTCAGCCAAGCATGCACTAAACAAGTCTGCCTATGCCACAACATTGGCGGGATCAGGCAAAGAGAAAAAATCGGATGCGAATAAGAATGGCGGCATCAATTTAAAATTAAGCCAAACTAAAATAACAACAACAACAGCAACAACAACAACGACAACAAATGGAAAAATTTTAACATCATCAATGAAATCTTCCTCATCAACGTCCTCCTCAGTGTCAGCCACAGCATCGAAATCATCAACATCATCATCGTCGTCAACATCAAACACATCGAAAAATACCTCCTCCTCCTCCGCCTCTGCTGCAGCATCGAATCATCAACATCAGCATCAGCATCATCATCAACATCATGCAACGGGCAATTCAACTTTAACCACATCATTTACAACAAGCAAAAGTTTTCCATTGTTTTGCAACAACAATAATCACAGTAAGTGGACTGTTATTTTGTGGAAACTTTTGTTCCCCCCTCCCCTTGTTTTCTCGTTTTCGTGTTCGGCCTTTTGTTTTGCATTCGTCCTCATTGTTTTGTGCCCCATTGTGCTAATTTGTAGGTGAGAAACGGAAAGGAAGTGAAAAGGCGGTGAAATAGTACCGGTATTCAGTATTATTACACAATTTTTTTTTTGGTAATTTAGACTTTTATTACAATAAAGTACCAATATTTAAAAAAGTACCAAAATAGTACTAAATACAAAAATTCGAATTTTGTACATCTTCTGTTCACAAAATTTACTTAATTTTTTAATTGACCTTAAAATGGTACCAAATGGCCTTTTTTCTGTACGCAAATTACAAAATTTAAAAAAGTACCAAATTTCAAAAATATATCAAAATAATACCAAATACAAAAATTTGAATTCTTTTCAATTTCTGTTCACAAAATTTACTAAATTTTTTAATTGACCTTAAAATGGTACCAAATGCCCTTTTTTCTGTTCGCAAATTTCAATATTCAATAAAGTACCAAAATAGTACCAAATATAAAAATTTGAATTTTGTACATTTTCTGTTTACAAAACTTACTCAATTTTTTAACTGGCCTTAAAATGGTACCAAATGCTCTTTTTTCTGTATGCCAATTACAAAATTCAAAAAAGTACCAAAATTTTGTACATCTTTTGTTCACAAAATTTACTTAATTTTTTAACTGACCTTAAAATGGTACCAAATTCCCTTTTTTCTGTACGCAAATTTCAAAATTCAAAAAAGTACCACATTTCAAAAAAGGACCAAAATAATACCAAATACAACAATTTGAATTTTTACATTTTCTGTTCAAAAAATTTATTTAATTTTTGAATTGACCTTAAAATGGTACCAAATGCCCTTTATTCAATACAATATTTAAAAAGGTACCAAATTTCAAAATAGTACCAAATATAAAAATTTGAATTTTTTACATTTTCTGTTCACAAAATGTACTTAATTTTTTAATTGGCCTTAAAATGGCTCCAAATGCCCTTTTTTCTGTACGCAAATTACAAAATTCAAAAAAGTACCAAATTTTAAAAAACAACCAAAATAGTACCAAACACAATAATTTGAATTTTTTACATTTTCTGTTCACAAAATTTTCTTAATTTCTTAATTGGCCTTAAAATGGTACCAAATGCCCTTTTTTCTGTACTCAAATTACAATGGCCCTATTATAGGCTTTATAAACAGCAAAGAAAAAATTGTTTCCCTGCAGTTGATTTCAAAGGCTGTTTTATGAATAGTTTTGATTCCACTTTGTCGAACAAATAAAACAACAGGGGGAATTGTTTGTAATATTTTTTAGTACCTTTTTTTGATTTTTTTTATTCTTAATGTTTAACAACTTTTTGAATGAGAACAACAACTAACCAACAATAATATTGTTTTCAATTGTTCGACAAAAAAAAAGGCATTTAAGCCTGATGAAAACGTTAAGAGGGAGAGAGAAAAAAAAACTTTTAAATTGGCTTAATGGTAGGGAATGAATGAAAAAAAATTAATGACTGAGTGAATGCAAAGGGCCAAATGAGAGTCGTGTATGGCTAAAAGGAAGGGAAAAGGACTTGGGGCATTAAAAAAGTAATCAAGTAGAAAAGTGTGTACTCTTTGCTAAAAGAGAAAGTGATTAAATAAAATGGACCAAAAGGAAAATCGTAATTTATTCAAAAGTATGTCATTTAAAAGTGGGCGTGGCTATGAAAGCATATAAAAGAGATTAAAACTCATAAATTATCATAATAGCTTCGATTAAGCCTAGCATTTAATAAAAATGAGTCAAATAGCTTTTATACGCCCCTTAAAAGTGGGCGTGGCACATCTTGTATAAATATCTGAGTATATTCAAAATGTCATGCTCATTGATAAATCAATTATTGAACGCGCAATAAAATAAGGGCCCAGCTTACGACAGAGAATTAATCACCTCTAGATTAGTTGCAACAGCTGATCCTATTAAGTTTTCAACCCCTTTTTCCCTCATTTTGGACGGTATTTCGGCAACAACTTGACAAACTGCTTGGTTTTCATATGCTCCAACGTTAGCAGATTAACCGCATGAATACTGTCTTTGTGTGGTCTTAGTGGGCAATTACCGGCGCCAAAACGACTCTTACTGGAAACTTCTCATGCAATAATGATAAAATTTGTTGTAGTCTTGCGAAGCCTCAGAAACCGTGTTTTTAAAACCACTGTACCGCGCACAATCTTCAACTGCAGGCCAAAAAATCTCGTTTTAGCGGTAACGATTCTTGAGCATGATGCTTACCAAACGATCACTTTAACCGCATTCAATCAGTTCTGGTTTCTGCCAACCCAACAAGTGACAATTTTTCTTGTGAACGTAATAAAAACCGTGTGCGCAATGAGCCTCATCGCTGAAGATAATTTTATTTGAAAATCCCACATTTTAAGCCTATTGCTCCAGCATCCGATCTATGGCATCCGATCGATAATGATAAAATTTGTTGTAGTCTTGCGAAGCCTTAGAAATCGTATTTTTAAAACCACTGTACCGTGCATAATTTTCAACTGCAGGCCAAAAAAGCTCGTTTTTGCGGTAACGATTCTTTGGCATGATGCGTACCAAATAGTCACTTTATCCGCATCCACAATCACTTCTGGTTTCTCCGAACCCAACAAGTGACAATTTTTCTTGTGAACGTAATAATAATCGAGTGAGAAATGAGGCTCATCGCTGAAGAAAATTTTATTTGAAAAACCAGCATTGAAACCCTATTGCTCTAGCATCCGATTTATGGATAGAAGGAAGGGCAAATCCAAATAAAAAAATTCCAAAACAGACCGTATAATAAGACCAATTGCTGACAATGCCACACTTTCTCTAAAAGAATCGATTGTTTTGACAGTGCGTACCTTGCGATGATGCATAGGTCTGGCTACGCCTATAACACTTCCAATCCCTACAATTTCTTTAAAGTTTTGCCAATTCATTTACTAGTATGTCGATTGTAATGATTGTAATCCTCCCGTAAGAGAAACTAAATCGTAATCCTAACTAAAGGGTTTTAATTACCAATTATGTTTGTAAGTAATCACCCAGTAATACTAGAAAAAGTAGCCACCCTCGGATCACCCCTTTTGTAAACAGTTTCAACTATTTTTACGCGTCCTACTGTTATTAAATGATCAGTATTCGTGGTAAACCTTTCACTAAATATATGATACAGTAATCCTTCGATTTACTTCGCCTCGATTAACGTTGTTTCGATTTACGTCGTCAAAATTTTTGTTCCCTCTAACTTCAATTTGCGTCGTCATTCGATTAATGTCGCCCCTTTTTTGGAACAAACTGTGACGTAAATCGAGGTATTACTGTAACTTTTTTAAGTTGCTTGTTAAAAACATACTACTTTGTAGCATGAGCAATATGAAATTCGATTTACGTCGTTTCGATTTACGTCGCCTTTTTTGGAAGCAACTGCGACGTAAATCGAGGGATTACTGTACTTCAGTTGAAAGATGTTTAACAACTAACAGTGTTGCCAGATTGTCGTTTTAAATAAACCCCTAAATAACTAGCCCATTGCGATTAATTGCTTCCTTTATTTCTATTAAATTTTCAGAAGAAAAATCTGACAATAAGAAAAATGAATCAGTGGAACGTCGAAAAGAGGAAAAACTTAAACTCAAAGCGGAAAAAGAAGCTCGTAAGGTAGGTGATAACCACTAGTCACTAATAATTTTATTTTTATTATTTTAATTAAATTTTTTTAGGAGGAAAAACGTTTAGCTAAAGAAGAGGAGCGTCTGGCCAAGCTTATAGCCAAAGAGGAAAAGAAAAAATGTAAAAAGGAGGCTAAAGAATTACTTCTAGCCAATGATGGCAATTGCAAAAAGTAAAACACGATAAAACATTTGAATCTATTGTTACTAAAATAAGGAAAATTAATTCTAAAAACCATATAATCTTATAACTTGTCTAAACACTCTTTAAGTGTAAAAATATTTAAAATTTTTTAATTTTTTATATTTTTTTATTAAATTTATGATTTTTTTATAAGAAAAATAACTGAAATAAATATTTAAAAAAATATATTCTCTCAAATGCCAATAATAATTTTCATCAAAAAAAAAATCATTAGATTTTTATGTTTCATAATTATTTTTTTATTTTTTTGATTCATTTTTAATTAAGATGTTTTATGATGTTTTATAAAGATGTTTATTTTTTTAATTTTTATACTTTTAATTTTTTTTTATTTTTTTTAAATTTGTTTTTAATTTTTTTTTTTATTTTTTTAAAATTTGTTTTTAATTTTTTTTTTTATTTTTTTTAAATTTGTTTTTAATTTTTTTTTTTTAATTTTATAAAGTTTTCTTTTTTATATTTATTTTTAAAATTATTTATCAATTCTTTTGCATTTTTTTTAATTTTTTTACTTTCTTTTAATTTTTTTTTTTAATTTTTTTAAATTTTTTTTGTTTTTAAATTTATTTTTTATTTTTTTTAGAATTTGTTTTTAATTTTTCATTAATTTTTTTAATTTTTTTTAATTTTATAAAGTTTTCTTTTTTATATTTATTTTTAAAATTATTTATCAATTCTTTTGCATTTTTTTTTTAATTTTTTTACTTTCTTTTAATTTTTTTTAATTTTTTTAAACTTTTTTTATG
Source organism: Sarcophaga subvicina (assembly GCA_936449025.2). Classification (NCBI taxonomy): domain Eukaryota; kingdom Metazoa; phylum Arthropoda; class Insecta; order Diptera; family Sarcophagidae; genus Sarcophaga; species Sarcophaga subvicina. The sequence continues at coordinate 106,650,469 of OW388084.2, forward strand.
TTTTTAAATTTATTTTTATTTTTTTAAAATTTGTTTTTAATTTTTCTTTAATTTTTTTAATTTTTTTTAATTTTATAGTTTTCTTTTTTATATTTATTTTTAAAATTATTTATCAATTCTTTTGCTTTTTTTTAATTTTTTTACTTTCTTTTAATTTTTTTTTTAATTTTTTTTATTTTTTTAAATTATTTTTTATTTTTTTAAAATTTGTTTTTAATTTTTTTTAATTTTATAAAGTTTTCTTTTTTATATTTCTTTTTAAAATTATTTATCAATTCTTTTGCATTTTTCATTTTCGACAAAAAAGGTTTGAACACTTTTTATAATTAAATTTTATTTAAAAAAAAGAAAAGAAAAACTGTTTTAAAGCCGAGTTTTTGCACAATTACAAACCATTGTTTTTATTTTTAATATATTATACAAGAAAATATATTTTATAATAAAAATTTTATTTAAAAAAAATATACGAGTGCCAAACAAAACTTATATTTTTTAAATTTTTTTTAACGACAACCAAGAATAAACTTTTTGCAGAACTCTTTTAGACAAGAGTTTTTTATTGCTAAAAGGTTACAATTTTATTTAAAGATAAAAGGCACATTTTTATTTATTTATTTATTTTATTTTATTTTATTTTTTATTATTTATTGTATTGAAAAATTTAAAACCAAACCTAAAATGTCTTGCCTAGCATTGTAGGTTGATGGCTGAATATTGTAGAACTACAATCAGCAGGAAAATGTATTGTATTCTGCATTAAAATTCTAACTTTGTAAAGACAAAGTATTTATTTTATTTAATTGTTTAAGAAATTTATAAAGAAATCTTCAGCTGGGTGTACTCCAGATCAAAGATCAGTAATGAATTGTTTTTTCGTTACTCATAAACACTCATGAAATTTTGCATATAAGTGAGTTAACAATATTGAAATTTCATTACTACTCTGATTAATTCGTACTCACAACAACGTTGATTTATAAGTACAGGTTGCAATGAGTATGCTTACAACATTGACATCAAACTCATACCATTCGAAATATGTTTGATTCATAAGGCTACTCATGTAGATCCATAACTTTAGAAAAATACTAATAATACTCATAAATGATTCGAGTGTCTCGAATCATTCATCAAAATTTACCGACGCCGTGGTCTAGCAGGTAGTATGTTGGCTAGTTAAACGTGAGGTCAGGCATCTCCAACTAAACGAAATATGAAAAAATATTTCTTCGGCAACTTCCTCTCAGCATATTTCTGACAAAAGCTCTGAAGTAAATAAAATTGACAAGAAAAGTTTCTCAAAAAAATTTGTCGTTCGGAGTCGACTTTAAACTGTACACACACACAACATAAGTGGTGTGAGAAACTAGGTCCATAATCCTGTCTGAAGGGTTGTATTTTAGTGTTCGTACGCGACTCATACTTATTTTGTACTTGTGTGTATATGTTGGGTTATGGAGAGTCAAAATCAACAACATCATACATGTTGTTAAGTATGAATATGATGACATTGTATTTGAGTAGAGGTTCTATGATATTAAAATACGTATGAATGCGTATAAGTATCAGAAATTGTATGATTCGATTCTACTCATTGCTGGTCTCTGCTTCAAACACCTCTTGTTATTTCTAATGTAAGTCAAGTGTTTTATTTTTTAAGAATCCTACTTCAATTTTTTAATACTTTGTTAATGACACTGTGCTACAAAAGTGTTTCACTTTTCAATAACAAATAAGGGTATTTATTTGGTTTTTTAATACATTTTTTCATACTTTTCTAAGGACACTATGCTACAAAAGTGTTAGAACAGCATATCTATTTTCCTTTCCTTTTATTTACTAATAAAAATATTATTTAAAAAGAATTTCCATAATCTTTATGTAATGCTATGTGAAACGTATACTTTTTTAGTTGAGTATACTTGTTTTTAATATTTTTCTCTCCTTCATTCATTTGAAAACTATTTTTTTTTTAAACGTACTAAATATTAATGTTCCATTACAAAATAAAAAAGGTTGTTTAATATTTAAATAATAATAAAAAAAATTATTCATAATAAACAATAAAAATTATTTATAATAAACAAATATTTAAAAATAATATTTTAGTACTTAAAACAAGTTCTTAATATTATTATTATAATAACAATAATAATAACAATAAATTATATGTATTTTTTATTAAAAAAAAAAACAAAAAAATATTATTAAATTAACATTAGTTTGTTCCTTTTTTATAAGTTTTTAAAAGTAGAGATTTTAAAAAGAAAATGTTAAAATTAAAATAAAAAAAAAATAAAAAAAATTGTTATTAAAATTCAAACAAAATATTTAAAAAGAATTTTTTATTTAGGATTTTAAATTAAAACAAAAAAATTAAAAAAAAATTAAACAAAAATTAAAAAAATAATAATAAATGCTACTAAAATGAAATATAACAACAAATATATTCTAAATTAGATTTCATATTTCAAAAAAAATAAGAAAAAAAGTAATTAAAAGAAATAATTCAATTAACAAAGAAAATAAAATAAAATTTATAAATTTAAACTAAAAAAAATTTTTAAAAATAAATTCAAATTAATTTCAAAATTCAATTTGAAATTGAATACCTACAAAAACAAAAAGTACGTTAAAATTACATTTAAACTAAAAATTGAAAAGCAATGTTTTTTTTTCTAATTAAAATTAAAAAATAAAAAAACCAACACTGTGCTACAAAAGTCAAAAATTATTATGAACATGGTCTCATAAAAAAATGTATCCAGCAGAGGCCATAGAGTAGAATAATGCAGATAGTTTTGCTTAAAAGTTTCTTTTAATTCAAAAAATAAGGAATAAATATTCACCCTTATTCTGGTTGTCGTCGTCGACGCAAATTATCGGTATTCTGTTTGTCGTTATTGACAGTTATCGATGACTGTCGACACACATTTGGTATTCTGTAAGTCAATACTAAGTCGATATTGTGTTGTGTCGACTCTGATTTTCTCGACGTCATTTTTGGTAACGACAAGCATTAAAAAATTAACTCTTGTGGTGAATTTTTATTGTTTTACGTTTTTCTTATTTAGCACAATAGCGATATGGATCGCCTTGATATCCATAAATACAGTTACACGTCGCCAAATGATTTCTAACAAGACATTCGGCATTCTGCCCACATTTCTCATTAACACATGTCCTGTTCGGCGGGCAGTCGGAATCAAACATTCCGGTCGACATCCTTCATAAGAATTGCCATATTAATCAGGCAATCATTGACAAGATGCAACGCCATTTTGTTGACGGCATTGAGCATAGGGTCCACAAGGCGACGGATTGCAAGGGTCGACAACTTCAGGTGGATTTTGTCGTATGGGAGAGCTTAGCACAAATGGATTACCAGTATAGCCAGACTCACAATAACACATTGGAGTGTTGCTATTAACACGACAAACTGCACTTTGGCCACAAAGTCCTGAGCAGGGATCCTTACATTTCTGATTAATACAAGTTTGTTGCGAGGGACATTCAGAGCTTGTAACGCATTCAAGGCGGCAATTAGGTGGTTGTCCTGTATACTCTGGTAAGCAAGTACATGAAGGTGTTGTCCCTATATCCTTACAAATGCAATTCGGACCACACGATGAAGGTTGACAAGGATTCGAAGCAACAACATCCTTTTGAGGTTCAACTACAGACATTAAAAATCGTATTAATAGCTAAGTTTTCGCAGCAATTGTAATCCTATCAAACTTACTCATTCTTTGGCACTGAACAAATGGATTTCCTGTATAGTCTTGAATACAAGTACAGAACCGACTGTGGCTTACAACATTGCAAAACGTAAAACGGCCACGTATTCCTAGACATGGATCAATACATCGCTGATTTTGACAGGCCTGATGATAAAAAACTTTTTTTTTTCTAAATAAACCATAAAATGAATTGGCTGACTTAAATATTAGAGATGTGTGTTTTGTGTTATTACAATTTTCGATAAACAGTCGACACATTAGTGTTGCAGAATACCAAAACATCGATGTGATGTTGACGACGATAGAAAACGATGTCGACTCAAAAACGACGACGACGACAACCAGAATAAGGGTGATTTAAAAATGTTTAAAAACATAAACATTCTGAAGTGCGTGCGGTTTACATTGGGCACGTTTCAAAGCTAGTGATTAAAATAAGAAACTATCAATGGATATAGCTGCTTATCAAGGCTGAGATCCATGAAAAATTTATTGCCCTTTAGATTAAGTTAGGTTAAAACACTTAAGTTTTCCACTTCGACTAGTTATTAGGCTCTTTGTGAAACCACATTTCATTGGGCAGAGTTCTGTAATTTAAGCCAACTAGTCTCAAGCCGATAAGGGACATTATCCTAAATGCAGATAGTTCTCGAGAATGGAATATCCAGTGCTAACCAATGCTGAGCAATGCCACAATAAGTAACAAATTGTACGAGTACTCAGCACATCCTCAGACAATATTACACTATAATCGCCATTAGTACTGCCATAATTTCCACCTCGAAGGCACTTCAGTGATTTGAGAATCGGAGATCCAGATAACCAAGTCCTCTATATACACACCACTTCCTGTTTTCACGTTCAACAACGAGGCGTAGTGAATAATTCCATAAAGGTTGACGGTAGAAGTTATAAGGCTGTATACATCTAGCATATTAATGCAGTAGCTAAGGCTAGCAGTTTATCCAGTTCAAGCCGATTGCAGCAACAGTTTTCTGCAGCCATTAAAGAAACCCCTTCCAAAAACCTAGAGCCTTCGCATCTGCACGCAAGAACAGTGACACAGAATATGATAAACGGGCTTCTTTTGCCCCACTTTACTATAAACCCCAAAGAAAAAATAGTGCTCAAATCCTTGGCCTGAGGACGTAAACAACTTTCAAAAAAAAAAACAACAGTACCAGTACAGTACAGTGAAGGTCTTCCGGAAAACTGAAACTAATCTCAAACTAATATAATGCTGCGTGAGTGCCTTGAAAAGAAAACAACTTAATTGTGCACTTAAATAACCACTGCATTGCCCGACAAAGTTCATTTTCAGACCAGTACCGCTGCCTTGGTGATCGCAAACGCTTTAGCCTGATACACACTAAACTTATTAAGCCAACTAATTGCCATCCGTAGTCGCCGTAGTCTAGTAGGTAGTGTGTTGGCTTATTAGACATAAAGCCAGGCTTCGAGCCCCAGGCCAGGCACGAAAACAAAATACAAAAAGTATTTCTTCTTCCTCTCAGCAGATTTCTGGCAAAAACTCTCGAGAGTAAATAAAAAATTGCAGTGAAGAAGTTTCTCTAGAAATTGACGTTCGGAGTCGACTTTAAACTGCAGGGTCCCGGCACTCATGTATAAAATTAACACACACAACATAAGTAGCGTGAGAAACTAGGTCGTATTCCTGACTTAAGGGTTGTAATGACCAATTATGTATGCATATATGTCCATATGTCTTGCCAAATCACCATGGTTGGATAAAGTATTTAACAACACGTGGACATAATCACCCTACCTAGGGAATTAATTGCTATATGGTGGACAAATTCCGGTTCTCTGGTTCAGTAAACAATCGACCAACACCCTTACGTCTACAAAATGGACAGGATCTAAGGATCACTTACATAACTCGGCCTTGCTTAGACCCCAACTCGACAAATTTTACCAACGAGCCTGCAACCTTACAAAATTCAGCTGAACCAAGGACTGAAGGTAAATGACCTCAGACAATGACATATGTTTACTAAATGGGCTCTGAAGAAGTGGGCATCTGACACTAATTTTCATCAAAAAATCATTTCTAGCAACCGATGCGTTTCTGGATGAATGGGTACGTGCAGCAATCCACATGAGATTCAAAAGTGTTAATACATTACAAAAAAAGTCACTGTTTAGCATGGATTTTGGGCGTCATCGTTGTATATTTCTTTGAGAACGACATTGGCCAGGCCATTACGAGCTCTTTAGGTCAACGATTTCCAACAGTTATTGGGTGGAATTCAACGATCTGGATAGAACCGATATATGGCTTCAACAGGACGGCGTTACATGCCTCATAGCTCATTCCATATTGGATATTTCGTTAGAGCGATTTATAAGCATGACTATCTCACACGAAGCTGATGTAAACTGGCTACAGAGATCGTGCTATTTTATCCCTTGTGAGGTTCTCTTAACTCACAGATGTATGCAAATAAGCCACAAACCACAACGATTCTCAAAGTCAATACAACCCATGCCATCGATCAATTTCAGCCTGATTTATGTTGAATTTCAATATTACTCAATATCAGAAATCCTAGCAAACTTTGACTTTTTAAGGCCATTAAAGAAATTCCGTTCGTAAATATTGAGCACTTGCACCTGCATGCTAGAACAGTGAGTGACACAGAATATGCTTTGTCTCACTTACTGATCCTTGCCCTCAGGGTGTAGTCCCCTTTAAAAAAATCAGTATATATAGTCGAGGTCTTTCTACAAACTGAAACTAATCTCAAGCTAATATAGTGCTCCGTCAGTGCCTTGAAAGCAGCATGATTATCCACATAAGTAGATTAGGTTAGAGGACGTGTACTTGTCAATAAAGACAAGTACAGTACCCGAATTGACCCGTTGTACCACATAAGTAACCACTGCATCCCCTGTCGAAACATATTCTCCAACCAAATGCTCTGTTTTGGTGATCGCAAACACCTTAGCCTGGTATTCACTGAAGTCATCAAGGAGTCTACAGGACTCTACGGAGTCGCCGTAGTGAAGTAGGTAGTGTGTTGGCTTTTTAGACACAAGGCCACGGTTCAAACCTCAGGTCAGACATCAACACGAAATATGAAAAAATATTTCATCGGCGACTTCCTCTCAGCAGATTTCTGGTAAAAACTCTGAGAATAAATAAAAGTGCCATGAAAAGTTTCTCAAAAATCTGTCGTTCGGAGTCGCGTTTAAACTGTAGATCCCGCCACTCATGCATAAAATTAACACACGCAACATAAGAGGTGTGAGAAACTATATCGTAATCCTGACTGAAGAGTTGTAATAGCCAATTATGTATTTAATTGCAATCCCTAATGCCGGCCACCATCTTCGAGCTATTCATAAAGGGGTTGCATGACTTTGAGGAACTGGTCAGACATATTGGGATATTAGATACCAATTAGGATGTTAGCACACAACTTATGATGTTCAAAATTTACACGAGAGAGGATCTTAGTAGCAATAGAAAGATGATAAGATGTCCTCTCTTATATACGGGGCACAAAGCAGCCAGGTTCCAATCATCGGCTCTGCCATTTCTTATATACAAATAGATGCAACGAAATGATAGGGATTGTTGCCGAAATACTTTTTTCCATCGTCCGTAAAGTATTTAGAACTTATGATTGAACTGTAAAGATTAATTAATTTTGCAAAAAATTTTGTTTAAAAAAAAAGTTTTGCTTTTAATTGCGCAAAACTCTCAATATTTTCTATTCCATGGACTGAATAAGATTTTCTATGTGAGGTACACTCTATATTAATTTTTGCTGGGTAGCACAGTGTAATAAATTGTGAATTATAATAAATATTAAACAAACAAACAATATTACATATAAATGAATGAATAAAACGAAATAAATAAATAAAATTGTTATTTAGTTACCAAGAAAATAAATTAAAAAATGAAAAGGACTTTAAATTCACGCATGCCAAGGTAAAGTATCCATCAAATAAGGTTTGTTCAAGGCACTTCCTTAACAACTATTTAAAACATATAATTTTTTAAAACATTTGGTCAATTCACACATGCCGTTGTATCGTTGTATTCATTGTATTGTTGGACGACTATACAACAGTGTATGCTTGTTGTTGACAATTTTCATTTAAAAATTCGATACACTTATACACATTGGTTTCGTGCTATCAAATTGTGTGAATGCCAAAAATTATGAAGAAGAATACGACGTACACAATACAGCATAGCATTGAGCGTTCACAAGCAACCAAGCGTATTCAATACAACATACACGATATAAAGTCGTGTGAATTGGCCAATTAAATATATAGTTAACAAATTTACTATAGCCTATACACTATACACTAGCCTACAATAAGCAAAGACAACAACCCTTCCGATATTGATTTTTTTTCATCAGAATTTTTTTCTTTATTTCATCGAATCTTTTAGCATAAGTTTACTGATATTTTTTTTAATTCATTAAATTAAATTTCTTTTTGTATAATTATAAGTAATAAGTAGAAAAAATTGACTTAATTTATCATTAAAACAAAAAAAAAAACATAAAAAAATAAAAACTTAAGTGGAGGCACGCACATTAATACCACCGAAATTGCTTAAACAGGTATTCAAACGATTGGCATACTGATACGTTAATTCGCCATTACAACCATAGCCGCCCAATTTGTGAATTGCAGCATAATCATAACAGTCCACGGCACCATCACCATTACAATCCTGGGAATATTTGCGCATATAATTTTGTATGGTATCGGCAGCACAATAGGGATCATTAACGCAGTTGGCATATGCTACAAGAAAATAAAAAAAAATCATTTTTTAATAGAATTTAACATCAAATAAATATAAAAAATTTCAACTTACCAGTCTCTGAGGCTGGATCTTCATTGTTAATGGTTAATTTACCGCCATCAGCCCAATAGGCCCAGGTAATGCGGAATAAACCACAGACACCACCACCGCAAAAGGCTGTTTGATTACAGCCACTAATGGCCTCACACATACAGCCCAAACAGACATCAGTTACAGGTTTTTCTGCAAAAAACAATTAAAAAAATAATAGGAAAATTAATAATGAAGTTAACATATGACCTTTGACCCTATTTAAGAAATAGTTGATTTCACTTTAAATATACAAAAGCAATACCCTTAGCAGATGTCCAAGTATATGCCAACGAGGAACTGTTTACCTATAACCTGACACTTGGGAGATATGAGTATTCTTATGCCCATCTTGTCTTTATTCTTCTTAAAAATAGTCCTTCGAGATGCCCTCTAACCTTTCAGATGTATTAGCATCAATCACAAACATTATAAAAAGTTCACAAAACATCAACCTAAGACGACAACCCAATAACTTTTTACCGAAGACGTTATTTCTAGACAACAACCGATAACAACCCCATCTCCTTAGAAATAGTCCTTCGAGATGCCCTCTAACCTTTCAGATATGTTAACATCTATCACAAACATTATAAAAAGCAGTTCAGACAATGTCACTAGCTGGAAAAGAGTGCAATTCGACTAGCAAAATTCTTTAGCATTACACCCAAGACAGCAACCCAATGTCCTTGACCATTAGGCCTTATTTCTAGACAACAACCGATAGCAATCTCCATCATTCCTGCCTCTAGTACAATGGACCTATGACTCGCTTAATTAAAAACTAACTTTATTGATGAAAAAAAAAGAAAAATGAAAATCAAATTGGACTAAGATGCTTAAGGATAGTCCAGTGTCATGTATTAGGTTAGGTCGGAGTGGTAGCTCTGTTATCACAAAGCTCACTTGAGCACGCATAGCGGCCCGTTGTTCCACCAAAATCAAGTTCCACCAAAATCAGGGAAAAGGAAGAAGTTGGTCTGCGCAAGGGCTGCACATGTCATGTATTAACTTATCACAGAAATGAACCCATCAAACCACATTTTTGGAATCCTGATTGATTCCAAGTTTGGTGTGAGCGTTAATGCTTACGACTACAATTCCCGGGGAAAGAGGAAAATAGCTTATCAAGGCTTTTGAATTTAAAAAAAAATTGAGAAAAAATCGCCTAGAAAGCCCCTGATCTCTGTTTGTGCCCAGAGGGAATAAATTCATTACTAGGATGATTAGGAAGAGCCACTTCTTGATAGAGGCCAGGAGTCCCAGTAAACTACTGAGTAGCGTGCTAATATATTAGAGTGGGGGTTGTAGGTTCGATTCCCAGCTTTTTAGATTTTTAAAATAAAATAGTTTTAAAAAATATGGCGCTGATGTAGTGATCAATGGATCAGGTTTAGGTTTAGGTCGGAACGGTAGCTCTGCTATCACAAAGCTCACTTGAGCACGCATAGCGGCCCGTTGTGATGCCACGGGTGAACGCAGTCCCTAACTAACATCTAACACTGATCATCAAAAACAAAATTCTCAGAAATTTGTTGCACTCTACCCTCCTTCCTTTCCCCCATAAATTATTTATTTTATTTGTCATTACAACCCTTTAGTCAGGATTACAACCTAGCTTCTTACAACATCCATATTGTCAGTTTTGTTTGAAGAATACTGAGTGCAAATTGCCGAAAGAATTTTGTTTTCATATTTCATTTTGTTCGAAATGGATGAGCTTAAGCCCCGGCCTCTCATCTGAAAATCCAATACACTATCTATAAAGCAAGGAACATAACCTATGTGTTGTTTACGGAAACAAAATTATATGAGTGTTGTTTCTATGACTATCCAAGTACCTTCTTCAATAGGCCAATTACGTACAATGGAACTCTACATCTGAACATTCAATCAAGTATTTGAACTGATGTTGATTACGATTATTTTATTGAAATGTTTGGTACAGAAGTCGCCGTAGTCTAGTAGGTAGTGTGTTGGCTTATTAGACGTAAGGCCACGCTTCAAACCCCCAGATCAGATATTAAAATTAAATTTGAAAAATATTTTCTACGGCCACTTCCTCTCATCAGATTTCTGGCAAAAACTCTGAGAGTAAAATAAAATTGCATTGAGAAAGTTTCTCTAGAATCTAACGTTCGGAGTCGACTTTAATCTGAAGGTCCCGCCACTCATGTATGAAATTAACGCACACAACATAAGTGGTGTGAGAAGCTAATTCGTAATCCTGACTGAAGAGTTGTAATGACCAATTATGTATGTAAAGGATCCGCCAAATAACTTTTTTTTTTGAAAATGCTTTAAAAAAACTACTGAATATTTTCTCAAATTTCTTTTTTTATTTGAAAGCACAATCCTTCCGGTTAATAATGGAAAATAATTTCATTCAAATGGCTGCCTCGGCTGGTCATGCAGTAGCCTACACCAGAAGCTGCCGATTTTGGCAAAAAAAATCATCTTTTCAGATGAAGCTCATTTTGATCTTGGCGGGTATGTAAACATACAAAATTGTCGCATTTGGGGCACAGAAACCCCGCACGCATACATTGAAAAGCCGACGCACCCAAAACGAGTCAATGTTTGGTGCAGATTTTGATCCAGAGGCATAATTGGGCCATTTTTCTTCGAAAATGAGCAAGGAGTGACCGTTACAGTCAATGGCGATCGTTATCGGGCCATGTTGAACGAATTTTTGTTCACAAAAATTGAAGAGAAGGATCTTGGCAACATTTGGTTTCAACAGGACGGCGCTACGTGCCACACAGCCGAATCTACACTCGATGTTTTGCGCCCTATTTTTGAAGATCGCATTATCAGCCGCAGAGCTGATATCGTTTGGCCACCTCGGAGCTGCGATTTGACACCGTTGGACTATTATTTGTGGGGTGCCGCCAAAGATAATTGTTACGCCGACAAGCCAGAGACAATTGACGCTTTAAAGGACAATATCCGTGAAGCCATTGATGAAATACAGCTGCACACAATCGATAATGTGTTTAAAAATTGGACCGATCGTGTAGGCTACTGCATGGCCAGCCGAGGCAGCCATTTGAATGAAATTATTTTCCATTATTAACCGGAAGGATTGTACTTTCAAATAAAAAAAGAAATTTGAGAAAATATTCAGTAGTTTTTTTTAAAGCAATTTAAAAAAAGAGTTATTTGGCGGACCCTTTAGGTAGTGTGTTAGCTTATTAGACGTAAGGCCACGATTCAAACCCCAAGTCAGACATCAAAATGAAATTTGAAAAAATATTTCTTCGGCGGATTTCTGGCAAAAACTCTGAGTGTTAAATAAAATTGCAGTGAAAAAGTTTCTCTAGAATCTAACGTTCGAAATCGGCTTCAAACTGTAGGTCTGGACACTCATGTATGAAATTAACACACGCAGCATGAGGGGTGTGAGAAGCCAGGCCGTAATCCTAACTGAAGGGTTGTTATGACCAATTATGTATGTATGAATGTACACACTCTCTTGCTACCACTGAACATGTTAGCGGAACAAGTGGTTATGAAGTCGCCTGGTACTGGTGTCGGCTTATTAGGCGTAAGGACGTAGTTTAAACCCCACATCTCGAACAAAACGTAATACGTCGGCAACTACCTTTCAACAGAGTTCTGCCAAAAATTTAGAGAATAAAATAAAATTGTCAAGAAAAGTTCCTCAAAAATCTTTCGTTCTCAGAAAACCTTTCGTTTCCTCAGTCATGATGTTATCAATGAAATAAAATTCTTACAAATGTTTGTGCTTGACCCTCAAACCTTTAAAAATTATTTTTTTTCTTAGGAAATCCCATTTCTTAGAACCTACGTACATATGTTCTGTGATAATCTCTGAAAGTGTGTGTGTTTTTGAACTTTTCCTTGGAAATCTTAATAATTATGCAACCATTTCCCATTGAAATTTGTTGCATTAGAAGCTTATCGCTTGAAAGCAATTAAAAAAATTCTTATTAAAAAAATATTTGTTATCAGGTTAAATGACCTAAAAACACTGGTTTTTTATTTTCAATTTGTTTTTTGTTTTTTATTTTATTTATTCTAATTATTTATTATTATTCTGTACATCATTAGGGCTGTCATTGCCTACCTACAATAAATATTTGTTTTAGAAATTATGAGGGAGAAAAAATTAATTTTTTTTCTTTCTTTCTACAAATCAGGTTCCAATTACAATTTCAAATTCAAATTCAAATTTCTTTTTTGTGATTTGATTGGATTTGATTTAAGACAATATTAAATGACATACATTAACCAGTTTCACAATTTAACAAAACAAAAAAAACGTTCATAAATTGTTTCATTTTATGGCAGGAGAAATATTTTAAAACGAAAATATTTGCTAAAATCGATGACGAATACGTTTAAAAATATGCCATGATCACCACATCACCACCACATCAAATGCGTATTAAAAATGCCAAAAGAATTTAATCCACAATTTAATTTAAAAAAAAAATAAGACGATATTAAAGGTGAAAGCAAAATTCAAATCAAAAAACAATAAAAAAAACAAAAAATCTCTCTACAAATATAGGGTAACCGCTAGAAAGTCTGCCTATTGCCCTGATAAACTTCAGGATGTTGTTCGGTGTCAGTATATTCCCCAGCCTAATACTTGTTGAGCACCCAAGTGTTTTATTCTGATGTACATTAACGTCACGTAGATTCCAAGTATGGCTGACTTTCAAAATGTATCAATACAAAGTTTGTATGCAGTTCTGCTACGGTATATAAATTATGTAGACAAGCAAAGTTACCAAAAAATACATCAACTATAAATCCGATGCCTGATTACTTTTTGTCTGCATTAAAAATACACATTGACGACGTTTTGAAATAGTATACATACTATACATTGTAAACATTTTGTACAGCGGCTTTATGAAACACTATACCTTGTTCAAACACAAAGCAACTAACATTTTGGAAGTCAACCTATATGTTCTTGTGATTCTTCACTTTAGGCTCAAAGAACACTTCAGTTATAGATCGCTTCAGTATATAGATCGCCTCAAACCCAATATGTAGTTCCTGTAATGAGGAGAAGAAAGCCTAAAAATACAACCTGTGTTTTAAAGCACTAGATTGATGAGAAAGAAGAGTAAAGAAGGATGACTACTGTGCGACATAATCGACTAGACGTAAAGCAGATCCAAAATTGAAGGAACATCCTTTCTATGAATATAATAATCGTTGCTAGCAGTGAGTCTAATAGACTTCATTATCACCACTGCCTTTAGAAAAATGAAAAGTAAAGAATGCAGATCCTGCAGACTTTAGTGTAGGCTGGCTGACCACTGCAGTATTTTCCAAGCAGTTGTTATGGTCCTATTGAAAGCCATACATAAACACCACGGCCTTAAGAAGAAAGACAAGTAAAGAAGGCAGATTCTACAAAATTCTGTGTAGGCTGCCTGGTTACCACTGCGGTATTTTCCAAGCAATTGTTATGGTCATATTGAAAGCAGTGCAATGCTTCAGGGTTTTCACCGAAAATCTCTTAATTTTCTCGAATAGCAAGGCGGCGTTTAAGTTAAGTGGCTACCTCTGCAGTATTTTCCTAGCAGTTGTTGTGGTCATATTGAAGGGATTTTTCCCAAAAATCTTTTAATTTTCTCGAATAGCAAGGCGGCGTTTAAATCACATACGAATGTCACCTCGACATCCGTCGTCATCCATGAATTCCAGGAATTTCGTCGGAAATTGCATTGCTGACCAACTGGCCGGTACCGGTACAGATCTTACTATCTGCCAACATATTACAGAGGGTATGTGCTGTGAGAAACTAGGTCGTTATCCTGTCTAAAAGGTTGACCAATTATGTACATACATATGTATGTATGTAGGTGCAGCGATGGACTGGGTATTTTCCAAATGTTTTGCAAGAAAACTTGACTTCATTGAAAGCATAATGACACGTGCATTACTGCTAGACTCTGTCTGCTGCTCTGGCCATCAATTGCTAATAGACTTGACATTCCCTCGAATAATTTCTACAGGAGCTGAGGGTCTAAGGGTCTGAGGGCCTGAGTGACTACATTTTACTGCATGTGTCACCTTTTGCAATCAAGAAGCAGAGTATTTTAGCTTTTCATTTCCTGTCAGCCTGGACTAAACCCTTTAAAATAAGAATTACTTCCATACATACATACATACAGTGGTGGCCTTATAATTAGAAACGACTTAGCAACATGTATGTTTGTTAATTTGTTTTACAGTTTTCACTGTGTACCTGGGATCAAAGGCTTTGTTTGGAGGACGTCTTGCATACGTTTTTCCATCAGATTGGGACAAATTAAACTTAGATTCGTCACTCCAGAGAACTCTGTTCCAGAAACATCGTTTCTAATTATAAGGCCACCACTGTACGTACATAATTGGTCATTACAACTCTTCAGTCAGGATTACGACCTAGCTTTTCAAGCCACTTTTGTTCAATGAAACTAAAAAATTCATTTTAGTCCCAGTTGAATTCGAATTGATGCCACTCCTCACAACACACATTGTATATTATGAGAAGCAATCATAACAATTTTTGGTTAATACAAAAATTGAAGACCAGCATCGAAAACACTTTGAATAAGACGAACTATTCTCACATTCAAAATAAATTGAATTGAAAATAATCCATCGTCTGATGAACCAATCATGATTTCCATTCAGCATGGTGTGAAGAGAAATGAATGATCCATCTTTAAAATTCAAAATAAAATTTTGAATTTTCTGATAATCTATCCAATTTGATGATATCCATTTTTCTGTGTCTCATTGACTGCGAAAGAATAATCATCGTCAGATTTCTGAGGTTTTGACGAACTATCCATCCACCGAAGTGACAAATAATCCATAACGCAAACCTCCACTATTCTCACATTCAAAATAAATTGAATTGAAAATAATCCATCGTCTGATGAACATGTGAGTGAGGCGGGACCTACAGTTTAAAGTCGACTCCGAACGACAGATTTTTGAGAAACTTTTCATGGCAATTTTATTTCTTTCGCAGAGTTTTTGGCAGAAATCTGCTGAGAGGCAGTTGCCATGGAAATATTTTTTCTTATTTCATTTTGTTGGAGATTCGTTTAGTTTGATTACCGGGTTGGGATGTACCATTTGTAATGTATAACTCTCTTCTGGTCACAGCGGAATGTAATTCTTTAAATAGCACATATAATGTCTTCTAAAATGTATCAATACAAAGTTTGTATGTAGTTTTTCTACGGTATATAAATTATGTAGATATGCAAAGTTACTAAACAATGCATCAACTATAAATCCGATGCCTGATTGCTTTTTGACTGTGTTAAAAATACACATTGACGACGTTTTGAAATAGTATACATACATTGTAAATATTTTGTACAGCGGTTTTATGAAACACTATACCTTGTTCAAACACAAAGGCACTAACATGTTGGAAGGCAGCCATATTGTACTATGCTTCATGTGTTGAGAGAGTGTAAGAGTTTCCACAGGTTTTTTTTTTTTGAAAAAAATATGAGTAAATAGGCCCCCCAAATAGAGAAGTATTTGCCATCGTATGTTTATTTCAAAAAAAAAAAAAAACAAGTTCAATGTCAAAGATATTGTTTACTTTGAACTGTTCTGTGTGCTTGCTTGTTAATGAATAGTTCCATAACAAATGTCCTCCAGAATTTCCATTACCAAGTTGCATCACTACCAGTTTGGTTTTTGTTTTGTTTCATTAAAATGCAATCTACAGTAATCAGTAATCCTACCAGTCTACCTCTATTAATAAATTGATTCATCTTACAGTTTGAAACCGGCTTTAAGAAAATATGTACGTTTTATTTTTCATATTCATAAATAATAAAATAAAAAATAAAAAATTTTATTATCAAAAAACAACAGAAGATAGTTAAAGCCACAGGCAAGTATTCTTTCGTGAGATGTTGCAAAACTAGTTGTCTTTATGACAATAAAATGTTGTTCCCAAACAACGACTTCGTTTTCGTTCACAGCACAGCCAGTCAGTCTACTTTACGGCATGAGGAACTAACTATTCAAGTGGCACTGTTCCTCCATTCATTCTTCCATTCATTCATGCAAGTCTCTGTTGTTTTGATGCTTTTAAGAAGGTTCAGGGACGTTCAATAGTTTTGTAATAAAAGCGTCTTAAAGTGCCTGTTAGTCTAAGTGTAGCCAGCTTCCTCTCTAGATTTTATGCAAAATTTATCGATAAATTTTTTATTTATTTTTTTATTTTATTCTGTAAGCTGACAGGAAATGTAATTGATCTTGCAATAATTCTACATTTCATTTCGATTCGTTTAATTTTTTTTTATTTTAATGTGGAAATTGTCATCATTATTGACAACTTAACGGATAGCTTAAGTGACTTTGAATGTTAAGCTCTTAAGCTTGATTAATGACTGACTGACTGGTTATGGCTGATCAGGCGTGTTAAGGTAAGTTAGGCAAACAGTGGTAGACTATTTATAGAATAAGTTTTTTAACGACTCTGAATAAACAAATGGAAAGTCGATGTATTTAAATCTAGCGCTACTCTTTTGCAAATCAAATTTCAAACAAACTCTTTTCCTTTATTGGCAATCAAAGGCCTATTTAGCCTCTCAAAAAAGATCTCCCACATGGACCTTTAAGCCACCATTATTTTCTGCATTTTCATGTATAAGACTTTAAGAAAGTTTTCAAGACTTTTTATCACAACGAAATGCAAAACTTTGGTAGAATGCTAGAGAATTTCACAGGCGATCATAAGATAGCAAGCACGATCAACACCTAAGTGGCCAAATATAAGCGGATATAGGAGTACGCCAGACATGTATGCCTTTACTAGGGCCTTTTAAGATCGTGCTTGCAACTACAATGATCCGCTTATCTCAAGCTCCCGACTACGGCAAAGATATTCGGCTTCTCGCATATAAAAGTCGCCGTAGTATAGTAGGTAGTGTGTTGGCTTATTAGACATAAAGCCAGGGTTCGAGCCCCAGGCCAGACATCAAAACAAAAATACAAAAAGTATTTCATCGGCGACTTCCTCTCAGCAGATTTCTGGCAAAAACTCTGGGAGTAAATAAAATTGCCATGAAAAGTTTCTCAAGAAATCTGTCGTTTGGAGTCGACGTTAAACTGTAGGTCCCCGCCACTCACGATAAAATTAACGCACACAACATGAGTGGTGTGAGAAGCAGGACCGTAATCCTGACTAAAGGGTTGTAATGGTCAATTATCTCAAGCTCCCGACTACGGCAAAGATATTCGGCTTCTCGCATATAAATAGAAGCTGAGGAGTTCAGGCAGAACTCTTCCAAATGGAAAGATCAGCTGAATCAGTTGGACAAGGGAAATTGGGTCATGGTCTGATGTATCTTAGGTCACGGGATAACTCACGGCAATGAACAGGCAGATGCGAGAAGGTGAACTTCAAAACAATCTAACAATCTGGGCAATTACAATAGCAAGAGATTGTATATGTTATGCAATAGACTAACGAGAAATAGCCGTAGACTGACACTCAAGGAATACTTATTTAGAATGGAAATCCGATTCAATCCCAATATGTAAATTCTGCGAAGAGGAAAAGGAATTCCCAAAACACATCCGTAGAATCTGTGCCAGTGTTAATGGATCTTAGAAGCAAACACTCGGGTGCTTATCACGTATTAAGCAGGGAGTTATCCTTATTAATAATGAACAGCAACATGGAGTTCGCCAGGACAACAGTATTGAAAGAGATATTGCAGGGGACTTTTATATATATTGAGGACAGCACAGTAGATCGCATGGCATGGTCTCACTACTATGGTACCTCTATACATTAGTAATAATAAGCTACCGTTACGTAAACGGCATTGCCGTGGTAATAATTTTTATTGAAACGCATAGGCATCAGAGATCAGTTTTTTCGCTACTCATAAGAACTCATGAAATTTTGAATATAATTGAGTCAACAATATTGAAATTTCACTATGTACTCTGATTCATTCGTACTCACTACAACGTTGATTTATAAGTACAGGTTGCAATGAGTATGCTTACAACATTGACATCAAACTCATGCCATTCGAAATATGTTTGACTCATAAGCCCACCTACCTTTTAGATTCATAACTTTAGAAAAATACTTATAAATGACTCGAGTGACTCGAATCATTCATCCAAAAAGAAAACAGACACATAAGCAATAAAGACAGAGCACCAAGCACAGCAAACACACAACCTTCTAGTGAGTACTTTAGTGTTCGTAAGCGATTCATACTTATTTTGTGCTACGTATATATGTTGAGTTATGGAAAGACGAAATCAACAATATCATGCATGCTGTTAAGTATGAATATGATGAGTATTTCAAACTTTGAATATGAGTAGAGGTTTCATGATATTAAAATAAGTATGAATGCATATAAGTATCGGAAATTATGAGTATGATTCTCGATTCTACTCATCTTTTTTGTGAATACTCATTGGTGATCTTTGATTATTTGTATTCTCAATTACCAAATCAATTCCTTTCAATTTTTTAACATCATTTAAATTTTAATACCATTTTATATAACCATTGGAAAAAGTTTTACGGCTGCTTAATTTAAAAAAAATAATTTTTTTTCTTTTATTTTCTTTCCAAATATTGAACGTAAAAAAATTGTGGCAAACAAAAATATTTGTTTTCTATTTTTTTTTTATATTTTTTTTCATTAACATTATATTGTTTGTTATTTGTTATTACATTGATATTTATTTATCTTAAACGTGTCATGCATGCCAAAATTATTATTTTTTTTGAAATTTAATTTTATTTCTATACAACCAAAAAACCTCCAAAAGTATTGTCTATGTAAACACAGGAAAGTAAATTTTTTCCAATGAGTCAGACAGACTGACAGACAGTTAGACACATAAGAGGATTGCAACTTATTAAATCAAAATAATGAAAATAATAATGAAACATTGATTTGAAATTATTAAATAATCAAAACACAACAACAAAACAATATAACAAGCAAAAATTCATTAATAATAGTACAACGAGGGTGTTTGTAATCAGCTTATGATTAAATAAATTATAATTAAATGACCTATTTTCTATGGCCATTATATTATTTTTCATTATTTGCTTAAGCAAACATACATACATACATAATTATTTTAAATTTTTTAAGATTTTTTTAATTAAAATTTTAACCTTTTTATTTAAAAGCAAAACGTGAATTTACATTCTATTCTTGAAGATCTTTTTTCTGTTCTTTTCTTCTTTTTTATGCAACCCACATTTTTATGGTGATTTTTTTTATTTAATTTTTTTTATTCTAAACTTCCATCAATTCATTATAACTCAAGGTCTTTAACCTTTCCGTTCTTTGTCTATTTGTTAAATAAAAATTTCTTTTTTTATATAAAGAACTGACCTATTATTCGTATCATTTTCTAATTTCATTTGGAAAGAAATTCTTTTTTTTCTACTTTTTTTAAATACAGTGAGCGCCATAAGTGAGTCAACACTTTTGTTCTTAAGTATACAACAGTTTTGTCCTTAAGTATAAAAATAGTTCCTTTATCATGAATTGTTGTTTTTGTTTTAACATTTTATAAGTAATAAAATAAACATTTTTATTTCTGGAAATTTATTCGACTATTTTCATTTACTTTTCTCGCTATCCTAAGAAAGTGAATTATTTCAGTGGTGTTTACTCTCTTTTGGCGCTCAGTGTATATATCTATACCTAATCACTTATATATACATACATAATTGGCCTTTAGAACCCTTCAGTCAGGATTATGGACCTAGTTTCTCACACCACTTAAGTTGTGTCTGTTAATTTTAAACAAGAGTGGCGGGACCTAGACTCCGAACGATAGATTTTTGAGAAACTTTTCTTGGTAATTTTATTTGATACTCAGAGTTTTTGCCAGAAATCTGCTGAGAGGAAGGCACCCTAGAAATATTTTTTTTATATTTTAAACCATGGCCTTACGTCTAATAAGCCAACACACTATCAACTAGACTACGGCTACTTAATCGATTCACTTAGGAGTGAATATTCTAGCTAATCGAGTCAAAGTTTTCTATGTCTTAAGTTTGTAAAAGCCAGTGCCTTTCATTGCATTGAGGAGCAAGCTGACAAAGTGAACAGATATGTTACATCGACTATGGTGAAACAATGACGCAAGAGGAAGCACTACAAAGCTACTCTGAGGCAATAGCGATAAAGGGAAAACCTTGAGTATTTTAATACCAAATCAAGGCGATTTGAGTACTCTAATGAGCGTAAATGAAATAAAGATTTAAAATTAAATAGCAAATAGAAATAAAATAAATAAGTTTTGATATTTTAAGTCATCGTAGTCTAGTAGGTAGTATATTGGCTTATTAGACCTGAGGCCACAGTTCAAACCTAAGGTCAGCCATCTCGAACCAAACGAAATATGAAAAAATATTTCTACGGCGTCTTTCTCTCAGAGGATTTCTAACAAAACCTCTGAGAGTAAATTAAAAATTGCCATGAAAAAGTTTCTCAAGAATCTGTCGTTCAGAGTCGACTTTAAACTGTAGGTCCCGCCATTCATGTATAAAATTAATACACACAACAAAAGTGGTATGAGAAGGTAAGTCCTAATCCTGACTGAAAGGTTGAAATGCCCCCATTGTATGTGTATGTACATATGTATGTAAATAAAGTCGATTTGAATACGCTAATGAGATA
This sequence comes from Sarcophaga subvicina, assembly GCA_936449025.2. Lineage (NCBI taxonomy): Eukaryota > Metazoa > Arthropoda > Insecta > Diptera > Sarcophagidae > Sarcophaga > Sarcophaga subvicina. Next base: position 106,671,786 of record OW388084.2, read on the forward strand.
AATGAAATCAAAATTAAAAATAGAATAGAAAATAAAAATAAATATGTTCTGATATATACATATATAAACACATACGGTGAACGTCAAAAGAAACTGTACGCGATGGATAAAATTCTGGCAATTACCAAACTCAACTTTAACCGCTTAAGAAGAGTGCCCGAAAAAATTTGACAATATTTCGAAATTTTTTGTAATTTTTTTTTTGCTTCAATTTTAAAAACTGGCAATGAAACAATTTTAAAATAAAAATAACGGTAATTTAATAATATATATTTTTTTTTAATGTACAATCTCTTTTGACGCTCACTTAGGTATTAAATTTAGGTATTTAAATTTTATTTTATTTAAACATTTTTATTTTTTTATTAATTTTTTTATAACGAACGTATTTTTATTATAATTTATAAGCATATAGAATTTTCTATTTTTTTTTCTTTATTTATGAACTTATATTGTAAGAATATAGGTTTTTTGGAACAAAATTTCTTTAAAATAGGCTGACTTCCAAAATTTTAGTTACTTTGTGTTTAAACAAGGTATAGTGTTTCATAAATCCGCTGTACAAAATGTTTACAATGTATGTATACTATATCAAAATGTCGTCAATGTGTATTTTTAATGCAGACAAAAAGCAATCAGGCATCGGATTTACAGTTGATGCATTGTTTGGTTACTTTGCATATCTACATAGTTTATATACAGTAGTAGAACTGCATACAAACTTTGTAATGATACATTTTGGAAGGCAGCCATATTGTATAAAAAAATTTTAATAATATTTAGAAAAAGAAAATATAAAAATTTTATTTTAAAAATAAATTTTAATTGAAAAAATTGTCTGAAGATTGTATATCTATCAAGGTTTAAATGAAATAAAAAAATATTAAAAATATGTTTTAAAAAAAAATAATTAAAATTTAATATGTATTTATGCAGAATATTAATTTTTTTTTTTGTGGTAAAACCAAATATTTTGTGTTTGGTTTTTTGTTACTATTTTTTTTCTTTTTATTTATTTAAAAACGCATTTTTTTAAATATATTTCTGTATCGAATTTGCTGTTATTTTCTTATTTAAAAATTTATTTATTTAACTTAAGAAAATTTACGTAAATTCATATGTCTGTATATGGTGTCACATGCTTTTTTATTTTTTTTCCTTTAAAAATTACAAATTAAACAAAGTTAAAGTGTTAAATATACAAAAAAGAAATATGTACATATCGACGCCTCCGTTCTAAAACATTCTAAGTCGAAAAAGTGTGTTTTGAGTTATGAGCACTCAAAGTTTTCACGCGACATACGACCATATGTGTATTCTAAGGAGATTTTTCCCGATAACTTCGGAACGGATCGGCGCATCTTAAGTTAGAGAAAGTAGAATTTAAAAATGCAAGAACATTAAAAACGTTCTAAGTACACTTAGAACGTTATAGAATGGAGGCGTCGATATGTACAGTGAACATCAAAAGACTCTGTACATTATGGATACTATTTTAACAATTACCAAACTCAACTTTTACCATTTAAACCACTTTTAAATTTGACAATATTTCGAAGTTTTTTGTCAATTTTTTTTTGTTTCAATTTTAAAAACTGAAAATGAAACAATTTTAAAATAAAAATAACGATAATTTATTAATGTATACTTTTTTTTAAATGTACAGTATGGACAAAATTCTAACAATCACTAAACTCAACTTTCACCAAAAAACTTAAGGAGAGTGCCCGAAAAAAATTTGACAATATTTCGAAGTTCTTTTGTCATTTCTTTTTTTGTTTAAATTTTAAAAACTCGCAATGATACAATTTAAAATAAAAATAATACTTCTTTTTAAATGTACAGTTTCTTTTGACGCTCACTGTATGTATGTATATATTTTTTCTTTCATTTAAAACTCTTTATAGAAAAAAAAATTAAAATTTATGCAAATTACACGGATTTATATACGGATGCTGAACAACAACCCATACGCAGACAAAATCTTATTTCTATGCATTTTGTTTTTCCATAATTTATTAATTAAATGGAACTGAAATTAATTTGCTTTTTTGCTAAAAATAAATTTCGAATTTCCAAGAATTATTTTTAGAAAAGCACGCTCATTTTTTTTTCAAACTGCGAGACAATTTGGAATTTTCATTCATTTATGCATTAGAATTAGAATTTATTAAATAATTTCCTAATAATTATTGAATAAATATTTTTCCATTGTTAAGCTATTTACGTAATTAGTTTTATATATACTAACAAAAATATTTATGTTTAATAATAATAATACAACAACAAAAGTTAAAACATGATTCTACACAAACAGATAGATAGACCCCCCAAAAGTATTATTGTTTAGAGTGTGAAAGATTGAAAAAACTGTTTGGCAAAAAAAATTGAAATTGTATTCGTCACCGGTTAATTTGCACGGTATTGTTAATAACATTGGGAATATTATTAATAAATAAACAAAAGAAAAAGAGAAACAAGTTTCTCTAATAATGATAGCAAAACATGCAAACAACTTTGTTTAAATCCGTGTTTCTTCAAAAAAATATATTCTTTTGGTTTTTATATTATTTTTCGTTTTAAACATAAAACGCCAGCAATTGATTGGATTTCTTAGAATCCACAAACCGTAATAGACCCATACATACATATGTATGTACACATGTACGTACGTGTTTGATTGTTTTTTTTTTTAATCTTCTTAGAAATGATTTTCTTCTATCAACAATACAAAGTCAAATAAGCCCACACTTGAAAATTAAATTAATTCAATAAAAATTATTTAAAAAATTTCCAAATTACCTGATATATCAGCCTGTGTCAAAGCAATCAATGCTACAGCAAATACTGCAGCCACTACACAGCTATAAAATATTTTATTTGCCATTATTATTTAGTAATTGGTTTTCTGTTTTCTTAATTAAACAACAAATTAAATAAATTAATGTTTATTTTTTTACTTTTTTAGTTCTAAACGTTAATAATTAATTTTTTTTTAAACTTGAAGTAAAATCCTGTTACTTTCAGTATGAAAAAGCAGATGTTCACTGTTGGTTAAACTTATTAAAACTAATTTAAATGATTTTTATGCAGTAGATTTTTGTATTTGTATAAATTGTTATCAAAAGCTTAGCTTAAAGCTTTCGTCTTAAGAGATAACACGTACAGGCTTATAACGTAAGAAAAGCTTTGAAAAAAGCTGTCCCAACTAAACAGATGCAAAACAATCAAAAGACTTAAGCTACAAACATTTTAACTGTTTACAAGTGATGCCAACCAAGGCGTAGGAAAATTAAAGCCAATTCATAGTTTGCAGGAATTTTAAAAAAATTATAAAAATTTCTACAAAGAATTTGCAATTTGCAAAGGCATTTTGGGAATAAAACATTCATTTACAAAAAATTTAAATTTAATTATTTTATTGTATGCAGTTTTCTAATTTTAATTTTTTTCAGAATTTTAAATAGAATGACACAATGGCAACATTGTTTTAATGCAAGTAACCAGACATATCGGTGAATGCATCCACTAACAGATGTGAAAATTACTTATTCTAGGCACGCACCGCCCAAATCACAATGTGCAGTACCCATTTCGAATAACGGCACTTTGGTGTATTTCGATTTTATTCACCATACCGGATAAATTCACCATACTAGACTCACCATACTTCGATTTTATTCACCAAACCGGATAAATTCACATTTTGTAAAAACTCACCGCTCTAGAAATTCACCACAACTACAAAATTCACCAACCCACTTAAAAAAAATTAAAGTTTTTTAGCTTTTCCTTCCAACCAGCAAGCAAGCAACCAAACAAAACCACAGCAACAATAATTCCACACAACACATCCATCCATCCCATTGTTTTTGTATTCGTTTTGTCCAGTTGAACACTACCCACCTAACTATTCTTATTTTACTACCTACTTTTTCTACCTACAACATCACACACGCCACTATGTTTTTTGCGTTCCTTTTGTCTCTGACCTGGGGTTTGAACAGTAGCGTCCAACTAATAAGGCTACTTCTTTAACTTGTTATTAGACAGACAGATCACACAGTACATTAAAAAACGGGGCTTAATTTTTACTTAATAAACCCGGAAAAGGAAAAAGAATATGCGAATTATTTATTAAAATATATATTTATTTCTTGAACGAACCAAAACGAATTTGATGAAAAAATAACAATGATGAATGATGAATGCAGTTCCGTCTCCCTACACCTAGGTAGATTTCAAAGGAATTCACAGGATTTAAAACTGACTCATCTCTGTTGTTTATATTGCTGAAACCCAACTGGCAAAGGTAGGCTCTGCTGTCATACCCCAATGGGAGAATCATCATCAACTTTCCTGCATATATCGCCAGTATCTCTACCCCAACCTCTACTACCGGCAAGTCACCATAAAAGAAAGCGGCTGAAGCAGAGTTCAATTCAACCCTCGCAAGGATTACCTTTTCAGAAAATACAAAAAAGACTACAAAGGAAGTCCGTAGTGTGGCAGACAAACTATAACCAACCATAGCATACACTCCACATTTCGGTATCGCAAAGAGCAGTCAGTACAATTATACGAATGCGTTCAGACGCAATCAACTGAGAGCCAGAGCAATGCCATCTTTAAGTTCTTACAAAATCCAATCCGCACTCACATAAAACAGGCCATAGGCCTACCACAACTAAAAACAAAGTAATTTTACTGGCTCCGAAGTTCATTTGCTTCCAAACAAAGTGAAAAAATCGTCTTTTTTCTGCTCATAAATTATAAAAATCAATTTATCAAAAACTTTATTATGGAACAATTGCTGATGACGTTGCAATTATTATTCATTCAAGAAGCTACACAATTTCCATATTTAATCTCTTTTCTAGGGTGTTCCCATTCCTGTATTCCTTTAGTTTAGATCTTGTTGAAGGCAGCAATATCGACAGATTGTACAAAATCTTCGAATTCTTGCATCTTTTCAGTCAACAAATCAATGGAAACTTTCTCGTCTTCAATGACGCACATGATTTGCAATTTGTTGATACCATAGCCGACTGGCACCAATTTGGAGGCACCCCACAAAAGACCGTCCATTTCGATGGTGCGTACAGCATTTTCCATTTCCTTCATGTCAGTCTCATCATCCCAGGGTTTGACATCGAGCAAGACAGAGGATTTGGCAATTAAGGCGGGTTTCTTGGATTTCTTGGCAGCATAGGCAGCTACGCGTTCCTCACGGATTCTGGCAGCTTCCTCATCTTCTTCTTCTTCATCGGAACCGAAGAGATCAACATCGTCATCATCATCGGCGGCAGCGGCAGCAGGAGCAGCTACGGTGGGCTTAGCACCAGCAGCTTGTGGCAAGGGGGAACCACCCCAGGCAGCCTTTTCGCTGGCCTCGAAGGAGGCAATGTGACGGTACCAACGTTGAACGTGGGCAACATCACCAGTGGGGGCCTTGCCCAAAGCTTCGAACACAGATAAATCAGCTTTAGTTGGTTCATAACTGCAATAATAACAACAAAAACAACACTATTAGACCAATCCATTCAATAGAATGCCGACGTGTGAAATCATTTTCAAAGACCATAACCTCATTTATCAGTAGCCAGTTGTAGTTTTTTTTTTTTTTCTTAAATTACTTACCCATTGATGTAGCTGTTGTCGGCCAAGAAATTGTTCAATTCCTTAAGACCTTGTGGGGTAGTAACATCACCGAAAGCCATTTTTATTTATTTTTTAATTTAATTTATTTAATAAAACTTAAACTTAATCTGGTTCGTCAGCTAAAACGCTTGCTGCTTGCAAAAATTTGACAACCGGAAAGAGACGAGAGAAATTGATGATGTCAAATTGATGCATTTCACTACAACTTGGTAGTACTTTTACAAAAATAGTTGGTAATGCGAAACGTAAATAAAACAAAACAACAAAGTAAATCCGCTATCACACACGAGACTATTTTTTAAGCCGCACAATTTTTGTTCTTTCTGTCACACACGAGAATATTTCATCTGGCATAAAATGGTATACATATAGTCTGCTTTGTGTGGATTAGTTTTCTTTACCTATTTTTCTGAACCTGCTGTTTTATAAATGTATGTGTATTGGTTTGTGCGGGGTAGAAGCTGGTTGAAAAATTATGCCAGCAAAAACCATTCTCCTCACCCCTCTTGGCCTATAGAGGTTCGTCAGCTAAAACGCTTGCAGCTTGCAAAAATTTGACAGCAGAAAAGAGACGAGAGAAATTGATGATGCCAAAATGATACATTTCACTAAAACAACTTGGCAGTTCTTTTACAAAAATAGTTGGCAGTGCGAAATATAAATAAAACAGCGCAGTATATTGAAGTTTAAGTTTATTAAAATAATATGGAAAAATCACAGGACTTAGAAATTCAATTATTGAACTTCATATCCTAATAATTTGTATACAAATACTCTGTCTTTGAATAAGTTTAAAAGAGTAAACAAAATTTTTAAAAATGTATCGATAAAATAATTTAAATTTTATTAAACCGTTGATTCAAACACAATTGGTAATACAGTGCAAATGGTAATACATGTCAGAAACCCTAAGATTTCGCTAATAGAGGTTACCTATTCTATACATGCACCGGTTAATTCACCACTTATGGTACAATTATTTTGGATAACGCAGTACATAGTTCGAATAACGGCAATTTTATGAATTGTATTCAGCACACTAGACAAATTAACCACAACTTGAAATACTCAATACACCGAACAAACAGACATCTGAAAGACAAACCTCCACCCGCCACAAGAAACACCACCAACACACACACAAGCAAAAGGAATATACTTCTTAAAGGGACAGGGAAGGGGCTTCATTTACATTTATACAAATCAGACATGAAAAAATATTGGGCGAATTATTTTAATTAACGTTTATTTCTTTGAACGAACAAGCGAATTTGTCCAACCATTAATTAATTTATGCATAGTTTTTTAATAGTTTTTGTATATTAAATTATGTTTGTTTAGTTTCCAACAAATAATTAATTAAATTAAATTATTTGACAACGAAAAGAAATCAGAAAATTAAACATTTGTATTACCAGTTTTGGTAACGAAAGCGGCAACACTGTTTCTGTGTTCAAATTACAACCTTGTACTCTAGAAAAAAATTTACTGAAACTTGTCATCACTTTTCTGTAACCGTATTTGTGTGGTGAAGAACATCAGTGGTGAGAAGAAAATTTACAAGAAGAAGCAAGAAATTTTCTGCTGTTTTGTATTAAAGAGAAAAAATTGCAAAAATATATTAAAACTAATAGTAAAACACAGTGTTTATGAAAAATATATTAAACAGTATATACAGAAAACACAATGTAAATTCCAATAAAATAAAATCAAATGTACAAAACTTGAAAAATTATACATACAAAAAGTTAAAAAAATAAAAAAAAATCGTAGGCCACGAAATAAAATAAAGAGCACAAAACGTACAATAAGAAAAGAATTAAAGCAGAAGTGGAAGAGGCTTTTTAAAAGTAAAAAAGGAAATTACGGAAAAAATCTAGTACGTATAAAAAATATCCTTCAAGTGGAAAAGAGTGTAAAGTAAGAATTTATGCCAAAAAATTAAAAAAAGTTTCTAAGTGCTAAAAATACGAGTGTTACAATTCAAAGGATTTCATTAACAAAAAACAACTCCAAGAGAGAAGTGCTTTTTTATTTTATTTTTGTTAGAAGCAGCATCATCGTCATCATTATGTTAAAAGGAAAAAATATACGTTTTTTTTCTTATGCTCAGCTATTCCATTCCCAATTTTCCCCATTATTATGTTCTCTGATTTTCCGTTTTTGTAATTTTTCTTTGGTTTCTCTTTTTATTTTCATAATTTTGAGTTGTTTTTTTTTTGATTGTTTTTGCATTTGCGCCACTACACCATCCATGTGTATTTTGTTGATAGAAAAGTTTGGTTGCTTATTAGTGTTGCCATTGCATAAATCTAAGACCTTTGAATACCGATTAATAAATGCAGCTTTTTTGTTTTTATCAATTTATTTACTGACATTGTCAGATTCAGTTTTGTTTTTACATTAAAACGTTATACAAAGATATGAAATATGGACAACAAATGTTTGGGCTCGATGGGTTTTAAACAAAACTTTGTTTAAGCGGAATTTACATCATTTTTTAGTGATTGACTATCATTTATGCCTAAAAAATACACCCTTTTGATGCCGCAAAAACGCATATAAGAAAAGGTCAAATGTCGAATAAAATGATTGGCGCAATTTAGTACCAGCCATTTTAAAATTGTTTTGAAAAGTTTTCGATAATTACTTCGTTGATATTGCTTTGCCATGCTCTCAATAAAAAAAGTGTTTATAAATTATATTTTTTGAATGATCTGTAATATTATTGCAAGTTGTCTTCCTTTTCTTTAAGGTCGCATAATTTGCTTAGACATACAATATAATTTCATCATTTCCTTTCAGAACACGACTATTTAATCGAGCAAAGTTCCGTTGTTACGTAGTTATTAATAATACTACTGAAAATCGCTGTTTTGTGTTAAAAAAAGACCTGAAAATTTACAACGGCAACACTGTTGTATATGTTTTGTTGTTTCTTTTACTTTTCGGCTATAGGCATGTTTAACAACATAACAATACATACACAGACTTTTCTCTTTTTACTCCTCTTTCTCTGTCGTGTGTGTGCATAATATGTGTATTTGTTTTGTCTACATACTTTCATACATATTTATTGTTGTCAAATTTTCTGTTGGAAATGTTTTTAGAGAGTGTGGGTGGTTAAAAGAAAAATAAATAAGTCTTGTACAATCAAGATGTTAATGATAATGTTAGTTGACGTTTATTTGTTTTATTCTCGCTTATTATTCTTGTTGTGGTTGTAAAAGTAGTTGATGTTGTTGCCGTTAATATGTGAGGTGAATAAAATAGGTGGTCTCTAGTCTAATAATAACATTTAATGGTTTTTCCATTGTATACAGTAATATAACTTTCTATTTTTGTTGTTGTCGTATATATATTTTCTCTCTTTTGCTTTTCACTCCTTTTCTCAATTCATATGAGAGTAGATGCTGATTTTCTCTGATTATTTCATCACATTACCATTTTCGTGCTTATTTATGATTAATAATCCTTGTTTTTTATTTAAGCTTTTTTTTGTTGGTGCGTAATTTTTAAAATGTTTATATATTTAGTGTTTGTGTTAAATTTATGTGTTGTTTACCTTGTTTTTCCAAGTTCAGAACAGAAATTATAAAAAAAAAATATTGTGTGATTTAATTTTTTTCATTTTTCGCTTAAATTATGACGTCAGGCGATTTTAAGTTGGTCTGATCTGGTCAGTGGAAAAACAATATGTTTTAAGGAGTAGTGAGTGGCTGCTGCCAATTTATTTAATAATCGTCTTAAAGAAAAAAGAAAAATTGTTGTGTTGTGCTAATTAAATAATAATTTTAGTACCGTATGGTACAGGTGAGTGAAATATATTTTAATTTATTTTCAATTAAATTAAATAAACGGCATTTAAGAAATATACAGTATCGCTATAAAATATAGCATTGAATTCATTAACATTGCGCAAACTGTCACAAAGTAGTGAAGATCAGATAATTAATGTGGCAAAAACAAGTGCGTGCCATCACGTGTAATAGTCGAAAAGTTCAAAACAACCTATGGACAGCACGAAGAGCATTCCGCAGTATTGACTGCATATGGTCCTCTGGCATGGTCTGCTACATTGAATTTGTGGAAATCTTCACCGACGATTCTGAGATCGACAATAAGGTAGACCGTGCAATTTTCACCAATTAACATAATCTTAGAATATCTGTCCGCTCCCTGACTGCTGTAGAAATTTATTGGCAATAAATAACGCTGAAAAACTGTTTCTGAGTACGGGAAATATAAAAACTGTAACTTCTTCCTTCCATACCTCTTCAGATCTCTTTCGGATGCATTCTTCAGGTCTCAATTGGTTGACTTAAAACTCCACTTCTTTGATCGATTCTCGCCGTAGTGTTTTGTAAGTTTGGTATGGGTTCCCAGTGACATGAAATCCCAGATAATTGTGTTCAATAAAATTTAAGAAGGTGCAGTCTTCATATCTCCGATCCCAACTTCATTTTTTATCCGATTTAGCCCCATTTATACAGAGCACTTTTTGTTGCTCATTCGAGGAATACATTTAGCTTCCTCGTCTATATCTCCGGTCCCAAGTAACGCCCGACCGTATGGAAACCTGTTCCGATATTCTTGATACCATGGCAATCCTTTTCCCCCAACAATTTCTTTTTTATTCGATTTAGCCCGAATTATAACGACCCTGTTTTTGTGCTCATTTAAAGCTTCGTCAGCTAGAGTTCCTGTCCCAAAGGTTACCCTACCGTAACCACAACTGTTTTAGAATCCTTGATTCAATAGCTATCCGACAATCGAAATTCTATTTGATGTAGAACGGTAAGGATCAAGTATTATAATAAAATAAAAGAGTCTTCGACACTATAGCTCATATATACATATATAACAAGGATACATACATATATAACAAGGATTACTTTCAAATTTTTATTGAAAAAACATCATTTTTATTAGAAGTATTTCTTCTTATTGAATTAATTATTGCCATAATAATTTTTATAATTGACTGAAAATTCAATAAAAATCCTACGTTAGCTGTTTCTGTTCCACATGAATTTGGTGTAGCATTTGGCTGTAGATATGTTTACATTTCATAAAAATTTAATAAATGTCAGGATCTTACCTATAAAGGATAAAAGAATATGCAAATGAAATTTAAACAAAAGCAAAAACCGATGCTTGTTTTTGTAATCAACCCCAATAACAAGAATCATATACAACACAATGTACATAAATGCGAAGCTGTGTATAAATTTTGTATTTTTTGGCATTTTCCTTTTGTTTTTTTGGATTCTTTCATTCAAAATTATGATTCTTTCCTTTATTTTTTGGGGGGGAGGGGGTTCATTTCAGCCTGATGCCTCTTTCCGCTTGCAAGCACACACAGTAGCATCATCAGCATTGGCAGTAGCAGAAGCAGCAGCATGTTACCGTTGATTTAAACATTTCCGTTTCCGTTTTGCTATATGATTTTTCATAACATAACGAAGCTCTCTTAAACACAGCACTCGTAAAATTTTTGTAAATTTTATCAACATCATTATCATCGTCATCATGTGTTTTCCTTTTCGTAGTCTTCCTGTTTTGCTCCAAATATTTTTCGACTCTTTATCTTGGTCCTTTTTCTCTTGGTTACCATTACTTGTACATTTTTATATTTGCAAATATTTTAATTGTGTTTTTTCCTTTTTCTCTCTTGTTTTTATTTTTATTTTTTGCTTTCAATTCATTAAACGATTTTCCTGTTGCTCTCTCTCATCATCATCATCATCACCATATAATTTTACTTTCTCTTCTTCTCTGGTATATGAACGAACAAAATATCAATGTACCAGTAGATGATTGAACACTATTTTTAAACATTAGTTTGTTATTAAATTATTGCACAAGTTTTTCCTCTTCATGGTATAGATTTTCATCTCCTGTGTGCACTTGTAATCAGTTTTTAATGAATTTTTTTTCCAATCCTTAATTTCCTTTTTTAATTAAGTTTACAGGCAATAATTAATAATGGATGCACGATGATGCTCTGCCATAATGTCAATACGCTCAACCTTCTGCTGTAGCCACCACAGCAGCTTGTATATTAAATGTTATACACGTTAGATAACGGTTTTCTTTATGATAAAATAACTGCATAATAAATGCCTGCAAAATCATTCCGAAACACAGTTGGTGCTGATCTCCGGATCAGGACCACGAAGGTATTAAGTGCCTGACCTGGACTAGAGCGATGATATAATATTGCTCGACTACAAACCCGATTAATACACGTTCGTTCATCGTAGAAAGTTGAAAATTCTTCATAAATCTTCACTTTTTATTCCTCAATTCTAATTAAAGTGCTTCAGATTCTTCTAAATAATCCCTTCAGCTAGTCCCCAATTCTTGTGAATGACTAGTTTTCAATCAGCAGAAGTTTACTGCACTTTCTGCATTAATCAGAAGGAAAAAAGACATGAGGACATGAAGATATTTTCTATTGGTTTACAAAGGACCTTATAGTCTTAGTGTGAAGTCAGTAAAGGCGGATTATACATCTTAATTATATGTCCTTATATAGCAAATATTTCTTTTAAATTTTTAAAAATCTCTGTTTTAAATTTTTTTCTTTTTTAGAAGTTTCAATCGAGGAAATAAAAAAAACACACAATTTTATCATTGTTTGACAAGCATAAATCTGTCAAAAACAAGAATGTAGGGTAGTTAACATTTATAAAGAAGCAACCACTTAAAATATTCGATTGTTTTTTTTTTTTAATTTGTTTTCCTTTTTTGTTTTTGTTTTGCATTTTCCTTCTATCAGTTCAATACAAAATATCTAGTCAGTCTGGCCCTTAAAATCACAACCAGTCATAGTCATTTTTATTGGTTGTTAACACAACACAATACAACACTATCGCACCGCACCGCACCACACCACACCACACACCATAACATCATAAGCACTTGAATATGTACAGTGTATTGCGGAATATATTTTAACTATGGTTGCATGCCTGTAGATGACTATGGCAATGATATAAATGACGACGATGATGACAATGGTGGTGATAATGATGATGATGATGACGATGGCGCTACGATGACGAGGACAAATGCCGCTAACATCGTCAACAAACCAACATCGAACAGCAGTCTAACATACAACATGTCTCAATTTCCTTTTAAAATCTTCCTCTTCTACTTCTTCTGCTTCTTATTCGGGCATTGAAGCAGAAACAACATGTTTCACTTACGAGAACATTTTATAATTGAACAACAAGTACGTAGGAGAACAGAACATTACAGTGTGTGTTCGAGCACTTGTGTGACTCGTTGTTGTATCCAGCCAAGCTATTCTAAAGGTTATTTCAAAATATGAAAGAAAGTTTCTTTAAAGCAGCAAGGCAAACAGCAGTCAGTTCGTCAGTCAACCATACAGCCATACACATTATTGTAAAAGTTTAAACGTTTGTTTAACCAAAGTGTTGTGTTGTTTTCTATTTCTCTGTTACTTTTTTGTACTTTTTTTTGCATTCATTACAAACCATTGAGGTGTAATACAACGTTGCTTCTTAAATTAATGATGAGGGGGCCTGCCGGTTGGTCGCTCGTTCGTTCGTTCCTTCGTTTCGAACACTCGCTCACTCACTCAGTCAGTTAGTCAGTCGTTTGCACGGTCATGTATACAATTCAGCTAAACATTGTTAGCCAAAGTAGAAATTCTTAAATGGCATAGAAAAAATTGAATTTAAATAGCAAAATTGGAAGAAAACAAGGAAACCGGAAGTTGTAACTTTAGTGCCAGGCAAAAAGCAAAAACAAAAAGAAGATAAAAACCACAACCAGGTATTTTCCATACCTTGTAAAAAATATCATGTACACACATATATAAATAAATAAAAATCTAAACTTTTTTAACCATAGTGTAATACAGTAAATGGTTTTGTTTATACAAATTATCTTAATTTGTTAATAATTTAGTAGTGGGGTGAATAACAACAACAAAAGAACTTCAATAAATTTTTTATATTCTTTTTGTAAATTAAACAACCTCAAGGGATTTTATTAAACCAATAACATTATACGAAAGCGGTATCAAAATTAAAGGACTAAAGCTCACTTGAGTATACACATGTGATACCACAAGAAGCGTTGACCCACAACTAAATAAAAGTCCTGATTAATCGGTCGTGGCAATCAACGTTAATCAAACTGAAAAATAGCCTAAAAGTTTAATAAATTAAGTAATCGATCCATGTGTAGAAACGATAGCACCACTCGACAATCGAGTTAAAGTTGGCCAAATAAGAGAAGTCTGCGTAAAGCCAGGGAAGGATAATACTTTCTTCCTATTCACGCGATTTACAACCGCTACAGAAACCATTTGCAGTTAAACTACGTCTATACGCCAGAAGTGTTCCTTAAATCAATTTAAGTAGTTGACTGATTGGTAAACTTTGAGTCCAATTTGTGCCAGGTGAGGTTGGCAATCAAGCAAGATGTTTCCCTAGGCCAGTATTTGTCAGCGAACAATACCTTTGCCTAATAGTCAGCCTATCCATATTTATGTTTAGTTTGGTATTCTGCAGAAGTGTGCCTGTTCTAGGACCCAATGTGTGCCAGGTGAGTCTGGCAAAAAAGCAAGCTTTTTCCTTAGACCAACAATTGTGAGCTATCAATACCTTTGCCTAATAGTCAACCTGTCCATATGTATGTATGGATTGGTATTCAGTAGGAGTGTGCAAGCACATCAGTACACAATTACTCAGGATATCGCTGTGATCAGAAGCTTATATTGGACTGACACAAAACTGTCGTGATTGCATATAAACATCAGTTTAGACCTGAAGGTTGGATTCGAAAGCAGTTTGATTAACGCCTGGATGTCAGAGAGGATAGAAATATTGGTGGTTTGTATCTTCTTACCCAGGATTAGTTCTCCAGCGCGATTTATGACCATTACCACGGCCTAAAGTATATTTTTGTTATAAGAAGGATGGAGAGATATCCTAAGATTAAGCTTAATCGGCAAACAATTTCACAGCCTACATTATTTTTAGGTTTAGACCCCCCACAGAATATCCGTAGCAGATCAGTCTTCCATGTTTAGAATTATTAAAAACTAAGTTCTGATTAAAAATTAGGTTCAGAGAAGGTGTAATCAAATAATTTCACTCAAAGTTTGGAAATTCTCGGATAGTATAGAGGAGAAGAGGACTAATAACGTACCAGCATTGTGACCTCTCTAAATTCATGCCTTTTTTGTAATTTCTCATATTATTGATTGTTCATTTGTTATAGTATTAGACCAGAATATCTGGCTCATTATGCGCAGATTTTTATTTCAATCCCAATTATATTTGTTTCACCCCATATACAATTGTAATCTTAACACCAGCATTAATTGTTCTTATTTTAATTTCTGGACTACCCTCGTATATTATTATATTGAAAAAAAATGGTTTTAATTTTGAATTTTATTTTTTGGTTCAAGTTAAACCGCTTTTTTGCGGCTGTTACCATTTCAAATTTTTTGTTTGTCGTTATAAATATTTTGATTTTCATTTTTATTCTTTCAGCATAAGAAAATCTGCATTTAAATTATATTTTTTTTTTTTTGGCAATCACTCTTAATTATTTTTTTTTTTGTTCTACCTCTTACCCTCTCACTTTCCTTAATTTTTTTTTTGGTTTTAATTAAATGGGTTCAAAAATTACCATCTGTTTTTAGTAGAAGAAATTCAAAAGCAAAATAAAATAAAAAATAAAAAAAATCAGTACAAGAGCCAGAGCAAAACATGTTACAAAAACGTGTTTAAAATAATAAATTTTTTGGTTGCTTGTTTAAAAAAAAAAAGAAATAAACCATACGAGAGACTTTATATAATAAAAATATTTGTTTTAATATGTATTCATACACATTCTTAAATATTTTATAACGTTTTTAACGAAATTAGTTTAACAAGTTCTATGTGAAACACGTCTTTTGATTGCTGAACACTATTTCCAGAAAAATTTAACTCTCCATAGAGTTTAACGTAATTTGTTTTTGTTATGTAAATACGAATATATTGTCGCAAAATATTTTTCTATGCCATCTAGGATAAATGTTTCTTCATTTTTAAAGGCAATTATTGACTTACTGTAGAGGAAAAAAAATTATTGGAAAGAGGAATTCTTGGCAGTCACTTAAGCATCAATTTAAAAAGGCTTACAAGTACAGAATTCATTGAAAAGCAAAGAAAGCGCTTAACACATGACTTGAAAATGAAAGACATTAGAAGATGATTTTATAAGTTCGAAATACTGCTTGAATACCATAAAAGAAGTCGCCTTAGTCTTGTAGGTAGTTTCTTAGCTTATTAGAGGTGAGGCCATGGTTTAAACCCCAGTTCAAATATCTCCAACGAAACGAAAAGTGAAAGAAATACTTCTTTGACAATTTCATCTCAACAGATTTCTCTCAAAAACTCTGAGTGCAAATGAGATTGTCATGAAAAAGTTTCTCAAAGATCTGTTGTTCGAACTCGACTTTATATTGTAGACTCCGCACACAACATAAGTGGTGTGACAAGCTAGGTCGTAATCCTGACTAAAGGGTTGTAATGACCAAATTATGTACGTACATATGTACGTACATATGTATACCCTATTTTTGACTATGAAAAATGCGACCATTACGAATAACCTGAAACACTAGAAATAGTATCCTATCCTGGAGAATATGTGGACACAATTGAATTGTTTGAAGTGATTAATGGTCGACAAACAATGTTATATGCAATATATGTATTTTTTTATGAAGTTGCTACTTTTTACCGCAGTTATTAGCTTTTTTTTTACCGAAACCTAGGTTATGTTTTCTTTAATTTTTTTTTTAATTTTTTAATTAATTTTCGAATGAGTTCGAAGGGACAGCGAATGCAAATCAAAGACTCCTATGACATTTTATAGTATAACCAGGATTCTACAAAATATCGGAAATATCGTTATTGATATTGATTAAGAATATCTTTCGAGTTATAATTGCTTTCAAAATGAATCCATTTTTAACTGTAATTCTAATGATTTAATTATTTAATGCTACCACTGGCAATTTTATACTTGAAAGTGCATAGAAATGCACACAACCAAATTAAAAATAGCGAAAAACGATTAAAAAATAGAATTAAAATTAAAAAAAAAATAAAGAAATACATGCAGCATACAAACAAAAACATTGACATTTGAAAGTAAAATTTATGTAATGCTTTTATTTAATTTTTTTGTTGTTTTTTTGTTTGTTTTCATTTTTATTTCTATATGGGGGTTTGTTGTTTTAATTTTATTTTATAAATTTCAAATACTAAATGCTTACAAATACAAACATTTATTTGATATTTGCATTCTTTCTAATTACAGATAGAAGAACGGCAACAACAACAACAACGTTTTGCAAAAACAAAATTTATATAAATAACAACAACAGCTACACATACATACATTATATATTGTATTTAAAAAAGGAAAACAAAAAAACATAAACAAAACGAAAACAGCCCCAAACACCGAGAGTATAAAATTGAAGGAGAAGAAATTTACAAAAAATAAGAGTATTTTATACACACAGTAAATGTAAAATAAAACTCTTTAATAGGCAAAAACAAAACAAACAAAAAAAACAACCCAAAAGAAAAGATAAATTACTTACAAATCTTCAATTCAACGGAACTACTACACGACTGCTGTTGCTTTCCATAATACCATCCATCCAAATAAAACTGTTTTTTTTTGAGTGTGTATGGAATCTAAACGTGAAAAGTTTAAATAACACACAGTACAGCCCAGAGCACAGAGCCCGGCAAAGCACAAGTATTGAAAGATAGAAAACCAAAATAGGAGAAAAACACAAACAAAGCAAACGAAACCGTCTAAAGAACTTCAAGCAACGGCTAACAACAGCAGCAGTAGTATCAGCAAAAACACAATATTTGTCAAAAAAAAAAGACCAACAAGAGACTGTTGAGCCAGTTGAGTAGAATAGAAAAAAATATGTATTAAAAGTGAAAAGTATGTATTTAACTAAAACCTGTCAACGTAATACTAGAAATCGTAACATTAACCACAGCAACAACAACAGCAGCAACAGCAACAGCAACGCCACCAGCAATAATAAATACTTTAAAGCAAAAACGTTGGCATTCGAAGACGTAAAACTACGTAAGAATTTGAAAAAGAAAAAAAGCGAAAACATTAGATTTTTGTGTAAAAATAGCCTAAAAAATCTTCTCTATAAACGAGCAACAAACAGCAACAACACATCAGAAGATATACAGAAAAAACAAAAACAACAAATAAAATATATTTTTTGAAATTGTAAACTATAGCAACAACAACTACAGCAACAACAAAAATATATATTGAAATAAAATCAGAAAGAAGGTGTTTGTTTGAATAGCAGATTCTTTTAGATTTCGCGTGCTCTCCTTCTTTTTTAATAGTGCATCACATCTAATTTGATTGTTAAATAATTACCCCCTACACATACAAGAAGACGTTTGTTTTTTTTTTCTTCTTCTTCTACATTTAACATACTACTCGTTAAACTTATTTGGCAGATAATTAAAATACGCTAAAATAATTATAAAAAAAATAAAAAATTAAAAGCCGTATAAGGAAACATTTCGGCTTCATTTTTTGTTTTTAAACTTTTAAATTATTATTAAAACGACGTATATAGTGTAATACTATATAGAAAAATTGTTTAAAAATTAAATATAAAAACAAAAACAAAAAATTATACATATTTGTAAAATAACAATAACAACAAGGAAAGAAAGAAGTGAAAGAATTTTTTCAAAACGGTTATTTTTATAAATTGAAAAAATTACAAATTTCAAAATGAAGCGTCGTAATGCCGATTGCGGCAAACTACGGAGACCTATAAAACGTAACAAAATAACGGAAAGCATGTATGGCAGGTGAGTACTTTTACTTTTGTTTTTCCTTCATTTCGAAATTTTCTAGTATTTTGCTATTGAATACAATTTTCCACGCCTTCGAAATCAAAACTTTGTATTGTTGTGGTAAAAGTTATAAATATTTAAACTACTAAATGCTATTATTAAATATAAACTAATTGTTGATTATTTTATATTACTAATTTACCGTAAAGACAAATAAAAAAACACCACCTTTCCATTTACATACATATGCAATATGTATTGTTTGTTGCCTACAAAAAAAAAAATTGGACAGAGCTGCCAACAATCAAAACTACTTTTTCAATGAAAGAAAGAAAAACAATAAACAAATTAAGAGTATTTTTATAAATAAAATCAATTCTAATTTGTACAATACAAACATTATCGTAAGAATGTTTTCAACAATTCATTTACTAAAGCACTTGCACGTTGCAGATGTTAGCCGATAAGTCTGGTAGATAAAAGAAAATTAGAAATAAAATACTAAAGAACTGGCACTGGCACGGTTTAAGGCAAATGTGGTTATTCTTTTCAAATACAAATCAGTTGGAAGACCAATAATAAACTATGCTGCCTCTGTATAGAACTTTTTCCTAAGCGAAATGCAGGGGAAAAGAATCCAGACTGACATGAAAATAAACTCTCTTCTTAATGGCGTACCTTTATTCTCCCTACGTGAACAATCACATCTTGCGATATAAGCAATACAAAATTTGCATTAAATCTAATCAAAGGCTTTCTTAGGAATCTCATGACAGTTATAACGGGACGTGGTGTACACGCCTTGAGGCACGACTTGTTTTTCATTAAATTTGTGTTACGACATTTTATTAATGTAACCCTAATTGTATGGTATCTAGTACTAGCTTCATGTTCTGGTGTTTGTAACTTTTGAAAGTTATTCACCTCGTAGACGATGAGTCCATGCTCATACTCGACTTCTGCAGAAGTCTTATCCTTTACGCGGGAATTTAAAACAAAGAGTTATTGGCCACCTAGACGTTATTAACTTTGTCTATCCAAAGGAATTTGGACTCAATCCACATCTTCACAAAATTATCAGAATTGTTGGGAAATGCTAGAGGGAAGTTATAGATGATGATGGAATAGCTGCTATCGGACTCTCAATGGGCTTTATAGGGCCCGAGTTAGTTCTGCTTTCTAGGGAGATTGCCAATTTAACCTGACCTCACTATCGTCATCTATACACATATACATCTACATGAGGCCACGGTTCAAACCCCAGGTCCCCAGGTCAGACATCTCCAACACAACGAAATACGAAAAATATATTTCTTCGGCGACTTCCTCTCAGCAGATTGCTTGCAAAAACTCCGAAAATAAATAAAATTTGCCATGAAAAGTTTCTCAAAAACTTGTCGTTCGGAGTCGACTTTAAACTGTAGGTTCCGCCGCTTACGAATAAAATTAACACACACAACTTAAGTGGTGTGAGAAACTAGGTCGTAATCCTGAAGAGTTGTAATGACCAATTATGTATGTATGTATACAGCACCCCGGCAAGTACTAGAACTTCTAATTTCCAAAATTCTTTCTGTTATATTTAGGCAGAGTAAGCGCAAAATGATAGAAATTCCCAACAAAAAAAATTTAAACACTTGTTTTATCAAAATAAGAGAATAAACTATGAATATTAAACTAATATTAGAGATAAACTATTACAATTTTTTATCTTTAAATTCCAAGCAATTAGCTTTAGTATAAAGAAAACACCTGCTTACTGTCTGTCTGTATAGACTACATCAGTGTCACTCTATTAGCAAAATTCTTTAAAACGAAATTACTTTAATTAACATGTTTATATTGTTTTATAATAATAAACAATTCAAGATAAACTTTGGTACTCGATGTCATAATTTATAGGACGGTCTAGTCTAACAGGTAGAAAAAAAAATATTTTCTCTACAGATAAGAGTAAAAGATGATCTAATTTCCAATGGTTTTTTAAAATAGGTTATAAATGTATTAATTAAACTTAATTTAATATTTTATTCTCACATTATATATGTACGTACATATGTACATATGTAGATCAACAATTTAAGGTGTGAATAAATTTTGTAGGGCAAAAGCGTGTGAAACGTATCTGTTTTGTTTGTATATTTATGCAAAGAAAAAGAAAACAACCTTAAACATAAAAATTATGCATTTATGCATCTGCTAATTACTCAAAAGTTCTAAAAGTTAAACAAATCAACAAGTATACGACGCTTTTTTTTAAATAGATAAGAAAATTATAATTTCTAATGTGAAAATTATTTGAATGACAATCTATTGTAGACATACTAGCGTCTATTTGATTAGTGACAACTCAAAATTAGCCAAATTGCTCATTTTTCTCAACTTAAAATGCAAGTGATTTTCGAAAATGAAATTTAATTGACATGTGACAGACAACACTCCTCGAATTTGATTGTTGAACATAAACATACTAAACGATTTCCAATAGCCAACCAGTATATATTAAGGCTAGGATAGTTCTTTGCCAATTTCTTTATTTTTTTTTTGACAATCAATTTTTCTTTCTTTCTTTTCTGATGTCATAGATAACATTTGCTGTTCTTTAATAAAAAATAAGAATTTCTTTTAACGATTATAAATAAGTATCTGTAAAAGATATGGGACAATCAGTGCCTTTGAGGCAGTTTGGATATCTACATAGATAATTACAATTGCATTATACGTTTCCAGACCAATTAGGCCGCCTTGGTGATTCCAAACACCTTAGTGTGAAATACACTAAACTCTTTAGGGAGCCTATAATTTCACAGTATCTTTAAAGTAGCCTTTCGCAGCGTTCCGGGCCATCTGCAAAGATCACAAGACCGTTTAGTAAACTATCCACACCATGTCATTGTTTCCTGTCGATAAATACCGCCAAGACAAACGGTTATGGTTTGATATTCTGACTATATAGACTGTAGAATCCGGTTATAAGGTCTCTATACCCAATTAAACACTCTTAAAAATTATGACATGAGCGAATTTTTCTATTCCAGCAAGGTCCTCTTCAATAAGCTTCAAATAAATGCGATTCCATCGCGCATGGAAGAGATAACACAAGATTTTGTGTCAAAAAAAGGAAAAAAACTAAGGCAGCTTCAATTCAGTGTCGAGAGCCGACATCAAGGCTCTCTACAGATTCATTAGTGGCTTAGGCTGGTTGAGAGGTGCTAGGACTTCATCGGTGTAGTCGCGCTCTGCCACCCTTTTATTGTGCCTGGTCTGTGTGATTCCTCCGCTTCCCACTCCCCACTTTCCCATATACCCTCCTTGCATCCTATCCCCTATATCGTCCTTCCCTCCTTTAGGACGTTGTACAATGGGTCAGTCCGACCTCCGGGTGCTGTGCTTGTCTTGGTTGGCAGGTGCACGCCCTCTAACCTAACCTAACCTAAGGCAGCTTCTAAGCTACCACTGACGAATACCTCTTGGGTTTTTCTCCACATTTTTCTAGATTTTTTACATTGGAACTTTTATAGTTAGGAGTGAGGGACTCTCTGACACTGTCCTACGTTGTAAACAAGCGGTAATAGTGAGGTTACCCTTGTTTCGGTGTGTTCTATGGCTTTATCAGAACCTGAAAAAGGCTTATAAGTGCCTAGAACTGGTATCGTTGATGATATCAAATGAACCCCAAGACACTCCACGATTTGAACGTGAATTGCACATCTGTGTAGTACATGACAATCATATCCGTCTATAATATTTTTTTAGTTGGCTGTTGGGAGTTATGGTATCCATAGATATTATTAATATCCAATTGGATTGGACACCATTGACAACGTTTACTATCTGCATCATTAATAATGGATATTTAATAAAACTACATCTTCAACAGAAACAAATTTTTACTTGGTCTGGATACCACCATCCCCACTATAAAGAAATAAATAATGATCGCATTCCACCTATATGTATATACCACAGATATAGACAGGCTCCAAATTAAAATATTTTCCCCACTGCGCCTTGGTCATACGTTTATCACCCACAATTATCTTCTCCAGAGAGATGCAGCTCCCCTATGTTCGAGATGTAATACTAGTATATCTGTAAAACACTTCCTCCTGGACTGCCCCCTTTATCACTCGGCAAGCATAGATGAGTTTAGTTCTCAAAATCCTATCTCACTGTTAAAATCTCCTACGAAAACCAACATTTTAAAAATCAACAATTTTATCAAGAAAATCGGAATCATTAGGGGTTTTCACTCTTGGTAGTAAAGTACCCTTGTAGGTGTGGTAAGTATGGTAGATATAGTATAAATACTACATTTACATCAACGCAACAACAAAATGCATTCATTTCAAATATACAACGCTCTGTTAAATTTACCATGAAAAAAGGTCTAGTAAATAAGCTTGGTAAATATAACACTAAACATCTGATCGTCTATCCGCCAAAATAATAACAAAAAATATCAATAATCAGCTGTTTAAATAAGTTTACCATGGTATATTTCTTATACCATGTGAGTTTACAATAGATGAAAAAAAGATGCTCGCGCTTTGTTGTCGAAAGTACGAGTAAATATACTAGAGTATTAAATATACAACAAAGAGTGAAAACCGCTATTATTTAGTTAAGAATTCTACTACGCAAAATCCGTAGTTCATTTATTATTTATAAAAATTACCTAGAGCCGTTGGCCTCGTTGCTAGTGCTCCTTAATTTCTTACTTAGATCAGTGTTGCAAAATTGGAATTTTGAAATGGTACTGAACTATAACTGAAAGAGTACTTTTTTGCATCAAATGGTACTTTTATAACTCTTCAATCAGGATTATGACCTAATTTTTCACGCCACTTATTTTGTGTGTGTTAATTTTATATATGAGGTTCGGGACCTACTGTTTAAGGTCGACTCCGAACGAAGGATTTTTGAGAAACTTTTCATGGCGATTTTATTTACCCTCAGAGTTTTTGCCGAAGAAATATTTCGGTTTTGTTGGAAACGTCTAACAAAGCAACACTCTACCTACTAGACTGCGGTGAATTTACTTATTGGCGCTGCTAAATCTTCTGATGATGTTCCTTGTTGATGTTATCCTATATGGAAGATCAAAAGTTTTCTGAATGGAATATATGGAGTAATGGATTATATGTGGAGTAAGCCACTTAACTTTTTTATTTCTTAAAATTGAAAAGTGAGTTTGACATGAGTCATGAGTTCGACAAATAGATTGTTTCTACATACATACATACATAATAGGTCATTACAACCTTTCAGTTAGGATTACGCCCTAGCTTCTACCACCATTTATGTTGTGTGTGTTAGTTGTTTGTATTCTGCTGTATTTGAACCGATGAGAATTGGCCTTTGCGCGCTCCCTTGCTTATATAGAACGCAGTGTATAATAATGCATTCAACAAAGACGTTGAACGTGCTTCTTTAGCCTGTATTACAGCCAAGCTTCTCACACCACCCACGTTGTGTGCGTTAATTATTATCCATAAATGGTGGGAACTACAGTTTAAAGTTAACTTTTTTTGCGAAATTTTTCTTGATAATCTTATTTACTCTCAGAGTTTTTTCACGAAGACTTTTGAGAGGAAGTCGCCGAGATGTCTAATCACTTTTAATCAGGATTATAAAGTTTATGCGAGTAGCTTAACAGTTTAACGTCGATTATGAACAACAGATTTTATTTACTCTCAGAGTTGTTGCCAGAAGATCAAGAAAGGCAAATTCAAAGACTCCTGAATGTAACGCATTAAGTCTCCAATAGATTCACCGTGGGTTCACGTTTAGTATGCCAGCACACTACCTATTAGACTGTTTAATTATTTACATTTAATACACATACGACACGGAACAGAAAAACTAACGACTTATTCGTGTTCCTCACATAGAAGACAAAAACATCTGATTCGGAACGTAACAAAACGTAAAAGTCCCATTTATACAAACACGGATGGAACGTTCGTTTTTAGCATATGAAGAGCAATGCTAGTGCTTACCGATATAACAATACGGTTCTGCAACCGTTTTAATTGCGTTTCGTAGAAGACAAAAACATCTGATTCGGAACGTAACAAAACGTAAAAGTCCCATATATACAAACACGGATGGAACGTTCGTTTTTAGCATATGAAGAGCAATGCTAGTGCTTACCGATATAACAATACGGTTCTGCAACCGTTTTAATTGCGTTTCGTATTCTAAAAACGAAGGTATGTCCCGTGAACGTTTGACTAACCGGGGCTAGAGCCTGATTCTACCTTTAGCAGTAACATGTTGCTAATGCATTAATTCTTAAAAAGCGTAACACATAAAATTTGTAATAATAAAAAAGTACTGAAAACGCCGAGGGGGTACTGCGGTATTTTTGAATTAAAAAACTACTGAAAAAAGTACCAAAGTACTGAATTTTTCAACACTGACTTAGATCTTATAATTTAATTATAAATCTAATATAAATAATAATAATAATAATAATATTGGACCCAGTAGGGACTAAAGATCATTTTTTAATTCTTTCCTATACGTACATAATGGAATTCTTATTACTACACCATTTATTAAAGATAAACTCGTGAGTTGTTGTTACTCACGTTTATTTATTTTTTTTTCATTATAAATAAAGTGGGGAGTGGTTATCCCCTTACCTTGCCACAGAAGTATGTATGTTTTTAAAAAACTATTTTTGGTTTGTGTTTATAAATTCATTAACTCATTAATTTATTTTTAATTTAATCTTCTTAAAAACTTAATTGAAATGTCAAACTCTTCAACCCAATACAGTATGAATGAAATTAACTTTTTTTTGTTTTGAAAGTTTGTCAACCAGTGTTTAAACACTTTTAACTTATTGACTTATTTCTTCTTTGCATTTGCGTTTCTTGTTGATATTTATTTAACAAACAAATACAGTTTTTGTTTTTGTTTTTGTTTGTGTTTAATTCTTCATACGCTTGGCCTTACATTCAAATGGCCATTAAATATTAAGTCAAAGTAAACAAATTAATATTGATACTAAAAGATTGATATCAATCATATGGTGACCAACCTGCCAACCAATAAGAAGGCAGTTAACAAATCAACATAAACACACACACAGAGACACACACAGTTACTTATTTACATAGAACTGTGTGTAATACTTACATAGATATATCAATAAGTGACGTACATACATACGTATGTATGTAGATTACCAACTAAAATTAAAATATTAACTTGTTTTTCTTTCTTTCTCTTTCTTTTCATATCTAATTTGTCTCTATTTATAGCACAACCGTATTGTATATGAAATTTTTGGTACTATGGGCAATTGTGATAACTGCAGATTTTATGTTTATGTTCCGCTTTGAGTTTTTATGGCCCTTCTGGTTACTATTACGCTCCGTACACGATTCATTTAAATACAAAGGATTGGTAAGTTGAAATTCTATACGTAGATTTAATTGTAGTTTAAATAATAATTTATTAATTATTTTATTTTCATGCAGGCATTTTCGGTATTGTTTGTTTGCATTGCAATAACATCCGATTTGGTTTGTTTATTCTTTATACCAGTAAATTGGTTATTATTTGCTGCCAGTACATATGTTTGGGTACAATATGTTTGGCATACAGGTAATTATTCGCAATATTATCGTCCATTTAAATAATTTTTTAATTCCAATTTATTTGTTTTGCGTATGTGTAGATAAAGGCATTTGCTTGCCCACCATTATATTATGGATGCTATTTGTATACTTAGAGGCTGGTATACGATGGAAGGATAGCAGACATATGCCTCATTTAGATTTATGTAGGCCATTTGCAGCACATTGGTAAGTTCAGACAAACAAAAAAATATCTGCCAAAGGAGTTATTCACTTTTCGTATTCAAACGTAAAGTTAAAGAAAACATACATAACCTATAATTTTCTTAGTCCTAGCCATTACTCACGAAGTACAATGACTGCCCCTCTATTGGTTGTAGAAGTAGATCTTTTTAAGGTAGTTTTCGGCCCTCTTTCTGTACTTTTCGGGCTATAATTTAACGAATAATGATTTTCAAATTCTCAAACATTAGGGAATTGTCCGTGTGGACACAGCTTTTGACGTAGTCAAAGTGGCCGTCTTAAGTGGCGAGAAAGGCACAGCAATCATGTAATCAATGTCCAGGAATGTCAGCTTAGTGCCTCATTGTCTCACCATCTTATTAAGAGAAGTGTGACATTTTCTTTTTGGCATGAATGTCATGTAAACATTATTTAAGACTTACAACTGCAATGCTCTTCGTAAGATTCCAGTTTACAGTCCTCCAGTGTACAGCAACTACAGCTAGAATACTAATCTCTTTGCCCACTTCTAGCGATCCAGGTGGATTTGAATTCATATGTCAAAATTTCAAATTAATCGCTTTCGTGCCTCATTGTCTCACCATCTCATTAAGAGAAGTGTGACATTTTCTTATCGACATGGATGTCATGTAAACATTATTTAAGACTTTTACAACTGCAATGCTCTTCGTAAGGTTCCAGTTTACAGTCCTCCAGTGCGCAGCAATTACAGCTAGAATACTAATCTCTTTGCCCACTTTTAGCCATCGAGGTGAATTTGAATTCATATGTCAAGACTCCAAATTAATCGCTTTCGTTTTGGGGGGCAAACCCGTCTGACAATGATCTTTATAGATCTGGGCAGAAAAATTGTTAGCGATATAGGAGCCACAGATTCGACTGACAAATCTCTACATGTGGACAGTTACATGAAAATCTTTCCAATAGTTCCCTATATTTTGATTAATATTTAATCATTTACCCTGTGCCTATGGACTCACTAGAAATCCATTCTCCTCCAATAGGTAGCCCATAGGAAGTGTTAATTATTTTTCATTTCATTAAATTTCTTTATCACTGTACTGTTGTATTTTAGCATTGGCTATCCAGTGGTAACTTTGGGCTTTGGCTTTAAAAGCTATGTTGGCTATCGTATGCGCCAACGTAAACAACGGGAGGTCTCAAAAGAAAATGAATTTTATATGCAACTATTGCAACAAGCACTGCCACAAGAGGAACCCGCACCGTCTGATGATACACAAACTGTGGTGGCCACAAATACTTCCAATATAAATGTCGTTGCTGCTGTAGCAACATCAGGTCATGCTGTCGTACAAAATCATCAACATAATCACAATGGTATTACGGCGACGACATTAGCAACAGGAGCTTCTCTAAATACAGCCCATACACAAATATCAAATTCAATAGCTGCAGCAAATGGTTCTGTGGCCTTAGCACAAAATCAACAACAACTGCAACAACAGCAGCAGCAGCAGCAACATCA
The DNA here is from genome assembly GCA_936449025.2 of Sarcophaga subvicina. Lineage (NCBI taxonomy): Eukaryota > Metazoa > Arthropoda > Insecta > Diptera > Sarcophagidae > Sarcophaga > Sarcophaga subvicina. The sequence goes on from OW388084.2 coordinate 106,699,676, forward strand.
CCATCAGCATAATCATCATCAACAGCAGCAGCAGGAGCATCAGCAGCAGCAGCAACAACATCATAGTAATAACAATCACAATGGTAACAGCAACTGTTTAACAACAATTGGTACCGCTTCAATGGCTTCATCTGTTATTCTATCAGGTGTTGCTAACTTAAATTCCTCCTCCTCTACTACTTCCTCTACTTCTAATAATAATAATAATAACAACAATAATACAACATCTTCTACGTCAACCTCATATTTATCTACTACGCTAACAACATCTACAACAACAACATCATCATCATCATCGTCTAATGATGATAAAAGCTATGTACAAATTGGTGGCGGTAGTGGTGGTAATTTTATATGTATAAATACAATCAATATAGTAATATGCTTTTAAATTCGGATAAATTCAATATATGCTTTATTTTGTATGTATATATGTCTGTATGTGCGTGTTGTGTGTGTGTGCATTTATGTATATTATTTATAATAATTTAATCTTTTTTAATATTATTATAATTTTATATGAAATTTTGAATATTTTTTTGTTAATGCTTTTACTTTTTTTTTACCCAAGTCTTTATTAGTTTTTTTTGCTTGAAGAAAATAGTTCGAGTTGAAAATTTCAAACTATTTTAATACTGGCTACTATTATATTAACTGCATATATATATATATCTGCCATTATAAATTATCATATTTAATGCATGCTTTAATTTAATTTAATTTAATTTAATTTATTTATTTAAATATTAATATTTTTTGTTTTTATATTTTTGTTTTATATTCTTTACTTGCTTGCTTGCACAACGAATCAATATTTGTTTATTATACCAATGCTTTCTTTTTTATTTTTTTTTTTTGAAGTATCATCAAATGGTCATATAGGCGGCGGAGGTAGTAAAAACCATCGTCGCAGTATGGATAAAGAAAATAAACACAAGGGTAGTTCAACGTCTAATCATAATAATAATCTTTCTGCTGCTGCTGGTGATAATGAAACTCATGCAAAAATGAATAACAATAACAATAAAAACAACAATTATCATCAATACAATCAAAGCAATGAAAGCAATATGCAACAACAGCAGCATCACAATAACAACAACAATAGAGAGAAATCAACAGAATATGATAATAATTATCACCAGCAACAACAACAACAACAGCAACAGCACAAAGATAAAGATAAACATGGTAAGACACACACAATCATGTTTTTATTTATTTATTTTTTAATTTTATTAAGAACAGCGAGAGCATAATGTCTGCAATTGTTACTTAAAAATTGAAGATTTTTTTTCAATGTGGAGAGGGGGAGTTTATTTGAAAAGCTTGGTACCACTACCATACGAATTAAAACAAAGTATAGGTCAGCGTTGAAGTCGCCGTGGTCTAGTAGGTAGTGTGTTGGCTTATTAGACGAAAAGCCAGGGTTCGAGCCCCAGGCCAGACATCAAAATAAAATACAAAAAGTATTTCTTCGGCGGCTTCCTCTCAGCAGATTTCTGGCAAAAACTCTTGGAGAGTAAATAAAATTGCCATGAAAAGTTTCTCAAAAATCTGTCGTTCGGAGTCGACTTTAAACTGTAGGTCCCGCCACTCATGTATAAAATTAACACACACACTATAAGCGGTGTGAGAAACTAGGTCGTAATCCTGATTGAAGAGTTGTAATGACCAATTATGTATGTATGTATAGGTCAGCGTTAGATATAATCATCTGTTAAGATAGCCACCTTTCTTCTATAAAAAGCTAGACAGTCACAGAAGAAAAACTCTACCATCTCCAATTCATACTCAACTCCACATGTCCTGCGGAAGTTCGTCTAAAATCTTTTCAAAATCTCCTTCAACAGTCTGATACCCCAATGTTCCCTAAGAATCGCAGCTACCAGTTTAGCTTATTGAGGCCCAGCGGCTAGTTCTACTAATGTCGATAGGTAAAAATAGACTCCTAGCTACTTAAAACCCCAATCTATACTTAGAATGTTTCTTCTCCCCCTCTCAAACCCCATTAATTTCCCTCTACCATTGCCGATGAGTCGATAGGTTGGAGGATTTGAATCAGAAATTGTATTACATCGTGTGAGAATCCAATCTGGTAATTTCATCAGTCTTCTTTCTCTGGACCCCAACCAAAACTGACCCTATCCTGTCCAAAGGCTCGTCTGTAACACCCTTATAGTCGCTTAACATGCAAGACTTACATCAGGTCGATTCTAATGCCCTCCGGGTCGCTTGATTGTCTACGAAAATCACCTAAGAATTCGTATTAGAAGAAGGGAATATCTCTGTCTTGTTCTTATCTTGTTTTTAAATTTTAGTTTTTAACATAAAGAAACGATTAATTATTATTCTTTAATGTTAATGTTAATTTTGATTTCTTTTCATAAGAATTCCAAACAAAATCCAATAAGAAATCAAACACTTCCTCAGCGTCAACGACATACAATGTTAATGGCAACGTTAGTACACATTTGGATGCGGACGATGTCGTAAGCGTGGAACCGGTAGAGAAAATTAAAGGTAATAACCCACACAAGTTTTTCCTCTATTGTCCCTAATTTTTACATTTTCTCTTATTTATATAGGACGCCGTAATCGTTCTAAGAAGGATAATGCTTCCAAAGACAATCACCATCATAACCACAGTAATGGTAATAATAACAGTAACAACAACAGTAATACCAGCAATAGTAGCAACAATAACAACAGCAGCAGCCATCATACACATACAAAAGACTCTGTCTCTAACAAAGAGAATCACAATAACAACACAACTCCTAAGGATACTCATCATCATCATCATAATAATCATCATAATAATAATTCGGATGCTTCGTCAGTGTCCTCTTCCTCATCAACAACTTCGTCGTCGTCATCGTCAGGTGTTTCGGGTAATTCGGCCACCTCAACCATATCTCATTTAGCTTCTAAGGTTGTCTCAAAGATCTGTGAATCATGTCTTAAATTGGAGGCCGATGTTAAGAAATATCGCTCGGAAATCAGTCACATGAAGCAGATCGAAAATGAATTGAGACAAAAACTGGACACGAATATGACAACAAAATCCTGTTTGCAGGCCAAACAGAAAGAGTGTGATGAATTGGAAAAACGTCTGCACGAATTGACCAATGTCCGACATAACGACATCATGCAATTGCAGACCGTCGAACGACGTTTGGCCGAGGAGAGGCGACAAAAGCAATCCTTAGATGCTCAACTAAATAATGAAAAGAAAGCGCGCAAATTGGCTGAGGAAAAGGCAGCACGACCCGAATGCAGTTCACAGTGCAAGCAAAGGAAACAGCAAATGGATGAGGAAATTAAACAGCTAAGACGTGATTTAAAAATGGCCGAAGAAGCCAAACAAATGGCCGAACAACATGGTCGCAAATGGGAACAAGAAGTCAGTTGAGAATAGAATTAATTTTTTTTGTTTATAAAGTATTCACATATTTTACTAACCTTTCACGAATTGTTATACTTTCAGCTTCGCATGTTTGAACAGGAGATACGTAATCGTGATTCAATACAGCCTGGCACCGATGTATTAATGAATGCTTTAGCAGCTATGCAGGATAAAAATTGCACTCTAGAGAAAAATCTCTCGGCAGAGACGAGAGTTAAGCTGGACTTATTCTCAGCTCTGGGGGATGCCAAACGACAATTGGAAATATCAGAAAGTAAGTATAATTACGTGATAAATAACAGCATAATTTTATTTCTTAAGATCTATTGCCTACAACACATACATAATGCTTACAAATTTTATGTTTTATGCTTTCAGGCCTACGTCGTTCTAAGGAAGACGAAGTTCATGATCTTAAGGCAAAAATTGCACAATTATTAGCGGTTATGCCCACTGATACTTTATGTTTACCGGCCTGCAGCTCTACGGGTGCCAGTTCTATGCTACGCATGAACGATACACCACCTCTGCAAACGGGTCCTGGTCCAGCTTCCCCTATGCTAACCAGCCTAAGTGCAGCTCAAGCCCAACAGCAATTAGCTGGACGAGTAATTGTGTCTGCTGCAGCATCGGATTATGTACAGCAAACAATGTCCGGTGAATATGTTGTTACCACTCATGCGCAGCAACAACAACAGCAGCAGCAGCAACAACAGCAACAGCAGCATCAACAACAGCAACATCAACAGCAACATCAACAGCAGCACCAACAACAGCACCAGCAACCGCACCAACAACAGCATCAACAACAGCATCAACAACAGCAACATCAACAACAACAGCAGCAACAACAACAATGTGCCGGTGTTGTACCCGTATCTGTGGCCACCTCGGTTTTAGTAACCTGTCCTCAAGTCTCTAATGGCGTTGGCAATGCTAACAGTTCTAATTTAGATCCAAATGCTACGGTTTACACACCCAAAGGTGGTCCCAATAATAACGGGGCAAATGTTGTGGTTGTTGGTGGCTCCGGAGATGCCTGATGTATATTTAAGCAAGTCCATCATCATCACCACCACCAGCATTTGCAAAACAATAGTAGACGTCATGTTTGAGATTATTTTTCTAAAAAAAATTAAACAAAAGAGAAGTCTAACTCCTAAAAACTTTTTGTAATTTTTAACATGACATCATACTCTCTTCCTAAGTCACAAACAGCAAATCATCGCTGTTTCTTTTTTAAATTAATCGTATCTGACACTGAGAGAAGATAACATTTTTTTTCGCTAGGGAACAGAGTATATTACTATTGAATGTATAGCAAATAATGAGAAACTTACAACTATAAAAGTAAACTTATAGAAAAATCAACATGATTACAAGATGAATAACAATTAAAACAAAAACAAAATATCTATTGAAAGAAAAATATGAAAAAAAAATAAAAATAAACACACACAAAAAATGAAAACAAAAATACACAAATTTGAAGAAGAAATGAAATAAAAACTGCATTAAAAAAACTAAATTACTAAGAAAATATTTAATTTATAGGAGATTTTTATGTTCACCAGCATACGCTCTTTTTTAACTACTCATTGTAAATAAATCTAGATTAGTTTGAAATTATTAGTAAATAAATTCAGGTTTCTCTTCAGTTTCAGAACCCATTCAGTTCTAGATTTCATTTCAATCCGGACAATAGAAGCCTAGAGTTTATGTAATCCTAGCTGTTACACAGTGAACAGCCCAGCCAGGGCTTCCACATATCGCAATCCATCACACTACTACTCTCTTTTCGCCGAGAAGCATCGTGAATATCTTCCTGCAAGCTAAAAACTAATCTCGAGCATGACTTCATATAGAACCGTAACCCCTAGCTGAATTGATTTCCAGACTAGATTTCCAAATATCTTAGCCTGCAATACACTTCGCTCATCAGGAAGTCTATAGTACATCTGAATGTCATTCCCGAAATAGACCTTCTCCCAGTATCAGCAACCATCTTCAAGTTTTCCGTAAAGGTTGAATGATTACAAAGCTATTGCTTCCTGTCTCGAAACACAACTGAAAGCTACTTGTAGACATATTGCTTGAAATCGGGACTCAGTGTCAGTATGTCCATGTCGACAACCCACAGTATCCTGGCATGGTTAAACTCTTCTACTTCATCAAGACCCTCTTTATATAACTTGACAACTTGTCTCTTCAACAATATCTCCACCGAAAGTAGTTGTAGAATTATTTCCAATGAATTCTTTACGCCTTATTCAGCAACTTGCTACGAATCGTCGTCTCTAAAACCTTTCGTCATACAATGTAGCCGTACCTGAGAAGGAGTGCATTGTCATTAATATGGCACTCTGCTTGCATACTTTACATTCCAAGTTCGCCTTGAAGGGAATAATACAACAAACATCATAGGAAGTTTAAACTGAAAATAACTACAATACATCAAGGCCTACAAATAAATGGATAAGAACATTTACGACAGTGCTATGCTATTAAAATGAGCTACTTTCATTCCTATTTTTTTTTTCTTTGTGTACTTTTTTCTCAGTGCTGCCAAGTTTTTTTCTTTGCCGTTTCTTTTTGTTGATTCTTCGACTTGTTTACTTAACATTATTATTGCGTTGTCAATACGTGCATTTATTGTGACATTTACAAAAACGTTTTATTTTGGGACTTTTATTGTTTTGGCAAATTTTTAGAATTTCTTTATTTTATTGGACTTGATCAATTAAAATTTTACATTTTAAGTAAATATAATGGCACCTAGTATACCAGATAGGTGAGTTTATCTTCTTCTAAAAGAATATGGAATTATTGGCGTATATTTTCTCTTGTCTAGGTGGAAAGACTATAAACCTGTCGGTCAGAAAATAGAAGGAACGCGTTTTGTAGCATTTAAAGTTCCTTTAAGAGAGGTGAGATGATATTAAATTAAAAAAGGTTACTCATTTTATTACCAACTTGGATAGAATAAGGAGAGAAAGCACGTCATGTCGAAGGCGTTTTAGAGAGCAGAACATTGGTTACATGGCTTGAATTAGCATAAATCCTAAACAGTGCTCAGTTCAGATGCGAATGTTTACGTTGTAACAGAATTCCTTACACTTACTTGGAAAACTTTGTGTTGATTTCTTTGAAAGTTTCAGACGAAAACTTAAAATGAATACAAGCAAAATATAGATATTCAGATTAAGCAGCGATATATCCTATAATACATTAGAGGACGAACCAAAATTTTACATTTTGGGTAGCATTTAACAAATTCAATACACTATTCAACTGATGTTAGTGCCAAACTGCGGTTTCGAACTGTCCGTGAAGATCTCATAACCGCAAAAATCACAAAGGTCAACTTGTAGACAAACTCGGAACAAAAAGTAGTTCTTTAAACTCAGCCTTAACATCCCTCAAATACTGAACTCGTTTGTCCTAGAAGAACCTCCTTCAAAAACCTTAAAATGTTCTTTGCCACTATGGGAAGTAACCTCGGGAATAACATTGTATGTGTATCTAACACTCCTTTAAGACTGAACGATATGTTCAGCAGAAGTTGAAACGTAGAGTATGAAGAGACTATAACTCGTCTGTTCTGTTATTTGTTCGATGGTAATACAGCTCTAAAGTTCACCGTCTTGGTAACTAGCTCGGTGATTAGTAACTCGTGTAAAATAGGCAATACAATTAAGATTTTTTTATTGGACCCAAATAGGGGAACGTGTATTCATTATAATCTCCTTTTTGTCCCATGTACATTGCTTAACTTCGCCTTGTTCCAGATAATTTTCTTACTCTTTCCTAAACTTTACTACTCTTCTTTACTAAACATATTCGCATTTATAAAATCCTTATACTTTCAGCAAGTTTCAAATAATGTTGCTCGTAGTATACGTTTGGATGGCAAAATTTTATTGGATTCTTTACCCGAGTTGGGTTTAATTATTGATTTGACAAATACAAAACGTTATTATGATCCTAACGTAAGTTTGGTTTTTCCTTTTAATTAACATGAATTAAAAAAAAACGATTTTAACAAACATTTTCGTTTACAAAGTTCTTTAAAAATGCTGGCGTTGAATATTTTAAATTAATGATACCTGGCCGTGAGGTACCACCGCGACAACTGGTAGACAAGTAAGTAAAGTGTATGGAGTATTAAAATTTGAATTAATTTTATTCTTCTTCTTTATAGATTTAATGATTTGGTTAAGGAGTTTCTGGCAAACAATCCAAATAATGGTAAATGGAATAAGAAATTAAAAAAAAAAACTGTGTCTGAAACTGGATTTTACTTTCAGATAAGCTTATAGGTGTCCATTGTACACATGGTGTAAATCGTACCGGATTTTTGATTTGCAATTATATGATCTCTGAAATGACTATTGATCCGAATGAGGCTATAAATAGTAGGTATTCATTTAGAGAGTGTAAAAACCTTTTTTAACATTCTTTTCTTTTGACAGGATTCGCTCAAGCGCGTGGCCACAAAATTGAAAGAACAAATTATATTCATGCTTTGCAAGCACCTTTGACAACTACTGAGGCGATAACTGCTGAGGAACAATTTCCGAAAATCAATAATAATAATTGGCGAGATAGACAGGACCAACTAACTGGACCCAACCATTGGAGAAATAGAGATGAACAGCCAAAACATTGGAGAGATAAACAACGAGTTCCTGATAAGCAAAACAATTGGCGACAGAGAGAAGAAGTCGCGCGCGCTGAGCCAGCCAATTGGAGAAGGCGAGATGAAGCTTATAGTAGACATAGAAGTAATCGTCCAAGATCGCGTTCTAACTCTCCTAATTACGCCAATAATAGAAGAGCAAATGATTTTAATTTTCAACAACAACCCAGTAATCACATGAACGAAAGGTTAACCAGTAGATATCGTTATGTAAGAGAGCCTCAACAAGAAGTAAGTTATCATAGGCCTCTTCTAAGCATAGATTATTATAGCGCTAGACCCAGAAGTAGACATCAGCGTAGCAATAACTTACAGCGCCAAAACTACCATCGTAGTACACATAATTCATAGTCCTTGGAAAGAAATTGCCGGAATATAAATAATATATTTGTCTAATTACTACTAAACCAATGTTTAGTTAATGTTTTTTTTTTTTGTAACTTTAATTGTATTTAAAATTGTGTTTTGAAAATCTTAACTTTTGTTTGCAACAAAACTATATATTTTATATGTGAACCTCCCCTTTTTTGTTTTTTTGATTGCAATTGACGAGGTTTAAACCGAAAACAGAAACCCCAGAATTTGTGTGATTTTGTTTTGTGGTCTTAAAAAAAAAATAAAAAAAAATAAAAAAAAATTAAATTTTAATATTAGCACGGCTCCCTTTATTTTCGTTCAAAGCTGTAGTTGACTTAGCAAATGTTTATTTAGTTACATACAAATGTTATCTCTATTAAAAGAAATATTTAAAAAACATTTGTTTATATACAGTGGTGGCCATATAATTAGAAACGACTTAGCAACATGTATGCTTGTTAATTTGTTTTAAAGTTTTCACTGTGTGCCTGGGATCAAAGGCTTTGTTTGGAGGACGTCTTGCATACGTTTTTCCATCAGATTGGGAAAAATTAAACTTAGATTCGTCACTCCAGAGAACTCTGTTCCAGAAACATCGTCTCTAATTATAAGGCCACCACTGTATATGGACATACAGATGGTATGTGTTTTTAAATGTTTATTTTAGTAGTCAAATCAATGAAAAACAGTGAAGCAATTGAATACATAGTCTGTTTAGCGACAGGCAATACGGTTTTCTCTGTAAGAAGGAAAGCAGTTCAGGTAATTATTTGATGAGATTAATTCCAAAGAATTTGACAGAGAGTGGCACGGTGTACTTTCGGTGATGGCAAATTAGCGCTTGACATTGTTTGAATAATCGACGGTAGCATACGCTTTTTAGAGACCCAAAACAGATAAAATTGTGAGTTGACACGGACGTTATGCTATTAAGATAGTTTATCCGCTTTCCGAACGAAGTTAGATGAGACATAAAGAATTAACAACTGCAAGAAAAGGCATACCATTGACGGTTGATCTAGCATTAATTGCTCTAAAGGCAGAATGAATGCAAAAAAGAAAAAAAATACTAGACAGACAGGCAACTATGGATGGAAAAATAGACTCCACGTTAATACGAACAACACAAACATCTGTGTAATCAAAATCCAGGTGTAGGAGCCGGAGCCAGAAATCTTGGCTTGCTTTTATAAACGTCACAGAATTTGTTATACGTCTCAGAGGTATGTTCCGTTAGTACAAGCCTTAAATAAAAATTTTAAAGCTTTAGTAACATGTAGTCTAAGTTGAATTTTTTAAATATGGTGGCCGAAAACAATTTCAAATAACCGACTGTTGGTATTTGCTAATCAAACACAATATAAATAAGGAAATCTAATAAAAGATATTAAAAAAGTTTGGTCATACCTTACATACATATACAGTGGTGGTCATATAATTAAAACATTATTTTGATCTGTCATTTGTTCTATTGGACTTGGAATGATAAGTTTGATCTCTTTTACAATTGATTACTTCTTTATTTTCCTATTCTATTCTATTTCAAAAATGAAACGAATAATTTACGAATGTTTTAATTATATGATCACCACTGTACATACATAATTGATCATTACAACCCTTCAGTCACGATTACGACCTAGTTTCTCAAACCACTTATGTTGTGTGTGTTAATTTTATACATGAGTGGCGGGACCTTTAGTTTAAAGTCGACTCCGAAAGCCAGATTTTTATGAAACTTTTCATGGCAATTTTATGTGCTCTCAGAGTTTTTGCCAGAAATCTGCTGAGAGGAAGTCGCCGAAGAAATACTTTTTGTATTTTTGTTTTGATGTCTGGTCTGGGGCTCGAACCCCGGCTTTACATCTAATAAGCCAACATACTACCTACTAGGCTACGGCGACTTCGTGCTCATATCTTACGAAAGCTATATAAAGAAATTCCTTACTCCATTGGAACACTGTGAATGTGATGGACCCAGATAAACGCCCAGTTCTTTTCCATGTGTAAAGGAAACTGGCAATAAATCTTTTAATAAATTAACACATAAGATAATATAATGTTTTTTTAAAGTTTTGTTTTATTATTATAAAAACGTATTTAATTTTTTTCTTTTATTAATTAGTAGTACATTCAATTATTTTTTTTTTTAGTATATTGTCTACAATTGTTAATACACATTAAATATAAAACAAATAATTACTACACATTAAAAAACAATTTCATACATCATATTTAATAATACAATATATGTATGTATGTATGTACATAAAAAATATATATGTGCAGATACAGTTTGCCAAAAAAAAAAGAAATATTTTTGTAATTAGACAAATATATTTTGAATCTAGTAAATTTTTATCACTTCTGTACATATTACACCCAACGAATTAGCAACTTCTGAGAAGTAAAGGCTTGCGTTAAACCCAAATATGCTATTCCAGCTATTTTTAATCTCTTTTCAATTAATGTTTTAAACCACAAGAAAAGATTTTATTTCTTATTCGCTAATCAAGAACCACATTTACTATTTTTCGTTGAGTCAACATTTTTGGTTTTGAATCAAGACTTCCTGTTTTACTGTTCAGCATTGCTATGCTGTCCTTTCGAGGCATTTGTTTTCAATGTAATTAAAATATAATTATACGAGTATATTTGCAAGACCTTTGGCGTCGTCTTAACGTAGACAGATTATGTAGGAGTATAAACAATAAAAACGTAATGACGTCAAAGGTAATAAAGAAAATTCTTAAAATTTTGCTTAGCATGCTAAACAATATAGATGTGTATGCAGGTGTTTTTGACAAACTGTATATGCATATGTACATACATATATAAGAAACATATAAAACTATACATTTTAAGCGTTCAATAAATAAAAAAAAATTGCTTTGGTTTTAAAAATGCTTTTTCGTATGAAAATATACGACAAGAGAAGAAGAAGAAAAAAAAAACTATAAACACTGGTAGAGTCATTAACAGAAAAATAAATTTCCAATAAATTAAATTAAATACATATAAACAATTCAAAAATAAAAGATATTCAACAATTCATGTAAACACTAGAGATTCACGGCAGAGAGATTCTAAAATAGGAATTAAAAAAAAAAAATTACAAAAATATAAAACAAAAATATTTTTCAAATGAAAAACTGAAAAACAACAAAGAAACGAAGAACTCCAACTAAATATTTCAATATCTAAACCTGTTGCTATTATAACACCAATGTTTACAAACGAACGAAAAACTGAATTAACAAATTGAGTATTTTTTCATAGAAATTTTCGTTCGATCTGAAAACTTTGGTGTTACAGAAACCGGTGGTTTTTTGTTAAACAAATAAAATATGTAAAGATATTCGATTAAATCTTTAGGATGGAATATATAGATGCTACGGAAATGATACAAGTATTTATCACCAGGATAATTAAATGTTAAAATTACGACTATAATGTTAAAAATATTCACCAGCTGCTTTATAAACACGAGGACAATGCATTTCGGCCAATAGACTATACGCACACTTAGTACCTACTTGTATGGGTCGTTTAATCGAATGCTTATTCCATATATGTGCCACATATGAATCCTTTGTGCGTGTCATGGTTTGTGCTAAAAGTTCAGGTTCAAAAAAATCCGTCCATTGACGCCATGGTATAGCATAGAAAGCATTTATGGGATAAACCTTAAAGCCCATGCAACGTTTAGTATCCATCATTAAGTATATGTTTTTAGTATCGCAAATATTTTGCATAACTCTTGTTATAACACCGGGACCATTATTGCCCCAGTTGCTGCCATCAAATGTCTGCTGGAAATTCTGTAAACATTGATAGGCCACTTCATGGCCAAAACCTTCACTATCGAAATTCATAATACCAGCTGCTAAATGGGTATTCGACTCAGCACCGGTATAGTTAGGCGGTAGCTCTTCCATAGAACGCAACATGACAATATCCATATCGAGATAAGTGCCACCCCAACGCCAGAGTGTAAGATAGCGTAAGAAATCCGATATGTGTGAGAGTACATAACTAAAGTCGAGAAGAGGGTGAGAAACAAAAAAGAAAGAAATGTTGAAGATATTTAATAGAAAATCATTTAAAAATGGATAAACAAAAGGCTTCTAAATAAAATACAACGTAATAAGATGAAAAATGATTATCAGTTAATAGAGAATGGTTCCTCTATTGGACCATCACCCATTTATTGCCATCGTTTTGAATTAATAAGAGAATGTAAGCACCTGCATTATGACTTTTTGGATAACCTAGCCGACCTAACGTATATAGACGTTGGTATGGGTTCATTAAAACCCTTAAATGGTTTAATCTAGGGCTAAAGCTTCGTCAATTCGGGTTGTCAATATGACTTGATCTACCGTTAGAGATAACCTAAAAGGTTAAAACTTAATTCGTGTACTAATTGCAATATTACTATCGCGTTACTGATCAAATGACCTCATCAGGGATTAATTATCAATGAAAACTAATGAAATACAAATGAAAAAACAAAACTTACATTTTACGTACATACATACGTACGTAAATAAATTATTCTATCAGCGTCTAATGGTGTAGGTTTTAAGTTGAAAACAATACAAAAAGGGTTTGAACAATTTCTGATAATCAATTAAATTTTAATTTCTTTTTATAAAAAAGAATAAAAATTAGTTTAATAAGCTGAAAAGTACATCTGTCATGCTAAACATTTCAGTTCGTGTGATATGGATATGCGATACTATTGAAATTTTTTAATTGCAATCATACTTCATACGGAAATTTAAGCGTCAGATTTTTAATGTACTATTAGCAACGACAACAAAAAATTGTCTGTTAAGCAAATCTGTCAAGCTCACGTTTTTGTTGTAAATTTTTTATTTAAAATTACAAAGCGTTTGAATTTTTAAGGTATCTACAACGTTTATACTGAACTAGCAGAAGAAAAAGTGACCTAATAAGTACGTTTATAGAGTTTAAAATTTGTATAACAGCTTCGAATTGGTAGTAGACCAACAGCAGAAAAATTGAACTGATAAGAACGTCAGTCAATTTTGAGTTATTGAACATATAAAATGCTTACTTACCTCGACTTAAATAAAGTCCCATCTCTAAACCAATCATAGATGGGCGTATTAGCTGCATATGTCCATAAATTGACATTCCGTAGATGTACATTTTCATACGTTAATATGGCCTCCAATATTGCATCGTTACCCGTAACACTATTCGCCTCACCACCATTACTGCTGCCACTGCTGCTGTTCTTATTTGCATATTTATAACGGGGACTGGCAAACAATACAAACACTTGTGAATTGGGATTATGTAAGGCAGAAGATTCTATAGCGCATGCTTGCCTAGCATTCAATTTGGCCATATTCCAATGGAAACCCTCTTTGAGGGCCTTTTCAAAACTCAACTGGGAAGTTTGTATGGCGCTCTGAGTTTGAGGACAGGATGTTTCATGAAAAAATATACTTTTACCTGGTATTGGTTGGATTTTGGCCAGTAAAATATCTTCCAGTTTTTCTAGGCCTAACTCCACATTACTGCTACTATCGTTGCCTGCACTGGCCTGTAAGGGATGCGTGTCCATAAAGCAAACACGTATATCAGGCTTCTGGTATAGTGTAAGTATAACACCAATAATACACAATATTAATAGGAATATGAACATGATTCTTAAACGAAAGTTGACCAGCATAAATTTTCCAAAAAGCTTTTGGAATTTTATGAAATTCATTTTTTTTTATTTTGTTTTTCTGTAAGAACAACGATTGGTAGTGTTGCGTGTGTGTGTATGTGGAACAGATGGTTGTGTTATGGTTTAATTATGCCAGTTAATGGTGGCGGTAGTTACGTTGGTTTTTTTTCGTTTTCCTTATAAAACTATTACACAAAAAACTTTACATTTATGTCGTTTGAATTAAACATCTAATGGGGTTGAAATGTTAAATTGTTGCCCAACATTAAATGAATAATTTTATTTTCCGCTCAATTCAAGAGCGCTTAATTAACGGATTAACGAATGAATACAGTGATAAAATTGTGAGACTTTTAATAATGTAAACAAAAAAAGAACTTTAGCAACCAATTAACCAAGTCCCTTAAAATTATTAACGGCGTTGAAATACTTTATTAGTGAGACGGCTTTTAGGCCTATGCAACTTCCAGTTTTGCTTATAAGAATTTCCAGGAAGTCTATTAGGAGAAAGGGCTAAAATCATGAAACCTTTGCCTTTTTCATGCTGTTAAGGCGCCTAACAGATTGAATAGATTTTGCTGAATATTAGAATGTACCAGCACCTGTTCATTACATATGACGGCGTCTGTGTTTTAAGGTACTATTTATAAAGAAGAGAAGCCGTTAGTATTCTATTCGACTTGGTCTTCTGATAAGAATTTATTATCAGCATAACAGACGCTAAAAACAGCTGTTGTTTATCAACAAAAAATGTAAACACAAGGTTGCGGTTTTAAGTAATTTAGTCTAATAAGCTTAATTGTAGAACTTAGGCAACACTTAGGGAAAATAAGAAGAATAAGCAGCAAAATCAACACGTGTGGGGCACATTTTGTAAGAATAACTGGAATAATTTCAAATTGTTTAAAAAGTGTGCGTTTTTTGTTATAAAAAAGTTAAATATAAAATTATTTGTAGAGTAACTGTTTATAGAACCGTAAGAAAGTGTTGATATAATGGCGGTGGAGCAAAATAAACGTAAGAGGAAACATGAGGCCACCGAGTTATCAGAAGATGAAGAAGGTACACCGGAGGTGGTGCCCACAAAACAATCAAAGAAATCTTTAACACCGAAAAAGAATAAAAATAGTAAAGAGGAAGATTCGTCCACAGTTAATGGCTTTGAAGAGGAAGAAAAAGAATTGTATTTTTCCAAGGATTTCAAAATGATGGAGTTTCGCAACAAATTGAGGGGCAACAATTTTATCACAGGTTTTTTGTTTGTTGGTGTTAGTGTTTTACGGCTGCCATATTGAATAATTTTTTTTCTTTTAACAGAATTAAGACACTTTCTGTACTTGTGCCAGAATCGTGGCAAAACCATAGCCAAATACATAGAGAAGCGAGGCAAGCCTTTGGAATTTGCTGAAGCCTTGGAACGCATCGATAAAACGAATGTACTACACATTGCTTATATATGTGAGGCTTTGCAATTGGTTATTATGGAGATATTAAGCAATCAACGCAATCATTTAGAGTCTGCTGTTCATGCTTCACGTTATTTTTTAAAATCCCATGGTTCTCTACTAGAATTACTGCTGAAATCAGCCCAATTGAATCATCGCAAGATAGCCTTAAAGCTTCTGACGGCTATTGTTTGTGTGGAACCACAATTGGGACGACAAGTTTTAACTTCCTATGACATACTGTCAAATGTTAAGACCATTAATCAGTTTCTATCCCATTCCCCCCATGAAGGGCAGCAGCAGCAACGGCAAAAACAAACCGATTTAGATTACGAAAGCGTACGCAAATGTTTTATTCATTTTGTTTTGGCCTATTTGGTGGATGGCAATACTTTACTTATACGCAACATCCTAGATCGTGGCTCTTTAATAAGAGCTTTAGCTGCGGGTCTACTCTACGATGACTCGGTTACTGTGTGTGTTGTTTTAAGCACTCTTAAGAAATATGTTCTGGAAAGCTTGGAAATTTCAAAAACAAAGAAAATTCATGTCTTCGATTTGGATTGTTGCAAATCATTTGTACAGCTATATGACTGGAGAGGTCCACGCGTGTTTAATGCTCAGCATTCGGGTAAGAAAGGTGCAGCAAAAAATCTAAGTTTTGTGGAAATGCAAGAATTGGTTAATGACCAAGAGAGAGATGCAGTATCGAAAGCTGTTCATGAGTTTTTGCTTGTGTTGTTGACCTCACGGAAAAATGGCATAGCCTTTGATACCATCAAATATTTCAGGCAAAAGCACAATACCATACAAGGTATGTCATAAATACGTAGTAGTAACAGAGAAAAGACTTAACAATAATGTTCGTTTTCCTTTCTTTGCAGGCCAAGTATTGGGTTACATACAGTATCCTTGGAATAATGAACGCAAAAAGGAATTGGTGATCAAAATTTTAGAATCTTGTCCCGATTTGTTTCGTAATTCAGTGCGTAATTTTGCTGGCATTATAAATCCTTTGCGTACAGCCTCACGCTATTGGACACAGGCTTGTGACTTCTTAGCAACAGTTATACTCACTTGCCACCCACGACATTTTAAAGACGCTTTAGATAAACTTACCCTTAATGATCTTTTCTTTTGGATTAAAGACATTTGCTTGCCATTGGAAACATTGGTTCACATCAATGGCAGCAAGTTTTTAACGCACAATAACTTTCAACAAAGATTGGCTACAAATCGCTTACTATTGGCCATGTTCCAACAATATACCAACTATATAAACATTATCAATCACAAAGAAAAGAGAAAGAACTCCAATCGCTATAGAAGATTCAAATTTGATATTTTAAATCATTTGTTATTAAATTTTCCCACCATGGAGAATATTTTAAACTCTTTAAATATCTCCATACAACGTCAAGCCATCGAAGAAGTTGATGTCTTGGCCCATTTGGATGTGGCCTTGGATTTGATTTTAATTTTGTGTCAAGAAAATCGTACTTTTGTTAATAAGACAACGGTTATATTGGATTATTTGGAGTTATTAAGACCATTATATAGCCAAGAAGATGATGAGGAAGCTATAAACACAACAAATAATATAAAATTGGAAATGAAGGCCATAAAAACCATATTATTGTTGTTTCCCAAAGCCTTAGAGCCCCAAAAGGAGCGTTTTGCTAGTGTTTTGAGATCGTTCATTAAGGCATTTGTATATGGTGAAGAAGAAGTAAGCCAGGAGGCTGGCTGTTTATTAAGAGATATTTTTAAAAACACTGGCATATTCGAGTCAGGAGGACTGGAAATTGATTTGTGGCTGGAAACATTAAAATTTGTGGATTCAGAGACGGTCAATGTGGTTATTCAAGTGTTTAATGAGGTTTTAAAGGTGAGACGAGATATTTTCTTAAGGGTTTGTTTGTAAAATCAAGAGGAATTTTTTTTATTTTAGGTTACAAAAGCAGAGGTGGATTTGCCTAAGACTGTGCAAAGTCTAAGCAATCCCGCAAATTTGCGGGCACTACTTGAGAACATTGAACGAGCCTATACGATATATGCGTACGGTGAATCAATAACCATAAGCAAATTGTTGCCTTTAATCTATAAGGGTGTAGAAATAGAGCCACCTTTAAGCAAATATTTGGAGTTGGTATGCTTTTTACTGTTACACTATAGTCAATATCCTGAGCAAGTGATGAAATTATACGAACAACATTTCTCTGGCATGTCCAATTACATGCATAACTGGCTTTCAAAGGAAGAATGTGAGGAAAACCGTTTATTTTTGGAATCTAAAAAGGCTGCCAAATGCATAACCGGGCTTAAAGATGTACAATCTTTGATTTTATCTGGTGGCAAAGAATTCGAACAAATATTCGAAAGTAATTCTGAAGTGGATGTATGTGAATACGAGTTTAAAGGCCAAATGAAAAAATTCTCCAAGAATATTCAAAATCCGAGATTATTAATGATCTACATACAGCATGTTTTATTTGCAATGCAGCATTTAAAAAACAAACGAATGCTTAAACAAGAACAGGCCGAAAGATCGGCTGAATTTGTTAAACAATGCTTGACATTGATTGCGAAATATGATGGTGGCCAGGAACAGACTTTCAAAGGCGATGATCAGACATTAAATAAGGAATTGTTTATACAGAAAATCTTAAAGTATATTTACTCAGTGCGTTTAGATGGTGTCACCTCTAATGAATTGATTACCGATCAATATTATACTGAAGCTTTTAAAAACTATTTAATATTCCTTAAGGATATAACACAGTATTGCAACCAATTTGATAGTTTTGATGCCAATGCACATAATTTTAAAATAAAACTGGTTAATGCGATTCCCATTTCATTGATTGAAAAGAATGTTTTTAAAAAACAAACTCAAAATTTTGATGGCTACTTGCAATTACTGAAAGTGTTCCAGTTAACCAAAGAGCAATGCATGGAAATCTTAAATTTACTTGTGGATAATTTAAACTACAAAGACTTCTTTGTTATGGATGATGAGAACAATGGCAGTGGCAGTGGCAGTGCTAGTGGCAGTGGTGTTTTGCAAAAGTCTTTGTATTATTCTGTAATGGTTTTAATGCTACAACGATTGTCTTCATTGAAAAAGGCCGTGAAATGTAAGCCGTTTATGAAGCAATTTAACAAACACTATTGCAACTTCTTTAACAAGCTAACAGGAGACTTTAATATTGATGCATTGGAGGAGACCTTATACGATTTCTTAGTTATAAACCATAGTGCCATCAATAATTTGGACAGCAAGTTCTTTGAAAGTTTCTTTAACGAACGTAAACTTAACAAATCCTCAATAAAATTGGCCGCCTTGGTTTTTGAACGTCATTCGCAATATGATCAAATATTTTTGGATAATTTGGAGCAAAACTTAGACAAAAAGGAACTCATGTATCCTTTAATGGATTTGGCTTTTAAGAAAAATCTTACAGTGGCCGCAACAACTTTGCAGAAAATCTATCAGAACTATAAGAATGGCTTCATGAGAACCATTGAGAAGCCTTTAAAAGCGGGCATGATTTATAAGGATTATGTAAGCACCAGCTTGAAATTAATTGATCTGAGTATGCCGTTAAGTGAGTGCAAGGATTTCTGTAACAAACAATTTAAATTTGAAAATATTGAAACCTATCAGCTGAGAACGATTTTTAAAATCTATGAAAAAGGTTTTCTAAACTCAGATGTTAAACAAAAGTCAACAATATTTACCAATTTCATTACATTGCATGTGCAAATGTTGGCTTTGGATTTGAAAATGCAGAAACTGAATCAAGAAAAACTAGAACTTATCAGCTATCACATGGAATTATGGTTTAAATATGGCTGGCAACAGGAGAAAGAGTTATCAGCTAAAGCAGAAACTGAAAACAAAACGGATTTATTATTTTCCCCTGATTTTTCCAAACTTTTAAAGTCCCAACAGTGGCTGCAGTTTTGTAAGTCATGTTTAAAAACCGCCATGCATGTCAATGAAACTGAAGTCGAGGATCTACAAGTAAATGATCCCTTTAATGGCTTGCTTTTACAGCTTTTGGCTTACTTAACAGATAATTTGTATAGCGATTACACCGAGGAAGCAACTGATTCCACTTTTAATATGGAATGTGGCCAGTTGTTTGATATGATTTTTACTCATTCCAAGTTTTATGATATTATCTTGCAGAAATCCTCATTATCGAAACAAAAGACACAAGTTTTACATTTGCTTTATGTCATGGCGAAAAAGTTTCCCTCATGCCTTAAGGATACACAAATACCTGTTATCCTGGGAGCCTATCAGGCCAAACTATACAACTCCGATAGATATTGTTTGGCTTTACTGAACCTCTATGAACATTATGATTGTGGTTTGGCCCAATATCGGCCCTTTATTTGGGGTGAAAGTGCCATTGCATTCTATGCCTTAAAGGCCAATGATGAGGAGCGCTTAAAGCTAAGCCAACAGGAAACCTCCATACAACAAGTCATGTCTTTGGTGGATCGTCAAATCAGTGAATATACCCTGGATAATTTTCCTTTATGGCGTAAATTGAATACCTTGCAGCAATTACCGGAAGAACAGTTTGTTAATCCCTTCACCAAGGCCTGGCAATTTGGTTCTAATATGCTGGAACAGAAACTGGAAATGGGTGTCACTGAGTTTACACAAGCGGAAATGCGTTTGTGTCCTAAACGTTCGGAAATCTATGAACAATGCTATGATCCTGCCTTTTTTTTGCCTTTAATGTCCATGTGTTTTGCACCAGAATCTTATGCTCATACAGCACGTCCTGTGCAAAATGGCTTATTGGCTATCACGTTTGCTGCCTTATCCTCGCAGGACAAAGAAATGCGCCAATTGGCTGGCTGTGTCCAGTTGCGTTATCGCCAACATTTCGAAAATAGCAAATTCTTTGAGAAACCTTTATGGCAACAAACCTATGAAAACATACAAGCCGGTCTCAATGACTTGAGAAACTCCTGGATGAAACAGAAAACCAACTCTGGCACACCTAGGGTGCCTTATATACCCGCTTTATTTGTAGCCAAAACATTTAATCTTACCACCGATCCCACGCATTTGCTGTACAAACAATTGACCATGTATTTAAGGTTAAAGTCCAGTTTTAATTTCCAATGTATACCCGAGTTTAATGTCTTGTTCTATTCTCCGGAAGTGGAGCATCAAGAGTTTCGTCAATTTATTGTGGAGGTCATCAAACATGGCATAAAGTCCAGTTCAGATTTGTTTTTACTCGTCTCCACCAATACCTTTAAGGTCTTAATGGGTTTCTATTGCAGCAACATGTCTACATTGGATTTGAATCTACAAATCCTCTCCGTATTTTCAACGTGTGTTAAAATCCCGGCAGCCACGAAAATTATGATCGATCATGTTGGCATTCTGCCATGGCTAGCGTGTATTGTTACCACCACACTATTCTATCAATTCGATGTTATTGAGGGTGTCATCAGTATCATCAATAATTTGTGGTATGCTCTGAAAGCCAACGAAAAGGAATTCCATAATTTCTCTTATCTAACATTCGAGATGAATTTGTTGGCCGTAAACCTGCTCTACGTTATAACGTCACGTATTTCTTCAACTTATTTTGGCAAGTTAATGAACATTTTAAATAAAACTTCTGTACAAAGCAAAATACAATATATCGGCTTAAATCCGAGACAAATGGGTGTAATTTTGGATTGTGCTGAATACCATTTTGGATCATTGGTCTTACCTTTACGCTGTCTCTACGATAATGGTGGCATGGGCTGTAGTTCCCACGAGCAATATTGCCAGGAGTTGTATGATCAGCAAGTCGATGTGAAGACCATATTGGCTTTATCCAGTTTGAGATCATACATGATAAAATGGTGGCCTTTTCATTTCGATAAAGCAAATCACGCTATTGCTGTCGTAAATCCATTAGATCCAGAGAATTAGTAAGTGTACGTAAAAACGTTGTGTTGAAATGTATGTATTTTTTTAAGATAAATTTCTTTTCATATTTTCTGTTTTTAGTTTATGTTTTAAGAATGAAAAAAAGAATTAAAAGAGTAATAAAGTACAACTATTGTTAAAAAAAGTAAAGCAGGAAGTAGATTCCATATGGATCTGGAAGCAAATGCATTTAATAACTAGGTAAAGTAATACTCTAGCCAATGATTTTTTATCTCAACCCAACAGCAACTTCATTCTAAGTTACTTGAAGGTATTCATTTCAACCTTTTTTTTACTCGAGTGGACTCTAATCTACTACTGTCCAGTTTAAATCTCTCAATTATAATCTCATTCAACGTTGGATTTGAATATTGATTGAGTAATGATTTGTAATCGTTTTTTCTTTGTAGAACTATGCAGGGCGAGGCTTAATGCATCACGTTGACACAAAAACAATTTTAACTTAATATTTATATTCATTGGCCTTTTAAATATTCTCCTACTATTCCCTTTAATCCTTCATATTGTTACGGTTTTATCTTTTAAAAACATTTAAAATACAAGCTCGTAGATTGCAAATAAAATAAAAATAAAATGTGTTTAGTGAGAAAACAGGTCGTAATCCTGACTGAAGGGTTGTAATGACCAATTATGTATGTATGTGTTAGTTTTAATTAAAATTCTTTTTTGTTCGCACTGTTCTTTGTGCCACTGTTCACAACTTGATGTAAACAACAACAATTGCTTTGTTTATACTCTTTGCATAAACAATAATAATTACTAGGCAATTGTTCGACAGATTCTTGTAACAGAGATCTTCAAATCACGATTACTCTCTTTAAACACACCGCGTCTTCACACAAGACTGACTGAACTTTTACTCACTCCGTTGCCTGCTTTGCCTTGCCTTTTATATGGCAACGTAAACAATCAGATGAATGTTCTTGTAGGCGAATGCTCGTGGCTTCGCCTTTTCGAGATCTCTATAAATGTAAACATCGTTGTTTCATTATTATTGTTTGTGTATTTTGTTTACATTTATTCTTGTAGTGTTTGTTGGTATATTTTTGTTTACTTGTTTATAATTTTTTTATGCTAATGTTTGTTGTTATATTACTCAGTACGATAATTTGTAAACAGGTTTGTTTACTGCATTGTTTTGTTTTTGTAGCTTTTGTTTATAATTTTAATGTTAAACGATGGAAAAACAAAACACCAGCATCTAAATTTTTCATTTTCGTAACAATATATTCTGCAGGATAAAATATGAGGGGCAAAAATACTAGAAACACTTAAAACACTACTCGTGAGAATTTTTCCCTGAACACTTATTGTCATCATCGTACTCAGTAGATTTCCTCAATGGCAGATAAAAGATCTGCTGTGTTCACGAGTAGTTAAGCACATAACGCTGCTTAAGTACTTAGCTGCCCTAAATGGCTGCCTTCCAAAATGTTAATTGCTTTGTGTTTGAACAAAGTATCGTGTTTTATAATGCCGCTGTACAAAATATATACAATGTATTCTATTTCAAAACGTCGTCAATGTGTATTTTTAACGCAGTCAAAAAGCATTCAGGCATCGGATTTATAGTTGATGCATTGTTTGATTACTTTGCCTATCTACATAGTTTATATACAGTAGTAGAACTGCATACAAACTTTGTATTGATACATTTTGGAAGGCAGCCAATAACTTATGTGTCGCAATTCATCATGTCTCAGAAATTCCTTTTAGGTGCCTGTTCTTTGATTTTACCAGTTGGTCACTCCAATTGTTGACACGTTCACCTTGACTATGTCCGTCAATTGTAGTCAAGGTAGCCACTATTTCAAGGGCCGAGCTTTGCAGCACATGAAGACTCTGATCCAAACAGCAGTATTAAAACGCTGAATAGCGTCTATGTTGTTGAGAAGCTCATACATTCCGTTGTTGATTCAGATCATAGCCAGCTCGTACAGTGCCGACAATCTTGCATAGAAATTTTCTCTCGAACACTTCTTAGGCAGCTGTACAGATACAATATTTAAGCTTCCGCACTGTAGAGAAGTTCGGGGTGGATGAGCCACTTGCAAAACATTAATTTCATTTCACGGGAGAGATCTTTGCTGCTCAATAACCTACTGAGACCATAACAGCATGATTCTACGCTGGTTACTGCGGAGCCAAGGTAAACCACACACTGCAAATATTACAGCAGATGATAGTCGACTGCAGTTAGACCATCACTATTATTCCTCTAAAATGTTGCCCCAATAAGAGCTCGGATCCACTTGGCACTGGTTGAAAAATTGTAATTAGATTATAGTCCGAGCAATAGAGTTGCACAAAATGTTCTTCTCTCGAGGTCTCCTCTCAACCTGACATGTGCCCCACACACCCACAATAAACTTGATAAATGACTTGATAAACTCTTGAATGTCCCTTGGGCAGAAGCAGTAAATTTTCTGGATATCTTCTGAATTGTTCGTTATATTCTGCGGCTTAAAATATAAGACGACGCCAGAAAATTGCACAGAAGAGAGGGTGTTCGGTCTTAAACTGAAATATTTGGCAACTCACTGGTATCGTACATCATCACTGGGAGTCTACGTCATCGAAATCTGTGATAAAATCAACATGGAAAGGAATTAAAGAGGACAGAACGTAACAATACAATCCCATAGTCTAACTACTATCTGAGTATTCAATTCTTATGAGGTTAATTAATAATATTGTATGAGACTGTCGTCTGACCAACTCGAATTAACTTGGCAGGGAAAATAGGGCCACCCACTGCTTATGACATGTGAGAATTCCCGGCTTGCGAGAAAGAGAGCTTATATGCAGTTGACAAGATCAGAACCCTGCTCTGGATTGGTAGAAAAACTTCCGAGGCTTTCGCGGTTCATATTGATTTGAACAATCTAAACTTTTGCTGGGTAATTATAAGGAGAAGAGAAGATTTGAGTGACCTTTTGGCTGGCCACTGTAGCCTTAAAGAATTCTTGTTTATAAGAGGAATCGCTGGAAGTGTCTGTGATGAAAAGAATGTAACATCAGTGCACATATTTGGAAGCTCAAAAGCAAATACCTGGGTGCTTATCAACTACTAGGCAGGGAGTTCTACTTAAAGACACCGAACAATATGGCTGCATAGTTGAGCGAATGGTCGTAGCAATCTTGAACTTAATGCCACCATTATACGGGGTTTTTTTTATGGTATATGTATGAATAAAAACCATATGCTTCAACAGCTTGAGCCTCTTCAGTCGACTTGCCATTGCGCGGAAATTCTTTCGGGACACCAAAACAGGCTGCCTTCCAAAATGTATCAATACAAAGTTTGTATGCAGTTCTACTACGGTATATGAACTATGTAGATATGCAAAGTAATCAAACAATGCATCAACTATAAATCCGATGCCTGATTGCTTTTTGACTGCGTTAAAAATACACATTGACGACGTTTTGAAATAGAATACATTGTAAACATTTTGTACAGCGGCATTATTAAACACGATACTTTGTTCAAATACAAAGCAACTAACATTTTGGAAGGCAGCAACATCCTGCTGCCAGACTTACTTGGCCTTCGACCAACCAGTTACTCGGACTTGGTCGTGATATAATCTCAATTACTGTGGCCGTGCTTACATGTCACTGTGTTATGGGAAGACACGCGGTGAGAATGCAGCTCCCATCTAACGACTTCGGCCGTGGTTGCAGATCCGTTGAGGAAGAGGAGACTGTTATCCACTTTCTTTGTTAATGCCCATCTCTAGCGAGGTGCAGATATATGTTGTTTGGCTCTCCAATCCTTGTCAGCTTGACGGAGCTATCGTCCATTGATGTCAAGGATATATCTTCGCTTATCAAACTTTCAGGCTGGTTTTTCAGCGTGGGGTAGTCGTGCTTTAAATTGTGCAGCCCTTGCACTGGCCAATTTCTTCTTCCCTGATTTGGAGGAACTTGGTCGTCAGTACAGAAACTGCGTTCACCTGTGGCATCACAATGGGCCGCTATGCGTGCTCAAGTGAGCTTTTGGCATCAAGGCTACCACTCCAACCTAAACTAATCTAACAGCTTGAGCCCTAAATAACGTGTTAATTGAAATCCTTTTGAATTGCTATTTCCCTCTTGAAATATTGAATTTTATTTTCTCTGTAGAGTGCCTTGTTATTACACATTCGTTGTGTATTCCTTTAGAAATTCAATCAAAAGTTCAATGAAGCGTATGATTAATATGAATTCCATTATAAATATGAATTATTTATTACTCATACGCTTAGTATGACTTATTTTTCTTTTTTTCTTCTTAAAATGTTTATTATCTACCACGACCCTTCAAAAACTAAGCCATGTTCCATATTTCTGAATTATTCTGGGAAGCAAAAAAAGAAGAGGATTTTCAGAATAAAAATTCTAATAAAAGCGGAAAAGAAGGCGGCACATTAAATTCCTCTATTGTTGTTCGCTTAGCTGGTATAAAATGCTGTGTTCAATTGCATTTTATTGCAATTTCTATGCAGGGAGAAGTAGGAGGAGTAGAGGTTTTCATTTCATTTCAAAGCCGCGTTATGCTTTGTTAACGATTTTTTTTCTTTTTGGAATTTCCCATCATATCATATCCCTTGACTGCCTGTTTTTTGTAGGGGTATTGTTAAGAGCCACATACTCAGCAAGATATGAGTGTGTTTGGGGGTACCAATACCCACTCTGCCAATAAAAACAATACAAACGCTACAAACGTTTATATCTTGTGGATATTATTCCTGCTGCTATTGCCCATGCTATTGCTGTTGTTTTTGCCTTGTTTCGTTTCGTTTATCGCATTCTATTTCAAATCGTAAATGTCGTTTTGGGTATTTTAATGGCGTGGATTGATTCTGTTCTATGCTGTTCTGCTCTGTTCTGTTCTATTCTGTTCTGTTGTTTTAATTTTTTTCCATCTTTTTGTGACCTGCTTTTATTCGAACGCTTTTAGCAGTTGATTTGAAGATTTGCGTATTTGGGATTTCAGTTTTTGGAAAGTTTAAACGCCGTTTTTTTTTATTAGTTTTGTTTTGTTTTATTTTGCCTTTTGAGTATGTGCGAATGAATGTGAATTTTGTTGTGGGGTTGTACATTTGAAATAGGGATTTACAACTTTATTGAAAACATTTCAATTTAAGAAAGTGTTAAACTCTACAAACTAATGGCAAAAGATTTGAAAAAGAAGGCTTTAAACATGCACAATAAATTAAATGGCATAGAATGTGTTAAAAACTGAAATTCTTGGCTTGTGGGTAGTGTTTTCATTTATTAGAAGAGACCGATTTCATCACTCAGCTTAAATGAAGCCGCCATTTATTGGTAAAGGTCTGTAGGACCAAGTAATTCCTATAGAAACGTTGTTCTAAGTTTAAATTAATGTATAGATCGTGCACTTATGGACAAACTTACCGCTTACAACGTGGTTGGTTTAAAAAGTGAGGTTGTGAGCTTGAATTTGAAGTTTACATAGTCTAGCAGGCAGAAGGCAGTGAGATAAAGGGTGTTTTTTTATAGAGGTATAGAACTTTAAGTTGCAATAAAACAACGATGGATTATTCGATTGACATGCATTTTATTTATCCGAAAGATAATCTTGTGGCATTACATTCTAAATATGACTTCTGGCATATGACCGCCACGGCTGGCGCGGATGTAGTCCAATCTGGACGTCCAATTTTCGATGACTTTTTCCAACATTTGTGCCCGTATATCGGCAATAATACGGCGAATGTTGTCTTCCAAATGGTCAAGCGTTTGTGGCTTTACCGCATAGACCAATGACTTTACATAGCCCCACAGAAAGTAGTCTAGCGGTGTTAAATCACAAGATCTTGGAGGCCAATTCACAGATCCAAAACGTGAAATTAGGCGGTCACCAAACGTGTCTTTCAATAAATCTATTGTGGCACGAGCTGTGTGACATGTTGCGCCGTCTTGTTGAAACCACATCTCCTGGACATCATGGTTATTCAATTCAGAAATGAAAAAATTAGTAATCATGGCTCCATACCGATCACCATTGACTGTAACGTTCTGGCCACCATCGTTTTTGAAAAAGTACGGACCAATGATTCCACCAGCCCATAAAGCGCACCAAACAGTCAGTTTTTCTGGATGTAACGGTGTTTCCACATACACTTGAGGATTACCTTCACTCCAAATGCGGCAGTTTTGTTTGTTGACGTAGCCATTCAAACAAAATTCGACGATTTTGTCGACGATAAAATGGACGTAGTGCGCGATACGTTTTCCGCACAGAACCATTATTTTCGAAATAAAATTGCACTATTTGCAAGCGTTGTTCAGGCGTGAGTCTATTCATGATGAATTGCCAAACCAAACTGAGAATAAATCACTTTACAGCTGTTAAATCGGTCGCCATCTTCAAAAGTAATGCCAACTTAAAGTTCTATACCTTTATAAAAAAACACCCTTTACTTGGGTCTCAGACTAGACTGTAGACTTAGCTGCTGGGCCCGAATACAGCATGTGGCTACCAAGGCAGCAAAACTAACGGGCACGTTGAGCAGACTGATGGCAAATATCGGCAAACCAACGCAGTCCAAACGCAAATTGATCATGGCAACGACTAACTCGATACTACTTTATGGCAGCGAGATATGGGCAGATGCGTTGGAGTTTAAATCCAAGCGGAAAATAGTAGCAGCGGTGCAACGAACAGCGGCACTAAGAGTCGCTTCGGCCATCACCGGTGATCACCAGTGAGACACCTATCGACTTGATGGCATTCGAGCGAAGAAGATTATGAAAAGCGAAGAGGGAAAACCTCGCCATTAGTACCGCAGATGTCAGATCACAAACTATACGGCGATGACAAAGTAGATGGAGCAATGAAACAAGTGGAAGATGGACTGCTAGACTTATTTCATCTAAAGAAGCATGGACACAGAGAAATTTTGGGAAAATTAACTACTTCCTGACCCAATTTCTTTCGGGTCATGTTTTTATCCGACAATATCTACATCGCATGGGTAAGGTGAATGATACTGGTTGCATTTATTGCGAGGAAATGAGTGACGACGCTGAACACACATTCTTCCATTGCATCGAATGGCAAGACGAGAAGAATGTGTTGATGGAACAGATTGGCGAATTCACACCCGACAACATTGTTGACGCAATGCTCGAAAGCGGGACGAAGTGGGGCGCTGTAAGAAGATACGTAGAATGTGTACTCCGCAGGAAGAAGGTCGACCTTGATACAGTACGACAGAATGATACATGAGAAGACGAGCCAATAGCATGAAGCTGGCTTCAAATATGGCGTACCCAGACGTGGGAGAGTAGACAACGGTCCTCAACAGGACGTCGTTCTGGACCCTTCCCGATGTAATGCAGATAGCCGTCCCGGGAAAGGAGTATCTCCAGATAAGGAGGAGGGATTGTTTTAGTGGAAGCCCCACTTGACGCAGCTGACGACGGTGACTGTAAATGCGAAGGTGAGGTTTAAACCTCACACACACAAAAAAAAAAAATAGTCTGGCAGGTAGTGTGTTGTCTTATTAGATGAGAGCTCAGGGTCCAGCACTTATGTTTGTGCCAAAAAACTGCTGAGAGAAAGTCACCCCAGACATTTTTTTTATATTTCGTTATGTTCAAGATGCCTAAGCTAAGGTTTGAACCACGATCTCTTGTCTAAGTAATGAACACACTAACTACTAGACTACGACGTCTATCTGTGAAGTATATTGCCTTTATAAAATCTCTTCAGCTTAGCAGTTTCAGCTTCTTTCGTTCCTTTCCATATCGTCCATTAAACCCATTTTTCGTGTGGTGTTTGGTTGACTCTTTTTTTCTGCATCCCTAAGGATTCCCATCTAAGGCTTGTCAGCATATTTCATCTGCAATGTTTAAACGATTTCCCTTTTTCGCTGGAAACGTGAGCAAACTGGTGGTGTTATAGTGGCAGGTTAAAAAGTGTCAATACTGGCGCATAGATGGATATGAATAGAATTTCTATGTGTCTCTGGTGGATTTTTGTTGTTTAGTTTCTTTATTCTTTTAGCCGTTTGATATATTAATGGCCATAGAACTGCGAATTAGCCAAGGTATTGTCCGGCACATAGAAGTCGTCGTGGTCTAGTCGCCTTATTAGACGAAAAGCCAGGGTTCGAGCCCCAGGCCAGACATCAAAATAAAATACAAAAATTATTTCTTCGGCGACTTCCTCTCATTCTGAGAGTGAATAAAATTGCCATGAAAACTTTCTCAAAAATCTGTCGTTCGGAGTCGCCTTTAAACTGTAGGTCCCACCACTTATGTATAAAATTAACACACACAACATAAGCGGTGTGAGACACTAGGTCGTAATCCTGACTGAAGGGTTGTAATGACCATTTATGTATGTATGTATTGTCCGGCACATAAAAGTCGCTGTTGTCGGTGGGTATTATTAGAAGTGAAGCCACAGTTCCAACCCCAGGTCAGACATCCAACAAAACGCCTTCTCTCAGCAGATTTCTGGCAAACACTCTGAGAGTAAAATAAAATTGCCATGAAAAGTTTCTTAACAATCTGCTTTAAACTCAAGTATAAAATGAACACACACAACATAAACGGTGCGACAAACTAGGCCGTAATCCTGGATGAAGGGTTGTAATGACCAATTATGTATGTATGTATGTATGTATTGTTTAGGTCATGGTTCAGATGTTTGAGCCGCTGGTATAAATAGCCTAAAAAGCTTTTAATTTCTTAAAAAATAATTGATTTTGTTTAACTTTTGAGCCATACAGGACTATTTGATGCCCTTGAATATTAATTTCATTGACTTTACTACCACCATGAAGAGTTAAACCCGTGAATTATGCTACAAAAATTATTTGGTTTCATTTGCTTGTGTGCGTATACAATTTAAAACAGGATTTTGAGACGCTTAAATATGCATAACAATGTACAAATATATGGTCCTTCATACCCTTTCTCTCTCTCGGTCTCTCTTTGATAGTACGTGTATGTGTGTGTTGTATTTATTTAACAGTTTAAAGAGCTGTTATAAGAAATAAATAAATATTTAAATGCTAAAGTGTATGGTTGTTGTTATTGTTGTCTGTTATTGTTACAAAATAACACCCATTTCATGTTCCATTATACAAGCAACACCAACACAAAAGAGAGCGTTAAGACTTTAATTAATTTCAAACTGTAAAATTTGCAGAAGAAAATCTATTTGAGAGTCTAATGAAGAGATTTTCAAAAACAATTTGTCAAATCACAAAGACTTATGTTTACCCAAAATAGACATTTAAAATTATTTAAATTGTTTACATTTACAAAAACACACACATACTAACACTAACACTGTAATATATTTTATGAATATGTTAACAGTAGTCATGGACATTTTAGTTACAATAAAGGCTTATAACTATTAGAGAGGAAGAGAAAAAAATCTATTAAAAGTATTTACAAATATTCATGCACATACAAGCAAGCAAGAGTAACGAGTATTGTTACTCTACTAAGTATAACTATTCAAATCAAAAGGGTAGCATTCATATAAATGTTAAGCAGAGGAAGAGCGAGTGAGAGTCTTACAAAACAAAACAAAAAAACAAACAAAAAAAGATAGTGTCGCATTGTTGTTTTTTTTGCTGGCATACAATAATACTGTAATGTTATGGTGATAAAACTGTAAAGAAAGACACTCTCACACAGCAACTTTAGCAAAACAAAACAAAATACTCTCTTATGCATTCACAATCTCTCTCTCTAACTTACTTTTCCGTGGTGTATTAAAAACAATAATAAAGATATGAAGTACGAATAACAAAATGTAAACAGAACGAACATAGAGCATAGATTTGTAAGTGAGTGTATGTATGTAGGGAAAATGGCAAACCTACAGTACTGTAAAGAAACATACACAGAGATTGAGTGTGTGAGAAAGCGGGAGTGAGTCTGTATGTATAAATGTATGTATATGAGTAGAGTAAAAATGACTAGAAAAAGTAAAATATAAATAAGTAGAGCATGAGTTTTAAATCAAAAATTTGCCAACAGCACAATTTACCATTATGGTAATAAAAACTCTAGCAATTTATAACATTTTACATATGTTTGTATGTGTGTATGTATATTTGTATGCTTGAGAGTATGATAGAGTGTTATATTAACAAAAAAAGCAAATACTAGCAATACTAGTTTTAAAAACAAAGAGAAGGCGATAGCGACAGAGAGAGAGAGAGAGTAAGAGTAAATGGTTTCATGTTGATGTTACAAATTAAAATAAATGTTGCTACACACACTCACACATACATTTATAGAACAAAATGTCTTCGCATGTTTTTTGCTTATTAGGACATTCATACATGCATACATACATATATCTATATTTCTACTGTAGTCATTAGTATTTTGTAACATTTTACATAAATTTTCAAAGTTTTAAACAATTTTTGTAGAAATTTAAACAAAAGTTTTACAGAAAATATCATTTTGTTTTATAGTTATTTATTCCAATACAATACCAAGAATTAAAAGAGGACACTCTCTGTTGGCCATCTTATTTATAATACTCACACAACAGATCTGTCCATACCGACTTATAAAAAAATACTCACTTTCCTAAACTAAATGAAGTGAAAAAAGTGAAGTGAAAGATCTGAGAACACATTATTAGCAATGCTTGGGAGATCATCTCTATTACAAACTATAACCAATGAACTTCAAGAATTTTATCCTGGCATTTGATTCGGGGTTATTCTTGGCAGCAAATTAAACTGGATAAGGAACGTCGAGACAAGGATGACGAAGTTTGACGTTATAACAGTGTCGAGACTTTCCCATAGGGCCATTAATTGGCGATTATCTGCTTGGGAATGCTTTGTATAATAGCTGACAGTATAGTACAGCCTATCTCCTCAAGCATTTCTTTACATTCTTTTCTGCCTGATGCCACATGACTTACATATGTATGTCTATGTCAAGTGTTATGTGGCGCACTGTCTGTTAGAATCCACATACATACATACATAATTGGCCATTACAACCCTTCAGTCAGGATTACGGCCTAGCTTCTCACACCACTCATGTTGTGTGCGTTAATTTTATACGTGAGTGGCGGGACCTACAGTTTAACGTCGACTCCGAACGACAGAATTTTGAGAAACTTTTTCATGGCAGTTTATTTTACTCTCAGAGTTTTTGCCAGAAATCTGCTGAGAGGAAGTCGCCGAAGAAATATTTTTTTTTTCATATTTCATTTTTGATGTCTGACCTGGGATACGAACCCGGGCTTTACGAATAGTAAGCCAACACACTACCTACTACACCACGGCGACTTCGTTAGAATCAGCACCCGATATACACTCAGCGCCAAAAGTGAGTAAACACCACTGAAATAATTCATTTTCTTACGATAGCGAGAAAAGTAAATTAGAATAGTCGAATAAATTTCCAAAAATAAAAACGTTTATTTATTACTTATAAAATGTTAAAATAAAAACAACAATTCATGATAAAGGAACTTTTTTTATGCTTAAGAACAAAAATGTTGACTTATTTATGGATCTCACTGTATATGATGATATAATGAACGTCTTTTCTTTGAAGATTCTGTATTGAAGATTTTCATTCCAAAAAGACGATTTTCATGGATGTATCGAAACTGGAGGAGTAGCTTCATTACAGACAGAATGACAACGGCGGCGTTTTAAAGACTCTTGTATGACTTGCATTTGTTTGGTTGATAACTTGCATTTTTTGGGTTGATAACTTGAATTTTTTGGGTTAATGACTTGCATTTTTTCAACGATGACCTGCATTTTTTAGTCGATGTACTTGCATTTTTTTGGTCGTTGATTTGCATTTTTAAATAGAACGTTTTGTTTTGCTCATTTGAGGAAAACAATTAGATTCCTCGCCTATATCTTCGGTTCCAAGTACTGCCCAAACGTAAGGAAACCAGTTTTGAAATTCTTGATATCATGGCCATCCAGACCACTTATTTCATTTCTTCCACAAGTTCATTTTGTATCCAAATTAGCCCGATTTATGTAGAGCACTTTGTTTTTGCTCACTTAAAGAAATCAATTACCTTCGTAGCCTCTATTCCCGGTCCCAAGAGTTTCCCGACCGTAACGAAATCTGGTTTGGAATCCTTGATCCAATAGCTATCTAGCCCACTAGGTCTGAAAACCTCACCTTTTAAAATTTGATCGAAATTTGTCCAATTTCTGTAACAAACTTTTTTGCTCATATAAAAAGTTAGCTTCGTCGGCTATATCTCTCTCTGGTTTATTTTGTTTTATTATTAAAATCTAATTTTATTATTGGGGAACAGCCGATAGTGCGACTGTTCCCTTGAATGGTCACAATTCAACTTGTTTACAATGTTTAGATAATTAAAAGCTAAATACAAAGCTAAATTCGTAACTACTTATTTACTGCGTGGGAAAATGCTGAAACGGCATTTTACACGCGGTCCCAACAAATAGTGCAGTGTGGACGATAACAACACAAGAATGTGTCGATATTAGATTGCATACAGAAGGTATGGCAATCTAGACTAGTCAAACACACTATACTAGTAACTAAGCTTTTCACAGTCTTCTGGCAAAAATTTGAGAGTAAATAAAATTGTCATGTAAAGTGTCTCAATTCTGTCGTTCGGAGCCGACGTTAAACTGTAGTTCACGGCACTCATGGATAAAATTAACACACACAACATAAGTGATGTGAGAAGCTAGGTTGTGATCCTAACTAATGGGTTGTAATGACCAATGAAGTATAAAACCGGGCAACCATATCTTGATTAATGAAACTGAAACAAAACAAAAGAAATAATCAGAGAAAGTGGAAGAAGTGAGAAATGCTTTGTAATTCGAAACTTATATGCTAGTCCTTATTTGTATTATAACCCGCTACCAAGGGCGTATGTATAACTATTCATTTAATATTTAATTTTAAATGCTTTATTTGCCATTTTTTTCATTATTAAAATTTATTTCTTTTGCGTGTATTATTTTTTAAACATATCAAGGAAAAGCCAACAACAACACAAAAAAAAACGAAATGAAAAAAAAAAGAAATTAAAAAGCCCTTAAGCTTTATTTTTGCCACTCGTCATAAAGGAAACTAATCAAAAAATCTTAAAAAAGTAACAAAAAAAAAGAATCTAAAAACACAGAAAAAACACAACAAAGGGCAACAAAACAAAAAAAAAGGGAGAAAAAAATGCTGTGATAAATGATTATATTTCAAACGCATTTGCTTATAAAACCCAAAGCACACACAGGGAGAGAGAGAGCGAGAGAGAGAGAGACTATGACATTTTTTTAGTTTCCGTTTTAAAAAAACCACAAATTTTCTATGAATGACTGGCTGACAGACTGACTATGCTTATGTTTGAGTGATACAAACATGTGTGTGTGAGTGGTGAGTGGTGTTAGTGTGTAAGTGTATGCATATTGCGGTTGTTTGTGTCAAGGCTTATTTCCGTCAGTAACGGATGTGTTTGTCTGTAACGCCTTCGGACATGGATTTGTGTTTAAATATTGTTATTGCTATTGTTGTTGTTGTTGTTGTTGTTGTTGGTTATGTTACTCAGTTGTTATTATAAATGTTTTGAGCTGTATTGTGGTTAACAAAAATCAGTGTTATTATGTAAATATTATACACATACACACATCAATAGAGAGAAAAAAGAAAAATCTCATACTCTTGCTTTTTTACTCGTAGCACTTGGGTTTGTTTCTCTTGCTTATTATTAGTTTTTGCATTGAGGTCCTTCATTTGAATTTCTTTTTTTTAAAGCCTTTGATACTTATTAACATTGTAATTTAAACACCCTTATACCCATACTTCTTCGAGTAAATAACGGGTGATTTTTTAGCTATTATCTTTTTGGCAACACTGGTTTAAACAGCTCAAGTACGTTTCGTGTTTTGTTTCACTGTCAATCAAACATCTTTCAGTTTGGTCTATAATTTAACCATGAATCGTCTTACAAACCGAACAACGCTTGCAAATCATTGAATTTTATTATCAAAATGCGTACTCTGTTAAGAAAGTTCATCGCGCGTTTCTTCCATTTCATGGTCAGTTTAATCGACCCACTGAAGCGGCTATTCGGGCTATAGTGTGTCTAAATTTCGCACCAAATTTACATTGTTGGACATTAAACCACCAACACGTTTACGTAGAGTGCGAACTGAAGAAAATATCGCAGCTGTATCGGCCAGTGTTAATGATGACCGACCATCAATTATCGATTCGTCGCCGTTCACAGCAATTGGGCCTCTGTTACTCAACAACGTGGAAAAATTTGGCGCAAGGATTTAGATGTGAAGGCCTGTCAAAATACAGCTGGTGCAAGAACAACCTACCGCAACGCAGAATTTTTGGTGAATGGGCTCTTGGAAAGTTGGCCGAAGATCCACTTCTTTATCGAAAAATTGTGTTCAGTGACGAAGCTTATTTTTGGCTCAATGGATACGTAAATAAGCAGAATTGTCGATTTTGGAGTGAAGATCAGCCAGAAGCATTGCAAAAGCTATCAATGCATCCAGAAAAAGTAACAATTTGGTGCGGTTTATGGGCTGGTGGCATCATTGGACCGTACTTCTTCAAAGATGCTGCGAATCGTAACGTAACTGTGAATGGTGAGCGCTACCGTAAGATGATATCCAACTTTTTTTTTTGCTTGAAATGCAAGAGCTTGACTTCCATGACATGTGGTTTCAACAAGACGGTGCCACATGCCACACAGCACGCATAACAATGGACTTACTGAGAGGCGAGTTTGGTGAACACTTTATTTCACGTTCGGCAACGGTCAATTGGCCGCCTAGATCGTGCGATTTAACGCCCTTAGACTATTTTTGGTGGGGCTATGTTAAAGCTTATGTCTATATAGACAAGCCCGCTTCAATTGACGCATTGGAAGACAACATTGAAGCATTTATTCGTGGGATACAGGCCGATATGTTGGAAAGAGTATGCCAAAATTGGACTAAGCGGAAGTACCATTTGAGAAGCAGTCGCGGTCAACATTTGCATGAAATAATCTTCAAACATTAAATTATATGGACCGTACTATCGATTCAAATAAAGATTTCATGAATTTTTCTGAATTTTATGTGTTTTTTTTTTTGAAAAATTTTCCTATAGCTCTTAACAAATCACCGATTATATGCGAAAACAAATTGTTCTTTTTGTTTCGTTTTCATCCGAGCACTCTTCTTTTACAAGAGTGTTTATGATTTGTTTACATAGTTTGATGCCTCTTTTTCCTTTTTTTTGTTACTTCACTTCTCTTTCTCTCTTTGTATTACTTTTTCAATGATTATTACTTTCATTTAATGGCTCTTGTTTTTATATTACAGTTACGTTCTTGCTCTCTCCCTCTCCCTTTGTCTCTGGGTATTATTTATTTCAATGGTTTTCAATTCATTTGATTTGTATTATAAAACTGTACCCACCTATTCGCTTGTATTTATGTGCTCATTTATATAAACACTCAATCACAACTTACTTTACTACATTGGATTTCACTCTTCCTCTTTTTCTCTCTCTCTCTCACTCTCTCTCTTTCATTGTCCCTCTACTTCAATACTTCATTGTAAATAAATGTTGTTTTATTAGCCTCCACCTAAGAGTGTATGTGTTTCAATTTTATTCATACAATCAATGTTAATCATACACAGAGTGGTAGAGAGAGTATGTGTGAGAAGAGATCCTCGCTTTAGGCAAGGTTTGTTGCTTTGCTGTGATGAAAGTAAAATATTTTGTGAAAAAATATTCCTTCACACTAACAAATCTATAAGGCTACCGGATTACTGCAGCGTTTTCCACGCGGAAGTATTGGCAATACAGGCAGCGTTTACGATTATTTGGGATGCGAATGTCCCCAATGGAAACATCACCATATTTCCCAATAGCCAGGCGGCTATCAGGGCTCTGGGCTGCAAAGTGATGAACTCCAGGACGGTCTACGGCTGTCGAAAACACCTAAACAGGGTGACAGAGAGGTATAATGTACACATCATTTGTGTTCCGGGATACAATGATATCCCGGGCAACTGCAGAGCAGATGAACTGCACAACCATCGAACTCTCCGACGAATTCTTTAATATTGCAGTCCTATTTGGGAACCTGCAGGCTCATGATTGACAACGAGATTACGGACTCTGTCAAACGCAGATGGGCAGCTTCGTATAAGGGAAAGAATGCCGCACATAATCTGGCTGAGACTGGATGGAGGAGGGCGCACTGCAAAGCCTGCTTAAACTTCAAAGAAGCACGCTCAGTATGGTTATTGGAGTCGTGATGGGGCATTGCATTATGGGTGTACACGCGAGGCAAATGATTTCTGTAGAAGATGCAGGGATGAGGAGGAAGAAGAGACTGTTCTTTATCTACTGGGAACATGCCCGGCACTATGTCAAAGCAGAAAGGGACATCTTGGTCCCTACTACATCGTGATTTGTCGAACACTGGGGAGTCTTTCGATGACCGTATCGTCACCATCTTCATTCGATAGTGAGGAGACAGAGTCTGACTCCACGCCCATATCTTCAGTCGAAGTGGGGACCGCCAAGGCAGTCACCTCACTAAAGGCCTTCTCCACCGTCATAATCCTCATACCCCCTGGAGCGAAGTTCCTGACGATCTCATTGTTGTTGTCAACAATGCTCGCCTGGATTCGCGCAATGAGATGGGACGCGTCAAGTCCAATTTCCATTTCCAGTTCGTTATCGTAAGTTTTGTTCGGGTTTTTGTCTTGTTTGTGTGTGTCCATATACGTCCCACGAAAAGAGGGAAAAGAGGTCGATCATGCCATAGCCCCCGTTAGCATGACAAGGACTTGGTAGAAAACGTAATACTCACTGAGGCGCCTAGGTATCAGTGAGGCTCCGTTATAATACAGTCGGATTAGACCCTCGACTGCAAACCATCCGATAAGCACGGGTCGCTTAACACACCGGATTAGGGGTACAATATACGTGATTGGGCAAGTCGAAGAGATCACAACAGAGATATCAATTCGAAGACAGTCCTCTCACGATATTAGGGTAACCTTTAGTCCTGTACTCCAACTCACACTGGGTCACAGAGTGAATCGAAGTACATTTAAGCCCACACATCGCGACAAGATTGTTACCCAGGGGGGGGGGGGGGAGAGGATCTATAGAGCAGGAATAAAAGCGACCTACAGGAGACCAGCTCTCAGGGTAATTTCTGCCTTCCTCTGATGCATCGGTGATTGCGGGGATGATGCCCCTAAAGCTAGTAGTGGACGTTTAGAGGAAGAAACATGACACAAGAAGGGGAACAGATCTTTCGAACCCTGTTCAATTAGTGGATGATACTCTGGATAGATGGCAGCAAGACTGGTCCAATTCCACCAAGGGAAGATAGACCTCCAGGCTCATACCGAGTATAGGCGAATGGACCAGGAATTTCCACCTGGCACAGTTGCTAACTGGTTATGGATGTTATTGAGCATATCTCTATAAGTATGGTTACGACATCTGTAGATTAAGCATGCCATGAATGCCAGAGTGAAAGGGAAATGGCGGAGCATGTTTTCTTTACTTGCCCGCGATACGATGATGCCTGGAGAGGACAATATGATGCCAGGTAACGCCCGATAATGTAGTTAACCTGATGTTAACCTTATATGACAATTGGAACGCAGTATGTGTGGTCGCAAGGAAGGTATTAATGCAGCAAAGATTGGCTGGGAGAGCAAGGTCAACAGAATTAGAAGGTAGCACTCGCTGAATCTCCACCCTACCGAAGTAATACTTGATTGTGGTCCCAGGGGGGCGACTGGTTGGAAGTGTAATGAACGAGATTGTGTTTAGTACGTAGGCGCAAGCCGAGAGTAAGTCTTGCGGCGAATCGTGCAAGGAACACAGTATGTGTGGTCGCAAGGAAGGTATTAATGCAGCAAAGATTGGCTGAGAGAGCAAGGTCAACAGAATTAGAAGGTAGCACTCGCTGAATCTCCACCCTACCGAAGTAATACTTGATTGTGGTCCCAGGGAGGGGGCGACTGGTTGGATGTGTAACGGACGAGGTTGGGTTTAGTACGTAGGCGGAAGCCGAGAGTAAGTCTTGCGGCGAATCATGCACATTGGGTAGGCCGGGCTACCAATGTCTTTTGAAGATTCGCAGCCTTTAGCTCGTAAAGCTATAAAAAAAACAATGAATGAATGGTTTCTAGCGCTTGAAGTGGTCGTACTCCGTTACTCCGTTAGCGACTGGGATATTTTTGATGGGCTCCCAGCCAGGCTGACTATCGGCACGGGTCGTGTAACACCTTAGTCCAGCTCATACCTCTGTCCTATGGTGAGAGCCACAATTCATCCGATCCTACGATCCAATGAGTGTGGGCTCCCCCCTTGGTTGGTGGACACACCATCGGGCAACCACCATTACCAGCCGATACCCGCGTGGAGGATTTGGTAGAGGATTTTCGTCGGGGTGGTCGTAATGAATTCATGTTTCGCGGCCAGTGATAGTTCGATGCAAAAATGTTATCCTCTTAAAGCAATCAAACAGCATTTACTTAATTAACTTGCTTAATCGGTCATTACAACAATTTAGTCAGGATTACAACCTAGCTTCTCACACCACCCATGTTGTGCGTGTCTTACATTTATTACAGATTATTTTGGATAAATAAAGGCTTTTATTTTCTAGCTAAATAGGCCTTTATTTAAACAAATAAAGTACTGGCTGGTATTGTTGTTTTGTTTTTTCTTTTCAAATCCTTCTATGCCCTTCCCTTTGGTAGTCTTCATGGGCAAAATATAATGTTTGTTGCCCATCTTTAAGCTCTTTAACAACATGATGGCCTAAGCACATGGCTAAAGTCCAGACCAAAGACAATAACAAGTGTAGTTAGTGCGTATCTTTTTTAAGTTTATTTTTCTTTTCCTCCATCTGCGCATTATAGCATTTGCTACACAGCGATGACCACCGGCGTTTGTAATTTCTATCTTTTCAATTCCATTGTCTTGTCACTGTTAATAATAAAAAAAATATGTACTGCCGGTTAAAATGGTTAAAACTTCTCTTCCAACTCAAGTACGTCTGTCTCATAACTGTGTGTGTAAACATCTTGTATAACAATGCTCTGGTCTGGTCTGGTCTGGCCGGTTGAGTTGTTTGCCCGTCTATTGGGTTGACTGCCTTGTCTAGTCACCATCAAATCAGCCAAACCAAGCAATTCAAAGCAATGCTCCTCTGCCTGCCTGCTCAGCTGAGGATAGCAAATCACATGCAAAACTGACTGACATTTAAGTGTCACAGCATCACATACATTTTTTTTTCGCATAATGCCTTGGACATGTTGCCAGTGTTTTACAACACTAAGGCTGCACTTCATTTGTTTTTATTTGTTACCCTTTTTTTGCCTTCGTTCCTTTTGCAAATAAATTTATTTATTAGACATGCTTGAGAAAAATGTTTTTTTAGATCAACATGCCATAAATGATGACAATAATAGGCGTTTTGTTTAATCAAAAAAGGGGAATATTTACTGGAAAAAACTGTAAAGAAGTAATAAAAATCAGTAAATAAATAAAATATTTACTTTTTTTTATCTATAAAGGCCTATTTATCAACATATACGCATTTATGCTCATAAGATCGATGCAATTGGTCAATTCACACAAGCCGTTGTATCGTTGTATTCATTGTATCGTTGTATTCATTGTATTGTTGGAAGAACATGCAACAGTGTATGATTGTTGTTGATATTTTTCATATAAAAATCCGATACACTTATACACATTTTTTCCATATGTTTTTGAAAGTTGTATTGGCTTCGTGCTATCAAATTGTGTGAATGAAAATAACGTGTATATGTTTTCATATGTTTTTAAAAAGTTGTATTGGTTTCGGGCTATCAAATTGTCTAAATGCCATGAGATACACAAATGCATTCAATACAACATATACGATACAAAGTCGTGTGAATTGCCCAAATATGTCAAGGCTGGAAAACTGTAGAAATCCACAGGGAATACTATCAATTATTCAGGGTTATTCCATATTGTAAATTCAGCTAATGAATGAACTCATGCAAGACTGAAATGTCTAATTCTTGTACTGGCCAACAGGTCAAAGTTAGATGCGATATTGGTCCTGGATCCTGCGCTCACCAAGCGCAATTGAACAAATAAATGATTGCCGTGTATGCGCGGCATCAGTCTCTGAGGACCAATAAGTAATTACAGACGTCAGCCGTTGTGATGTAACAAGTGACTGCCGTATATACATATGTACATGGCACCCGTCACGAAAGATTTAATATAAGGTCACTAGCAACAGCTTCCTTCCTGTCTATTGGTAGTCTTCGACCACCAAGCCAAATAGGCAGAGGGGATTATGGATTTTACAGTTAAAACGAATGTTCAGAATGTTATTCTAGAATTCAAATCTAAAATCATAGCAAATAGTGTTGTGCAGGAAAAGGGTGGCTATGTCACCATCGCGATTACATTCTAAAGGTGGGTGTTCCAAATGAGGGACTGAGATATTCCTCCTCTGGGGGAAATTGAAAAGCCATTCGGGTGATTTGAAATGGAATTTCACAGCAATGTAGGGCATGGTAAAGCTTACGAAAAGACTGCCTGTGCTGGTAGAACGAAATTCAAGATCTAGTAATGTAGACTACAAGTCTTCTTGCATTTCCTTTGCAGGTACATGTATCGGGTCCGCCATCTAACGTTTTTTTTTTCAACTAGTGCTTATTTCGTGAATGGTAACACTTAGCTCATGTCTGATTTGACAGATAATTAACTTTATCCTTCCGCTGAACGAATATGGTTGTGTATACGCTTGAACAACGCTGGGAAATATTGCGACATTACTTTGAAAATCATGGTAATGTTGCAGAAGAATGTGTGCGAAAATTGCGTACGGATTTTGGAAGAAGAGAAGCACCGTCAGCTCCGTATGTTCGTTATCTTGTGCAAAAAAAGTGAAAGAAACTGGCATCCTCAGCGATAAAACAAATCGTGAAAAGCCAAAAACAGTGCGTACACCCGAGAATATTGCTGCTGTGGCAGAAAGTGTGCGTGAAGAGCCATCAACATCAATTCACCGTCGTTCTCAACAATTGAACATTTTGGAGACATCATTGAGACGAATTTTGCATAAAGACCCTGGTATGACGCCATACAAAGTCCAATTGATTCAGGAGTTGAAGCCAATTGACCATCCAATGCGTTTTCGCTTCGCTAAGTGGGCCTGAGATCGGCCTTCCGGTTAATAATGGAAAATAATTTCATTCAAATGGCTGCCTCGGCTGGCCATGCAGTAGCCTACACCAGAAGATGCCGATTTTGGCAAAAAAAAAATCATCTTTTCAGATGAAGCTCATTTTGATCTTGGCGGGTATGTAAACAAGCAAAATTGTCGCATTTGGGGCACAGAAAACCCGCACGCATACCTAGAAAAGCCAACGCACCCAAAACGAGTGACTGTTTGGTGCGGATTTTGGTTCAGAGGCATAATTGGGCCATTTTTCTTCGAAAATGAGCAAGGAGTGGCCGTTACAGTCAATGGCGATCGTTATTGGGCCATGTTGAACGAATTTTTATTCACAAAAATTGAAGAAAAGGATATTGGCAACATTTGGTTTCAACAGGACGGCGCTACGTGCCACACAGCCGAATCTACACTCGATGTTTTGCGCCCTGTTTTTGAAGATCGCATTATAAGCCGCAGAGTTGATGTCGTTTGGCCACCTCGTAGCTGCGATTTGACACCGTTGGACTATTATTTGTGGGGTGCCGTCAAAGATAAGTGTTACGCCGACAAGCCAGAGACAATTGACGCTTTAAAGGACAATATTCGTGAAGCCATTGGTGAAATACACCGGCACACAATCGATAATGTGCTTAAAAATTGGACCGATCGTGTAGGCTACTGCATGGCCAGCCGAGGCAGCCAGTTAAATTAAATTATTTTCCATTATTAACCGGAAGGATTGTACTTTAAATTTGAGAAAATATTCAGTAGTTTTTTTTTCTAAAGCATTTAAAAAAATA
Source organism: Sarcophaga subvicina (assembly GCA_936449025.2). Classification (NCBI taxonomy): domain Eukaryota; kingdom Metazoa; phylum Arthropoda; class Insecta; order Diptera; family Sarcophagidae; genus Sarcophaga; species Sarcophaga subvicina. Next base: position 106,743,296 of record OW388084.2, read on the forward strand.
AAGTTATTTGGCTGACCCTTTATTTGGTATAAATATGTACGGGATCATAGTTATTATTGTGGCTACCTTTCTTCTGCAGCCTTTTCTCTTCCTGTCTGTGTAGTTTCTTTTTCTTTTCACTATTTTCGTATTTTTTTAAATCTTTTTGAAGGAAAACTCTGTATAATCTTCAACAAATTTTTTCTCGTTGCCCCTACATATGCTGTTCTCTCTAAACCGCTGTTGTCTCTAGGCGATGTATTAGGTTAGGTTAGTTTGGAGGACTTGTACTTGTCAATTAAGACAAGTACAGTAGCCGGAGGTCGAATTGACCCATCGTACAGCGTCCTAGTTTCTCACACCACTAATGTTGTGTGTGAGTTAATTTTATACATGAGTGGTGGGACCTACAGTTTAAAGTCGACTTCGAACATCAAATTCTAGAGAAACTTCTTCACTGCAATTTTTTATTTACTCTCAGAGTTTTTGCCAGAAATCTGCTGAGAGGAAGCCGCCGAAGAAATACTTTTTGTATTTTGTCTTGATATCTGGCCTGGGGCGCGAACCATGGCTTTACGTCTAATAAGCCAACACACTACCTACTAGACTACGGCGACTTCTAGGCGATGTATTTCTTTGCGATGATTTTTCACTACACAGTATAAAGGCAGCGTGTTCGTATAGGTCCTGCTGGCACTAGCCGCTTTATCTCAAGCTTACAGCACTTGGGTAGGAAGTAAAAAGAATATGTACCTCTATGGGCAGAAGAGAAAGTATCGCTTTGAAGTTTATCTCTGCCTGGACAAATTTTTACTGCTCCTAATGCCACTACTCATGAGGCTGTAGTTCCATACATACATAATTGATCATTATAACCCTTTAGTCAGGATTACGACCTAGTTTCTCACACCACTTATGTTGTGTGTGTTAATTTTATACATGAGTGGCGGGACCTACAGTTTAAAGTCGACTCCGAACCACAGTTTTTTCAGAAAGTTTTCATGGCAATTTTATTTACTCTCTCAGAGTTTTTGCCAGAAATCTGCTGAGAGGAAGTCGCCGAAGAAATACTCTTTGTATTTTGTTTTGATGTCTGGCCTGGGGTTTGAACCCTGGCTTTACGTCTAATAAGCCAACACACTACCTACTAGACTACGGCTGTAGTTCCATAACGATGTACAATTTCTTTTCTGTGGCTTTCTAGCACACAGTGTATTCAGAAGTTAGGATAGAATACAGATTATAATATAGCAGCGTAAATCTACAAGTTTAGATTCAATCTTAGTGTCCACGTATTACTCAATAGCCAACTACAGCCGACTAATAGGCGGACGTCAAAAACATTTTTTTCCTCATGTATTAGAAAGGAAGCACTTAACTTTTCTCTGTCTGTTGTTAATATTATAATGAAATAGAGAAGGAACGAAAAGGAAATCAATAACAAGTGATTTCCATTTAAATGACGGCAATGATTAGATTTGTTGAGTGACACATGGTTTAAGGATTTGAATGTCGTTTGTTGTTCCGTACAATCCATAGACACATAGAAAGTAAAATAAAATTTTACTACGGCTGATAAAAATAAACGAAATCTATTACTAGTCTTTGAGCTTAAACGCGGTAATAAATTTAATAAAACATTTATTTTTATACGCATTTTTTTATATTTTTTTATTATTATTATGCCTCTAACATTTAATTTTATATCGCCACTAAAAGAAAGAGAAGCAAAAAAAAAAGGAAATTTTCCAAACATTTTATTCATCAACATTATCATCATCATCATCATCATTATCATGCTACAGTTGCTCAATAAACAAAAAAAAAAATGTCATGTTTTTTTGGATTAAAAGGCCCGTAACCGAAATATATAAGAATTTAATTTTCCTTAAAAAAAAAAAATAATAAAACAAATATTTGAACAACAACAACAGCAACAAGAATAACAAAAAAAGCAAGATGTCTGACGTTAATGATGATGTTGTTTACAGCAGCAGCATTCTGACGTTGTTCAGATAATAAATGACCAGCCATAAACACATAATGTTGCCCCCAACACCAACACCAATTTAATATGTTGTTGTGTTGGCCGTTATACATGGTTAAGGATGGTTGGCAACTTCTTGCCATCTTAAGAAAATCTTGAGGTTTTTTATTTTAACGATAAACTACACGAAATTAAATGGCGTATGCTAATAACGGTAGTCACTGTAGTCTAGTGGGTAGTATGTTGGCTTATTAGACATGAGGCCTCGGTTCAAGCCCCAGGTCAGACATCAAAACGAAATATGAAAAAAAAATATTTCTTCGGCGACTTCCTTTCAGCAGATATTTGGAAAAAAGTCTGAAAGTAAGGCTGCCTTCCAAAATGCTAGTTGCTTTGTGTTTGAACAAAGTATCGTGTATCATAATGCCGCTGTACAAAATATATACAATGTATTCTATTTCAAAACGTCGTCAATGTGTATTTTTAACGCAGTCAAAAAGCAATCGGGCATAGGATTTATAGTTGATACATTGTTTGATTACTTTGCCTATCTACATAGTTTATATACAGTAGTAGAACTGCATACAAACTTTGTATTGATACATTTTGGAAGGCAGACTAAATGAAATTGCCATGGAAAGTTTCTCCAAACAAAAATCTGTCGTTTGGAATCGACTTTAAACTGTAGGTCCTGCCACTCATGTATAAAATTAACACTTACACTATATCAGTGGTGTGAGAAGCTAGGTCGTACTTCTGACTAAAGGGTTGTAATATCCACATAAGTAAGTAATTCTCTCGACCTTGCTTGTAATGTGTGCAGAAGTTATTAGCAGATTAGAGCAGTCTGTGCAAATGTCAATCCTTATTCATGTATTTGAAGTTTTCGTCATAATATCGGAGACGCAAACCAAGTAGCATTACAATGTGACGTTATGTATGTATGCTAACAACGGTTCTATACGTTAAATAATAGTCCTTTAATAAAATTCAAAATTTTTATGTTTAACTCAGGTCATACGAGAGCCCAGTATGTAACAATTTTGCTTGTTGACGTTATTACCGAATGAAAGGTGAGTTTCTTCGCTGAAGAAAATTTTGTTCGAAAACTTAACCACGATAGCCTGTTGTTCTAGCACTTCATTTGCATATATACTGCATTGTGAATGGTCAGCTTGCTTTATGTGGGGCATGAATTCGACTTTATAGAAATAGAGTTGCAAATTAAAATGTAAAGAAAACCCATAATCAGCCGTACGATATGCCCATTTGCTGAGAACGTCCTGGCATCGGTAAATTCGAATTACACAGCCCTGAAAATTTGGACATTTTTTGTGCAAATAAGATGGCTCCAGGTGTTTCCGAAGGCATTTTGAGGTTGTGGGTTTATGTCAAGGGGTGCAAGAGAAATAGAAACACATTACGGAGGTCCTTAAAAATTAATCAGATTTACTTGTAAATTGGTACTTCGGGGTTTTTTGGGGATCTTCATTCCGGTTTAAAAAATTCAAAATGGTGGACCCAATATGGCGGTCGAGATTTATAAAAATTAATCAAACCATATTGGAAACACCTGGAGCCATCTTATTTGCAAAACCCATGAAGGGCTGTGTTATCCGCCAAACTTTCTCTAACAGAAACGATATTGTTTGAACCGCAATGCGTACATTGTGTTCATGCCTAGACCTCATCATACTGTAACGCTTTCCGGCTCTTCAAATTGCTTTATAATCTTTACAATTATTTTGCTTGAAGGTGCCATAGTCTAGTAGGTACTGTGCTGACTTATTATACAAGAGCGCGTGATTCAAATCTTAGCTTAGACATCTCGAACGGAACAAACTACTGTAACACTTCCTGGCTCTTCAAATTGCTTTATAATCTTTAAAGTTTTTTGCTTGAAGGTTATTATACAAGACCCCATGGTTCAAATCTTAGCTTAGACATCTCGAACGGAACAAAATATGGAAAACAATATTTCTTTCAGTGGCATCCTCTCAGCAGTCTTCTGGCAAAAGGTCTGAGAGTAAAATAAAATTGCCAAGAGTGGTTTCTTAAATAAATCTGTTGTTCGGACTCGACATTAAGCTCTAAATTCCGCCACGCATGTGTAAAATTAATACCTACAACATGGGTGGTGTAAAAAGCAAGGTTGTAAGCCTGACTAAAGAGATATGTAATGACCAGTTAGGTTAGGTTAGGTCGAAGTGGTAGCTCTGTTATCACAAAACTCACTTGAGCACGCATAGCGGTCCGTTGTGATGCCATGGGTGAACGCAGTCCCTGTCCACCAAAATCAGGGAAAAGGAAGAAGTTGGTCAGCGCAAGGGCTGCACAAATGACCAGTTAAGTAAGTAAATAATCCTCGAAAACTAGCCATGCTTAGAGCACCACCACGCTGTAGTTATTTTAACTATTTTCACGCATTCTTCGCTTGATAAAAGGTATTTAACAGCTGACAACCCTACCAGGCCAGTTCTTCGTTGTCTTGCTTCTATGATTTTAGTTCTATTTTTACGCTGCCACGCCCATTATTTGAATACATAGATACATACATACATAACATAATTGGTCATTACAACTCTTCAGTCGGGATTCCAACCTAGTTTTTTACACCACTTATGTTGTGTTCGTTAATTTAAACGATAGATTTTTAGAAACTTTTCATGACAATTTTTTTTTTAACTCTCAGAGTTTTTACCTGAAATCTGCTGAGAGAAAATCGCCGAAGAAATATTTTTTTCATTTTTTTTGAATCGTGGCCACACGTCTAATAAGCCAACACACTATTTACTAGACTACGGCGACTTCGCTCTTCGCTTGTTAAGTGTTCCATATTAGTATTACTTTACATGAAAGGTTTTTGTTTTTTGTATTTTTAGGTCAGTGATTTTGGTTTTAATTTAACATTGCCACGCCCAGTCGGCGTTACTAACACGTTGACTGCCGCGGCAATTTTCAGAAAACTGGCCACGCAAGCCAACATTGACTTTTTGTTCTTTTCCCAGAAGCCATTTATCGATACTAGGACTGATATAATACGATTTTATTCGTAGCTACACAAAAATGGCATGTTTAGTCAATACGAGATAACTCTTAGTTGGCTCCCTAGAAGTAAACGTAATCTACGAGTTATCTCGTAGTCGGCAGTCAACGTGTTAATGCCTTTTATTCAACATATTTTTCGTTGTGTGTTAAAAAAAATATTTTTTATGACAAGAAAATATTGGTAAAAATTTGTTGTTACTGCAATTCATGGGAATCTAATGAGTTTTGAAAATAGGTCAAAGGTCAAATTTAAAAAAATATATTTTTTCTATGATATTTATATACAAATAACATGCTTTAAATTCGTTTTCGCTTCTTACTCGTTTATGATTTTTCTTCAAAGGCCTTTATTTGAGTTCTAATTTTTTTTTTATGAAATCATTTGTTATATTCCTTGCCACCTCTCTTCTCTTTTGTGGTCCCCTGGCTGTGGTCTGTTATATTTTCATACTTTTGATGAATTGCTCAACATAAACACCAACCATTTATTTATTTTTTTATTTATTTTTTTCATTTTTTTTTATTTTGTGTAGGCCAGCAACACATATAAATTATAAACCATTTTTAGTTAACGTTTATGCGCCTGGTTTATTTCTCCTGGTTTATAGTCCTGGCCACAACAGCAAAGGCAGCCGTTTTCCTGCTATAAAAATTAGATTTAATTTCTTAAAGTGAAATAATGCGTGTTTGGGACTGGCAGGCTACCAAAAAAAAAAGCAAAAAACGATTCCATATTAAATCATAAATTTCTTACAAAAGGCCTACTATTTCGTGGTTATTTTCAACCAGAAAAAAAAATGAAAAACGAAAAAAATTTTCTTCCATTAAAGCAAGGCAACATTTCCGTTTCCGTTTTTGTGTATGTGTGTATGTGTATGTGTTTTCTGTAAATTATAATAACGGCCAAAAACTACTCGATCAAATGCGTTTGTTAGTGTAAGTCAAGGGGGGAGTGTATTTGCACCCTGCTTCTTCTTCTCTTAATCACCCCATTGTAGAGTTTCTTTCTTTCTTTCTTTCTTTTCGTTTTTTTTTTCTTTGACAACCTGACAAATGACCATTTGATGGTAATTACATATTGTTGTTGTTATTCTTTTTTATATTATTAACAGTGCCAACATGGCAGCAACAACAACAACAACAACAACACAGTAAATGTTGACATTTACAACAACAGTAGCAAGTGGAAATCTTTTGAATGCAAAGAAAATTGTTATGAAAATGTAAACTTGCCAACATGCATATGCAAATATATGCCCTTTTAGTTATACCCTACAGTCAGTACTATAGGCTTGTCTTGCCATAGCCCTGCTAGATTCTATTCAGAGAAAGCAGAGTTTAAAAGGAGGCAAACGAGCTGCTAAGGCGAAAACTGCAGGTCTTCGCAGAGTTAACTTGCCAACATGCATATGTAAATATATGCCCTTTTAATTATACCCTACCACCAGCACTATAAGCTTGTCTTGCCATAGACCAGCTAGAATCTATTCAGAGGAAGCGTAGTTTAAATGGGGGCCATAGATTACATGAGCTTTCAAGACGAAAACTGCAAGTCTTCACAGAGTAAGCTTGCCAACATGCATATGCAAATATATGACCTTTCAATTATACCCTACCATCAGCACTATAGGCTTGTCTTGCCATAGACCAGCTAGATTCTATTCAAAGGAAGCAGAGTTTAAAAGGGGCCAATGAATTGTAAGGGGAAACTGCAGTTTACTCACAGAGTAAACTTGCCCGCATGCATATGCAAATATATGCCTTTTAGTTATACCCTACCGCCAGCACTATAGGCTTGTCTTGCCATAGCCCAGCTAGATTCTATCCAGAGGAAGCATAGTTTAAATGGGGGCCATATATTACATGAGCTTTCAAGGCGAAAACTACATATGCACATATATGCCTTTTTAATTATACCCTACCACCAGCTCTAAACGCTTGTAATACCACAGCCCGACTAGATTCAAAGGAAGCAGAGTTTAAAAGGGGGGCCATCAAGCTGTTAATGCGAAAACTGCAGGTCTTCGCAGAGTAAACTTGCCAACATGCATATGCCAATATATGCCCTTTTAATTATGCCCTACCGCCAGCACTATAGGGTTGTCTTGATAAAGCCCAGCCAAAATCTATTCAGAGGAAGCATAGTTTAAATGGGGGCCATAGATTACATGAGCTTTCAAGGCGAAAACTGCAGGTCTTCGCAGAGTAAAGTTGCCCGCATGCATATGCCAATATATGCCCTTTTAATTATACCCTATCATCAGCACTATAGGCTTGTCTTACCATAGCTCAGCTAGATTCTATTCAAAGGAAGCAGAGTTTAAATGTAGGGCAACGAGCTGTCAAGGCAAAAACTGCAGGTCTTCGCAAGAGACTTTTAAGAAAATCCACTGAATGGGAGTTAATGATCGTCAGTCCTTGCATGAATAGTGCTTAGACGTCACATATTCACCGAAAATTTTATTACGAGAAAGCTGAGCGCAATATAGGTGCTGCAAGTACTTACTTACTTACTTAATTGGCCATAACAACCCGGTTAACGGATTTCGGCCTGCCGCAACACATCCTTCCAAGCGCCTCTGCTTCTTGCGCGCCTACACCGGTTGGTCACACCAATCGATGACAGGGCTTTCTCGATTTGGTTCTTCCAACGGATACAAGGTCGTCCTCTTCGGCGACTTCCGCAGATCCCCGCATCGAATATCCGTCTCGCCGGAGGATCCTCCCCCATTCGAACAACATGGCCGAGCCAGAGCAGCAGCTGATTTTTAATACGCTGCACAACGTCCCTGTTGTTGAGGAGTTCATACAGCTCACTGTTGTATCGGATGCGGAAATCATCGCCAACTCGTACTGGACTGAAGATCTTACGCAGTACTCTTCTCTCGAACACTCTGAAGGCGGCTGCATTAGTACTTAATAGGGTCATAACTCTGCGCCATAAAGAAGCACGGGTAGAATGAGCGTCTTGTAGAGTATTAGTTTTGTCGTACGAGAGAGGTCTCTACTACGCAATTGCCTATTGAGACCATAGTAGCACCTGTTGGCAAGAATGATCCTGCGCTTGATCTGACACCATTTGTGGTGGTAACGGCGGAGCCAAGATAAATAAATTCCTTGACTATATCAAAAGTATAGTTATCGGCCGTAATCTGAGAATTAATACGCCGCACGTCTCTACTTGTCGATAGCATATACTTTGTTTTGCCCTCATTTACTGCCAATCCCATCTTAGTAGACTCGCGTTCAATAGCACTAAAGGCAGCAGTAACATCTCGCTTGGTACGCCCTATGATGTCAATATCGTCAGCGTACGCAAGTAACTGGACACTTTTTTGAAAAATAGTGTCAGCACGATGCACTCCCGCCTTTCGCAGAACACTCTCCATGACGAAGTTGAAGAGGTCGCATGATAAGGGGTCGCCTTGTCTGAAACCTCGCACGGCAGCAAAAGGTTCGAAGAGGACCATTCCTACCTTGACGGAGCTGCAGGAATTGCTCAACGTCATTCTGCATAGCCTTATTAGCTTCGCAGGTATACCGTGCTCAGACATTGCGGCAAAAACACGATCCCTTATGGGGCTATCTCGAAGGCAGCCTTATAGTCGTCAAAAAGATGGTGTGTGTCGACTTGTTTTTCGTGGGTCTTTTCCAGGATTTGGCGTAGTGTGAAGATCTGGTCGATGGTGGACTTGCCAGGTCTGAATGCTGAGATGCTGCAAGTGCTTACCGTGTATTCAAAAGTATAGTGGGTGGGGGGCGAAATTCTAACGCAATAAAGTAGAGTTCACAACCATGTCTCCACTGTTTCACATCTAAAGCAAAGGAAAACACACTGCAGGCGACTGTATTGGAAGATTCGTGTCTGAAAGAGACGAAACCGATTACACCCACTTGTACGCATAATTTAACCTTCTTGTCTCGCATGTATAAAATTAGCACACACAACATAAGTGGTGTGACAAGCTAGGTTATAATTCTGACTGAAGGTTTGTAATGACCAATTATGTGTGTATGTGGGATAATCTCAATATCTTGGCTTTTTTCAGCTTCTTGCGAAGCGTTTCCACAATTCGCCTTCTTCGATCCTTCGTTCATTCTCCTTACCCTCTTGCAACTTTTTAAGGAATTTATTTTTGGTCATTTATTTTAAGGACCTCCGCTCTTTGTTGCTCCTTTTTTTTTGGTTGAAATATTTCCTTAACGTTGATGGTGGTGATTTTTATCTTGATTTGCTGAGGGGTTTCCTTAGTATTTTTTTTAATTTCTTTATTTTGTTGTCCTCTCTCTGGGTCATTTTGCTTAATTAAATACATACATTGTGTACGTTACGTTAATAATTGTTTGTTTGTTTTGCCAAGGAAGTTTCTTTGTTCACAAATTTTCTAGAAAAATTTACAACAACAACGAAAAATAGAAAGAAATTTAATTAATCGTTTGGCAGGCTAAGAAGGAAAGGAGGAGGAGTAGTAAATGGAACATAAAAAACAAGTTTTTATAAGCTCTTAATGACATGAAGGCCTACTTTTGAAATACATAAGCGTTGAATAGAAAACCGAAATTTTAAAATCAACTTGAACTTCATACAATTCAGGAAAGGAATATTTGTGGTTTCTTTGCTGCAGGACTATAGAAATAAATAAAATTCAATAGAAAAAAAATTTTCATAATATTTCTTAATGTAGGTTTGTAGCCAAGCTAAAGTAATGGGTCATTTTTTTGAGCTATAGGAAAATTTTTCAAAAAAAAAAAACATAAAATTCAGAAAAATGCATGCAATCTTTATTTGAATCGATAGTACGGTCCATATAATTTAATGTTTGAAGATTATTTCATGCAAATGTTGACCGCGACTGCGCCTCAAATGGTCCATCCGCTTAGTCCAATTTTGGCATACTATTTCCAACATATCGGCCGGTATCTCACGAATAAATGCTTCAATGTTGTCTTCCAATGCGTCAATTGAAGCGGGCTTGTCCGTATAGACATGAGCTTTAACAAAAAATAGTCTAAAGGCGTTAAATCGCACGATCTAGGCGGCCAATTGACCAGTCCCGAACGTGAAATAAAATGTTCACCAAACTCGCCTCTCAATAAGTCCATTGTTACGCGTGCTGTGTGGCATGTGGCACTGTCTTGTTGAAACCACATGTCATGCAAGTCAAGCTCTTGCATTTTGGGCAAAAAAAAAGTTGGATATCATCTCACGGTAGCGATCACCATTCACAGTTACGTTACGATTCACAGCATCTTTAAAGAAGTATGGTCCAATGATGCCACCAGCCCATAAACCGCACCAAACTGTGACTTTTTCTGGATGCATTGGTAGCTTTTCCAATGCTTCTGGCTGATCTTCACTCCAAAATCGACAATTCTGCTTATTTACGTATTCATTGAGCCAAAAATGAGCTTCGTCGCTGAATACAATTTTTCGGTAAAGAAGTGGTGCTTCGGCCAACTTTCCAAGAGCCTATTCACCAAAAATTCTGCGTTGCGGTAGGTCGTTCGGCTTCAATTCTTGCACTAGCTGTATTTTGAAAGGCTTAACACCTAAATCCTTTCGCAAAATTTTCCAAGTTGTTAAGTAACAGAGGCCCAATTGCTGCAAACGGCGACGAATCGATAATTGATGGTCATCATTAACGCTTGTCTATACAGCTGCGATATTTTTTTCAGTTCGCACTCTACGTAAGCGTTTTGGTGGTTTAACGTCCAACAATGTAAATTTTGTGCGAAATTTAGTCACAATAGCCCGAATAGCCGCTTCAGTCGGTCGATTAAACTGACCATAAAATGGAAGAAGCCCGCGATGAACTTTCTTAACAGAGCACGCATTTTGATAATAAAATTCAATGATTTGCAAGCGTTGTTTGTTTGTAAGACGATTCATGGTTAAATTATAGACCAAACTGAAGATGTTTGACAGTGAAACAAAACACGAAACGTGCGTGAGCTGTTTAAACCAGTGTTGTCAAAAAGATAATAACTAAAAAATAACCCGTTACTTGTGTTTTGTCCGAGTTAAAGTTTTCAAATCATACATACGTATACAGCAGAGATCAGCAATGAATATTCAAAAACATTAGTAGAATCGAATCGTACTCATAACTTCTGATACTTATACGCATTCATACTTATTTTAATATCATGGAACTTCTACTCATATTCAAAGTTTGAAGTACTCATTATAATCATACTTAACAACATGTATGATGTTGTTAATTTCGACTCTCCATAGCTCATCACATACACGAATCACAAAATAAGTATGAGTCGCGTACGAACACTAAAATACTCACTAGAAGGTTGTGCGTTTGCTCTGCTTGCTGCTCTGTCTGTCTTTTTTGCTTATATGTCTTTTTCTTTTTGTTGTAAAGGCAACAATAACTAAGACTGTCGAGTCACTCGAATCATTTATAAGTATTTTTGTAAAGTTATGAATCTAAATGAGTAGGCTTATGAATCAAACATATTTCGAATGGTATGAGTTTGATGCCAACACGTTGTACGCATACACATTGCAACCTGTACTTATAAATCAACGTTGTGGTTGAGTATGAATAGATCAGAATACATAGTTAAATTTCAATACTGTTGACTCACTTAGACTCAAAATTTCATAAGTAGCGAAAAAACGATTCATTGCTAATCTCTGATGGAAACAGGGATAAATTCCAGGAAACTGTTGCTGATGAGTGGAACAAAAATTACCAAAACTATCGTCTTTCAGAGGAGTTCTCTACTTTGAAAACAGCATTAAGGCACCTATAAGCTTAGTACTGACATGGATTTCATTGACATCGTGTAGGTAGCTTCGGAAACGGCAACGTAAATGCCGCATAGAAAGGGTGCTTAAACTTCAAAGCAGTACTCTTATCTTAGTTACATATCATAATTGGTCATTACAAGCCTTCAGTCAGGATTACGACCTAGTTTCTCACACCACTTATGTTGTGTGTGTTAATTTTTATACATGAGTGGCGGGAACTACAGTTTAAAGTCGACTTCGAACGGCAGATTTTTGGGAAACTTTTCGTGACAATTTTATTTATTCTCCGAGTTTTTTGCCAGAAATCTGCTGAGAGGCAGACGCCGAAGAAATACTTTTTGTATTATGTTGACTTGTCCATATATTATCATTTAAAAAAAAATGATTTTTAGGGGGGGTACGTATAATTATCTGTGTGACTGTATGTAACGACTCCATTGTTGGTTGCCTATTTAAGCAATAAAAAGCATTTAAAAATCATTTGCTTTTTAACATTTGGGGCCTATGTAGTGTAAAATGTTTCTCAAAAATCTGTCGACTTTAAACTGTAGGTCCCACCACTCATGTATAAAATTAATACACACAGCAGAAGAGGTGTGCGAAGCTAGGTCATAATCCTGACGGAAAGTCGTAATGATCAATTATGTATGTATGTATGTAGTGCCATTCCAGCAATCGAAAAACATCATAAGATGACCATGGCTAAAGTGCATAATTTTTCATATTCATATTAGTATAGGTATGGGGGCCTATTTAATGCGTTAATAACTTTTCTTGTTTTTATTCTTTTGTTTTCATTTAAATACCAGCCATCATAACATGCCAGTTCAAGCTGTATAAAATAATAAGAGAAGAGAAAGTTTTCAGAAAAGGATCCTTTAAAGTACCATGTGTGTAGGCTCCTGATTTAACAACCATACACTGGCATTAAAGCTTAACAAGTATATTCTAATTGCTTGCAACTCTAATTTGTATGGTAACAATTCTTATCGTTGTTCTTGTTGTTGTTTATGAAGCTGCTTAAGGCCTTATGTAAACTAGCAACAGAAAAGGACTTGGAATGACCACACTTATTATCCCATATCCTTAATAATTATATTCTTATGCTGAGCATAAGGATACCAGCAAAATGTGGTTACAGTTTTTTCTTTCTTTTCTATCCATCTTTTTCAAAAGAAGACAGTTTTAATCATCAATATTTTTGCAATAACATTTCAAAGGACACCATATAGATCCAGAACATGCCTATACGGAAGTATGTGGTAGTATTTTAACATCTTCCGTTATGCCATAACAAACTTGGGTCCTGTTATGTCTGCTCTTCATAACAGTTTGCATGTTTCTTCTCAGTTTTTTTCTCGTTTTCTTTTCTAACCAAATTGGCAATGTTGTTATCACATTGTGTTGAAGGGATATACAGCCTAAAAAGTTGTTGTTGTTGTTGGTTGCATGTCTGCCTTCCTTGTTGTTCAATATGTATGGGCTGTTTATGTTGTTGTGCTGTTGTTGTTGTTGTTCTAATCAATCATATTGTTTACAGTGCACAATTGTCTGCACCAAAAAAAAAAAAACAGAAGGAAAATGCCTCATGTCCTTAAGACTACAGCCAAAGAAAAAATGTTAGTTGAAATAAATAATCCCTTAAATATAAGAATATTGTTACATTTTTAGCTTTTAAAAACGTTTAAAATATAAGCTCGTAGATTGCAAATAAAATAAAAATAAATTTGTGTTTCAGTTTTAATTAAAATTCTTTATTATTCGCAGAATTCTGTGTGACTGTTCACAACTTGATGTAAACAACAACAATTGCTTTTCTTTGTTATTTCTCTGTTTCTATCCTTTGCATAAACAATAACAATTACTAGACAATTATTCGACAGATCTTTGTGACGGGGATCTTCAAACCACGATTACATGCATACATACATAATTGGTCATTAAAACCCTTCAGTCAGGATTACGACCTAGTTTCTCACACCACTTATGTTGTGTGTGTTAATTTTATACATGAGTGGTGGGACTACAGTTTAAAGCCGACTCTGAACGACAGATTTTTGAGAAACTTTTCACTGCAATTTTATTTCCTCTCAGAGTTTTTGCCAGAAATCTGCTGAGAGGAAAGCGCCGAAGAAATAATTTGTGTATTTTGTTTTGATGTCTGGCCTCAGGCTCGCACCCTGGCTTTACGTCTAATAAGTCAACACACTACTACTACACACTACACCTACTAGACTACGGCGACTACAAACCACGATTACTCTCTTCAAACACATCGCATCTTCACACAAGACTGACTGAACTTTTACTAACTCAGTTGCCTGCTTTACCTTGCCTTTTATATGGCAACGTAAACAGTCTGATAAATGTTCTTATAGGGGAATGTTTATGATCTCGCCTTCTTGAAATCTCTAAAATTGTAAACATTGTCGTTTTTATTTATTATTGTAGTGTTGTTGGTATATTTTTGTTTACTTGTTTACCATTTTTATGCTGGTGTTTGTTATATTAAGCAGTACGATAATTTATAAACATGTTTGTTTACTGCATTGTTTTGTTTTTGTAGCTTTTGTTTATAATTTTAATGTTAAGAGATGTAAAAGTAAAACACCAGTATCTAGATTTTTTACTTTCGTAACAATATTGTTTCCTATGGCCCCATAGCGGAATACATCCTTTGAATCAAACTTCATTTTTAATTTATCTTCTTCAGGCTATAGGGGATCTATTTTTTCATTTGATAACTTTGGGGTCTTCATTCTATTGCCGTTCTTTTAAATTTTATTTCCAAATTTTTCCTCTTCAATGAATGGTGGGTCGGTTGCTTCCTTCTCTGCCTTAGGAATTCTATTCAAACGCCGTTTTAGACACTTTTTTTACTAATTCTTCTTAAAACATGGATAATCCTGCTCTAGTTCCTTTAGATTTTTTCAATTTCGTTTAAAATGAGTAGAGTTTTCGTGTTTCTCGACCCTTCCTCCAATAATACAATTCCATACTCCTTTCCCGATTTAAAAAAAGGTTTCGACTTTCTGTAGCCTTCCTTTAAAAATATTTTTTCTTATTCCTCTTCCCATTCTGGCCTTATGGGAAACCTTACCAACTTCCAAATAAATCTTGCCGATCTGCTTTCTCTTGTTTGTTTGAACTTCCTTGGGGTTGAGAAGAGTTTCCGTCTTTGTCTACTCTTGCTTTAAAAATATCCTTCCATACTCCTCTTGCCATTAAAAAAAGTTTTCGATTTTCTCCAGACTTCCGCCAAAAATATTCTTCTTTACTCCTTTTCCTATTCATAGAAAGGTTCTGGCCTTATGGGAAGGTCTCTCAACTTCAAAATAAATCTTGCCGCTCTGCTTTCTTTTGATTGTTTGAACTTCTTTGGGATTGAGTAGAGTTTTCGTCTTTGTCTACTCTTCCTCTAAAAATATTCTTCCATACTCCTCTTGCCATTCAAAAAAAAGTTTTCGACTTTCTTTAACCTTCCTCCAAAAATATAATTCTTTACTCCTCTTGCCCTTCATAGAAAGGTTCTGGCCTTATGGGAAACCCTCCCAACTGCAAAATAAGTCTTGCTGTTGCAGTCAAATAAATGAAAGACAGTATTTTCCTATTCTTAAAATCCAAAGCCATGTCTATCAGCATCCTGTCAAATTGGGAAATTGCCTCTCTAAAAACCGCAATAGAGCGAGGGATGGCCATGTGATTTAAGGAAATGAGTCGATGAGCTTATCCGTATCAGTCCAGCAAAGCTTAGAAACATGGAACGTGCCTTCATGCTGTCAACAAAGTTCAGCTTCCATGTAAAATTACCGAGGAATACCCAGTGTACAATGGGTCAATTCGACCTCCGGGTACTGTACTTGTCTTAACTGACAAGTACACGTCCTCTAACATACCCAGTCTAATTGGAGCTACCTGATCACCTAAGCCGCCTTGTAACATATCAGAGAATATATCAACCTTGGCCAGTTCATCACCAATGCACATCATGCTGGTATCCGTATGTCCTGGAATACTTATTCAATGCCGAAATTTCCTTGAGGCAATGTAATGTTTTCTAATTACGTCATGGTTTTGTTTTTGTTGTTGTTGTTGTATAAAGGGTCCGCCAAATAACTTTTTTATTTTTGAAAATTCTTTAAAAAAAACTACTGAATATTTCCTTAAATTTCTTTTTTTATTTGAAAGTACAATCCTTCCGGTTAATAATGGAAAATAATTTCATTCAAATGGCTGCCTCGGCTGGTCATGCAGTGGCCTACACCAGAAGATGCCGATTTTGGCAAAAGAATCATCTTTTCAGATGAAGCTCATTTTGATCTTGGCGGATATGTAAACAAGCAAAATTGTCGCATTTGGGGCACAGAAAACCCGCACGCATACATTGAAAAGCCGACGCACCCAAAACGAGTCAATGTTTGGTGCGGATTTTGGTCCAGAGGCATAATTGGGCCATTTTTCTTCGAAAATGAGCAAGGAGTGGCCGTTACAGTCAATGGCGATCGCTGTCGGGCAATGTTGAACGAATTTTTGTTCACAAAAATTAAAGAGGAGGATATTGGCAACATTTGGTTTCAACAGGACGGCGCTACGTGCCACACAGCCGAAGCTACACTCGATGTTTTGCGGCCTGTTTTTGAAGAACGCATTATCAGCAGCAGAGCTAATGTCGTTTGGCCATCTCGGAGCTGCGATTTGACACCGTTGGACATTTATGGATTATTCGTGGGATGCCGTCAAAGATAAGTGTTACGCCGACAAGCCAGATACAATTGACGCTTTAAAGGACAATGTTCGTGAAGCCATTGGTGAAATACACCGGCACACAATCGATAATGTGCTTAAAAATTGGACCGATCGTGTAGGCTACTGCATGGCCAGTCGAGGCAGCCAATTGAATGAAATTATTTTCCATTATTAACCGGAAGGATTGTACTTTCAAATAAAAAAAGAAATTTGAGAAAATATTCCGTAGTTTTTCTTTTAAAGCATTTTCACAACAAAAAAAGTTATTTGGCGGACCCTTTAGAAACGTGCATTCAACGTTTCAACATACTTTTCTTCCAAAATGCTTCTTTAACTTCTTTTAATTCGAAAATCCGTTTTGTTGTTGTTGTTGTTGTTGGTCGTTTGTTGTGAAGCACTTTCTTTGCTTGTTTTTCTCCGTTTAACAAGTGAAAACTTCCGTTTAATGTTTGGTTTTTAAAACTCATTTTGCCCAACCACTACCTCACTACCACTATGGCCTGTGCCAATACGTGTATGGGTGCTAAAGACAATGGCTAGTCTGTGGTTCGTAAAAAAAAACGTTACGTTGTGCTGCCAAGGTCTGCTGGACAAACAGTAACTGCATCTTGTTATTGTATACTTGCATCATAAGGGTATGGTTTTAATACTCTCTCTCTCTCGCTCTCTCTCTCTCTTTCTCTCGCTCTCTGTATTATAATTTCACCAGGACTATTGTTGTCTACACTGGAGTTAAACATGCAGTCACTTAACCATCCAGGCATTTAGTCTAGAACAGGTATTGGGTTTCTACTGTTCTCTCTTTCCCTCTCTCTATGTGTGTGGCTGTGCTATTTTCGTTTGTGGTTTTAGCATGTGGTTTTAAGAGTCTTTTCCTTTCTTTCCTTCCCCCCCCCAATTTTTAGATTGTCTAGGTCCTTATTGCTTATACTGGCTAAGGAGTTAAGTTGTTTAAGTGTGTGTGTAAGTGTGTGTATGTTCCGCTGTTTACCTTGTTGGTTATAGTGTTGTAAAGTATCAAGTTGTGGGAGTTGGTGTATTTGTTTTGGGTCCATAGCTGCTTAACGGAAGTTGTCGTTTTACAAGCAACAAAAAAAGATGAAGAGAAACTTTAAACTCTAACGGTAAACTGTAGGTAATGAGCAAAAAAATAACCGGAAGTTTTTCTTGTTGTAATTTTCTTTTACTCTTTATTTGCTTTCGTATACATATGTATGAGCTATGTATACATATGAGGGTCGGTGGTATTGTCTTCGTTCTAAGGTTTGTTGAAATTAAAAAGAAAAATAATTCCAAGCCTTAAATAAGTACTCAAAAACGGATATTTTTCTTATTGAAGTTTATCTTGCAAGGCCTTAAGTGTTGTACGTTAGGTTAGGTTAGGTCGGAGTGGTAGCTCTGTTATCACAAAGCTCACTTGAGTACGCATAGCGGCCCGTTGTGATGCCGCGGGTGAACGCAGTCCCTGTACTAACCAAGTTCCACCAAAATCAGGGAAAAGAAAGAAGTTGGTCAGCGCAAGGGCTGCACAACAAAAGCACGACTACCCCGCACTGGAAAACCAGTCAGAAAGTTTGAAACGGAGAGCCAAATAACCTATATCTACACCTAGCAAGAGACGGGCACTGGCAAAGAAAGTGAACAACAGTCTCCTCTTCCTCAGTGGACCTGCATCCACGGAGTGCTGTACGTATGTAATTGATTATTGCAACCCTCCAGTCAGGATTCCAACCTAGCTTCTCCCACCACATATGTTGTGTGTGTTAATTTTATACATGAGTGGCGGGGCATACAGTTTAAAGTCGCCGCCGAACGACAGTTTTTTTGAGAAACTTTTCATTGCAATTTTATTTACCCTGAGAGTTTTTGCCAGAAATCTGCTGAGAGGAAGTTGCCTAAGGAATATTTTTTTATATTTCGTTACGCTTGAGTTGTCTGGCCTTACATCTGAGAAGAAGTATTTACTCTGAGAGTTTTTGCCAGAAATCTGCTGAGAGGAAGTCGCCTAAGAAATATTTTTTCATATTTCGTTATGCTTGAGATGTCTGGCCACACTACCTACTAGACTACTGCGGCTTAAATATATCCCAAAGCAAATTCAGAAGTATTTCATTGTGTTATTGTTTAAATTCATCAAAGTACTGCGATTGAATTCTTCTGAAGCTATTGGGGATTCCTGTATAATGTCTCCGCTAATCCTATTGTCCTAATGAACCTTGGCTACTGTGTAGTACTAGTAAGGCTAGTGCGCATGACACTGTACAGTTCCATATGTGACGTCTTAAGGCTTTTCCTATTCTATGCATATGTTATATCTACGATCTCTACTGCTCCTATAATTCTCTAGAAAAAGCTTGATTGCCTCTATCCTACCTTCCTTTACGTCGAGTATTGTCTCCCAAACTACTCTCTCCATTACATAGAAAGATTACATCACAGATGGTAACAACTGGCGCGGTATTACTGGTATTACTGTGCTCTATTAGAGGGAGAACTTAAGAAGATTAAGCTTGTTGAGAAGCGCTATGGCAACATGGTTATAGTCGCGCTCTCTTGTGTGTTTGTGGACCTGATTACCATAGAAGCTTCACTCCCGGCAAGCTTAGCTGCTTGTTTATTGTCTTACATGCTCACATGGCCCTGGGATGCACACTAACTGATTCACCTTTTCCTAGATAGCCACCTCTTAATTGCGAAGCAAGCTAAAAGGAGGCAAGTATTCACTTCGCGGCATTATTACTATTTCCTGCTCCTCTGTCTGTCTGCCTTCGGTTTCAAATAAATTGTATACATGTGGAGTAAGCTTCTGTTTAAAAAATATCAACGAATTTGACTTGAGTTCCATTATCAATCCTTAGACCATCTATACCCCACAGAAAAGTCCCTCTCTTAAGAGGGTATGTAGTTTTCAAATTGCTTAGGCTGGTTGGAAAGTATTTTCCAAAATCGAAGATTTTTTTGGTTCCATTTGGGGAACGTGTACTTGCTTAATTTGGCTTTGATTGCAACCCTTTAGTCTGAGTTACAACCTAGTTTCTCACACAATCTATATTGTAGGCGTGTGTTAATTTTTTTCGTGATAACACATTGGAATTTTCTTTAAAAACCATCCGTCTTCTGATTTCATCAGGCTACTAGGCTAGAAGAAGTCGTCATATATTCCGTGTGTGGGGCCCTCACCCACTAAATCCCCCTCCTCGTTCCATCGTTGTTGCCATTTTGAAATGGTGTTTTCTCTGAAGTAACCGGTTATATGATTTCCAGCCGATTTCGCCTTATAAAACTCAATCCGCTCTGCCGCCAGCAGATCCACAGGGATTATACCCGCTATCACCAGTACGGCCGGAGCGGACATTGTACGGTACGCCGACGCGACACGCAATGCAGCCGTTCTCTGTACCGATACAAGTGAGTTTGCCTTCTTCTTAACATCCAGTGTTTCGGCCCAAATTTCGCTCCCATAAAGCATAATGCTGTTTCCAACATCCATCAGGAGTCTCCGTCTCGCCGGTAGCGGTCCTCCAATATTCGCCATTAATCTGCTGAGCTGTCCAACGATCTGCTGGGCCTTGTTAGCCGAGTACTGAATCTGATACGAGAATGTCAGTCTGGGGTCCAGCCTTATTCCCAGGTATTTCACTGAGCTCTCGGTCCTAATTGCCTCGTTTCCAATGCTCATGTCTACATTCAAGGGGATACGACGACCAGTGATTAGTAGCAATTCGATGCATGGCCAGGTCTAGGCCGTGGGAATCCAACCATGCTTTTGTCCTTAGCATAACGCGTCTCAATTTTCTTTGTGCCTCTTCCGTGTTCCTGGCCGTGATAACAGCTGCGATATCGTCTGCGTATCCAACTAAGAAAGTTCCGTCCGGCATATCCTCCCTCAACAATATACAATGGGTCAATTCGACCTCCGGGTACTGTACTTGTCTTAATTGACAAGTACACGTCCTCTAACCTAACCTATCCTCCCTCAGAATTCCATCATAGCTAACGTTCCACAGGTTGGGGCCGAGGATAGATCCTTGTGCCGCTCCTGATGTTACTTGTTTCACTCTTGAAAGAGGGATGGATTTGTTGTGTGATATTGTCTTGGACGCAATGGAATTTGAATATTTTGCGGTTAAATGCTAGGTGAATAGGATTTTGGATTCATTTCTCATAAAGGTAAAGTCTGCATACAACTGGATTTAAGTGACTGACTGAACGTCCATGACATGAACGACTTGTAAAGGTTTTGTTGAAGAAGAAAAGGAAACTAAATGGCGTTTTCTGTTTGTTATTGTAAGGCTCTTAGGGGAAAGTTGACAAAAATACTTTGAAGGTCTTGTATGATCTCATTTTTCATTTGAAAAGATGAAGCTGATTCTACAATAGTCGTAGGTTATGGACATAGAACGTTGGGTTGCTCTGGAGCATGCTTTCTAGAAATATCGTAAAGGAACAAAAGGACTCCAAGTTAAACCGCTAATAGCGAGATATTCAGGCGATAACTTAACACAACGCTGCATACATACATACATAATGACCATTACAACCTTTCAGTCAGGATTACGGCCTAGCTTCTCACACCACTTATGTTGTGTGTGTTAATTTTTATACATGAGTGGTCGGCCGCCTTCGAAGGACAGATTTTTTGAGAAACTTTTCAGGGCAATTTTATTTACTGTCAGAGCTTTTGTCAGAAATCCGCTGAGTGGAAGTCGCCGAAGAAATATTGTTTTTATATTTCGTTTCGTTGAAGATGTCTGACCTGTGGTTTGAACCGTGGCCTTACGTCTAATAAGCCAACACGCTACCTATTAGACTATGGCGACTTTCAAGTCTTGCAAATTCAAGTTGTTTCTAATACAAGTGGTTCGAGAAAGAGTTATCACAGTAATACACTTCACGAAAGACAAAAAAAGAACTGAGATTCCCTGGTGTCAAAGCCTAAAACAAATTCGCTTTTTTTTTGATACTTTAAAGCGGCTGATAAAAAATAAAAAATAGATTCGGTATCCTAGAACAGGGAAAAGAATAGTTCAGGGCTGTTCAAAAGCCTTAAAGACCTATCGTACACCATTTCGAAGTGCAGTCTGTTTGCTTATTTTGTAATGCAGTTCCCTTCTATTGTTCACAAGCTTTTCTTTATCGTTTGCTTGTGTTCCTTTTTTTCTTCTTCTAATTTGTTTGCTGTTCGTTGTTTTCCTTTTTGAATTCTTAAAAATTTTCTTCTACTTCTCCCTTACCCCCCGGATCTTTTTCAATAAATTCTATGATTTTGTTTTGGAAAACTTGAAAACAGAATAACTATTTTCTTTTTGCGTTTTATGGGTGAAAAACTTACATTTAAAAGGAGTTTCTATAACTATGTACAGCTGCTTATAGTTTTTCTTTGCTTTGGAACTTATTTGGGGGAGGATAAACGGAAATTGTTATACATTTTATATGATTTGTTTTGAAGCAGTAGCACCGGCAGCAGGAGTGAGAGGTACATGAACATGAAAACTCGTTAAAATGTAACGAGTTTTTTTAGAACCGGGGGTAAGGAGTGATAAGGGTTAGTAAAGGGAAAGTAATGATTATAATTTTAAAGCAAAATTATACACATTAAAATAAGAACTTCAACTACATATTTATGGCAGTAGCAGTAGGTTGTTTTTGCAGAATAAAAAAAATTTCGAAATGGATTTTCAAAACAAAAAAATTTTTTTTAATGGAAATTTTAAAAAAAGTTTTTCGGTTTGTTTTTAATAATGGAAACTATGCTACCAAGTTTAACAATATTTAGCAGCACAGGCGTTTAAGTTTAAATTTAAAAGCTTTCCATATTTTTTTTAATAGCTTTTAAGTTGTAGAAAAATTCAAGGTAAAAGTACTGTTACGTTTTTACCTTTTAAAAACGTTTAAAATACGAGATCGTAGATTGCAAATAAAATAAAAATAAATTTGTGTTTAGTTTTAATTAAAATTCTTTGTAATTCGCACAATTCTGTGTGCCACTGTTCACAACTTGATGTATACAACAACAATTGCTTTGTTTGTTATTCCTCTGTTTACACCCTTTGCATAAATAATAACAATTACTAGACAATTATTCGACAGATCTTTGTAACGGAAGTCTTCATAGCACGAATACTTTCTTCAAACACACCTCGTCTTCACACAAGACTGATTGAACTTTTACTGACTCAGTTGCCTGCTTTGCTTTGCCTTGCCTTTTATATGGCAACGTAAACAGTCTTCATCTTCTCGAGATCTCTATAAATGTAAGCATCGTTGTTTCATTGTTGTTGTTTGTGTATTTTGTTTACATTTATTCTTGTAGTGTTTGTTGTTGTATTTTTGTTTACCATTTTTATGCTGGTGTTTGTTGTTGTATTTTTGTGCACTTGTTTACCATTTTTTTCATGCTGGTGTTTGTTGTTATATCAATCAGCGCGATAATTTGTAAACAAGTTCATTGTTTTGTTTTTGTTGCTTTTGTTTATAATTTTAATGTTTAGCGATGTAAAAGCTAAACATCAGTATCTAGATTTTTCTGTTTTCGTAACAATATTGTTTCCTATGGCCCCCTAGCGGAATATATCCTTTAAGTCAAACTTCATTTTCAATTTATCTTCTTCAGGTGATAGGGAATCTCTTTTTTTCGTTTTCTGTCTTTGGGGCCTTCATTCTGTTGCCGTTCCTTTCAATTTTATCGGATCGGTTGCTTCCTCCTCCTGCTTTAGGGATTCTATTCAATCGCCATTTTAGCCACTTTTTTAAAAATTCTTCTTAAAACATGGCTAATCCTGATCTGATTTCTTTAGAGTGTTTTAATTTCCTTGGAATTGGGTAGAGTTTTCGTCTTTGTCTACTCTTCCTTTAAAAATATCCTTCCATACCCCTCTTCCCATGTAGAAAAAGGTTTTCGAAGTTCAAGATTTTAGATCCAGTTTTTTCCATTTTTGAATAGAAAAATGCAGGAAATTTTTAAAATTTTAATTTCAAAAGCACATGAAAATGATTGTTTTTAGGCTTAAAAAAATCAAAAAAAAAATTTAATTTAATGATAATGCAGTCTAGTGCTTAGTACTTATGTCACACACCTTTGAAAATGACAGCCAGATTGATCATGCATAAGCATTTAAATATAAATAGGTCGAGCCAAACAAAGTGTGACGAAGAACTCCCTAATATTTGATCTAAAAACAGCCTCCATCATATTAGCCTGTCAGTATTTAGATATGGCATCTACAAAAGTAGATAGTATATTGGCATATTAGACTAGAAACCAAGGTTCAAATCCCAGCTAAGACATTTTGAAAAATCAAGCATCTTCCTCTCAGCAGATTTCTGGCGAAAACTCGGAAAGTAAATAAAAATTGCCATGAAAAGTTTCTCAAAAATCTGTCGTTTGGAGTCCACGTTAAACTGTAGGTTTGTTCCGCCACTCATAGATAAAATTAATAAATACAGCATGGGCATGGTGTGAGAAGAAAAAAGAAAGAAATCTCTCTTTCGATTACTTCCTCTCATTAGTTTAAGGGCAAAAACTCTAAGAATAAAAGAAATATTCCACGAAAAGCATGTCAAAAATCTATCCTACGTACTCATGTATAAAATTGATATAAAGGGTGTTTTTTTATGGAGATATAGAACTTTAAGTTGGCATTACTTTTCAAGATGGCGACCGATTTAACAGCTGTCAAGTGATTTATTCTCAGTTTGGTTTGGCAATTCATCATGAATAGACTCACGCCTGAACAACGCTTACAAATAGTGCAATTTTATTTCGAAAATAATGGTTCTGTGCGGAAAACGTATCGCGCACTACGTCCATTTTATCGTCGGCAAAATCGTCCATCACTGCTCTGATGATAATTCGATTAACTATGGAACGTTTTCGCACCACGTTTACTCTTATTGACAACTCGCATCCCCAGAGACGCTGTACGGTGCGTACAGAAGAAGCTATTGCTGCTATTGCTAAAACTGCCGCATTTGGAGTGAAGGTAATCCGCAAGTGTATGTGGAAACACCGTTACATCCAGAAGAACTGACTGTTTGGTGCGCTTTATGGGCTGGTGGAATCATTGGTCCGTACTTTTTCAAAAACGATGGTGGCCAGAACGTTACAGTCAATGGTGATCGGTATAGAGCCATGATTACTAACTTTTTCATTCCTGAATTGAATAACCATGATGTCCAGGAGATGTGGTTTCAACAAGACTGCGCAACATGTCACACAGCTCGTGCCACAATAGATTTATTGAAGGACACGTTTGGTGACCGCCTATTTTCACGTTTTGGACCTGTGAATTGGCCTCCAAGATCTTGTGATTTAACACCGCTAGACTACTTTCTGTGGGGCTATGTAAAGTCATTGGTCTATGCGGTAAAGCCACAAACGCTTGACCATTTGGAAGACAACATTCGCCTTATTATTGCCGATATACGGCCACAAATGTTGGAAAAAGTCATCGAAAATTGGACGTCCAGATTGGACTACATCCGCGCCAGCCGTGGCGGTCATATGCCAGAAATCATATTTAAAATGTAATGCCACAAGATTATCTTTCGGATAAATAAAATTCATGTCAATCGAATAATCCATCGTTGTTTTATTGCAACTTAAAGTTCTACACCTCTATAAAAAACACCCTTTACGTAACCTAAAGTGTTGTAGGAAGCTAGGTTGTAATCCTGGCAATAGGTTTGTAATGATCAGTCATGTATATTTTGTGCTTGAACGTTTTAGGTATCAAGCAACCAAGCTTGACTTTACCTTAGTGTAACCTAGCCTAAGCTCATACTGCAAATGATTTTAGCACATTAAAAATTTTTATTTTTCGTGTTTAAAATATAATTCTCATTAAATATTTTCTTTGTCGGAGCTATTCATTGAATTTTAATTTCGCTTTTGTACAGAGAACACAGTGACAAGTAGTCCGCAAGTAAATCAATTAAAAATTCATGCCCAAAAAAAGCTTTTAACAAACTAAGTAAACAATTTGTTGGAAATTGTCCTTTGTAAAAAAGGACTACATTTACAATAACAACAACAACAATTTAGACTTCATCAAAACTAACATACCTACACGCATACATTACTGCCTTCATAGTGCCTTGTTCAAAGGCAAATACAGTTTCAAAAACACTTTAAAACGGCATTACCTTAAAGAGCTATGCTGTGCAGCTAACAACAGGGAATCCTTTAAAAACCTGACTCATATAAATTCCTTTGGCAATGAAGTTTTAACATTTTTTATAAAATTTTTTCACTGTAGCCAGGTGTTACTATTCAGTAACTCGTTACTCTCTCTCTCTATCGTCTTTATATGGCAACACAAACCAAATTGCCCTTGAGTATTAGAAAGTTACTTAAAAATTGCCGTGTTTTTTGTTTTAAAATTTTTTTATTGTTCGTTGCTTAACAAAAATAATTTTTCTTTAGCCAACAACCATTAACCCTATTGGCAGCATTTCTTTTATTTTGTAAAGGTTTTTATCTTCTCCTGGTTATTGTTTTAGAAGCAAAACAGATTCTGTTTTGTTACTCACATAGTTGTTGCCAATGTAGTTGATGTTGTTGTTGTTGTGAATGTTGTTGTTATTGCTATAATTTAAGTTATTGTTGCCAATATATTGTGTAGTTTGTAAAAGGCCCCAATAAACAAAAGACTGAAGTAAATTTACAGCCAAAAGCAAACAGGGAAATGCAACAACAATGGCAATAGCACAGCAACATCAACAACACCAACAACAACAACAACACCAACAACAACAACAACAACAACAACATGAAACTTTGCACAAATAAGGAAACAACTAAATCAACTTTACAAAAAAAAAACTCCATAGGTTTTGACACAGTCATCGTGAACCTACACAGTCCTACACCTGACCCACGCTTAACGCTTGAATTTGCAAACAATGAAAATTTTCAGGAAGGAAAAAATGTTTTAGGGTATGAAGTTTTTAATGCATGGAAATGTAAACATTAGAAGTATCTCAAGAACTTTAAAAAACTACATCTGAGCCTAGGTATGCGAAAAAACAAACCTGTGGAGATATATTTTTTTAATATCATTCGCTATAGCTGTAGCTTAGGCTAAAGGCGGAAATTGCTTTAAATTAGTCTGCCTTCACAGAGTGTATTTAGTTTTTGTTCGTATAAAGGGAAATCATTAAGAAAACAAGATCTGCCGGAGAAGCTGGTGGCAGCTGTCACAGATCGCTATGATACTGCTGGTAGAACTATGGTAGAGTTTGGAAGCTTGATCAAAGGGGGTATACGGGTGGCTGATATATAATGCAACAAAGTAAAGCGCTAAATTTTTTTAATTTTTTTTTTCAAATTTTATTGTTCAAAAGCAAAAAATGTTGGAAATAACATCAAATTTTAGAATCAGTTTAGATTTGTTCGAATTGGCCGACTTTGGTACGAATTATGGCCTTCAAACGGCCGACAAAGCCATTACAGGCTGCACAAAAGTGGCTCAGCGGTATTTTGCCCCATTCCCGGCGAAGCGCCGTCTTGAGATGATCGACACTTTGGTATTTTTTTTAGCGAGAACCTTACTCTCCAAAATGCCCCAGGCACAAAAGTCCAACGGATTGAGATTCGGAGATTTTGGTGGCCATTGTGCGGCAGAAATGAAGCGAGGAACCTCCTTTTTAAGCCATACTTGGTTGACGTGTGCTGAGTCCGTTGGTGCTCAGTCCTGTTGGAATGTCCATGGTCTGCGGCCGAAATGTTTGTCTGCCCAAGGCTTCAATATTTTTGACCCCACGGTCGATGAATACGAGCGGGGAGCGACCATCGGCCGTTACGGCGGCCCACACCATTACCATCGGCGGTGCTTGAGTTCTGATGGCCAATCGCAGGTATACATTTTCAGCTGACCTCTTTGGCAAGTAAACCCGATCATTTTGTTTGTTCACAAACTGCTCAATTTGCAATGGCTTCTCATCGGAGAAAACCAAACTCGGTAACTGGCCACTTTCGTGCAAGCGAAGTAACTCCTTGGCTCTTTCCAATCTAACTTTTTTTTTGTCCATCGGTGAGCTCTTGCACTTTTTGGAATTTCAATGGCTTTAGTCCAAGCTCATTTTTCAATATGTGTTGCATCCGTTCTCGCGATATGTTCAGCGATGCAACACTGCCAGTATCACGGTAACGAGCAATGGTACGAGCAACAAAAGATTTATTCACATTTAAATGCTGGAGGGCTCTAACGATAGCCACCTGTGGTTCTTCCAGCCAAATATAAAGCAATCACTCTATCACGCTTGAATTCCATTACGAATAACTTTTTTTCTGAATGCAACAGATCAAAATGCTTTTGTAAGCTTGTAAATAATAAAATTAACTGTCACTGGAATAAATCTGTCAGCTGTCAGACGAGTGGTTTACAAATGATAACAACCTGAAGTTGGTTGCAATACATATCAGCCACCCTGTATATTGTCCGATGCAAAAACAGAAAATCTTTCGAATTTCTATCACATGTTGACTTACATAACGATTGTGGCGATCTTTTGATCAAAACCTAAGCTTGACGTAATACTCGCATCTGAATCATATCTGAGAAGCAATAGTGGCAGTGGCAGTCACCGAAAGAAGTAGTGGATTACATAATGAGAGTATTGGCGAACGAAAACGAAGGTCTCGTTACAAGTTAATGAAAGGTGATGTCGTCACTGGCATGTAACGAGAACCAAGAAGGCTTCCGACTGATTCCATAGAGCAACTAAGGCGGAGAGCGGAACTTTTTACCATGGGTTTTAGCCTTTGCGGTCTTACAGGCAATAATACTAACATAATCACCACTGATATCCTCAAACAATCGCGGGTTAATATCCAATTTCCCAGCATATTATGGCCCTGCATTCTAGAACAGTTTTGATGGTAATCTTTAGTAGAAGGTGACGAAAGCTTAATTTTTTTTATTAAAAAGACTTCTGAGTTCAAGTCGAAAGAGTGGGTCCTACTATACTACGAATGATTATCTGTGTCTCCCCCTTAGGTTAGGTTAGGTTAGAGGACGTGTACTTGTCAATAAAGACAAGTACAGTACCTGGAGGTCGAATTGACCCATTGTACAATGTCCTTACAGAGGGAAGGATAATAGGGGGATTAAAAAGGAAAGGATGTAGGAAAGGGCAGAATGGGAAGTGGAGGAATTACACAGATAATACACAACAACAAAAAAGGGGAGGGCGCGACTACACTGATGAAGCCCTAGCGGCAATCAACCAGCCTAAGTCACTAATGAATCTGTGGAGAGCCTTGATGTCGGCTCTCGACACAGAATTCAAACTCTGAAAGAAGGCCCTGCTAAGGGTCCTCATCCACAGTCTACCAAGGGCTGGGCAGTTACAGAGAAGGTGTTCGATAGTCTCCAACTCCTCCTCATCGCAAGATGCCCTGCAATAGTCCGGTTGGGATCTGCTTCAGATCCCCGTCAGCGACCTAATCTCGCAGTACCATGTGATAAAACCGACAACTAACCTTAAGCTGGCCTTATCCAAGCCCAGCAGCCAACCTGTTCTCCTATTGTCCATAGCAGGCCATAGACTTCTAGAGACAAAACAACCCGATCCGTTCCCCCAACGCCTCTGTTCTTCCTCCCTGACCCATCTATTGATGAGACCGTAGAGGTGACAGACCTGGGGGTCAGGACCAACTATCAAATCGCCCCCAGGAAGCGAACCTAACCTAGCGAGGGCATCCGCCGTCTCATTGCCCAGTATTCCGCTATGACCCGGAACCCAGCACAGACGGATACGGTCTAGTCTAAGAGTCCTCAACGACTCCTTGCCCTCGCGAACGAGCCGTGATTTTCACCAGACCGACGCAATGGCCCTCAGGGCAGCCTGACTGTCAACGAAGATCATGTAAGATTCCGAATTCGAATCTGGGCCACCAGCTATGGCCCCAATAGCCTTCAAGATTGCGAAAATCTCCGCCTGAAAAATGCTGAAGTCATCATTCAACCTGACGTGGAGTTCAAGACCGAGTTCCCTACAGAAAACCCCAGCACCTGTACATCCACCTAACTTAGACCCATCTGTGAAGATGGGTATACCTCTTTGCCCCTGGAGTACCCCACCATTCCATTGTGCTCTTTCCGGTATAAGTATCCTTAAACCAAGCAGGAACATAGCCTCAGGCACAAAATAATCGGTGGCTTTTTCCGAAAGTCCATACCTCCCGTCGGGAGAGACGACATTCAGAACTCTGGAGTGACCTATCTAGCGCTGTTTCCAGCAGCCCCTTAAGATTTTGTTTTTGACCTCGAAGAGAGGAAAAACATATTTACAATTTACTCGTCCTCAAAAGGTTCTTATAACTCTCTACAAGATAATGAACAAGGCGCTGAGGGGTTTCATCAAGTAATAAATACTGTTTGTTATACAGGTTCAGCTGGTAAATTTCAAGCAATCAATTTTACATCAGAGACTCGATAAACGCTGTAAAGGAATATCAATATTTTGTACATTTTTTCAATACCCATTGTTCAGTTATTTTTAACTCAATTTTTCAATTCTTTGTCAATGGCAGTTACAACGGTTATTTATTGTTGTTGTTGTTGCTAGTTTTTATTACAAATGAACAACTCAAAAAAGTGCACGGAAAACTGCTTAAAACATCGAGCACATACACAAACTAAAAAAAGGAAAAAATTTTAAAACAAAACAAAAAACTTTTTCTGACAGTGTTTCGTTCCTTTTCTGTGTTTTTTGTTTCTTTGTATTCCGTTCATAAAATAGTATTGCGATCATAAACTCATAAAGTTCGTATTGTGCAACACTTTTACCACAAAAGTGCAACAAAGTGCAGGCACTAGCAACAGCAGCAGCAGCAGCTTACATACATACAGTAACATAGGGAAAGTGAAGTTAAAAAAAACATTTGAAACGTTGTTGTTGTTTTTTTATCAGCTTTTTTACAAGTTCAAACAAATTTATTAAAAAAAAGGGTTGCCAGATTTTCGGGAATTTGGGGTGAGATTTTTCAAAATAAAAAGAGAAAGCCATCAGCTAATAAAAAAGAATATTTTGTGAAGCTTTTTTCTTTTAACTATTTTGGTATTCGTTTTTATAGTTTTTAGATGGTTACCCTATAAACTTTAATAACAGGTCCGCCAAATAATTTTTTTTTTGAAAATGCTTTCAAAAAAAAAACTACTGAAGATTTTCTCAAATTTCTTTTTTTATTTGAAAGTACAATCCTTCAGGTTAATAATGGAAAATAATTTCATTCAAATGGCTGCCTCGGCTGGCCATGCAGTAGCCTACACGATCGGTCCAATTTTTAAGCACATTATCGATTGTGTGCAGCTGTATTTCACCAATGGCTTCACGAATATTGTCCTTTAAAACGTCAATTGTCTCTGGCTTGTCGGCGTAACACTTATCTTTGACGGCACCCCACAAATAATAGTCTAACGATGTGAAATCGCAGCTCCGAGGTGGCCAAACGACATCAGCTCTGCGGCTGATAATGCAATCTTCAAAAACAGGGTGCAAAACATCGTGTGTAACTTCGGCTGTGTGGCACGTAGCGCCGTCCTGTTGAAACCAAATGTTGCCAATATGCTCCTCTTCAATTTTTATGAACAAAAATTCGTTCAACATGGCCCAATAACGATCGCCATTGACTGTAACGGCCACTTCTTGCTCATTTTCGAAGAAAAATGGCCCAATTATGCCTCTGGACCAAAGTTCGCACCAAACAGTGACTCGTTTTGGGTGCATCGGCTTTTCAATGTATGCGTTCGGGTTTAATGTGCCCCAAATGCGACAATTTTGTTTGTTTACATATCCGCCAAGATCAAAATGAGCTTCATCTGGAAAGATGATTTTTTTCTGCCAAAATCGGCATCTTCTGTAAATCGATCGCAGGCCCACTTAGCGAAGCTAAAACGCATTGGATGTTCAATTGGCTTCAACTCCTGAACCAATTGGACTTTGTATGGCGTCATACCAAGGTCTTTATGCAAAATTCGTCTCAATGATGTCTCCGAAATGTTCAATTGTTGAGAACGACGGTGAATTGATGTTGATGGCGCTTCACGCACACTTTCTGCCACAGCAGCAATATTCTCGGGTGTACGCACTGTTTTTGGCTTTTCACGCTTTGGTTTCTCGATGGGGATGCCAGTTTGTTTTCACTTTTTTTCACAAGATAACGAACATACGGAGCTGACGGTGCTTCTCTTCTTCCAAAATCCATACGCAATTTCCGCACACATTCTGCAACATTACCATGATTTTCAAAGTAATGTCGGAATATTTCCCAGCGTTGTTCAAACGTATACACAACCATATTCGTTCAGCGGAAGGATAAAACTAATTATCTGTCAAATCAGACATGAGATAAGTGTTACCATTCACGAAATAAGCACTAGTTGAAAAAAAAAAACGTTAGATGGCGGACCCTATACCATGTGAATTCTCGTTCTCTTTATTTTTCAACTGCAGGCCCACGAAAAAAAGTACCACAATTTAAGCAACTGTTGTTTTTTGTAGTGTTTTGTTACGAACATTGCACATAAAAAGTGTATGCCATTGTATTGGCCAATTGGGTTAACCCTGGGTAGTAGTTAAAACCATTTTTTTCACTGGTTTTCTACAGCATGGGCTCTTAGATATTTTTTCTTCTTCTGTCGTGCACGAGAGGGAGTGCAATACAGTGCGTGGAGTAATAAAAACCAAATCCTTTGGTTTGTGGTTAAAAATAACTTTTTGGGAAAATTCTGTTGGTACTTTTTTTTCTTCCATCTTCCGGCATACTTTTTGCAGAGGATTTTATCGGGTACGCCATCTAACGTTTTTTTTTCAACAAGTGCTTATTTCGTGAATGGTAACACTTAGCTCATGTCTGATTTGATAGATAATTAGTTTTATCCTTCCGCTGAACGAATATGGTTGTGTATACGCTTGAACAACGCTGGGAAATATTGCGACATTGCTTTGAAAATCATGGTAATGTTGCAGAATGTTTGCGTACGGAGTTTGGAAGAAGAGAAGCACCGTCAGCCCCGTATGTTCGTTATCTTGTGAAAAAAAGTGAAAGAAATGGGCATCCTCATCGATAAACCAAAGCGTGAAAAGCCAAAAACAGTGCGTACACCCGAGAATATTGCTGCTGTGGCAGAAAGTGTGCATGAAGCGCAATCAACATCAATTCACCGTCGTTCTCTACAATTGAACATTTCGGAGACATCATTGAGACGAATTTTGCATAAAGACCTTGGTATGACGCCATACAAAGTCCAATTGGTTCACGAGTTGAAGACAAGGCCTGCGATTGACTTACAGAAGATGCCGATTTTGGCAAAAAAAAAATCATCTTTCCAGATGAAGCACATTTTGACCTCGGCGGGTATGTAAACAAGCAAAATTGTCGCATTTGGGGCACAGAAAACCCGCACACATACATTGAAAAGCCGACGCACCCAAAACGAGTCAATGTTTGATGCGGATTTTAGTTCAGAGGCATAATTGGGCCATTTTTCTTCGAAAATGAGCAAGGAGTGGCCGTTACAGTCAATGGCGATAGTTATCAGGCCATGTTGAATGAATTTTTGTTCACAAAAATGGAAGAGGAGGATATTGGCAACATTTGGTTTCAACAGGACAGCTCTACGTGCCACAAAGCCGAAGCTACACTCGATGTTTTGCGCCCTGTTTTTGAAGATCGCATTATCAGCCGCAGAGCTGATGTCGTTTGGCCACCTCGGACCTGCGATTTGACACCGTTGGACTATTATTTGTGGGGTAACGTCAAAGATAAGTGTTACGCCGACAAGCCAGAGACAATTGACGCTTTAAAGGACAATATTTGTGAAGCCATTGGTGAAATACACCGGCACACAATCGAAAATGTGCTTAAAAATTGGACCGATCGTGTAGGCTACTGCATGGCCAGGCGAGGCAGCCATTTGAATGAAATTATTTTCCATTATTAATCGGAAGGATTGTACTTTCAAAAAAAAAAAAATTTTTAAGAAAATATTCAGTAATTTTTTTTAAAGCATTTTGAAAAAAAAAATTATTTGGCAGACCCTTTATTAGCATATGGAGAGAAAGAAAAATGGTACGCGATTTAGTTTTAAGTTAAGCTTAAAAGTGCCTGGGTTTTTCTTTTCGTTTATACTTTTGCTAGGGTTTTTAGCTCAAGGATTTTGGGGGGGGGGGCAATTAAGGCAGAAGGACATTAAATTCAAAGAGAAATTTTTATGGAGATTTTTTAAAGGGATTATGGAAGTAAGTGAAACTGTGTTTCTTTAGATTTGACCTTAACTGACCTAAATTTAGCATGACCTGGCCATAAATTCATCACTAGTTTTCAACATCATGGTTATGTCTACACTCCTACCCCCCTGAGAAGTGTAACACAAGAACGAAAACAAATTGAAACGAAATTCCCTCACGCAATTTGTTTAACTACCTTTACTGTCCAGCACACACCACCACCACCTTTTTACTATTATTAGGCTTAGTAAGGAGGGAAAGAAAGGGAGGCAGGCGGTGGTGCTTTTTATTTTATCTTAAACTTTAGTTAAGATTTAACCAAAAAACGATAAGCCAAACTAAACTTTAACTGCACATACATACCATCCATAGAACCTGGAGTAATTTTTTACATTTAAAATGAAACGGATTAAAGCAACCATGAAATTAAAGACTTTCTACTCCAGCTAACTTTGCTCACAACACACACACACACACTCATACACACACATATACACTTATACACATACCTATGTAAGCATAGCATAGCATAGCCGCTATGTCCCTTAAGAATTCAAAGGCATCGAAGGATAGAAGAATGCTAGAAAGGCAACGAAGGAGAATTCGAATGAAGTCTTTTGGCGTAAACGTAGTAAATTTTCTTCAGATTCAAGCAGCAAATTAGCAAACAAATCTTTAAAGAGTAAAACGTAAAAAAAACAGGACGGCAATGAAAACCGTTACTTAAATGCAGCTTATAAGGGTGGTTAGCAGCAGCAAAACACAGGCTATGAAAGTAAGCATATGTTGGCTCTTTATTTGTCTAGGAAGAAATGAAATTGTTGAAATTACTGCACCCAGAGGTGTAATTGAATACACGAAAAGCAGGAGAAAAAAAAAGAGAGAAAAGTTTTGTGGCAGACTCTACTAATTTTAACCCATTTGGTGCCTCTAAGCACAGTTGAATAGACTGCGGCTTAAATTATTTTTAAAAACATAAGTATTCAACTTGCTGGATATAATGAGCCAGTAGGGCTGCAGCCTTTAGTGTCATTGAACGGGAGTCTACTAAGATAGGTCTGGCAGTAAATGAGGGCAAAACCAAATATATGT
Organism: Sarcophaga subvicina; assembly: GCA_936449025.2. Classification (NCBI taxonomy): domain Eukaryota; kingdom Metazoa; phylum Arthropoda; class Insecta; order Diptera; family Sarcophagidae; genus Sarcophaga; species Sarcophaga subvicina. Next base: position 106,778,152 of record OW388084.2, read on the forward strand.
ATGTTATCGACAAGTAGGGACGTACTCAGATAACGGCTGATAACTCTGCTTTCGATATAATCCAGTAATTTATTTATCTTGGCTCCGCCGTTACCACCAAAAATGATGTCAGCCTGGAGATCAAGCGCAAGATCACTCTTGCCGACAGGTGCTACTATTGAGACCATAGTAGCAATTGAGTAGCAGAGACCTCTCTCGTATGACAAAACTAATAGGCTGCCTTCCAAAATATTAGTTGCTTTGTGTTTGAACGAAGTATCGTGTTTCATATTGCCGCTGTACAAAATATATACAATGTATTCTATTTCAAAACGTCGTCAATGTGTATTTTTAACGCAGTCAAAAATCATTCGGTCATCGGATTTATAGTTGATGCATTGTTTGATTACGTTGCCTATCTACATAACTTATATACAGTAGTAGAACTGCATACAAACTTTGTATTGATACATTTCGGAAGGCAGCCATTCTCTACAAGATGCTCATCCTCCCCGTGCTTCTTTATGGCGCAGAGTCATGACCCTATTAAGTACTGATGCAGCAGCCTTGAGAGTATTCGAGAGAAAATTCCTACCTAAAATCTTCGGTCCAGTGCGAGTTGGCTATGATTTCGGCATCCGATCCAACAATGAACTGCATGAGCTCCTCACCGAAATAGACGTTGTGCAGCGGATTAACATCCAGCGGTTGTGTTAGCACGGCCATGTCGTTCGAATGGAGGAGGATGCACCGGCGAGACGGGTATTTGATGCGGGGATCTACGGAAGTTGGCGAGGATGACGACCTTGTTTGCGTTGGAAGAACCAAATCGTCCTACGTAATATCTTCGGTCCAGTGCGAGTTGGCTATGATTTCGGCATCCGATCCAACAGTGAGTTGTATGAGCTCCTCAACAACATGGACGTTGTGCAGCGTATTAATTAACATCCAGCGGCTACTTTTGCTCGGCCATGTCGTTCGAATGGAGGAGGATGCTCCGCCGAGACGGGTATTTGATGCGGGGATCTACGGAAGTTGGCGAGGATGACGACCTTGTTTGCGTTGGAAGGACCAAATCGAGTAAGCCATGTCATCGATCGATGTGACCAACTCACGTAGGTTCCGTTAATGGGGTTTTTAATGGCCAATTACGTAAGTAAGTAAGTAGTAGGGCTGCAGCTAGTTTGCAGGATATGAATGGGAAAAGGTACGAACAACGATTAGGACGTCAGAGTTCTCTGCTTTGCCATGAAAAAGAGAGATCCCATGATATGCTTCAATCACGGGGGTTAGGTTCTTATGAGTGTATTGCGTGAACGACTTAAACCACTTGCCAAAGATCACTGCTTGAACCTTATTAGGGCGGCTTCAGGTCTGGTAGATCCATCATCGACCAGAAACTTACACTAAGACAAGTGATGGAAAATGCTTTTGGAAATCGGCCAGATACTCATCATGTTTTTGACGACTGTAAAGCAGCATTCGATAGCTCAACACGGGATGGCTTTTCCCTGCAATGTTATAATACGGTAATCCTGTAAAGCTAAAAAGGCTCTAGTCTTCCTAAGATATTTAGTCTAGTATGCGTTAGCAATGGTATCTGTATCCAAACTAACAGTGAGCTGCATAAGCTCTTTAAAGACATGGACATTGTCTACCACATCCATGGCTTATCCACGTCATTCGAATGAGAGGGGAAGTTTCGGCGAAAGCGGTATTTTTTTGAAGAAACAAGCTGGAAATCGCCGTAGTCTAGTAGGTAGTATGTTGGCTTATTAGACTTGGGGCCTCGGTTCAAACCCCCGGTCAGACATCAAAACGAAAATATGAAAAATATTTTCTACGGCGACTTCCTCTCAGCAGATTTCTGACAAAAACTCCAACAGCAAATAAAATTGCCATGAAAAGTTTCTCAAAAATCTGTCGTTTAGAGTCGACTTTAAACTGCAAGTCCCACCACTCATGTATAAAGTTAACACACACAACATAAGGGGTGTGAGAAGCTAGGTTGTAATCCTGACTAAAGGGTTGCAATGACCAATTATGTGTGTATTATAGTTCAACACGGGATCGCTTTTTTGCTGCAATGCTAGAGCTCGGTATTGCTGCAAAGCTAAAAAGGCTCTATTCTTCCTAAGATCTTTGGTCTAGTATGAGTTGGCAATGGTTTCTGTATTGAAACCAGCAATGAGCTGCATAAGCTCCTCAAAGGCATAGACATTGTCCAACAGCATTAACATTCAACGTCTACGTTGGCTTGTCCATGTCGTTTGAATGGGAGATGATGTTTCGGAGTATTTGGTGAAGGAACAAAAGGATGTTGCCTTAGCGACAACCTTGCCTGTGTTGGAAAATCCACACCCTGTGATTACGCTTGCCTCCTGTGCAACTTAAAAGAGCAGTAGAGCATTAGGCCTGTTGTCTAAACTACAAATGCTCGTTGGGGCTTTTTGACAAGGGTTGGTGTCTTATCAGATGAAAATTTTGGGGTTCAAACTACAGTTCAGACATCTCGAATCAAACGAAATATGGAAAAAATATTTCTTATGCGGCTTTCTCTCAAAAGACTTTTGGCAAACACTCGGGCAGTAATTAAGTTCATGGCAATCTTATTAAAAAAATATTTTAAATCACAAATGACTTATTTTTTAAGAAGACAACAACTTAACCTTGCCACTTCAATTCTAGAGATAACAACTTCACAAGCCTTCTCAACAGCAGCAGTACAAACTGCAAACTTAGCTACCATCACCCTAACTCACCGCTCAGTAGTGATGAACCGAAATGGCAATAAATAATCAATAGCTGGTGTAGCGAGTAAAAGTCATCATGTACTCGTATGTATGTCTGCCCTTAAGGTCATTTTGGCGGCTGATAATATTTAAAGCTCAGAGCTAATGCTGCTCAGATTCATGCTACTCTCACCATTTTTATACTGCAATCAGTAGCAACAGCTAAAGTCTGAACACCATCAACAAAGGCACCAACAGGAATAAGACTCAATTTAAAGCAAAAAAAAAAAAAGATGAATGAGAGCAGCACAGTGAGCCACTTTTAAAGTATTGTTGTGACGGGGATTTTTAACCTGCAATCAAACAGAAAGGTAAAGGAGTATATTCTTATAAAGGTCTTATGATAGAAACTGAAAGTGTAATTGTAGTGTTTAAAATATGAGCTCGTAGATTGCAAATAAAATAAAAATAAATTTGTGTTTAGTTTTAATTAATTTTTTTATTATTCGCACACTTCTGTGTGCCACTGTTTACAACTTTATGTAAACAACAATAATTGCATCTTTTTTGTAATTCCTCTGTTTTTGCACTTTGCATAAACAATAACAATTACTAGGCAACTATTCGACAGATCTTTGTAACGGAGATCTTCAAACCACAATTACTCTCTTCAAACACATCGCAACTTCACACAAGACTGACAAATTCACTAACTGAGTCGCCTGCTTAGCCTTGCCTTTTATCGGGTTCGCCATCTAACGTTTTTTTTTCAACTAGTGCTTATTTCGTGAATGGTAACACTTAGCTCATGTCTGATTTGATAGATAATTAGTTTTATCCTTCCGCTGAACGAATATGGTTGTGTATACGCTTGAACAACGCTGGGAAATATTGCGACATTACTTTGAAAATTATGGTAATGTTGCAGAATGTGTGCGAAAATTGCGTACGGATTTTGAAAGAAGAGAAGCACCGTCAGCTCCGTATGTTCGTTATCTTGTGAAAAAAGTGAAAGAAACTGGCATCCTCATCGATAAACCAAAGCATGAAAAGCCAAAAGCAGTGCGTACACCCGAGAAGATTACTGCTGTGGCAGAAAGTGTGCGTGAAGCGCTATCAACATCAATTCACCGTCGTTCTCAACAATTCAACATTTCGGAGACATCATTGAGACGAATTTTGCATAAAGACCTTGGTATGACGCCATGCAAAGTCCAATTCGTTCAGGAGTTGAAGCCAATTGACCATCCAATGCGTTTTCGCTTTGCTAAGTGGGCCTGCGATCGACTTACAGAAGATGCCGATTTTGGCAAAAAAATCATCTTTTCAAATGAAGCCCATTTTGATCTTGGCGGGTATGTAAACAAGCAAAATTGTCGCATTTGGGGCACAGAATACCCGTACGCATACATTGAAAAGCCGACGCACCCAAAACGAGTCACTGTTTGGCGCGGATTTTGGTCCAGAGGCATAATTGGGCCATTTTTCTTCGAAAATGAGCAAGGAGTGGACGTTACAGTCAATGGCGATCGTTATCGGGCCATATTGAACAAATGTTTGTTCACAAAAATTGAAGAGAAGGATATTGGCAACATTTGGTTTTAACAGGACGGCGCTATGTGCCACACAACCGAAGCTACACTCGATGTTTTGCGCCCTGTTTTTGAAGATCGCATTATTAGCCGCAAAGCTGATGCCGTTTGGTCACCTCGGAGCTGCGATTTGACACCGTTGGACTATTATTTGTGGCGTGCCGTCAAAGATAAGTGTTACGCTGACAAGCCAGAGGCAATTGACGCTTTAAAGGACAATATTCGTGAAGTCATTTGTGAAATACAGCTGCACACACAATCGATAATGTGCTTAAAAATTGAACCAATCGTGTAGGCTACTGCATGGCCAGCCGAGGCAGCCATTTTAATAAAATTATTTTCCATTATTAACCGGAAGGATTGATTGAAATAAAAAAAAGAAATTTGAGAAAATATTCAGTAGTTTTTTTTAAAGCATTTAAAAAAAAATTATTTGGCAGACCCTTTATATGGCAGAGTAAACAGTCTGATAAATGTTCTTGAAGGCGAATGCTTGTGACTTCGCCTTCTAGAAATCTCTATAAACATCGTTGTTTACATTTACTATTGTAGTGTTGTTTTTGTATTTTTGTTTACTTGTTTACAATTTTTTTATGCTGGCGTTTGTTGTTATATTACGCAGTGCGATAATTTGTAAACAGGTTTGTTTACTGCATTGTTTTGTTTTTGTAGCTTTTGTTTATAATTTTAATGTTAAGCGATGTAAAAACAAAACACCAGTATCTAAATTTTTCATTTTCGTAACACAATTATTAATTGTATTTAAAATGCATGGGAGGTGACCACGCTGACCCTGGAGTGTTAAGAATTCCTTACACCCATTGACAAGGAACAAAAACTACGTTTAATTCGTTGTTATGTTGTAAGAATGAAGTCGCCGTAGTCTAGTAGGTAGTGTGTTGGCTTATTAGACGTAAGGCCAGGATTCGAGCTCCAGGCCAGACATCAAAACAAAATACAAAAAGTATTTCTTCGGTGACTTCCTCTCAGTAGATTTCTGGCAAAAAGTCTCTGAGTAAAACGAAATTGCCATGATAAAGTTTCTCAAAAATATGTTGTTCGGAGTCGACTTTAAACTCTAGGTCCGCCACTCATGTATAAAATTAACATACACAACATCAGTGGTGTGAGAAACTAGGTCGTAATCCTGACTGAAGGGTTGTAATGACCAATTATGTATGTATGTATGTATGCTTAAACTAAAGAATTCATACCTTTAAGCTACTGTCCTTATACCTTAACTTCAACATCTTAGATGGCCATACCGTCAACAGTTACTCTCCACTTTTCAATGACTTACACAGCATTTTGTAGCCTTTTTGCCAAGGCAACTTCATAAAGCATCGAAAGAAGGGGGTAGTAGGGGGGAGAGGAGCAGGGAGTGGATAAAAGTAACTCCAACAATCATGACGACATCATCATGATAACGATGTGTATGACGATTTTTCTTTCTTTCTTTTTTTGTTTTTGTTTTTTCGTTCATTATGCCAGCCATTGAGCGAACGAGCGAGCGAGTCACAGCTGCAGTTAAACCATTTCGGTGTCATAAATACAAATTGAAGTCAATGATTTATTGCTTTTGGGAAATTGTGGTTAAACTAAACGACAGATATAATAACAACAACAACAACAACAACAAACACAATAAAAAAAAAAGGAAAATAAAGTGGAAAAATATGATACAAGAAGGGGGAGAGAAAAAAAAATGGAAAGAAATGGAAGGAAGATATGTATGAAGAAGTAAAAGAAGAATTGCTGCCATGATAAACCACATCAAAAAAAATTTTTTTTTAAATAATATGCATATGGACGGACAGACAGACAGACAGATAGTCACAGACGGTAGAATGAAGTGAAGCCAATATATGGAAATTGTAAAACAGGATAAAAAAAATACTCAGACTTATGGAATATCAATGGACTGTGTTACCCAACTGCCAAGTGTACGTTGCTGTATATGAATGCCATGAATTTAAAATTGCCAATCAGTTTGGTTACGAGTGATTACAATATCATCGTCATTATTTAGTTCGTTTAGAAAAAGTGATTTCTTTTCTTAGAGCGATTTGTGATTTCTAAAGGAATTAATCACAGTCTGGTTAAGTTATTTTACTTGATTTTCTTTAACGTTTTCCCTTGAAAGTTTCCAATTTGCCTTAAACTGCAATAGATTGTGCGGCATATTCAATCATTCGAAATAAATTACCACTCAGTCCTTTAAGAAAGATTTTTTAATTGGCCATTAATAACCCGATTAACGGATTTCGGCCTGACGTAACAAATCCTTCCAGGCGCCTCTGCTCTGCGCGCCATTCGAACGACACGACCGAGCCAGCACGGACGCTGGATGTTAATACGTCGCACAACTGCTATGTCGTTGAGGAGCTCATACAGCTCACTGTTGGATCGGATGCGGAAATCAGCGCCAACTCGCACTGGATCGAAGATCTTACGTAGGAATTTTCTTTCGAATACTCTCAAGGCTGCTGCATTAGTGCTTAATAGTATCTACTCCCGCCTTCCGCAGAACACTCTCCATGACGGAGTTGATGAGGTGGATGATAAGGGAACATCTTGTCTGGAACCTCGCACGGTATTAAAAGGTTTGGAGAGGTCCATTCCTACCTTGACAAAGAGGCTGCTCAACGTTCCAAGAGAAGAAAGAGTGTTCCCTAAAAATTCGCTCAGGTCCTGATGGACGAGTAGCAGAGCAAATGGACGAAAGCGTAAGAGGATTACAACATTAAAAATTACACGGCGTATATAGGCAATCGCCAGTAAACTTCACTACAATAATTTCAGGACAGCTTTTCAGTGCACCATTCAGTGCTGCAGTTGAGTTGGCCAGTAGATATTTGATTCTGTTATTCCATCAGGGATATATGACTTGAATGTAAAGAAAACTAAAGCCATGAGAATAAATAACAAGGTGCACATTCATTTATCACATACATATATAACATGATTGGCCAATACAATCCTTCAGTCAGGATTACGACCTAGTTTCCTACACCACTTATGCTGTGTGTGTTAATGTTATACATGAGTGGCGGGACATACAGTTTAAAGTTGACTCTGAACGACAGATTTTTGAGAAACTTTTCATGGCAATTTTATTTACTCTCCAAGAGTTTTTGCCAGAAATCTGCTGAGAGGAAGTCGCCGAAGAAATACTTTTTGTATTTTGTTTTGATGTCTAGCCTGGGACTCGAACCCTGGTTTTACGTCCAGTAAGCCTACTAGACTATGACGATTTCAAAATCATTACATGGAGTATTTAGGCATTCGCCAATAAACTACTCGAATTCTTGGACAGCCTTCCAATACACCATTCAGTTTAACAGGCAAGTTGGAAAAAAACTACTGAATATTTTCTCAAATTTCTTTTTTTATTTGAAAGTACAATCTTTCCGGTTAATAATGGAAAATAATTTCATTCAAATGGCTGCCTCGGCTGGCCATGCAGTAGCCTACACGATCGGTCCAATTTTTAAGCACATTTTCGATTGTCTGCAGCTGTATTTCACCAATGGCTTTACGAATATTGTCCTTTAAAGCGTCAATTGTCTTTGGCTTGCCGGCGTAACACTTATCTTTGACGGCACCCCACAAATAATAGTCCAACGGTGTCAAATCGCAGCTCCGAGGTGGCCAAACGACATCAGCTCTGCGGCTGATAATGCGATCTTCAAAAACAGGGCGCAAAACATCGAGTGTAACTTCGGCTGCGTAGCACGTAGCGCCGTCCTGGTGAAACCAAATGTTGCCAATATCCTCCTCTTCAATTTTTGTGAAAAAAATTCATTCAACATGGCCCGATAACGATCGCCATTGACTGTAACGGCCACTCCTTGCTCATTTTCGAAGAAAAAATGGCCCAATTATGCCTCTGGACCAAAATCCGCACCAAACAGTGACTTGTTTTGGGTGCGTCGGCTTTTCAATGTATGCGTGAGCGTTTTATGTGCCCCAAATGCGACAATTTTGCTTGTTTACATACCCGCCAAGATCAAAATGAGCTTCATCTGAAAAGATGATTTTTTTTTGCCAAAATCGGCATCTTCTAGGGTAGGCTACTGCATGGCCAGCCGAGGCAGCCATTTGAATGAAATTATTTTCCATTATTAACCGGAAGGATTGTAGTTTCAAATAAAAAAAGAAATTTGAGGAAATATTCAGTAGTTTTTTTTAAAGCATTTTCAAAAAAAAAGTTATTTGGCGGACCCTTTACATACATAAACATACATACATAATTGATCATTACAACCCTTCAGTTAGCATTACGACCTGGCTTCTTATACCTCTTCTCCTTTGATGTTTGTTAATTTTATACATGTGTGGCGCGAACCTTCAGTTTAAAGTCGATTCCGAACAACAAATTTTTTAGAAACTTTTCATTGACATTTTATTTAACTCTCAGAGTTTTTTGCGAGAAATCTGCTGAGGAAGCCGCCGAAGAAATATTTTTTTTCAAATTTCGTTTTGATGTCTGGCCTGGGGTTTAAACCGTGGCCTTACGTCTAATAAGCCAACACACTACCTACTAGACTATCGGCCTTAAGCACTTCGGTGTTAAAATTGTCCACAACTCATGCCTAAATTCACAATCTTAACATCAACAGAGAAGACTGTGCTAATACCGATTCGAGCTTTGTGAGAAAAACAAAGGCTTTCTCAGGTTAAACTTTTTCATGGCAATTTTGTCTGAAATCTGCTGAGAGAAAATCGCCGAAGAAATATTTTTTCATACTTCGTTTTGTTGTAGATGTCTGACCAGGGGGTTTGAACCGTGCGTTCACGTCTAATAAACCAACACACTACCTACTAGACAACGGCAACTACAGAGAGAGAGAGAGAGAGAGAGAGAGAATATGGCTGTCTTAAAGCATTTCCATGTCCCACGTTTGTTGAAAGAATTTTTGGCAACATTTGGTTTCTACAGGACGCCGCTACGTGCCACACAGCCGAAGCTACACTCGATGTTTTGCGCCCTGTTTTTGAAGATCGCATTATCAGCCGCAGAGCTGATGTCGTTTGGCCACCTCGGAGCTGCGATTTGACACCGTTGGACTATTATTTGTGGGGTGCCGTCAAAGATAGGTGTTACGCCGACAAGCCAGAGACAATTGACGCTTTAAAGGACAATATTCGTGAAGCCATTAGTGAAATACAGCTGCACACACAATCGATAATGTGCTTAAAAATTGGACCGATCGTGTTGGCTACTGCATGGCCAGCCGAGGCAGCCATTTGAATGAAATTATTTGCCATTATTAACCGGAAGGATTGTACTTTCAAATATAAAAAGAAATTTGAGAAAATATTCAGTAGGTTTTTTTAAAGCATTTTAAAAAAAAAAGTTATTTGGCGGACCCTTTATATTATAAGATTACTCTCTAGAGGAGAATGAAAAAAATTCCAAAAAAGTAGCAACAATTTCAAATATTTAAACCCCACCTGTGTGGTCTAGACCACTGCTTACAAAATTAATGTCATATCGTCTATTTTTTGACAAGTTATCTCTTTGGCTACAACAAAAACAATGTGAATAATATGTTTGTAACATTATATGAACTCACTTACATGGCTTTAAAAGCATATTTCATAGTTTGACAATATCTGGAGACATATTTATGATAAACTGTCCAGTTGCTAATTTGTTTTGTTTGTTTGTGGGCCAATACAATGCGACCATAAGCCAATAACACAACACAATTGTTTAACAATTTTACAACATTATTATGACAACAATAGTAACAACAACAACAAACAAACAAGGCAATTAAATCAATTCCTTTTTTTGTTGTTGTTGTTATTATTTTGCATATAAAATGCACATTAAAAACAAGCAAAAAAGCACTGGGCATATGAACAGAACATGATTTCGAATTAAAAGCATTGTTTGTCAAATTACTAAAGAATTGCTCGGGTACTGGCACTGGCACTGGCACTGTCAACTATAGAAACAATAAAACAAAGAATAAATAAAACAAATAAAGAATGAAAATGAATGAAAAAAATAGTTGAGAAATAAAGTTTTTATCTATTTGTCAACGCCTTTTTACAAGTCTTAGACAAACGCCTTTAAACAAAACAAAAAAACAAAAAAATGCCTGCCATTATGCAAGAATAAATAAACAAAAAATGCTGCGATAAATAAACACGGAATGCAAAAAAAAAAAAACAAAAAAATGTTGCTGTTGCTCACCATAAAAAAAAACGTTTTATTGCCAGGCCACTAGGGCTGTTATAAAATAAAACGACGAAATAAAAAAATCTTTGCAGAAGCAGAAGAGAATTATAAACTGCCCTCTTACGAGAGCCAAACCGATTCTTTTTGGTTGGAAACGAGCCAATTTAAAACATTAAAATGTTTTGCATTTTTATTATTTTTTTAACTCAATTTGTTGCTGTTGCTGTTGCTATTGCCATTGCAGTCATTGCTGTCGTTGCTTACCATTGCCTTGAAACCAGTAGTTGCAATAACTTTACATAGAGAAAAACAGCTCAATTTCTATGACAGAAGAAGGCTTAAGAAACATTGCAGGACTTCCTACAAACGTTGCATTTAAATTAAATGCAAGCATGAGCTACAACAAGTTTACACCATTTCCCACGGCAAAAGAAAAAAACTTTTAGTTTTAAATCAAAGGAAATTAATTTTTCAGAAGCCTTAAGAAAGCACTTCTGTTAAGATCTAACAATTATGCACGTGTGTTAGGTTAGGTTAGAGGACGTGTACTTGTCAAATAAGACAAGTACAGTACCCGGAGGTCGAATTGACCCATTGTACAACGTCCTAGTTTCTTACACTACTTATGTTGTGTGTGTTAGTTTTATCCATAAGAGAAGGGCCCTACAGTTTAAAGTCGACTCCGAACGACAGATTTTTTGAGAAACTTTTCATGGCAATTTTATTTTACACTCAGAGTTTTATGCCAGAAATCTGCTGAGAGGAAGTCGCCGTAGAAATATTTCTTTTTTTTTAAATTTCGTTTTGATGTCTGACCTGGGGTTTGAACCCCGGCCTTAGGTCTAATAAACCAACACACTACTTACTAGACTATCGGCTTTAAGCACTTGCCTGTTAATATTGTCTACACCTCATGCCTAAAGTTCACAATCTTGACTTCAGTAGGGTAGACTGTGTTAATATAGATTCGGGCTTTGTGAAAAAAAGAAGGACTTTGGCAGGTCATTCCATCTTTGTAAATTATGAAATTGGTAATAATCGAGATAATATTGATACGTTTTTACCTTTTAAAAACGTTTAAAATATGAGCTCGTAGATTGCAAATAAAATAAAAATAAATCACTGTTTAGTCTTATTTAAACTTCTTTATTATTCACACAATTCTGTGTGCCACTGTTCACAACTTGATGTAAACAACAACAATTGCTTTTCTTTGTTATTCCTCTGTTTACACCCTTTGCATAAACAATAACAATTACTGGACAATTGTTCGACAGATCTTTGTAACTGAGATCTTCAAACCACGATTACTCTCTTCAAACGCAGCGCGTCTTCACACAAGACTGACTGAACTTTTACTCACTATCTGGCCTGTTTTGTATTGCCTTTTATATGGCAGTCTGATGAATGTTCTTGGCTAAGAATGTTCATGACTTTGCCTTCTCGAGATCTCTATATGTAAACATCGTTGTTTCATAATTGTTGTTTGTGTTTTTTGTTTACATTTATTCTTGTAGTGTTTGTTGTTGTATTTTTGTTAACTTGTTTACCATTTTTTATGCTGGTGTTTGTTGTTATATTACGCATTGCGTTAATTTGTAAACAAGTTCAGTGTTTTGTTTTTGTGGCTTTTGTTTATAATTTTAATGTTAAACAAGCTAAACACCAGTATCTAGATTTTTCCATTTTCGTAACAATATTGTCAGCTGCCGGGTCAGTATATACTTGAGGTTCTTTTAGTGTTACAAGTAGGAGTACGAGTGTTGTTCTCTGAGATCTGATATGCAAGGCGATATAAATCTCTACATCGGCAGCAGTGTGTCCTCTAAAAACTATATCATCAGCTATGTGCGAATTTCACTGCACTCACTTTGTTTTTTCGTATACAAACGACATTGATATATTGGACTTTTACGTTAAATATCGAGTCCCTTGCCACAACACCTTTCACATGAACTCCCTCTTCAGTAAATTTGCCAAGTATTGCTCAAAACCTATATTTTCCAGTTAAGATGTGTTTATCCAAGATCATGATAAGACTTCAGTGTTGTGGAATAGTGTTGTCCAGTAGGTGTTTATAACCTCAATAATAAAGGGTGTTTTTATAGAGGTATAGAACTTTAAGTTGGCATTACTTTTCAAGATGGCGACCGATTTAACAGCTGTTAAGTGATTTGTCCTCAGTTTGGTTTGGCAATTCATCATGAATAGACTCACGCCTGAACAACGCTTGCAAATAGTGCAATTTTATTTCGAAAATAATGGTTCTGTGCGGAAAACGTATCGCGCACTACGTCCATTTTATCGTCGACAAAATCGTCCATCAGAGCAGTTAATTCGATTAACCATGGAACGTTTTCGCACCACGTTTACTCTTATTGATAACTCGCATCCCCAGAGACGCTGTACGGTGCGTACACAAGAAGCTATTGCTGCTGTAGAGCGTAGAATTGAGGAAGACTCGAATGAGTCCATCCGCCATCGAGCACAGGAATTGGATCTGTGTCCATCCACTTTATGGAAGATTTTGCGGAAGGATCTTGGTTTGCGTGCTTACAAAATCCAACTCGTGCAAGAATTGAAGCCAAACGATCATCAAGTAAGGCGTAGATTCGTCGAATGGGCCCAAAACGAGATTACCGTTGTTCCCGATTTTCATAAGCGAATTTTGTTTAGCGATGAAGCGCACTTCTGGTTGAATGGCTACGTCAACAAACAAAACTGCCGTATTTGGAGTGAAGGTAATCCTCAAGTGTATGTGGAAACACCGTTACATCCAGAAAAACTGACTGTTTGGTGCGCTTTATGGGCTGGTGGAATCATTTCAAAAACGATGGTGGCCAGAACGTTACAGTTAATGGTGATCGGTTAGGAGCCATGATTACTAACTTTTTCATTCCTGAATTGAATAACCATGATGTCCAGGAGATGTGGTTTCAACAAGACGGCGCAACATGTCACACAGCTCATGCCACAATAGATTTATTGAAAGACACGTTTGGTGACCGCCTATTTTCACGTTTTGGACCTGTGAATTGGCCTCCAAGATCTTGTGATTTAACACCGCTAGACTACTTTCTGTGGGGCTATGTAAAGTCATTGGTCTATGCGGTAAAGCCACAAACGCTTGACCATTTGGAAGACAACATTCGCCGTATTATTGCCGATATACGGCCACAAATGTTGGAAAAAGTCATCGAAAATTGGACGTCCAGATTGGACTACATCCGCGCCAGCCGTGGCGGTCATATGCCAGAAATCATATTTAAAATGTAATGCCACAAGATTATCTTTCGGATAAATAAAATTCATGTCAATCGAATAATCCATCGTTGTTTTATTGCAACTTAAAGTTCTATACCTCTATAAAAAACACCGTTTACAATCCACCTCTGACAAACACGTACAACATGGTTCGTAAAAGGTCTGAACTGTTAAGAGGCTGAGGTAACACTTCCTCTCCTTTCCTTTAATTTAAAACCAAGAATGATAAAACTAAAGATTACAACCTTGGAGGTACGAAATATTATTATTTTATGCGTAAAGGTGATATAACGTCACACTAGGAGTTTGGCGTAAAGTGAATACATAGCTTAGGAAACCCGAGTATTGCGTAGGAGAATTCAAGCCTTCTAACGTGTCATCACGCACTTGTGGTAGTCTTTGGTTCCATAATTCTTGGTTTTAAACTACCCTTTCAACATATGATCTAGCATTGTTAGAATATAGTCACATATTACAGACGTTATTCAATCAATATGCGCTTCAAACGAATCAATTGTGTTTAGTTCAGCTGCACAGTTATTATCTGGTCCTAGGAAATTTTTAGTTCCACAGAGATTTCGCATTAATACCACGGATGTTCCACCGCTAAACTTTAATTAGAGATTTCTTTTATTAGGCGAATTCGTTTTTTAACGTATCTCGACTGCAACCCATGTTTGATACTTAATTTCCATGCTTTTGAATGAATCCTTTTGCTGGTAAACATTTTGAAATTGTTGCTTGAATTACTTTCAATGAATTTGCACTTTTTTCTAGAGTTTGTAATGCGGTAGACTTCTGAATGCTAAATTTTACTGCTGAATAGTACCGTGCCGTATGGGTATTTCCATAAATTTTCAGAATAAAAAAAAATTTTAATTTAAAAAAAATGTTTTCAACACTGCTTTCAGCAACTGCATGAGAATTCATTTGTAAATCTTATCAACTAAAACTTTCACTCTTATTTCAACTTTTAAAACCATATGGGTGTTTCCATAAATAGTTACATAAAGTATTGGAAAATCTTTCCATAGTTCGTCTTCTCTCACACTCTACTTTCTTTATTATTTTGCTTTTTAAGATTTCTCTGGGCAATGGTGTTGTCGTAAATGATTGTGCTTCTATGCAAAAATATTCAAGCCAGCCAGCCAGCCCAGCACTTGTCATCATCTTTGTATGTCTCTGCATATTTTTCTGTCCTTCCATCAAACTCCCATACATTTGTATTGTCTGTTCATACTACTACTACTGCTGCTGCTGCTGCTGCTGCTGCTGTTGCTGTTCCTGCTGTCTACTACTCGTATTTGCATTTACTGCATTTATTTATATTTTTAAAGCAATTTCTCTTACTATTCTCTCCATTAAACAACAACTTGTACAATATGCCGGGCCATTCATATTTCTTCTATTCTTTCTATTCGCATTTCTTTATAGTTTTTCTTCAGTTTTTCATGTTTTTGCTCCTCCACTTTTCTTCCCGAGCTTTACATTTAATCAACTAACAAAACTTGGTCGTTTGTTTAGAAGTTTTTTTTTATGGGATACTTGCAAAAGGTAGTTGTTTAACATGCGTTATTGGCTGAGGGCTGGAAAATAAATTACTGAAGAGAAGTTAGCAGAGGTAAAACTCAGAGCAAAAGAAATCAGAGAAAATGTATCGTGAAATACAATTTTTTATGATCCATTGTAGGCTGCTGTCTATAGAATTGTGTAGAAAAAAAGCGACCCGACACCGAGAATCTTATTTGAATTTAATGTTACGAAAATGGAAAAATCTAGATACTGGTGTTTTGCTTTTACATCGTTTAACATTAAAATTATCAACAAAAGCTACAAAAACAAAAACAATGAACTTGTTTACAAATTATCGTACTGCTCAATATAACAACTACACACACCATCTTTTTGTCGGCTATAAGGCTGCCTTCGATAGTCCCATAAGGGATCGTGTTTTTGCCGCAATGTCTGAACTCGGTATATCTGCGAAGCTGATAAGGCTATGCAGAATAACGTTGAGCAATTCCTGCAGCTCCGTCAAGGTAGGAATGGACCTCTCCGAACCTTTTGATATCGTGCGAGGTTTCAGACAAGGCGACCCCTTATCATGCGACCTCTTCAACTTCGTCATGGAGAGTGTTCTGCGAAAGGCGGGAGTGCATCGCAAAAAAGTGTCCAGTTGCTTGCATACGCTGACGACATTGACATCATAGGGCGTACCAAGCGAGATGTTACTGCTGCCTTTAGTGCTATTGAACGCGAGTCTACTAAGATGGGTTTGGCAGTAAATGAGGGCAAAACAAAGTATATGTTGTCGACAAGTAGAGACGTGCGGCGTATTGATTCTCAGATTACGGCCGATAACTATACTTTTGATACAGTCAAGGAATTTATTTATCTTGGCTCCGCCGTTACCACCACAAATGATGTCAGTCTGGAGATCAAGCGCAGGATCACACTTGCCAACAGGTGCCAGGCAATTAAGTAGGCAATTGAGTAGCAGAGACCTCTCTCGTACGACAAAACTAACACTGTACAAGACGCTCATCCTACCCGTGCTTCTTTATGGCGCAGAGGCATGAAACCTATTAAGTACATATGCAGCAGCCTTGACAGTGTTCGAGAGAAAAGTCCTACGTAAGATCTTCGGTCCAGTACGAGTTGACGGTGGTTTCCGCATACGATACAACAGTGAGCTGTATGAGTTCCTCAATGACATGGACGTTGTACAGAGTATTAATATCCAGCGGGTATTTGATGCGAAGATCTGCGGAAGTCGGCGAAGAGGACGACCTTGTATCCGTTGGAAGGACCAAATCGAGGAAGCCCTGTCATCGATTGGTGTGACCAACTGGCGTAGGCGAGCAAAAAGCAGAGGCGCTTGGAATGATGTGTTGCGGCAGGCCGAAATCCGTTAATCGGGTTGTTATGGCCAATTAAGTAAGAAAGTAAGTAAGTTAATATAACAACAAACACCAGCATAAGAAATGATTAACAAGTAAACAAAAATATACCAACAAACACAAGCATAAAAATAGTAAACAAGTAAACAAAAATACAACAACAAACACAAGCATAAAAATAGTAAACAAGTAAACAAAAATACAACAACAAACACTACAAGAATAAATGTAAACAAAATACACAACCAACAATAATGGAACAACGATGTTTACATTTATAGAGATCTCGAGAAGGCGAAGCATTCGCCTTAAAGAACATTCATCTGACTGTTTACTCTGCCATATAAAAAAGGCAAGGCAAAGCAGGCGAATGAGTTAGTAAAAGTTCAGTCAGTCTTGTGTAAAGATGCGGTGGGTTTGAAGAGAGTAATCGTGGTTTGAAGATCTCCGTTACAAAGATCTGTCAAAGTATTGTCTAGTAATTGTTATTGTTTATACAAAGGCTGTAAACAGAGGAATAACAAGCAAAGCAATTGTTGTTGTTTACATCAAGTTGTGAACAGTGGCACAAAGAATTGTGCGAATAATAAAAAATTGATTTAAAACTAAAATAATCGTTTAAAATAATTTTTTTTATTTTGATGGCATGAAACTGCAACCAATCTGACTCTGCTAAAGTAAATATTGTCAACACCTCTCGTTGTTTCGTTTTTGTCTTAACATTACTGAAGGCAGTTATGTTGCTTCTGCGAGGCATTTGTATAGCACAGTGTGTGTGTATGTCTACAGAGCCCACTATACTATGCGTGTTTGTACATCTTTTGAATAACTTGCTTCAATAATAATGAATAGAAGAACAAGAACAACAAAATACAAAACAGTAGAAATAATGAAGAGAGTCACTGTGTGGCATGTTGCAACTTGCTAATATGCAACCCAACAATTTAACTCGAAAACTAAACAAAGTACAGTACAAAGTATTTACTTTGTGTACTTGTGTTGTGTGTTATCATTGGTAATCAGTGGCACGTTTTGTTTGTTTCAGCATTAATCTTTGCATTTCAAATGAGTTCCACATAATTTGTTAGCTTTTTTAGACAACAAAAACAAAAAATCATAAAAACAAATACAAATAAAAACAATAAAACGATAAAAAAAATTAAAAAAAAATTAAAAATTTTATAATAAAAGTTTTAACACCCCGCCTAATAACGAGTTGAGCATATTAAATCGTTAAAGAGAAGAAAAGTGAAATGACTTACGAGTTAAAGTTCCATAATTATGGGGTCAAAAATATGGGTGAGATTGGTTTTAAAATATTACCCAACAACACTGTTAAATTTGGTCCATAGGAAGACTTTCTAGTGTGTTGGGTATGATCCATGTATGTAAAGTATGATCCTCCATTAGAGCACTGACATAATAAAAAAGTGCACACGGAAAGACAATGTTTCACATACAGACAAAAAAGGACTCACTCACATAGCAGTTCCAGTTCAAATTAGGAAAAGAAAAGGGACAATTGATCCGCTATTGGCAAGCTTACACTGCTGTAAGCGCTGCTGCAGCATATTGTTGTAACTGAGGAGGAAATCATTAGTTTCTGTGTTAGTAGTGGAGATAACAAATTCTTGGGACTGAATAACATCGTCTCTGAAGGCAGAAGACGGCAGTGAATGTATTCACCAACCTTTTCACCAATTATCTGAAAAACGAATAGATATACGCAGAAGCTCTTACTGATCCCAAAACTAAATAAACATTAGCAGCATGTTAGTGGTAAAGGCCTTTCTTTCCGCTTAATACTGTTACGAAAATGAAAAATCTAAATACTGGCGCTTTGCTTTTACATCGCTTAACATTAAAATTATAAACAAAAGCTACAAAAACAAAACAATGCAGTAAACAAACCTGTTTACAAATTATCGTACTGCTTGATGTAACAACAAATACCAGCATAAAAATGGTAAACAAGTAAACAAAAATCCACAAACAACACTACAAGAATAAATGTAAACAAAATATACCAACAACAATACATACATACATACATAATTGATCATAACAACCCTTCAGTCAGGATTACGACCTAGTTTCTCACACCACTTATGTTTTGTGTGTTAATTTAATACATGAGTGGTGGGACCTACAGTTTAAAGTCGACTCCGAACGACAGATTTTTGAGAAACTTTTCATGCCAATTTTATTTACTCCCAGAGTTTTTGCCAGAAATCTGCTGAGAGGAAGTCGCCGAGGAAATACTTTTTGTATTTTTGTTTTGATGTCTGGCCTGGGGCACGAACCCTGGCTTTACGTCTAATAAGCCAACACACCACCTACTAGACTACGGCGACCTCAACAGTAATGAATGTAAACAACGATGTTAACATTTATAGAGATTTCGAGAAGGCGAAGTCACGAACATTCGACTTCAAGAACATTCATCAGACCGTTTACCCTGCCATACAAAAGGCAAGGCAAAGTAGGCGAGTGGGTTAGTGAAGTTAAGTCAGTCTTGTGTGAAGAAGCGGTGAGTTTGAAGAGAGTAATCGTTTTTTGAAGGTCTCCTGTTTATGCAAAGGGTGTAAACAGAGGAATAACAAACAAAGCAATTGTTGTTGTTTACATAAAGTTGTGAACAGTGGCACACAGAATTGTGCGAACATTAAAGAATTTTAATTAAAACTAAAAACAAATTTATTTTTATTGTATTTGCAATCTACGAGCTCATATTTTAAACATTTTTAAAAGGTAAAAACGTAACAATACCATAAGCACGGGCCTGAAGCAGGCATCTGAATAGGATGACATCCCCAAAAAAGTCTTGAAGTTTGCATTCACTAAAATACTTTATGTGTTGCGCCAATTTTTCACTAACTGTCTGGAAGAGGGTTTGTTTTATGGCAAAAGCTCTTACTGCTAGAAAAGCCGGTTCGAATTCAATGCCGGCAGGTCTTCTGAGTGCTGTAAGTAAGTATTTGATAGCAGGATAGGATGTTATCTTTAACAAGGTCCTGAAAGTTGCACTGAAGACAAGGTCACATATGTTTGCCAATCTTTAAAACTTCTGTTCGAAAAAGTTCTCAAAACTGGACAAATCATTAAGAGCGTTCCAGTCGTACAGGCTTTTCTGTCTACTAGATATTCTAGGCAACAGCTTTGAGAAAGCAATGCATACCCGGTTGTTGAAAGTTATTGAGGACTGCACAGCACATTGGGAACCACATTAACAGGGCACGAGTAATCTGCAATCATATACTATGTGTGAAACTCTTGGCAATCCTACAGCTATGAGAAGTCAATTGCCTTCTATGGTTGCGAATCATAGTGACCTTTGTACGGTTTCTTGAATTTGTAAAGTTTTTATCAACTGATGCCTGGAACGAACCTAGTACATCCAACCTGAGCCAAACTCAACTCTTACGAAGGCGGAAATGAAGATGGATCAGGCATGTTATGTGATACAATCAATCAACTCTGAAATTGACTAGAATCCCCAGGACAGACATTAGAGGGAATGCTTAATATGCACTTGAATCCGTAAATAAAATCTGTGAACAGCAAAATCCTGAAGGTAGGCAATGCAATGAAGGTAGTGCTACTCGCCGAAAGGGAGCACAACGCGGTTGAAAAGTGTGAATAGCACAGGGGTGAACATTTTCATCCCTCTTACCCGAGGTTTTTTTTAAGAGTTTTCGAAAAACTTTTTCAAAATCAATGAGTGTTTGAAACACAAATAATTTTGCCTGTGCCTTACAATGTTTTTTTCTTTGTTTTCAAATGTAAGTGTAGGTCACCCTATGTAATGCAGTGTAGTATACAAATTCTGTGTTGTTTAATAAGTCATTTGGCTTTTAACATTCCAAATTAAAGAACAATTAAGTCGTGAATAAAATGGGTTTTAAATTGTCATCATGGTTGAATGACTTTGCTTTGTTAGAAAAGCTGACTGATTGTCTTGGTCAGGCTATCGCTTCCATCTTTGTATGAAATGGAAGCTTGTCGTAATGATTGTTAAAGAAGGAAGGAAAAACAAATTTAATTTTAAATTTAAAAACGTTTAAAACTGTAGTTTTTATTAAAGAAAAAAACATTTTCTTTCGATTTGTTTTCCTTAAATTATTCCCTTTAATGCTCCCAATTAATTTCTTCAGCCACCTTTTTGCTGGGCATATCACAGCGACACGCATTCTTGGCTTTGTTTTCCACCCAATCCAAATACTGGGTAACACGTGTATATACACCGGGTCTATCGGGTCTAGCACAACCCTCACCCCAGGAAACAATGCCAGCCAAATTATAAACATCCAATTGCTCATTGTGCACATGAAAGGGGCCACCGCTATCACCTTGGCAGGCGTCTTTATTGCCTTCGGGTACACCGGCACACATCATATTCTGGGTTATGCGATTTGGACCATAATTCTTCTCACACTGTTGATTGGAGATGATCGGAACGCTGACTTGCTAAAGACAGAATGGAATGCTTAAAAAAGTTCTTAGAATCTTCGGATTTTTTTATATGCAACTCACCATTAGTTTTTGAGCCAAAGGACCACCTTCAGAGAGAGTTCCCCAACCACTTACTATGCCAGTTTTACCCTCAAATGTTTCATTGGCCGGTGGCATGCATACTGGCCTTAAAACATTGGACATTTCTACGGGTTTCTCGAGCTGTATAATGCCTATATCGTTGTCTATATTATAGGGACTATAACGCTCGTGTACATAGACCCGTTTGGCTTTCCTGCTCACCTCTCGTGAGCTATTAGCCGTGCGATCATGCACCAATAGACTTACCGATATGGCAGATGAAGAAAAGCCTCTTAAACAATGGCCAGCAGTTAGGACATGCTGATCGGATACTAAAGAGCCGCCACAATAAAACCGATTGTTGTGCTTAAGCAAAGTCATCCAGGGATAACGTATCTCTTGGGTCTCCTCACCACCCACTATGCGTTTGATAACGTTGGGCGTGCCACAAGAGCACGGCTGGCAATTTTTGGCTTCTGTTGGCCGGCCAGTGGGTAAGGGAGGTAGTGTTACACCTCCAATATTCCCATTAAGAGGAGGAAATTGAAATAATGAAGCCAACCATTCTATGAAACTGTTTTGGCGCCCTTGTCCTTCATCCACTTTTAAGTTACTCTGGCACTGGTAGGCTCTTTGCAAACAGATTAGAAGCAGCAGCAATAGATACGCTTTGGAAAAATTCATTTTTATTTTGTTATGTGCTCTCTGCTCTTTACTTAACGTGTTTAACGTTTCACTGACATTGACCAACTGTTTTGGTTGACCAAAGAAAGTCATTTCTTAGACTTAGTCTTGTAAGCTTATGGAATGGTTTGAAACCAGAATATTTAATTGATATTCATGTCAGGCATTCAAATGACCAACTTTTGTTGTTTTTTCTTCTGGTTTTTGTTTTTATTAAAAATTATAAACAAACTGGCTTTATGTATACTTTAAGCGGTGATTGTGGTTTACACTTCAATTAATCGCTTAAAAGAAAGTTGGCCAATACAAGTTGAAATTAATTGCTTTGGTGAACAGTCAATAGCTCTTGCAAGTGGTATTAATAACAGAAATTTTTCTAAGAAAATTGGAAAAAGAAGCAATGAAAATGGGTCACACTCAGATTGGCCACTGTTGGAGGAAAGTACGAGGTACTCTATAATCTACATTTCCATCCATGAACTGAGCTACTGTAGATGCTAAGCTATTTTGGAATTGTAGGTCCAATCCCATTTCCCTAACAGACTGCAGAATGTTGTCTGTTGTCTTCTCATATGCACTAAAGCTGCACACAATCTACGTATTGGGCTTGAAGCGGTTCTTATAAAGGGTTATCTATTTCGTGGTTTCAAAAGTAAACGTAAATAAAACACATAAAATATTTTTATTCATGATATTTCCTTTTTTTATTCTAAAGTTTGAACGTTGACATTATATGTGAAACACTCCATCATTTAAATGACCTCCAAGCGAAGTGTTGCAAGCATTGATTCTTTTGAGGTAATTTTCGACCACTTTTTGACACATATTGGGCGGTATCTCAGCATTAACTTGACGAATGTTGGCTTTTAAGTTCTCAAGAGTTGAAGGCTTATCTGCATAAACACGGTCTTTCGCGTAGCCCCACAAAAAAAAAACGGTCTAATAGTGTCAAATCGCATGATCTTGGTGGCCAGTTGATATCGCCACAATGAGAAATTACGCGGCCAGGAAATGTCTCTTGCACTAAAGCCATATTCGTTCGAGTTGTGTGGCATGTGGTACCGTCTTGTTTGAACCACATATTCTCCAAGTCGTATTCTTCAATAGCAGGCAAAAAAAAAGTCGGTTATCATATGACCATAACGCTCCGAATTGACAGTGACAGTCATTCCATCATCGTTTTCGAAGAAGTAAGGTTCAATCACACCTTCGGACCAAAGAGCGCACCAAACAGTGACTTTTTCTGACTGTAATGGCCTCTCTTCAATTACTTGAGGATTCTCAGAAGCCCAAATACGACAATTTTGTTGTTGTTAACATTCGCACCGAGTGTGAAATGTGCTTCATCGCTGAAGAAAATTTTGTTCGAAAAATTGCCGTCCACCGCCTGTTGTTCAAGCACCCATTCCACGTATCTACGTTGTTGTGAATGGTCAGCTGGCTTCAGTTGTTGCGTGAGCTGGACTTTATATGGATGTAGGTGTAGATCTAAATGCAAAATACGCCATAGTGTGCCGTTACGGCAGTCCTAATTCCTGAGAACGACGAGGAATCCATACATTCGGGTCTTCGGTAACACTTTCACTTACAATAACGATATTTTCAGCGGAACGAGCGAAACGTTGATGCTTAGGCCTTTCAATATTTGTAACCACTCCAGTCTCTTCAAATTTCTTCACAATTTTGACAATTGCTTGCGTAGTTGGACGATTATGTAAACCATAATCTCCTCTTAAAGCACGATACGTGGCTGTGGCAGAATCACCATTTTTGTAAAAAAATGTTCTTTAAGTTTATAGCGCCTGGATAAAAAGCTTGCTACTATCCCCAGTCTTTGAATAGTCTGATGCATTATTCAATTCTCTTCTTACTGGAATTACACCCCAAAAGTGTAGATTGTTTCAAAGAAGAGAGTCTCTGCCAATCGCTATGTATTCCCTTTCAAACTCCACGACAAAATTTTGGCTCTCTCAGCAGCATGTAAGCTCCACTCCTCGCGAGCTCTTTGCTTGTTCCTTGCTGCGAATTTCCATTTGGGATCCTATTTCCTTGGAATCCTATTACCCTCGGGATCTGTGGTTTGGACCCAAATCGCGGGAAGAGTCTAGTCAGTAGGCTCGGTGTGGAGTTGCATTTTCAACCGGGTGCCGTGACCCAAAGATCGGAAGGAGTTTCAGATAGGCTCCGCTCCTAACCAAGGGGGAAACCATGTCCAAATACATGGTTTCGAATTGGTACTCAGGTGTAGCAGTCTGCTACATTTGGGGGCGTTGGTAGACGCATTGTATTTCACCCTGTGCGAAGAGCACCATGGGATTAGGTCCACGCGGACAGGTACCCATGTAAAACCATCGTCGTACCCTCGGGATCATATTTCCCTTGTGTAGTTGATTCTACTTCTACCGACAGTTCCATGCTATTCGCGATTATACCTCACACGAGCTAAATAATTGAATGGCGGTCTGACTATCAGATAGAATTGCTATGTCCCGGCCTTTGTACTTCCTAATCAAACTCCAATGAACATTTCTTTTATTGACTTCCGCTTGAAACATGGCCACGAATCTCTCCATGATTTCGGATTATTTTAATCTGCAATAGAAGACCTTCACTGCCATTCCACTATTTATCATCGAAGCATCTGTCTACCACAGAGCATTCCTTTTGTTGACTTCCGCGTGAAAGATGCCCCCGAATTACCTCATGCGTTCGGAATATTTCAATCTGCGATAGTAAACCTTTACTCCTGTTCCACTATCAATCATCAATCCGTCTGTGTACCACACGGTGTTCCCTAAGAAGATTATGTAGCCCTAAATTATTCAGTCTCATTGTGAAATATTTCCCAAAATCATAGAGTTTACTGGTCTTATGAAGACTTTGAAGTCGCCGTGGTCTAGTAGGTAGTGTGTTGGCTTATTAGACGAAAAGCCAGGGTTCGAGCCCCAGGCCAGACATCAAAATAAAATACAAAAAGTATTTCTACGGCGTCTTCCTCTCAGAAGATTTCTGGCAAAAACTGTGAGAGTAAAATAAAATTGCCATGAAAAGTTTCTCAAAAATCTGTCGTTCGGAGTGGACTTTAAACTGTAGGTCCCACCACTCATGTATAAAATTAACACACACAACATAAGTGGTGTGATAAACTAGGACGTTGTACAATGAGTCAATTCGACCTCCGGGTACTGTACTTGTCTTAATTGACAAGTACACGTCCTCTTACCTAACCTAACCTAACGTTTGGCCCCACAATAGGAGCCCCAGTAAAAAAAAGATTCTCATTGCCACGTTTATACTAAAACATGAGGAGTCTCCGTATGTTATTCACTTACATCTGAACTGTTTTTAAATTCGTTCAACGTGCCCAAACAATGGCCTCTTAAGTCGTAGTTGGCATGACCAATATGGTGTGCAAACAGAGCATAATTTTTAGGTAGCACACCCAAGCACATTATGGCAAGCTTGAATTTCCCTTAACTGCTTTCCAAGTCAGTTTACCGTCCAGTAATATTCCCAGTTATTTTACTTTCAATTTCCATTTTATTACCTCACCCAGATTGGAAGTCTCCTCCTTTTCGTAAATGGTACTAATGTGGTTTCATTTTGGTTAGGTTATGTAGGCAATCGCGTGATTAATACCCCTTCTAGGATTATATTAAAGATCCAATTGTGATAATATTCTATACCCCTCATAAGTCAGTTTGCATAATCTGATGTCATATTGTTATGAAAATGAAAAATCTATATACTGGTGTTTTGCTTTTACATCGCTTAACATTAAAATTATAAACATTAGCTACAAAAACAAAACAATGCAGTAAACAAACCTGTTTACAAATTATCATACTGCTTAATATAACACCACATACAACACACCACATAACACACATAACACATAAAAACACCAGCATAAAAAAATTGTAAACAAGTAAACAAAAATACACAAACAATACTACAATAATAAATATAAACAACGATGTTTACATATTTATAGAGGTTTCGAGAAGACGAAGTCACAAGCATTCGCCTTCAAGAACGTTCATCAGACTGTTATATAAAAGGCAAGACAAAGAAGGCGACTGAGTCGGTGAAGTTTAGTCAGTCTCGTGTGGAGGCGCGGTGCTTTTGAAGAGAGTAATAGTGGTTTGAAGATCTCCGTTAGAAAGCTCTAACGAATAATTGTCTAGTAATTGTTATTGTTTATGCAAAGGCTATAAACAGAGGAATAACAAACAAAAAGCAATTGTTGTTGTTTACATCAAGTTGTGAACAGTGGCACAAAGAATTGTGCGAATAATAAAGAATTTTAATTAAAACTGAACACAAATTTATTTTTATTTTATTTGCAATCTACGACCTCATATTTTAAACGTTTTTAAATGGTAAAAATGTAACAATATTTTTATTGAACCATGATCCTTAAACCATGACCTTTAACACTTGACCTAACTTACCTGTTATATTCTCTTTGCAATATTCTCTTTGAAATAATTTCTTTTATTGGAATTTAAATTTTATTTGGAAAAAGGCGTTTATTTCTTGCCTTTATTTTTATAGCTTTTTTACTGTTTAAATAAAATTTCTTGACCATTTCTTGAGGCATACATGCTCGTACACATAAATTTTTTATTGTGTAGGCAATGAAACGTTAAAAATTGGTTCTCCTGTTCAAATATCTTGAAATTTTTGCAATAATGCTGGTCAAATTTCTTACTGACTGGCATTGTTACGTCTGAGTTATTATGCCCTACCCTACCTATAGATAGTGGAGGATACATTTTGTTGGTGAAAAAGATTGGAACACAATTTTAGCTTAACGATGTAAAAACCCTTCAATAAGACGAAGGGAGTACAATTTCACAACGGGAGGGAAATTTTCTCACGCATGTACATGAACAACTTGGAAATCAACTCGAAAAGTTTCGCAAATTCATTTCTCTGAGTCGCCTGCTTTGCCTTGCTTTTTATATGGCAGAGTAGACTGTCTGATGAATGTTCTTGAAGGCGAATGTTCATGACTTCGCCTTCTCGAAATCTCTATAAATGTAAACATCATTGTTTACATTTATTATTTTAGTGTTGTTTGTGTATGTTTGTTTACTTGTTTACCATTATTTTTTATGCTGGTGTTTGTTGTTATATTAAGCAGCGCGATAGTTTGTAAACAGGTTTGTTTACTTGCATTGTTTTATTTTCGCAGCTTTTATTTATAATTTTAATGTTAAGTGATGTAAAAGCTAAACACCAGTAGATTTAGATTTTTCAATTACGTAACAATACTTTAATAACTGTGCTGGTCCATAATAGAACCTGAGTATTACTTTCTATTCTATGATTAGAAAAAATTTTAAAATTCTTGAGGAGTTTACGAGCCTATAAGGCCCGCAGTTCAAATATTGCTACGGCATGAACACTAAAGTAATCTAGAAATGCACTGGAGTGTACAGGGTGGCTGATATATAATGCAACAAAGTAAAGCGCAATATTTTTTTAATTTTTTTTTTAATTTTATTGTTCAAAAGCAAAAAATGTTGGAAATAATATCAAATTTTAGAATCAGTTTAGATTTGTTCGAATTGGCCACCTTTGGTACGAGTTATGGCCTTCAAACGGCCGACAAAGCCATCACAGGCTGCACGAAAGTGGCTCAGCGGTATTTTGCCCCATTCCCGGCGAAGCGCCGTCTTGAGATGATCGACACTTTGGTATTTTTTTAGTGAGAACCTTACTCTCCCAAATGCCCCAGACGCAAAAGTCCAACGGATTGAGATCCGGAGATTTTGGTGGCCATTGTGCGGTAGAAATGAAGCGAGGAACCTCCTTTTTAAGCCATTCTTGGTTGACGTGTGCTGAGTGCGGTGGTGCTGACTCCTGTTGGAATGTCCATGGTCTGCGGCCGAAATGTTTGTCTGCCCAGGGCTTCAATACTATCTTTAAGACATTTTCCCGATAATATTCGGCACATATTTTGACCCCACGGTCGATTAATACGAGCGGGGAACGACCTCGGCCATAACGGCGGCCCACACCATTACCATCGGCGGCGCTTGAGTTCTGGTGGCCAATCGCACGCGTTAATTTTCAGCTGACCTCTTTGGCAAGTAAACCCGATCATTTTGTTTGTTCACAAACTGCTCAATTTGGAATGGCTTATCATCGGAGAAGACCAAATTCGGTAACTGGCCTCTTTCGTGCAAGCGAAGTAACTCCTTGGCTCTTTCCAGTCTAACTTTTGTTTTGTATCGGTGAGCTCTTGCACTTTTTGGAACTTCAATGGCTTTAGTCCAAGCTCATTTTTCAATATGTGTTGCATCCGTTCTCGCGATATGTTCAGCTCACGAGCAATTTTTCTACCACTGTGGAGTGGATTTCGATCAAATCTGGCCTTCACTTTTCGGATCATTTCTGGTGTTGTTACCGTTTTTTTCGTCCACTTTTTGGACGCAATGCAACACTGCCAGTATCATGGTAACGAGCAATGGTACGAGAAACAAAAGATTTATTCACATTTAAATGATGGAGGGCTCTAACGATAGCCACCTGTGGTTATAAAGCAATCACACTATCACGCTTGAATTCCATCATGAATAACTGTTTTTCTGAATGCAATAGATCAAAATGCTTTTGTAAGCTTGTAAATAATAAAATGAACTGTCACTGGAATAAATCTGTCAGCTGTCAGACGAGCGGTTTACAAATGATAACAACCTGAAGTTGGTTGCAATACATATCAGCCACCCTGTACTGCTCACAAAGAGAAACGGAATAGAGAATGGTTGACTATGTTTCAGACCATTAGCGCTTCAAACCCGCGTTTAAAGGCATTTGAATATTCTTCTCTGATTTTTTAATTCCAGTGTATAGGCTGGCGATCAAATACAATACTTTCCCATGTATTTGATGGTAGAGTAAAAGCTTAGTTTAACTCATCGCAGTGTTGGGGCATTCATTCATGGAATCTAAAATTTAACATCTAACAGCATGACCTTGTCCTTGTGTTGATTAATTTTCAGACCTTTTACTCTGCTTGACTTACAGAGAATTACGAAAGCAGCGTTGTACGGCAGCGAGATCATTGCATGGTTCATGTCTGAGATAAGCTAAGGATCAGCATTACCTATCACTTGGCAGTTATTTTCCCCAAGCTCCTTCAGTCCTTCACATACATACATAATTGATCATTACAATCGTTCAGTCAGAATTACAACCTACTTCTCACACCACTTATGTTGTGTGTGTTAATTTTATACGTGACTGGGGAAAGCTACAATTTAAAGTCGACTCCTAACGCCAGATTTTTGGAGAAACTTTTCATGGCAGTTTGATTTTACTCTCAGAGTTCTTTGCCGAAAGTCTGGTGAGAGAAAGTCGCCGAAAGAAATGTTCTTTCATATTTTCGTTTTGATGTCTGAACTGGGCTTTGAACCGAGGCCTCACCTACCTACTGGACCACGGTGACTTCATGCATTTAATAATTGAAAAGAAATCCTTCTATTGTAAGGCTTCATAAAGTAAACCTTGACCTTCTTTAACTGTTTTTACTGACCATTTTCATTAAGACGATATCCAAGACATGCTGCTTTAATATGGAAAAAGATTCAATCCTTTGCCTTTATGAAATACGTTCTGACATGTCCTTCTTCTCCTGTCGCTTTTTTATTTTTTTTCGTTTGGTAAAAATACACCAAAGCCATCTTTCAAATATTTTTCCAAAAGGTAATCAATTGGAAAAATAGTTTTCCTTACCGTTTTTTTCCGTAATATTATGGATTTTCTTTTGTCATCATCACACATACAGAGATGAGCCCCTTTCAAAAAGGCATAAAATTGATTGGCTTTATTGTTATTGGTACAGGTGACCAAAAGATGTCTATCCAAAAAAAGAAACAGAGAGAGAGAGCGAGAGACAGAGAGAAAAATAAAATAATATTGGCAAATTGGCAAAGGAATGACCATAAATGATGATAGCGATGACGTTAATATATAACACTGCGATAAAAAAGTTAATAAACAAACGAATATCCATGAATTTTCATAAAGTAAGTGACTGTAGCATGAAATGACGAAATTAAGCAAAACGAGAAGCGACTCCATGTGTAGGTAGGTAGGTAGGTAGAGGTGGCTGCCCATCCAAGAAAAATTCTTGGATGGACACACTTAGGCCGCATTGGGCCCATTGTGCTACCACAGTCATCCGTTATCCCCATAGTCTCGAAACCATTTGGAGCTCCTGATAAAGCGATTTAGGCTGCCAATGTCAATCCCTGACAGTTCCTCCAGATCATCCCTGTAGTAAGTACCCAAGTACTTCCTTCTCCTTTGGCATAGAGCCGGGCGTGTACCCAGCAGATGAAGGACAGTCTCCTCATCTCTGCAGCTTCTGCAGAAGTCGTTAGCAAGGTGTCCAAGTCCAATGCGCCTCGCATGCGTACCCATAATGCAATGCCCCGTAATGACACCGACAACTACACTGAGCGCGCCTCTTTGGAGTTTAAGTAGACTCATCGTGCGCCCCTCATCCAGCCTTGGCCAGATTTTACGAGCCGTTCTACCCGTGTCCGAGGCCGCCCACCTGTCGTTGACGGAATCGACGATCGCATTATCAATTATGAGCTTGCAGGTCCTCCTCGGTATGCCCACATTCGAGAACTCAGCGGTGAGTTCGATGGTCGTGCCCCGCCTGTCAAGTTCATCAGCTCTACAGTTACCCGGAATACCACTGTACCCCGGTAGCCATACGATATGGATGTCATATCGTTCCGCTATCTCGTCGAGATATCTGCGACAGCCGTACACCGACTCCATTTGTATGCCAGTTGGAAAAGGTTTAGCTTAGAGGACGTGTACTTGCCAATTGAGACAAGTGCAGTACCCGGAGGTTCAGTTGAGCTATTGTAAAACGTCTTAAAGGGGAGAGGATAATAGGGGAGATAGGGAAAAAGGAGAGGAAGTAGGAAAGAGAGAATAAGGAAGCAGTGGAATTACGCAGACTAACAAAATACACTGTACAATGGGTCAATTCGACCTCCGGGTATTGTACTTGTCTTTATTGACAAGTATACGTCCTCTAACCTAACAAAACACACAAGACAGCGCGACTACACTGTTGAAGCCCTAGCATTTCTCAACCAGCTCACACTAATAATGAATCTATGGAGAGCCTTTATGTCGGCTCTCGACAGAGAATTCAAACCTTTAAAGTAGCCCCTGCCAAGGGTCTTTAACCTCAACATCCTAAGGGCTGAATAGTTATAGAGGAAGTGTTCAATAGTCTTCAACTCTTTCTCATCGCAACATACCCTGCAATAGTACGGCTGGAGTCTGTTTCAGATCCTTGTCAGCAACCTAATCTCGCAGTGCCTCGTAATAAACCCAATAACTAATCTTAAGCTGGCCTTATCCAAGCCCAGCAGCCAACCTGTGCTCACACTATCTATAGCAGTTACAGAGGAGGTGTTCGATAGTCTCCAACTCCTCCTCATCGCAACATACCCTGCAATAGTCCGACTGGAATCTGTTCCAGATCTTTGTCAGCGAAGTAATCTCGCAGTGCCCCGTAATAAATCCAATATCTAACCCAAGTCCAGCAGCCAGCCTGTTCTTACACTATATATTGAGACCTAGAAACATAACAACCCAATCCCTTCTCCCACGCCTCTGTTCTTCCCCTCTGACCCATCCATTGAAGAGGCTGTAGAGGTGGCAGATTGGGGTATCAGGACCAAATGCCAGTTGTGATACATTTTTTTTTTCGGCGAGGAAGGGTAAATGTACCTAACCGCACCATAGAGGAAGTCGTCACATCCTCCGTGTGTGGGGCTCTCACCCACTAAATCCCCCCTCGTCTCCTGTGGACTTGTTTGTGCCCACTCCGGAACTACGGTGGTATTACTTCGGAGTGGAGTCCTTTTGGCCTTTTGGCCCCTTCATGTTCATATCAGCGTCCGGATTGCGAATCGAAAGTTGAGGAGTCATCCTTTCGTCTAGATCATCGTCTCGGTTACGCTTGTCACGTGCGACATGCCTACTAGTTCTGCAGCTTCAAGATCTCTCTTCTTCCGTCTCAGAATGCGCTCTACGTAATTCACTACCGAGGTCCAATTTTCACTACTCGCAGTCGTAACCCCGACAATATTAGCGGCTGTAATCGTTCCAACTATTGACGTCAGTACAGAGCGATAGTTCTGCCAGCGTGCACACTCGAAAACAGTGTGCTCTGCGTCATCAATTATCTGCCCTTCCTCGTACAGACAGTAAGGGGAGGCGGCCTTGCCCATTCTGTGCAGATATTTCCTAAAATATCCGTGACCCGATAGCATCTGAGTAACGTAGTATTAGTTTATCTCTCCAAATTTTCGACCAATCCATGGCCTTATGTCCGGGATAAGTCTCGCGGTCCATCTTCCTCTATCTTCCTCGTTCCATCGTTGTTGCCATTTTGAAATGCTGTTTTCCCTGAAGTGAGCGGTTATGTGACTTCCAGCCGATTTCGCCTTATAAATCTCCATCCGCTCTGCCGCCAGCAGATCCACAGGGATTATACCCGCTATCACCAGTACGGCCGGAGCGGACACTGTACGGTACGCCGACGCGACACGCAATGCAGCCGTTCTCTGTACCGATACAAGTGAGTTCGCCCGCTTCTTAACATCTAGTGTTTCGGCCCAAATTTCGCTCCCATAAAGCATAATGCTGTTTCCAACACCCATCAGGAGTCTCCGTCTCGCCGGTAGCGGTCCTCCAATATTCGCCAGTTGGGATACTATAGATAAGTTATGTTTCATGATATTACCCGTTGATTTTTCTCTGTAGTGCAGTGTCGTGAGTGAGTGAGAGAGAGAGAGAGAGTAAACGTAAAGGTAAAGATATCAAATATCATATAAAGATTGTGTGGTATGCTGTAATAAATTATCATTTAAGTGTGTAATTTATTTGAAATTTATCAGCAAAAAAGAAAAAAAAGAAAAAAAAAAGAAAATCTCTTTTGAAGATGATATTCTTGAGTAAATCATCAGAAAATGATTTCGTTTTTCTTCTCTCTCTGGACAGAAATAAATTATTATTCGTCATACGTTTCAATGAATTTCATTTCGTTTCAATAACGGGTGGTAGTGGGTTGACTTTTTTATATGGAAACATGTCCAGAGAAGGGAGTTTCATTGCACAGGAATTGATAAGTAATTTAATAAATTTAAATTTTTGGAAATAATCAACAAAAGAAATCAAGGAATATAAATTGCAATGAATTTTTTACCACTGGATATTGAAATATTGGAATAATTTATTCCTTGTAAAAAAAGAGTTGGGTGGCGGCGTGAAGTATTGGTCGAAAGTCTTGCCTATAAGCCGAGAAGCCCAGGATCGAATCTTAATGGAGAAAAAAAGTGTTGGTTTGAATCTCACGTTCATTGTAAATTAAGCGGCTTCACAACCCTCCAATTCAATCGACATAAGAAGCCCTTTCACGTCCTGGAAATGGAGAACGGATAACATCACAGGAAGTTCAGGCAGAGCCGCCACCTATCAAGGAAAAGAGGTAGGTAGCAACGATCAGAATCAGGGGAATGAAAAATATTTTTTCGGCAACTTCCTCTCAGCAGATATCTGGCAAAAACTCTGAACATAAATAAAATTGCCATGAAAAGTTTCCCAAAAAATCTGTCGTTCGAAGTCGACTTTAAACTGTAGATCCCGTCGCTCATACAACATAAGTGTTGTGAGGAGCTAGGTTGTAATCCTAACTGAAGGGTTGTAATAACCAATTATGTATATATGTCTGTAAGTAAGTTGATCATACTCTTCTCGTAGTGCTCACAAGGTTTAATTATTTCTACGTATTCTTCTATTATTAAAAGTTTCATATTCGTAAATGGCATACCCTCCACGAAATAAATTACACTTCTAATGGAAGATGTTTAACATCTGATCAGATCGGTGGTTTTAAAATCACTAAGTGAATAACCCGATCAGCGTTTTTCGCTACTCACAAGCAATCACGAAATTTTGAATATAAGTGAGTCAGCAATATTGAAATTTAACTATGTACTCTGATTCATTCGTATTCACTACAACGTTGATTTATAAGTACAGGTTGCAATGTGCATGCGTACAACGTTGACATCAAACTCATACCATTCGAAATATGTTTGATTCATAAGCCTACTCATTTAGATTCATAACTTTGAGAATAATACTTATAATACTTATAAATGATTCGAGTGACTCGTTATTGTTAGGTAGGTAGGTAGAAGTGGCTGTCCCCTCGATGGAGTCGTGAGCGGACACACTTAGGCCGCACACAGGGCCCATTGTGATATCACAATTTCACATTCTCCCCTATTCCAGGAACCACTCTGAGCTTCCGATGAAGCAACTCAGACTGTCAATATCCATGCATGACAGTTCATCTAGGTCCTCCATGTAGTAGGCACCCAGTTGTCTTTTTCTCCTCTGGCCAAGTGCCGGGCATGTGCACAGTAGGTGAAGAATAGTTTCATCCTCCTCCTCATTTCCACAGCTCGTGCAGTAATCATTCGCGAGGTGTCCAAGACCAAAACGCCTCGCATGCGTTCCTATTATACAATGCCCCGTAATAACCCAGATAACACCGCTGAGCCTGCTTCTTTGGAGTTTAAGCAGAGTCGCCGTGCGCCTCCTATCCAGCCTTGGCCAGATTTTTTGCGCCGTTCTGCCCTTATCCGAAGCTGCCCACTTACTGTTGACAAGGTCCACGATTGCATTGTCAATTATAAGCCTGCAGGGATCCAAAGGAACCCCAATGTAGAGAATTCATCAGAGAGTTCGATGGTCGTGCCCCTTCTCGCCAAATCATCCGCTCTGCAGTTGCAGGGAATATCTCTATGTCCTGGACTTGTTATTGTTGTACAAAAAAAAGACACATAAGCAAAGAAGGTAGACAGAGCAGCAAGCAGAGCAAACTCACAACCTTCTAGTGAGTATTTTAGTGTTCGTACGCGAATTATACTTATTTTGTGCTTGTGTGTATATGTTGAGGTATGGAGAGTCGCGATCAACAACATCATATGTGTTGTTAAGTATGAATATGATGAGTACTTCATACTTTGAATATGAGTAGAGGTTCCATGATATTAAAATAAGTATGAATGCGTATATTATGAGTATAATTCGATTCCACACATCTTTTTGAATACTCATTGCTGATCTCTGAACCCGAGAGAAAATTAATTCCATCGTTTAATAAAGTTAAGAAATTAGGCGAACAAACAAAAAAAAATTGCCGCCTTATGATTGGAAAAAATAATAACATAAATGGAAATAAAAACGCTAACAAGTCATAGTAAAAAGCTGTGAAATTGTATTCCCTTCTAGAAGAAAAACAAACGTGTGGGGTGAAGTGTTTTTTCATTGTAATTGAGGGGCTCTAAATAAATAAAGAAAAAAAAAATAGAGAAAAGACAGAAGGTACTTAAATTTATTTATTGTTTTAAATAACTCTACACTCTACAAAACAAAAAAAACTGAAATAAATAAGCGAATGAACGAAGAAACCTACGAAAAGAAATATTTGCACGTGTTTGAATGGCAGTGTGTAGGAAATTAATCTTCTTTTGAAATTTACTTGCAAATGACTTCCAATCAGACAAAGAAGGTACTTAAGAAAGGTACTTTTCAAAGATACTTAATAAGAAGTTAATTGGAATTTTATTTATAATTCTTAGGTTTTTTTTTCTTTTTTATTTTCTTTCACTCCATTCGCAGGCAAAACTTAATACATTGTAAATATCGTGGGCATCTACAGTGGTAGTAGCAAAGAAATAAAATGTTGCCTAGTCTAGTAGGCAGTGTGTTGGCTTATTAGACGTGAGGCCTCGGTTCAAGCCTTAGGTCAGATGTCAAAACGAAAATATGAAAAAATTTTTCTACGGCGACTGCTTCGCAGCAGATTTCTGGCAAAAACCTTGAAAGTAAATAAAAATTGCCATGTAAAGTTTCTCAAAAAAATTCTGGCGTTCGGAATCGACTTTAAACTGTAGCTACCGCCACTCGTGTATAAAAACTAGCACTCACAACATAAGTGGCGTGAGAAGCTAGGTCGTAATCCTGACTAAAGGGTTGTAATGGCCAATTATGTATGAATGCCTGTAGACCTACTGGGTTTGGACGCATGCACGAAGTAAGAATCTTAAATTTATCAGTGTTGCTTTAGGAAAATCTTTATCATGGGCGATTAGCATAGGGTATGCTGGTGTCTCTACACACTACCACGTGAAGTGCCCATTTAGGCTCACTATGCTACCACATTCGATTCAAAGAAAAACTCACTTGTTGACGTTTCTAGGGAGAGTGGCCTGATTTAGCCACTTTGGCTCCCTTATAAAGGGTGTTTTTTATAGAGGTATAGAACTTTAAGTTGGCATTACTTTTCAAGATGGCGACCGATTTAACAGCTGTCAAGTGATTTATTCTCAGTTTGGTTTGGCAATTCATCATGAATAGACTCACGTCTGAACAAGTGCAATTTTATTTCGAAAATAATGGTTCTGTGCGGAAAACGTATCGCGCACTACGTCCATTTCATCGTCGACAAAATCGTCCATCAGAGCAGTTAATTCGATTAACCATGGAACGTTTTCGCACCACGTTTACTCTTATTGATAACCCCCATCTCCAGAGACGCTGTACGGTGCGTACAGAAGAAGCTATTGCTGCTGTAGAGCGTAGCATTGAGGAAGACCCGAATGAGTCCATCCGCCATCGAGCACAGGAATTGGATCTCTGTCCATCCACTTTATGGAAGATTTTGCGGAAGGATCTTGGTTTGCGTGCTTACAAAATCCAACTCGTGCAAGATTTGAAGCCAAACGATCATCAAATAAGGCGTAGATTCGTCGAATGGGCCCAAAACGAGATTACCGTTGTTCAAGATTTTCATAAGCGAATTTTGTTTAGCGATGAAGCGCACTTCTGGTTGAATGGCTACGTCAACAAACAAAACTGCCGCATTTGGAGTGAAGGTAATCCTCAAGTGTATGTGGAAACACCGTTACATCCAGAAAAACTGACTGTTTGTTGGGCTGGTGGAATCATTGGTCCGTACTTTTTCAAAAACGATGGTGGCCAGAGCGTTACAGTCAATGGTGATCGGTATAGAGCCATGATTACTAACTTTTTCATTCCTGAATTGAATAACCATGATGTCCAGGAGATGTGGTTTCAACAAGACGGCGCAACATGTCACACAGCTCATGCCACAATAGATTTATTGAAAGACACGTTTGGTGACCGTCTAATTTCACGTTTTGGACGTGTGAATTGGCCTCCAAGATCTTGTGATTTAACACCGTTAGACTACTTTCTGTGGGGCTATGTAAAGTCATTGGTCTATGCGGTAATGCCACAAACGCTTGACCATTTGGAAGACAACATTCGCCGTATTATTGCCGATATACGGCCACAAATGTTGGAAAAAGTCATCGAAAATTGGACGTCCAGATTGGACTACATCCGCGCCAGCCGTGGCGGTCATATGCCAGAAATCATATTTAAAATATAATGCCACAAGATTATCTTTCGGATAAATAAAATTTATGTCAATCGAATAATCCATCTTTGTTTTATTGCAACTTAAAGTTCTATAGTATACCTCTATAAAAAACACCCTTTATATCAGGCAATATCCTATAATCTAGTTTCAGAAATTTCCGTTCATCATGTCAAAAATATAGTTCCTAGTACTTACATTACGGAATTTTATAGCAGCCTAGCTATCCATATATTCGTATTGTATTCGTATATTCTTTGAGAATACTCTGCTATTGAACAGTCATTTAATTGCCCAGAGGGTCATCATGACTTCCATCTGGAAGACACTTAGGTGATCCGGTTCGATACCAAAGTCCTCGATATACACGCCTAAATGATCCAGCTAACCTATTGGTAAAATATAACAGAGTAACTCAATATTCTGTTGGCTTAAATCATAAAATTCTATGATACCTTCTGCACAACTGGCTCCTTATGTTAGTTACAGCGGTTGAGAAACGAGTATAAAGTGATTTCAGTGCCGTGATTCGATTGTGTTACTCTTTATACGTCATTATAAAGGAACAGTACTGTCCAATCCAATAGCATAACTATTTCCCCCAGAATAGCATTGTGAATCCAACCTCTCGGCCTGCTGACATTAAACGATGTGAATGACTTGCAGTGCTATCTCAGCAACAATTGCGCTGAGGTTCATATGACTTTCAAAAACCTCAAAAGTCCACATGCCATCACTGACGAGGAATGGATCCAGAGGATATGACGAATAAATTAACTGTTCAACAATCCTAATCTTGTGTAAACCGTTTTGAGGTATTAAAGAGCCACTGGAAACTGTTACAGTCCATAGACGCCACTTTATCTATGCTATCTTAAAAATATCCTAACAATGCTGCCCAATGGCATACCAGATCTGACGTAGGTTAACTGTTCTACATTTCCTACAGCATTGCTTATATCACCACTCTTCTTTATATTTCATGATCTCCATGGGTTCCTATTTGTATTTATATTTAAACTATTTTCAGGTTTTAAAGAACCAGTGGATCTATGCTATCCTAAACATATCTTCACAAAACTAAGCAATAACAGAACAGATCTGATGTATTATATACCAGAGAGGTTGCCTAACTCATATTTCCTGCATCATTTCTCGTATTACCATCCTTCTTTCTTGATTCATCATTATGTTCATGGGTTATTCTTTGAGTTATTTATGTGACGAACTTTAGTCACAAATGATGAAACTTATGATGACCCTTGTACAGATGCTCCCCAGATGATGTCGAAATGAAATTGAGAAAAATTTCCGATATGAACCGATAAGATTTCCCCTGAATTCAATTGATACAGGTTAAAAACTTGTCATCTTGTGCTAGTTAGTATAATTCAATTCATAATCAATTTCGTAAGTTTGTTTTGATGTTTCATTCTCCTCCAAACAGAGTCCATAGTTCTATGCTGGCTTTTCTCCTTTTATAGTAGCTTTGCAGTGTTCTGTTCGCCATGTGTGACCCCTTGTTGCAGGATAAGATTAATTTTAGATTCTTATATCGTACATGGATCCAAACCCAGTAGGTCTACATACGTATATATGTACATAATTGGTCACTACAACCCTTTAGTCAGGATTACAACCTAGCTTCTCACATCACTTATGTTGTGAGTAATAATTTTTATAAAGGGTCCGCCAAATAATTTTTTTTTTGAAAATGCTTTACAAAAAAACTTCTGAATATTTTCTCAAATTTCTTTCTTTATTTGAACGAACAATCCTTCCGGTTAATAATGGAAAATAATTTTATTCAAATGGCTGCCTCGGCTGGCCATGCAGTAGCCTACACGATCGGTCCAATTTTAAAGCACATTATCGATTGTGTGCAGCTGTATTTCGCCAATGGCTTCACGAATATTGTCCTTTAAAGCGTCAATTGTCTTTGGCTTGTCGGCGTAACACTTATCTTTGACGTCACCCCACAAATAATAGTCCAACGGTGTCAAATCGCAGCTCCGAGGTGGCCAAACGACCTCAGCTTTGCGGCTGATAATGCGATCTTCAAAAACAGGGCGCAAAACATCGAGTGTAGCTTCGGCTGTGTGGCATCTAGCGCCGTCCTGTTGAAACCAAATGTTGCCAACATCCTCCTCTTCAATTTTTGTGAAAAAAAAAATTCGTGCAACATGGCCCGATAACGATCGCCATTGACTGTAACTGCCACTCCTTGCTCATTTTCGAAGAAAAATGGCCCAATTGGGCCTCTGGACCAAAATCCGCACCAAACAGTGACTCGTTTTGGCTGCGTCGGCTTTTCAATGTATGCGTGCGGGTTTTCTGTGCCCCAAATGCGACAATTTTGCTTGTTAACATACCCGCCAAGATCAAAATGAGTTTCATCTGGAAAGATGATTTTTTTTGCCAAAAAGGCCCACTTAGCGAGGCGAAAACGCATTGGATGGTCAATTTTCTTCAACTCCTGAACCAATTGGACTTTGTATGGCGTCATACCAAGGTCTTTGTGCAAAATTCGTGATGATTTTTTTTTTGCCAAAATCGGCATCTTCTGTAGACTACTGCACGGTCAGCCGAGGCAGCAATTTGAATGAAATTATTTTCCATTATTAACCGGAAGGATTGTACTTTCAAATAAAAAAAGAAATTTGAGACAATATTCAGTAGTTTTCTTTTTAAAGCATTTTCAAAAAAAAAAGTTATTTGGCGGACCCTTTACATGAGTGGCGGTAGCAACAGTTTAAAGTCGCTTCCGAACGACAGTTTTTTTCGTGGCAATATTGTTTTACTTTTAGAGTTTTTGCTAGAAGTCTTCTGAGAGGAAGTCGCCGTAGAAAATATTTTTCAAATTTCATTTTGATGTCAGACCTGGGGTTTGAACCGCAGCCTCACGTCTAATAAGCCAACACACTTCCTATTAGACTACGAGGAGTTTGAGTGTAAAGTACAGAATAGAATATTCGAAACCCATGGCGTAACTCGTTTGTATCTTCTTAAGGAAAGCCATTAAAAGAAATTCTCAATACAAGTTGAACACGAAATACAAAGGGCAGGACATGGCAAAACTATCAAACAGTCAGCCCAACCGCTAAACGAGCTCTAAGCTCATTTCGACGCCTTCGTTCTATGACATTCTAAGTCGAAAAAGTGTGTTTTGAGTTATGAGCTCTCAAAGTCTTCGCGTGACATACGACTATATGGGTATTCGAAGTAGATTTTTCCCTATAACTTCGGAACGGATCGGCGCATCTTAAGTTAGAGAAAGTAGAATTTAAAAATGCAAGAACATTAAAAACGTTCTAAGTGTACTTAGAAGAATGGGGGCGTCGATTTGAGGTGGATAAGAGCATAGTATGGCACGGTGTGAGGAAGCTGAATCAGCAGGGCAGAGAAAATACCTTTGCTGGATTCTGGGTTACATTACAGCAATGAGTAGGCAGATGATCTAACGATAGGCTCGCAAGCTTTCTATAAAGTGAGAAGAAAAGTCTGGAAAGAGTGTACTCGCTGACAAGAAAGATGCAAGGCAGGGAAAATCCGATCACCCACTGCTAGTTTTCAGGTCATGTCACATTAATGAGTAGGCAAATAATCTAACGATAGGCTCGTAAACTTTCTATGAAGTGGGAAGAAGAGTGTATTCGCTGACAAGAAAGATGCATGGCAGAGAAAATACAGTCACCCACTACTGGATGGTAGGTTATGTCACATCAACGAGTAGATAGATGAGCTTATGATAGGATCAGAACCTTTCGGTGAAGTAAGAAGAAAAGTGTAGGAAGAGTGTACTCGCTGAATAGGAAGATGCATGGCAGGGAAAATCCTATCGCCCACTGCTAGATTATTATTTTTTTATTTTTTTATTTTTATTTTATTTTTTTAAGTCTATTCTATTTCAATTAATTTTATATATCAATTCAGAATTATTATTATTATGATTTCAATACAAAAAATAAGTTAAAAAAAGAGACAACATTGAAATTATTAATTAAATGTGTTTAATTGTAAAATTATATCCTTTTTAATGGATTCCATACATTTATTAAAATCTATATGAAGATACAGATTATTAAAATCATTACAGATTCTACGAAATGGAAGTTCGCGTAGTTAACTGTGTAATATTTTATATTTAAGAAATTATGGTATCTTGTTGGACTTTTATGGAAAGTTTTTCTAGAAGAAATTGAGAGTTGATAAAACCATTAATCAGCTTCAGAAGAAAGACAACATTTAGCATTTTACGACGGCTTTTTAAAGTTGGTAATTTAATGAGTGCTAGGCGTTTTTCATAAGGTGGTAACCTTTCATTAGGATCCCTTCCATTCCCTAAACCACGAAGACAAAATAATAAGAACTGTTTTTGAACTGATTAAATTTTGTCAGAGTGTACAGCGTATTGAGGGTCCCATATTACAGTTCCATATTCAAGAATTGGGCGAACCAGTGTGGTAAACAATTGCTTAGTAACATAAGGATCAGAAAACTCTTTGCTAACAGTTGATGTAATATGATTTCTGAAGTCCAATTTACAATCGAAAACTATCCCTAAATCGTTAAAGGTATTAACTAGTTCAAGAGCGGCACCATTCATTTTGTAAAATCCATTGGTTGGTGATGATCGAGTGAACATTAATGTGTTTGAATTTTTGATAACAGAAGGGAGATCATTTATAAAAAGAGTAAATAGGAGCGGCCCAAGATGACTGCCCTGTGGTACGCCTGACAGTACATCAATAAAGTTAGATTGCGTATTCCTGAATTTAACGCACTGCTTTCTGTATACTAAATACGAATTAATCCAATTCAATAAAGATGAACTAAAACCAAGTTGATTAAGCTTATGAACGAGTAAGTTATGATTTACTTTATCAAATTTATTTTATTTATTAAATTTATTTTATTTATTTATGCCTTACTGAAATCGATTTAAATGACGTCAGTTTGTTTGCCTACAATAAATCCATCATTTACCAGAGTTGTAAATTCAAGAAGATTTGTGATTGTTGATCGAGACTTACAGAATCCATGCTGGGAAGCAGATAAAATAGACGATGCTTGAAATGACAGATCACATAGGAGTTTTTCAAATAATTTCGGTATAATGTTGAGTTTAGCAATTCCTCTATAATTTGAAATATCAGCTTTAGATCCTGATTTAAACAGTGGAATGATAAATGATTGTTTCCAAAAGGAGGGAAAATAGCACAATTTAAGCGTTTTATTGAATAAGTAGGTTAATGGAGTACTCAATAATTGAAAATGGTGTTTTAAAATACTGCTAGGAACCCCATCCGGACCAACAACATGCGAAGATTTCAATTGTTGTATATACTTGGAAACAGTACGTTGATCAATAAAAGATATATCAAAGGCCTTTGCTTCAGGAATATAATTTTGATTATTGGCGTTAAATGTAGATGATGAGTAGGTAGACGCAAAAAATTCCGCAAACAAGTCACTTATAACCTTATTATCTGAGGATTCATGACTACCAAGCTTCATAACAGAAGGATAATCCGCTGCTCGACGTTTAGGATTAACAAATTTGTAGAATGATTTAGGATCACGCTTGAATTTGTTTTTTACCTTAATTAAGTAGATGTTATAAGCCCTTTGGTTGGCGATGGTGTATTCAGATCTTACTAAGCAGTATTTGGAATAATTTATTAATGATCTATCCTTTTTAAAATTTTTATACAATTTATTTTTCTTGTTTTTTAATCTTGAAAGATATTTTGTATTCCAGGGCGGACCGTGATTAGAATGTGGTAAAACTTTTGGCACACATGCTAAAAAACAATTGTGAAGTAGTTGTAGGTAGGTCATATTACATCAATGAATAGGCAGATGAACTTACGATAGGCTCGGAACATTTCGGTGAAGTGGGAAGAGAAGTTTGGTAGGATTTACTCGCTGACAAGAAAGATGGAGCAAAGCCGCAAATTGCTCTCAAGCCAAATAGATTTAAGGTAATCTAATCCTACGCTAGAGCACGACAGATATTTAAGTTATGCATCATACTATACAGAAGTAGTCTGAGGTTAGTAACCGGCTGCAAGCGGCATTCTTTTTGCACTTTAGAATCTGTTCCAGAGATAATATTAGCGAGTAGCGCATTCCATATTCGTCTGATTCGTTCTTTCTTGTTAATAAATTTGTATTTGGAAAATTGTTCTACACTTTCAAGCCCCTCCCCCCCTGATCCTATTACAATTCTTTTCTTTTAATTTCACTGTCTGTAAAGACCATTGAATCTCCCACACCCTTTTGTTACGCCATTTAAATTCTTCTGAAGGCATTCCTAAGCTTCTTTCTTTCTTTTTTTTCTGTTTGTAAAAATGCTTGAAACGTTAAACAGGAAACGGAAATATTTCAACATATTTCTTCAACATATCGAAAGTAATTTATGGCTTTAAAAAAACAGTTACAATAACAGTAAAAACCTAAAGTGAAAATGAAATACACAGCATTTGTTATATCACTCCTAAGCTCGTTTGTTTCCTTTTTTTTATTTTATTTTGAAGGTATAAAGGGGCAAGGGAGAGTATTTATTTTAGAAAATGCTTAAACAAATCGCTGAAATATGGAAAATATTTATATTTACACTTCTAACTTGTTTTACGCTATCATACAACAAATTACTCTTCTCTTCCATGAGATATTTGCAAAGATGCTTTCATCTTCCCTTGTTTTCTTGTGAAAACGATTTTTTTCTTTCTTTCGAAATGAAAATTTTGTTTCTTTTTCCATTTTCCTTTTCATTTTTATAATGAATAACTGTTTCTATTTATTTTTATGTCTTTCTTTTCCACATTTCTTTTCTTTGGGTTCCTCTTCATCTTTAATTTTGGTTGAAGACATTGTTAACGCCTGCTTGAAGACATAAATGGGCAAATAAATCATTATAATTTGTGCGTTAGGAAAACATAACTGTTTTCTTCCTTTTTTCTTTTTTCTCCATTACGATGGTTTTTCATCTTTCCGAGAGAGAGAGCAGAAGGCCATAAAAGAAAACCAACTTGAAATTAAAAAGAAGAGCTCTTGTTGAAGTTTTAAAGGCAATTTTTCAAAGTTAATGACAGCGAAAATAACGAAATTCATAAGCGAGTATAAATATCAAGGCTAAGATGCTTATTCAATGCAATGATACAGGGCGAGCGGAAACATTACCTGACCAAAAACAAAAATATTTGTAAAGAACACTCAACCTTAAATAGTATTGGTAGAGAATTATTAACTTTTAAGAAGGGCTGTTTGGGA
Organism: Sarcophaga subvicina; assembly: GCA_936449025.2. NCBI lineage: Eukaryota > Metazoa > Arthropoda > Insecta > Diptera > Sarcophagidae > Sarcophaga > Sarcophaga subvicina. The sequence goes on from OW388084.2 coordinate 106,822,827, forward strand.
AACAGTGTAGTTTAAAATGGGTTTTATGAAAAGTATTAAAAATTCCGATTCTTCTTTCAATAGGAAAGCGATGCTAGAGTACAGGGACGGGGATGTTATTCCTTGCCAGTACAGATAACTCCTTGCCTAGTATAGGGTCCGCCATCTAACGTTTTTTTTTTCAACTAGTGCTTATTTCGTGCATGGTAACACTTAGTTCATGTCTGATTTGACAGATAATTGGTTTTATCCTTCCGCTGAACGAATATGGTTGTGTATACCCTTGAACAACGATGGGAAATATTGCGACATTACTTTGAAAATCATGGTAATGTTGCAGAATGTGTGTGCGAAAATTGCATACGGATTTTGGAAGAAGGAAAAGCACCGTCAGCTCCGCATGTTCGTTATCTTGTGAAAAAAGTGAAAGAAACTGGCATCCTCATCGATAAACCAAGCGTGAAAAGCGAAAAATAGTGAGTACACCCGAGAATATTGCTGCTGTGGCACAAAGTGTGCGTGAAGCGCCATCAACATCAATTCACCGTCGTTCTCAACAATTGAACATTTCGGAGACATCATTGAGACGAATTTTGCATAAAAACCTTGGTATCACGCCATACAAAGTCCAATTGGTTCAGGAGTTGAAGCCAATTGACCATCCAATGCGTATTCGCATAGCTAAGTGGGCCTGCGATCGACTTACAAAAGATGCCGATTTTAGCAAAAAAAAAATCATCTTTCCAGATGAAGCTCATTTTGATCTTGGCGGGTATGTAAACAAGCAAAATTGTCGCATTTGGTGCACAGATAACCCGCACGCATACATTGAAAAGCCGACGCATTTACTAGTTCTGCCCAGGAGGTAATAACCGAAGACACTGTTAGTCAACCGATTATTGAGGTCACAATGCCTCCTAATGCAACTCGAATCGGACTTGTTCCCCATTATTCCAACCATAGTCTCCATAGCTCGGGTTTTCACTGTGCAGTGGTCTTAAATCTTACAGAGTCTCCAGCGTCGTAATATTTGCACTCATCAACGACGGTGATAGAAAAAGCTATTCTTACCTTTAGGCGTCATGTGGTTCGTGCCACGTGTATATTTTAAAACCTTTTTAAACCCTTTAGAGGTACTCCACTAACGCATTAGAACGTTTTTTTGTAACAATTTAATTGAATTGCAATTAAAATTGCTCAAAACTATCATATTTAGCACACGATAAATTGTTACACAAAAAATTTCTGTTAAAAATATAAAAAAATAAGGGAAACGCTCCTCTCACAGTAAGACTAAAAAACGACAAAATAAAAATAAAGGGTCCGCCAAATAACTTTTTTATGAAAATTCCTTAAAAAAAACCTACTGAATATTTTCTCAAATTTTTTTTTTTTATTTGAAAGTACAATCCTTCCGGTTAATAATGGAAAATAATTTCATTCAAATGGCTGCCTCGGCTGGCCGTGCAGTAGCCTGCACGATCGGTCCAATTTTTAAGCACATTATCGATTGTGTGCAGCTGTATTTCACCAATGGCTTCACGAATGTTGTCCATTGAAGCGTCAATTGTCTCTGGCTTGTCGGCGTAACACTTATCCTTGACTGCACCCCACAAATAATAGTCCAACGGTGTCAAATCGCAGCTCCAAGGTGGCCCAACGACATCAGCTCTGCGGCTGATAATGCGATCTTCAAAAAACAGGGCGCAAAACGTCGAGTGTAGCTTCGGCTGTGTGGCACGTAGCGCCGTCCTGTTCAAACCAAATGTTGCCAATATCCTCCTCATCAATTTTTGTGAACAAAAATTCGTGCAACATGGCCCGATAACGTACGCCATTGACTGTAACGGCCACTCCTTGCTCATTTTCGAAGAAAAAATGGCCCAATTATGCCTCAGGACCAAAATCCGCACCAAACAGTGACTCGTTTTGGGTGCGTCGGCTTTTCAATGTATGCGTGCTGGTTTGCAAAGACGATTTTATTTTTGCCAAAATCCACATCTTCTAGGGTAGGCTACTGCATGGCCAGCCGAGGCAGCCATTTGAATGAAATTATTTTCTATTATTAACCGGAAGGATTGTACATTCAAATAAAAAAATAAATTTGAGAAAATATTCAGTAGGTTTTTTTTAAAGCATTTTCAAAAAAAAAAAAGTTATTTGGCGGAGCCTTTACTTCATTTATAGTTTAAAATATACTTGCAACACAGATTTTTATTGCAATTGCTGGTCAAAAAAAAGAAAGTCGATAACTATTCGAATTTATAAGAGAGAAAATACAAACAAAATATTTTTGTTGAATAACTTTTTTAAAAAATATTGTAACACATAACCAGGGCTTGTTAGATAAACTAAAACTATTACGTAGAGGGTATAGATTTATTAGGAAAAAAATGAATCAATATTTCAGTTTTTAATTGCTGTATGAAACAGAATAAATTTTTGTTTTTTTTATATAAAAAAATTTCTTTTTGGAAAAAAAATCGTTTTCTGCTCTTAAATTTCATTAAATGGGAACATATTTTGGATTTTTTTTATTTTGAATAATTTTTAGAAATGTTTTCTATCAAACGAACTTTAAATAGAAATAATTGCATCTGTTTTTGAAGCTTTAAGTCCCTTTCAGAGATCAGCAATGAGTTTTCAAAAAGATGAGCAGAATCGAATCATACTCATAATTTCTGATGCTTATACGTATTCATACTTATTTTAATATCATGGAACCTCTACTCATATTCAAAGTTTGAAGTTCTCATCATATTCATACTTAACAACACTTATGATGATGTTGATTTCGACTCTCCATGACTCATCGTATACACGAATCACAAAATAAGTATGAGTCGCATAGGAATACTAAAATACTCACTGGGAGGTAGCGTGTTTGCTCTGCTTGCTGCTCTGTCTGTCTTTTTTGCTTATGTGCCGTTTTTCTTTTTTTGTAAATGCAACAGCAACTAAGACTGTAAATTTTGATGAATGATTCGAATCATTTTTAAGTATTTTTCTAAAGTTATGAGCCGGAATGAATAGGCTTATGAATCAAACATATTTCGAATGGTATGAGTTTGATATCAACGTTGTATGCACACTCATTGCAACCTGTACTTATAAATCAACGTTGTAGTTGAGTACGAATGAATCAGAGTACATAGTTAAATTTCAATATTGTTGACTCGCTTAAATTCAAAATTTCATGAGTGCTTATGAGTAGCGAAAAAACGATTTATTGCTGATCTCTGGCCCCCTTTTTCTAAATTCCCTCAGAGCTATTAAAATATTGCGTCAGACAATCGCAGAAACTTTGGCATTCGGGATAAGGAGGGTTTGGGAACAAGGAGAACAATGTGTGTATGGAAGACCCCAGATTATGAATTAACTGGAGATGTACAAGCCTGCGGTTGCCATATTCTACTAGGTAATGTATTGACTTACTAGACGTGAGGCCCCAGGTTAGACATCTTCAACTAAACGGAATATGAAAAAGTATTTCTTCGGCGGCTTCCTCTCAGCAGATTTCTGGCAAAAACTCTGAGAGTAAAACTAAAATTGCAATGAAAAGTTTCTCAAGATTCTGTCGTTCGGAGTCGATTTTAAACTGTAGGTCCCGCCACTCATGTATAAAATTAACACACACAACATAAGTGGTGTGAGAAGCTAGTTTGTAATCCTTGACTAAAGGGTTGTAATGGCCAAATATGTATGTATGTATACAACTCTGTTGAATGCAAACAGTCAACCTTTATCCGTAAATGGAAACAGTCCTACCAAAAGTACAGTCAGACTTCAAACTGGGAAGCTATTGTGCAGATCTACTAAAAATGTGTGCCAATTATTATTAAGCAGACCTAGAAACACATGAATTCGAATGGTAAAGAGCGGATAAGGAGGAGAGAGTCCTTTGACTCCATTTGAGCAGCATTAAAATTTAAGTTTTCTTTTAGGTACGTAATTGAGAGATCTTTCCATTGATTACATGGTATCTGAACTCACTTTACATACCGGTTCCGTACATATCCTATTATAATGGGTGATTTTTTAAGAGCTATAGGAAAATTTTTCAAAAAAAGAAACATATAAAATTCAGAAAAATGCATGAAATCTTTATTTGAATCGATAGTACCGGTCCATATAATTTAATGTTTGAAGATTATTTCATGCAAATGTTGACCGCGACTGCGCCTCAAATGGTCCATCCGCTTAGTCCAATTTTGGCATACTCTTTCCAAAATTTCGGCCGGTATATCACGAATAAATGCTTCAGTGTTGTCCTCCAATGCGTCAATTGAAGCGGGCTTGTCTGTATAGACATGAGCTTTAACATAGCCCCACAAAAAATAATCTAAAGGCGTTAAATCGCACGATCTAGGCAGCCAATTGACCGCTCCCGAACGTGAAATAAAATGTTCACCGAACTCGCCTCTCAATAAGTCCATTGTTACGCGTGCTGTGTGGCATGTGGCACCGTCTTCTTGAAACCACATGTCATGCAAGTCAAGCTCTTGCATTTTGGGCAAGAAAAAAGTTGGATATCATCTCACGGTTGCGCTCACCATTCACACTTACGTTACGATTCGCAGCATCTTTGAAGAAGTACGGTCCAATGATGCCATCAGCCCATAAACCGCACCAAACTGTGACTTTTTCTGGATGCATTGGTAGCTTTTGCAATGCTTCTGGCTGATCTTCACACCAAAATCGACAATACTGATTATTTATGTATCCATTGAGCCAAAAATGAGCTTCGTCGCTGAACACAATTTTTCGATAAAGAAGTGGATCTTCGGCCAACTTTCCAAGAACCCATTCACCAAAAATTCTGCGTTGCGGTAGGTCGTTCGGCCTCAATTCTTGCACCAGCTGTATTTTGAAAGGCTTCACACCTACATCCTTCCGCACAATTTTCCACATTGTTGAGTAGCAGAGGCCCAATTGCTGCGAACGGCGACGAATCGATAATTGATGGTCATCATTAACACTGGCCGATACAGCTGCGATATTTTCTTCAGTTCGCACTCTACGTAAGCGTGTTGGTGGTTTATTGTCCAATAATATAAATTTGGTGCGAAATTTAGTCACAATAGCCCGAATAGCCGCTTCAGTGGGTCGATTAAACTGACCATAAAATGGAAGAAGCGCGCGATGAACTTTCTTAACAGAGTACGCATTTTGTTAATAAAATTCAATGATTTGCAAGCGTTGTTCGTTTGTAAGACGATTCATGGTTAAATTATAGACCAAGCTGAAGGTGTTCGAGAGTGAAATAAAAGACGAAACGGGCATGAGCTGTTTAAACCAGTGTTGCCAAAAAGATAATTGCTAAAAACCACCCGTTACTTACGGCTTGTATCTTCCAGAAAATATCAAACAAGTATTCACTGACGAATCACAGCTACTGACAGCAGGCCATTACATCCGAGTATCTGTGATTCGGTTGTGGGTAGGTTCCTTTGCAAGGGAAATTAGAAGCTAATAACATATCTGACGTACTTGTAAAGGTTTACACAACAGAAGATTCAAACGAATTCATATGTGAAAATGGAGCCAAACAAATGATTGAATAAAAGCCTCCTTTTAGTTTTGATCCACCAGTAAAATAGGGTGTCAAGCAAGTCACCTATATATACCCTACTTTTTCTCAAGAAAAAAAGGCTGCAGTTCCTATCCAGTTTATAATAAAGCTTCCAGTTCAAGATTTAAAGAAAACCCTAACATAAAAGCCCCCTTTTCGTTTTGATCCATCAGAAAAAGAACGTGTTCCAGCTTGTCCTGATACGACTCTGTTATGGTTCCACAGGGTACCATAACGCCCTGTCTTTACGAGGAAGGGGAGGTAATTGATGACGCAGAGCACACTGTTTTCGAGTGTGCACGCTGGCAGAGCTATCGCTCTGTACTGGCGTTAATAGTTGGAACGATCACAGCCGCTAATATTGTCGGGGTTATGACTGCGAGTAGTGAAAATTGGACCTCGGTAGTGAATTACGCACATGCGCATTCTGAGACGGAAGAAGAGAGATATTGATGCTGCAGAACGAGTAGGCATGTCGGCCTAGGTGATACTGTCACACGTGCCAAGCGTAACCGAGACGATGATCTAGACGAAAGGAATAGTGGAGACGCTTAGATGACTCTTCAACTTTCGATTCGCAATCCGGACGCGGATATGAACATGAAGGGGCCAAAGGGCCAAAAGGACTCCACTCCGAAGTAATACCACCATAGATCCGGAGTGGGCACAAACGAGTCCACAGGAGACGAGGGGGGATTTAGTGAGTGAGGGCCCCACACAGGGAGGATGTGACGACTTCCTCTATGGTGCGGTTAGGTACATTCGGCGAAAAAAAAATGGTTCCACAGGGTCTTGACTGGAATGAGAATTATTAATCAAGAGATAAACACACCCAAGGGAAGCTTACAATGAGTTCCGTTTATAAATTTTTTCCTCATTAGCGGAGGAAACACATTTGGAATATGGGCGTAATTGCTTGACCTGTTCACTACACAAAGCTTGACACATAACTCAAGTAGAGCCTGGTAAAAATTAGTGTTAAGAGCAATCTGAAGATGATTTGAATAAAATCTCAACCTTCATAAGACTATTAAGAGAGTTGGGAAATGCTAGCGGAGAATTGCTTGGCAAATAAATGATAGGACCTTATAAGACCCTACAGGGTGGCTGATATATAATGCAACAAAGTAAAGCGCTATTTTTTTTTAATTTTTTTTTTAATTTCATTGTTCAAAAACAAAAAATGTTGGAAATAACATAAAATTTAAGAATCGGTTTAGATTTGTTCGAATTGGCCACCTTTGGTACGAATTATGGCCTTCAAACGGCCGACAAAGCCATCACAGGCTGCACGAAAGTGGCTCTGCGGTATTTTGGTCCATTCCCGGCGAAGCGCCGTCTTGAGATGATCGACACTTTGGTATTTTTTTAGTGAGAACCTTACTCTCCAAAATGCCCCAGGCGCAAAAATCCAACGGATTGAGATCCGGAGATTTTGGTGGCCATTGTGCTGTAGAAATGAAGCGAGGAACCTCCTTTTTAAGCCATTCTTGGTTGACGGGTGCTGAGTCCTGTTGGAATGTCCATGGTCTGCGGCCGAAATGTTTGTCTGCCCAGGGCTTCAATACTGTCTTTAAGACATTTTCCCGATAATATTCGGCATTTATTTTGACCCCACGGTCGATGAATACGACCGGGGAGCGAACATCGGCCGTTACGACGGCCCGCACCATTACCATCGGCGGCGCTTGAGTTCTGGTGGCCAATCGCACGCGTAAATTTTCAGTTGACCTCTTTGGCAAGTAAACCCGATCATTTTGTTTGTTCACAAACTGCTCAATTTGGAATGGCTTCTCATCGGAGAAAACCAAATTCGATAACTGGCCACTTTCGTGCAAGCGATGTAACTCCTTGGCTCTTTCCAGTCTAACTTTTTTTTTGTCCATCGATGAGCTCTTGCACTTTTTGGAACTTCAATGGCTTTAGTCCAAGCTCATTTTTCAATATGTGTTGCATCCGTTCTCGCGATATGTTCAGCTCACGAGCAATTTTTCTACCACTGTGGCGTGGATTTCGATCAAATCTGGCCTTCACTTTTCGGATCATTTCTGGTATTGTTACCATTTTTTTTTCGTCCACTTTTTGGACGCGATGCAACACTGCCAGTATCACGGTAACGAGTAATGGTGCGAGCAACAAAAGATTTATTCACATTTAAATGCTGGAGGGCTCTAACGATAGCCACCTGTGGTTTTCCCAGCCAAATATAAAGCAATCACACTATCATGCTTGAATTCCATCACGAATAACTTTCTTTCTGAATGCAACAGATCAAAATGCTTTTGTAAGCTTGTAAATAATAATAATAATGGAATAAATTTGTCAGCTGTCAGACGAGCGGTTTACAAATGACAACAATCTGAAGTTGGTTGCAGTACATATTAGCCACCCTGTATGCATTGCAAGGCGGGTCTTAGCCACATGACTAGGTATGTGGGTATGGCATGTTAGGTCTTTTCCAGTTTCAGTTTCTTCACCTTATGAATACTATAACATCTTATACGATTTTAAATACTCCCCTAAGCATTAATCCCTATTACTTCTATTAATTTTAAATAATTTTTTTATTTTAAATTTTAAATTCCCTTTAATTGTTTTTCATTTTCCAAATTTCATTTTCCAATTATTTCTAACGTTTTAAGAGTTTTTTTCTTTCTTTAATTTAAAAATTCCATTCCATTTTGATATTTGTCTTGCGTCTTATTTACCCGACTCTGTGTGACTCTTTTGTATTCCCTGGATAGGAATACCAAGTAAAATAAACGAATTTAATAGTTTTAATACAGCCGGAGATGACCAATGGTCTTTTGGTCTTCTCTCCTCCTCATCCCTACTCTTAAAATGGCTGGTAGACTAACTGGCAGTGTGGCATTTAGTAAATTGTGGCGTTTTTGTTGTAATTTCAGTGGGGGAAGGGTTGTATCATATGTTAGTCTGGCATTTGACACTATCTGGGAGTAATTGTAACACACACAGTAACATTTCAGAATGTTTGAAACAATACAACCAAAGCTGGCAAAGGATAGAACCGAAATGAAAGAAGAGATTTGGAACAGTGACATGGAATGGTGTTAAAAGCAAAATTTTAAAAAGAAAAAGATAATGAGAATAGAGCAAGAAAGTCTTGTATTGGGTTCAATAAACCCAGCCCTTGCGTCTGTATTAGTATTTGATCCATTAGTAAACCACTTTTGGAAATCTTGAAAACTACCATATACGGGTCTGATTTGAAGGTAAGGTTAAGTGGCAGATGACCCTATTATGCCATAAATCAGAGGTCAATACTCTCCTCGTCGTAATAGAAAAAGCTGAGCACTAGTATGAGCTAAAACATAGCCTCTTCATCTGTCTTATTTCCACAGATCTGTTAGAAATTAGTTGCAGAAGGGTACATACTGTTACGTTTTTACCTTTTAAAAACGTTTAAAATATGAGCACGTAGATTGCAAATAAAATAAAAGTAAATTTGTGTTTAGTTTTCACATCCTCTCCTTTTTATCCTATTCGCTCTATTATCCTTTCATCTTTAAGGATGTTGTACAATGTGTCAATTCAACCTCCTCTAACCTAACCTAACCTTTAATTAAAACTCTTTATTACTCGCACAATTTTATGTGCCACTTGATGTAAACAACAACAATTGCTTTTCTTTGTTATTCCCCTGTTTATAGCCTTCGCATAACACATACATAATTGGTCATTACAGGATTACGACCTAGTTTCTCACACCACTTATATTGTGTGTGTTAATTTTATACATGAGTGGTGGGACCTACAGTTTAAAGTCGACTCCGAACGACAGATTTTTGAGAAACTTTTCATGGCAAATTTTATTTACTCTCAGAGTTTTTGCCAGAAATCTGCTGAGAGCAAGTCGCCGAAGAAATACTTTTTGTTTTTTGTTTGATATCTGGCCTGGGGCTCGAACCCTGGCTTTACGTCTAATAAGCCAACACACTACATAACACTACGGCGACTTCATAACAATAACAATTACTAGACAATTATCTGACAAACCTTTGTAACGGAGATCTTCAAACCACGATTACTCTCTTCAAACGCCCGGCGTCTTCACACAAGACTGACTGAACTTCACTAACTAAGTCGCCTGCTTTGCTTTGCCTTTTATATGACAGAGTAAACAGTCTGTTGAATGTTCTTGAAGCCGAATGTTTGTGGCTTCGCTTTCTCAAAATCTCTATAAAAGTAAACATCGTTGTTTACATTTATTCTTGTAGTTTTGTTGGTGTATTTTTGTTTACTTGTTTCCCATTTATTATGCTGGTGGTGTTTGTTGTTATATTAAACAACACGATAATTTGTAAACAGGTTTGCTCACTGCATTGTTTTGTTTTTGTAGCTTTTGCTTATAATTTTAATGTTAGGTTAAGCGATGTAAAAGCGGATTGCCTTTAAATACGTACAGTTAACTGTGAGGACAGTAATAGTGCAATGTATATCCATGCGATTTAAAAAGCGAAGACAATCAGAGCTTAACAACGAAATTGGACTAAAATGAGCAGAGAATACTAATTATAACTAAAGCAATAGGAACACCTGAGTTATGTAAATTGTTCGACGTTTTGAGCTCTGTACTAGCACTGGTCAGTTCATTTGTAGTGTAATTTCGGCAAGCTATCTTTGAGTGATGCGAAATTTCCACAAGAAATCCCCAAAATTCGTGAATGAGTACGAACGTCTAGGTCTAGGTGCTATTAAGGAACCTGATCACCATCTGATCAGGGTTAGACCGCATTCAATATGGCCATGAAATCTACATAGACAACCGTGCAATGTTCAGTCAACTTTAACGAAAACCTTATGTCAGATCTCTCGATACATATACTACAGTTTACTCGGTCCAGGATTTTCTAGACATTTTGTTTGTAACATGCCACCCGGAACCCTGAAAGGAATCCTAAAATCAAATTTCCTTCGAGAAAACTATAAGGAACTCGAACGTGTTTATGGCTGGCCAGTATTAAAGGATATCCACTGCAGATTGGCACAGAACTTAACTGCAGTAAGTCTTTCCGCACAAGCTCAATCCTATACTTCAATAGAAGATCCAAGGGGAGCTATATGGGTATCATAAATAAGAGTTAAGTTGTCATAGAATAGAGTGGACTGATGATCAGGAAAGCATTCTCTCTGTCAGTCTGCAGTGATTGTGATTACCGTAAAACAAGATTTTCCCTACTACGCTGCGATGGAGCCAGTATGTGACGGCAGACTTAAGCCCTTAAAATTTTACTCACGGCTCTTTTAGAGGTATAGACCGCTAGGGGCGCTCTACATTATATTATCTGTTCAGCAGCGTTATGATCTCCGGATATTTTATTCTCGTGGATAAGGATATTGCAGGCATTGAGAAGTCATATGGTCTGTAATAGAATACTTCCTTGCACACTCATGAGACCAAAGTCCAGTTCTAGTTTTAATAAGAATAGCATACGCGAGGACTCTTCATAGCCTATGCTTTCAGAGAGGTGTTCAGAATTATAGAATCAATGACAGTCATCAGACAGCTATGCATGGTTCCTGTAGTAGCCAGTCAAGTTTGCCTTTGGTATTTGCTTTGTTTTCTTTTATTAATCAATTACTCAACTGAAGACATACTTGCGCCAGGCAAGCTAGATAGGATCTAGCTAGGGACTAGCCCTTAAATGCTTTTAAATGGCTCTGATATTTTTCTTTTACGAAGTACAGTGCATTGAAAACTGCTTATAATCTTCTATGAAACTGGCATATTTTCTAGTTCGTGACATACACAATTAATGGAATCGTTTGCTTTCTTTTAGTCGATTATAACCCTGGCATCTTTGACGATTAAAATTTTTCTATAAAAAAATTTCTCTATGTTCCACTGTTATGGTCAAGTTTTCAACAGCTTTTTCCTATTGTGAGTGTGTCGCTCTTTAACTTTCTATTGTCCAAAGTGACCATCGTCATACAAACAAAAATAAAAGGAAAAAAATTCTAAATGGCTGGAAAATAATTTTTTTTTGGTTTTTTTTCTTCTTAAAAATCGTTTTAGCGTTAAAGAGAGAGACAGAGAGCCGGAGAGAGTGGGTGAAAGATATGAGCTGGCAGATATGGCGTTTCTTATTGTATTAAAACAAATTTGCGGTTATCAAACATGTGTCATCGCCATGTAATTTCGTTTTAATTGCCTTGATGACTGCAAATAAACGTCAAGGAAATATAAAATAAAACCCAAAAACTGATTACATTTTCATGATAAAACCCGAAATGAGCAACAAAAGAAGGAAATTAAACACTTAAATTTAGAGCGAGAGAGAAATATAAAGAGAGGGAGAGAGAAAATTTATAAGAAAATATTAAATTTCCTTTTTTTTTAAATAAATTTGTATTAAACCTGGCAGATTTAAAAGAAATGTTTTAAAAAGAAAGAAAGACACACACACAGACACAAACACAACAGCGTAGAGAAAACTGTAAACAGATTATCGTTTGTTAGTACACAAAGGATTTTACAAAGCATAACAATCATTTGCTGCTATACGGCCATAAACACGAGCATGAACACGAATACGAACACCAACATCAACACAAACATTAAAAATCAACAACAAAGTGTCTCTTGCACACACAATACTCATGTATACAATTACAACAATAAAAAGTGTTAATCTAATATTGTTGTTACATTTGCCGGTATTCTCTCTACGAATGTTTCTTTTCTTGTTTGTCTACTATGGCTACCATCAACACTGCCATGACAATTTTACTTTTGTTGTTGCTGTAATACATTGTTTCTGTTTTTACTCTTTTATTGTCTCTTTGAATGTGTGTGTTTCTGTTTTTAACACAAACAATCATGCTTTACTTGTGTTTTTTTTTTGTTTTGTTTTTATTTTGCTAAGCATTGAGTCTATCTTTTTAAAAATTCTTTTTATTTATGAATTACATTTAGATGTTGTTGTTGAGGATTAAAAAAAATAAAGAACCGTTAGAGACGATATACCGAGAATCAAATGGTTTTTTTCTCTCTCTGTCTGTCTGTCTCTCTTTGTGTATGTCTTTTGTATTATTAAAATGGAAAGAAATATTGTGTTATACAATAAAACTAAGAAAAAACAACAACAACTAAAAAATGTAACAAAAGGCTGTATAAGACGTATACGATACCCTATTCAACATGTAAATATGGCCACTAGAAACCACCTCTGTCTGGCAAGACTGTCAACTGCTAGACATCTTTCATCTGAACTTTGATTTATTTTGTGAAAGGTTTGCCATCATCGAATTTGGAGCGATCAACAAACAAAGAACATGTAAAATAACAAAAATCATAGAATTTTTTATAGGCCGCCTAATCACTTCAATGTTTTACGAAGATTTGTCCATACAAACGACTCCATAGTCGTTTAGGAGGGGCGTTACGTCAATTTCACTTTCTTCCTTTTAAGTGGAGTGAATATTTTGAACTTCCTGGAGAAGTCGTAGTAGGGGACCATGTAATCTAAGTTTTCTGACAGGGTTCTCGATTAGCTGGCGAGTTCTTACAGTAAAGTTTCTGCAGGAAGGGTGTAAAAATGAATACGCAATGTACCAGTAACATACAGGCGGATCTTTGTATCCGCTTATCAAGCTAAGGTTAGTTGTCCTTCAAGGAATTCTCATCATCATTATGTTGAGTCGAAATCAACAACATCATACGTGTTGTTAGGTATGAATATGATGAGTACTTCAAACTTTGAATATGAGTAGAGATTCCATGACATTAAAATAAGTATGAATGCGTATAAGTATTAGAAATTATGAGTATGATTCGATTCTACACATTTTTTTGAATACTCATTGCTGATCTCTGGTCTGAGTGTCATGTCTGTCATACCAGACAGTCGTAGGTCAAACTAGGTTTGACTAATGCTGTATATATCCAATGACTCCTTAATTCTACTTTCTTTACAACTATAGGCTGCCTCACCAATCCAGTATTTTCCGAGCAGAAGTCATGACTACTTTTGTAAGCCACACAGTAGTTGTTGGGTGGCAGTATTTTCCCTTAAAATTCCTTGATCTACTCAGATGGCCAATCCTTTTGGCTTGTCGCGATCCTTATGAGGAGAGAGAACCATAAGTATTTTAAAACTAATAAAGGACGGCCTGAGCATGCTTATGAGCGTATAAACGAAACACTCTTTCATGTGTACATGTAACCTAAACCTGTATTGGCGTGATAGAAATTGATGAATACATGGCATACGGAGAAGACATTGAAGAAACGATGGAGAACTTTCTGCGTCATTGCTCAGCTTTCGTAAGCTGGAGATCCCAGCATTTTTTGGGAAGACACTTAACAAACTCGTCTCAGAGGTGTAGGCTGGAAGAAGTTAAGGAAGTTTTTTACAAGATGCAGACAGACTTCCTATAGAAAATAAGGTGAGCGCATGACAAGCCTACGTGAATTATGTAACGTGTATGGCAATAGGCATGGGATCCTTTGTTGGTCTAATTTCCTTCAACCTACCTACCTATCTATTCGGGCAGCAAGGCTGGGATTAAGTCCCTAACGAACATAGTTTCAACGTCTGTCCTTGTGCATGAATGCCGAGGATTTCTAAGAGATATTTTGGAACATTTAAGGGTAACATTTATATGAGTTCTGTGTCCCGGAATGGTTCAATCGTTGAAAGTTGAATTGCTGACGAGCAAGCCAAGATCAGCACAGAGCACGTAGTTTCCGATATTGTACAGAGCATAGGTATTCCGATTGCCTCAATTAATTTAAAAATTATACAATCGTTTTAAAGGGAGGATCAATGTCGTTGGCAGCAGAAGTGTACATACCATATCGTTTCACCCTGTTGGACGTATATGGATGGGATGAGGACCGATACACTTCTGTTTTTAAATCGCGTGACCATCCATTGCATAATAGATTTCAAGATTATAAAAAAATTTAAAAAGACTGAAAGCATTACAGCAGTTATCAGACATGTTTAATGTATGCACTGCCAAAAATACCGCTTCTGTTAAGGAAAATATGGCGAATAACTTGAATTCCTCAATTCCATATCGTTCTCAACAACTGGCCCTCACATACGGTTCATTATGGCATATTTTGTATCATGATACAAATAAAGTTCAACTCATGATACTATTAAAGCCGATTAAACATTTACGACGCCATAGATGTGTTACTTGGGTGCCTAGACCAACAGGCCTTTAATGCTGATTATCTGAACATAATTTTCTTTAGCGATGCAGCTTATTACGCACCCTTTGGTGGGGCTCGAAGAACCCACAAGTCTTAAAATATTATTTACAACATCACCAGAGCCTAGTTAAGTCATTTGTCTACAACATTACATATGCAGCTGTAGGGTAAAAATATTCAACAACGAAATATAATTGAATGGAGCTGTTGTTTAAAAGTGTTTGTTAGTAGCAGTGTATGGATTTTCTTGTTTATGTTTGTATGGGGCTTCAATAAAACATTAAACATTAGAAACAGTGGGCATAAAACTGTATTGTAAACAAATTTTAAGAGAACTTTGAAAGACAATTTGATCACCCGCTACCATACATAATTGGTCATTACAACCCTTCAGTCAGGATTACGACCTTGTTTCTCACACCCCTTATGTGTATTAATTTTATACATGAGTGGCGGGATCTACAGTTTGAAGTCGACTTGAAACTACAGATTTTTTGAGAAACTTCTTCATGGCAAATTTATTTACTTTCAGAGCTTGTGCCAGAAATCTGCTGAGAGGAAGTCGCCGTAGAAAATATTTTTCATATTTTCGTTTTGATGTCTGGCCTGGGGTTTGAACCTTGGCTTTACGTCCAATAAGCAAACACACTACCTACTAGACTACGGCGACTTTAAAAATCTTAAGAAAGGAAACCTTAAGTATAGCAAAGGCTATCACAATATTATCAACAGTAGATCAATAGAGGTTGAGCAACACTCACATGTTGTTACGTTTTTATCTTTTAAAAACGTTTAAAATATAACCTCGTAGATTGCAAATAAAATAAAAATAAAATTTGTGTTTAGTTTTATTTAAAATTCTTTATTATTCGCACAATTCTGTGTGCCACACTGTTCACAACTTGATATAAACAACAACAATTGCTTTGTTTGTTGTTCCTCTTTGCACTCTTTTTCATAAACAATAACAATTTCTAGTTAATTGTTCGACAGATCTTTGTAACAGAGAACTTTAAACCACGGTTACTCTCTTCAAACACACCGCGTTTTCATACAAAACTGACTGAACTTTTACTCACTAGTTGTCTGCTTTGCCTTGCCTTTTATATGTCAGGATAAACAGTCTCACTGAATTTTTACTTCCTCCGTTGCCTGCTTTGTTTTGCCTTTTTATATGCCAACGTAAACAGTCTGATGAATGATCTTGAAGTCGATTTTTCATGGTTCCGCCTTCTCGAGATCTCTATAAACGTAAACTTCGCTGTTTCATTATTGTTGTTTGTGTATTTTGTTTACATTTATTCTTGTAGTGTTTGTTGTTGTATTTTTGTTTACTTGTTTACCATTTTTTATGCTGGTGTTTTGTTGCTATGTTTTAGTTTACTTGTTTATCATGTAAACAAGTTCATTGTTTTTCTTTTTGGAGCTTTTGTTTATAGTTTTTATGTTAAACGATGTAAAAGCAGAACACCAGTATCTAGATTTTTCCATTTTCGTAACAATATTTATCCTGGGCGCTAACATATTTTATGGGGCATCACAGAGAGAGCTAGAAAATGTTTGTGTGGGGGATCTGTTTGCGAAAACTCTCTTTAAAATTTTGTTTGATTTTCGGAAATTTTATTTTCCTGTACCACTGTTCCAAATTGGATTATAATGTTTTAAAACATTAACAACAACAACAACAAAAATGCCAGTAGTTTTTGAACACAAACACAAAACATTACTCAATTTATTTGTCTCTCTAGCTCTTATACACACATACGCACACATACACAGACATACTTCCACACTCTTTCACTTTGTGTGTTACAATACAATTTCCTATTGGTATATGAGTGTGTATAAGTGAGTGAGTGAGTGAGTGAGTGTTTTAAGCCATACAAACAGGATTAAAAACAGAGAAAAAAAATAAACGCATCGTAAACAACAAAAGAAAACCTGTTGGAGAGATAAATATAAAGAAAAATATATATTGGGCAACAACAACAAGACAAATGCATAACAATTCTATATGGAGTGTGCGTGAGTGTGTGTGTATGTGTGCATGTGTAATCTAAAGAACATAATGAAATGAAATATAAATAATGATGCTGCTGCTGTTTGGATTCTAATGCTCTTGATGTTTGGCTGTTCTCACTCTCTGTCGCTCTCTCTCTCTCTCTCTGAGATGAATAGAGATGAGTTGAGAACAGAAGTAAAGAAAAAAAATAAAAACTGTAGAGTTGATGTCTTTGATTTTAATTTTCTTACAATGCAATACAACAACAACAACAACAACTAGAATACAATAGAATACAACGGAAATAGAGATTTTAAAACACAGACAACAGACACAAACTTTCTTTGCTTTCTCTTACGTATGTATATATGTGTGCATATGTGTGTATAAGTGTAAGTAAAGGGTGTTTTTATAGAGGTATAGAACTTTAAGTTGCAATAAAACAATGATGGATTATTCGATTGACATGAATTTTATTTATCCGAGAGATAATCTTGTGGCATTACATTTTAAATATGATTTCTGGCATATGACCGCTACGGCTGGCGCGGATGTAGTCCAATCTGCACGTCCATTTTTCGATGACTTTTTCCAACATTTGTGGCCGTATATCGGCAATAATACGGCGAATGTTGTCTTCCAAATGGTCAAGCGTTTGTGGCTTTACCGCATAGACCAATGACTTTACATAGCCCCACAGAAAGTAGTCTAGCGGTGTTAAATCACAAGATCTTGGAGGCCAATTCACAGATCCAAAACGTAAAATTAGGCGGTCACCAAACGTGTCTTTCAATAAATCTATTGTGGCACGAGCTGTGTGACATGTTGCGCCGTCTTGTTGAAACCACATCTCCTGGACATCATGGTTATTCAATTCGGGAATGAAAAAGTTAGTAATCATGGCTCTATACCGATCACCATTGACTGTAACGTTCTGGCCACCATCGTTTTTGAAAAAGTACGGACCAATGATTCCACCAGCCCATAAAGCGCACCAAACAGTCAGTTTTTCTGGATGTAACGGTGTTTCCACATACACTTGAGGATTACCTTCACTCCAAATGCGGCAGTTTTGATTGTTGACGTAGCCATTCAACCAGAAGTGCGCTTCATCGCTAAACAAAATTCGCTTATGAAAATCGGGAACAACGGTAATCTCGTTTTGGGCCCATTCGACGAATCTACGCCTTACTTAATGATCGTTTGGCTTCAAATATTGCACGAGTTGGATTTTGTAAGCACCAAACCAAACCAAGATCCTTCCGCAAAATCTTCCATAAAGTGGATGGACAGAGATCCAATTCCTGTGCTCGATGGCGGATGGACTCATTCGGGTTTTCCTCAATGCTACGCTCTACAGCAGCAATAGCTTCTTCTGTACGTACCGTACAGCGTCTCTGGGGATGCGAGTTATCAATAAGAGTAAACGTGGTGCGAAAACGTTCCATGATTAATCGAATTCAGTGCTCTGATGGACGATTTTCTCGACGATAAAATGGACGTAGTGCGCGATACGTTTTCCGCACAGAACCATTATTTTCGAAATAAAATTGCACTATTTGCAAGCGTTGTTCAGGCATGAGTCTATTCATGATGAATTGCCAAACCAAACTGAGAATAAATCACTTGACAGCTGTTAAATCGGTCGCCATCTTGAAAAGTAATGCCAACTTAAAGTTCTATACCTCTATAAAAAACACCCTTTATATGAGATTAAAAATGAATGATTTTTAAAGAAGACAGAATTTATTATATGAAAGCATTTTGACTCTGTGTGTGCATAGTTTACAGCAGCTTAGTCTGAGAGGGCGAATGACATCTTTTTTTTTAAATTATTGTTGTTGTTATTCGATATGATTATGTACGGTACACAAAGTTATAGTTTTCTTTTGTAGTTTAAATCTGCTTTATAATCCAAAAGAAAAATATGTTGCCTAGACAGCCATGTAAACGAAAGAATGGCATAAGGACACATGGTAGGACAAGTGACGTACAGGTAAATTTGTCAGTGATAAGGAGAGATAAAAATGGATATGATTTTCAAAAAGTTGATGGAAAATGTTATTACAGTTGAACAACAGGATACACGCACTTTGTCTATTACTTAGAATAGTAAAGGACCTCTTGATTAATCGTTTTCGTTAAACATCATCAGGGTTTCATAGGCTGTCATAGATAGAAATGCTATAATTTGGACATTCCTTACACAGATCTGCTGATCACTACCGATCGGACCAGTAGCATGACTTTTAACTTGGCCTTAAACACTGTAATATGCCCAAGAGGTGAAGAACCTCGTCTCTATAGCTCCTGAAGAAGTCAATCTAATGAGTCGCGCATAAGCACCCAGTAACTAATATCCAGTAATATCTGCTACAGGTTTGCCTAAGTCCCTTGTCTTGTCGTGGCTAGATTTGCTGTGCTATCTTAATCGTATGCAAAGATGCCCGCCGTAGTCTATTAGGTAGTGTGTTGGCTTATTAGACGTAAAGCCAGGGTTCGAGCCCCAGGCCAGACATCAAGACAAAATACAAAAAGTATTTCTTCGGCGACTTCCTCTCAGCAGATTTCTGGCAAAAACTCTGAGAGTAAATAAAATTGCCATGAAAAGTTTCTCAAAAAATCTTTCGTTCGGAGTCGACTTTAAACTGTAGGTCCCACCACTCATGTATAAAATTAGCACACACAACATAAGTGGTGTGAGAAACTAGGTCGTAACCCTGACTGGAGGGTTGAATGCCCTCGCGGCAGTTTCCCAATGGAGTTCTCAGTGTAGAGAGCTCATTCAAAAGTTCTCGAAATACCACAAAGTCCCGGTATCCACATGATATGAAAATTTGTACAGCCCTGGTCTTTCGTTAAAAGACTCACGATGGCCGTAAAGATCATTGTATTAGAATCCAATGCCCTGATTGTTTTCATCTTTATAAACATCACCCTTTAAGTCAACATTTCAGTCTAAAAGAGACCCTGCAACGATCCAGCAGCCACATTGAAAGGTTCTGCGGTCTCAGAAGATACCTTCACTTACATTTCCATCCCGTTTGTAACATTAGTGAAGATTAGTGCATAGGAAGGACTCCATAGTCATTTAGGAGGAGTATTATATCAAGTTTGCTTTCCTCTCTTTCAGTGGAATGGATATTCTGAACTTCGTGGAGAAGTGGTAGTTGGGGATCATGTAATCTATATTTATTTTGACAGGCTTGTCGATACATGCATACATAATTGGTCATTACAACCCTTTAGTCAGGATTACGACCGAGTTTTTCACACCACTTATGTTGTATGCGTTAAGTTTTATACATGAACCTACAGTTTAACCCTTATCCTGTATTAATGGGTCAAAATTGCCCAAACAGTTTTTATTGCTCATTTATTCTTTAAATTCTCAGCGGATTTTTTTGAAACTTTTGTACAATTATTTTTTTAGTGAATACTATTAAAATTTAAAATATTATTTTTGTATATCGTTTCACAAAGCGTATATGAAAAAACTTACGCAATTGGTACTTTTGGGTCAAAATTGCCCAATGCAACAAAATTAATTTACGCATGTGATACGAGCTTAGTAACAATTTTGTCTGCCTTGACAACATCATAACAAGCAACAAAACAAAAAAATATGTTAAAGCGATAAACAAATTTGGAAGATTTTCTACACAGGACATAATAAATTTGACTCCTGGCCCAACGCGTTATGCTATTTCAAGAGCTGATAGTATAAAATCTTTTTTTCAGTTATTTATGCCCAGTGATAATATGAAATTAGTTGTTGATATGACTAATTTGCAAGGTGACTATAAGTGGTTTTGTATTTATAGGAGTAAAAGCTATACAATCGGTTCATTTAGGTAATCTGTATTTGGAAATAATTGGATTGATGTAGACGACATAACAATTGAAGCATATTTCGGGCTACTTTTGTTGCCGTGTGTATTTAGAATCGTGTGAAGCTTTAGAATCCCTATGGGACGACCGCAAAGGCAGACCGCTATTCAAAGTTACTATGAGCTGGGAAACTAATCTACGAAATATATTTAATACTGGCGAATGTGTGACAGTGGATGAGCAGCTCGTAACATATCGTGGACGATGCCCATTCAAGCAATACATACCATCAAAACCAGGAACGTACTGGTGAATACTGGAAAAGACAGAAACTGTAAGCCAGAGAAAGATCAAGAACGGCGGGTTTTCTTGGACATAATAAAAAATTTGAAAGCACATAATATAACTTGTGATAATTGTTTTACTTCACATAAACTGGGTGTTGACTTGTTAAAACGAAATATTACAATGGTTGGTACAGTCCGAAAAAATAAAACTTTTTGGCAATAAACATTTTGCAACTAAAAAGCAAACCTGAAAACTATGCTCACTTCCTCTTCGACAATGAGAACAAAACAACTTTAGTGGGATATGTACCTAAAAAAATCAATCAGTGTTTCACGTTACATCACGACGAAAAAATAAGAGCAAGCTTCAAAAAGCCAGAAATAATTCATCTCTATAATGAATCGAAATCAGTGGTCGATACATTAGATCAAATTATAAAAACTTACACATGTAAAAGGAGAACTAATCGATGGCTTCAAGCTCTTTCTTACAATATGTTGGATATATCCGCCTATAATGCCTATGTTGTTTTTCTAAAAATTAATACGCACTGGAATGAAAATAAGAAATATCAGCGACGCATATTCTTGGAAGACTTAGGCATGGAGCGTATAAGCTGAGAAATATCTCGTAGGCCGAACATGCTACAAAGTAGTCCTGCTAAAGCAGTCGTAAAAATCCTTTAAAATATTCTGTTGAAGTTCCGCAAGCAAAATATTTTAAAAGGGTATGTTGTTACTTTTGTCCAAATCGTTCTAACAACACCAAATATGCAAATAAATGTTCCGAATGTCAAAAATTTCTTTGCAAAAAGCATTCTGAGATCAATATTGCATGTAATGGAGGTAAACAAATAAAAAACTGAATAAATATTACAATTTTTTGTATTGGGCAAATTTGACCCACTAATGTCAAATGCGTTTTATTTTTGAAGTACAGGATAAGGGTTAAAGTCGACTCCGAACGACAGATTTTTGAGGAACTTTTCATGGTAATTTTACTTACTCTCAGAGTTTTTGCCAGAAATCTGCTGAGAGAAAGTCGCCGAAGAAATGTTCTTTCATATTTCGTGCAGTTGGAGATGCCTGACCTGGGGTTTGAACCGAGGCCTCACGTCCAATAAGCCAACACTCTACCTACTAGACCACGGCGACTTCTGCGAAGCTGCCAATACTCTTGCAATAAAGTGCCTGCAAGAAGGGTGCAACATTGCTTGTCGCGCCATCGTAGCAGTTAGCACGTCAGTAGTGCGCCAGTAACAATATGCAGCCGGATCAAGCTCAGGTTAATTGTTCTTCAAGGAATTGGCACCATACCAGGCTGGTGTTGGTCAAGATAGGCTTGACTAATGCTGTATGTATTCAATGAGTTCGGTACTCCATTTTCTTTTCTAAACTTAGAGAGCCATGGTAGTCTTTTGCATCCTGTTCAGTATATTCGACTTGAAGGATTGCTGAAGGTATGTATAGATTAAGTCTCTGGAAGGGCGAATTATTTTTAAGACCACGATTCTATCCATTCAACTTCAATGAGGGAAAAGGTAATGGCATTACTTCCTTTTTATCAGGATTTCCACCAGTTTGGTAGCAGATGCACACTCTCTAACTTTCCTCAAAGGAAATTGCTTTCTGTTCCGATTTTATAAATTATTTTTACTTCTACCAGGAGCATAGGAGCATATACCAACGACAATAATAAACGTAAGCAATGATTATAGGGATTTCAAGAAAGCGAAGTCTTGAACGTTCGCCTTCAAGAACATTCATCAGACTGTTTACCAGGCCATATAAAAGGCAAGGCAAAGCAGACAACTGAGTTAGTAAAATTCAGTCAGTCTTGTGTGAAGACGCGTTGCGTTTGAAGAGAGTAATTGTGGTTTGAAGATCTCCATTACAAAGATCTGTTGAATAATTGTCTAGTAATTGTTATTGTTTATGCAAAGGGTATAAACAAAGAAATAACAAGGAAAAGCAATTGTTGTTGTTTACATCAAGTTGTGAACAGTGGCACAGAGAGTTGTGAGAATAATAAAGAATTTTAATTAAAACTATACACAAAATTTATTATATTTCCAGTTGATATTATTTGGAGTTAAACTAGGACGTTGTACAATGGGTTAATTCGACCTCTGCATACTTTACTTGTCTTAATTGACAAGTACACGACCTCTAACCTAACCTAACCTATTTGGAGCCTCACATCCTAGTTTTTGCGTTTCTCTATTTCGTTTTTTGCCAATTTTTTTTTGACTGAAGGAATGGTTATGCTGCGCATAAAACAATTTTTGTTACCCCGACAATCAAAAGTTTTTGGAAATATTTTCATTAAATTGCTTTAAAATTTTTGCCATTGTAGTTGTTGTTGTTGTAACCAGTGGATCATACTTTTGATTGTTATTAAAAAACTACAGACACATAAACAAATAAGACGGGCAATAAAACTCTAAAAAAATTGTTTTTTTTTAAACAAAAAAACGTTCATTATTTGGCCAAAAAAGTGAAGAGAATAAATGGAAAAACCAGAACAAGACTTTAAATTTTGTTTCGAAAAACTCATTTTTAGCTTTGATGGCCTAAAGGAAAATTTCAATTTTGATGTTAACCCTTAGCTGGCTGCATGAACACCAAACACAAGGGGTGGAGAAGGAGAGAAGGCTTTAATTTCTGTTAAATACATGGAGTAAAGCTGAATGAATTTTTAGTTTAGTTCTGACTTGAAAGCAATCACTTGCTATTCTATTGGCTTTTGAGAAAAAAAACGAAATTTATTGTTGTTGTTGCTGTTGCTGTTGTTATTGCATTGTTAAACATTATTGTTTAACAATTTGACATTGAATTGTTGTATTTTGTACTAAATAAAGAGAGAGAGAGAGCGGGAGAGAGAGTGAGAGTCAGTCGTCCTTTTGCTTTCAGGGCTAATTGAAATTGCATTTTTAAACAGTTGTTTACCTTTTGTCTGTGACTTTGACAATAGCAATGCTTCATGGAATGTCGACCATAAAAGTGTGAGTGAAAATACAGACACTCTCAGAAACGCTTACTCTCACTCTCACTCCTTTCTATGCCTTTGGCTTTTTGGCGTGAACACAAAGAACTACCAGCCAACTGCCAGCCGGGCAGCCAACGTTTGAATTTATTCAACCAGAAGTGAGAAATTAATTTTCGTATATCGAATGCGGCGTATGTGCAATTTATATCGCCCAGGATATGTTTTTTTTTGTACATTAAATAGCGTTTCTTGTATATGCCCTAAAGGGAATTTCCTGGCTATACTGGCTGTTTTTTATTAGTATTGTTGCCATAATGAAAATTATTGTGTGTGTTAATTTTAATTATTTATTGGCTAAAATAAATATTTGTACGCAATTATACAATAGACTGTAGGAAAAGAATGGTGTTGGAATACAATTTTTAAAATCAAATTATGGTTTTGCATTATTAATGCCGCATACAGACGCTTCACCAAAATTGAAAACAATTGAAAAAGTTTTTAAATTGAAAATAAGAATCAAAAAAATTTTTTTTGGAAGGCCTATTTCACTAGAGATTTTTTTATTTTAAAATTACGAAAATGGGAGATCTAAATACTGGTGTTTTGCTTTTACATCGTTTAACAATTAAAATTATAAACAAAACCTACAAAAACAAAACAATGCAGTAAACAAGCCTGTTTACAAATTGTCGTACTGCTTAATATAACAAGAAACACCAGCATAGAAAAATGGTAAACAAGTAAACAAAAATACAACATCAAACACCAGCACAAAAGCAAAAATAAACCAACAACAACAATAAACGTAAACAATGATTATAGAGATTTCGAGGAGGCGAAATCATGAACGTTCGCCATATAAAAGGCAAGGCGAAGCAAGGCAAAGCAGACGAGTGAGTTAATGAAGTTCAGTCAGTCTTGTGTGAAGACGCCCTCTGTTTGAAGAGAGAGTAATTGTGGTTTGAAGATCTCCGTTACAAAGATCTGTCGTATAATTGCCTAGTGATTGTTATTGATTATGCAAAAGAGTGCAAAGAAAAATGACAAACAAAGCAATTGTTGTTGTTTACATCAAGTTGTGAACAGAGGCACACAGAATTGTGCGAATAATAAAGAATTTCAATTAAAATTAAAAACAAACTTATTTTGTAGAAGGCATAAGTTGAATCGGCAATGCTTTGTGGTTCGTCCATCTATAACCGTAGGATTCTAGGTAGCGTTTGAAAGCAATCTGCCTTTCCTTTTACTCGCAATCTGAGGATAGGTTTTACTGATGATTTACAAATAGGGACAATTTATGCCGTTTTAAATTGACTTCTTACTGACCTTCTCCTGCAGCAGCAGGCAACACTTAAGATAATCAGGTTCATCTCGGTGAATTGATGGCCTAGGTATCCCTGTGGACAGACTAAAATCATAGACACTTATTCATCGGATTGATTGTATAGTCCCCTACAGCTATCTGAACGGCAGCTTAGACACTTTCATCTTAAACAGAGACCACTTCGATCTAAAGAATCGAATTCTCTATAAATATCCCTTATGGCAGATAGAGGGAAAGACGGGGTGTATCCTGTTACTTTGATGAACTTCTGAACGTTTTTCAGTCTCAGGAATTACAACTCTCTGCCTAGTACTTTATAAGCACCCAGATATTTCCCCCTGGGAAGCATTAATTTGAAGAGTATTCGTCTTTCTCAATCTTCCGTTTCACCGAGTATACATCTACAAACTTCTCTTCATACTACTGCATAGAAAGAACCTGGCCTTATTAGTGGCATGGATGTTCCCTTTCCCGCAAACTCATTTGTTTCCTCATTGCCATGTGTAGATGGAGGGTATGGATGTCAGAAATTCATTCAGGATTCTAGATCCCTGCGGTGTATGCCGTGCGAAAGCCGAGGCTATACGAAGGGCTTCCAAGCTCTCCCACCAATGTCTTCTATTTCATGGCGGATTATTGGGAGATCTCTATTACTTGAGCCCGTATTGAGGGCGTATGTTTCGATTTCCGTTGCTATTCTAGTGAAAATATATAAAAATTTCCAAATAAAAACACAAAGATAAAATTCGAGAAACATTTTTATATCTTGCGATAATTTTTTCGGAAGTTTTCTGTACAAAAATATATATGTCCTTTACAGACTAATAATTCCAGTAAATTTTTAAATATATCCTCTGTTGAGATACATAAATTTTTCGTAAAATTACTTTTTTATGTCATGATAGAAATTTTTATCAGAAATATTTTAATTCATTGCAATAAAATGTTTTTGAAAAAATATCATATTTTATTAAACATTAAAATACCGCAGGACAATTTTTTATTAAAAACAGTTTTAAAAAAGTTATGAAATATTTTCTAAAAATTTATATCATGCGAGAAAAATTTTTTTTTTCATAAAAATGTCCACAAAAATTTTTTTTTTCATGATTTGCATAAAAAAATCTGTTGAAAATGCTTTGCATTAACAAAAATTAAATTTCTTATAATCCAAGCAAGACTAACGAGAGCTAGAATTTCAAACAGTCAAACAGCAGACAACCATTTAAAGCGTTTAAACTTTATTTCGCTGATGTGTTTAGCTACTACGGTAACACAATTGTTTTCGCCTCCCTGAATCCTCTTCAACTATTTAAAGTTTCTTTTTCTTATTTCCCTGAGCATTAAATTTTGTTTTTTTTTTTTTTTTTTGGAAATTGACAAGTAAAACATGTCTCATCATGTTTTCATCAACATTTAAAATGAAAAGCAGCTGCTAACATTTAGCACTGCCAGTCAGTAACACATACAGTGTGTCTGTATGTGAGTTCTAACGGTTTCTGTTCATTTTTTGTTTGTTTGTTTGTTTTCTATTTTGAAAAACGTATCGGTGTGTCAATTTATGTCACAACACGTTCTTATTTCTTTAGTTTGAGAAAATAGATTCACCAGTGCAAAGAGATACTCACTCGTGTCTATAGAGGAGATACAGATACAGTTGGCAATACGTTTTACGACTATGACGACATGTTTTCATCAGTTGGTGTGTGGCATTTGAAAGTTATTTTGGTTTTGATTTAATGTTCATACCATGGAAGACGGTGATTAAGAAGGACAATTTTTACGGGAATACGTAGAAGAAGATTGTTTAGAAATTGTGGAAAATTTCGCACACAGAAATCATGTATGGACAAAAATTATCTGATGAAAAATTTTAGAAATATTTTTGTCGGATGTAAAATTTTCTATAGAAAAAAGTTTATCGAATGAAAAATTTTCTATAGAAATATTTTAGTCGTATGGAAAATTATCTGTACCAAAAATATTGTCGGATGGAAAATTTTCTGTATAAAACATTTTGTCAAATGAATAATTTTCTACAAAAAAAATTTGTCGGATAGAAAATTTTCTGTATAAAACATTTTGTCGGATGAAAAATTTTCTAAAGAAATATTTTTGTCGGATAACAATTTTTTGAAGAAATATTTTTGTCTGATGAAAAACGTTCTGATATATTTTTGTCGCATGAAACAGAAAAAAATTAGTCGGATGTCAAATTTTCTGGGGAAAAAATTTGTCGGATGAAAAATTTTCTGTAAAAAACATTTTGTCGGATGAAGAATTTTCTAAAGAAATATATTTTTCGGATCGAAAATTGTTTATAGAAAAAATTTTGTCAGATGGAAAATTTTCTAAAGAAATATATTTTTCGGATCGAAAATTTTTTATAGAAAAAATTTTGTCGGATGAAAAATTTTCTAAATAATTATTTTTGTCGAATGAAAAATTTTCTAAAGAAATATTATTGTTGGATGAAAAGTTTTCTATAGAAAAAAGTTTTGTCGGATGGAAAATTTTCTAAAGAATTATTTTTGTCGGATGGAAAATTTTCTATAGAAATACTTTTGTCGGATAGAAAATTTTCTATAGAAATATTTTTGTTGGATTAAAAATTTTCCATTGAAAAAAATTTGTTGGATGGAAAATTTTCTATAGAAAAATATTTGTCGGATGGAAAATTTCTATAGAAAAATATTTGTCGGATGAAAAATTTTCTAAAGAAGTATTTTTGTCGGATGAAAAATTTTCCAAAGAAATACTTTTGTAGGATTAAAAATTTTTTTGTAGAAAAAATTTTGTCGGACGAATAATTTTTTAAAGAAATATTTTTGTCGGCCGATATATTTTTGTCGAACGTAATATTTTTTATCTGCATTTTATTCTACAAACATTGTCAGTGTATTTTAAATTTTAAAAATAAATTTTCTTTTGATTTCAGTTGATAAACTCTTATCGTTTATTAGGAGATAAATTTTCTTTATTTACCACTGTTGCTAGGGCAACACAGGAATAAAGTGGCAAATGGTATGTTGCAAGCAGCAGTTGTAGTTGTGGCTGTTATGTGCTGTTGTTGTTGTCGTATGCTGTTATTGCTGTTGTAGTAAGATGAGTTTAGTTAGTGATTTGACTAATTGCTTTGCAAATCTTTAGGAAAACTTTTGTAAAATTAATCAAAATCTTCAAGTCATGACATGAAATGGGTTTGTTTGCTCAAGCATAACAACATGAACAACAACAACAACAACATACCAGCAGCAACGACTACAATGACTGCAAGACATAAATAAACGACAAACTTAATGAAACAAGAAACAAGAGAATCTAAATTAAAACGCTAGAAAAAGAAAAGGAATTGAAAAACTAAAATTTTTTCTTTCGCCACAGCAGAGTAAAAAAGAAAATCAATTTTTCTTGCAAAATAAATGGCAATTTTTATTCAAAATTTTTTTTTATTTTTTTTTTAAATCTTCAGACACAAATTGAAAAATTTATCTTGTTCAGCATAACTCTTGGTAATAGACCACCAATTTTAACTGGTAGCCAGCCATAACTCGTTTAAATTCAAAATGACATTTCATTTGTTTACACCCCCCCCCCCCCCCCACCTCTGTGTAAAAGGTATTCAGGATGCTTCCTTTTTAAATGCATTTGAAAAAAACCAAACCAACCAACATTGTTAGTGAAAACAAGACAACAAGGAGTGCAGAAGTGGAGTACTAAACTTCAAGGCTAACAAGGTAACAAAGCCACCAAAAACTAGTTTTTTGCCAGTTTAAACCAACCAACAACACCCACAAGAGAACAGCTAAACCTGTTTGGATTTTAGACCATAGACTGTCTTTTTTTTGAACTAGGTAAACCTCAAAACAGGAAAAGCTACAACTTCGTTTAACATTTCAACATTAAGCAGTAATAAAAACATTTATTGGATGCCATTAAGGCACAGGGGTCTTTAAGGGACTTGGCAATCACATGCTTTCAAAATGGCCTTTAAAGTTTTGCACCAGAAAAAAATATTTTTTAAGCAAGGTTTTGATAGAGAAACGTTTCTACAGACAAAAAATTTTTTGACATACAAAAATTTCTCTCATGAGATATTTTTCAAAATGATCTTGATAAACACAAATTTCTCTCATGAGATATTTTTTAAAATTTTCTCCTCGATAAACAAAAATTTTCAACAAAACGGTTTTGGACACATAAAATTTTCTTCTGAAATTTTTTAACAAATGTTTCTCTAACAAAGTACCAAAACGGTTATCATAAAAGTACCAAAAAAGTACTAAAAAAATTACTAACAAAAGTACCAAAATTATTACTTTTTTATTTCGTATTTATGTTTTATTTTATATGTACCAGAATGGGTATCATAAAAGTACCAAAAAAGTACTTAAAGAAATACTGAGAACGTACCAAAATGAGATATTTTTTTAAAGTTTTCTTCTTGATAAACAAATATTTTCAATAAAATGTTTTGCCTTATTGAATATTCTACAGAAATTTTTTAACAAACGTTTGTCTACAAAAAATTTTCGCCAATAAAGTACCAGAACAGGTATCATAAAATTACGAAAAAAATACTAAGAGAAGTAGTAAAAAGTACCAATATTATTATTATTTTTTTATTTTGCTTATATGTTTTATTTTATAAGTACCAGAACGGGTATCATAAAAGTACCAAAATAGGTACTAAAGAGGTACTAAGAGAAGTTGTAAGAAGTACCAAAATAAATTTTTATTTGTTTTATTTCGTGTTTATGTTTTGTTATATAAGTACCAGAACGGGTCTCATAAAAGTACCAAAAAACTACTAAAGGAAGTACTAAAATAAGTATTAAAAAGTACCTAAAGGAATTTTTATTTGTTTTATTACGTGTATATGTTTTATTTTATAAATTCCAGAACGGGTCTCATAAAAGTACCAAAAAAGTGCTAAAGGAAGTACTGAAAGAAGTACTAAAAAAGTACCTAAAGGAATTTTTATTTGTTTTATTACGTGTAAATGTTTTATTTTATAAATTCCAGAAGGGTTCTCTTAAAAGTACCAAAAAGGTACTAAGAGAAGCACTAAAAAGTACCATAATTAATTTTTATTTGTTTTATATCGTGTTTATATTTTATCTTATAAGTACCAGAGCGGGTAAAAAGTACCAAAAAAGTACTAAAAGCAGAACTAAGAATGTACCAGATCCTTTACCATAAAAGTACTAAAAAGTACCAAATAAGTAGTTAAAGAAGTACTAAAGAGTACCAAAATAAATTTTATTTTGGTTTTATTTCGTGTTTATGTTTTATTTCATAAGTACCAGAGCGGGTAAAAAGTACCAAAATAAAGTACTAAAAGCAGAACTAAGAAAGTACCAGATCGGTTATCATAAAATTACCAAAAAGTACCAAATAAGTACTTAAAGAAGTACTAACAAAGTAGCAAAATTATTTTTTTTGTTTTATTTTGTGTTTATGTCTTATGAAATAGGCCCCTTTTTACAAAATTGAATTACTCATACTACCCATTAAATTTACCTTTTTGGTACCTCCTGCTTTCTAAACGTTACTTGCAAATACAACAGACCACATTTTAAAGCCACAAATATTTGTAGTTAAAAAGAGATGTGCGGGCAGTTAAAAAAAAGGTACAAAAAACAGTATGGTGGTAAAACCATTGCAAATACCACATGCAGCCAGACAACATACAAGACAGGCGAGCACACAAAGGCAGGCAAAGAGACAGACACATACAGGTGTAGTTGCAATTGTAACAGTTCAAGTTTACCGTTTATTGAAAATAGTACACAGCAAAGGAGCAATAAAAAGAAACAAAAATACAGATACAGAGAGAATAAATTAAATAAACAGTTAGAGAGAGAAAGAGAGAGCGAGAGAGAGAGAGAGAGAGAGAACTCCATAACAAAAGCTTTAATGCTACCGTTATATGGCTGAGTAAGTAAGTCTGGGTTTTAAAGAGTAAACCCTTTAAAGATTTCTACTAGAAATTCTAGTTTAAAATGCCTTCGCTAAGTGCATTACCCTTTAAATTTATGAGAGCATATATAGGGGAGGGTTTATGTCTGTTTTATTTTTAACTAAAATGTTTTACATGTTGTTCAATTACTTTTGAAAAACTTAAATTTTCCATGCTAAACATTGTTTTCCTTCCATCTGCCTGAAAAAAAGATTGCCACGAACACTCAGCTGAACATAAATGGCAACAAAATCAAGATGAACATAAAAAAGAAAAAGTTTTTGAACAGAAAACATAGAACAAAAAACGTAGCAAATTTCAGATTTTTCTCACTACATTTCCAACTCTGACCATATGGTAGTTGGCAATACATGCAACACTCTCTCTCTCTTTCTCTCTCTCTGCATATGGTTTTCATAGCCCAGCTGCCTGCCTGTAGACTTTTAGTAACTGATTGCAGCAAGTGTCGTAATGGTCTTTAGCTTAAAAATGCTTTTTTTCTCTTCCTAGAAATTTAAAATATGTCAGTTTGCCTGTGCATACACAACAGTATTGTTTACTTACACTTACCAACATAAGTAAACATACACTTTAACTATGCAATGTGTGTGTACGTGTTATAGTATTTTTTGTGTATGTTTGTGTTTGATTTGCATGTGGAAGTGAAAATTGTAAACATTATAATTGGCAAGTTACCACAAGGTATGGCTATAAATACACTGAGAGAAATTTAAGTGGCTGAAGTGTTATGTTGCAAGAAAGAAAAATTTTCTAGAGAAGAAGTAGTCAAAATGTGCAGCCCTTGCGCTGACCAACTTATTCCTTTTCCCTGATTTTGGTGGAACTTTTTTAGTACAGGGACTGCGTTCACCCGTGGCATCACAACGGGCCGCTATGCGTGCTCAAGTGAGCTTTGTGATATCAGAGCTACCACTCCGACCTAACCTAACCTAGTACTCAAAATAATCTACAAGGCGCTCATCCTCCCCTTGCTTCTCTATTTCGCAGAGGCATGGACACTATTATGCATTGATGCAGCAGTCCTGAGAGTATTCGATAGGAAAATCCTACGTAAGATTATTCGGTCCAGTGCGAGTTGGAGATAATTTCTGTATCCGATCCAACAATGAGTTCTTTGAGACCTTCAACGACGTGGACGTTGTGCAGAGTATTAACATCCAGCGGCTGTGCTGGGTCGGCCATGTCGTTCGAATGGAGAGGGGATGCTCCGGCGAGACGCCTATTTGATGCGGAGATTTGCGGAAGTCGGCAAAGAGGACGACCTTGTTTGCGTTGGAAGGACCCGATCAAGGAAGCTCTGTTATCGATTGTTGTGACCAACTGGCGTAGGCGTGCACGAAGCAGAGGCGCCTGGAAGGATGTGTTAAGGCAGGCCGAAATCCGTTAATCGTGTTGTTAGTGGCCAATTAAGTAAAGTAATTAAGTAAGAAGTCGCCGTGGTCTAGTAGGTAGTGTGTTGGCTTATTAGACCAAAAGCCAGGATTCGAGCCCCAGGCCAGACATCAAAATAAAATACAAAAAGGTTTTCTTCGGCGACTTCCTCTCAGCAGATTTCTGGCAAAAACTCTGAGAAAAGTTTCTCAAAAATCTGTCATTCGGAGTCGACTTTAAAACTTTAGGTCCCGCCGCTCATGTATAAAATTAACACACACAACATAAGTGATGTGAGAAACTAGGTCGTAATCCTGACTGAAGGGTTGTTATGACCAATTATGTATGTATGTATGTATGTAAGCAATTAAGAAGAACTCAAAACATTTATTTATTGGGCCGTAGTCTAGTACGCAATGTAATGGCTTAGTAGGCGAAACACCGTGCTTCAGCTCAGGGCCTAGACAAGCCTTCCTTAATAGGTTATTACAACCCTTGAGTCAGGATTACAATCTAGCTTCTCGCAGCACTTACACTGTGTTTGTTAATTTTACATATGATTGGCGGAAGCTTCAGTTTAAACTAGGCACTGAACGATAGGTTTTTGAGATACTTTTCATGGAAATTTGGCAGGGAATGTTGAGTGGAAGTCGCTAGAAGTCGCTTGAACCATGGTGTCTGAACTAATAAGCCAATACACTACCCACTAGATTACGGCGACTTCAGAAGTCTCTTAGTTTCTCTTATTTATAGTCGCTGTCTTTAAAGATTTTGTATTTTAAAGTCAATAAAGTCGCCGTAGTCAAGTAGGTAGTGTGTTGGCTTATTAGACGTTAGGAAACGGTGTAAATCCCAGGTCCGACATCAACACGAAATATGAAAAAAATATTTCTTCAGCGACTTCATGTCAGCAGATTTCTGTCAAAGATTCTGAGGGTAAATAAAAAATTGCCGTGAAAATTTTCTCAAAAATCTATCGTTCGCAGCCGACTTGAAACTGTAGGTCCCGCCACTCATGTATAAAATTAACACACACAACATAAGTGGTGTGGGAAGCTATGCCCTAATCCTGACTGAAGGCTTGTAATGGCCAATTATGTATGTATGTATGTAAAGTCGATGTAAAGACAAGGTCTCTAGTTTAAAAACAAAGAACATTTTACTCTCTTTTTTTTGTCAGTGTAGTGGTAGTTAAAAACAGAGAAAAATATTCTCTTTCCTTAAAAAAAAAAAAATTTAAGTCTACATTTTCAATGTCATGCTTGAATAGCATAGTTTTACAACAATATTTTACTCATGCACTAACACATAGGCACACACACGTTTGAACACAATATTAAATCACAAACTCTCTTGTAATAGACACATTGTAACAGTGAAACTCTCTCTCTCTCTTGCTCTTCTCTAAGGCATTGAGCTCATAAAAATTATAAAACAAGCAAAGAGAAGAAAGGCAAAAGTGTACTGCAATAATTTCTCAACACAACTATTGATGATGACGTGGTAAATATTCTCTTACACAAACACATATACGTCTGTACACAGCTACATGCATAGAGTTATCCTCACTGTTTTCTTCTTTTTGTGAAAGGCAATAACATTAAACATGTGAAGCAACATATACTCGTATACGTGTAAACATTTTTAGCTGTTTAGGTACATAGGTAGTGGTGTAGTAGTAGCAGTAGTGTGTAGTTGTTGTTATGTGAGTCTTATTTCCTTATTCCGTTTGTGTAGGTGTTAAAACAGAAAGAGACAGCGAGAGAGTCTGTATTGGGAAAAAAGTCTTTAAAATCGCTTTAAAAATGTACGGAGAAGTTGAAAAATTTTCTTTTATTGAAAATTTTATGGGGAAAAATGTTTTAAAACTTTAAAAAGCGAACGAATTTTCTGTTAAACACAGGAATACAATAATTTCGAATGATTTTTTGTTTCATTTTTTTGGAATATTTTTATAAAAGTTTCTTTCAATTTCAAAGTTTGAATGTTTTTTTTGTTTTTTTTTGAAGGAAAAGAAACAATTTTTATGGTTTTCGATAAACTGAATAGTTTTCATATGGTTTTTCTGGGAACATTTCTGTTCATAGAATATGGTTTTTAAGCATGGTTTGTTTATGTAGCAAATAAATGTGGTTTGTTTAAAACTAGCTTTTGTTTCTAAATGGTATAAAACAATTTATGGTGAATTATTTAATTAAAACAAAAGGATGTTGAGAGGCCCAAGTATAAAAAAGAACAGTGGAAGAGCTATTATAATGCCCATATTTCAAGAGCACAAAGATCTTTCTTTCTCAATGTGCATTAAAGCCACACAAGATTCAAATATTCTTCTCATTACAGAACCTGTATAATGTGCGCAAAATGATCTCTACTTAGAAGAAATGTCACAGAACGCGATAAAAAGGCTGGTTGCTAACATAACCTTTCTCTTGGACAGTCCCACATTACTTTCAATCTAATCTCATATGAGAGAAGAGCTCATATTGCTGCCTGACTGTTTGATAGTATTGGTACGTTCTATTCTTTTGACTTCATGTCCAAGTTATTGAATTGGGCATATTTTTCAATGCAGTCAACTTTTATTTGGAAGATATGCATGAGTATTCCTATTACATACACATACAAACATAATTGATCATTACAACTGTGCAGTCAGGATTATAACCTTGTTTCTCACACCACTTATGTTGTGTGTGTTAATTTTATACATGAATGGTGTGACCTACAGTTTAAAGTCGACTCCGAACAACAGATTTTTGGAGAAACTTTTCATGGCAATTTTTTATTTACACTCAGAGTTTTTGCCAGAAATCTGCTGAAAGGAAGTCGCCGAAGAAATACTTTTTGTATTTTATTTTCATGTCTGGTCTGGGGCTCGAACCCTGGCTTTTCGACTAATAAGCCAACACACTACCTACTAGACTACGGCGACTACGGATGGCAATTAGTTGGCCTAATAAGCGCAGTGTGTATCAGGCTAAGGCGTTTGCGATCACCAAGGCAGCGGTACTGGTCTGAGAATAAATTTCGTCGGGCTATGCAGTGGTTATTTATGTGCACAATTAAGTTGTTTTCAAGGCGCTCACGGAGCACTATATTAGTTTTCAATTTTCAGGAAGACCTTCACTGTACTGTACTGGTACTGTTTTTTTGTTTTGAAAGTTGGTTACATCCTCGCTTGCTTTTACATCGTTTAACATTAGAATTATAAACAAAACCTACAATAACAAAAACAATGAACTTGTTTACATGATAAACAAGTAAACAAAAAAATTCTTACAAAACACCAGCATACTAATAACAAACACTACAAAAATAAATGTAAATAAAATACACAAACAAGAATAATGAAACAACGATGTTTACGTTTATAGGGATCTCGAGAAGGCAAAGCCACGAACATTCGCCTTCAAGAACATTCATCAGACTGTTTACCGTGCCATACGAAAGGCAAGGCAAAGCAGGCGACTGAGTTACTAACGTTCAGTCAGTCTTGTGTGAAGACGCGATGCGTTTGAAGATATCCGTTACAAAGATCTGTTGAATAATTGCATAGTAATTGTTATTGTTTGTGCAAAGGGTAAAAACAGAGGAATAACAAAGAAAAGCAATTGTTGTTGTTTGCATCAAGTTGTGAACAGTGGCATACAGAATTGTGCGTATAATAAAGACAAATTTATTTTTATTTTATTTGGCATTCTACGAACTCATATGTTAAATGTCTTTAAAAGGTAAAAACATAACAGTATGTACATTTTTAATTGCTTCATTCACTTTTATTATACAGTTTCGTCAAAAATTATTCAAAATCCACGAAACTACGAACGAAACCACCCCTCCAGAGGGCAGTCAGGTAATTTCTAAAGAGTCTGCTAGGATCTTGATATGTTTTTCAACCGGGCATTGTGTTTTAAAGACAAGGACTATCCAGAATATATTTCACAATCCTTTCTATAGGATTTGTGGTCGTATGAGGAAGCCTGAAGCAATGGATGGTATTCGGTTTCTAGGCCTGGCGTGGAGACACAAATTCTCAATATTTTTTTGCTGCAAAGAAACTTCCATGGTTTCTTTTTTTTCTTAAATTTTTCTACATTTTATTTCATTCATTTTCTATAAACGAAGCATTTATCATTTAAGCCTTAATTAACTAATTAATATGCATTGAATTTTCTTTACTTTGGTTATCGTTTTCGTTTTCGTTTTTTTGAATTTTTAAGAAAACAAAATTATAGACTTGCTAATCAAAACCAATCAATCATCATTTAAAACATCATTATCATCATTCGCAACAGCATTATCATTATGATTAACAGCCATGACAACCTGTACGTCAATCAGCAGCAAACAAAAACTGTTAAAATTAAAAAAAAAATTTTTCTTCTTATTTTATTAAGAGAGCGACTCTGTCTTTAAACATTTCAAAAGACAGTTTAAAGTGGCCTCTTATATTTAAACAAAGAACACACGTACTTACACTCACACACACACAGAAGGCCAGTTAGAATGGAGTCAATAACTCATCAAAACGTTTATGTCGCCTGAGGGGGTCATAAGCAATGATATGAACGAACGAACGAATGAACGAACGAACGAACGAACGAACGTACGTATTGAACAGGAGAGGACGATATGGCTGGATGGCTGCTTTGAAAATCGTTTTTTGATCATAAATTGTGTTGATTTGAAAGCTTTTTGTTTCGAGCTGTTATAGAGACAGACGGGCAGAGGGGCAGGCAGACAGACATAGTCAAAGTGTTGTCACTACAATACTGCAGGCATTAAGAAAATATGCAAAATACATGAAGGCAGCAAGGCAGAATGAAGAAAACAAAACAAAAAAGCGATTAAAATTTGCAAAGAAACAAGTGGCCCAAGTACAGGTATTGATACACGTACAGGGACAGAGCCAAACTATTTTTATGTATTGAAGTCTCAGCCAAATTAAATGTCAAATACAACAGCCATGATTATAATGAAAAATATGCAAAAATCTTTTGCCTTCAGCTGTAAATCATCATCGTCAGTTGACACCATCTCCAGCCATCATACTCAATGAATGCAGAGAGAACGCTATTGCAGCTGCATTCACTATTAACTGAGGACCATTGATTTACGTTCCCTGTCACAGGTAGAAGATGTTCTTCAAATGGCTTTTAACTGCTGCTCTACAGTAGCCATAAGTAACTGTAATTAAATTGACATCATGGTTTAGTAAACGATTCTATTTCTTTGTGGCCTATTTTCTATTGACTTTCCATTTGCCATTCGCCATTTGTTTTCTTATCCCTATTTTCCTTGGCCATAAATCATTTGCCTTTAAATGTTTCCTTTTCCTCTTACTTTTTTTCATTTCGGTTCTATTCGGTTCTTTTTTTTTGGTTGAACTGTGTCCATTTGTTACGTTTTCAATTATGAATCTCTGATTATAATTTGTTTCATGGTTTTGACTGTGATTTGAATCCCCTCTCTCCCCCCAAAAAAAAAAGAAAAAAATATGTCGTTTTTATTTATTTTTATGGTTTTAGTTCCTCGTTTTATTTTCTTCCTTTGTTGCAAAAGGTTATGATTGTCAGTTTCATTTGACGATATAACCCAGTGAACAATTGCCCTTCAACAGATTGCTTCTTAATGACAAGAGGTCTACTACATACATACATAATTGGTCATTACAACCCTTCAGTCAGGATTACGACCTAGTTTATCACACCACTTATGTTGTGTGTGTTAATTTTATACATGAGTGGTGGTACCTACTGTTTAAAGTCGACTCCGAACGACAGATTTTTGAGAAACTTTTCTCAGAGTTTTTGCCAGAAATCTTCTGAGAGGAAGTCGCCGAAGAAATACTTTTTGTATTTTGTCTTTGATGTCTGGCCTGGGGCTTGAACCTTGGCTTTACGTCTAATAAGCCAACACACTACCTACTAGACTGCGGCGACTTGTCAAGAGCTTTTCTGCTAAATTCTAAACCTAGCCTGCTGCTGTCTCAATGGCAGTGGAGTAGCTCTCTCTTTTAGTAATAGCTCAGTTAATATTCTAAAGAGTAATATTGTTACGTTTTTACCTTCTAAAAACGTTTAAAATATGAGCTCGTAGATTGCAAATCAAATGAAAATAAATTTGTGTTTAGTTTTAATTAAAATTCTTTATTATTCACTTAATTCTGTGTGCCATTGTTTACAACTTGATGTAAACAACAACAATTGCTTTGTTTGTTATTCCTCTGTTTACATCCTTTGCATAAACAATAGCATTTAATAGACAATTGTTCGACAGATCTTTGTAACGGAGATTCAAACACACCGCATCTTCACACAAGACTGACTGAACTCTTACTAACTCACTCGCCTGCTTTGCCTTGCCTCTTATATGGCAGAGTAAACAGTCTCATGAATGTTCTTGAATACAAATGTTCGTGGCTTTGCCTTCTCGAAATTTTTATAAATTTAAACATGATTGTGTCATTATTGTTGTTTCTGTATTTTGTTTACATTTATTCTTGTAGTGTTTGTTGTTGTATTTTTGTTTACTTGTTTACCATCCTTTTTTATGCTGGAGTTTGTTGTTATATTAAGCAGTAGGATAATTTGGAAACAGGTTTGTTTACTGCATTATTTTGTTTTTGTAGCTTTTGTGTACAATTTTAATGCTAAACGATATAAAAACAAAACACCAGTATCTAGATTTTTCCTTTTCGTAACAATATCTTCTAGCGCTTTTTCAGCTAGTTTCTAGCACAGTTTCCCGCCATTCCATGATGGAATAAACGGCATTGTATTGCAACACAATTTTGAGTAACTAATCAGCCATTCTAACCACAACGGTAAATGTATTGCTCATTACAGTGCTAAGGGAATTAGCAATCTTCTCGAAAGGGGGAACCTGTTAGACATGATGTTCGGGTCATCTTTCCAGCATTCCCATATGCACGTGGTTCATTTAATGCCAGCAAATTATTATATTAGAGGTGTAGGCCTCTATCTTATTCTCTAAAGGAGCTTTGCAGATCGCCAGTAAAATGATTCGCGAATCTATTAGTTGATCCATCACCGATTAACTTGCATCTCAAGCTCATATTCTAGTAGGTAGTGTGTGGGCTTATTAGATGAGAGCCCCTGGTTCAAACTCCAGCTTAGAAAAATAATTCCTTCGGTGATTGATTCTCTCAATAGGCTTTTGGCAAAAAATCTGAGAGGAAAATAAAATTGCCATGAAAAGTTTCTCAAAAAAACTGCCTGTGGGTTCCAGCACTCACGTATACAATTAACACACACTAATACAACATGGATGATGTGTAAAGCTAGGTTCTAGTCTTAACTAAAGGGTTGTAAAGATTAATTACGTAAGTTAAGTAAACAAGAGGAGGAAGAAAACGAAAGTTTTTTATGAGAAAAATAAATTTTGTGGAGACTGTCGAGCACCTCCTGTGTAACTGCCCAGCCCTTCGTTGAGGACCTTTTGCAGGAGCTTCTTTGAGGGTGTGAATTCTCTGACGAGAGCCGACATCAAGGCTCTCCACAGCTTCAATAGTAACTTGAGCTGGTTGAGAAGTGCCAAGGCTTCACCTGGGTAGTCGCGTTCTCCCATTTTGTTTTGTTTTCGTCTGTGCAATTCCTTCGCTTCCCATTCTCCCTTCCTACTTACGATTCTTTTTCTCATCCCATCTTTTATCCTTCCTTCTTAAGGACGTTATGTACAATGGGTCAAATCGACCTCCGGGTACTGTACTTGTCTAAAATGACAAGTATACGTCCTCTAACCTGACCTAACCTTTACATGAGAGAATCGAATTGAAAATTCTGTAGTTTGCAGACGACATTAAGCTGTAGGTTCCTTCACTCACATATAAAATTAACACACGCTACATAGGTGGTGTGAGAAGAGAGGTCATAATCCTGACTGAGCATGATACAAGAGTAGTAGTTCACGTTTACATACACTAGGGAGCTTGAAAATCTGAATCCTTAATACACTTTATAAACACCAAGAACTCAGTACTGTTCGAATTGATATTCAGTCCATAACCTGTAATCTAGGTATTCTATTACTTGAGTTAGCAAGGACAAAAACCTTTCCCGGTTAATATTAGAATTGAATTTATTTTTGAAGATTCTTTCAATTTCTTTCTATCGCTGGGTTGCTTGACGGCCTCCCATTATGTTTTTTAACTTTTCCCTGCCCTTTGCCTTCCTCCTCCATCCCTTTTTCGCCATTAGTCATGGTCTTCAAAAAACGATAAGTATAACAACAAATTTAATTTCACGCTTGACGCCCTCATTTCCATTTTCCAGATTATTTTCTTCTGCTGCTTCTTCTTCTGCTTCTTTTTTAGTTCATTTCATATCTGGAAGTCATTCGTATGCTTTCCTTTGCTTTTTTTTTTTGGTGCTGCTAAGATGCGCTCCATGTTTCTCGTTGACAAAATTTCTAAATGTAGCGTGGCCAATAAATTTGTATCTCTTTTCTGTCTCTCTCTCTCTCTCTCTCTCTCCTCTTCAGCTATATTCTCTTTCTATTTCCTTCTGTTTGGTAGCAAAGAAAATGAAGGGGAATGAATGAATTTTTTGTGATTTTCCTTTTTTTTTGTGAAAAATTCGCCCATAAAGTAGATTGGCAAACACACGTTAACAATCTTGTATTGCCAATTCAAAATTTAAATTTTTTAAACCCTTTTCTCCATGCATGCCCATGTATATGCCATCACATATATCCAGAGATGGAAATTTATAACCAAAACTTATGACAGTTTTATTACAAATATTATGAAGAAGAAGGGGGGGAGGATAGAAATTGGGTCTAAGAAATGGAAATTTTTGTTAAAAAATTTTTTAAAAGGGAAATAGAAAAATAAAATTTATTTTCATATGCAATCAAAATACAGTGTGTAGGTGACAAGCATCCACGAAGAAAGAAATTTTGTTTCTGAATTATTAAACACCTTGAAAGTAAAGAAGGATTTACACAGGATTTTAGATTGAAAAAATAAATAAAATTCACTTTAAAAAGGGAGAATTGGATACTGTTACGATTTTCCTTTTAAAAAATGTTTAAGATATGAACTCATAGACTTCAAATAGAATAAAAATAAAT
This sequence comes from Sarcophaga subvicina, assembly GCA_936449025.2. NCBI lineage: Eukaryota > Metazoa > Arthropoda > Insecta > Diptera > Sarcophagidae > Sarcophaga > Sarcophaga subvicina. Next base: position 106,864,448 of record OW388084.2, read on the forward strand.
TTGTCTTCAGTTTTAATTAAAATTCTTTATTATTCGCTTAATTCTGTGTGCCACTGTTTACAACTTGATGTAAACAACAACAATTGCTTTTCTTTGTTCTTTGTTATTCCTCTGTTTATACCCTTTGCATAAACAATAACAATTACTAGACAATTATTCGACAGATCTTTGTAACGGAGATCTTCAAACCACAATTACTCTCTTCAAACACACCGCGTCTTCACACAAGACTGACAGAAATTTATTCACTTTTCATGAACTCATGAACTTATGATAATTTTAATGCTGAATATCGCCTTAACACACTACAAGAAGTCGCCGTAGTCTATTAGGTAGTGTGTTGGCTTATTAGACGTACAGCCAGGGTTCGAGCCCCAGGCCAGACATCAAAACGAAAATATCAAAATATTTCTTCGGCGACTTCCTCTCAACAGATTTCTGGCAAAAACTCTTGGAGAGTAAATAAAATTGCCATGAAAAAGTTTCTCAAAAATCTGTCGTTCGGAGTCGACTTTAAACTGTAGGTCCCGAGACTCATGTATAAAATTAACACACACAACATAAGTGGTGTGAGAAACTAGGTCGTAATCCTGGCTGAAGGGTTGTAATGACCAATTATGTATGTATGTACACTACAAGACATGTAGTAAAGTGCAAATGAAACTGTTGGTCCTTCTTCTCAATGCATGGAAGCCAATTGTTTTTAAAAACAAAGGCCTGTCCACATAAAAAATCTGCAGTGCTTCTTGACAAGGTTGGAAACAGATTCATACATTGTTTTACTACCTCTTTTTTCTCTTCCAGCAACTAATTTCCTGCCTCAATAGGGCTGTCTCCTGATCATATATAGAACAAAAGATGGAAAAGGCTTGAGGCTGTACCACTTAATAACTGAGACCTATTACAACTGTTATAATATGGTTTTAAGATGGTTTGTGAGTTGAGATAACAAAAGTCTTATTGTATCAATTGCAAGTCAAATTTGGTTGGTTTTTACAGAAGTGACGTCATTTGTCCAGTGCAATATTCTAGTGTTTTAAGATACAACCGACTTTGTTTGTTTTTTGAGTCATGTAAACCCATAGGATAGGATAAGAGGTGGAGACAGTTTTTTGATATCAAAGCTCACTCGGGCTCACATAGAGAGCGTCTCGTTGTTGTACCCCACTCATCATATGGTACCCAAAAGTAAATTGATAAGTCTTGATAAACTGGCCTACACAAATCCTTATTAATGTTTAGCATTAAAGTTTGATGGCGTTTTGAAACAAATGGAAAAAAAGCTGCATCATTTCAGAGATGGACATTGGTAAATGAAGGCAGACAACCATTCAGTCAGGATTACGACCTAGCTTCTCACATCACTTACGTTGTGTGTCTTAATTTTATACATGGGCGGCGCGACCTATAGTTTTAAAGTCGATTCCGAACGACAGATTTTTAAGAAACTTTTTGTGGCAATTTTATTTGACTCTCATAGTTTTTACGAGAAATCTGCTGAGAGCAAGTGGCTGAAGAAATATTTTTTATATTTTGTTGGAGATGTCTGACCTGGGATTTGATCGCGGGCCTTATGTCTAATAAACCAACACACTACCTACTTGACTACGATGACTTCATGAAGTCAGCAATACTTTCTTGTACGTTGCCGTAGTCTAGTAGGTAGCGCAGTGGCTTATTGGCCGTGGACGAAATGAATTACAAAAAAAATATTTCTTCTCAGCAGTTTTCTGGTGATGTGATAAGCTAGGTTGTAATCCTGACTAAAGGCTTGTAGTGATCAAATAAGTCTGCAAGGAAGTAATAATCTCTTCTTCGCTTGTAATGTCTCTTCCTCGCTTGTAATGGATGTATAAAAAGTGGATGCAGATGTTATTAGCAGTTATGTGCAGTTTTTGTACATGTTAACCCTTATTCATATACATATCTGATGTTTTCCTCGTAATATCGGAGAAACAAACCAAGTAGCTTTACCCTGTGATGAAATCAGTGCAGTTGGTCTTGCCTAAAATATTGTTAAAGAGTTCTTTGAGTAGTTTTTAAGGTCTTTGACCAGGAAAATATCAGAAATGCTAGTCATGGTGAAGAGCGACATCACTGTAGTCCAATAAAACTTATCTTTTCTTTACTATCTTTCTCAGAGTCGCCTAGATCAGAATTCTTTGGGTGGACAGCCCACGTCCTCACATACCTACATACCTAGTATCGGCTCTTTCTCTTCTCTTAATCGTTGTTCTGAAACCAAACAAACTCAAAATAGTTGTGGTTCTCGCTTTAATTCATCTTCTCACAGAACTGCAGATGATATCAAGTGCATTGAGGACCGCGGGTATAAGCATTTTATACTATCGCAACGTGAGTGTAGCAACTCAGCTGACTTCATATTTTTTTTTTCACGAAAGCGTTAACTTTGCTTTACAAACATTAATTTAAACGAAGGTATTGGTGTCGTATTTAAAACATTTTCAACAAAGTAAAGTTTTGAAGTAATCAAGGCAAGGGAAAGACTTCCTTCTTTTGTTTCCCAAATAGCACAAAAATCCTCTTTTTTTATACTGATGGTGCTGGTGCCATGAAATAATCAAGATTTTAAAATCATACTGTCTCTCTCTCTCTCTCATGAATTTTAATTTCGAAATGCAAACGCATTTCTATTCAAAATAATTTTCAAATGCTTATGCTTCTTTCAAAGACTTTCTTTCCTTAAGAGTTTTATTTGAATTTCCTTTGTGTGGTATTGTATTGTGTTGTGGTTGGTATTCCCATATGAATTTCCAAAAAATAATTTCCCTTTCCAACACCGGTTATAATTTACTCTGTGTTTAATGGCCAAACATTAAATAATTTCCTTCGTCTTGAAAACGAAACAAAAAACAAAAACAAAAAAATAATAATTGATGGGACCAAATCTATGCACACTAAGCGTAAAGAGAGTGAGAGAGAGCGATAGCAAGGAGTTTGGGTTTTTTCTCTGGTTTTTATTAATCATCACATATCAAATCAAAAAACCAACCAAGCAACCAACCCCTTTTCCCCTTTTATTTTAGCCCCGAGTGTCTGTTATTTATCACAACTTAAGTGCTCAGTTCATTGCAAAGCAAAAAAAAAAAAACAAAAGAAAAAACAATGTAAAGCAAGCATGGTTTGGATTGTAATTGTTTAAGAGCTGGAGTAAGAGAGAAGCAGGAGGTAGAGTATTTGCATTTTACGTTTAAATGATTACACAGTAATTTTTTACTGTTTTTTTCTGAGAGTGTGTATGTGTACATTTCTATTGAAAAATCTTAAAAAAAACATTCTAAATTTCAACTTAATGAGTCTTTGTCTACCATGAAAGGGGTGTGTACCCTGCATTAGAGTTATCTGTGGAAAGAGTGTGATGGTTGTGTGTGTGAGGGGGGGGGGGGGGAGTGGTACAGAACATTTAGTGTAATTGAAAAACACAAACACAAGGAATTGATGTAATGATGTATGTTATATGCGTATGATAAACAACAACAATAAAAACTTTATTTAAATTTGTACTTCGTATTTATACGGTAATTAAGAGCGATAGAGAGAGAGAGAGGGAGTTTTAAAATAAATGTTTGCCATAAATAATGAGGGGTATTTAATAATACGGGGGTACAACATAACCAACAAGGGTGTGAGGTTTTGGTGGCAATTGATAAAGAATAAAAAACTTCTACTTTAGATTTCGAAATTCTAAAAGATTTGTATAAATATACTGAGAATAAGTTATGGATCATCTTTTTAAGGGTCCCCTTCCTCTTTATAGATAGGTTGATACATTGGTCTAATCGGCAGATGTAATAGAGAAGTAGGAATCCTATATCACGAATATACAGGAGATGTGATGTAATGGCCATGATGTTAATAAAATACTGAAAGCTGATACGTACCACAGTTGCGACAGAATAATTGATCATCTTTGCCAGTTTCAAATGAAGTCAACAATACTCTCTTGTAAGTTGTCGTAATCTAGTAGGTAATGTTTTGGCTTATTAGACGTGAAGCCTTTAACCAAACCCCGAACAAAACGAAATAAGGAAAAAAATATTTCTTCTCATGCATATCTCTTCTGATGGTGTGAGAAGCTAGGTTGTAATCCTGACTGCAGCATTGTAATGATCAAATAAGTGTGCAAGTAAGTAATAATCTCTCCCTCGTTTGTAATGTCTGCAGAAGTTATTAGTAATAAAGTGCTGTTTTTGCACATGCCACACCCTTATTCATATACGTACATATCTGATGTTTTCGTCATAAAACCGGCGAAACAAACCACGTAGCATTACCCTGCGCCGAAATCAGTTCAGTTGGCCTTGCCTAAAATATTTTGAAAGAGTCCTTTGAGTAGTTTTTAAGGTTTCTGATGAGGAAAATATCAGAGATGGTTACCATGATGAAAAGCGACATCATTGTAGTTCAATAACACTTTTCTAAGTGGTAGTTCTTTTACTATCTTTCTCAGAGTCGCCTAGGTTATAATTTTTTGCGAGGACAGCCCTCGTTCTCTACGTACATACCTACCGGAGATCAGCAATGAATCGTTTTTTCGCTGCTCATAAGCACTCATAAAATTTTGAACATACTCGTAGGTAAGGGAGTCAACAATATTATTCGCCATTTTTAATTTCAAAGGAAGATATGCTGTGTAGTTGCCGTAAACTAGTAGGTAGTGTGTTGGCTTATTAGACGTGAGGCCATGGGTCAAATTCCAGGTCAGGCAACTCCAACATGTATGAACGAATATTTCTTCGACGACTTCCTTTATGCAGATTTCTGGCAAAAACTCTGAAAGTAAAATGAAATTGCCATGTAAAGTTTCTCAAAAATCGGTTTTTCGGAGGCGACTTGAAACTGTAGGTCCCGCCACTCTTGTATAAAATTAAAACACACAACGAAAATGGTGTGAGAAACTAGGTCGTAATCCTGACTGAAGGGTTGTAATGACCAATTATGTACGTATGGATGTAGGCTCCAATATGCAAAGGACGTAACAGAAACTAAAGTCAGCACTTCAGGCAGACAAATGTTAGGCCAAGAAGTCTTAGCTTGGCAAGAGAAAAAGGGTCAACCCCTTTTGGATTGTAGACCACATGGAAATTCAGGGCGATACACCAGCAGATTAATTTGAGAGGGAGGAAGCTGATGAGTCTGAAGTCGCCGTAGTCTAATGGTAGTGTGTTGGCTTATTAGACGAAAAGCTAGGGTTCGAGCCCCAGGCCAGACATCAAAACAAAATACAAAAAGTATTTTCTCCGGCGACTACCTCTCAGCAGATTTCTGGCAAAAACTCTGAGAGTAAAAGAAAATTGTCATGAAAAAGTTTCTCAAAAATCTGTCGTTGGGAGTCGACGTTAAACTGTAGGTCCCGCCACTCACGTATAAATTAACGCAGACAATATGAGTGGTGTGAGAAGCTAGGTCGTAATCCTGACTGACAGTTATGTATGTATGGAAGCTGATGAGACTTTACGAGCAGTTTAAAAAGGATTCTCTACGAAAGAGAAGTAAAGGAGTAGAGTGTCTTAAGTGTCTCAAGTCAAATGGGTTTCAAACAGTCTAAACTTTTGTGAGAAGGGTCACAATGGCAAGAGATTTGACTCACGCATCATACTGTCCAGGAAGAGTTCAAGAATTAAATTCTGGCTTTTTTGATCAGCCCCTCTAAGCTCTTATTCAGACAAGAATAAGAAACTCTAAAGAAAAGAATTTTTAATTTTAAAAATTTTGGAGTATTAAGTTACAATCACATTAAGCAAATATTTACTGATAATAAAATAAATATTAAGATGCAAATGTTCCAGCCTACATGGTAGATGCATAAACACTGGCCAGTCAATCCTTTAAGCTCTTATTCAGAAGACAATAAGAAACTCTAAAGAAAAAAATTTTTAATTTTGAAAAATTTTGAGTATTAAATTACAGTCACATTAAGCAAATATAATGTAATGTAAATAAAAAGATAAAAGTTCCGGCCTGCATGGTATATGTTTAAAACTATCCAGTCAAGTTCTCTTATTTTCTGGGAGGCCATAAAAGATGTTTGAGAGCTGTAGCCTAGTCAAGATGGACCACAATACGTTTCGTGGTGAATATTTCACTAATGTGACTGAGCCATTTAACCCCTAATCCCATGTATTCTTTTGTAGATCCTTCGGTTATCGGTAAATGCATAAAAACTATACAGTCAAGTCCTTTTGTTTTCTGCCAGGCCATACATGATGTATGAGAGATCTAGCGTAGTCAATATGGACCACAATTTTGTGGTGAATATTTCTCTAATGTGACTGAGCTATTTAACGCCCAATCCCATGTATTCTTTTGTAGATCCTTTGATTATGTGATGAGCAGAATAAATACTTGGAATCTGTTAAGGCCCACTCATAACATTTTTTTTAATCCCAAACCCCATCTTGAAAAAAGAATGGTGACCCGGTCACTGACCTATAATACTACGAAATATATTGTGTGTATAATTTAGGACATTTGTGTGTAAGCAAAATGCAATTTTATGCCGAAAAAAGAGGCAAAAAAATCCCCATTAAAGCTACGCTAAAACATTTGGCCAAAAGCCAAACGTAAAAACGTACAGAAAAGCAGCTTCCCAAGGAAAAAAGAGAGAAAAAATTGTTAAAAAAAAATAAAAAAAAAACTAAAAAGAGGCTGCATTTTTAAAATAAAATGTTAATGAACCTTATTTTGAGAACTCAAAAACCCCCTTTTCCCTACTTAACTTAACCCTAAGCTGTATAAAACGGCATTTGGGGAAAGAACAAAAAATTTTTTTTTGGCCAAAAAGATTTAAAAAAAGCCGGCTTAGAAATGTGGCGTCAGTTTTATTAACTGCCCCATAATAAAGGAAATTTATTGTTGCTGCTGCACATATTTATTTGGAGTTCAAATAAGAGTTCACATTTGTAGAAAATTTTAAAAATCTTTTTAAAGGCTTTGCCATAAAGAACATTAAAGCCTTCTTTATTAAACGCATTTCAATTTGTTTTTATTAAAATCCCTGTCTACTTAATGACAAAAAAAAGAAGAGGAAAATTTCATTCTGTTTTATCCTGTTGTCATCCATATGCCAGACGCCTTCCTTTCTTTTGTTTTTTTTATCAAATAATGCAACAGCATGTTGCATCGTGAAATGAAAGCCAAAGAAGGAAAAAATAAAACGTGTTGCTTTTGATGCCGGTGTGAAACAGCAAAAAAAAAAAAGAAGAAAAAATATTAAATCATGAGTAAAGAAATAAAGAAGTGACTTCATAATGCAGTCAATTGGATTAAATATGCAACAGCTGCAACAGGAATATGATATGCCAGGCAATTTAATATTTTTCCAGGAGAAAACAATAAATTTTTAAACGTTAAAGATTTCATATTGAAAGGTACTAACACGTTAGTAAATGTTTTCACGAAAGGAACGCATTGTTTAATAGCGATTCTAAGAATCGATTTTAAGAATCGTTTTTTTCGCTACCCATAAGCACTTATGAAATTTTGAATCTAAGTGAGTCAACAATATTGAAGTTTAACTATGTACTCTGATTCATTCGTACTCAACTACAACGTTGCTTTATAAGTACAGGTTGCAATGGGTATGAGTACAACATTGACCTCAAACTCATACCATTCGAAATATGTTTGATCCATAAGCATCTACTCATTTAGATTCATAACTTTAGAATAATACTTCGAATACTTAATTCGAGTCGTAGTTGTTGTCGCATTTACAACAAAAGACAACAGACATATAAGCAAAAAAGACAGACAGAGCAGCAGGCAGAGGAAACACACAACCTTCTAGTAAGTAGTTTAGTGTTCGTACTCGAATCATACTTATTTTGTGCTTCGTGTATATGTTGAGTTATGAAGAGGCGAAATCAATAACGTGTTGTTAAGTATGATGTATGATGAATACTTCAAACTTTGAATATGAGTAGAGGTTCAATGATATTAAAATAAGTATGAATGCGTATAAGTATCAGAAATTATAAGTATGATTCGATTCTGCTCTTCTCTGATCTCCGTATACGTAAATTATATACATGAATGGTGGTACCTACAGTTTAAAATGGACTCTCAAACGATAATTGTATTTACTCTCACAGTTTTTGCCAGAAATCTGTTGAAAAGTAGACGCCAAAAGAGATGTTTTTTTATACTTCGTTTTACTCGAAGTGTCTGGGCTGAGTTTAAGCCATGGCCTCACGCATAATAAGCCAACAGACTACCTACAAAACTACAGCGATTGGTAGACGGCTTTGTTGTTATTTTTAGTCACCAACAAGCAGACTAATAATCCAAAAGACGTTCATTATTCCGTGCTTCTTTATGGCATGGACACTATTAAGCACTGATGCAACAGCCTTAAGAGTATTCGAGAGAAAAGTCCTACGTAAGATCTTCGGTCCAGTGCGAGTTGTCAATGATTTCCGCTTTCGATCCTACATACATAATTGGTCATTACAACCCTTCAGTTAGGTTTACGACCTAGTTTCTCACTTCACTTATATTGTGTATGTGTTAATTTTATACATGAGTGGCGGGACCTACAGTTTAAAGTCGACTCCGAACGACAGATTTTTGATTAACTTTTCATGGCACTTTTATTTACTTTCAGAGTTTTTGCCAGAAATCTGCTGAGAGGAAGTCGCCGGAGAAAATACTTTTTGTATTTTGTTTTGATGTCTGGCCTGGGGCACGAACCCTGGCTTTATGTCTAATAGGCTAACACACTACCTAATAGACCACGGCGGCTTCTAAACGATCATACAGTGAACTGTATAAGGTCCTCAACGACATAGACGTTGTGCAGCGTATTAATTAACATCCAGCGGCTGCTTTGGCTCAGCCATGTCGTTCAAATGGAGGAGGATGCTCTGGCGAAAAGGGTATATAATGCGGAGATGTGCAGAAGTCGACTAAGAGGACAACCTTGTTTGCATTGGAAGGACCAAATCGAGGAAGCCCTGTCATCAATTGGTATGATCAACTGGCGTAGGCTCGCAAGAAGCAGAGGCGGCTGGAAGAATGTGTTACGGCAGGACGAAATCCTTTATTTGGGTTGCTAACGGCCAATTAAGTAATGGGTGCGACAACCCGTGAAGTCGCCGTAGCCTAGTAGGTATGTATGTATGTATACACATATGTGCCACAACCCGTAGAAGCAGAAATGCGAAATATTCGTGTATCCTTCCTGTGGTCTTGTTACGTTTTAAGGCTGGATTGTGTATCGTTTGACTACGCTTCCCATTAGTGCTGTTGATTCGATTGGATCGTTAGTTGACTTGTACAGATCCATTCATTATAAGTAAACTAGTGGTGTAAGTGTCTTTGCAACACAATGAGCCTCTGATGCACAATTTAATTATTTTTAATGAGCAACGATTTAAAGCCAAATTGCTATGTGAACCACATTTAAAAAGATTTTTTTATTCTTGTTCCGGCAAAATATATCTCCGGTTGATTACTAAAAATTTTTTTTCTTCCTTTCTTTCATTGTACAAATGGGTTTACAAAATGTACACATTTTGTTAAATGAGCCGCCCATAGAAAGAGAAAGAAGAATTTCAAAAAAAATTGTAAAGAAAAACTGTCGCCCTATTATGCGAATATTTTCCATGTCCAATAAAAATATCGGCAACAAAGTGTTCACACTGTTGGGTAGAAAAAAAGGAAGAACTGAAGCAATCTGTGATCCAGATAAAGGGCCATAAAGGATAGTTTGGTTTACATTTATTGCAGAGGATTTTTTTTTTAAATTAAGAAAATGTAAGGAGAATATGAAAATATTTCTCAGTTCATTGACCAAAGTGCTGTAAAAAAATAAGGAATTTTTTTTTCTTTTTTAACCGGGCAAAAGTAATAAAGGGTTATCCATTCCGTGGTTTCAAAAGTATGGGACTGGAATTCGACATCTGTCAAACTAAGTTGTGAAGCCAATTTTTTTCTTTTCAGTTGAAAGTCTGACATTGACGAAAATGGATCGCTTAACTATCACACAACGCTTAAAAATGATCAAAACCTACTACAAAAATGGTGATTCTGCCACAGCCACGTATCGTGCTTTAAGAGGAGATTATGGTTGACATAATTGTCCAACTACGTAAGCAATTGGCAAAATTGTGAAGAAATTTGAAGAGACTGGAGTGGTTACAAATATTGAAAGGCCTCGGCATCACCGTTTCGCTCGTTCCGCTGAAAATATCGCTGTTGTAAGTGAAAGTCTTGCCGAAGACCCGAATGTGTCGATTCCTTGTCATTCTCAGGAATTAGGACTGTCTTACGGCATATTATGGCGTATTTTGCATTTAGATCTACACCTACATCCATATAAAGTCCAGCTCATGCAACAACTGAAGCCAGCTGACCATTCACAACGTCGTAGATACGTGGAATGGGTGCTTGAACAGCAGGCGGTGGACGGCAATTTTTCGAACAAAATTTTCTTCAGCGCTGAAGCACATTTCACACTCGGTGGGTTTGTTAATAAATAAAATTATCGTATTTGGGGTTCTGATAATCCTCAAGTAATTGAAGAGAGGCCATTAGATCCAGAAAAAGTCACTGTTAGGTGGCGGCTCTTTGGTCCGAAGATGTGATTGGATCTTACTTCTTCGAAAACGAAGATGGAACAACTGTCACCGTCAATTCGGCGCATTATGGTCATATGATAATCGACTTTTTTTTTGTCTGCTATTGAAGAATACGACTTGGAGAATATGTGGTTACAACAAGACGCTGTCACATGCCACACAACTCGAGCGAATATGGCTTTATTGCAAGAGACATTTTCTGGACGCATAATTTCTCGTCGTGGCGATATCAACTGGCCACCAAGATCATGCGATTTGACACCATTAGACTTTTTTTGTGGGGCTACGCTAAAGACCGTGTTTATGCAGTTAAACCTTCAACTCTTGAGCACTTAAAAACCAACATTCGTCAAGTTATGGCTGAGATACCGCCCAGTATGTGTCAAAAAGTGTTCGAAAATAACCTCAAAAGAATCAATGCTTGCAACACTTCGCGTTGAGGTCATTTAAATGCTTGTAGTGCTTCACACATAATGTCAACGTTCAAACTTTACAATAAAAAAGAAATATCATGAATAAAAATATTTTATATGTGTTTTAATTTACGTTTACTTTTGAAACCATGAAATGAATAATGAATATGATGTGAACTTCATATTTTGAATATGATTAGTATGAGTATGATATTAAAATAAGTATGAATCCGTATAAGTATCAGAAATAAGTATGAGTATGATTCGATTCTACTCATCTGTTTTGAATACTCATTCATCTCTAATGCGTACAACGCATATTAATATCAAATACTATTACAAGACGTATACATAATATTATTTCATATTAAATATAAATCATACGCCTTCGTCTTGTTAAAAAATTAAAAGCTTTTAAATGTTCATGTATGTACGCTCGCTCTCTCTCTCTCTCTCTTTCTTGCTTTCGTATGAGTAAGTCTTTGCTAAACGACAACCATATTTTCTAATTAATTTATGTTTGTATGCCAACCAACATATTTGTTGTTGTTGTTTTTGTTGTTTTTGTTGTTTTTGTTTGTAATTAACTGATTACTTGAGCTATTTGTGTAAACCACTTACAGGAAAATTACAAAAACCACAACGACAACAACAACAATGGAAAAAACCCAAAAAAATGTTTACAAAAATAGGGAAAACCCTTTGGAAAACCAAAGCAACAAAACAAAAAATTAAAAATAAATAAATAAACACACACAACCACATGAAAGCCATGAGTGTGTGTATGTGTATGTGTGGTAAATAAAAGTAAATACATTTAAATTAATAAACAAACACATACGCACACACAAATTTGCATTCCACAGGGGAGTATAGTAAATTCTTAAAAAAAGGAGAGAGATTTTCTTTTGTGGGGAAGTAAAGGCTTCCGCGTCCAAAATGATTCTATTAAGCTACTGGACAAGCAATTTTAGCTCCAAATTAGTGCCATGCACAGTCATTATGAATATGACAACAGTTGAGATGGAGTCACAAGGAATGAGTTGGTTTTACCGGGGCAATGACAACTTGTCCTAAAGCGACGCCAGAGGTTCTGCTGTATTTAAGCCTGTTTCATATGATAGCGAGAAGAAGAGCTGAGGAGACTATGATACGAAAAAAGGGAAAAAATTCCAACACAGGATTCGTTACGGAGCAATGTGATCTGAAATAAGGATTGAAGGCCAGCTATTTTCCCTACTGTTCTTACCAAAGCCTATGGTCTCTATGGTTTTGAAAAGTTCAACCACACTTTTTAATAAAAGCGAGTGGAAAAATTTGCAGGCTGCATGCCCTTTTAAGAGAGGATTATAAGCAGGGGTGTTTGGACCCAGAATTAAATATTCGAAAGCCATTTCAAAACTCCCGGGTGCCTTCTAATCGAAACTGAGTAACAACGAAAATGTGTTTCATTCAACTTGAATAAGAGGTACAAAGGACAAGACAGTGTGTAATAAAAGTGAGTGGAAAAATTTGCAGACTGCATGCTCTTTTAAGAGAGTGTGATATACATATGAGCCAAATACAGAGAGAGGGTTAAAAGTAGGGGTATTTGGTCCCATAATGAAATATTCGAACGCCATGTCGAAACTCCCGGGTGCCTTCTAAGCGAAAGTGTGCAACATCGAAGAATGTGTTTCATTCAACTTGAACAGGAGGCAAAAGGACGAGACAAAGCAACGGAGCATGACGCTCAGTCCACCGTGCAAGCACTCGACTTATACCAGCCAAAAAGGTGTACTCTCGGCCAAATAGCAGGTCATATGGGAGCTTACGGCAACAAGCATATTAGCTTGCGAAGAGGAGGGCTTCTACTCCATAATGAGCAGGGAGATTAGATTGCGAAGAGAAGAGCTTCCACGTCATCATAAGCAGACAGATTAGCTAGCGAAGAGGAGAGGCAACACTCTATCACTAGCAGGGAGATTAGCTTGCGAAGAGAAGACCTTCCATTCTATAATAAACAGGTAGATTAACTTGTGAAAAGGAGACCTTCATATCCGTAATAAGCAGGCAGATTAGCTTGCGAAGAGGAAAGCTTCCAGCATGTGAAGAGAACAGCTTCTACTCCATCATAAGCAGACAGATTAGCTTGTAAAGAGGAGAGCTTCCACTCCATCAAATGCAGGCAGATTAGCTTGCGAAAAGAAAAGCCTCCATCCCGTTGATACGGCCAAAATCTATCCAAGAAATGGCAGGTGATCTTTGAAAGAGTATAGTCTGTTAAAGAGAAAATGAAGACAACCGGAGACTCTTCCAAAAGCAAATGAGTTTGAAACAATTCAGACTTTTCTTTATCCATTTCCAGCATCGTGAAATAGATGCGAATATGTAAGGTTATGTAAATAGAACACATTGTTGTTGTGTAAGAAATATCTCGTATAGAAGTTTTCGTGTTGTTGTGTAAGAAATATCTTCTAAATTTTTGTTATTATTCTCCGGTCTTCCTTTCACTTGTATTCTAGTCGAAGCTAAACTTTTCTTAGTTAATTTTAAAATATTATTACGTTTTTACCTTTTAAAAACGTTTAAAATATAAGCTCGTAGATTACAAATAAAATAAAAATAAATCTGTGTTTAGTTTCAAATTAAAATTCTTTATTATTCGCACAATTATGTGTGCCACTGTTCACAACTTGATGTAAACAACAACAATTGCTTGGTTTGTTATTTCTATGTTTATACCCTTTGCATAAACAATAACAATTACTAGACAATTATACGACAGATCTTTGTAACGGATATCTTCAAATCACGATTACTCTCTTCAAACACAACGCGTCTTCACACAAGACTGACTGAACTTCACTAACTTAGTCGCCTGCTTTGGGTTGCCTTTTATATGTCAAAGTAAACAGTCTAATGAATGTTCTTGAAGGCAAAAGTTTATGACTACATACATACATACATAATTGGTCATTACAACCCTCCAGTCAGAATTACGACCTAGTTTCTCAGTTTATGACTACGCCTTCTCGAAATCTCTATGAATGTAAACATCCGTTTTACATTTATTATTGTAGTGTCGTTGATCTATTTTTTTTTACATTTATTCTTGTAGTGTTGTTTGTGTATGTTTGTTTACTTGTTTATCATTATTTTTTATGCTGGTGTTTTTTTTTGTTATATTAAGCACTACGATAATTTGTAAACAGATTTGTTTACTGGATTGTTTTGTTTTTGTAGCTTTTGTTTATAATTTTAATGTTAAGCGATGTAAAAGCAAAGCATCAGTATTTGGATTTTTCACTTTGTCTCCACCTGTACTTTTGAGCATTGTGAGATAAATGGGACGATGGAAGGTTATGTCAAGAGAAAACATTGTTGTTATTGTAAGAAAGTCTTGCGATATTAAATCTTTTCTTAAGTTTGGTTATTATTTGTTAGTTTTCCTTGTACTTTGTTTATCTCTCCTTTTCTTTATTCTACTTGAAGTTTTACTTTCCTTAGATGATTTTAAAATATTTTTAAAAAACTTCCTGCTTTATTATCACCTTTTGCTTTAAGGAATTTTTTTCCCCCACCCCTATAATTCATTATACTTTCTTTTTGTTATTAATTTTCTTATTACATTTGTTTTTTGTTTTTTTTTTGCTGCCATCTGTGTGTATGTTTTTCTTGCAATTATATTTTAATTACGTGTTGGCACGACATTCACATCTTGCACGCATGTCACTTGCAAATTTCCAACGATTTCACGAAACCAGACACATTACAACTCATTCACAAATAAAAAAAGAATAAAGTACACTGAGTGCTAGATAGTAAAACACGTACAGTGTTATTCATGAAAATGCCATCTTAGTGGTCCTTAAATGATTTATTTTTTCTTCAGAGCAATGAATTTATTGGGTTCCTTAAATACGGTTTTGTTATGTTTACTTTTGTTTTGCACTGTAATTGCACTTATACTTCTTAATTTATTATTAAGTACTCTCTTATACACACCTTAACTGCTACTGTAACACGAAAATTTCATCAGTATCATGGGGTTATTTTCGTTTTTTTTTTGCTTTATTAAACAGAAACAAAATTTGTTTGAGTTTTCATTATGGTTTCGTCTTGGGAGCATGTTTTTGGTGTTATGTAAAGTACGAGGGTATGTAAAGTTTTTATAAACAAATGAAACATTTCTAATGAAAAGTACAATGAAAAAATGGCTTTTGAAGTGCAATCCTAAGCCAGATTAGATTGTATAGGGTGGCTGATATAAAGGGTGTTTTTTTATAGAGGTATAGAACTTTAAGTTGGAATTACTTTTCAAGATGGCGGCCGATTTAACAGCTGTCAAGTGATTTATTCTCAGTTTGGTTTGGCAATTCATCATGAAGAGACTCACGCCTGAACCACGCTTGCAAATAGTTCAATTTTATTTCGAAAATAATGGTTCTGTGCGGAAAACGTATCGCGCACTACGTCCATTTTGTCAGAGCAGTTAATTCGATTAACCTTGGAACGTTTTCGCACCACGTTTACTCTTATTGATAACTCGCATCCCCAGAGACGCTGTACGGTGCGTACAGAAGAAGCTATTGCTGCTGTAGAGCGTAGCATTGAGGAAGACCCGAATGAGTGCATCCGCCATCGAGCACAGGAATTGGATCTGTGTCCATACACTTTATGGAAGATTTTGCGGAAGGATCTTGGTTTGCGTGCTTACAAAATCCAACTCGTGCAAGATTTGAAGCCAAACGATCATCAAGTAAGGCGTAGATTCGTCGAATGGGCCCAAAACGAGATTACCGTTGTTCCCGATTTTCATAAGCGAATTTTGTTTAGCGATGAAGCGCACTTCTGGTTGAATGGCTACGTCAACAAACAAAACTGCCGCATTTGGAGTGAAGGTAATCCTCAAGTGTATGTGGAAACACCGTTACATCCAGAAAAACTGACTATTTGGTGCGCTTTATGGGCTGGTGGAATCATTGGTCCGTACTTTTTCAAAAACGATGGTGGCCAGAACGTTACAGTCAATGGTGATCGGTATAGAGCCATGATTACTAACTTTTTCATTCCTGAATTGAATAACCATGATGTCCAGGAGATGTGGTTTCAACAAGACGGCGCAACATGTCACACAGCTCATGCCACAATAGATTTATTGAAAGACACGTTTGGTGACCGCCTAATTTCACGTTTTGGACCTGTGAATTGGCCTCCAAGATCTTGTGATTTAACACCGCTACTACTACTTTCTGTGGGGCTATGTAAAGTCATTGGTCTATGCGGTTAAGCCACAAACGCTTGACCATTTGGAAGACAACATTCGCCGTATTATTGCTGATATATGTTGGAAAAAGTCATCAAAAATTGGACGTCCAGATTGGACTACATCCGCGCCAGTCGTGGCGGTCATATGCCAGGAATCATATTTAAAATGTAATGTCACAAGATTATCTTTCGGATAAATAAAATTCATGTCAATCGAATAATCCATCGTTGTTTTATTGCAACTTAAAGTTCTATACCTCTATAAAAAACACCATTTATAATGCAACACAGTAAAGCGCTATATTTCTTAATTTTTTTTTTAATTTTATTGTTCAAAATCAAATTTTAGAATCAGTTTAGATTTGTTCGAATTGGCCACCTTTGGTACGAATTATGGCCTTCAAACGGCCGACAAAGCCATCACAGGCAGCACGAAAGTGGCTCTGCGGTATTTTGCTCCATTCCCGGCGAAGCGCCGTCTTGAGATGATCGACACTATGGTATTTTTAAGTGAGAACCTTACTCTCCAAAATGCCCCAGGCGCAAACGTCCAACGGATTGAGAACCGGAGATTTTGGTGGCCATTGTGCGGTAGAAATGAAGCGAGGGACCTCGTTTTTAAGCCATTCTTGGTTGACGTGTGCTGAGTGCGGTGGTGCTGAGTCCTGTTGGAATGTCCATGGTCTACGGCCGAAATGTTTGTCTGCCCAGGGCTTTAATACTGTCTTGAAGACATTTTCCCGATAATATTCGGCATTTATTTTGACCCCACGGTCGATGAATACGAGCGGGGAGCGGCCATCGGCCGTTACCATCGGCAGCGCTTGAGTTCTGGTGGCCAATCGCAGTTGTAAATTTTCAGCTGACCTCTTTGGCAAGTAAACCCGATCATTTTGTTTGTTCACAAACTGCTCAATTTGGAATGGCTTCTCATCGGAGAAAACCAAATTCGGTAACCGGCCACTTTCGTGCAAGCGAAGTAACTCCTTGGCTCTTTCCAGTCTAACTTTTTTTTTGTCCATCGGTGAGCTCTTGCACTTTTTGGAACTTCAATGGCTTTAGTCCAAGCTCATTTTTCAATATGTGTTGCATCCGTTCTCATGATATGTTCAGCTCACGAGCAATTTTTCTACCACTGTGGCGTGGATTTCGATCAAATCTGGCCTTCACTTTTCGGATCATTTCTGGTGTTGTTACCGATGTACGCGATGCAACACTGCCAGTATCACGGTAACGAGCAATGGTACGAGAAAGAAAAGATTTATTCAGATTTAAATGCTGGAGGTCTCTAACGATACCCTGCTGTGGTTCTTCCAGCCAAATATAAAGCAATCACACTATCACGCTTGAATTCCATCACGAATAACTTTTTTTCTGAATGCAATAGATCAAAATGCTTTTGTAAGCTTGTAGATAATAAAATGAACTGTCACTGGAATAAATCTGTCAGCTGTCAGACGAGCGGTTTACAAATGATAACAACCTGAAGTTGATTGCAATACATATCATCCACCCTGTAACTCCCAGGCATTGTTAAAGACTTGGGTGTTTGGTCAAGCAAGCAATGAGGGTAGCCTAGCACCTAATACACTAGCTAAGGTAGTGATAATTGCCCTTGTAAATCTTTAAATACATAAAGAGGACAAGTCTGTTATTGACTTGATTTTTTCTCTTCAAGGGGAGATTGAGTATACATTTCTATCCTTCAAACCTAATATCCAAGTTTAAAAATTATTTTCAATGATTGTGTAGGGTTTAAAGACTTCGTATTAATCATCCGTTTTAAACCCGTTACTTTCATAATTTCGTTTTCTCTTTCGTATTTCATGTCTTTGTTATGATGCGTGCCTCATTGGAGTAACAACCATTATACCTGACTGGCTGCTTGCCTGCCTGTTTGCCAACCAGCCTGTCTTCCTGCATGCAACACCATAACACTTCTACTTGCCACTTAAAAACATTTTCATATTAATGACACTGAAATTTATACGACTGTTGTTGCAAACTAAAACAAAAACAAAAAAAAAAAAGGAAAATTTTTGCCAAACAGAGTGAAAGATAAGAAATGAAACAAATGACTGACGTATCAGACAGATTTCGTGCGATAAGAGAGTTCCATGGGGGGTAAGAAAAGTGTAAAGTAGACAAAGAAATATTACAAGTAAAGTAAAGTAGATGTAGCAGTGTAGAGTATAGTGATATAGAAGAAAGTAGTATGAAGTATAGAAGAATCGAGCTCAAACTGCTATAAAAGTCATCGAAAATGGATATTGTTACATAAATCGAAACGACCTAATATCGTTTAACAATAAAAACGATAAACAATAGCTACCAGCTACACCAACACAATACACACGACACAAATACACACTAATGAATACATCGAACACGTTCCAAGTAAACCAACAACAACAAGCATGAGGGATGGACAAGTGTGCAAAATGCACAAGCAACAATGCGGTCGCTATAGAACTCGCGAGAAGGCGAGAACAAGAACATTCCGCATCGAGAATGTTCATCATACTGATTACGTGCGTATATAAAAGGGCAAGACAAGGCCAGCAGTCAGTCAGTCATAATGCAGTCAGCCTCGTGTGAAGACGCGTTGCTGTTTGAACATACAAGTGGTATTGCTTGCAAAAAGGTTGTAAGCAGAGAAGATCTAACGTACAGTTGTTAGTGTTAACGCGGACAGAAGTGTGAAATAGAATAGTGTACAAGCAAATTATTGTTGTATCGTTAAGTTGTATACGGTGGCACACAAAAGTAGTGTAAAGAATAAAGAGAGTTTAAGAGAAAATAAACACATATTTGTTTTTACTTGGTTTGCAATTAACGAACTCATATTTATACCTTTTTAAAAAGGTAAAAACGTAACACTATGTAAACGAGAAATGGTGTTTTACTGCAATGTAGAGCAACTAGACGTTGTACAAAAAGCACAAACGATGTAAAAATGATTGTAGGGCATCACAAATGTATGCAAAATTAAAATGTTGAGCCTTGCTAAAGCAAACAAGTTTGGGAAACTAAAAGTTAATATGGTTTCCGCGGCCTCATAACTAACGCGAACATCAGCTAGAGCCAGGAGGTATGACATAAGTGTTTGCCATACTATTCGATCCTTAGAACTGCCACACACCTCGAATTCAATTCATCAGAATGAGGTACCAATACACGACATCCATTCGTTTGGTTTTTGTAGACAGGGACAGCCATAGAGGCAATTATAGCCACTTCTTCAAAGTTGCCATAGCCATGACAGTGGTTAAAAAAACTACCATCAGGTCTGATTTCTAAACTACCTATGCCCGATATGTATGCGCCGCACGTCTCAGTATATGTTCCCCTAAACATCTTCTCTACTGAGTATTATAAACCAAATACGTTCCAAAGGATATAAAAACCCTTCCTTTACAAAATTTCTCTTTTCAAGGATCAGTTCAGAATATCTCTTAATCGACGTTATAGTTGATGCCACATAGGGTAGAAAGTATTTATTTGCACGACCAGCAAGGTTTCAAAAGCTACTACGGGGCATGGGACCACATAGTCATTCTCCCATGTGGGTATTCAATTTATTTCCGCAGCTTCTTGATAACCAAGAGATGGGGATGTGTAATCGTTTTTAAAAGCCACTACGGGCCATGGGACCACATAGGCATCATCCAAAGAGGGTATTTAATTCATTTCTGCAGTTTCTTGATAACCGAGAGATGGAATAAAATTACAAGAATGAATGCCTGGCTGGCAACAGAAATAGTGGCTAAAATCAATGCCTGAAAGACATTTTTGCTGTCCATGAAGACTGATGAAACTGACGAAACATTGAATCCAATGCCACAATTTATTCTTGAGCCATTTGTCGATTAGGATTAATGAAGGCTCGATTCTATAATGATCCATTTGGAACATATTGGAATGAAGTTAAGTTCGAAAGAAAAGTAATTGGTCAGTTAAGTATTAAATTCCAAGTAGGCAGTGTTTAGTCGCCGTAGTCTAGTAGGTAGTGTGTTGGCTTATTAAACGTGAGGCTTCAGTTCAAATCCCAGATCAGACATCTCCACTTAAACGAAAATATGAAAAAATTTTTCTTCTGTCGACTTTTTCTCAGCAGATTTCTAGCAAAAACTCTCAGAATAAAATAAAATTGCCATGAAAATTTTCTCAAAAAATTTGTCGCTTGGAGTCGACCTTAATCTGTAAGTTCCGCCACTCATAGGTGAAATTAACGCACACAACATACGTGGTGTGAGAAGTGAGGTCGTAAGCCTGGCTAAAGGATTGCAATGACCTATTATGTTGCATATGTATGTATGTATTCCAGTAGGCCTTACTCTCGATGGCCAATCGACAAGAAATCAAAGCGATTGATCTTGAAATAAATCAAAACAATTTTTTTAAAGTTTCTAAAAAGATAATGTGCTGGCAATATTCCAAATTTACTCTCAATTAAGAGAATCAATTTCCATCATTTAACATGATATTGAATAACTATTTTTTGTGTAATAATCAATAGCCTAATAAGCGCTTAACAAGTGATTAAAATTCGGGTTTTAAACACTTTAATTTCGGAATTTTATTTGCATTTTTTACTATTCTTTTCAATTCAAAATCAAAATTCTTTTGGCATCATTTTCATTTTTTAACTGCCCCAAAAAAACAAAAAAAAAAACCGAAAAAAAAAACGATAAAATTTCTCTGTTGATTTGCATTATTTGACACAGAAACACACTGGAGCGTATACGTAATTTGAGAAAATCTTTTAATTCAATAATCATTATACGTTTAGGTATTCTACACTCTCTTTCTCTCTCGCTATGCTTGTGCACACAATTACTAAGGTTTCTGGTTTTTTCTTTTGCTTAGTATAAGCATGCACTCGTACATACCATGCTCACACACACTAACACTCATGCCTTTTTATTAGTATAACTGAAGTGTTATTTGTTTTTAGTTTTTGTTGTTGGTTTTTGTTGTTGTTTTTTTTTTATTAAAAAATTGCATTTTTAGTCACGTTTAGCACATGTTATGCATGTTTGAAATCATTACAAAATACTTGGTATTATAAAATGAATGAATGAATGATGAAATGAATGAACGAATGAATGAAAGAATGCATGATGGAATGAACATATGAATGAACGGAACGAAACGGAAAGAACGGTAATATTCTAATAAAATGAAACCCATAACTATTCAAAGGCATTATCAACACATGTACATGCACGTATGCACACATGAACATATACATAAACACATACAGATACATTGAATATAAGCATATCAGAGATATGCACATGCATATGCACTTAAAATGCATACGTGCAAGCAACTAATTTTAACACACAAAAATTCATTTGTTTGTATTAAAAAAGGGAAGGTAACCTAAGGAAAATCGTTTAAAATATAAGCTTGTATATTGCAAAAAAATAAAAATAATTTTGTGTTTAAGTTTTAATTAAATTTCTTTATTATTCGTACAATTCTGTGTGCCACACTGTTCACAACTTGATGTAAACAACATCAATTGCTCTTCTTTGTTATTCCTCTGTTTACACCCTTTGCACAATTACTACGCAATTATTCGACAGATCTTTGTAACGGAGAGCTTCAAACCACGATTACTCTCATCAAACATACAACGCCTTCACACAAGACTGACTGAACTTCACTACTACTGTCGCCTGCTTTCCCTTGCCTTTTATATGGTAGGGTAAACAGTCTACTGAATGTTCTTGAAGGTGAATGTTTGTGGCTTCGCCTTCACGAGATCTCTATGAATGTAAACATCGTTGTTTACATTTATTATTACAGTGTTGCTTGTGTATTTTGTTTACATTTATTCTTGTAGTGCTTGTTGTTGTATTTTTGTTTACTTGTTTACCATTTTTTATGCTGGTGTTTGTTGTTGTATTTTTGTTTACTTGTTTACAATTTTTTTATGCTGGTGTTTGTTGTTATATTTACGCAGTACGATAATTTGAGAACAGGTTTGTTTACTGCATTGTTTTGTTTTTGTAGCTTTTGTTTATAATTTTTATGTTAAGCGATGTAAAAGCAAAACACCAGTATCTAGATTTTGCCATTTTCGTAACAATACTTTCAACTTCTTTTATAAACCTTGCTACTTACTTTTTTACATGATTTTTTAGCATTTAATTAAGTTTCTTGCAATAGTTTTCAGGCTTTAATTTAGGTTTCTCTCACTGGTCTGTTGGCAAACTGTCCCTTTCTTAGAAAATCATAAAATTTTGCTCTGAAAACTTTTACTAAAACTGGAAAAGTATTATTTTCAATCTGTTTTTTATTTAAATTTGTTTTGTTGCTGTTGATTATTTTTTTAACAAAAATTTTTTTTTTTCGTTTTTATGGCAAAAATGTCTTGAAATTGATTAAAACTACAATAGAATTAGAATTCAAAAGGCAAGATAATAATAAAAGCCAAATGAAAACTTAAGCCAATATGGTAATAAGTTAAGTACGTGTGTTTTTTTTTACTTTTCTTGGTTATGTTTTCATCTGCTGGATACTTAGAATTCAGCACAACTTTATGAAGCTAATTTAATGGAATTATTATCTCAGATTTGATATAAGTTAACTTCAGTCTTTAGCTTGTAAATGCTGGACACTCATACAACAGAAGTGCCTTAGACAGTTCACTACAATTTTACCAGAAATTCCTACAGAAGGTATTCTTATCTTTCGTACCATCATAGCTCACATGTTTGTCGGAAGCGCAGTGTAATGCGCCGTAAGTAGGCTTCTGCTCAGTTTTCAATTTGTAATATTGCAGCCAAGTTTGCCTTGGTAGACAGAAATAGCCACCAAAACATACACTTCAGTCAAGATTACGATCTAGCTTCTCACACCACTTATGTTGTCTGCGTATTAATTTTATACTCCTACTTTCATAGTTTTTGCCAGAAATTTGCTGAGAGGAAGTCGCCAAAGAAAGTTTTGTTTTCATTTGTTCGTTTCTCTGAAGATGTCTGACCTGAGGTTTGAAACTTGGTCTCATGTCTAATAAGCCAACACACTACCTACAAGACTATGGCGACCTAAATCACTGTCATTAATTTTCCCTCAACCTGCAAACACAGGTAGCCTCCAATGAAGCCAGTTCTACTTCCAATATCCATCACAGCTGTCTAGGGTATATGTTAGAACCCCATGTGCTTCCTACCAAATTTGTAGTTTATTTATAAACGCATCAGATTGCAGGGACTATTCTTTTACCATTTGGTCACACGCATAAAGTTGTATCATAGTATTTGCTAAATCACCCACATAAGAGTCTTTGAATGTGTCTGATAGGTTAGGGCGATCCCCTCTTTAGCAAGTTCATCAATGTTCTTATTTCCATCAATATTGCTATTCAGGGCACTTCATAAGTGACTTCCTTTTTTGTTGCCTTTTTTCGATTTTATTAATCAATCTACTGTTGCAAGTTCTGGGCTGTTAGGGTTGCCATCTGTTGTTGGCTAAATACAACACTTTTCTGCATTATTTTGTAAGGACTTGTCCATCCTCAAGCTACTTTGCCCAGCTTTTTTTCTAATTTCTATCAACATTACAATGCTATTCAGGTCACTTTATAACTGATTTCCTTATTTAAACAATCTATTATTGCAAGTTCTAGAATGATAATGTTGCCATCTATTGTTGCCTAAATACAACAATCTTTGTAAAAATGCTTTATTTGTTGACTTTATACCCGTCTATCCTGAAGCTACGCTGCTCAGCTTAATGCAATAGGCTTAAGGAAATCATGAACAGCGTCTGGGCGGTCGATCCAATATTCTAAACATTTTTTCTCTACTGATAAGGAAAGGACTTCTGGATCGCAGTTGCGCCGTGATAATTGTCGGCGCTGTGTTTATCTTCGGTTTTAAGATTCTTCTGCCGCATAGAACCTTATAGAAGCTTGGGAAACTCCCAGTACGGATTGTTCACCTAGTTTCTCGGATTGTTAGGAACTCGATGGAGTAACTGAGGGGATCTGTGGATCATGAACTGCAACATTATTACAGAGGGTAATGATTTTGCTGCGATTTTTCCGGAGGATATAATTGATGAGGTGGATTCACTCCATTTTTTCACATAAGAATACATTAACAGGCCAGTAGTACAGTGGATGTAGGGACAGTCGAGTGTAAGTCTGGTAGGTAGTCAAAAAAGTATTCATTGACAGCCTAGTGGCACTGAAGCTATAGGGATGGTTAAGTGTAAATCTGTTAGGCAATCAAATATGTATTCATTGACAGTCCAGTGGCACTGAAGCTATAGGAACGGTTAAGTGTAAGTCTGTTAGGCAATCAAATATGTATTCATTGACAGTCCAGTGGCACTGAAGCTCGACGAATGGGCAAGTGTAAGTCTGGTAGGTAGTCAAATTAGTATTCATTGACAGTCAAGTGGCACTGAAGCTATAGGAACGGTCAAGTGTAAATCTGGTAGGTAGTCAAATAAGTATTAATCGACAGTCAAGTGGCACTGAAGCAATAGTAATGGTCAAGTCTGAGTCTGGTAGGTAGTCAAATAAATATTCATTCACAGTCCAGTGTTACTGAAGCTATATGAACGGTCCAGTATAAGTCTGGTATGGTCAGAAACTGCTGCGTTTCAGGGCATGATGGTATTCCTTGGAATGAGATGGCAGAGGCGCTAGCTATCACTCGATTGATCATTTAATTGTTGGCTCTTCTATCTTCTACTTCTATGGATTCACCGGAGAGGAATAATACTCCACAAGACGCTCTTCCTCCTCGTGTTTCTTTATGGTGCAAGAGAATGGACCGTATTAAGCACTGATGCAGCAGCCTTGAGAGTATGCGACAGAAAACCAACGTAAGATCTTCGGTCTAGTGCTAGTTGGCGATGATTTCCGCATTCGATACAACACTGAGCTGTATGAGCTCCTTAACGACATAGACGTTACGCAGTGTATTAACATCCAGCGAGCAAGAAGCAAAGGCGCCTGGAAGGATGTGTTACGGCAGGCCGAAATACGTTAATGGGGCTGTTAATGGCCAATTAAGTAAGTAAGTAAGTATAGTCCAGGGTGTTACGTACATATGTACGATCATTTGGGTACCTATCTGTTTACGCACAAAAATAGGCAACAATTTTAAGATTTAAACAAATAATTCTAAAGTTACAGACAATATTTCTTAATGTGGCCTTGAAGTTATTTTCATTAAATGTAATCGTCTTGAATTATTTGAAGCTGACATTTTAATAACTTTTTTTCAAGAGAAACAATTTGATAAGACAGCCTGTTGTTTATTAATAAACTAGAGAAACATACATCTCTAGTGAGCAGGGGGAGCGAACCTGTGTATTAAAATAGCTCAACAACAACTAAAAATATGTTGCCATGTTATGTTATGACTATAAACACATGAATTATTTCTTAAATATACCCACACATTTGCAAATAACTGTGTTGCTTATACTCAATAATAATTCTGTTGACAAGTTATGTGACAGTTTATGTATAATATTATAGTTGTTGTTGTGGTATGTGTATGTATATAAAAATGCGTGTTTTTAAGCATCAGATCTAATGAAATATGATGTGTTGTTATTACCGAACAGTAATAAACTAAACAGGCACGCTTTACACATGCATACATACAGCAACACACGCTTACTTTAGTAGTTATGGCAGTAGAAACCAAAATAAGCACGCATACGTATGAGTTGTGTGTGTATGTTTATTACTACACTATCATTATTACTAAATATGCATACAAATCATGTATTAAAATAGAGCCGGAAAGAGAGAGATAGAGAGAGAAAAATGGTTTTCATTTATACTGTGTAGGCATTTGTTTTTGTTGGAATTTTGTGTCCATGTTTGTTTATTACAGGCTCTTGCACCTACACTTACATAGATAAGTAAGTAAGAGTTGTCATATGTAGTGTAGGTGTGTGTGCATGTTCATAAATAGAATGTTAAACTAGTGTGGGCATACTTTCATAAATTCATAATAAATCTCGATTGTTTTTATGCTCACGCACTCTCCCTGTCTCTCGTTCTCTCTGCCTCTTTTATTTACGCTCGGTTTTTATTTCGTATGTTTCTGTTTTGAATTTGGTTTGGTTTGTGTACGCGGGTATTTGTATTCGTAGTTTTTATTCACATTTCTCTGGGTAAAATGTTCATGTTTTTTTTTTTGGTGTGCTTATGTGTGGTTAACTAAACATGTTTTGGTGAATAGATTTGAATATTTTCATGAGCCTATTTTCTCTCTCTATCTCTCTCTCTCATTGTATCTTTGTAGATCTTTAACCGCACAACAGTGTGGACTATTCGTGGAAATAGAATTCAAATACTGAGAGAAATATCTACAAGCAGAATTTAATTTGAAGAAGTCATCGTAGTTTAGTAGACAGTGTGCTGGCTTGTTAGATGAGAGGCCCCAGGATCAAACCCCAAACAAAACTAAATCTGAAAAAAATATTTTTCCGGCGACTTCCTCACAGCAGATTGCTGGCAAAAACTCTGCGAATAAATAAAATTGCCATGAAAAGTTTCTTAAAAAATCCGCGTCCGCAGACGACTTTAAACTGTAGGTCCCGCCACTCATGTATAAAATTACATTACACAACATAAGTGGTGTGAGAAACTAGGTCGTAATCCTGACTAAAAATAATGTAATACTATGTTCAAATATACACTTTTATTGAGTAAATATTCGGTTTATTGAGTACAATATTTTAAGTGTTCAGACATAATAATATACGCACTTCAGCTGCTTATTCAATATTCATTTGACAGCTGGTAAACACAACAGCTGGTTGTTTCAACAACAAATTTTTTTGTTTTTGTTTTTTGTATTGTTTTCTTATTTGTTTGTCGCGTTGTTGACGTTTGAGTTGTTAAATATCGGCAGAAAGTGTTCGGATAATAGTAATATGCTCACTAAACATACTTACGACAGTGCTGCATTTTAAATTTTACTCAATATTATAACAATTTTCGTATTTATTGCGCAATAATTAATTGAAAGTTTGTATGAAGCATTGAACTCAATAATGGCGTTTATTGCGATTTACGCAATAAAGTTGCCTATCTGAACACCGTATAATGAGCAATTATATATGTACATATGTATGTATGTATGATTATATATAACAAACTTTCCATTTCAAGCGAATTTAAGTTTGTTCAGAGGCTGAAGTAGTGTTACCAAGACAACTGGGATGGGGTTTGAAAAATTCCGCCTTCATTGAGACCGTCTTGGGAAATTAAGAAAATTTTACAGGTCTTTGATTATCTAAAGGATATTGTAACACACTGGATCCTCATCATTAGTCTTTCTGTGAACAGTGTGTATACACACAAGTAGGTCTGTGTTCTCTATCACCAGAGACAAAGTAAGTTGTGTCAACATGCTGCATGGCTCATCAAGAAATTGCCTCTTAAAGCCCACTGACTTCTGTGTAATTGGACCTTGAGATGAAAGTGATAAAATCCTTATGTATTTTTGGCGCATAATTCGAATTTGTCGCTTCCAATTGAGCCAGTTTTACGGCTCGTTATGGCATATTTTCCTTTGGAATTTGTAAGTGGATCTCTATATAGTCCAACTCATACTGATTGGGTGCTAAAACAACAGGCTTTCAGTGCTAATTTTTCATCCAAAACTTTCTTCAGAGTTGGAGCTCTCTTGAACAGTCGGCGGCTACGTCAACAAACAAAATGGGTGCATATGAGGCTCAGAGAAAAAGTTACACCCAAGAATCGGGGGAAAAGTGACATGCATAACCCTTCATAAACTACATACATACATACACAATTGGTCATTACAACCCTTCAGTCAGGATTACTACCTAGTTTCTCACACCACTTATGTTGTGTGTGTGTTAATTCCATACATGAGTGGCGGGACCTACAGTTTAAAATCGACTCCGAATGACAGATTTTTGAGAAACTTTTTCATGGCAATTTTTTTTACACTCAGAGTCTTATGCCAGAAATCTGATGAGAGAAAGTCGCCGAAGAAATACTTTTGGTATTTTGTCTTGATGTCTGGCCTCGGGCTTGAACCCTGGCTTTTCGTCTAATAAGTCAAGACACTACCAACTAGACTACGGCGACTTCATAAACTGGGTGTTCTAAATAAGGTTTGTACTGGCGTCCTGGTAAACAATGTCCCTTCAGGATTTCACCCATTGCTGCCGAAACTAACATATACATTTGTATACATACATATATGGCTTTTCATAGTCCCTATAAAAATTTACGAAACCCTCCTCTAATTCCTCTACACACTACCACTACAGTCGGCATCAAAAAAAAAAAACAAACAAAAAATACCGCAAAACAAACTGTTTCTCCTCAAACCGTGTTGATGCTTTTAGTCGTGTTTTTTTTTCAAATCAAATACATTTACAAGCCACAATATGTCACATTTACATTTAAAACTAAAACAAAAAACACACACATACACTCGTAGGCGCTCATGTATGCCCATACACTCTGTTCAACACACAGTCAAGTCAAATATGTTGGGTTTTTGATGAAAACCTGTGTGATTTTGTTTTAATATTTTGAATACTCATGCATAACATGTCGCTGACATTTATCATTAAAACAGCTAAAACAACAACAACAACTGTACCTGCAAATAGTGGTAGTAATGGTCACATGTACACAACTACATGTACGAGTGTATAACAGTGTAGACATTTGAAATACAAATACAACATCATCGGTATATGGATGGATGGCTTGGGTTTATTTTAAAAATTATCACAAACGAGTCTATTTAATGTGATACATGTACACGTACATAGAACATGTACATGTATTTACAACATGAAAGTAGTTTTAATGTTTATGCATGTATGTCTCTATGTATGTATGTTTGTAGGTATTTGTAGTTATAAATAGGAGCCCTTGCTAGTAATATATGTGCCTATGTATGCATGTGTTTAAACATTTATGTTGTGGTTGATTTTTATCTGTATTTGTGGTTGAAGGCTTTTACATTTACAAAAGCATGAGTGTGTAAGAGTGTGTGTTGTTTATGTCTGTTTAGTTTATTTATTTCTACTCACAGGCACATACACTCTGTTTAACTCGCCTCACATGTACTTCGTCATATACACTCTCCTTTAATGTGTGTATTCTATCTCTCTCCCTCTCTTTTGCTTTACTCCTGTGTACGCAATCATTTATGTTAATCAAAATTATAGTAAATGACTGTAATTACACACACACATACATCCACATATACTCAGTGATCTCTGGGTATATTTGGTCATAAAGTGTTGCAGTTGTTTAGGCGCGTAATTTTTAATATCGCTGTTGTACTGTTGTTTTTTCATATACTTTCTCTCGTTGTAATCCAATGAAAATTTTTGTGTATTTTTCATTAATTTTAATGACGTTTTTAAACAATTTTTATGTCAACTTGTTTAAGTTTAATAAGCAAGTCGTTTAATGTTATTTTTTTGGGAAAAATAAAATCGAAAATTTTAGTTCATAGCCAGTGAAAGGGAAAATTAAGCTGGCAAGTGATTTGGAATTTTTGGGACCAAATTTTGTTTTTTTAATTGGTTTTGTCAAGGACATAAATTTGTCAGTTTTTTGTAACAATTGTTAATTGAAATTATTTACGTATTCTTTTATTAAATCGTGTTGATGCCCACATAATGCCTGTCGCAGGTGGGCAACACTGATTCGAATCTGTATGAATACACAATCCAATCGACTAAGGCATCAACTGCACTTAAGCATCAAAGGCACTTACTCCTGCAATTAAGCGATAGAAAATCGAGCATAACGAACCCATTTGATCTGAATAATCTGTTCTGTACTGAAGAAGGTTTTGATAAACCGCCAAACATTTTCCGTGTTTGTCTGGTAAGCTTTGTTGAAATCACAATCTCTAACCTGTGCCAATAAAACCAGAGGAATCGGATATAGCGATACGCGCCGTCCGAAAGACGAAAACAGGTGCTATTCTCATTGAAATGGGTAAAGGAGGCAAAAGAGACGAGTTCAGGGAGAACCTAAAGAGCGTTCTAAATCAAGAGGCAACCGTAAAGCACCTTGTACCTATGGTCACTTTGGAAATTCGAGACCTGGATGCCCTCACAACCACCGAGGAAGTTTTGTCAGCGGTGCAAAGAGAAGTGGGCGAGATAAATCCGGATATGTCCATTCGTCTAACTGGGACGAACAGCCGGGAGCAGAAAAGAGCCTTCATAACAACCTCTGCAGGTTGTGCGAATGCGCTTCTGAAACTACAGAGGATGAAAATAGGCTGGACACGCTGTAGAATAACCATCAGGGAAGAACCGACACGCTGTTATCGATGCTTCGGAATAGGCCACAGACGGTGGGAACGTGATGGACCGGACAGGTCAGACCTATGTATGAATTGTGGAGAAAAGGGAAACACACCGAAATGTTGTATTTGCTCTGCGGAGTCAGGAAAAGCTCTGAATCATCTCCCGGAATCGCGGGGCTGTGGGACGATCTTACGAAAGGCAGCATGAGGATATTGCAGTTGAATATGCATAGAGGGAGGGTGGCTTTTTCTTTGCTATCGCAAATAGTCAGGGAGCAGGAAGTTGACGTAGCTGTTATAAGCGAACAGTATGCATCTAAAAATAGCGGATTCTGGTTGGGTGATGAAACATCTACAGCAGCTATATGGATAACGGATAACCAGGGCCCCCGACCGAGAAGATCTGGCAGGGGGGATTGTTTCACCTGGATACAGTTTGACGAGATTACTCTTATGAGTTGTTATTTGACTCCCAATGATGACGTGGGAACCTTTGAGGGGAAATTGGCCAGAATCGAGGATGGCGCAGATTGGCGGCAACTTCATAGTTGCAGGCGATTTTAACTCCAGTGGGGAATGCGGAATACAAACCCAAGAGGAAGGCGAATTGTGGAGATGGCAGCTCGAACCGGCCTGGTCTTCGCGAATGAGGGTAGCGTAACTACCTTTAGACGACCAGGCTGCGAGGGCATCATCCCTGATATAGCTATGGTCTCGGAGAGCATGTATCACAGAGTCAAGGACTGGAGGGTCCTGGAAATATATACGGGCAGTGATCACCAGTAGGAGGTTTTCGAATAAGTCTAATAAGTGTAAAGATAATACATACTTCTTAATGGTAACATTGCTTCATTTATTGTCGGTCTGGCAACTTCTAGAACCTTACTGTTGTTTTGTTATTGTTATACTTTTACAACTTTCGCAATCTCTCTACGTAGTTGTTTTTTATGGAAATTTGATCATATTTTATATCAAATAACGTATTTTATTTTTTGTTATTGTTTATTTCTTTACGTGCTCCAATACATAAATACATAATTTGTCATTACAACCCTTAAGTCAGGATTACAACCTAGCTTCTCAAACTAATATATGCTGTGTGTGTTAATTTTATACGTGAGTGGCGGGACCTACAGTTTTTTTGGGGAACTTTTCCCTTTACCCCCAGAGTATTTGCCAGAAATCTGCTGAGATGCAGTCGTAGGTATGTAGGCAGAGGTGGCTGCTTGGATGGACTCACTTAGGCCGCATTGGGCCCATTGTGCTACTACAGTCATCCGTTATCCCCTAGTCTCGAAACCATTCGGAGCTCCCGATGAAGCGATTCAGGCTGCCAATGTCAATCCTTGACAGTTCCTCCAGATGAGTCCATGCAATAAGTACCCAAGTACTTCTTTCTCCTTTGGCAAAGAGCCGGGCATGTACCCAGCAGATGAGGGACAGTATCCTCTTTTTCCTCATCTCTGCAGCTTCTGCAGAAGTCGTTAGCAAGGTGTCCAAAACCAATGAGCCTCGCATGCGTACCCATAATGCAATGCCCCGTAATGACACCGACAACTACACTGAGTGCGCCTCTTTGGAGTTTAAGTAGACTCATCGTGCGCCCCTCATCCAGCCTTGGCCAAGTTTTACGAGCCGTTCTAGCCGTGTCCGAGGCCGCCCACCTGTCATTGACGGAATCGACGATCGCATTACCAATTATAAGCTTGCAGGTCCTCATAGGTATGCCCAGATTCGAGAACTTATCGAAGAGTTCGATGGTCCTGCCCCGCCTGGCAAGTTCATCAGCTCTGCAGTTACCCGGAATACCACTGTGCCCCGGTATCCATACGATTTGGATGTCATATCGTTCGGCTATCTAGTCGAGATATTTGCGACTGCCGTACACCGTCTTAGAGTTCATCACATTAGAACTCAGAGCCTTGATAGCCGCCTGGCTATCAGAAAGTATGGTGACGTTCCGCTTGGAGACCCTTCCGTAGCCTCTATGGCCACCATCTCCGCCTGAAAGACAGTGCAGTGGTCTGGCAGTCTTATAGACTGAGCTATTCCAACCGATTCCGAAAAAATTCCACTGCCAACAGCTCCGTTCAGCTTAGAACCGTCGGTGTAGATTTGTACGGAGTCTCTTAACAGGTGGGTTACACCACCCTTCCAGGCCCCGTTGTCCGGAACCGATGTCCTGAATCTCCGCGTGAAGTCGTACCGCGGTGTCATGTAGTCACTGCTCCCGAAAGCTCCAACTTCCCTCAGGATCCTTGCGTGGCCGATATCCGAGTCATGCCACTGTCCAGTCGCCCAGAGACGTTTACTTATTTTAGCAGCCACTCCCCTACAGAAAAGGTCAAAGCGAAAAGAGGCCCAAAATTATCTCCAGTGCCGACGTAGGTGTAGTGCGCAAGGCACCACTAATGATAATACAGGCAGATCTCTGCAGTCGCTGTATTAGTTTCGAATAAATTCCTACCAAGGAATTTCCACCAAACTAGGCATCCATAGGTCAATATAGGTCTGACCACCACTGTGTATATCCAGTGAGTCATCCTAGTTCTTAGGCCCCATTTTCTGCCCAACACTCTGTTGCAAGCATACATGGCAATGGAAGCCATTTTAATTCTGTTAATGATGTTCGATTTCAACTGAGATGCTGTCACCGAAGAAATATTTTTTCATTCTTCGATTTGTTCGAGATGTCAGACCTGTTGTCAGAAATGCTGTCTTACTTCTTGATAGTGTATGGATATTATAGAGGAAATTAATGATTAGTTTACCTTCTGCGGAAACTGACCGGAGACAGATAATTGCTGCATTGCATTAAACATTGCATATGAGATTACTTGGTCCGGAACTCGAAATCCGAAATGCTATACTTTATGCTCTAAAGGTGTAAACACATAGACGACAGACAACAGTTCGGCAGTTCGACAGAAAATTCTGCCAACTGTTTTTTTTGGCCAGAAACTGCTTAGGTTGTTGTCTTGGCTTTTTCTGTGCTGCCTTCAATATAATCGTTTTCATATAAGCGTGTGTATTCTAAACTTGGCAGCTTTCTGTTATATGTCGTCTGTCATCTATGTGTTTATAAAGGGTGTTTTTTTATAGAGGTATAGAACTTTAAGTTGCAATAAAACAACGATGGATTATTAGATTGACATGAATTTTATTTATCCGAAAGATAATCTTGTGACATTACATTTTAAATATGATTTCTGGCATATGACCGCCACGGCTGGCGCGGATGTACTCCAATCTGGACGTCCAATTTTCGATGACTTTTTCCAACATTTGTGCCCGTATATCGGCAATAATACGGCGAATGTTGTCTTCCAAATCGTCAAGCGTTTGTGGCTTAACCGCATAGACCAATGACTTTACATAGCCCCACAGAAAGTAGTCTAGCGGTGTTAAACGGTGGAGGAAAATTCACAGGTCCAAAACGTGAAATTAGGCGGTCAGCAGACGTGTCTTTCAATAAATCTATTGTGGCACGAGCTGTGTGACATGTTGCGCCGTCTTGTTGAAACCACATCTCCTGGACATCATGGTTATTCAATTCAGGAATGAAAAAGTTCGTAATCATGGCTCTATACCGATCACCATTGACTGTAACGTTCTGGCCACCATCGTTTTTGAAAAAGTACGGACCAATGATTCCACCAGCCCATAAAGCGCACCAAACAGTCAGTTTTTCTGGATGTAACGGTGTTTCCACATACACTTGAGGATTACCTTCACTCCAAATGCGGCAGTTTTCGCTAAACAAAATTCGCTTATGAAAATCGGGAACAACGGTAATCTCGTTTTGGGCCCATTCGACGAATCTACGCCTTACTTGATGATCGTTTGGCTTCAAATCTTGCACGAGTTGGATTTTGTAAGCACGCAAACCAAGATCCTTCCGCAAAATCTTCCATAAAGTGGATGGTCACAGATCCAATTCCTGTGCTCGATGGCGGATGGACTCATTCGGGTTTTCCTCAATGCTACGCTCTACAGCAGCAATAGCTTCTTCTGTACGCACCGTACAGCGTCTCTGGGGATGCGAGTTACCAATAAGAGTAAACGTGGTGCGAAAACGTTCCATGGTTAATCGAATTAACTGCTCTGATGGAGAACCATTATTTTCGAAATAAAATTGCACTATTTGTAAGCGTTATTCAGGCGTGAGTCTATTCATGATGAATTGCCAAACCAAACTGAGAATAAATCACTTGACAGCTGTTACATCGGTCACCATCTTGAAAAGTAATGCCAACTTAAAGTTCAATACCTCTATAAAAAACACCCTTTACCTTAAGGCTTCAGGGAAGACAGAAAAGGCAATTGTCGTAAGCATGTGCCTAAGACAGTGGATTGACATATAGCAAGTGGATCCTTTAGAGGATCAATTTTCCAAAGTAGTGAAAGGCTCGGTCTCTCTTGTTTTGGAAGAATACTCTTTGCAAAGATAATCTTGAAGGGAATTAAAAAGTAGTTCTCTTTGACTATTTGCTACTGGCTTCTTTGTTAATATAAAATATTTTTGCCTAAAAGTATGCTATAATAATTTTTTAAATGAAAGCCTTAAACTATGCTTTAAAATATGTTTTTAAATTCTTCTTTTTAGATTAAATGTGCAACATCTTAATAAGCTTTTAAGAAAATTAACAAAAAAAAAAAAACGACAATGAAATCCACTTGTGTTGTTCTTGTTAAGTTCACAAGTATCATTTCATTTTCCTCTTCATTATATTTATTATATTTATGAATATATTAAAAAAAACGAAACAACAACAGCAACATATTTGGCAACATGTTCATTTGGAAATAATAATAGACAGAGAGACTGACAGACAGAGAGGCATAAGGAGCTAAGAAAAGAAATCAACCCCAACACAAATTCAATCTGCAACTACATTAAAAGCAAAGCAAAGCAATGGAATCCTTTAATACAGGGTGTACTTTAATTTTCATTAAAGGCATCCTGTGAGCAAATATTCGCCTTCATTTCAAAGAAGTTGTAATATTTGCTTTAGACAAACATTGTGTTACACTTTGAAGTACCGCCGTTTTCCTTATTCAAAAAAGGAAAAAAATGAAGAGAGAGAGAGAGAAAATCAAGTGATTTTCGCGAAAATAAAGCTGAATGAAAAAAACCAGAGCAAAACAAATTAGCAAAATCCATTACATTTCTTTACACAACAACAACATTCAACTCATTTTCGTTTCGTTATTCCCTTTCTCATGGCTCGAAAAAATACCAAGTCAAAGAAGTCAAGTTGCCAGCTAGCCTAGCCGTTCATTCACTCACTTCTCAATTCATCCATTCATTCACTCGTTTATTCATTCATCCATTCATTCATTTATTTGTTACCCAAAAAAATTCAACAGAAAGGACAGAAAGAAAGAACGCCATTCACAAAAAATGTAACATGAAACCCCTGGCATTTATAAAATTACCTGCCTACGTATGTAAAGGGTGTTTTTTTTATAGAGGTATAGAACTTTAAGTTGGCATTACTTTTCAAGATGGCGACCGATTTAACAGCTGTCAAGTGATTTATTCTCAGTTTGGTTTGGCAATTCATCATGAATAGACTCACGCCTGAACAACGCATGCAAATAGTGCAATTTTATTTCGAAAATAATGGTTCTGTGCGGAAAACGTATCGCGCACTACGTCCATTTTATCGTCGACAAAATCGTCCATCAGAGCAGTTAATTCGATTAACCATGGAACGTTTTCGCACCACGTTTACTCTTATTGATAACTCGCATCCCCCAGAGACGCTGTACGGTGCGTACACAAGAAGCTATTGCTGCTGTAGAGCGTAGCATTGAGGAAGACCCAAATGAGTCCATCCGCCATCGAGCACAGGAATTGGATCTGTGTCCATCCACTTTATGGAAGATTTTGCGGAAGGATCTTGGTTCGCGTGCTTACAAAATCCAACTCGTGCAAGCATTGAAGCCAAACGATCATCAAGTAAGGCGTAGATTCGTCGAATGGGCCCAAAACGAGATTACCGTTGTTCCCGATTTTCATAAGCGAATTTTGTTTAGCGATGAAGCGCACTTCTGGTTGAATGGCTACGTCAACAAACAAAACGGCCGCATTTGGAGTGAAGGTAATCCTCAAGTGTATGTGGAAACACCGTTACATCCAGAAAAACTGACTGTTTGGTGCGCTTTATGGGCTGGTGGAATCATTGGTCCGTACTTTTTCAAAAACGATGGTGGCCAGAACGTTACAGTCAATGGTGATCGGTATAGAGCCATGATTACTAACTTTTTCATTCCTGAATTGAATAACCATGATGTCCAGGAGATGTGGTTTCAACAAGACGGCGCAACATGTCACACAGCTCGTGCCACAATAGATTTATTGAAAGACACGTTTGGTGACCGCCTAATTTCACGTTTTGGACCTGTGAATTGGCCTCCAAGGTCTTGTGATTTAACACCGCTAGACTACTTTCTGTGGGGCTATGTAAAGTCATTGGTCTATGCGGTAAAGCCACAAACGCTTGACCATTTGGAAGACAACATTCGCCGTATTATTGCCGATATACGGCCACAAATGTTGGAAAAAGTCATCGAAAATTGGACGTCCATATTGGACTACATCCTCGCCAGCCGTGGCGGTCATATGCCAGAAATCATATTTCAAATGTAATGCCACAAGATTATCTTTCGGATAAATAAAATTCATGTCAATCGAATAATCCATCGTTGTTTTATTGCAACTTAAAGTTCTATACCTCTATAAAAACACACCCTTTATATCAGTTAGAGGGTGTGTGTGTGTGTGTATGTGCTTGTGGTTGTCTTTAAGTCTTTGAGCTCTTTTCGTTATAAGCTTCTAATGTATTTAAACATTACGAACAACAACTATTAAAAATAATAATAACAACAACAACAACAACAACATCAACAATATACCGACCAAAAGCAGCAGCATTAACAGAAGCTGTTCACAGTTTTTATTGCTTTTTTCTTCATTGGCTTACTACTGTTGTTGTTGTTGTTGTTGCTGTTTTTCTGTTGCAAAATATTCTTCTTTCATCATCAGACAAACATTAACGTTTTATTTCTCATTTTCTTATTAGAAAAGAAAGCAACTTGCAAAAAAGAATACAGTTGTGGTTGAAAAAATAGCAGATAATAAGTAAAATAGCAATTAATCTGCGAGATTTGTCTACGGTCAAGTGAGAGCTACGATGATCAGGCTCTACAACGCTCTACTCCTTATGATATTGTGGGACGGAGTACTCTCCCCCAACATCTATTGTTCGTAAGCACCATCGGAAAGACTGTCATATGGTAAGCATTGCGAACAAAAAAAAAAAAAAAAAAGTTTTTTAAGAAATAGTACGGATCATCAATTGTTCCGTAAAAAACAAGATCGTAATTTATGTGAATGACTGGTGATAAGATTTTAAGGTTGTGTAGTTGTAGTAAACTATTGCAACCAAATGATTTATTTATCAAGGATGACTCTCCTAATGTTGATGCTCTAGTGGGCCTCAGAATGCCTTCCTGTGTTAGTAAGAATAGCTTGTCGCGTAGCACCTTACAAGTAACCAGATTTTTTCTTCTGAAACACATTAGTCCGGTGTTTATTTCACCTCATCACAGAACCCGTATAGCGAACTCTTAGCGTTGTGTTAAAATCTATTAGCCTCACACAGATACTGCCATGCTTAATATTTAGGACTGTAGCTCTTATTGCAGGCACTTTCGTCTAAAAGACGCTGCTGAGTCAATAGGTTTATTAAATGAGATATACAGCCGACTCCGAAAGAAGGCCCCCAAAAACTGCTCTATCTAGTTTGTAACCATTCGTCATTCCTTTTTCCTATGTTATTATATCCGGAACCGACATTCTGAACTTCATCGATAAGACCAGAGTTTGTTATCATGTAATAAACCTTCCTGAAGGCATTCTTGAGTGGCCGATATGCGATACGTACTAGAATCATGCTGATTAATATTAGCTGTTGAGCTCCTACAAAAGATGTCCAGCAGGATGATGAACAATATTCTCTCCAACGCAAACATACATATGTGCGGTATAGACTGAGCCAGTAATAATGATGCAGGCGGCTTTTTGTGACTCACTTGTCAAGGTGAGTTTGGTTAACGGTCTAACAAATTCCCTTCAAATCAGACTTCCGTAAGTCAGGATGGGTCTGAGTGCTGCAGTATAGATAATAGGTTATCTTAGGTCACAGAGGTCATTTTCTCCACAACTCTATATAAAATGTGTAGTGCACATTGGATTCGTTTTTCACTCTGTTTTCTATCCAAAATAAGCTCCGGAAATGCATTTCATCTTTGAGTTGAAATCCGTTACATAAGAATTCATTTGATGAAATTTCTGCTAAAAAAAACCCAAGTGGCAATCAGTTCTACAAATCTTGAGCTTAGATTCACCATTCTTAGCAAATTTAGGAGATAAGAAGTAGAGTAGTAGTTATAGCAGTAGAGTAGTAGTAGTAGTAGTAGTAGTAGTAGTAGTAGTAGTAGTAGTAGTAGTAGTAGTAGTAGTAGTAGTAGTAGTAGTAGTAGTAGTAGTATAAGTAGTAGTAGCAGCAGTAGTAGTAGTAGTAGTAGAGTAGTAGTAGTAGGAGAGTAGTAGTAGAGTTGTAGTAGTAGTAGTAGTAGAGTAGTAGTAGTAGTAGATAAGTAGTAGTAGTAGAGTAGTAGTAATAGTAGTAGTAGAGTACTGGAGTAGTAGTAGTAGAGTAGTGGAGTAGTAGTAGTAGTAGAGTAGTAGAGTAGTAGTAGTAGTATTGTTGTAGTAGTTGTAGTAGTAGAGATGTAGTAGTAATTGAGTAGTAGAGTAGTAGTAGTAGTAGAGAAGTAGTAGTAGTAGAGTAGTGGTAATAGTAGATAAGTAGTAGTAGTGGAATAGTAGGGTAGTGTTAATAGTAGAGAAGTAGTAGTAGTAGAATAGTAGTGGTAGTAGAGTAATAGTAGAGTAGTAGTAGAGTAATAGCAGAGTAGTGGTAGTAGTAGAGAAGTAGTAGTAGTAGAGACGTAGTAGTAGTAGGGTAGTAGTAGTAGAGAAGTAGTGGTAGCAGAGTTGTTGTAGTAGCAAAGAAGTAGTAGTAGTGGAATAATAGTATAGTAGTAGTAGTAGAGAAGTAGTAGTAGTAGATATGTAGTAGTAGTAGAGTAGTAGTAGAGTAGCATTAGGCTGTACTATAGACTTACCATATATTAAGTTAAAAGGCACTGTCTCACCTCTACACATAGAAAAAATTCGAAGACACCACAACAAAATCGTACGAACGCCTATAACACAAGGTACTGAATAAGAAACTCAAACATACGTTCGTAGAGATAATAACTAACACCGGTCAACACAGAAATTGTGTTCGGATACAAATGCATACTTGTACTTGAGCCCTCGGCTCTAAACATTTTGGTATATCATGGCCATATTCTTCTAATAACTAGCAGGTAGTTTTTCCTTCTTCTTCAAAATATTTTGTTCTGTTGTTAGCGATCTAATGTAAGGCTGCTGCTATTATTTTGCTCTTCAATGTTCTCTTTTTATAATTTTTCCTTAGATTTCTTGTAGATTTTCCTTGTGTTCCATTTGTTCTTTTTGCTTGAAGTTTGTCATGTTGTTTGGTAATGACGATGCTACCGCCAGTCCTACTGTATCCTGTTTTTAGTGTATGTGTGTGTGTGTTTGTATGTATTTTTTTCTCTGGCGTTTTGTTTCGTTTTACAACCGAGTGAAATTACAACACCCAAAGGTGTAATTGAATAAAATGAGCATCAATGAATGAGAACGTGGCTGTAGAGGAGAAAAAAATTTAAAAAAAATTGCAAAGAAAATTGAACTCATCATAGAAAATAGAATTTCAAAGATTACCTTGCCAAGAGAAGATTTTTTCTGTCTTTCTCTTGCATAAAAATCTGTTTAAAGATTATTTTGTTGGTTTTTATTACTAAACAACGACAACAAGAGCAACAAAAACATGGCAAAACGGAATGAATTTTTTTGTTGCAGATGCGTTTCAAGTCAACAAGATAAGGTTGATGGCGCAATAAAAAAAGGAAATCAAAATAAAAATTGGGGAAGACAAAAAAGAGGAAGAAAACCTGGAAAAACTTCTTAAAGAAATGCAACAAAATTTTTTATTTGCTGTTGTTGTAGTTTTTGTATGCGTTACTACTACGAGTACTCATTTTAATGTTAATGGCGCTCATTTTCTGTTTCTTTTTCGTTTTTTTGTTGTGGATTTTTGCTTAGTTTAGCTATTTCTTTACGATTTTAAATAGAATACTACAAGCCAAAGAAAGGAGGAGCGAGAGAGAGAGAGCAGGAGAGAGAGAGAGAGAGAGTGCAAGAGTTTTAAGATACTTTAAAAAAAAATTTCTTTGAAAGAAAGTTTTCTTTTGCTTTTAAGCTTCTAATGATTGAATAAAATATGCGAATGATGGTAGGGTAGGGTAGGGGTATGAAAAAAATAGAACTGAACGTGCTATTTAGAATTTCTAGAGTCGGTTTCTTTTCTAATTAAAGTAGTTTTACGCTCTAAATAATGATTTCATTTTGATTTGAAGTTTTTCTTATGCGAGTATATTTTCTAAAGAAAAGAAAAGAAAAAGTGAACAACTTTTCAAAATCTTAAGCAAAACGGTATTAAAATAATTAAAAGTTCCATGGAGCGTATGATTAATATTGATTTCAATTAATATTACGCATACGCTTAGGAGTTTGAAAGGTGTTTGTTTTGAAATAAGAAGAATTGATTAGAAGTGCTAGAAGTGAAATCAGCATTTTTTGTGTTGGGTAGTAATTAGAGATCAGCAGTGAGTATTCAAAAAGATGAGTAGAATCGAATCATACTCATAATTCCTGATACTTATAAGCATAAGTTTGAAGTACTCATGATATTCATACTTCACAACATGTATGAGGTTGTTGATTTCGACTCTCCATAACTCAACATATACACGAAGCAACTAAGTCTGTCGAGTCGTTCGAATCATTTATAAGTATTTTTCTCAAAGTTATGAATCTAAATGGTAGGTGGGCTTATGAATCAAATATATTTCGAATGGTATGAGTTTGATGTCATCGTCGTACGCATACTCATTGCAACCTATACTTATAAATCAACGTTGTAGTGAGTATGAATGAATCAGAGTACATAGTTAAATTTCAATATTGTTGACTCACTTATGTTGAAAATTTCATGAGTGCTTATGAGTAGCGAAAAACCGATTCACTGCTGATCTCTGGTAGTAATACTCTGCAAAAGGAAATAGATAATGGCGATCTCATATAGACGAACCATTCTTATATGGCCTTTGCTTCTTAATTGGGTTTAACTATCCTTATTTAAGAGGGTAGTGTAACTCTCATGGAACGGTAAGGAGGGCAAAAAAGTGACCGTAGCTTTCCACATTTTTAAAATAGTTGTGCTTAGACGTGCTAGCACATATTGGCTCTATCGGGACTTGGTGGAGCTAAAAGCTCTTTGCCATGTTTACGGTATTCACGTTTGGTGGACGGTAGCCATGGGACTAATATCAATGGAGATTAATAGATAGAGTACCCAGGCAGCCAGCTGTCCTGGTCACCCGGACACACTGTTTCATTCCAAGTGAGTCATTATTTGTATAACTCAATTGCTTGTCCTATGATCTTCTATTGAAGCAGTTAAATTCTACCTTAACTGTAGTTATGCCGCAGTTCTGAGAAGATATACAGACATCTAGTTTGACTACCTGTTTTCCCACAATATCGGTTGTGATTTTAACTTTCCAACTGAAGCTATATGGCCGTTTGATTCGTAGGTTCTCGGTGGATTGCTGGTGGTATATGCCGGTAGCTTTAAAATACTGGATAAAGTTGGCAGGGAAACATATATTAAAGGGCTGTGATATTAAACTTTCTTATGAAACTACTATATTTTCCAGGTGGGGATCATGAGAGAGAGAGAGAGAGAGAGAGAGATTCCCTAGAAATCTCTTATTGCTGTGATCAAATCCATAAGGCTTCTCGACGACCAGTACATACATACATACATAATTGATCATTACAACCCTTCAGTCAGGATTATGGACCCAGTTTCTCGAGGACCAATCCCGATCATAAATGCGAGAATATTTCAGGGAAACTTCGGATCATTCTTAGGGTCCGCCAAATAACTTTTTTTTGAAAATGCTTTAAAAAAAAA
This sequence comes from Sarcophaga subvicina, assembly GCA_936449025.2. Taxonomy (NCBI): domain Eukaryota; kingdom Metazoa; phylum Arthropoda; class Insecta; order Diptera; family Sarcophagidae; genus Sarcophaga; species Sarcophaga subvicina. The sequence continues at coordinate 106,907,206 of OW388084.2, forward strand.
CTACTGAATATTTTCTCAAATTTCTTTTTTTATTTGAAAGTACAATCCTTCCGGTTAATAATGGAAAATAATTTCATTTAAATGGCTGCCTCGGCTGGCCATGCAGTAGCCTACACGATCGGTCCAATTTTTAAGCACATTATCGATTGTGTGCAGCTGTATTTCACCAATGGCTTCACGAATGTTGTCCTTTAAAGCGTCAATTGTCTCTGGCTTGTCGGCGTAACATTTATCTTTGACTGCACCCCACAAATAATAGTCCAACGGTGTCAAATCGCAGCTCCGATGCGATCTTCAAAAACAGGGCACAAAACATCGAGTGTAGCTTCGGCTGTGTGGCACGTAGCGTCGTCCTGTTGAAGCCAAATGTTGCCAATATCCTCCTCTTCAATTTTTGTGAACAAAAATTCGTTCAACATGGCCTGATAACGATCGCGATTGACTGTAATGGCCACTCCTTCCTCATTTTTGAAGAAAAATGGCCCAATTATGCCTCTGGACCAAAATCCGCGTCGGCTTTTCAATGTACTGGTGTTGGTTTTCTGTGCCCCAAATGCGACAATTTTGCTTGTTTACATACCCACCAAGATAGAAATGATCATCTTCTGTAAGTCGATCGCAGGCCCACTTAGCGAAGGGAAAACGCATTGGATGGTCAATTGGCTTCAACTCCTGAACCAATTGGACTTTGTGTGGCGTCCTACCAAGGTCTTTATGGGAAATTCGTCTCAATGATGTCTCCGAAATGTTCAATTGTTATGAACGGCGGTGAATTGATGTTGATGGCGCTTCACGCACACTTTCTGCCACAGCAGCAATATTCTCGGGTGTGCGCACTGTTTTTGGCTTTTCACGCTTTGGTTTATTGATGAGGATGCCAGTTTCTTTCACTTTTTTGCACAAGATACGGAGCTGACGGTGCTTCTCTTCTTCCAAAATCCGTACGCAATTTTCGCACACACATTCTGCAACATTACCATGATTTTCAAAGTAATGTCGCAATATTTCCTAGCGTTGTTCAGGCGTATACACCACCATATTCGTTCAGCGGAAGGATAAAACAAATTATCTGTCAAATCAGACATGAGCTAAGTGTTACCATTAACGAAATAAGCACTAGTTGAAAAAAAAAACGCTAGATGGCGGACACGTTATATGTGTTCCAGGACATAGGAATTTGCTGATGACTTGGCCTTGACTGATACAGATTTTAACAGTCTCTGAGTTGCTATGGCGGATAGGTATTTTGTCGATTGCCTCCGTTTAGCTGGATATTCACCGGCCGTCTGACAGGGAGGCTCATTCGAGTTGGTAACAGGAGAGTACGTGCAATATGGCTGAGCTTTGCTAGTCTGATATAGTTGAGAGAACTAATCAACTTCGTTCATTGAATTATTTTATATGGCCACAGAACTATTAAAACTAAAGATTTGCCGATATACTTCAGTTTGGTTCAAAAGAATTTTGCAGGAGTTGTGGATCACAGGGGAAGGATAAAACTGTCTTTCACTTCATGTTTCTGTGAACTGTTCTTCCCATTGAAGAGCCGTAAGTTCTTCATTTCTCGTACTTCTTTGACTCAACTTTCCAAAATAAGAAGACTAAATAGCAAGACTCATTTTGGAATCGGGATGTTGCCCATACCCGGTTGAGTATTGATTTCTGTGAGTATCATAAAATTACTACACTTTGGTCTTGGTGTGCCTTTTGATTGCCCTTTAAGCAAGGCTGAGGTGCCCTATTTTAAATGAAATCCTGGCCACTTCAATGACAGTAAAATATAGTTCAGGGAACTTGATGGTTGAGAGCATGTACTTGGTTTTACTGCATTCAGCATTAGGGCTACGGAAATCACTGACGGGTCTGTCAACATTGTGCTACTCTGCCTAGCCTATCATATTTGGAAACCCTTGTATATCAAGCATTACAACGAATGTTATCCAATTGCTGATTCCTTGATACAAACGATGGTCCATAGGAGTTTGCTGTGCTAGTGTACTGTAAGCCCCTTTATTTAAATGCTTTGCTGTTGCATTGCCTGCATTTGGATGGATGTCATTACGGCAATATTGCATTTAAATGTTGAAAGACATTATTTTCAATTACCCAACATTGAAATAAACGAATGGCTGTAATAAAACTATAAAATCCAACCATAAACAACACAGAGGGTAAGAAAAAACAGGACATCACAGGATCTGGGAAAAAAACGTATAATATTAGCAGCAATATTATCCTTTAACTTTATGGCCAGCAATCAATCTTTCAGAAAGATAAGCAAGAGAGCGAGAAAGAGAAATGAATGCAAAATGAAGGCAAAAAACCGAAAATTTATATGGGAATGCTTGGTAATGATGCAAAACTATAACGAAAGAAATACTAGCAGGACTATAAAGAAAATAAGAAATAAAAATTTAAAAGGCCAATACATCTGCATTTTATTATTATCATCATCATCATCGTTTCTCTCTCTCTCTCTCTCTCTCTTTCTTATTTTCCTCCTAAAAGTATGCTATGAATAGTATAAATGTTCAGCTTCCTAGACATATGCAATGTATCTTTGAAATAATGTTAATGTTTTGTGTTGCTCCTAAAAGTATGCTAAATAAAAATAAATATTAAATGTCTTCTTCGTTTATAGTTATGTTTATCCAGAAATTGATAAATGAGGCTCATTAAATTTAAACGAATATATATTGAGAACATTTGAAATTAATGCTCCATAAGGTAGAACGATTCTCAATACAGAGACTCCACATGGCCTTGAGAGCCTTATAGACAGTAGGAGAGATACTCTTTTTTCATATGTAAGTCAGAAATACTAAAGCTTTCGCAATGTGCTTGAGTGTCAGCTGAAGTGGTGAACTATATTGTAGCAGAATTGTTTTCCATTGGTTAAGGAAGACGCCCTGGGAAATACAGGCATTGTACACTTCGAGAAGTGCATTTGACCGGTTTTCAGCAATCAGCTTGAGTACTTCGGCTGGTACACCATCTGGTCCGGGAGCCTTGTTTACCTTAAGACTTTTTGCCGCTATCCTCAGTTCTTCCTCCGTAAAGGGTATTGATGTACAATTGGTCGTAGGTTCACGTTCCCCCCGCAATGGTGGGTGTACGGGGAACAAGGTCCTGACTATATTGTCAATGGCCTCGCCGTCAAGAAGTGGCACGGCGGAGTTGGCGCTCAGCTTCCTGGTCACAATTTTATAACTGAGTCCCCATGGGTTCGTGTTCAATTCATTACGGAGCTCTTCCCATTTCGCCCTTTTGGCGGCTATGATCGCCTGTTTCAATGCCCTTCGGGCCCTCATGTACTGCGTTACCACACCTTCTGGCCCCAGTGTATCTCCTTCTATGCTGGAGACAGGTTCGCCAGAGTTCAGCGATTTCCGGTGTCCACCAACATACAGATTGCCTTCTGGGGTGTTGCCATACGCGAAACATTGAAGCGTTGCAACTACGGATTATGCGCTGCATAGTTCCGTCAGCCAGACTGATAGAATCACCACCGGTAGTAATAGTAGTAGTAGTAGAGTAATAGTAGTAGCAGTAGTATAGTAGTAGTAGATTTGTAGTAGTAGTAGATTTGTAGTAGTAGTAGAGTAATAGTAGTAGCATTAGTATAGTAGTAGTAGAGAAGTAGTAGTAGTAGATTTGTAGTAGTAGTAGAGTAATAGTAGTAGCAGTAGTATAGTAGTAGTAGAGAAGTAGTAGTAGTAGATTTGTAGTAGTAGTAGAGTAGTAATAGTAGTAGTAGAGTAGTAGTAGTATCAGTAGTAGAATAGTAGTAGTAAAGAAGTAGTAGTAGTAGATTTGTAGTAGTAGTAGAGTAGTCGTAGGCTGTACTGTAGAATTACCATCTATTCAGTTATAGGGCACTGTCTCACCTATACACATATTGTAGCAGAATTGTTTTTAAGCTGCTGAAATATTCGATTCCAACAAGTGCAGTTGAAAACCAGGTTGATTGTCTGGTTCGCATCGCCGCTCAGTAACAATGTTACCATATCGTTAATGCAGAAACGTTTTAATATTGTATACGGGATTATATCTATTCAATTCTGTCTTGGGAGGGATACTTTACTCGAAACACCTAACAAACCTGACAGGTCTTAGGATCAAACATAACCAGTTCTTTGATGGTTGTGAACTTAACTGTCTGTCCGACCTCCATATCAGCATACTAAAAGCCAAACTTCGATTAACGATAACTTTAATTTCAAAATGGTTTTCTACTTCAAACTTCATTTAATTTGAAGCATATTTTAAGGTGTTAATTAAACCGTTTTATTTTACTGTCTCTGTCTGACCTCCATATCAGACAACTTGTTCTTTCCCAAATTCAAGGCAGAAATTCTTCGGATATTCTATTAACGATAAGAACTTGGATTAACGATAACTTTAATTTCAAAATGTTTTCCTATTTCAAGCATAATTTATTTTAAAGCCTATTTTAAGGTGTTAATAAACCCATTTTATTTTACTGTCTGTGTCCGACCTCCATATGAACGTGATAAGTCAACTTATTCTCTCCCAAATTCAAGCGGAATTGCTTTGGCTATTTTATTAACGGTAAAAACTTCGATTAACGATAACTTTAATTTCAAAAATGGTTTCCTATTTCAAACTTCATTTATTTTAAAGCCTATTTTAAGGTGTTAATTAACTAATTAACCCATTTTATTTTACTGTCTGTGTCCGACATCCATATCAACGTGATGAACGTGATAAGACAAATTGTTCTCTCCCAAATTCAAGGCGTAATTGCTTCGGATATTCTATTAAAAGCAAAACTTCGATTAACGATAACTTTAATTTCAAAATGGTTTTGCTATTTCAAACTTCATTTATTTTAAAGCCTATTTTAAGGTGTTAATTAACTAATTAATCCACTTTATTTTACAGTCTGTGTCCGACCTTCATATCAACGTGATGAACGTGATGAGACAACTTGTTCTTTCCTAAATTCAACACGGAATTGCTTTGGTACGAAAACTTCGATTAACGATAACTTTAATTTCAAAATGGATTTCTATTTTAAACTTCATTTCTTTTAAAGCCTATTTTAAGTTGTTACTGTCTGTGTGCGACCTCCATATCAACGTGATGAGCATGATAAGTCAACTTGTTTTCTCCCAAATTCAAGGCGTAATTGCTTCGGATAGTTTTAATAGGCTATCCAAACTTCGATTAACGATAACTTTAATTTCAAAATGGTTTTGCTATTTCAAACTTCACTTATTGTAAAGCCTATTTTAAGGTGTTAATTAACCCATTTTTATCATTTTTATCTCTTTCATAATCTCAAATATTCTTTTGAATTCCTTTTCAAATTGCCTTTTTATGGTTTTATTTGTTGTTTTTGTGACATTTTTCTATGCAATCTTTGTCTCGATTTCTTTTTTATTCTCATTTTTGTTATGCCATTTTAATGTTTTTCTTTTTGTATCTATTAATATTGTTGTTGTTGTTGTTATTGTTGCTTTTGTTGTTTGTTGCTCCATTTTTAATGTTGTTGACAATCTACGCTTCATTAATCATTGTGGTCTTTAGGAAATTGTGTCATTTTCTAAGCTTTTAATAAATAAATGTCCTCTCTTGACTTTTTCTCTCTCTCTCCCTCTCTCTCTCTCTCTGTGTTGCCTTTTTATGTTTATTATTATGCCAGAAGGAGAAAATAGGCAAAAATACAGAAAATCATTCCAAAAAAAAAAAAAAAATGAAAAAAAAACGAAAGAATTATAGAAAAAGAAATGAATAAAAAAACTGTAAATAAACGGAAATATAAAAAGAGAGAAAAATTATTTTTTGGGTTATTCGAAAATGGCATTAAATGATGAAGAAATATTGACAGTTAAAAAAAAAAAAAAAACAAAGAAGGAATGGAATGAATGGATAATTAATCAGCCGGGGTTGCTAAGGGTATGAATAACAATTTTTCAATCTGACAATAAATGGAAGAGCAGAGTAAAAAGGCTTTAAAGTCCATAACCAAAGGGCTTGTATTCATTTTTTGTATTTTAATTGAAAAAATCAATTTTCCATTGTTTCTGTATCAAAACAGAAATTTCGATAACAATATTCGAAGAAAGTCTTAGTAATGATGAAGTCTTAGTAGTTCAGACTGCGTTAAAAATGATTAGGAACGAAAGTATCCACGGGTGAGAAATTACCATATTTTCCGGCTATCAAAGTAATGAATTCCAAATTGATGAACTCTATCGCTGTTTATAATTGTAGCAGATGTCTTAATGAGGTAGCTTAACGGTATGATGTTCATATCATATGGGTACCGAGACACATTGGCTTTCCTGGTAACTACCGAACGGATAACATTGCCTGGCGCAGCACAACCGGAGAACTTCGCAATATATTCTACATACTTTGGGAATCCCACTAAAGACCTGCAGGCCTATAATTGGCAACGCGCTCATCAATTCCGTCAATAACAAAATGGCAGTTTCGGACATACTCAGACAGTGTAGAAAATCAGGTCAAAAGTAAGTGGAGGGCTCGATAAGTCTTCTTAAATTCCAAGCAAGTACGCTCTTTATGGTTGTCTGTATTATTATGGATATGCATGAGAGGCGTATTGTTCTTGGATATCTTAAAAATTAATTCTGCAGAAGCTGCAGGTGTTCTGCACCTGCTGGATACAGGTCGGGGGGAGAAAAAAAGCCTACTTAGTGTCTGCTATGTAGATGGTCTGGAGGAACTGTCACGCATTGATATTGTCAGTCTGAGTCGCGTCATATGCAGCTCCAAGTGGTTTCCCGACTATGCGATATTCGATAAAATTTTCTTAAAAGTTTGGATAAAATGTTCATAAAATTTTCAATAAAAATGTGATAAAATTTTCGGCGAAAATATCATAAAATTTTCGATAAATATTCGCCAAATTTTCGATAATAATTTCATAAAATTTTCGATAACATTTTCATAAAATTTTCGATAACATTTTCATAAAATTTTCGGTAAAAATTTCATTAATATTCGACAAACATTTCATTAATATTTCAATAAAAATATCATAAAATTTTTGGATTACAATTTCATAAAATTTTCGATACAAATTTTCACAAAAAACTTTAATAAAATTTCATTACATTGTAACATTTTCCACAAAAATTTCATAAAATTTTTAATAAAAATTTCATAAAAATATCATAAAATGTTCACAAAAAAAGTTTCATAAAATTTCCGATTAAAAATTTTAAAATTTTCAATAGAAATTTCATACAATTTCATAAAATCTTCAATACAAATTTCAAATAATTTTCGATAAAATTTTCATAAAAGTTTCGATAAAATGTTCAAGAAATTTTCAATAAAAATGTGATAAAATTTTCGATAAAAATGTCATAAAATTTTCGATAATAATGTCATATAATTTTCGATATAAATATCATAAAATTTTTGATAAATATTCGCAAAATTTTCAGAAAAAATTTCATAAAATTTTCGATAACATTTTCATAATATTTTCGAAAAAATTTCATTAATATTCGACAAACATTTCATTAATATTTCAATAAAAATATGATGCGTTTTTCGATAACAATTCCATAAAATTTTCGATAAAAATTTCATAAAGATATCGTAATATTTTCGACAAAAATTCCATAAAATTTTCGATAAAAAATTCATAAAAATATCATAAAATTTTCACAAAAAAGTTTCATAAAATTTCCGATAAAAATTTTCAATAGAAATTTCATACAATTTCATAAAATCTTTAATAAAAATTTCATATAATTTTCGATAAAATTTTCATATAATTTTCGATTAAAATTTTAATAAAACTATTGATTAAAATTTTTATAAAATTTTCGATAAAAATTTCTTATAATTTTCAATAAAACGTCATAGAATTTGCACAAAATTAATGAAAATTTTATTGATGAAATATTTCGATAAAATTTTCGATAAAATTTCCATAAAATTTTGATAAGATTAACGATAAAAATTTCCTAAAATTTTTGGTAAACAAATTCGCCAAATTTTCCATAAATAAGAATAATTTCACTAAATTTTCGATAAAAATTTCGATAAAAATTTAATAAAATTTTCGAAAAAATTCCGATAAAATTTTCAACATTTTTTTTTAATTTTCAATGAAAATTTGATAAAATTTCGTTCATGAAATTTTCGATAAAATTCCGATAAAATTTGCAACATTTTTTTTTAATTTTCAATGAAAATTTGACAAAATTTCGTTTATGAAATTTTCGATAACAATTTCATAAAATTTTACTATTATATATTTTAATTTAAACAGTCGTTTATGCTAGTTTTTAGTACCATAAATTAAATATTTACGTCTATTTTTAATTCCTTTTTTCCCTTCTTTGGAGTTAAATTTTAATTTTTTTTGTGTCTCTTTTGTTAACTGAAATAATTGTTAGCCAAACAAAACTCTATGGAGTGTGGTTTAGAACCATTTGGCACTTAAAAGTCTGGTAGTTTTTTTTAGACAGGAAGTAAAGTTAAAAGCAAAACCAAATCCAAATTTTTTTTTTTTATAAAAATCAACTCAGACTTTATAATTTAACAGAAAGACAGATATGAAGCAGTAATTTTAATACAAATTTTTTATAGAATTTAAAAAATTAAATTAAATCTCTTGTATCAATGATACTCTCTTTTTTAAATTTCTATTAATGTTTACTTTCTATCCACATTTTCTGTGCCTCCGCTGTACTATCAATTTCTTTTGAATTTTCTTAATTTCCTCATCATTTTAATTATAGCCCCCCCCTCTTGCTCCAGATAAGCATCTCACACAAATTTATCCTGCCTTCTCTATAACTCAGCATTTAAACCTTGTGTCTGTTAACCACTAAAGAATACTACTTAATATAACCCCTCCCCCTCCTTCGCTTTGCCGTAGAATCTCAAGCTGAAACACTTTAATTTTAATTCATCAAAATGAAAAATATTTACAAGAAAAACTTCCGTTGAAAATTGCTACAATTGGCTTAATTGCCACAAAAAAATGAAAAGAAAAAATGAATAAAAAAACAACGAAACAACAAACAAAATATGCAAGTGGCATACACTGAATGAATATGGCAAGGCAGTTAATAACTGAGAAAAACAGCAATTTTCCACAACAACAACAACAACGGCTACAACAGAGAAATTATTTAAAAGCATTGGCAGCATAAAAAACAAAGAAAGTCCCTTTTTCATGCTCTTTATTACACACATACACGGCAACAAACGTACATGGATACACTGACTTACACTGACTAAACTCTCTTTCTGATACACAATGGCGTCATTATTAATTAACAGCCATAAAAAGAGAATATTTAAATAGAGAGAGAGAGTGCAAAACAAAAAAGACAGCAGAGAGCAAGAAATTAGTTCACATGCTAAAGAAAGATGAAAAAAATATTGCAAAGTTATCGATAAATTTTATATATATTAAAAAAAATCGATAAAAATTTCGATAACAAATTTTCTAAAAATTGTTGGCAACCACTAGTCATTGCCATTAACTCTTAAGCCAAGGAACATTGGTATGGGTGCTAAGATTCCTTCAATTTATTAAAAGAAATAGAATTGTGGCATTCAGTCCTCCAAAGTAATATCGTGGGAGGCCACTCTGATGAGCATTGCTGACGTGAGTCCTATAAAGATCTGTGTAATTCTGATAATATATAGGGAATGGAAATGGAAACGATCTAATATTATTTCACATGAAAACATCGTTTAACATTAACGATAAACAAAAGCTGCACACACACATATGTACAACGAACCAGGTTGCATATACCAACAACAACATGAAATGAAAGGAGACCGACAAGTATGAAAGAAAACCAACAACAACAAGCATGAGAGAAAAAGGGATGAACAAGTGTGCAAAATATACAAACAACGATGCGGTCGCTATAGAATTCTTGAGAAGGCGAGAACAAGAACCTTCCACATCGTGAACGTTCATCATACTGATTACGTGCGTATATAAAAGGGCAAGACAAGGCTAGCAGTCAGTCAGTAAGAATTCTGTCAGCCTTGTGTTGAAGTCGTGGTTGTAAAGATCTAGCGTGATTGAACTAGTGAATAAAACAGGTTATTATTGTTGTATCGTTAAGTAGTGAAAGAATAAAGAGTTTAACTGAAATTAAACACATATTTGTTTCTACTTGGTTTGCAATTAACGAACTCATATTCTAACCTTTTTTAAAAAGGTAAAAACGTAACAATATATTCCCTCATTCAATTATAACGTTTGGCTGCTAATTCTTAACAAATTTTGAGAGCCAAGAATCCTGCATTTCGGATAACCCAGTGCCAGACAATATCAGAGCATTTGATCCGCAATTTCCTCTTTTCTCCCCGCCATTACATTTGCTGTAGAGGTCGTTGTAAGGTATTCCCAGCTTGCAAGCATATGTTCTTATGGGACATGAGCCCCCTTATAAATGCTTAGAGATTCCTAAAATGGTTCTTAGTCCACATTTTGTTCTGCATATCCCATCACAGCATTTTCCCATCTTTCCTTTGCAAATGACTCAAGTTTTCAAGATCATTCGAATTCCTTGTTGTAAAAACCTTTGTAAATACGTCAGCTTTGTTGTTTTTTGCAATGTTCCATGACCGGGAACCTTATCTCTTACAAAGTCACCCTTCATTCTTGGATAATCTTAGGCGTAGTGTCCTTATCTCTTGACCGCTTTAGTGTCAGTAAATTTGAGTATATGTACACGCGTTTTAGTCTGGTACGGATTTCGCACAGCGGCAGTCTTTAAAGCCATTATCGGGTAGGATATTGAAAATTTGGTGAGGTTAACTACTATTTAACACAACTGTTATCCGGACAAGATTACTTTTTTCAGTACCTGTTTAAAATGGGGAAGATGACACGACCTAATTGCATCTATGATGATGCGGAACATACTTTCTTTCATTGTGAGATTGGAAAGAAGGAATCTTGAGGCCAAATTCGGCGTCTGTACCGTCGAGAACTTCTGCGATGTAATTCTGAACAGCGATTAGAATTGGAACAGCATAGCCAGTTACACTGAGGCCTTATTGAAATCAAAGAAGATTGCGTTGGATGAGAGAATTAGAATGGATGTTTAGACACGTTTTCGGATTTTGTTGCGCAATCTGAATGCGGATATGGATATAAAGGGGCCAAATGGCCAGACGGACTCCACTTCGTAGTAATACCACAGTAGTTCCGGAGTGGGCACAAAGACTCCAAAAGAGGAGGGGGAGATTTAGTGGGTGAGGGCCCTACACACAGGGGTTAGTGATGACTTCCCCTATGGCGCAGTTTGGTACATTGACTCCTCCTCAGAGTAAAAAAAAAATCGGGTTGCACATGCAGCAATCCAAGAGTCGATTGTTCCACCACTTTCGTCGCCTGATCTGAATCTCAATACACAGAAGGATTTTTGGATGACTTAGGATTCTGGATACTTTTGTTTGAGAAGAACAGCACTGATGTAGCAGCCCTGAGAGTATTCGAGAGAAAACTCCTACATATGATCTTCGGTCCAGTGCGAGTTGGCGATGATTCCCGCATTGGATCCAACAATGAGCTGTATGAGTTCCACAACAATGTGGACGTTCGAACGCATGAGGATGTTCCGGCGAGACGGGTTTTTAATGTGCGGATTTGCGGAAGTCGGAGAAGTCGGAAGGACCAAGTCGGGGAAGTCCTATCAGCGATTGATGTGTACAGAGGCGCCTGGAAGGATGCTCTAAAGCATGTCGAAATCCGATTATCGGCTCCTTAATGGTCAATTAAGTAAGCAAGTAAGTAAGTTGTTTGAGAAGAGTTATCTTGATGCAGGTAAAGGACTATCCATTTTGTGGTTTCAAAAGTATGGGACTGGCATTCGGCATCTGTCAAACTAAGTTGTGAAATCAATTTTTTTCTTTTCAATTGAAAGTGTGACATTGACGAAACTGGATCGCTTAACTATCACACACAACGCATCAAAATTATCAAAACCTACTACAAAAATGCTGATTCTGCCACAGCCACGTATCATACTTTAAGAGGAGATTATGGTTTACATTACCGTCCAACTACGTAAACAATTGGCAAAATTGTGAAGAAATTTGAAGAGACTGGAGTGGCTATAAATATTGAAAGGCCTGTGCATCATCGTTTCTCTCGTTCCGCTGAAAATATAGCCATGGTAAGTGAAAGTGTTGCCGAAGACCCGAATGTGTCGATTCCTCGTCGTTCTCAGGAATTTGGACTGCCGTAACGGCACATTATGGCGTATTTTGCATTTAGATATGCACCTACATCCATATAAAGTTCAGCTCACGCAACAACTGAAGCCAGCTGACCATTCACAACGTCGTAGATACGTGGAATGGGTGTTTGAACAACAGGCGGTGGACGGCAATTTTTCGAACAAAATTTTCTTCTGCGATGAAGCACATTTCACACTCGGTGGGTATGTTAAAGAAAATTGTCGTATTTGGGGGTCCTGATAATACTCAAGTAATTGACAAGAGGCCATTACATCCAGAAAAGTCACTGTTTGGTGGCGGCTCTTTGATCCGAAGGTGTGATTGGACCTTACTTCTTCGAAAACGACGATGGAACGACTGTCACCGTCAATTCGGAGCGTTATGGTCATATGATAACCGACTTTTATTTGCCTGCTATTGAAGAATACGACTTGGGGAAGACGGTGCCACATGCCACACAACTCGAGCGAATATGGCTTTATACGCAAGAGACATTTCCTGGCCGCGTAATTTCTCGTCGTGGCGATATCAATTGGCCACCAAGATCATGCGATTTGACACCATTCGACTTTTTTTTTGTGGTGCTACTCTAAAGACCGTGTTTATGCAGATAAACCTTCAACTCTTGAGCACTTAAAAACCAACATTCGTCAAGTTAGGGCTGAGATACGGCCCAATATGTGTCAAAAGAATCAATACTTGCAAGACTTTGCGTGGAGATCATTTAAATGCTTGTAGTGTTTCACACATAATGTCAACGTTCAAATTTTACAATAAAAAAAGGAAATATCATGAATAAAAATATTTTATATGTGCTTTATTTACGTTTACTTTTGAAACCACGAAATGGATAACCCTATAGTTTTAAGGCACGCAGCTTCCTCACGGCGGGACTCTTTCTATTCCTTAAATATATCCAAGCTATGGTTGGTTCACCGTTTACGGCGTCTATGCTCTATATTATGCTCTTGTATGTGTTCTTTTGTTTGCCTATGGTTTTTTCACTGCTATTTTCTTCCTCTCTCCTGTTAATTTCAATTGTTTTTCCCATGTTTGTGTGCCACCACCATTCCCATAATCAGCATCGTCATAGTAGTTGTTCGCAAATGAGATTCGTTAAATGAATGAAATGAAAATGAAAATGACTTCCAATTTAAAGTTTAAATTCGTTGTAATCAAAAACACACGCTAAACAGCAAAAGGGTTGCACAATAAACCGTTAACAGAAGTACTACTACTTCTATACCTCTCTCTCTCTCTCTCTCTCTCTGTTGCTTTGCCTCCTGTAAATATGTTGTAAAGATTTCATGTAAAATTCTACAGCAATGAATGAATGAATAGCTGCTGCTGCTGCTGCTTCTACTGCTACTGCTGAGTGTAATTGTAAAATGCCAAGATTATATATTTACAGTTATTTTTGCAAAAATTTTGAAAACAAATGTAAAAAGAACAAGAAAATTTAACTGTGCCACACCACCTTTTTTAAGTTTTTTTCACAATTTTTCCAACACACTAGAGTTGTATACGCTCGCACAGAGAGAGTGAGAGGAGCGTTGAAATAAATGCTTTTAATCAGGCGTTTAAGTGAGCAGTGCAGAGAGTAGCAAGAGAGAGAGTGTAGGAACAATGAACGTCAATATGATTTTAATATGAATTTCGAGAACAACTGTTTGGCGAAATTATTGCGAATGCTAATGTACTGCACAATGGGTCGAAGTTAATTAAAAAAGGCATGACAAACGAATTGAATTCTTTTAATACATACATAACGTAATTGGTCATTACAACCCTTTAGTCAGAATTACGACCTAGTTTCTCACACCCCTTATGTTGTATGCGTTAATGTTTATACATGAGTGTCGGAACCTACAGTTTAAAGTCGACTCTGAACGACAGATTTTTCGGAGAAACTTTTCATGGCAATTTTATTTACTCTTGGAGTTTTTGCCAGAAATCTACTGAGAGGAAGCCGCTGAAGAAATATTTTGTCGTATTTCGTTTAGTTGGAGCTGTCTGATCTGGGGTTTGAACCTAGACCTCACGTCTAATAAACCAACAGACTACCTAGTAGACTACGGTGACTATATCCATGTAATGCAGCAATTGTAATTGTAAATGTAGTGCCATTTAACTTTCGTGTAGACTTACTAAGCGCCTGATATTGTACTTAGTACGAGGGTTGATGGTATAAGAGAGACATTCTTGATTACTATTCTGATCCATATGTGTGCAGCTGTATTTCACCAATGGCTTCACGAATATTGTCCTTTAAAGCGTCAATTGTCTCTGGCTTGTCGGCGTAACACTTATCTTTGACGGCACCCCATAAATAATAGTCCAACGGTGTCAAATCGTAGCTCCGAGGTGCCAAAACGACATCAGATCTGCGGCTGATAATGTGATCTTCAAAAATAGGGCGCAAAACATCGAGTGTAGCTTCGGCTGTGTGGCACGTAGCGCCGTCCTATTGAAACCAAATGTTGCCAATATCCTCCTCTTCAATTTTTGTGAACAAAAATTCATTCAACATGGCCCGATAACGATTGCAATTGACTGTAACGGCCACTACTTGCTCATTTTCGAAGAAAAATTGCCCAATTATGCCTTTGGACCATAATCAGCACCAAACTTGACTCGTTTTGGCTGCGTCGGCTTTTCAATGTATGCGTGCGGGTTTTCTGTGCCCCAAATGCGACAATTTTGCTTGTTTACCTGCCCGCCTAGATCAAAATGAGCTTCATCTGAAAAGATGATTTTTTTTTTGCCAAAATCTGCATCTTCTGGTGTAGGCTACTGCATGGCCAGCCGAGGCAGCCATTTGAATGAAATTATTTTCCATTATTAACCGGAAGGATTGTACTTTCAAATAAAAAAAGAAATTTGAGAAAATATTCAGTAGTTTTTGTTTTTAAAGCATTTTCAAAAAAGAAAAAGTTATTTGGCGGACCCTTTACCAATGTTGTGAATGCCATGGAGTTTCAGAATTTCTCACGCTTACATATTGCGATGCCGAGAAGACTAGTATCTCGTTAGTTGTTATACACGTTACTGTCTTATGCTGATACGTTGCACTGTTCAGGCATTGCTTCTGAATTTTAAGTTTTCTACAGGAGTTGAAAGAAAATGCTGGTGACTCTCAGTCCTATTGATGTGTCGTTAGTTCAAGTAGAACTATCAGTTCTCAGCAGCATTAATTTGAATTTTCTAAATTTTTTTATTGAATAATACTATTGCACAATGGGTTGTTTTAGTCCATAAAATATTGTTACGTCTTTACCTTTTAAAAATGTTTAAAATATGAGCTCGTAGAATGCAAATAAAATAACAATAAATCTGAGTTAAATTTTATTATTCGCACAATTAGTAAGCCACTGTTCACAACTTGATGTAAACGACAACAATTGCTTTGATTGTTTTTTCTCTGTTTACACCTTTTGCATAAACAATAACAATTACAAGACAATTGTTCGACAGATCTTTTGTAACGGAGATCTTCAAACCATGATTACTCTTTTCAAACACACCGCATCTTCACACAAGACTGACTGTACTTCACTAATTCACTCGCATGCTTTGCCTTTGCTTTTTATAAGGCAGAGTAAACTGTCTGATGGAAAATGTTCATGAGATCGCCTTCTGGAAATCTTTATAAATGTAAACATCGTTGTCTCATTATTGTTGTTTGTGTATTTTGTCGTTCGGAGTCGACCTTAAACTGTAGGTCCCGCCACTCATGTATAAAATTAACACACACAAGTTAAGTGGTGTGAGAAACTAGGTCGTAATCCTGACTGAAGGGTTGTAATGACCAATTATGTACGTACGTATTTTGTTTGCTTTTATTCTTGTAGCCTTCTTGGTATATTTTTGTTAACTTGTTTACCATTTCTTTTATGCTGGTGTTTGTTGTTATTACGCAGTGCGATAATTTGTAAACAAAGTCATTGTTTTGTGTTTGTAGCTTTTGTTTGTAATTTTAATATTAAACGATGTAAAAGCAAAACACCATTATCTAGATTTTTTCCATTTTCGTAACGATATGAATGACTTGAGGTTACGATCTTTCTCACACAATGGATGCCATCTTATATGCGATGCTGAGCGGTGTAGTATCTCATCAGTTGTTATTCCTGTGGTATGCTGATACCTTGAACTTGTTCTGGAATTGCTTTTGCTTTTCAAGTTTTCTACAGGAGTTGATAGAAAATGCTGGTGACTCTCAGTCCTATTTATTTATCGTTAGATCTACTGGGATACCATCGCCCAGCAGCATTGGTTTGAATTTTCTAAATTTTTTATTGAAAATGTTTTTGCACAATGTCTCATTTTAGTCCAAAAAATATTTTTTTTAATTCTTCCTTTTAGAAAATATTCTCCATCATTTTAGGGCAATGAATTGAATTTTTTTTTCGAAATTTTGCCACTTCCATGCCATTGTGCTTTCAGTTTTATGGCTGCGTAAATGCAAATGTTGTTTGTTATTGTTGCTTATCAAAAAAAAAATTTTTTAATTGTTTTTATTATTGGTTTGGTTGTTGTTGTTGTAACATCAAGAGAGAATAAATTAAATAATTATTTATATTGTAGAGCTTTAAACAGCCTTAAAAACTTAAAAAGTTGCAAGAGAAAAAAGCATCAGTTTTTGTGGAGGGTTCAAGGAGTTCATGAATAAAGGCATACGCAACGGAAATTCCGCACCAGGCATAACACAAGGATGTAACAGCAGTTAGAGCAGCTAAAAATTTACTAAGGCTTCATTGCTTCTCATGCCCTTGTCTTTAGCCTTTTGGCTTTGTTATTGTTGTTGTATTGGTTTCGCGCGAAACCCCCCTAAAAAGGCGACAACAAGTGCTTGTCTTTGTTTTTATGATGATGGCGTGAATATTTTCTTTGTTGTTGTTTTACCTCTTAAAACTTTACCCTTTTAGTTACAGTTCTTTACGGCTAAGAGCGAGAGCAAGAGAGAGAAGGAGAGAGATAGAGAGAGAAAGTAAATATTTGTGCATGTCTGTCTATATACTGTAGCTAAGTACTGCTGGCTGGCTGGCTGACTGTTTGGCTACTTTAAGATCCTCTCGACTTGCTTTCAAATAATTTTCAACTTTGACTCGCAAGTAATTTTACGTGCATATTGCCAATAACTTGGAGTGTTTTAGCATTAAAACAATAACAATAACAACAACAAAAACACTAACAATATTGGCAATAAAACAAAGTTTTTTAAAAGAATTAAAACAGAGAAGAGTTTTTCTTTCTTTTCCTTCTTTTTGATTTGAAAAAAGTAGCAGCGGCTGCTGAAACAGAATGGCAAAGTTCAAGATGCCATTGAATGCAGGAGCAAAAAAAGCAGCCAAAAATTTATGAATTTTTAAACAAAGTCTGCCAAATGATTTCATTTTCTTTTTTGGTTTCTTTAAGAAAAACAATAAAAGTGTAGGAAAACAGGGAAAAACTAGGGACGAATACTTTCGATTCGTTTTGATATTGAAAAGCGTTCATTTAATATTTATGATGGCAAGTTTTCTGGTCCTTAAAGGGAAATTTACTGGACACAGGTGGCTAACGATAACATTAACAATCAATTTTCTGTTGAAATTCAAGGATACGTTAATAGGGTAATAAGAGTTTCACTTAAACGCGTTTAAAGAATTCAAATATATTGTTACGCTTTTACCTTTTTAAAAACGTTTAAATATGAGTTCGTTAATTGCAAACCAAGTAAAAACAAAAATGTCGTTAGTTTTTCTTAAACTCTCTTTATTCTTTACACTACTATTGTGTGCCTCCGTATACAACTTAACGATACAACAATAATTTGCTTGTAGACTATTCTATTTCACACTTCT
This sequence comes from Sarcophaga subvicina, assembly GCA_936449025.2. Classification (NCBI taxonomy): domain Eukaryota; kingdom Metazoa; phylum Arthropoda; class Insecta; order Diptera; family Sarcophagidae; genus Sarcophaga; species Sarcophaga subvicina. The sequence continues at coordinate 106,925,280 of OW388084.2, forward strand.
GTCCGCGTTAACACTAACAACTGTTCGTTAGATCTTCGCTGCTTACAAACATTTTGCTAGCAATACCACTTGTACGTTCAAACCGCAACGCGTCTTCACACGAGGCTGACTGAATTATAACTAACTCCTGCCTGCTTTGTCCAGCCCTTTTATAGTCCGACACAACCAGTCTAACGAACATTCTTGAAGTAGAAGGATCGTGATCTCGCCTTCTCGAGAGCTCTATTGCTAATACATTGTTGTTTGTGTACTTTGCTTATCTTGTCAATCCCTTTTTGTCACATACATGTTGTTGTTGGTACCAGGCGCAACCAGGTTCGTCGTACATATGTGTGTGTACAGCTTTAGATAATCAACACGTTCATTGTATTCTTAGTGTTAGTGTGTATTTGTATCGTGTGGCTTTTGTTTATCGTTTTTGTTGTTAAACGATATTAGGTCGTTTCGATTTGCGTAACAATATTTTGAAAAATGTAAGGAAAGTAGCTGTAGGCAATAGCCTGGAATATCGGCTTTCAGGATCATTATGGAGGACCTAAGCTACTAATACAAGACGTGGGAGTAAAATTTTTGTCTTTAATTACTGCAATATTATTACAACCCTTCATTCGGGACAACAACCTAGCTTCTCACATCACCTATGTTGTGTGTTCACGCTGGCCACCCTAATGTTAAGTTTAGTTTTAAGTACTTTTACAACCATGTAAATTAATTGTGAATTGTTAATAAATATGATCGAAAAGAGATTAATATTCAAACAACCCCCAACCCGAAAGGTACGTCTATTCGTATGTTAATATATTATATCGAAAACTAATAATTTCGTATTTTTATTTATTGGCTAAATATTTTATTTTATTCGTTTTCCCCATTCACCCCCACATTTTGGTCCTTCGAACCGGATCATCCCCTGAAGAATAAAATAAAATATTTGACAATAATCTTTTGTAGATTATTCTCTGCAGTGGATATTTGTTGCTGGAAACCACACCCTTTGCACCGTTGGAATTTCTTTTTTGTGTAATTTCTTTCCCCTTAAAAATTTGTTTACAAGGTATGTAAAAACACATATAATTTGGTGAAATATATATATACTTGTGTGAAAATAAGTGAAAAAAAAAGAAAGAAAGAAAAAAAGAAGAAAAACAAATAAAAAAAAAAAAATATATAAAAATTTAGTGAAGTGTCTCAGTGAAGTGCAAGAATATAAGAAAAATATAAAGCAAGAGAATATAAATAAACGGGAAAAAGATACACAAACAACACAGAGTGCATTGATCTTGCGTGTTGTTGTTGTGTACTTGCTTTATAAACAGCTGGAAGGTTGTCATTGAATAAGGTGGCCGCTGTTTCAAATATCTTATATTCTTTCACCATTATATTAAGCGAGTTGTATTGTTTTGTATATTTCGACTTATTTTGAGTTTGTTTGAGACACTTCTATTCTGACATAATTAAAGGAAAAATATATATATTTTTTTGTGATATTTTTATATATTTTTATTAATTTTTATATATATTTTTTATTATATTTTTATAAATTTCTTTTTTAATTTATTATTGATTTACCTTAAGTAAATCTTTTTGTACCATTTTTTTTATTTTTTGATGGGATAATTTCCCCTTTTATCGGTGATTCTTTCGCGAGCATATTTTTTCGTTTCTTTCGTGTTCGAAGTCGAGATTTTGAATTAGTCCGTTTTCTAATTTATATCGACGTTTTCTCTCGTGAACTTTTTTTTTGAAATTTTCGACTTTTTTTCGCGATTTGAAGTTTTTCTCATTTGTTCATATTCTTTGGAATTTACAATTGGGAGTCCCCAGTCTTATCTCTTTCGTTTTCTTTTTATTGCAAGTTTTTTTTTTGATAAACTTATCTCCATCCCAATTGTGTTAAAATGGCCGCGTTGAGAAACTTGACAAGAAACTACAATCGCTTAGTCGATTTTGACAGTTTCATTCAAGCAATCCCTAAAGAAGAACACTCTGTTCACACCCTGAGTGTCCATCGGCAGGAGTTAACCCGTTTGTGGGAAGCTTTTCGTGACTCCTATGAGGATTTGTCGGAAAATGCCGAGGATACCAAGGTCTCTGCTAAAGACCTGAAGGCCAAGTATATGTCGGGATATACACTGTATGTTCAATGCGTCTCGCTCATTGATGGGTCAACTGACGGCCTTAAGAGCAAGGCCGCGAACCCCCCTACCAATAGTATCCCGATTCACCTTCCCCCCTGTGACACCCCAACCTTTACCGGTGATTACGCATCTTGGCCAACGTTCAGGGATATGTTTTCGGCCATTTATGGAACCAACCCTCACATTAGTAACATCCAAAGGATGTATTATCTTTTGCAAAAGACGGAAGGTGAGGCGAGGGACATTATTCGAACTTGCCCCATGACGAATGATGGTTTCGACATGGCGTGGCAGAACTTGGTAGACAGGTATGAGAATAAACGCGTTTTGGTGAATTCTCAGTTGAAAACCCTCTTTAACCTCCCTTCCATATCCAAGGAGTCTGGCCCTTCTATTAAAGGTTTGCAACGGACAATCAATGATTGTATAACGAATTTGTCGTTGCTAGGCATACAGACTCAGAATTGGGATATAATCTTTGTCTACATTTGCTCCACCAAACTCCCCGAACACACCTTAGGTCTTTGGGAACAGACTCAGGGGCCTTGTTCGGACCTGCCAAAGTGGAGCAAGATGGATGAGTTCCTGACTGCCAGATACCGAACTCTGGAGTCGGTATCGGACATTATCGGCAGCCACAATTTTTCTCAAGGTACTGCACGGGTTAATAACCAAAGCAGCTCTAGTAACCCTCGAAAAATGAAAACCTTTGGGACCACTGTGGCCCCTAGCTTACCCCAACGAAAATGTCCGGTTTGCAGCGAAAATCATCCCATTCGTTTATGTTCCGATTTTTTAAGAATGACGGTTAATGCTCGTTTGGCAACCGTTAGGAAACACAAATGCTGCACGAATTGTTTGGCAGCCTCGCATGAATTCAAAAGATGCCAGAGCTCAAATGTTTGCTATATCTGCAAACAAAAACATCATTCGCTACTTCATCGTACCGAATCCTCCCCCCGGGAGAAATCGAGGACTGGAACTAACCCCGCTGACCCTTCTACCCCTATTAGCTCTCCGGAAATCCCTCGGTCTTCTCCTGCACAAAGGCGAAATGAAGTGGATGGTGGTCCATCTACATCCGCTGCTGCTCGATCTTTTCAAAATTTCGCCACCCGTATACAGTCCACCCCGTACTCGACAGTTTTATTGGGAACTATCCAGGTGAATGTAGTGCATAATGGTGTAGTTTTTCCTGCTAGAGCTCTAATCGACCCGGCTTCTCAGGCTACTTTCATCTCCAGAAAGTTGCAACGGAAGCTAGATCTTCCAACCCTTTTAGCACCGGCTGCCACTGTTGTGGGCCTTAATGGCGCAGTAGCAGCAAACTCGACTAAGGTCTGTGTTGTTTCGCTGGGATCTTCCATGGATCCAGCGTTTAGTCTGACTACGGAGGCATATGTGGTTGACAAGCTAACTGGTCGATTACCCACTTACTCCTTGGCGAAGTTTGTTGACCTCAACACTCCCGAACTTCCGTTGACAGATTTGAAATGTGCCCATATGGATTTGCTATTGGGCGGAGATATATACTCTCAAATCATGCTTCCTGAGGTTAGGAAGGATTCTAAGAACCCCTTGATCGCTCAGCGAACTGTCTTTGGTTGGATAGTAACTGGTAGAATACCTCAGTTGAACCCGTTGGATTCCGTTGCTTCCTTCTTTGGGCAACTGGACTTGGATGCGAAAATTAGTCGGTTCTGGGAAGTAGAGGAAATACCGAAGTCGAAGGTATTGTCGCCTGAAGATCGCTTTTGTGAGGATCTGTATCGTCGTACGACTTATAGGACTCAAGAGGGTAGATATGTAGTTGCTCTTCCTTTTAAACCCGAATTTTCGACGGACTTGAATCTCGGTCCATCTCGAAAAGGTGCTCTCGGTCAATTTTTGAGAAATGAGTCTCGTATGTTGCGGAACCCTGAGATTAAGGGTCAATATGATCAGGTTATTGAGGAGTACCTTACCCTGGGCCATATGTCAAAGATCCATCACGACGCTGTTTATTCTCCTAAACCCAGTTACTACCTACCCCATCATGCCGTTTTTAAGCCTGATAGCACCACCACCAAGTTGCGTGTCGTTTTTAACGCCTCTTGCCCCTCCTCTAATGGCTTAAGCCTTAACAGTGTCTTGCACACTGGCCCGATTTTACAAGCCGATTTGACTATTCTGATTCTCCGATGGAGACTGTTTAGATTTGTTTTCAATGCGGACATACAGAAGATGTATAGGCAAATACTGGTCGTGCCAGATCACACCCCTTTTCAAAGGATATTATTCCGTCGGAACTCCCTGGAAGATGTCCAGGATTTTGAATTAAACACAGTTACATTTGGTGTTAACTGTGCCCCCTATTTGGCCATAAGAACCCTACATCAGTTAGCTGATGATTGTAAATCGGATCACCCCTTTGCTTCTGAGATTTTGCGAAACCAAATGTATGTGGATGACATTTTGGCTGGTTCGCATTCCTTTGTCGAAGCTACTCGTAATCGTGATGAGATAATTCATGTTCTGAATTCTGCTGGCTTCTCCCTTCGTAAGTGGACATCAAATGATAGAGGTCTTATTGATGATTTGCCACCTGAACATCTATTGGATTCCCAATTTCTAAAATTGTCAGACGCCAGCACCGCTAAAACTCTGGGTTTACGTTGGAATGCGAGCATTGATGCATTTTTCTTCAAGCCAGCTCCAACGCCCGATTTCTCTGTAGTCACAAAACGATCCGTCTTGTCTCAAATAGCGAAGCTATTTGACCCCGTTGGGTGGTTGGCACCTAAAGTCATAGTTGCTAAAATTCTTATGCAACAAATTTGGAAAGACGGAACGGATTGGGACGAATGCTTGAAACCCATGACGTTTAACAGATGGCTTGAGTTTGTCGATGATTATTCGTACATCGAAAGGATTAACATCCCCCGTTGGGTTAATTTTAACCCTCAGTGTGAAGTACAACTTCATGCATTTTGTGATGCTTCTGAGAAAGCATATGCTGCCACTCTGTACAGTAGAGTCCAAACCCCGTCTGGTGTATTTGTCACCCACTTACTCGCTGCTAAAACAAAAGTTGCGCCTATAAAAGTGCAAACTTTACCCCGTTTAGAGCTCTGCGGCGCAACTCTATTGGCGAAAATGGTATTTTCACTTCGTAAGGAGCTGAATCTTACCAGATCGGAAGCCTTCTATTGGACAGATTCGACTATCGTTCTGTCCTGGCTTCAAAAACCCCCGTGCCATTGGCCAACTTTTGTGGCGAATCGAGTATCGTATATCGTGGACCAGGTAGGCACTGACAATTGGAATCACGTCGAATCTCATCATAACCCTGCCGACTTGGCTAGTCGTGGTATGAGCGCTAAGGAGCTCTCTATATCAGATATTTGGTGGAAAGGTCCTGAATGGTTATCCCGTCCACAGTCTGAATGGCCACTGTCGTCTTTTAAACCCAATAATCAGCTAGAAACGCGTTTGATACAGGTTAACGTTGCCCAGACGGATACGTCTGAAGAATTTTTGAGTCGATATTCGGACTTACCTCGTGCTCTGCGAGTTATGTCCTACATCTTTCGCTTTTATCACTCTTTACTCCCCGGAAAAAGGTCGTCTCAAGTCCCCCTATCTCATACGTTGAGTCAAAGTGAGGTGAAGTCGGCAAAGGATCGTTTGATCATTCTTTGCCAAAGTACCCATTTCCCCGAATACTCTTCACTGAAGAATGGCTCTACCTTAACCTCGAAGAATTCACTACTCGTGTTCAACCCCTTTATAGATTCTAGTGGATTTCTACGAGTTAATGGTAGACTCTCCCAATCACCTACTTTGACTTACAACGAACGTTTTCCGAAGTTATTACCCTACAATGGCCGTTTTACGCGTCTCTATCTGGAACATCTTCATAAGTTTTCGGCTCATGCGGATATCTCTCTGATGCTGCGCCTTATGCGACAGGAATTTTGGGTTCCTAAATTGAAGAATTTGGTTAAGACAGTTGTTCACAATTGCAAAGTGTGTTCTTTATATAAAAAGAAACTCGGTCAGCAAATTATGTCTGCATTGCCGCCCGAAAGAACTACACTCACTCGCCCTTTTACTCATACCGGAATTGACTTTGCTGGTCCCTTTGATATAAAGTCATATATAGGGCGTGGTTGTAGAATAACGAAAGGATATGTCTTAGTATTTGTCTGTTTTGCTACTCGAGCCATCCATCTGGAGGCTACAAATGACATATCTACCGAATGTTTTTTGGCCGCTTTTACTCGATTCTTCTCTCGTCGCGGTTGTCCTTCTCACCTCTATTCGGACAATGGTACTGCTTTTGTTGGCGCAGCTAATCTCTTGAATAAAGATAAGACTCAGTTCCTTGAGAGTCTTAAACGGCAGATTGTCACCAAAAATGCCTTTCAATTGGTAGATTGGCATTTTATTCCTCCTGGCGCTCCACATATGGGTGGCTTATGGGAGGCAGGAGTGAAGAGTTTCAAAACTCATTTGCGTAAGATATCCCATGCCCAAAGCTTCACTTATGAAGAATTCTCAACTATGTTGACAAGAATAGAGGCTTGTCTGAATTCTAGACCTCTTAGCTCGATGACAGACAACCCGTCTGACATCAATCCTTTAACCCCGGGACATTTTCTCATAGGAAGTGCCATCCTATCCCCACCGGAACCTGATTTTTCGAACGAATCCATAAGCTATGCGAATCGATGGCGTAAGCTGAAAATTTTGCACCATTTATTCGCGCGTCGATGGAAAGACGAATATTTGGTTGAGTTGCATAAACGCAACAAATGGAAGGTTCCCCAAAGAGATTTTGATGTAAATGATTTTGTTGTCATTCGTCATGACAATCTTCCCCCTAACGAATGGAAGCTAGGTCGGATCGAACGGGTCTATCTCGGCCCCGATTCGAGGGTGCGAGTGGCCGATGTTCGAACCGCCAATGGCGTTTTGACTCGACCAATTGTCAAACTCGTGCTGCTTCCTAATCATGAACAAAACTAATTTTTTCTCTTCTTTTGTCCGTTTGTTGATTGTATTTACAGATGTCGGAACTTGCACCCCGTCGACTAGCCGTGGAGCGTCCCCAAAATGAAAGCCTCGACGACGTTATTGCTGCCTCCACCTCCAAATGTCGTTTGTGTTCGGAGCATCATCCATTGCGGAAATGCCCTAAATTTCGACGTATGAGTCCTTTTAGACGATTGAGTGTCGTAAAAAGGCTCAAATATTGCATAAACTGCCTGGCACATTCCCACTTCGTCAAGGAGTGTCAGAGCAGAGAAAGGTGTATGGAGTGTCTACAAGAGCACCATACAATGCTGCATTTCCATCGGCGAGCTGACAGCAACCAACAACAAAGGAAGAACGCTCCCGCAGCCAAGAAAAGCCACCGTGGAAAAGGACAATATAAAAGGAAAGCTACTCACACCAACAAGCAGAAGCACAGCAGTAACCAGAAGAGCGCACCCCACAACCAAGCTCTTAAGAGGACGTGTGCGTGTGCAGGTCAGCCTTCCGTCAGTAATGGGACTGTCGTTGCTGCTTCTAATGCGACAGCGGGGCCTACCATTGTTATAAACGTGTTAGGCAAATAACTCCTTTTTTCTTTATTATTATTTCCCTTTTCCAAATGAATTGTTTTTATCTATTTTTTTATTATTTCTCTTTTTTTTTTTACTCTATTTAAACTCTATTTAAACTTACAATATACAATGAATTATATACATATACCCTGAATTGTAACTTTATTGATCTCTGGCCAGGTGACGTCTCGGTCCGCTTGTTGCACTGTCGCAAGGGGGGCGGGATGTTCACGCTGGCCACCCTAATGTTAAGTTTAGTTTTAAGTACTTTTACAACCATGTAAATTAATTGTGAATTGTTAATAAATATGATCGAAAAGAGATTAATATTCAAACAACCCCCAACCCGAAAGGTACGTCTATTCGTATGTTAATATATTATATCGAAAACTAATAATTTCGTATTTTTATTTATTGGCTAAATATTTTATTTTATTCGTTTTCCCCATTCACCCCCACATTGTGTGTGTTAATTTTATACATGAGGGGCCTAGACCTAGCTTTTAAAGTCAGCTGCAAATGACAGATTTTTTAAGAAACTTACTTGTTCATGGCAATTTTATATACTCTCCAAGTTTTTGCCAGAAAGCTGCTGAGAGGCAATTGCCGAAGAAATATTTTTTCATATTTCGTTTTGATGTCTGGCCTGTGGCTTGAACCTTGGCCTTACGTCTAATAAGCCTAGATAACATTCAGTTCACATACACAATTTGTTATTACAACCCTTCAGTCAGGATTACGTCCTAGTTTCTCATAACACTTATGTTGTGTGCGTTAATTTTATACGTGAGTGGCGGTAACTACAGTCTAAAGTCAACTCCGAATAACAGATTTTTGAGAAACTTTTCATGGCAATTTTTATTCACTCTTTGAGTTTTTACCAGAAATCTGCTTAGAGGCAATTGCCGAAGAAATATTTTTTTATTTCGTTTTGATGTCTGGCCTGTGGCTTGAACCTTGGCCTCACGTCTAATAAGCCTAGACACTACCCACTAGACTACATCAACTTTCAGTTGCTACCATTAAATTTTTTCATTTACAATCCATTGTATAGTGCATCATAAAAGTATGCTTAATTGTAACCGGAAAAAATGTATTCGATTGTAAATTATTTAATTAAAATACATGGCCTTCTTTCTCTTTTCTCCTTTCTCCACGTTTTCCTGTAAACATTTAATTAATAATCGGTCATTTGCAATTATTTGATTTCTATTTATTAATGATTTCTATTATCTGCAGTAACACATTTTATTTTTTACAGTCTTTTCTCCATAAAAAAAAGGAAATTACTATCATGTCCTCTATAAAAATGAAGAGAAAAAAATTGAGGAAAATGACCACTAAAGTTTTATTTTTATGACAAACCATTAAAAAACAGAGAGAGAGAGAGAGAGAGTGTGGAAAAAAATGGATAAAAATATAAACGAAAATTAAAACGAATGTGATGGCCATTCACATAAAAAGTGTTGACAACAGTGGCTGTGTTAATGTGTGTTAAAAATAATACCCTACGGTAGGCAGATTGGGAGACTGTAGCGGTTTAGCTGTAATAATTTCTTTACAAAGATTTCTTTTGCAGGGTTTCCTTTTGAAGTTTATAAGCCTTCCATTTAAAATTAAAAATATAGGGTTACCCATTTTGTGGTGTAAACATAAATAAAACCCATATAAAATATTTTTATTCACTATATTTCTTTTTTTATTGTAAAGTTTGAACGTTGACATTATGTGTGAAACACTTCATCATTTAAATGACTTCCATGCGAAGTGTTGCAAGCATTGATTCCTTTGAGGTAATTTTCGACAACTTTTTGACACATATTGGGCGGTATCTCAGCCATAACTTGACGAATGTTGGTTTTTAAGTGCTCAAGAGTTGAAGGTTTATCTGCATAAACACGGTCTTTCGCGTAGCCCCACAAAAAAAGTCGAATGGTGTCAATTCGCATGATCTTGGTGGCCAGTTGATATCGCCACAAGGAGAAATTACGCGGCCAGGCAGTGTCTCCTGCAATAAAGCCATATTCGCTCGAGTTGTGTGTCATGTGGCACCCACCGTCTTGTTGAAACCACTTATTCTCCAAGTCGTATTCTTCAATAGCAGGCAAAAAAAAGTCGATTATCATATGACCATAATGCTCCGAATTGACGGTGACAGTCGTTCCATCGTCGTTTTCGAAGAAGTAAGGTCCAATCACACCCTCGGACCAAAGAGCGCACCAAACAATGACTTTTTCTGGCTGTATTAGCCTCTCTTCAATTATTTGAGGATTCTCAGAACCCCAAATACGGCAATTTTGTTTATTAACATACCCACCGTGTGTGAAATGTGCTTCATCGCTAAAGAAAATTTTGTTCGAAAAATTGCCGTCCACCGTCTGTTGTTCAAGCACCCATTCCACGTATCTACGATGTTGTGAATGTGGTCAGCTGGCTTCAGTTGTTGCGTGAGCTGGACTTTATATGGATGTAGGTGTAGATTTAAATGCAAAATACGTCATAATGTGCCGTTACGGCAGTCCTAATTCCTGAGAACGACAAGGAATCCACATATTCGGCAACACTGTCACTTACAATAGCGATACTTTCAGCGGAACGAGCGAAACGATGATGCGCAGGCCTTTCAATATTTGCAACCACTCCAGTCTCTTCAAATTTCTTCACAATTTTGCCAATTGCTTGCGTAGTTGGACGATTATGTAAACCATAATCTCCTCTTAAAGCACGATACGTGACTGTGGCAGAATCACCATTTTTGTAGTAGGTTTTGATAATTTTTATGCGTTGTGTGATAGTTAAGCGATCCATTTTCGTCAATCTCAGACTTTCAACTGAAAAGAAAAAAACTGGTTTCACAACTTATCTTGACAGATGTCGAATTCCAGTCCCAGACTTTTAAAACCATGAAATGGATAGCCCTTTATTGTTACGTTTTTACCTTTTAAAAACTTTTAAAATATGAGCTCGTAAATTGCAAAAAAAAATAAAAATAAATTTGTGTTTAGTTTCACAACTTGATGTAAACAACAACAATTGCTCTTCTTTGTTATTCCTCTGTTTATACCCTTTTCATAAACAATAAAAATTACTAGGCAATTATTCAACAGGTCTTTGTAACAGAGATCTTCAAACCACGATTACTCTCTTCAAACACACCGCGCCCCCTACACAAGACTGACTGAACTTCACTAACTTAGTCGCCTGCTTTGCTTTGCTTTTTATATGGCACAGTATACAACCTGATGAATGTTCTTGAAGGCGAATGTTCGTGGCTTCGCCTTCTCGTAATCTCTATAAATGTAAACATCGTTGTTTCATTATCGTTATTTGTGTATTTTGTTGACATTTATTCTTGTAGTGTTTGTTGTCTTATTTTTGTTTACTAATGTTAAGTATTGTAAAAGCAAAACACCAGTATCTAGACTCTTCATTTTCGTAACAATATTTTAAAACAAATTTTCCCTCTAGTAGCGTGCCATTTTATTCGTTGTCTGTTTTTGTAGGTTTTTAATTTTTTTCGAACTTTATTTCTGTTGTAATTTGTTATTCATTTTTTTATTATTGTTCTCCTCTCTTAATGACGATATTAATTTATTTGGATTACAGTGTAATTTTTTTATACGCGTTTGTTAAAAACTTTATTACAATTGCTTTCAAAAAAAAAAAAAAAAATGTTGACATTTATAAATTTTTTTCACAATCACAGATTGTCACTTCACAGGTTCTTAACTATGCTTTGTGAGACAATTGGCACTTTTGGAACAAGAGGTGACAATATTCTGAGTTTTATAAAATATTTTTGAATTTTCGTTGTTAAAACTTTGAAAATAAGCTTTACATACATGCAAATACAAATGACCGTGCTAACTTTAGTTAGGATTACAATCTAGCTTCTCCCAATACCACCCATGTTACTTTTATTCAAGAAAGGCAGGACCCACAGTTTAATCTCGAAACCGAACGACTGATATTTGAGAAACTTTTCATGGGAATTTCATTTTAGTCTCAGAGTTTTCGCCACTCTTGAGTTAAATTAACTTACACTACATAAGTGGTGTGAGAAACTAGGTCGTTTTCCTGACTGAAGGGCTGTAATGACCAGTACCATTTACGTGCAGTGCGAAATTCTCGAGTTACATCCCCAAGACTTTTTCGCAAGTCTCTTATGTATCATTTGCTATGCTTGTCTGTTATTGTATTGCTCCCGGATATTATTCTGCATTTTACGTGTATTACCTCAAGAGGAGTTAAATATTCTTCTGTTTTCATGGTTTTTCTATTTTAATAGAGGGAAGTAATTTGCATCGCCGACTTACAGTCTTTAGATTTTTTTGAATGACGTTACAACTGTTAGTTAATGCCCCTCATGTCACTTTTCTTTTGGGACCCTGCCAAAGAGTGAGTTGCACTCTGCAGTATAGTCAGTTAAAGTTCTTACAGTTACAGTCTTTACCCAATGTATTCTAAGTAAAATCAGTAGGGTCACCATGATAAGCACCAAAGCGACATAGAAGTTCCAGCTGAAGTGAAATGAAATTCTTTTCAAAGGGTCTAGTGGCAAAAATTCTAGGATACTTTTACAAAAGGAAAAAAAAAATCCAGATACTGGTGTTTTGCTTTTACATCGTTTAACATTAAAATCATAAACAAAATATACAAAAACAAAAACAATGCTGTAAACAAACTTGTTTACAAATTATCGTGCTGCTTAATATAACAACAAACACCAGCATAAAAAACGATAAACAAGTAAACAAAAATATACCAACAACACTACAATGATAAACATAAACATCGATGTTTTCATTTATAGAGATTTCGAGATGGCGAAGTCACCAAAATTCGCCTTCAAGAACATTCATCAGACTGTTTACTTTGCCATATAAAAGGCAAGGCAAAGCAGCCGAGTGAGTTAATGAAGTTCAGTCAGTCTTGTGTGAAGACGCGGTATGAGTAATCGTGGGTTGAAGTTCTCCGTTACAAAGATCTGCCGAATAATTGTCTAGTAATTGTTATTGTTTATGCAGAGCAATAACAAACAAAGCAATTGTTTTTGTTTACATCAAGTTGTGATCTGTGGCATACGGAATTGTGCGAAAAATAAAGAATTTTTTATTAAAACTGAACACAAATTTATTTCTATTTTATTTGAAATTTACCAGCTCATATTTTAAACGTTTTTAAAGAGTAAAAACGTAATAATATGGTCAGTTGGACTTCTTACCGTAACAGTCTTCATCCACTGTATTCCAAGTAATCAGTAGGGCCATTATGATAAGCAGAAAAGCGACATAGAAGTTCCATGTTTTTGCCCAGGGTCTAGTGGCAAAAATTTTAGGACCCTTTTAGTATGACCCCCTATAGAAGTCGCCGTGGTCTAGTAGGTAGTGTGTTGGCTTATTAGACGAAAAGCCAGGGTTCGAGCCCCAGGCCAAACATCAACACAAAATACAAAGAGTATTTCTTCGGCATCTTCCACTCAGCAGATTTCTGGCAAAAACTCTGAGAGTAAATAAAAATTATCATGAAAAAGTTTCTCAAAAATCTGTCGTTCGGAGTCGACTTTAAATTGTAGGTCCCATCACTCATGTATAAAATTAACACCCACAACATAAGTGGTGTGAGAAACTAGGTCGTAATCCTGGTTGAAGGGTTGTAATGACCAATTATGTATGTATGTATAGATGTCACAAAAGAATTGAATTGAAGTTTCCAGTTCAATTTTTCAATACCAAAATCTTGTTTTTAATTCTCGAGTATTTTTTCTCAATACTTTGGCATAACATTGGCAACACCTTCAAAACAGTTTTCAATATTAAACATAAAACAACAACAACAACAAAAAACAGAAGCAAAAAAAATTCATGCAATTTATTAGACATCATCGCCTAATCTGTTTTAATCACTGTCACTCAATTTTCATGCTGCTAATCAACTCATTAAAATCTCTTAAATTATACGCGCAACTACAAACAAAGCGGCTGTGCTAAGCTAAGCTGAGCTGAGCTCCTTGTCATGACAAAATATTTTCAAATTTCCTATAAAACGAAAGGAAAGGAAAGGAAAGGAAGAACAAATGTCTTCAGCGTTAATGATGAAGTTGATGAACAGCAAAAGTGTCGTTTTCTATTCCGTTTTGTCTGCTGTTCTGTTCTGTTTTTTGAATCTGATTTTATTCTCTTAATGAATACATTTCATAGCCGAAAGAAAATGAAATAAAATTTTTGAATTGTAGAATGGAAAAGAACGATGAATTGTAGTGATAATACAGGGCATAAATTTTATTACCATTTTAACCAGTGTTCCCCACATACTTTTCCATCCCCTTCTCCTTCACTGCCATACAAGTTTTGCATTTAATTCAGACACAGAAAATGGGAAAAAAATGGAAAGGAAATCAAACAAATGTACAAAGACTTAGTCATTCTGTGTGTGTGTGTCTGTGTTTGACTCGTTAAGAGCAGGCTTTATCTTGATTTTGGTGACAATCAATTTAAGCTCAACGACATTGTGATTTACTACTGCTCACCGAAGATTTAAAAGCAACGTTAGGCTCTGTAGGAGGTTTCATACAAAAAACCCTGCTACACACACAATGATTCAATGACTGAATGAATGACTGAATGAATGAATGAGTGTTTGAATGAATGAATGAATGAATGGATGACTGACAGTGTATCTGACTGACTGTATAAGCTAACTGTGTGTGTGTGCTTGTCTTTCTTTCTGGATGTAGTTTTTTTGGGTGTTGTTGTTGGCTAAATTGGTTCTTTGGTTGGTTGATTATAAGTGCTGTAACTGCCGCTTTTTGCTGCTTGTTAATGATTTTTTTCGACGATTTTTTATTTCGTTTGCTTTAGAGCTTGTAGTTCTGTTTAGCAGTGGGTTAAAAAAAAATATAGTTGTTGTTGTCTTTTTAGTTACAGCCTGTATACCAATAACAACATCAGTCCAAAAAACAGAAAAAAAAAGAAACAAAATATCTCTTGTAGTTGATCTATATACCATGGGATTATTTCCTGTTCTAAATATACACGCTTGAATACATTCCAACGTTGTTAAATTACGTAATGTAAAGATGCCAGACTGTATTAGAAAAAAAAAGTTTGATATTGTATTGAAATATTAAGGCAGCCTTCCAAAATGTTAGTTGCTTTGTGTTTGAACAAAGTATCGTGTTTCATAATGTCGCTGTACAAAATATATACAATGTATACTATTTCAAAACGTCGTCAATGTGCACTTTTAACGCAGTAAAAAAGCAATCAGGCATCGGATTTATATTTGATGCATTGTTTGGTTACTTTGCATATCTATGTACATAGTTTATATACAGTAGTAGAACTGCATACAAACTTTGTATTGATACATTTTGGAAGACAGCCGAACTTATCTCTTGGGTTCATGTCTGAAATATCAGAGACACCAACAATAATATTTGTCTCTGTATCAGAGATCAGCAATGCATCGTTTTTCGCTACTTATAAGCACTCATGAAATTTTTATTATAAGTGACTCAACAATATTGAAATTTAACTATGTACTCTGATTCATT
This sequence comes from Sarcophaga subvicina, assembly GCA_936449025.2. NCBI lineage: Eukaryota > Metazoa > Arthropoda > Insecta > Diptera > Sarcophagidae > Sarcophaga > Sarcophaga subvicina. The sequence continues at coordinate 106,940,564 of OW388084.2, forward strand.
CGTACTCACTACAACGTTGATTTATAAGTACAGGTTGCAATGAGTATGCGTACAACGTTGACATCAAACTCATAACATTCGAAATATGTTTGATTCATAAGCCCACCTACTCATTTAGATTCATAACTTTGAGAAAAATACTTATAAATGATTCGAATGACTACGAAGGCAGATCAGCAATCAGAGCAAACACACAACCGTTTAGTGAGTATCTTAGTGTTCGTACGCGACTCAAACTTATTTTGTGCTTGCGTGTACATATATGTTGAGTTACGAAGAGCCGAAATCAACAACATCATACATAACATACATACGTACATAATTGGTCATTACAACCCTTCAGTCAGGATTACGACCTAGTTTCTCACACCGCTTATGTTGTGTGTGTTAAATTTTATACATGAGTGGCGATTTTTTTGAGAAACTTTTCAAGGCAATTTGATTTACTCTCAGAGTTTTTGTTAGAAATCTGCTGAGAGGAAGTTGCCGAAGAAATACTTTTTGTATTTTTGTTTTGACATCTGGCCTGGGGCTCGAACCCTGGTTTTACGTCTAATAAGCCAACACACTACCTAATAGACTAGCGCGACTTCAATACACTTGAATACAGTCTTAAACAGACCCATAAGCAAAAAAGACTGACAGAGCAGCAAGCAGAGCAAACACACAACATTCTAGTGAGTATTTTAGTGTTCGTACGCAAATCATACTTCTTTTGTGCTTCGGGTATATGTTGAGTTATGGAGAGCCGAAATCAACAACGTCATACCTGTTGTTAAGTGTGAACATGATGAGTACTTCAAACTTTGAATATGAGTAGAGGTTCCATGATATTAAAATAAGTATGAATGCGTATAAGCATCAGAAATTATAAGTATGATTCGATTCTGCTCATATTTTTGAATACTAATTGCCGATCTCTGATATGAACTCATCTCTTAGGTTCATGTCTGAGATATCAGAGATACCACCAATCATACTTGTCTCTGTATGATTATTGTCTTCTTGCGAGATTCCCCCAACCATATCCATTATACTGTTGCTGTAGCTCTCTTCTATCTCTCTAGATTATGCCGAGACTGCTTCATCCAGATGCAACAGCCATTGCCGGCTACTTTCCGGTACGCTCAAGAGACTCTTAATGCAGATTATCTATGAATCTGTATTATTTACCTCATACAGTAGATTTTCAGTTTGTCCAGAGTAGCAGAGTAGAGTCCACAACCACTAACAGAAGCTGTCTCCCTAATTCCTTAAGACCACCAATATTTCGCATTAAAAGTGCGAGCTCTTGATTTATTTTTTCCGTCTTAACACCAACTACACTCGTTATAAAAGCGTTCTACTTTGTTTGTAGAATGTAAACCGTTTGTGTACAATTTCTAATGCAATATGGTCCGCTTAACTCATAATCGGTGCACTACAGGGCATGGAAAGCTCAATAACCTTGCAATCCAGACCATATTGGTCTGCCGCATTCGTTTCGCATTGTAATTTGTAGTCACTGTGGTATGTGTACTTAGTACTTAGGTACGGCAAAACTTTCCAGAGGCGATAGTGCGTTGTCCAGTTCACCAAATTAAATGCATTTTTGATATACAAATTACAACACAAAATATAATTCTAGTATGACGACCGCTCTATGCCTGCTACGCTATTGCTGTCATTGTTCTAATAGCGTTAATCTAAGTCTGGCCCTGCGGACCCTAAATTGTGTTTCGGAAAAACCATTCGAATCCTTGAATTATTCTTGCAGCCGGGTACATATTGCGCGCTCTAACACTGCATTAACTGTTTCGGGCATACAAGATGTTTTATATGATGGGGATTGGTCAGGTTGTTTGCCAGGCTTAAGAGGTCACACTAATTGCTGCAGCTTGCTTCTTCCTGGAAAAACTCCTTCTGTCAATTACGAATATATATGACTATGCCCGTATCGCGGCTTTAAAAGGGACGTTCGATATCCATACCCATTCGTATTGCTGTGCATACGACATTCACTAAACTTCTTAACTGATACGCAGCTTATTAGCTCCTTTTGTGGTAGAAGAGCTTCAGAACTCCTTGGTCTCCATAACAGTCTCATAAGCCATTTGCCACGGGATCAACATCAACGATATCTCTTTCCCTCGATCGCGAATTTCCGTATGTTTCCTTCATACCTGAATTTTCGCATTCATTCCGCGGCAATATTTTCAATGCTAAAATCATAGAAAATGGAGACATTAAGTGAGTTTAGTTATGCATGATGTAACCCTGTTGCTGAATAAACGATAAATCATGCCTGTGTTGTTCACCGTATATCCCGAAAAACTTTTCTTCTTTCCTCATAGTCAGACCATAGTCAGACCAGACTGGCGTCAGAGTTTTTGGGATAGTTTATTAAGAATTACCATCGTTTTTAAGGCCACAATACTTTTTCTGCTTTCCAATCATGATTAGTTGGGTTCGAATGAGGTTGCTTCCAGAGATCAGCATTGAGTATTAAAAAAGATGAGTAAAATCGAATCATACTCATAATTTCTGATACTTATACGCATTCATACTTATTTTAATATCATGGAACCTCTACTCATATTCAAAGTTTGAAGTACTCATCATATTCATACTTAACAACATGCATGAGGTTGTTGATTTCGACTCTCCATGACTCAACATTTACAAGAATCACAAAATGAGTATGATTTGCATACGAACACTAAAATACTTACTAAATGGTTGTGTGTTTGCTCTGCTTGCTGTTCTGTCTTCTTTGCTTATATGTCTTGGAGTCACTCATACTCATAATTGCTGATACTTATACGCATTCATACTTATTTGAATATCATGGAACCTCTACTCATATTTAAAGTTTGGAGTACTCTTCATACATCATACTTAACAACACGTATGATGTTGTTGATTTCAACTCTCCATAATCCAACACATACACGAAGCACAAAATAAGTACGAATCGCGTACGAACACTAAAATACTCACCAGAAGGTTGTGTGTTTGGTCTGCTTGTTGCTTTGTCTTCTTTCTTTTGTTGTAAATGCAGCAGCAACTAAGACTGTAAATTTTGTTGAATGATTCGAGTCATTTATAGTATTTTTCTAAAGTTATGAATCTAAATGAGTAGAGTCTTATGAATCAAACATATTTCGAATGGTATGAGTTTGATGTCAATGTTGTACGTATACTCATTGCAACCTGTATGAATAAATCAACGTTGTAGTGAATACGAATAAATCAGAATACATATTTAAATTTCAATATTGTTGACTCACTTATATTCAAAATTTCATGAGTGTTTATGAGAAGCGAAAAACGATTCATTGCTGATCTCTGGTTGCTTCCTCGAATAGGCCTTCTGATAGGCATCAGGTCTAGTGTTTCAGTACGATTTCCCGGTTTCTATGAAATCATTGAAGATGCTAAAGGTTTATAATGTTTTTCTTGTTCTTCAGCTATCCAAGTAGGTTGACTTAGGTTCAAGTTTCGATTCTGCCTGCATAATTTTAATTACTCTGGCAACCTTTTTCCTTTAAACTACTTTCTGACTTCTTCTGCTCATTTTAGGTTTATTCCGTTGATATGTTCGCATATATTTTTATATATATTGGATTGCTGTCTCTTTCTCTTTTGCTGGCCAGGCTGATGTTCCTGTTGTTGCTGTTGTTGTTGTTGTTATCTTATGTCAGTGCCATTTTTCGGATGAATGTTAATTAACAATTTAATTGCCGTAATCTTGTACAAGTAAAATTGATGAAGATGAATGATTGTACCAGCCATCTAGCCATACAGCCAACCAGTCAGCCAACTCACTGTTGTAAATGAAAAATACTACACGTTGTCGTTGTTGCTGTTGTGTGTTGAGCAGAGGAGAAGTACTCTACTCTATTTAATACAACTTCCACCAGCCAAAAGACAAGACAAAAATTCTAAATGTTCAGAGATAAGATAGAGTCAAACACGAAAATTGAAGAAGAAGAAGAAGAAGAAGACAGATAGAAGAAGAGAAAAATTGTTAAATTGTAAGGATTTCGAACAAATGCTTTGGCAATGAGCAACATTGAGCAGCAATGAGCAGTTTTTCTTCGAGAAAATAAATTACACACTCACTTACTTTTTTTGACTCTTTATTCTCGACATTTTATCTCCTTTTTTGCAAGACAAATACGTTTAGATGGGATAAGATAGTGAAATGAAATATTTTACCTTTTAAATGCTAAGAATATATGGCATTGGGTTACTTACAACGCCATCTATACATACAGATTAGGCGAGTAGGTTGTTACATTTGGCTTTAAAAGATATTCACAAGTAATAATCATATGCTTACAACAAAAGAAAGAGAGAGAGAGAGAATGAGAGAGAGAGAGAGAGAGAGAGAGTGAGAGAGAGAGAGAGAGAGTGAGAAATTATTTCATATAACACAAGATTCACACTGACTGACATTTTATGCAGCAGCCTTTAAAATCCTCATAAAACAGGTCACACTTCCATGTATAGGGTTATCCATTTCGTGGTTTCAAAAGTAAACGTAAATAAAACACATAAAATATTTTTATTCATGATATTTCCTTTTTTTATTGTAAAGTTTGAACGTTGACATTATGTGTGAAACACTACAAGCATTTAAATGACCTCCAAGCGAAGTGTTGCAAGCATTTATTCTTATGAGATAATTTTCGACCACTTTTTGACACATATTGGGCGGTATCTCAGCCATAACTTGACGAATGTTGCTTTTTAAGTGCTCAAGAGTTGAAGGTTTATCTGCATAAACACGGTCTTTCGCGTAGCCCCACAAAAAAAAAGTCTAATGGTATCAAATCGCATGGTCTTGGTGGCCAGTTGATATCAACACGACGAGAAATTACGCGGCCAGGAAATGTCTCTTGCAATAAAGCCATATTCGCTCGAGTTGTGTGGCATGTGGCATCGTCTTGTTGAAACAACATATTCTCCAAGTCGTATTCTTCAATAGCAGGCAAAAAAAAAAGTCGTTTATCATATGACCATAACGCTCCGAATTGACGGTGACAGTCGTTCCATCGTCGTTTTCAAAGAAGTAAGATCCAATCACACCTTTAGACCAAAGAGCCGCCACCAAACAGTGACTTTTTCTGGATGTAATGGCCTCTCTTCAATTACTTGAGGATTCTCAGAACCCCAAATACGACAATTTTGTTTGATTAACATACCCAACGAGTGTGAAATGTGCTTCATCGCTGAAGAAAATTTTGTTCGAAAAATTGCCATCCACCGCCTGTTGTTCAGGCATCCATTCCACGTATCTACGACGTTGTGAATGGTCAGCTGGCTTCAGTTGTTGCGCGAGCTGGACTTTATATGGATGTAGGTGCAGATCTAAATGCAAAATACGCCATAATGTGCCGTAAGACAGTCCTAATTCCTGAGAACGACGAGTAATCGACACATTCGGGTCTTCGGCAACACTTTCACTTACAATAGCGATATTTTCAGCGGAATGAGAGAAACGATGATGCCGAGGCCTTTCAATATTTGTAACCACTCCAGTCTCTTCAAATTTCTTCACAATTTTGCCAATTGCTTGCGTAAACCATAATCTCCTCTTAAAGCACGATACGTGGCTGTGGCAGAATCATCATTTTTGTAGTAGGTTTTGATCCATTTTCGTCAATGTCAGACTTTCAACTGAAAAGAAAAAAATTGGTTTCACAACTTAGCTTGACAGATGTCGAATTCTAGTCCCATATTTTGAAACCACGAAATGGATAACCCTTTATTACTTCTGCCCCAAACAAAAAAGAAAAAAATTCCTTATTTTTTACAGCACTTTGGTCAATGAACTGAGAAATATTTTCATATTCTCCTTAGCATTTTTTTAATTTAAAAAATATCCTCTGCAATAAATGTAAACCAAACTATCCTTTATGGGGCCCTTTATTGTGACCCAGATTGCTTCAGTTCTTCCTTTTTTTTCTGTCCAACAGTGTGAACACTTTGTTGCCGATACTTTTATTGGACATGGAAAATATTCGCATATAAGGGCGACAGTTTTTCTTTACAATTTTTTTGAAATTCTTCTCTCTCGCTCTCTATGGCCGGCTCATTTAACAAAATGTACACATTTTGTAAAGCCATTTGTACAATGAAAGGAAGAAGAAGAAAAATTGTTAGTAATCAACCGGAGATATATTTTGCCGGAACAAGAACAAAAAAATCTTTTTAAATGTGGTTCACATAGCAATTTGGCTTTAAATCGCTGCTCATTAAAAATAATTAAATTGTGCATCAGAGGCTCATTGTGTTGCAAACCCCACTTACACCACTAGTTTACTTATAATGAATGGATCTGTACAAGTCAACTAACGATCCAATCGAATCAACAGCACTAAGGGAAGTGTAGTCAAACAATACATATGTAATCGTCAATCCTGCAATAAAACATAACAAGGCCACAGGCAAGGATACACGAATATTCCGCATTTCTGTTTCTACGGGTTGTGGCACATACATACATAATTGGTCATTACAACCCTTCAGTCAGGATTACAAGCTAGCTTCTCACACCACTTATGTTGTGTGTGCTAATTTTATACATGAGTGGTGGGACCTTCAGTTTAAAGTCGACTCCAAGGACAGATTTTTCGGAGAAACTTTTCATGGCAATTTTATTTGACTCTCAGAGTTTTTGCCAGAAATCTGCTGAGAGGAAGTCGCCGAAGAAATACTTTTTGTATTTTGTTTTAATGTCTGGCCTGGGGCTCGAACCCTGACTTTATGTCTAATAGGCCAACACACTACCAGCTTAGATTTGTTCGAATTGGCCACCTTTGGTACGAATTATGGCCTTCAAACAGCCGACAAAGCCATCACAGGCTGCACGAAGGTGGCTCTGCGGTATTTTGGTCCTTTCCCGGCGACACTTTGGTATTTTTTAGTGAGAACATTACTCTCCAAAATGTCCCAGGCGCAAAATTCCAACGGATTGAGATCCGGAGAATTTGGTGGCCATTGTGCGGTAGAAATGAAGCGAGGAACCTCCTTTTTAAGCCATTCTTGGTTGACGAGTGCTGAGTGCGGTGGTGCTGAGTCCTGTTGGAATGTCCATGGTCTGCGGCCAAAATTTTTGTCTGCCCAGGGCTTCAATACTACCTTTAAGACATTTTCCCGATAATATTCGGCATTTATTTTGACCCCACGGTCGATGAATACGAGCGGGGGAGCGACCATCGGCCATTACGGCGGCCCACACCATTACCATCGGCGGCGCTTGAGTTCTGGTAGCCAATCGCAGGTGTACATTTTCAGCTGACCAACTTGGCAAGTAAACCCGATCATTTTGTTTGTTCACAAACTGCTCAATTTGGAATGGCTTCTCATCGGAGAAAACCAAATTCGGCAACTGGCCACTTTCGTGCAAGCGAAGTAACTCCTTGGCTCTTTCCAGTCTAACTTTTTTTTGTCCATCGGTGAGCTCTTGCACTTTTTGGAACTTCAATGGCTTTAGTCCAAGCTCCTTTTTCAATATGTGTTGCATCCGTTCTCGCGATATGTTCAGCTCACGAGCAATTTTTCTATCAAATCTGGCCTTCACTTTTCGGATCATTTCTGGTGTTGTTACCGATGTACGCGATGCAACACTGCCAGTATCACGGTAACGAGCAATGGTACGAGAAACAAAAGATTTATTCACATTTAAATGCTGGAGGGCTCTAACGATAGCCTGCTGTGGTTTCCAGCCAAATATAAAGCAATCACACTATCACGCTTGAATTCCATCAGGAATAACTTTTTTTCTGAATGCAACAGATCAGAATGCTTTTGTAAATTTTTAAATAATAAAATGAACTGTCACTGGAATAAATCTGTCAGCTGTCAGACGAGCGGTTTACAAATGATAACAACCTGAAGTTGGTTGCAATACATATCAGCTCTGTAGCTCTGTATATACCATCATCCTGTTACTGATATGTATATAGCAGCAGCTTATCTTTGTATTAGGCTTGGCTATGGTATTTCGGATCTCTCAAGTAACAGAAGAAGGCAAGTAGCACTAGTCATTATAAATTTATATCCCATAAAATAATTTTTTAATTTTCTTTTTTAAAAATTGTTTTTCCCGATTAAAATTGTTACTTCTGATGGTTTCTCTATCGTTTATTATTTTTATTTCATTTGCTTTTTTGTTTTGGTATTTCTGTGAATTTCGAAAAAGACAACAACGATTAATGGCCACAATTTCAATTTGCCGCCAGTTAACGAAAAAATGTATGAATTGTTTTAGTAATACCCTACACTACAGCATCCTATTTGCACAGGTGGGAAGTAACTCAAGAGAAACTAAGAACCAAGACTTCAAATTGGTTTTGCTAATAAGCTAGGGGTAGAAACATCTAAGTACTGTATTAAGTTAAAGGAGTTTTAATGCGTTTTCGTTCATATTTTATTTGATATTTTCACTCTGTCATTGGAAGTCGACTTTAAACTGTAGGCCCCGCCACTAATGAGTCATGTGAATCGTTATTTCGCTACTCATAAGCACTCATGAAATTTTGAATACAAGTGAGTCAACAATATTGAAATTTAACTTCCGTACTCTGATTCATTCATACTCACTACAACGTTGATCTATAAGAACAGGTTGCAATAAGTATGCTTACAACGCTGACATCAAACTCATACCGTTCGTAATATGTTTGATTCATAAGCCCACCTACCATTTGGATTCATAACTTTATAAAACTACTTATAAATGAATCGACTGGCTTCACGAATATTGTCCTTTAAAGCGTCAGTTGTCTCTGACTTGTCGGCGTAACACTTATCTTTGACGGCACCCCACAAATAATAGTCCAACGGTGTCAAATCGCAGCTCCGAGGTGGAGAAACGACATCAGCTCTGCGGCTGATAATGCGATCTTCAAAAACAGGGCGCAAAACATAGTGTGTAGCTTCGGCTGTGTAGCACGTAGCGCCGTCCTGTTGAAACCAAATGTTACCAATATCCTCCTCTTCAATTTTTGTGAACAAAAATTCGTTCAACATGACCCGATAACGATCGCCATTGACTGTAACGGCCACTCCTTGCTCATTTTCGAAGAAAAATGGCCCAATTATGCCTCTGGACCAAAATCCGCACCAAACAGTGACTCGTTTGGGTGCGTCGGCTTTTCAATGTATGCGTGCGGGTGTTCTGTGCCCCAAATTCGACAATTTTGCTTGTTTACATGCCCGCCAAGATCAAAATGATAATTTTTTTTTGCAAAATCGGCATCTTCTGGTGTAGGCTGCTGCATGGCCAGCCGAGGTAGCCATTTGAATGAAATTATTTTCCATTATTAACCGGAAGGATTGTACTTTCAAATAAAAAAGAAATTTCAGAAAATATTCAGTAGTTTTTTTTAAAGCATTTTCAAAAAAAAAGTTATTTTGCGGACCCTTTATGTACTCTGATTCATTCATATTCACTGCTATGTTTGCTTATGTTTTATTCATAAGCCTACTTATTCAGAACGTTAGAAAAATACTTATAAATGATTCGAGTGGCTCGAAATCATCAAGAATATGATCCATCATATTAAAATAAGTCCGAATGCTTATAAGTATTAGAAATTATGAGTATGATTATATTCTACTCATCTTTTCATTGCTGATCTCTGGCTTGTAATACCCATAATGTATGTTTTGACTTTGCCTATCCAGTCTATCTATCTTATCTTTTAAAGTTGTCCCCTACCATTTATTTATTAAATTGATGATCAAATTTGATTTCTCTTTATTATCGCTCTCTTTCTCCCTCACTCTTGTTGTATTCACTTTAATAGACTTTAAACGAACTCAAAGATTTACAAACTTAATTCAATTTAACTGCTAACTAAACAACAACCCGTAAAAGCAACAACAACTGCAACACCAGCCAGTAACAGCAATAACAATTGCCGCTCTAACAGTAGTACAGTGGCATGAAATAAACTCCAACTCCAACTCCATCTCCAACTACAACTCCAACTCAAGTCAATTCAAAGCATTTAAGTGTTTAGCAATTTACTCGTTTACATTCTTCGGCTGTTGCAAGAAAACAACAACAAAAGAAAAAAAATTGCAAGAAAAAAATGGTCATGAAAGAGAAAAATGACAGCAAAAAAAATCTTACAAAAGAAAACCCGACTAAAATTTAAGGACTATTGGCAGCTACGGCCATAGAATTGCTGTTGCTGGTGATGGTGCTGCTAGTGCTAGTAGTGCTGTTGCAATTGCAATGCCTTGGCATTCTTTTTTTCTTTTTTTGCCGTTTTTTTTAGTAATGCCAAGTCACACAAAGCGTTGGTTAAAACAATTTTATTATACAATTACGTGCTACAAAATGTTGTCGTTGCAATGTGTTGTTGCAGTTGTTAGCATCTACTACTACTGTTGTTGTTACTTATGGACGTTAATGTTTTGTGCTGTAAAGGCATATACGCACAGTTAGTTAAATAAATTGTAAAGAAAACAAAAACAAAAAAAAAAACGAAAAAATAACGTTGAGAGTTTGGATTTTTGAATACCAAAGAAATTACTTAAACGTTTGTAGTATTAAAGGGGAAGGTTACTCTTGGAGCATATGTTGGTGTTTTTTTTTCAAGTCTTTGCATCTAAGATTGCTCTGGTTCTAATTCTTGGTGTATTACATGTCACCAGATGTGTTTTGAGGCGGTCAAAACTCCATGAGACTTGAGAATTCCATTCTAATGCCATGCTTGCCATACTATCAGCATTCTTTCGAACAGTAAGGCCGTAAACTATATTTATGAGGCAGCTGTGTTCATTTGAATACATACATACATTATTGGTCATTACAACCCTTCAGTTAGGATTACAACCTAGCTTCTCACACCACTTATGATGTGTGTGTTAATTTTATACATGAGTGGCGGGACCTACAGTTTAAAGTCGACTCCGAACGACAGATTTTTTTGAGAAACTTTTCATGGCAATTTTTATTTACCCTCAGGGTTTTTGCCAGAAATCTGCTGAGAGGAAGTCGCCGCAGAAATACTTTTTGTATTTTATTTTAATGTCTGGCCCGGGGCACGAACCATGGCTTTTCGTTTAATACGCCAACGCACTACCTACTAGACCACGGCTACTTCATTTGTGTTCATTTGAATGCTTCATTATTACTCGCAGAATGAAACCACGTGATATATACCAGATGATTTGCAGTTAAGCAGTCTTAAATTGTTCGCCATCAGCGACAACTGATTTGAAAAAATATTCTTAGGAAACTGAAAAAATCTAGATACTGGTGTTTTACTTTTACATCGCTTAACATTAAAATTGTAAACAAAAGCTATAAAAACAAAACAATGTAGTGAACAAACCTGTTTACAAATTATCGTATTGCTTAATGTAACAACAAACACCAGCATAAAAAATGGTAAACAAGTAAACAAAAATACAACAACAAACACCAGCATAAAAAATGGTAAACAAGTAAACACAAATACAACAACAAACACCAGCATAAAAAAGCGTAAACAAGTAAATAAAAATCCACAAACAACACTAAATGAACAAATGTAAACAAAATACACAAACTACCATAAATAATGATGTTTACATGTGCATGAACATTCGCTTTCAAGAACATTCATCAGACTGTTTACATTGCCATATAAAAGGCTAGGCAAAGCAGGCGACTGAGTTAGTGAAGTTCAGTCAGTCTTGTGTGAAGACGCAGTGTGTTTGAAGAGAGTAATAGTGGTTTGAAGATCTCCATTACAAAGATCTGTCAATTAATTGTCTAGTAATTGTTATTTTTTAAGCAAAGGGCATAAACAGAGGAATAATAAAGAAATCAATTGTTGTTGTTTACATAAAGTTGTGAACAGTGGCACACAGAATTGTGCGAATAATAAAGAATTTTAATTAAAGCTGAAGACAAATTTATTTTTATTTTATTTGCAATCTACGAGCTTATATTTTAAACGTTTTTAAAAGGTGAAAACGTAACAATATCTTCTGGGATGTTGTCAAATGCAGCAGAATATTTTGTTTTTAGTCTCTTGATCTTAACATGTTCTTCTCTGTAATAACACACATATGTACATAACATCACATACATAATTGCTCATTGCAACCTTTCAATCAGGATTACTACCTAGCTTTTCACACGACTTATGTTTTCACACCACTTATGTTAGGTACCTACAGTTTAAAGTCGACTCTCAAAGACAGATTTTTTTGGAGAAACTTTTCATGACAATGTGTAGTTACTCTCAAAGATGTTGCCATCAAACTGCTGAGAGGAAGTCGCCGAAGACATATTTTTTTATACTTCGTTTTGTTGGAGATGAATTCGGCGTAGTCTAGTAGGTAGTGTGTTGGCTTATTAGACGTTAAGCCAGGGTTCGAGCCCTAGGCCAGACATCAAGACAAAATACAGAAAGTTTTTTTTTGGCGACTTCCTCTTAGCAGATTTCTGGCAAAAACTTTAAGAGTAAGTTTCTCAAAAATCTGTCGTTCGGAGTCGACTTTAAACTGTAGGTCCCACCACTCATGTATAAAATCAAAACGCACAACATAAGTGGTGTGAGAAACTAGGACTTGTACAGTGGGTCAATTCGACCTCAGGGTACTGTACTCGTCTAATTGACAAGTATACGTCCTCTAACCTAACCTAACCTTTGTAAGTGATGGCTGACTTGGGGTTTGACCCACTACCTTCTAGACTACCAATTACACCACACACACGGCATCTAGAGACACGCATAAAAACAAAATTCCGAGATGTCAAAACAAGTATGATGACAGTTGCACCCAAGAAAATTGTAAACCTCAGCTGGCGTAATGATCTTGCATAGCCTGGCGGCAATTGAAAAATATTGCAATAATGATGTAAGCAACTGCTACTCTGCTGCGAATTTTCCTTTTTTTATAATTTGATGTTCACTTTTTTTCTTTGGCTATACTTCCCTTCATGCCATACTTCAGCACGATTTGTTATTCAATGCGTAAAACGTCTCGGCGTACTTGTGTGTTTTTTTTTTGTTACCAATTTTTCTCAGCCAAATTAATGAAACCTCTACCAAGTTTGTTGTAATTTTTACGATGTCTTTGTTGTTTGTCTTAAAAGTTGTTAAGTACATGGTAAGACTAGCAGCCACAATGCCAACAAACAGTCGAGGCTATAATAATTGGTGCACTTCCAAAGAAATTCTGTGCTGTAAAGCAAGGCAAAGTATTTTCTTTTGTTGTAAATGTAATCCATTTTCTGTTTCTGTTTATTTTTTATTAGGTATTATTTTCTTGCCACCACTGTTATTACTTGTATTTGTATTACAATTTCTATTAAAAATGCATTTCTTTACTTTACTTCTGGCCACTTGCAGTAGTTGTGCTGGCTTGCTTGCTGGTGCAGTAGTTTATTTGGCTCCAATGTCTGCCGTTTGCCGTTTCAGGCATTTTTCTACGTATTCGAGCAATATTAGCGTATCACACTGAATAAAAAATCTTGAGAATCTTTTGCTTGGCTTCTTGGCTAACGACAATGTGCGTTTATCTCTGTCTGTCTTTGTAGGACTTTGTATGATTACGACAATATTTGTTGGCAATTTAGTTAAAATGGTAATAGTAAGTGACTCTGTGGCTCTTAGCAGGCATTATTAATGTCCTCACGTTTATACTAACCCATGTACAATAAGGCATAGGTATGATTGTGGTACAGGGGATGGATGCCGCGGATACTTCATACACCAGTCTCAAGCAGTCATTCAGGGGCAAATAATGCAATTACACCTTTAAATTATAAGATGATAGTTCGGTCATTATTGGACGCAACAATACGAACACTCATGACAGACACAATGGACTTGGACACACATACATATGTCAGTGAAGTTCAGTCAGTCTTGTGTGAAGACGCCGGGCATTTGAAGAGAGTAATCGTGGTTTGAAGGTCTACGTTACAAAATCTGTCGAATAATTGCCTAGTAATTGTTATTGTTTGGGCAAAGGGTGTAAACAGAGGCATAACAAAGAAAAGCAATTGTTGTTGTTTACATCAAGTTGTGAACAGTGGCTTACGGAATTGTGCGAATAACAAAGAATTTTAATTAAAACGAAATACAAATTTATTTTAATTTTATTTGCAATCTACGATCTGATAAAGGGTGTTTTTTATAGAGGTATAGAATTTTAAGTTGCAATAAAACAACGATGGATTATTCGATTTACATGAATTTTATTTATCCGAAAGATAGTCTTGTGGCATTACATTTTAAATATGATTTCTGGCATATGACCGCCACGGCTGGCGCGGATGTAGTCCAATCTGGACGTCCAATTTTTGATGACTTTTTCCAACATTTGTGGTCGTATATTGGCAATAATACGCCGAATGTTGTCTTCCAAATGGTCAAGCGTTTATGGCTTTACCGCAAAGACCAATGACTTTACATAGCCCCACAGAAAGTAGTCTAGCGGTGTTAAATCACAAGATCTTGGAGGCCAATTCACAGGTGCAAAACGTGAAATTAGGCGGTTACCAAACGTGTCTTTCAATAAATCTATTGTGGCACGAGCTGTGTGACATGTTGCGCCGTCTTGTTGAAACCACATCTCCTGGACATCATGGTTATTCAATTCAGGAATGAAAAAGTTAGTAATCATTGCTCTATACCGATCACCATTGACTGTAACGTTCTGGCCACCATCGTTTTTGAAAAAGTACGGACCAATGATTCCACCAGCCCATAAGGCGCACCAAACAGTCAGTTTTTCTGGATGTAACGGTGTTTCCACATACACTTGAGGATTACCTTCACTCCAAATGCGGCAGTTTTGTTTGTTGACGTAGCCATTCAACCAGAAGTGCGCTTCATCGCTAAACAAAATTCGCTTATGAAAATCGGGAACAACGGTAATCTCGTTTTGGGCCCATTCGACGAATCTACGCCTTACTTGATGATCGTTTGGCTTCAAATCTTGCACGAGTTGGATTTTGTAAGCACGCAAACCAAGATCCTTACGCAAAATCTACCATAAAGTGGATGGACACAGATCCAATTCCTGTGCTCGATGGCGGATGGACTCATTCGGGTCTTCCTCAATGCTACGCTCTACAGCAGCAATAGCTTCTCCTGTACGCACCGTACAGCGTCTCTGGGGATGCGAGTTATCAGTAAGAGTAAACGTGGTGCGAAAACGTTCCATGGTTAATCGAATTAACTGCTCTGATGGACGATTTTGTCGACGATAAAATGAACGTAGTGCGCGATGCGTTTTCCGCACAGAACCATTATTTTCGAAATAAAATTGCACTATTGGCAAGCGTTGTTCAGACGTGAGTCTGTTCATGATGAATTGCCAAACCAAACTGAGAATAAATCACTTGACAGCTGTTAAATCGGTCGCCATCTTGAAAAGTAATGCCAACTTAAAGTTCTATACCTCTATAAAAAACACCCTTTATTTTAAATGCTTTTAAAAGGTAAAAACATAACAAGGATTAGTTGATAACTTTTTTTCAGCTAGTCATCAGTTTCATCTGAAAGTCTAGGTGCTTTTACGACTAGGGAAAACGAAAATATGTGGGATAACAGGCTATTTCTGATCAATTGTCTCTAAGTAGCCACACTAGAACTATTAAAGTGTTTAGTCCAAGAGAGACCTTCATTAGTAGAGCGGCAAAACTGAAACGCGAAAACCTTGTTTTATTTTGCCAATGCGCATGTGTCCAGTTTTTTATTTGTTTGAAAGTGTCTTTAAATACTTGTGTAGTAAATTGAGTTGATTTTAAGCGCTGCTTCGTTTTTCTTTTCATTTCGGTTGTTGGATTTGTAAAATTGGTTTCATATGTGAAATTTAAAGAAAATTGCCTCGTTAGTTAAACAAAATTTCTGGTTGTTGTGGTTTCAATAATTTTTCCTTTCATTTTTCTTCGAAATACGATTACCTTTAAAGCCGGTAATTTGATTGGAAAAGAAACACTTTTTAAAATTTTTTCAGCAATAATTTATTAAATTTGTGTGATTAAATGCAAGGTTTTAAAGGGGATTAAAGTACTGATGTTATAGCTAAGACAGGCAAAGGATGATCAGACCATTTCTCTATGCAGTACCTGGCATAGATGAAGCATCCAAAACAGGTCAACTTTGTAGGGCATTTTGATGACAATTCCATCATACGTCTCTGCTTCACTATTCCCAATAGACTTTTATGATAATGGGTACCAGAGGAAGATTAAAATAAAACCCCCGTTCTTACTCGTACAGGTACACCAGGTATGGGAATTTTAGACAGGCAGTATTGCCAGATCGAACAGAAGTCGCCGTGGTCTAGTAGGTAGTGTGTTGGCTTATTAGACGAAAACCCAGGGTTCGAGCCCCAGGCCAGACATCAAAATAAAATGCAAAAAATATTTCTTTGGCGACTTTCTCTCAGCAGATTTCTGGCAAAAATAAAAATAAAAATTGCCATGAAAAGTTACTCAAAAAATCTGTCGTTCGGAGTCGACTTTAAACTATAGGTCCCGCCACTCATATATAAAATTAACACACACAACATAAGTGTTGTGAGAAACTAGGTCGTAATCCTGACTGAAGGGTTGTAATGACCAATTATGTATGTATGTAGTATTGCCAGATCGATGATTGTTGTCCTTAAATCCACTACAAATATGATCCGAAGGACGATCAAGTCTTAAGATATGAATTTTACGAAAATGGATACGAAAGACGTAAAATAGTCCTAACGGCCAGTGGATCTACAAACTGATCTCAGATAACCTGTAAGCTAAGTCTGTCCTAGTCAGTGATAACGTATCACCAAGATCATGCCAATACACAAATAAAAATGAAGCAAATGGCGGAGATATAATGAAACTGGAATTCGTGAATGGCGAATCCTAATAATAGACAGTGCAGTTAAGATAATGCTGCTTTTTGCGAAGAACTAGTTGGCACATGCCGCGAATGCCGTAATATACTCTCGCTGCAGTTTTGTGTCAGTTAGTTAAATAGGTTGCTGGCTAGATTTCTGGCGAAAACCCTGCTGAGAGTTAACAGAAAT
Source organism: Sarcophaga subvicina (assembly GCA_936449025.2). Classification (NCBI taxonomy): domain Eukaryota; kingdom Metazoa; phylum Arthropoda; class Insecta; order Diptera; family Sarcophagidae; genus Sarcophaga; species Sarcophaga subvicina. The sequence goes on from OW388084.2 coordinate 106,957,592, forward strand.
TGTCATGAAAAGTTTCTCAAAAAACTGTCTTTCGGAGTTGACTTTAAATTGTGGGTATCGCCACATCGTCTTCAGATGCCAAACTAGTTACGTTATGTAATGTAATGTGTAGCTGATGAAACGTTTACTACTGATTACAAGACCCCACGATTATAGAAATACCTCCTAATTTTGTTATTGTATGGAAAGGCGTACCAATCTACCACTAGAATTAGATCGTAGGGACATCACTGTCACTATATCTACTTCCAGAAGTCATTTCGTACAAGGTAGATATGCTTACAGGCTCGATGCATAATTCTCTCGTTTGACTTCGCTCCCTTTCTCGATACCCTTACGAAGCTGGTTTAAATAGATCGTATCGATCATTGTCTCCATTATATTTTCTGTTCGATTCTTAAGAATTCTTGCCTTAAATGCGGAACCCTGAAGCTGATTGTCAAGAGCTATTAATAAGGATGTGTCAGTAAGCCTATCAGAGTTACGGCAGTTAGAGGATGAAAGCTATAAACAGCCACAAAAAGTTTGCTCTTCGATGTTAAGCAATTTCCAGTGTAATTATACTAAGCTATGCAGCCACAAAATTGTTTAAGGATATCAGTTCCTTAGCGAAATTTAATGCCAGGCCATTTATACAATTTTAATCGATTTTATTTGTTGTAAAGGGCGTTTTTTTATAGAGGTATAGAACTTTAAGTTGGCATTACTTTTCAAGATGGCGACCGATTTAACAGCCGTCAAGTGATTTATTCTCAGTTTGGTTTGCCAATTCATCATGAATAGACTCACGCCTGAACAACGCCTGCAAATAGTGCAATTTTATTTCGAAAATAATGGTTCTGCGCGGAAAACGTATCGCGCACTACGTCCATTTTATCGTCGACAAAATCGTCCATCAGAGCAGTTAATTCGATTAACCATGGAACGTTTTCGCACCACGTTTACTCTTATTGATAACTCGCATCCCCAGAGACGCTGTACGGTGCGTACAGGAGAAGCTATTGCTGCTGTAGAGCGTAGCATTGAGGAAGACCCGAATGAGTCCATCCGCCATCGAGCACAGGAATTGGATCTGTGTCCATCCACTTTATGGTAGATTTTGCGTAAGGATCTTGGTTTGCGTGCTTACAAAATCCAACTCGTGCAAGATTTGAAGCCAAACGATCATCAAGTAAGGCGTAGATTCGTCCAATGGGCCCAAAACGAGATTACCGTTGTTCCCGATTTTCATAACCGAATTTTGTTTAGCGATGAAGCGCACTTCTGGTTGAATGGCTACGTCAACAAACAAAACTGCCGCATTTGGAGTGAAGGTAATCCTCAAGTGTATGTGAAAACACCGTTACATCCAGAAACACTGACTGTTTGGTGCGCTTTATGGGCTGGTGGAATCATTGGTCCGTACTTTTTCAAAAACGATGGTGGCCAGAACGTTACAGTCAATGGTGATCGGTATAGAGCAATGATTACTAACTTTTTCATTCCTGAATTGAATAACCATGATGTCCAGGAGATGTGGTTTCAACAAGACGGCGCAACATGTCACACAGCTCGTGCCACAATAGATTTATTGAAAGACACGTTTGGTAACCGCCTAATTTCACGTTTTGCACCTGTGAATTGGCCTCCAAGATCTTGTGATTTAACACCGCTAGACTACTTTCTGTGGGGCTATGTAAAGTCATTGGTCTATGCGGTAATGCCACAAACGCTTGACCATTTGGAAGACAACATTCGCCGTATTATTGCCGATATACGGCCACAAATGTTGGAAAAAGTCATCGAAAATTGGACGTCCAGATTGGACTACATCCGCGCCAGCCGTGGCGGTCATATGCCAGAAATCATATTTAAAATGTAATGCCACAAGATTATCTTTCGGATAAATAAAATTCATGTCAATCGAATAATCCATCGTTGTTTTATTGCAACTTAAAGTTCTATACCTCTATAAAAACACCCTTTAGTTCTGCATATTCTTTGGCTTTGTTTAGTACTTGAATTGTCCTTGCTTTAAAAAAATATTGTTGCCTATCATAAGGAGCCTTTGAAATAGGTTTTCATTGTTATTACCTTAAATAACATTTTCAATTACAATTTGCTGTTGTAGAATAACTAAAAAACAAACTTAATTTAAGCCACTTACAAGGTTCATTAATTTGTTTAACTTCTAAACTAATAATTAATAATCAAGAAGAACAAGAAAAACTACAGAAATAATAATAATAAAAAGCAACCTAAAAGTATACTTTAGAATTTGTTTCATTTTCCCTTAAAGCATTGCACATTTAATTACGCTGGCTAATTAGCCGTGGTTTAAAAAATAAACAATGAAACTAAACTAGTTTCACACAAAATAAACAACGAAGCCATAGACTGCATTACTAAGGAGAAGAGAAATGTGAGAGGAAACAAAAATAAAAAAGAAGAAAGAAGAGAAACACAGAACAAAAAATATACATTTTTTTTAATGAAATGTATAGAGAAAGTTGTTTGAGAATATGCTTGAAAGGCAACTGCAAGAAAATAAATACAAAGTATAGCGCCAAAAAGTATGCTTTAATATTTGACAATTTAAAAGCTCTTAAATGTATGCTTTAATTTTTTAAATTAAAAATAATATTTTTATTTCCTTTAAAGGGGATACCAACAAGATGAATTAGTCCCAAAAAACAGTCTCTCTCCCTCTGTATTTTTTATTGTTACTCTCGACCACATACCAACCGACTGACCATAAGTATGTACCTTCTACACTCCGTATTTGTTATTTGGTAATTGCAATCGTGAGCAGACACATGTGTTCTATTTGCTTTTGGTTTTTCTCCTAGACATTGCAACAACAAATACATACAAACGTCACAAGAAAACCCCAGGAAAATCAAATAGAAAATTTACTTTCATTTGTGTTAACAATACAACATTGCCCATCTCTGGATAAGTTATACTATATGGTTGGAATATTTACTAAAGTCTGTGCGTGTTTGTTGGCTACATGCAGTGTTTTTGATTTGTATTTAAACAAATAGACAGACAGATAGACTAACCCCTGCCCTTGGAAATGGTCACCCTTGACACATGGATTCGGTAGCATAATGGTGGTTGAGGAACAAATATTTATTTTTGTAGTTGACCATCATATTGAAAAGGGCCACAGAAAACAGTTGAACTTCAGGCAAGAGCAGAAATATTTTCAATTGTTTGAAACCCTTAAAGCATATAAAGGAAGGATTCAAACGGAGGAAAGGAATGTGAGTAGATCCCGAATCCTTATTTGTTTTACCCGTAATAGTTTATGAAGGAATCAAGCTTCAATAAGGTGTGATTGTAAAGCTGCGTAGTCCAATGCAAAAGGAAGATTCATACTGGTTTTAGATACTGTCCAAACTACAACTTTCATAAAACCAGATCTCTATGAATATTGTTACGTTTTTTATCTTTTTAAAAACGTTTAAATATGAGTTCGTTAATTGCAAACCAAGTAAAAACAAATGTGTGTTTATTTTCTCTTAAACTCTCTTTATTCTTTACACTACTTTTGTGTGCCACCGTATACAACTTAACGATACAACAATAATTTGCTTGTACACTATTCTATTTCACACTTCTGTCCGCGTTAACACTAACAACTGTTCGTTAGATCTTCTCTGCTTATAACCTTTTTGCAAGCAATACCACTTGTACGTTCAAACCGCAACTCGTCTTCACACAAGGCTAAATGAATTATAACTGACTCGCTGCTGACCCTGCTGCCCTTTTATATACCCACGCAATCAGTATGATGATCGTTCTCGATGTGGAAGGTTCGTGTTCTCGCCTTCTCGAGAATTCTATTGCTAGTACATTATTGTTTGTGTACCTTGCTTACGTTGTCCATCCCTTTTTTGTCATATACATGTTGTTGTTGGTACCAGGCGCAACCAGGTTCGTTGTACATATGTGTGTGTGTGTGCAGCTTTAGACAATCAACACGTTCATTGTATTTTTAGTGTTAGTATGTATTTGCATCGTGTGGCTTTTGTTCATCGTTTTTGTTGTTAAACGATATTAGGTCGTTTCGATTTGCGTAACAATATTATCGGCAAATAGCTGAACCACACCCTAATAATTTCAGACTATAATCATAACATAAAAAGCAAGAAACTTACTATGCAGGCAGTCAACCTATCCTTAAGGCGATTGAGTGAGTACTCGATTGCTATACTTCTTAAGCCAGGTTGGTTCGATATCGCGTCGGCATATCGTACGGTATCTGCTCCAGCCGTAGTGGTGATAACGAGTATTATCCCTGTGGATCTGCTGGCAGCGACGAAATCGGCTGGAAGTCACATAACCGCTCACTTCAGGGAAAACACCATTTCAAAATGGCAACAACGATGGAACGAGGAAGATAGAGGAAGATAAACGGCGCGACTTATTCCAGACTTTAGGCTATGGATTGGTCGGAAATTTGGAGAGGTAAATATTTAGGAAATATCTGCACAGAATGGGCAAGACCGCCTCCCCTTACTGTCTTTACGAGGAAGGACAGATAATTGATGAGCAGAGCACACTGTTTTCGAGTGTGCACGTTGGCAGAGCTCTCGCTCTGCGCTGACGTCGATAGTTGGGATGATCACGGCCGGTAGCATTGTCGGGGTTATGATCGCGAGTAGAAAAAATTGGACCTCAGTGGCGAATTACGTGGAGAGCATTCTAAGATTGAAGAAGAGGGATCTTGAGGCTGCGGAACATGTGGGCACGCCGTCTCTGGGCGACTGGACAGTGGCCGGACTCTGATATCGGCCACCCAAAGATCCTAAGGGAAGTTGGAGCTGTCGGGAGGTACAACTTCACGATGAGATTCAAGACATCGGTTCCGGACAACGGGGTCTGGAAGGGTGGTGTAACCCATCCGTACAAATATACACTGACGGTTCGAAGCTGAACGGAGCTGTTGGCAGTGGAATTTTTTCGGAATAGGTTGGAATAGCCCAGTCAATAAGACTACCAGACACCTGTAGTGTCTTTCAGGCGGAGATGGTGGCAATATAGGCTGCGGCGAGTATTATTAGGGACGGAGGGGTCTCCAAGTGGAACGTCACCATACTTTCTGATAGCCAGGTGGCTATCAAGGCTCTAGGTTCTAACGTGATCTACGGCTGTTGCAGATATCTCGACGAGATAGCGGAATGATGTGATATCCATATCGTATGGGTACCGGGGCACAGTGGTATTCCGGGTAACTGCAGAGCTGATGAAATTGCCAGGCTGGGCACGACCATCGAACTCTCGGATGAATTCTTAAATCTGGGCATCCCTATGGGCACCCGCAAGCTGATAATTGATAATGCGACCGTCGATTCTGTTAACGAAAGGTGGGCGGCCTGGCACACGGGTAGAACGGCTCGTAAAATCTAGCCAAGGCTGGATGGGTATGCATGCGAGACGCATTGGTTTTGAACACTTTGCTAATGACTTCTGCAGAAGCTACAGATATGAGGAAGAAGAGGAGACTGTCCCCCACCATCTGGGTACATGCCCGGCTTTTTGCCAAAGGAGAAGGAAGTACTTGCGTACTTACTACATGGATGATCTGGAGGAACTGTCAAGGATTGACATTGGCAGCCTAAATCGCTTCATCAGGAGCTCCAAGTGGTTTTGCGACTAGGGGATAGCGGATAACTGTGGTAGCACAATAGGGCCAATGCGGCCTAAGTGAGTCCATCCTCTACCTACCATAGCCCTTGAAAAAATGCTATTTTATGGGGTAAATAGGCCCCATAATAAGATGTTCTGAAAATGTAAACAATTAAAACCATTTTGAATCAATTAGATTTTCTTGTAGCCCACAATTTTGCTATTCACTGTACATATTTCTATGCTTTCCAACAATCATATTAAAAAAACTGGTCCACTTCGAAAGACAATCAAATAATTTTCTATGTTCCTATGGATTTTTAAAAGACTTTTTTTTAGAAAATATTCTCTTTTAATAGAAGTTCAATAATATTTTAACAACATTGCTGCTACAAACCCTCCCCCCCCCTTTAGTTTTAAAGTTTTCCTAACATTGGAATTCGAAATTTCCAAAAACAAAACTTCACTTGCAACTAAAGGCCAGTGGCCAATAGCCAGCCAGTATGGAACAGAATTAATCATGTTTTGTGGTAAGACTTGCTTCATGTGCCCCACACAGCTGAAGCGACAATATTTCGTGTGTTTGTTTACTGGAATCGCAAACATATGGTTGGTTGGGATGATGGCATGGAACATGTCTATTGTTCGCACAAATAAAAACTGCTCGAACCACCACCATCACCACCGTTTGTTGCTTCTGCTTTAGCTGTTGCCACACAACACAAAACGAATGTCAATTACAAACTTTTATTGGAATTTTAACAAGTATTGAACAGCATATAACAACAACAACATCAGCAACAATAGAGCAGCAATAGAAACAGCAACAATAAAAACAATGATTTTTTACACATACCATTACACACCTTTTTAGATGTCAGTGTATTCGTTTTTTTTTTATTTAAGCATTTAGACGTGTAGTGTAGTTGTAAGTGTTTTCTGTGTGCATGTGTCTGTCATACCAGCACGTTAGTACAACTACAACATACCAGAGGTGTGAGTTATTCCTGATCCCTGTAGAGAAAGTGGTTTTAAGGATTTGTAAAGTTTGTTTAACAAACACTCTACGGGTGGCGTTTTTGAAAGTTTTTAAAGGCTTGGGGGTGTAGATAACTTTCTTTTCGAAGCTTATAATTGAGAGAATAGGCTTTCAAAAATGCAAGAATAAATAAATTTATTCCTGTAAACTTCTAAAATTTGTCATTTGGATTCGTTAGTAAACTGTAGCTCCCGGCGAACATGGATGAAATCAAAGCATACAACATGGATTGTGTGAGAAGCCAGGCTGACTAACGACTTGTAATGGCTATTAATGTATTTATACATATACATATGCAATGAGAACTCAAAAAGATGAGTAAAATCGAATCATAATCATAATTTCTGATACTTATACGCTTTCATACTTGTTTTAATATCATGGAACCTCTACTCATATTAAAAGTTTGAAGTACTCATCATATTCATACTCAACAACACGTATGATGTTGTTGATTTCGACTCTCCATAACTCAACATATACACGAATCACAAAATAAGTATGAGTCGCTTACGAACACTAAAATACTCAATAAATGGTAGTGTGTTTGCTCTGTTTGCTGTTTCTCAAAAATCTGTCGTTCGGAGTCGACTTTAAACTGTAGGTCCCGCCACTCATGTATAAAATTAACACACACAACATAAGTGGTGTGAGAAACTAGGTCGTAATCCTGACTGAATGGTTGTAATGATCAATTATGTATGTATGTATGTATGTATGAATCTAAATGGTAGGTGGGCTTATGAATCAAACATATTTCGAATGGTATGAGTTTGATGTCAACGTTGTACGCATACTCATTGCAACCTGTACTTATAAATCAACGTTGTAGTTGAGTACGAATGAATCAGAGTACATAGTTAAATTTCAATATTGTTGACTCATTTATATTCAAAATTTCATGAGTGCTTATGAGTAGCAAAAAAACGATTCATTGCTGATCTCTGGTATGTACACATTTGTAATGTATCTTAAAGAGTCGAATGTCTTAGCGCTTCTTCCTCATCTGATTTTTGGTACTACTCTGCTGAATATCACCTGTGGATACATACATATGTACATACATAATTGGTCATTACAGCCCTTCAGTCAGAATTGCGACATAGTTTCTCACGGAAGTCGCCGTAGTCTAGTTGGTAGTGTGTTGGCTTATTAGAAGTAAAGCCAGGGCTCGAACCCCAGGCCAGACATCAAAACAAAATCACCTGTGGATTCCAAGGCATATTTCATCTTAAAATCCTTCCCTCCTAAGCCATTTGTAGGATTTATTTGTCTCTTGCTATAATTGACCACAAGATTTCCAATAAATTACGCGGACACCTAATAGTAAAGGCTTCGTTTAGTAACCCCATGTCCAATTAATGCAGCAATCAATATGTCAGAACTGGTTTAAGGAAATGTGCCGTAGAGTTCCTATTCCAGCAATAACTCTCCCATGTTGGTTAATATTGCAACATATTTAGCAATAATTGCTGAAAATCCCCAGAGATCTGTTGTTCACATGACATATTGGCATTCGATTTGCTGCGAAAGTAATGGATTTCACCATACTCTAGTAGGCAGTGTATGGACTTATTAGATGAAAGCCCGTGGTTTAATCCTCAGCTCAGACATCTGGAACAAAACGAGCAGCATGCTCTCAGCGGATTTCTGGCAAAAACTCTGAGAGTAAATAAAAAATGCCATGAAATGTTTCTTAAATCTGTAGTTCAGAGTCGAGTTAAACTCTATGTTCCGCTACTCTTGTTCAAAATTAACTCACATAACATGGTTGATGTGAGAGGCTAGGTTGTAATCCTGACTAAAGGATTGTAGTGACCAATTAAGTAAATGAGTAAGAGAATACAGTTCGATTAATGGGTAGACTTTTCTCATTTTTAAATTAAAGCTGAATCGATTAATTTCTGAAGCATATGATGACTGGAGTGCTTACCAGTATGCCTAATAAGACGATTGTGGTTTAAACCTGCTCAAATCCAATACCAAAGCATGGGTTACTCTTAAGATACCGGCTGTTCGGTGGCTATTGAAAGGTAGTAAACTGCTATGAATTGTTTTATTCCAGCATTACACCTTTTTGATATATGCGAGGTGTCTCAAAAGGCTTGTTTTGTAGTAAGGAAACTTATTTTTCTCTCAAAGCGTGTGTCAACAAAGAAAATTGTCGCCTATAGGTCTTGGAGAACAGAAAGGTGATGGAGAAGAAGTCATTCGTTTACAAAAAAGTTACTGTTTGATGCAGATTATGTTGTGGCGTATGTGTCATTGGGCTGTATCTTACTGAAAATTGTTTTGGAGGAACAGTTTCCATTAATCCTGAGCTCGACGGCTGTATACGCCATCTTTATTGGCCTGCAATTGAAGATTTTAAACTGGACTTCAAAAGATTGTGCCATTATGCACACAATTCCACCGATTTTCTGCTTATTGCATTAAAAGGTTTCCTGAAAGAGCACTTTCACGTTTTGGCGCCTACAATTGACCACCAAAAATCATTTGCAAATCAGCATTCGTTAATTTAGCATCGAGATGGCGTTCGAAATGTATGAAAAAGTAGTTGAAAAGTTACTCGAAAGGATCAACTGTTGTAACGAATTAAAAGGCGACCAATTATTTGACACTGCACGCCACATAAATGACCAGGTCCTTGCCTGTTCGACTAAAATGTTATCCCAGCGAGAGTCTTTTAAAAAATACGTACCCATATGAAGATCTACGATGAAGTCGTCGTAGTCTAGTAGGCAGTGTATTGGCTTATTATACGTAAGACCACGACTCAAGCCTCAGGCCAGACATCTTCTACAAAACGAAATATGAAAAATGTTTCTTCTGCGACTTTCTCTCAGCAGCAGATTTCTAACAAAAACTCTGAGAGTCGGAGTCGACTTTAAACTTAAGTTCCTCCACACGTGGTCTGCGAAACTTGGAGCACAGTGACAGAATGAAATTGTATTGGTTGGGTCACATACATATGTCGAAAGCCAAGTGAGAATATTTAACGACAAATTCAATCCTCTTCCACTAGGATCAGAGAACATGAAGAATAAGTAATTAGGTTAGGTTAGGTTAGAGTACGTGTACTTGTCAATTAAGACAAAGAATTAAGGAATTAAGCAGAGAAGGAAGCATCTAATTGCTGCTTTCTCATTTAAGTTTCTCAATAAAATTGTCATTAAAATTTTCTCCAAAAAAATCTGTCTTTTAGAGTCGACTTTAAACTGTAGGTCCTGCCAATCATGTATAAAATTAATACAACATAAGTGATGTGAGAAGCTGGGTTGTTGTCCCGACTGAATGGTTGTAATGACCATTTATATATTGTTACGTTTTTTACCTTTTTAAAAACGTTTAAATATGAGTTCGTTAATTGCAAACCAAGTAAATACAAATATATATATGCTTTTGTGTGCCACCGTATACAACTTAACGATACAACAATAATTTGCTTATACACTATTCTATTTCACACTTCTGTCCGCGTTAACACTAACAACTGCTCGTTAGATCTTCTCTACTTACAACCTTTTTGCAAGCAATACCACTTGTACGTTTAAACCGCAACGCTTCTTCACACAAGGCTGACTGAATTATAACTCACTGACTGCCTGCTTTGTCCAGCCCTTTTATAGTCCGACACAACCAGTCTAACAAACATTCTTGAAGTGGAAGGTTCGTGATCTCACCTTCTCGAGAGCTCTATTGCTAATACATTGTTGTTTGTGTACTTTGCTTATGTTGTCTATCCCCTTTTGTCACATACATGTTGTTGTTGGTACCAGGCGCAACCAGGTTCGTCGTACATACATATGTGTATATGCAGCTTTAGATAATCAACACGTTCATTGTATTCTTAGTGTTACTGTGTATTTTAATATATAATAATAATTTTTTTTCTTCATTTCAAGTAGTGAAATTCTAAATTCGTTTAAGCGTCTCCTCTCACAGGCTCCACAATTCTGTGTGCGTGTATTAAAACGTTTTATCTTGTTAGATGCCAAATAATTAATTCCAAACGTGGCTATAAAAAATGTTACAACATTTTTTCTCTCTTTATCTCTGGCAAAAAACAGAAAATTTCTTCTTTATGGAGTCACTTTTTTTAACTGATTGTCACTGGTATTTATACAAGGGGGGACCAAGCGATACAGAAAAAAAAAATGGGAAAAAAATTGAAGCGTAGTATAAAACGATAAAAAGAGAGACGGATTTTTAAATGTTTAACTGGTAGCAAAAGAAGAATCGTTTTCGGATTTTTTTTTTGTGCTACGGATTTTGGTTCATCAACGTGCCTCTCTAGAAAGAGCAGTTAGTTTGTAATGCATATGCGGTTGATTTTGGTTGCCAGCAGAATATCTAGATTGTATGGCACTGTTTTCTCTACCATGGCTCTACTCTGGCTTTAAACATGTGCTATAAGTCTCAAATCTATACACTCGGCATGCGGCGTTTAATTTTTTTTCTCTCTCTCTGGTTTGTTACCAATATTTGTGTGTGTAATTCACTTAAATGTGTGCATGTGATTAAATCTACAAAAGAAACGCATTTTTATTCAACTTTAACTGCCTCAACTGTTTCCATTTCATTTCATTGCTGGCTCTTCCATACTTTTCCCTGAACACTACCAAGCCATGCCATGCCATGCCATGCCATGTAGTTGAAGTATGTAAGTGTGAGAATTGTGCGTTTGCTGTTGCTGTTGCTGCTGTGCTTTTAAGAAATGTTGCATTGCTGGTATTGCAATAGCAATGGCAATGGCAATCGCAATGCCTCGTAATACTCGCATATGCAGTAGTTGTAATTTTAGTTTTAATATGTTTCTTTTTTTATTCTCATTGCTGGCTTCTTCTTTAACTGTGTTTTATTCTCCTTATTCTCTGTTTTTTTTTGTCATATTGCAGAGACTTGAGATCTTTTTGGTTGATTTGGCAAAACATTTAAAGAATAGTTTATAAAAGTCTCATATAGAGTAGTAGTTGGCAGATAAATTGTTAGACGCAGACAGGCAACACTCTATAGGAAGGAAGAAATATTTGGAGAATATTTAAAGGAAGTATCAAATATAGGACTTCAAATTAATAGAGAAAAAGATAAGGTATCATGGCATTGGGGTGCTGATTATAAAGGGTCTGCCAAATAACTTTTTTTTTTAAAATGCTTTAAAAAAATTGCTGAATATTTTCTCAAATTTCTTTTTTATTTGAAAGTACAATCCTTCCGGTTAATAATGGAAAATAATTTCATTCAAATGGCTACCTCGGCTGGCCATGCAGTACCCTACACGATCCGTCCAATTTTTAAGCACATTATCGATTGTGTTCACCAGTGGCTTCACGTATATTGTCCTTTAAAGTGTCAATTGTCTCTGACTTGCCGGCGTAACACTTATCTTTGACGGCACCCCACAAATAATAGTTCAACGGTGTCAAATCGCAACTCCGAGGTGGCCAAACGAGATCAGCTCTGCGGCTGATAATGCGATCTTCAAAAACAGGTCGAAAAACATCGAGTGTAGCTTCGGCTGTGTGGCATGTATCGCTGTCCTGTTGAAACCAAATGTTGCCAATATCCTCCTCTTCAATTTTTGTGAATAAAAATTCGTTCAACATGGCCCGATAACGATCGCCATTGACTGTAACGCCCACTCCTTGCTCATGGACCAATATCCGCACCAAACAGTGACTCGTTTTGGGTGCGTCGGCTTTTCAATGTATGCGTGCGGGTTTTCTGTGCCCCAAATGCGACAATTTTGCTTGTTTACATACCCGCCAAGATCAAACTGAGCTTAATCTGAAAAGATGATTTTTTTTTGCTAAAATCGGCATCTTCTGGTGTAGGCTACTGCATGGCCAGCCGAGGCAGCCATTTGAATGAAATTATTTTCCATTATTAACCGGAAGGATTGTACTTTCAATTAAAAAAGGTAATTTGAGAAAATACTCAGTAGTTTTTTTTAAAGCATTTTAAAAAGTTATTTGGCGGACACTTTACTAATGTTACGAAAATGAAAATTCTAGATACTTGTGTTTTGCTTTTACATTGCTTAACATTAAAATTATAAACAAATACTACAAAAAGAAAACAATGCAATGAACACACCCGTTTGCAAATTATCGCACTGCGTGATATAACAATAAACACCGGCACAAAAAAAAAAATGGTAAACAAGTAAACAAAAATCCACAAACAACACTACAAGAATAAATGTAAACAAAATACACAAACAATACTACAATAATAAATGTAAACAACGATATTTACATATATAAAGATTTCGAGAAGGCGATGTCACCAACATTTGCCTTCAAGAACATTCATAAGACTGTTTACCCTGCCATATAAAAGGCAAGGCAAAGTAGGCGTGTGGCTGTGCTATGTCGCCGCAATAAGATGCCAAATGTATGACTTTTAACTGAGGAAACAAGATTTTAGTGAGGCTAGGTACCTGTCAATACAGAAGTCGCCGTAGTCTAGTAGGTAGTGTTTTGGCTTATTAGACGTAAAGCCAGGGTTCGAGACCCAGGCAAGACATCAAAACAAAAATACAAAAAGTATTTCTTCGGCGACTTCCTCTCAACAAATTTCTATCAAAAACTCTGAGAGTAAATAGAAAATTGCCATGAAAAGTTTCTCAAAAATCTGTCGTTCGGGGTCGACTGTAAACTGTAGGTCCCACCACTCATGTATAAAATTAACACACACAACATAAGTGGTGTGAGAAACTAGGTCGTTATCCTGACTGAAGGGTTGTGATGACCAATTATGTATGTATGTAGGTACCTGTCAAGGATTTGACATATTCAGCATTTCTCTTCGAACTTATCGACTATGGTAGCAATATCCGCAGCTGAGATATGTTGTACATTCTTAAAATACTCACCGCAATAGGATGACAAGTGTGTGGCTTCAAAATTAAGAAACAAAATATTAGTAATGCGAGTTACTTGTCAAGTATGCATGCTCGTTATTGTTACGTTTTTATCTATTATAAACGTTAGTTAGGGATCCTATATGTTTGAGGTAATGAAGTGTAAACCGAAATACAGTGCATGAGCTAATGATGGAAGCTATCAAGACGTCATTCCAGTTGCAACGTGTGCAACCCTTTAAGAACCCTTTAAGAACGTTCCAAATATGAGCTCGTAGGTTGCAAATAAAATAAAAATAAATCTGTGTTTAATTTTAATTAAAAATTCTTTATTATTCGCACAATTCTGTGTGCCACTGTTCACAACTTGATGTAAACAACAACAATTAACTTTGTTTTGTTATTCCTCTGTTTATACTCTTTGCATAAACAATAACAATTACTAGGCAATTGTTCGACAGATTCTTGTAACGGAGATCTTCAAACCCAGCGCGACTTCAGACAAGGCTGACTGAACTTCACTAACTCAGTCGCCTGCTTTATCTTGCCTTTTATATGGCATGGTAAACAGTCTGTTAAATGTTCTTGAATGCGAAATCTCTATAAACGTAAACACCAGTATTTAGATTCTTCATTTTCGTAACAATACTCTCTTGGGAGTAGCTCGTCGTACTACGCAGACGAAAAATGGTAGCTGAAGCTAACTGGTGTCAGTTAGTGAGAGGGAACAGAGAAAATGGAAACCAAGTTTGTAGCCAATCATTCTCATCCAATAGTACCATACATAAATACAGAGAGGACATTTCTTTGTTATTTACTCTCTTAATGAAGTAAAAATCGTTTTTATTTTTATAATTGAAGGCCTGTTGACTATCAATAAAAAGTTTATTTTTGTAAAGCGAGTACATTTTCTAAAACGCTTTCATTTAATTTTAAACTTGCTTGCTTTCCAGTCTAAAGGCCAATCTACTCATCCCTTTTCTAACGCTTTTACTGTTTTTTTTTTAATTTTCTTATGTTGCAAGAACCGTTTTCTTTAGGTTTTTTTCATTTTTTTTCGTTCGTTCTTCTTCGACTTCTTTATCTTCACATTTATTTTAGTTGACACTCGTAATACATTTGCTTTCGCATTTAATGTTGCAGTTACGTAATGCACACGTATGTTGCGTATAAATGCCACATTTATTCTGAATTTTTTGTCTTCTTCTTTTTCTTTCTTTTTTTTCTGCTGCCACAGCAACTTTTTAGTTGAACATGATTCTGCTTCTTCTTAATTTTCAACGATTTTCCTTGTTTTTTGCGTTTTCTCATAGAAATTCATGGCAAATGGTCGGTCATCCAGCTTGCCAGCCAGCCAAAGTATGTCGAAATAGAGAGAAAATTGTTTGGCAATGAATGGCAAAGATTTTTGAAAGATTAAAATTAATTGAGCTGATGGATGGATGATATGGTCGAAGATAAAAGAACGCCTCGAAGAATATTTGGAAAAATTGTTACGATTTTATGTGAGAAACTAGGTCGTAATCCTGACTGAAGGGTTGTAATAACCAATTATGTATGTTATGTTACGATTTTATGCGGTCTTTGGAAGACAATTATTATAATTATGATAAGATTGGTACAGGCTGTGAACCCGTCAACGATCTCTCTTCTTATCTTAATTGGCCGTTAACAAACCGGATTAACGGATTTCGTCCTGCCTTAACACATTCTTCCAGGCGCCTCTGCTTCTTGCACTCCTACTCCAGTTGCTCACACCAATCGATGACAGGTTTTCCTCGATTTGGCTCTTCCAATGCAAACAAAGTCGTCCTCTTCGCCGACTTCCGTAGATCCCCGCATCAAATACCCGTTTCGCCGGAGCATCCTCCTCCATTCGAACGACATGGCCGAGCCAAAGCAGCCGCTGGATGTTAATACGCTGCGTAATGTCTATGTCGTTGAGGAGCTTATACAGCTCACTGTTGGATCGAAAGCGGAAATCATCGCCAACTCGCACTCGACTGAAGATCTTACTTGGGACATTTCTCTTGAATACTATCGAGGCTGCTGCATCAGTGCTTAATAGGGTCCATGCCTCTGCGCCATAAAGAAGCACGGGGAGTGGATGAACCTCTTGTAGATACTTTGTCGTACGAGAGAGGTCTTTCCTACTCAATTGCCTATTGAAACCATAGTACCACCTGTTGGCAACATTGATGCTGCGCTTGATCTCCAGATTGACAAAATTTCTGGAGATAACGGCGGAGCCAAGATAAATAAATTCCTAGACTATATCGAAAGTATAGTTATCGGCCGTAACTAAGATCCAATACGCCGCACGTAAACGATGTTGGCGGCAATATTAGTTCTGGTAGGTAGCCAAGAGGATTGAACACGAGTACAGAAGTCAAAAGTAGAGCTCAGCAATACAATTGAGTGTCGACGCTCAAAGTGATCGACTACAAGTGGCTTCTGCCCCAGAAAACTTTCTGGGAACACAAATCAAGTTGGAAATCCGGTAATCCGGTCAGTTGAAGCAGGATAAGGTACACTGACTAGCATAAGCCAATACAAACGCAATGCGAACCAGTCTTATAGCAGCGCTAAAGGCTCTTTAGATGTGTACTAGTACACTTAGTAGCGAAATCCAGAGATTTGCAAGCTTTGGTTTGAATAATGAGAGACAAGTCCCACATGATCCTATTAAAGGGCATCAGGATCAGCTACCTTCTTAACTTCAATCGATACAAAGCCTGTAGACTCTATGATTTTGGGAAATGCTTCACTACGCTACTAATTAACAAGAGCGAATGGAGCAAGTTGGAGGGCGCGTATTCATTTTGATAGGGGATTCTGAGGTTTTAGAATGGGATGAGGATAGATGTCGAGACAAGAGTGCTGGTTATTGGGCCAAGAGTGAAATAGTCGGAGCCCAAGAAGTTTAAGTCATTGAAAGATTTACTCCGTTTAAGTTGAGTAGTGAAGTCGCCGTGGTCTAGTAGGTAGTGTTATTAGACGAAATGCCAGGGTTCGAGCCCCAGGCCAGGCATCAAATACAAAATACAAAAAGTATTTCTTCGGCGACTTCCTCTCAGCAGATTTCTGGCAAAAACTCTGAGAGTAAATAAAATTGCCGTGAAAAGTTTCTCAAAAAATCTGTCGTTCGGAGTCGACTTTAAACTGAAGGTCCCGCCACTTATGTATAAAATTAACACACACAACATAAGTGGTGTGAGAAACTAGGTTGTAATCCAGACTGAAGGGTTGTAATGACCAATCATGTATGTAAGTTGAGTAGTGAGTACAAAGGACAAGACAGTAATCCTGCCATCAAAGCATTCAGCTTAGTCTGGGAAAGCTGAATCAGCTAGGCGGAGACAACTGAGTCGCTAGTTTCCGAATTCAACGTCAAATAGAAATTTACGACAATGAACAGGGAGTTGAGTTTGCAAGAAAGATATCTTTCATGCCTTTCCTGGAAAGGGATAATGGCGGAGACTCTTCTTAACCCAACTGGGTTTGAGGCAATTAAAACTTTTGTTGAGTTATTACAGTAGGAGGAGCTTTCAGTCTTGCTTGAAGCACGTGGAAATTTACGGCAACGAACAAGCAGTTAAGCTTGCTAGAAGGATACCTTTCATGACTTTCCTGGGTGCGAAATATTTCTGTGGAGTGAAACGAGATGTTTGGAGGGGTCTACTTGGCGAAAAAGAAAGTGGAGAGAGTAGGAGACTCTTCTAGCCCAACTGGGTTTGAGGCAATTAAAACTTTTGTTGAGAGATTGCAATAGGAGGAGATATCAGTCATGCTTGAAGCATGAACCTCAGGTTAGTAATCGGCTCTTTGACAGGCCACTGTGGATTTAGAAGGATTCGGATTGGGAATCGTCTCACACCCAATATGAATAATAAAACGTGGGCAGTGTTAATCCCAGGAAAATATGCCTGGGGTTCTCGAAATGAAGTTGCAAGAATGGCGCATAATTGTGCATTCATTGCAACGTAGAATGCATACAATTTTCCAAAAATGTTTCTTGGCTTGAATCCGTATGGAGTGCAAAGTCACGGTTGTTGGTTGATAGGGGAGTATGGCGATGAACCTTGACAGTGGAAACGATTTATTGGTTTAGAACTTAGCTAAACATAGTAGATAAGTTTATTGGACTGTAAGGAAATCTTAAATAAATTTGTCAGGAGAATTTAAGGTAGTAAATGGGCCATAAGCTTTAAAAACCGAATGTTATCAGTACCCTCTTGTATCATTTATTTTTTTGTTTCTCTGTTTAAATTATTTGCTACACAACTTACTTATTCGTTGCTTTAATATCTAAAAGCATACTTAATTGCTTTTACATATTTTCAACATTTATTGCCTACTTTTAGGCATGTTTCATATGAAGTTTAAATTTTTATTGACATTAAATGCGACCATTTCCTCACATTATTTTTGAACAGATTTTCAAAACATTTAACTTTTTCTAACCCTTTTGTAGAATCCTGACAAAACTTCATTAAAATGTTCAACTATTTGTTAAACTTTCAAAAACTATGGCATATTTATGGGCTGTTTTGAAGAGTAAATTTACTTAAGAATAAAAGCAAAAATATTTTTAAATTTAATTTCCTGCAAATGGTTTTCAACTGGCCTTAAATTCTTTTGCAAAGTTATTTAACACACATGAGCAAAAGGAGAAACTTTTACTTTTCAAAGACCTTAAAAAATCTTGATCAGAGAAATAATAAAATGAAAAAAAATTTTGAAAATGTTTTCAAAGGCCTCTTGGAAAAAAGGGACATTAAAACTCTTTCTTTTGTATACAAAATATGTAGTTTTCTTCGGTCTGTATATGTAAATATATTAGAAAGTTTCCTAATGTGGTCATTTGGTTATTTATTTGGCTTTGGAATATTTTTTTTTTTGTGTAGCAGTGGGTGGGTATCTATGGATTCTTAGATTTTTTTTTTGGTTTCTATTTCCACACAATATTTTTATGATAATTTTAGATTTTTCCTTTTAAACAAATGGAAATAAATGCGAAAATAAACTTACATCAACGCCTACCACTTGAAAAGTAATTTAAGAAGCCTTTGAATGTCTATTAGGAAAGCATTGTTAGAAACACAATGAGAGCGCAAAAGCGTTTTTATGTTGTAAGAATAATTTTTCGTTATAGCATTACATACATACATAACTGGTCATTACAACCATTCAGTCAGGATTACGACCTAGTTTCTCACACCACTTATGTTGTGTGTTAATTTTTTATACATGAGTAGCGGGACCTACAGTTTAAAGGCGACTCCGAACGACAGATTTTTGAAAAACTTTTCATGGCAATTTTATTTGACTCTCAGAGTTTGTGCCAGTAATCTGTTGAGAGGAAGTCGCCGAGAAAATACTTTTTGTATTTTATTTTGATGTCTGGCCTGGGGCTCGAACCCTGGCTTTTCGTCTAATAAGCCAACACACTACCTACTAGACCACGGCGACTTCAATTGCTATTCGTTTTATAATAAGAAAAGACTCTCTAGCTTCTTAAAAGGTCTATCAACAGAAGACTTTATCACTTCAAGGATGGGAAATCATTTAAATTTGCCTAAAGTAAGCCATAGCGACTGCCAAATTGGGGTATTGCGTTAATCCTTACGTTGAAAAGTTTAATCAAAGATGTTCCTCCAGAATGAGAGTTTCTGCTTAGTGGAAATCACCGAAGAAACAGTCGGTTGAATGTTCTTGAAGGCGAACGGTCGTGGCTTCGCTTTCTCGAAATCTCTATAAATGTAAACACTGTTGTTTCATTATTTTTGTTTGTATATTTTTGTTTACATTTATTCTTGTAGTGTTTGTTGTTGTATTTTTGTTTACTTATTTACCATTTCTTAGTGCAACCCTTGCGCTGGCCAACTTCTTCCTCTTCTCTGATTTTGGTGGAACTTGGTCAGTACAGGGACTGTATGTACCCGTGGCATCACAACGGGCCTCTATGCGTGCTCAAGTGAGCTTTGTGATATCAGAGCTACCACTCCGACCTAAACCTAAAAACCAATTATTAATTTTAGCCAAAAAATCTGCTGAGGGGAATTCGCCGCAGAAATATTTTTTTAAACTTCGTTTTGTTGGAGATGTCTGAGCTGGGAATTGAACCGTCTAATAAGCCAACACACTACCTACTAGACCACGGCAACTATGTATGTGGTCATAGGCTACCATATCTCTCTATAATTATGGAAAGAGGGATTTTAAAATCTTACTCTATGTATTTAGTTGTGGTTGTAGTTCTGCCTCACATATTTACAAAATTCTTGGCCGCCTTAACGCCTTCGTTTCAAATTTAATATGTACCTCCTTCCTCCCTCCTTTTTTCTCTCTGTGTTCGTATGTTAATTTTGCTGTTCTTTGCTCATTCATTTAACGGAGATCATAAATTTTAACGGAACATAATTTTGTTTTCTTTCCTTCTCGTCTTCCATTTGGTCTGTGGAACTTATTTGATATAAAAAAAGTTTTTTTTATGACAGTTTGTGTGGCTTTTTTATGTGCATATGTGATGACATTCTTTGGAGTTTATTTACTACTGTGAGGAAAACGGTGCCCTATAGTCGGTGTATAAAAAATATTCTATGAAGATAGCCCAAAAAAAATATAAAATATCAAAATAGAAGCAAAAAGGGTTTTGGAGTATTTTTTTTCTTTTTTCCTCTGTTTTACTCCTACTTGGCTGGCATGTGAAGTGAGCTGCAGATTGCGTACCATTATATTGTTTAAAATATGAGCTCGTAAATCTGTGTTTAGTTTTAATTAGAATTCTTTATTATTTGCACAATTCTGTGTGCCACTGTTCACAACTTGATGTAAACAACAACAATTGCTTTTCTCTATTATTCCTCTGTTTATACCCTTTACATAGGTTAGGTTAGGTTAGAGGACGTGTACTTGTCAATTAAGGCAAGTACAGTACCCGGAGTTCGAAATGACCCATTGTACAACGTCCTAGAGTCTCACACCACTTATGTTGTGTGTGTTAATTTTATACATGAGTGGCGGGACCTACGGTTTAAAGTCGACTTCGGACGACAGATTTTTGAGAAACTTTTCATGGCAATTTTATTTACTCAGAGTTTTTGCCAGAAATCTGCTGAGAGAAAGTCGCCGAGGAAATACTTTTTGTATTTTGTTTTGATGTCTGGCCTCGGGCTCGAACCCTGGCTTTACGTCTAATAAGCCAACACACTACCTACTAGATTACGGCGACTTCACCCTTTACATAAATAATTACAATTGCTAGACAGTTGTTCGACTGATCTTTGTAAAGAAGATCTTCAAACCACGATTACTCTTTTCAAACACACCGCGTCTTCACACAAGACTGACTGAGCTTCATTGACTCAGTCACCTGCTTTGCCTTGCGTTTTATATGGCAGAGTAAATAGTCTGATGAATGTTTGTGAGTTCGCCTTCTAGAAATCTCTATAAATGTAAACATCGTTGTTTACGTTTATTCTTGTAGTGTGTGTTGTTGTATTTTTGTTTACTTGTTTACCATTTTTTATACTGGTGTTTGTTGTTATATTACGCAGTGCGATAATTTGTAAACAGGTTTGTTTACTGAATTGTTTTGTTCTTGTAGCTTATATTTATAATTTTAATGTTAGGCGATGTAAAAGCAAAACATCAGTATGGAGATTCTTCATTTTCGTAACAATTTACGCCGAGGAGGGGCATTACTTCGGAGTGGAATCCCTACTATTCCTTGTCTCTACTATTCATTTCGTCCAGGTCCCTGTATCGAATTTCGCTTGACACGTGTGCCAGTTTTATCTATGCCGGCGTGCCCACATGTTCCGCAGCCTCAAGATCCCTCTTGAGTGTTCCTCGAATGCTCTCCACGTAATTCGCCATTGAGGTATAATTTTCTCTACTCGCGATCATAACCCCGACAATGTTACCCGACAAACTATCGACGTCAGTGCAGAGCGGACGCTCTGCCAGCGTGCACATTCGAAAACAGTGTGCTCTGCATCATCAATTATCTCCCCTTCCTCGTAAAGACAGTAAGCGGAGGCGGTCTTGCCCATTCTGTGGAGATATTTTCTAAAATATCCGTGCCCAGATAGCATCTGTGTAACGTAGTAATTTACCTCTCCAAATTTCCGACCAATCCATTGCCTTGTGTCCGGAATAAGTCTCGCCGTCCATTTTCCTCTATCTTGATCGTTCCATCGTCGTTGCCACTTTGAAATGGTGTTTTCCCTGAAGTAATCGGTTATGTGATTTCCAGCCGATTTCGCCCTATAAATCTCCATCCATTCTGCCGCCAGCAGATCCACAGGTATTATACCTGCTATCACCAGTACGGCTGGAGCGGACACTATACGATATGCCGACGTGATACGGTATGCAGCCATTCTCTGTACCGATACAAGAGAGTTCGCCCGCTTTTTAACATCTAGCGTTGCGGCTCAAATTTTGCTTCCATAGAGCATAATGCTGTTTCCAACCTCCATCAGGAGACTCCGTTTCGCCAGTAGCGGGCCCCCAATATTCGCCATTAATCTGCTGAGCTGTCCAACGATCTTCGGGGCTTTGTTAGCCGGGTACTGAATCTGATACGAAAAAGTCAGTCTGGGATCCAGCCTTAGTCCCAGGTATTTCACCGAGCTCTTGGTCCTAATTACCTCGTCTCCAATACTCATGTCCACCTGCAAGCAGCAGTAATTCCGTTTTATGCATGGCCAGGTCTAGGCCGTGAGAATCCAGCCATGTTTTCGTATGTTTTTGCACCTTATCACCTATGGGTTGTTATAATTTCTGTACGATTAACCCTCTTCCCTGTTGAGGAAAAACTTCAGAGGCCAGAGAGAAAACATTGTGTAGCAAACTGACTATTCGTTGCCAACTTCATGTTTCACTTTCAAAGTATTCACATCTCCA
This sequence comes from Sarcophaga subvicina, assembly GCA_936449025.2. NCBI lineage: Eukaryota > Metazoa > Arthropoda > Insecta > Diptera > Sarcophagidae > Sarcophaga > Sarcophaga subvicina. Next base: position 106,980,025 of record OW388084.2, read on the forward strand.
ATGTTTTTATGTTCATGTCAATTGAAATTTCTTATGTGGTGGATTAAAACACACATTCTTTGAATTATTTACACACACACAGTCATTAATTTTTGGGTGTTTCTATCATTCCTTCGGTTTTTTTTGACTTTCTAGTGGCAAAATAGTTTTTATACGAGTTTTTTATTCATCTTCATGGCTTTTAATGCTTGTGTCGTTCTGTATTATTATTAAGAAAACCATAATAATGGGGTTTTTTCTGTTTTGATGGTCGTTTCCAAAAGTCTATGATTATTTCATGCAGATGTTTTAAATAATTTCGCAAATTATTAGGTTTTATTTTTTATTTTTTGTTCGTTATAAGAAATTAACATAGAAATGGGATTATTTGTTCTTTAAATTACTTTAAGCGAGAGAAATAATGATTTCAATTCAAATAAATTTCATTCATTGGAAATGAGTTTAAAATGGGAAATAAAAATTTACACTGCAACTAAAGGGTCCGCCAAAAAAATTTTTTTTAAAACGTTAAAAAAAAAACTACTGAATATTTTCTCAAATTTCCTTTTTTTATTTGAAAGTACAATCCTTCCGGTTAATAATGGAAAATAATTTCATTCAAATGGCTGGCCATGCAGTAGCCTACATGATCGGTCCAATTTTTAAGCACATTATCGATTGTGTGCCGGTGTATTTCACCAATGGCTTCACGAATATTGTCCTTTAAAGCGTCAATTGTCTCCAGCTTGTCCGTGTAACACTTATCTTTGACGGCACCCCACAAATAATAGTCCAACGGTGTCAAATCGCAACTCCGAGGTGGCCAAACGACATCAGCTCTGCGGCTGATAATGCGGTCTTCAAACACAGGGCGCAAAACATCGAGTGTAGCTTTGGCTGTGTGGCACGTAGCACCATTCTGTTGAAACCAAATGTTGCCAGTATCCTCCTCTTCAATTTTTGTGAAGAAAAATTCGTTCAAAATGGCCCGATAACGATCGCCATTGACTGCAACGGCCAATCCTTGCTCATTTTCGAAGAAAAATGGCCCAATTATGCCTATGGACTAAAATCCGCACCAAACAGTGACTCGTTTTGGGTGCGTCGGCTTTTCAAAGTATGCGTGCGGGTTTTCTGTGCCCCAAATGCGAAAATTTTGCTTCTTTATAAGATCAAAATGAGCCAAGATCAAAATGAGCTTCATCTGAAAAGATGATTTTTTTTTTCCAAAATCGTTATCTTCTGTAAGTCGATCGCAGGCCCACTTAGCGATGGGAAAACGCGTTGGATGGTCAATTGGCTTCAACTCCTGTACCAATTGGACTTCGTATGGCGTCATACCAAGGTCTTTATGCAAAATTCGTCTCAATGATGTCTCCGAAATGTTCAATTGTTGAGAACGGCGGTGAATTGATGTTGATGGCGCTTAACGCACACTTTCTGCCACAGCAGCAATATTCTCGGGTGTACGCACTGTTTTTGGCTTTTCACGCTTTGGTTTATCGATGAGGATTACAGTTTCTTTCACTTTTTTCACAAGATAACGAACATACGGAGCAGAGGGTGCTTCTCTGCTTCCAAAATCCGTACGCAATTTTCGCACACACATCCTGCAACATTACCATGATTTTCAAAGTAATGTCGCAATATTTCCCAGCGTTGTTCAAGCGTATACACAACCATATTCGTTCAGCGGAAGGATAAAACTAATTATCTGTCAAATCAGAAATGAGCTAAGTGTTACCGTTCACGAAATAAGCACTAGTTGAAAAGAAAAACGTTAAATGGCGAACCCGATAGATGCAGATGTGCGATATTACTGCGGCCATACGACCTACACCATGAGGCATAAGTCCTGTTGGCATGAAAAATTTCCAGGTTCTGCTCAGTCTCAGAGCTCCATGGTAAATATTTAGTACACATCCATGTGTCTTCTCTAGAGGCTACAAATTCCAAGTATTTGTTCTGATAATTCAAAATCTTCATCACAAAATCTACATTTTGAGCTCGAGAGGAACCCCATCCTGAAACAGTGCACAACTCATGTCTCTTCGTATTGCAATTATGCAACAGTCTTGATAGTAATCTACGTTCGTAGCCATCTTCTCTTTTGCCGATTATAGCCTTCCAAACAACTCTTCGTCCACCATAGGAACATTACGACCCCATCAGTAGATGAAATGTTTGGTGCTCTACTCACCACAAACCCAACTGCCTGTTGATTATTATCAATTCCCTCAAGACTTTCCAGCATAGGTTGAGTATTTTTTCTTTCTAGCTGAATAAGCTTTCCTGGACAGTTTTGCATATTTTCATAAAAGCTAACTGTTGGTATAACAGCTTGGCTGTCAGAAAGTATTGTTCCCTCCTTTTTTGATCCTCGCATACGGTGTTCCTTTCATCCGCATCTCGATCTTTTCGGCTAGCCAGGCTGCCATAATGTCTCTGTCGTACATTGCGAATAATTGCAGGATCGTCAGAGAATGTCGCCGCTGCCTCAACCTTCTTTCTGGGCGCTTCAGTGTCGCACTTGTCTGGGTCCCCGGACACTGTGACATTCCGGGAAGCTGCAGAGCTGACGAGCTAGCCAGAGCTGGCGTACTACTCCCGGAATCCTGTTCAATCGACTTAGGAATGCCACTTGCCTCGATCAAACTGGCCATCGCGCGGACATTTTTCCGACACGCCAACCTATCCTGGATCAACGATGAGTCCTGCTCTACCGCTAGACTCACCTGGCCCCGAATGGATAGAAGGCGTACCAACCAGTTACTTGCACTTGGTCGCGGCATCATCTCAATTACAGTGGCCATGCTTTCAGGTCACTGTCTTATAGGTAGACACGCGGAGAGAATGCGGCTCCCATTTAATGAGTTCTGCCGTGGGTGCAGATCCGCTGAGGAGGACGAGACTGTTATACACTTTCTTTGTGAATGCCCATCTCTTGCGAGGTGCAGATATAGGTTATTTGGCTCTCCGACCCTTGTGAGCTTGACGGATCTATCGTCCATTGATGTCAAGGATATAGCCTCGTTTATCAAATTTTCTGGCTGGTTTTCCAGTGGGGGGTAGTCGTGCTTTGGATATGCAGATCTTGCACTGACCGACCTCCCCATTCTGGGTTCGGGGGAACTTGGTCAGTACAGTAACTGCTTTCACCTGTGACGTCACAACGGGCTACTATGCGTGCTCAAGTGAGCTTTTGGTATGAAGCCGCCACACTAACCTAGCCTAACCTCCCTCCTTTCCACTTTCGGTTGAAATTGAATTCAAAGTTTGATAGGATAGATTTCCATTTAGAAGTTAGCGGAGAAATTTCTCCAAAGATTAGGAATATTTCACTGTCTGATCACATATACCATTCTTGTCCTAGCCACTAGCACCTGTGGCATCTTAAATCCTAATGATTAGTCTCACACTTCCCTTCGTCAACCTTTTAAATCTTCAGCTTACCGTTCAATGACTGTTAAAAAATATTATTTTTCCTTCATATCCTTGAATAAAAATGTTTTTTTCTTTTTTTAATTTTGTATTTAATAATGCTTACTCAGCATTGTTTGTTATTTCTTTTTTTGCATTTATTGCCCTTCACTATTGCTTACTAAAGGGCTTTTCAATATTATATTGCCTACTTATAGGCTAAATCAACATACAAAAAAATTTTATTGCATACTTTTGAGGTCAAGTTGTTATACAAACGTCAACGTTAACGTTTTTATTTCTGGCAGTGTGTTATTAAACGGCAGCAACCTTTTGCAAATACTCATTAAAAAACAAACAATCCTTAAATATTTTTTTGTATATTTAAAGGCAAGAGTAAATCATTTGTATTTTAAAGCATACTTTAAGGTCAAGGGAAAGAAATTAGAAAAAGAAAATTAAAAATATAAGCTTTTTAAAGAAGGTTATTAAAACCAGTAATAAATATTTGCTTAAAAAGAAACTGTAAACAAAATGAAAATTTTGTTGCCTAGTTTTGGGCTTTGAGTTGTTTAAAATTGATGTAAAGTTTACATTATTAAATTATTTCTCTTTCATTTTGCTATTTAGCAAGATTGTTAGCATATCTTTTTATCTTTTCGTAACATCTGTAATAGGCATGTGGTTTTGAAGCCCCTGATGTTATGCCACATTAAGTTCTTCTTATCTTACCTTTTTAAAAAAGTTACCAAACCCTGACCACAACATAAGTTTTAAGTAAGTTTTGTGACCTTAATTCTCAAAAAAAAGAAGAAAAGTTCCCCCAAAACTAGAAAACTTTTCTCAGTTTTCAAGTAAATTTGTCATTTTCCTAATGAATTGCCATTTAATTGATATTAATTTCTCTTCTGCTGGAAAAATCTTTGTGGCGAAAGGAAAGGAAACAAAATCTAAATTTTTAATTTCATTTCATATGGTTTTCTTCACATTTGCTAGTCCGTCTGTCTGTCTCTCTGTGTGTGTACGTTTGCAACAATTTATCATTGATTTCAACATGATTTCCATTAAAAAATATTTTTTTTAATATTGTTGAACCGTACTGAACATCATCTATCTACAGGAGGATATTTATATATTCTCCGGATTTTATTGTTGTTGTTGGATTTTTGATAATAATGATTATGTGTGTGTGTGCATTTGATTTTGTTAAAGCATCTGTGCATTTCCATTGTATTGTAGATTTTATTGTATTGTATTGAATTTATAAATTGTTGCAATTTTCATAAGTATCCGAACAGAGAGAGAAATTTTTAATGCTCATTTCGCCTCGTAAGACAGGTAATGTTTATCGAATTGAAGCATTTTGAATTTAATTTTCAAATTTGTATTCCTAGAAAACATAAAATTTTTGTTGCATACTTTTAGGTTAATTATTAAATAAATTCCATTGCATACTTTTAGGCTGAAAATATTGCATTTATTTCCATATAAAATATCAGTTCACTACTTTTAGGTTAAACATTAAATAAATTTAATTGCATAATTTTAGGCGGAAAGTAATGCATTTATTTTCATATCAAAGATCAGTTCAGTACTTTTAGGATAAACATTAAATAAATTCCATTGTATACTTTTAGGCTGAAAATATTGCATTTATTTCCTTTTAAAAGACCAGTTCAGTACTGTTTTGGAAGACCAAGCGTGTCATAAATTACGGAGAATAAAACACCTTCAGGCATCACTCACTTAATTGATCATTACGACCCTTTAGTCAGGATTACAACCTAACTCCTCACGCCAAATGTGGATGACCATGCGAGACATAAATTAGGAGTATAAAATACCTTCAGACATCACTCACTTAATTGATAATTACGAGTCTTTAGTCAGAATTGCAACCTATCTCCTCAAGCCAAACAAGTCGTGTGTGTTAATTTTACTTAAGTGTAGCGGGACCTACAGTTTAACATTGACTCTGAATAACAGATTTTTAGGAAAGTTTTCACGACAGTTTTAATTTACTCGCAGAGTTTTTGGCGGACGGCTTTTGAATAGAAAACGCCGAAAGAAATATTTTTCAAATTTAATTTTGCTCAAGATGTCTGGACTGAGGTTTGAACCACGGCCTTACGTCTAATAAGCCAACACACTGTTTACTAGTCTACGGCAACTTGAGGCATTAGTTCCTTTAAATCTATTCGTTTGAACTAGGAGTTCCTTTTCAGAATTTTTCTGTGAGCATCCATGACTATTTCATGGACTTGAAGTGAACTTTGGTAGGCTATTGTCACAGCTTATCAAGCGCTGTCATTGTACCTTTTAGAATTTCTAGTAGAATTTAATCTTAAGTTTTAAATGTAGGGTACGGGCCTACTGTTGTTACTAGGGTTAGAAGAGAGGTTTTGGATATTCCCGCAGCTACAGGGGAATCATTATCAGATCACAACATAACCGCAATCCTCCAAAAGGGGTCTAGAAACCTAGACACCAGAAACCTCCATTTATAAACCCAATGAAAACTATATAAGGAAACCTTAGTTTATAATTTACAAAGCTTTTCAACCAGAAAATATATTGGAAGCTCAGGTATAGTGTGACTATGTTAAGTGGGGCAATCGTAGATGCCTTCCAATTGTAGCTGTACCGAGAAAACAAGAGGCACAGAGAAAGATAAAGTCAATTATATTTCTCCGCTGACAACTGAATTTCTTATGGTCGAATGTACTTCTTGTTGATGTCAAGTAGCATCCTCAAGTTTGCTAGGGTAAAATAGGGTTGGAGGCGATATTATAAGGATGTCCTATAAAGTTTAAGCGGAGCACAATAGATCCTATGATTGTAGACATTGCTGCGTTTTTACATTTTAAAAAATTTAAAATATAAAAACTGCAAATAAAATAAAAATAAAATTTGTGTTTAGTTTTAATTAAAATTCTTTACTATTCGCACAATTCTGTGTGCCACTGCTCACAACTTGATGTAAACAACAACAATTGCTCTTCTTTGTTATTCCTCTGTTTATACCCTGCGCATAAACAATAACAATTACTGGGCAATTATACGACAGATCTTTGTAACGGAGATCTTCAAACCGCGATTGCCCTCTTCAAACACACCGCGTCTTCACACAAGGCTGACTGAACCTCACTAACTCACTCGCGTGTTTTGCCTTGCCTTTTATTTGACAGGGTAAACAGTCTGATGAATGTTCTTGAAGCGAATGTTTATGACTTCGCCTTCTCGAAATCTCTATAAATGTAAACATCGTTGTGTTCATTTATTATTGTAGTGTAGCTTGCGTATTTTGTTTATATTGTTACGTTTTTACCTTTTTAAAAACGTTTAAATATGAATTCGTTAATTGCAAACGAAGTAAAAACAAATATGTGTTTATTTTCTCTTAACCTGTCTTTTTTCTTTACACTACTTTTGTGTGCCATCGTATACAACTTAACGATACGACAATAATAATCTGTTTATTCACTTTACTAGTTCACACAAGTATTCGATCGATCTTTACAACCACGACTTCTTTTGTTCACACTCAACTTCACACAAGGCTGACTGAATTCTTACTGACTGATGCCTGCTTTGTCCAGCCCTTTTATAGTCCGACATAACCAGTCTAACGAACATTCTTAAAGTGTAAGTTTTGTGATCTCGCGTTCTCGAGAGCTCTATTGCTAATACATTGTTGTTTGTGTACTTTGCTTATGTTGTCTATCCCCTTTTGTCACATACATGTTGTTGTTGGTACCAGGCGCAACCAGGTTCGTCGTACATATGTGTGTGTGTGCAGCTTTAGATAATCAACACGTTCATTGTATTCTTAGTGTTAGTGTGTATTTGTATCGTGTGGCTTTTGTTTATCGTTTTTGTTGTTAAACGATATTAGGTCGTTTCGATTTATATAACAATATTTATTTTTGTAGTGTTTCTTGTTGTATTTTTTGTTTACTTGTTTACCATTTTTTACCTTGGTTTTTTTGTTATATTAAGCAGTACGATACTTGGTAAACAGGTTTGTTTACTGCATTGTTTTGTTTTTGTAGCTTTTGTTTATAATTTGAATGTTAAGCGATGTAAAAGCCAAACACCAGTATCAGGATTTTTCATTTTCGTAAGAATATGTTTGCTCTTAACGATTGCAGATTTACTGGAGGCCATTAGGTTTGTTTTTTTGTTTTCATCTCAGAATATATTTTAAAGAGCGACAACTATTCCTGTGCCCGTCATGCATATTTTCTAAATTGTGTTGTTTGAAACCTGAATCAATCAATTTTGAATCAAATTTTTGTACAATGGGCCAATTCGACCTCCGGGTACTGTGCTTGTCTTGATTGACAAGTACACGTCCTCTAACTAAAACTTTTTCCCTCCGTGTAGTTTTTCCCTTTAACAAATAGAGTTATTTGTTTAAAATATGATTTCTGTCTGATGTGTATATTTATCCCATGCCCTGACTTCCCCTTGCACTTAGCCATCACTATTATCCTGCCTTATCTCGTTTACAAGCCGGAGTATGTGTTATTCTATGTGTGGCATCATATGTGTGAGTATCTGTTATGGAACAGAGAGCATACACACACGCTGGCATGATGGAAGTATTAGTTTTTCATGTGTAACTCTCTCTCTCTCTCTGTCTTTACTTCCTTGCTTACTCTACATAAGGATGTATATGTTTATGAGTGTGTTTATGTGTCTGTGTATGTAAGTGTATATAAACGGATATCCGTTTGTTATTGCTGTGATGTTGTATAATGTTGTGTTGACTTTGTACTGTACTGATGCAGTTCTTGTTGCTTATTGCTGTGGATGTATGCTGTGGATGTAATAGTTATTGCAGCTGCTGCTGCTGTTGCTTGCCGATTGCTTGTACGGCAATGGCAGCAATTTCAATTGTTCTGTTATTGTAGCTCTTACCACTTGATGATGTATTGCTTACAGGATACACGCTCACGCACACACATGTGTGTGTATGTGTGTATGCTGAATGAATGAAATTTTTGTGTGTTGAAAATATCTTCTCGATTTATTGTATTTTTTATTTTTTTCTTTGCTTTTACTCTACTCTATTTAGTTTTATTCCTTTTCTTTATTTTATTTGTAGTTTTTCTTCTTCTTTTAAGGGAAAGAACAATCAACATCATCTTCATCATCATTTATTATAAATTCTTTTGGAATGTTTTTATTTTTTTTTTGTTTTTTTTCTGTTTCCTTTACATTTTTATTCCTGCTTTTCGGCAGGACTTGCACTAAATCAAAAATGAAGATGATATCAAATGAAAAGAGATGAACAGCAGGATGATGATGATGGCAAAAAAGTAAAAAAAAATTTATATAAAAAGGGAACTAGCATGAGATCTAGAGATAAGGAGTACCAAAAAAGGAATAAAATAATCCATAAGAATACAAAAGAAATATAAAGATTTGCATATTTGTCGATACACTCTACAGGCATGTATTGTTTTAATAGCTTTAGAAAAATTTTAAAAAATAAAGGAAAAATAATATACGAGGTTGGTGTTAGAAATAACTTACTTACATTGCTTTACCAAAAGGTCCGCCAAATATCTTCTTTTTTTTTTTAAATGCTTTACAAAAAAAAACTACTGAATATTTTCTCAAATTTCTTTTTTTATTTGAAAGTACAATCCTTCCGGTTAATAATGGAAAATAATTTCATTCAAATGGCTGCCTCGGCTGGCCATGCAGTAGCCTACACGATCGTTCCAATTTTTAAACACATTATCGATTGTGTGCCGGTGTATTTCACCAATGGCTTCACGAATATTGTCCTTTAAAGCGTCAATTGCCTGTGGCTTGTCGGGCGTAACACTTATCTTTGACGGCACCCCACAAATAATAGTCCAACGGTGTCAAATCGCAGCTCCGAGGTGGCCAAACGACATCAGCTCTGCGGCTTATAATTCGATCTTCAAAAACATGGCGCAAAACATCGAGTATAGCTTCGGCTGTGTGGCACGTAGCGCCGTCCTGTTGAAACCAAATGTTGTTCGTTTCTGTGCCGTAGTTGTACGTTTCAAGACAACCTAATCGAACAGACGCGTGTATCTACGGTTGTGTATCAAATACCAGCCGTCTAGAGGAATTTGCGTTCATGTTCTTGTCCGTTGCATTGCCTTAGTCGTACGAGATCTCAAGACAACGTAATCGAATAGACTCGTATACCTACGGTTGTGTATCAAATACCAGCCGTCTCGAGAAATTCAGGTTCATGTCTGCGATATGTCCCTGCCAGGGCAATTTACGAATGTACTGGTCATTGCAATTCACACCACCCATGTTGTGTGTGTTAATTTTATACATTCGTGACGGGACCTACAGTTTAAAGTCGACAACGAACGAGAGATTTTATGTTACTCTTATAAAGAGCCACGGAGTCTCGTCTAATAAGCCACCACACTCCCTACTAGACTACATTCATACATAAATCATTCCTCATTACAACCCTTTTAGTCAGGATTACGACCTAGTTTCTCACAGCAGGCATGTTGTGTGTGTTAATTGTATATAGACGTAGCGGGAAGTCTCCAAACGACAGTTTTTTTTGAGAAACTTTTCATGGCAATTTTTATTTTTACTCTCAGAGGTTTTGCCAGAAATTTACTGAGAGGAAGTCGCTGAAGCAATATTTCTTGGTATTTCGTTTTGATGTCTGACCTTAGGTTTGAACCATGGTCTCACTCCTAATAAGCCCACACTACCTACTAGTCCACATCGACTTCAATTTTACCCACAATCCTCGTATTTTTATTTAAAACTATATAATAAACTATTGCAGCATACTTTAAGGCATAAGCCATACGATTTTGTTCTACAATTTAATGCAATTTATCTCAAATAATACAGGAAAACAACAATTTTAAATGCTTTAATGCTCAGAAATCTAAACTTGTAATTTATTTGCTATGGAAACTTTATCGAAAAAAAAACCTCAAAATTATATAAAAATGAAGCATAACCATAGGCTTAAGAAAAATTATTTTCTTTTCTTTCTAGAAAACAAAAGGAAATCGTTTATGCATTCTAAACGTATGGTTTTGATTTTATTTAATTTTTATATAAATTTCTGCAGAGAGTTTTCTTAGTTTTTAAATTGAAATTTAAAAAAAATTATTTTTAATATTTTGTTGAAAAGTTTAAAATGTTTTAAAATGAACTCAACATGATTTTGAAATTTTCTTCTTATGTAAGATTTATTTGTAATTGTTAAAAGAAGTAACAACATAAGGATTATACATTTAGGTGATAGTTTTTAAACAAAAAAAGCCTACTTAAAACATGCAATATAAGGTATATTTTAAGGGGTTAGTTAAAAAAATTCAAACATATTTTTAGGGATTTTTCATATAATATTCTATAAAATATGTTTTCTTTTTGATACAAACTAATCCAAGGAAGGAAAAATGTTTTTAAGGCATACAAAATATAAGGTATACTTTTAGGGGACTTACAAATATTAGACAAGTTTGAAATATATAAATTGAGGTATACTTTTAGGGGGAATACATTTTTTAATTAAATAAAATATGTTTTATGCATCATCTATCCGAAAAAGGAATTCGAAACATGATTTAAACATTTAAGTGACATTTATTGGTAGAGTAACCTAAAAATCGGTCGTATTTATTGCGAATAAATGCTTTAATAAGCTAGTTTTCTGAAAGAACTTGCCATTCCCAGTATTGTCCATAAAAAACTACGACATTAATCTATCTTTTATTATTGAAAAGAAAATTAATTGTATGGAAATTATGATGTGCACAACCAAACTAAGGTATGATGAACACAACGATGAAAATTTTGTGATTTTTGATTTTTCGTCAAATCTGTTCAAATTTTTTGTTTGATTTTCGTATGGTGGGCATGGTTGACCACTGACTTCAGCTGTTGTACGACGAATGTTCGTAAAACTTTCTCCCACACAATGCGTGGGTAGTCCCCGAGAAACTGTACATAGTGCCCGTATACCCCCCCCCCCCAAAAAAATAGAAAAATCTACATACTGGAGTTTTCCTTACTCCACTCTACTGCTTAATATAACAACAAACACCAGCATAAAAAATAGTAAACATGTAAACAAAAATAAACCAACAACACTACAATAATAAATGTAAACAACGATGTTTACATTTATAGAATTCTCGAGAAGGCAAACCAACGAACGTTTGCCGTCAAGAACATTCATCATACTGTTTACTCTGCCATATAAAAGGTAAGGCAAAGCAGGCAACTGAGTGGGTAAAAGTTCAGTCAGTCATATGTGAAGACGCATTGTGTTTGAAGAGAGTAATCGTGGTTTGAAGATCTTCGCTACAAAGATCAGTCGAACAATTGTCTAGTAATTGTTATCGTTTATGCCAAGCGTGTAAATAGAGGAATAACAAAGAAGAGCAATTGTTGTTGTTTACATAAAGTTGTGAACGGTGGCACACAGAATAGTGCGAATAATAAAGAATTTTAATTAAAACTAAACAGAAAATTTATTTTTATTTTTATTTGCTATCTACGAACTCATATTTTAAATGTTTTTAAAAGGGATTCAGATTCATTGTGGTCACACAGTAAGCTAAACAAATGACCACCTTTTTTGAGACACCTTGTATTAAAATCCCAAAAAAATCCTTTTAATTTATAACCGATAAGTATATTACGTTACATTTTTCTGAATTTTTCCTTTTTATCCCAAAAAAAAAGAGAACGAGAAAAAACTGAGAAGAACAAATGCAATCGTTTATGGATTAAGTTGCAGCAGTTACTCTGCTTTTCCTTGTGGGTATTGTGGTCCAAAGGAAATATAAGAGACTGATTCCTGTATACATGCACATACTTATGCAAGTCAATTTGTACATGAGTATGTAGGCAAATTGATGGCAGGATTTCGGTGTATGTATTATTGATCATTTACAAATACACACACACGCACACACAGACACACATGTTATCTGTTTTAAAATTTTACAGAATTTTCTTTTCATTTTTTCCGATTTTCTTTTGGAAATTTAATAAAAATGTCAACTGCAGTGAAATGCAGTTAAGCTGGTGGTGTTGCATAAAGAAGGATAAACGAAAGGAATAAAATTGATTGAAGAAAAGAGGATAAGTAAGAAGGGAAGAAGGAGGGAACAAATTGGATGAATAAAAATTTAATTTTTTTTGGGTTTTGGTAAATACTTTGAAAAACTGTTTTATATTCGTGGTAATAATCCCTTCTAGGTTGGAATTGAATCATTTTGATCTCCTGGACAGTCTCAAATTTAAAGGTTTAAACAGACGAATACAACAAGAATTGTAGTGTTGGATCAGATGTTTGCTATGCCAAGAGTAATTTGAATCACTACACTACGGTCTGCTTTCTAGATCCAGGGTCTTGGCGGTATTATTAGAGCCAGTTCAGTACAATCTTCTGAAGATATTCCAGGATGAATTTGGATCGCTGGGCAGCACTTCTTGTCTTTATCCGGGAAACATCTATCGTTCGATTGATAAGACAATGCAAGAGTGAATTGAACACTTTATGTTTACAGTCTAGCACGATTTTTGTTTAGCGACGAATAGACAATCGAATTAGCAGTGTAGACGATCTGCCTCAACTCAAACAAGATTATTCTGGTGGCATCTCCATTGCAGTCAGTTTAAAAACACAAATTCCAGATAAAAGGCAATCGAATTCTGTAGAATACCATTGTAAATATGTTAGCAGATGATAATTATCATTATTATTATAATTAACCTCCTAAGGTCCTTGGATTTTGGATTTTAATGGGTCCGCTATCTAACGTTTTTTTTCAACTTGTGCTTATATCGTGAATGGTAACACTAAGCTCATGTCTTATTTGACGGATAATCAGTTTTATCCTTCCGCTGAACGAATATGGTTGTGTATACGCTTGAACAACGCTTCGCTAAGTGTTCCTGCGATCGACTTAGAGAAGATGCGGATTTTGGCAAAAACAAGCAATGTAAACAAGCAAAATTGTCGCATTTGGGGCACAGAAAACCCGCAGCATACATTGAAAAGTCGACGCACCCAAAACGAGTCACTGTTTGGTGCGGATTTTGGTCCAGAGGCATAATTGGGCCATTTTTCTTCGAAAATGAGCAAGAAGTGGCCGTTACAGTCAATGGCGATCGTTATGGGGCCATGATGAACGAATTTTTGTTCACAAAAACTGAATAGGAGGATATTGGCAACATTTTGTTTCAACAGGATGGCGCTACGTGCCACACAGCCGAAGCTACACTCGATGTTTTGCGTCCTGTTTTTGAAGATCGCATTATTAGCCGCAGAGCCGACATCGTTTGGCCACCTCGGAGCTGCGATTTGACACCGTCGGACTATTATTTGTGGGGTGCCGTCAAAGATAAGTGTTACGCCGACAAGCCAGAGACAATTGACGCTTTAAAGGACAATATTCGTGAAGCCATTGGTGAAATACAGCTGCACACAATCGATAATGTGGTTAAAAATTGGACCGATCGTGTAGGCAGCCATTTGAATGAAATTATTTTCCATTATTAACCGGAAGGATTGTACTTTCAAATAAAAAAAGAAATTTGAGAAAATATTCAGTAGTTTTTGTTTTTAAAGCATTTTCACAACAAAAAAAGTTATTTGGCGGACCATTTACCACTGGCAGGCCTCTCACTCCTGCCTTATAAGCGACTGACACATATAATCAAGCACTCGGGGGAGGTGCAGATGCTAATGTATTTAGGTTGTGGCGGTACGATACCATTTCAAACCCTGCCTAGTAATCGACCCTAGGCATCGTCTGAAATGGTATTGTCTGTCCCAATTATTTTATTATATTGAGGCTGTCCCAATTAAGAAAATACAAGAGAATCTTTAGTGGTATTGTCATCAGTTTTGTGCTCAACGTGGACCCCTCTGACACGGGTTATTCTGCTGGTAGCAACTGAATGACTACGGTTAGCTTGGCTCTTAGTACTTAAGCACTCGCATCATAACGAGACGACTAGCCATTCATGAAATAGCTTCTGGATTACTGGCTTTGTTTGCATATCGTTGTCGCCGTAGTCTAGTAGGTAGTATGTTGGCTTATTAGACGTGAAGTCTCGGTTCAAAACCCTGGTCAGACATCTAGAACAAAACGAAATACGAAAACAAGTCGGAGTCTACTTTAAACCGTAATTGCCGCCACTCATGTATAAAATTAACACACACAACATAAGTAGTGCAAGAAACTAGGCCGTAATCCCCACTAAAGTGTTGTAATGTCCAGTTATGCATGTATGTCTGTCTGGATGTTTGCATATCTCTGTTCCCATGCAAGCATGAAAACAGAATGTCTTGCCCTATCACTTAGTATTGCCTTTCATGCCCTTATGTGGATGAATGCCGAATGTCTACTAAGATTTTTCCCTACCATGCTTAAATTCCTTTAAAGAAACGCATATCCATATCCATTAGCACGGTAATACGATACTCAGTTTACAGCAGAAGATGATTGTTGCTGTTAAAGGATAATTTCTTGTGTATTCTTATAATAAAACAGGCACTCATGACGTTCTGTCGAAGCTAAAGTCATCGCATGTTGCTTTCAACTGAATGTGGTCATTTAGGCTTTGTTCGATTGTCAAAAGGCAATGAAGGAAGACAATGCTTTACATTGCTATAAACTAATGGTCTGTCTTCCTATAAAGAAATGCGTACATATTGTTACGAAAATGAAAAATATAGATGCTGGCGTTTTGCTCTTACATCGCTTAACATTAAAATTATTAACGAAAGCTACAAAAACAAAATACCAGCTTAAAATAAAATGATAAACAAGTAAACAAAAATACAATAACAAACACAGGCATAAAAAAATGGTAAACAAGTAAACAAAAATACAACAACAAACACTACAAGAATAAAAGTAAACAAAATACAAAAACAACAATAATGAATGATGTTTACATTTGTAAAGATTTCGGGAAGGCCAAGTCACGAACATTCGCCTTAAAGAATATTCATCAGATATTATACTCTGCCATATAAAAGGCAAGGCAAAGTAGGGAACTGAGTGAGTAAAAGTTCAGTCAGTCTTGTATGAAGACGGTGTTTTTGAAGAGGGTAATCGTGGTTTGAAGATCTCCGTTACAAAGATCTGTCGTATAATTGCTTAGTGATTGTTATTGTTTACGTGAAGAGTGTAAACAGAGCAGCAATTGTTGTTGTTTACATCAAGTTCTGAACAGTGGCACACAGAATAGTGCGCATAATAAAGAATTTTAATTAAAACTGAATACAAAATAATTTTTATTTTATTTGCGATCTAAGAGCTTATATTTTAAACGTTTTTAAAAGGTATAAATGTAATAATATTATGCAATTTGTCTAGCAAAGACACAAACCTTTAATTTTTAATGATTGTATCTTGATTACAATTCAATCAACGTCCATCCCTGAGATTCTTTAGGACAAGGATTTTTCCGCCACTTAATTTATGTTAAACGATCCGCAATTTGTGGAAAATATTCTCCTCAATTTAATAATTTCAAAATCAAAAACGATAATTTTAAGGCAAAAAACAAAAATGTGTTCTCATAAGAATACGTGACTATTGTCACAAAATTATAACGAAATTCGTTGTCGGTCGTCTAAAAATGCACAATTTATGGTCATTATAAACGGTTTTTTGTTTCATTTGTGTTTTTTTTTATTGTGTTGAAACAAAAATTATAAAAAATTGCAAAAATCATTAAATTTTTATTTAATTTCATTTTGTTTTTTATGTTTTAAACATTAATCGCCGTATCGCAATTGTCAGCCCATATCTAAAATGATTTTCAAGCGAAAAAAAAGAAAAAAAACCCCAGAGTACTCGTTATAGATTTTTCATTTGCTGTGATAGCCATTCAGTTTAGAGGGTAAAAACTAAAATTTCAAAAATAATTCGAGATTCATGGAACAAAAAAAAAAAAGCTATGAAATGTTTAAACCAAACGCCACATAATGACTGAATGACTGAATAAATGAATGAATGAACTTGACTCTGAAAATGAATACAAGCATGCTTGTTAGCTCTGAGAATAATGTTGCATGTGGATGGCATTTAAGCAGTAATTTTTGAAAATTCCACAACAACAACAACAATCGATATTCTTCTTCTTCTTCTTCTTCTTGTTGCTTTTTTTCCTATGAAACATGTGTTTAAAAAATTCTTTGTTTTTCATTGTTTCATTGTTATCGAATAGTTTTAGAAAATTTATATTGGGTGTTATAAAAAGTATATGCGGTTATTGTAACCAAAGGGTGATTTTTTAAGAGCTATAGGAAATTAAAAAAAACACATAAAATTCAGAAAAATGGATGAAAATCTTTATTTGAATCGATAGTACGGTCCATATAATTTAATGTTTGAAAATTATGTCAGGCAAATGTTGACCGCGACTGAGCCTCAAATGGTCCATCCGCTTAGTCCAATTTTGGCATACTCTTTCCAACATTTCGGCCGGTATCTCACGAATAAATGCTTCAATGTTGTCTTCCAATGCGTCAATTGAAGCGGGCTTGTCTGTATAGACATGAGCCTTAACATAGCCCCACCAAAAATAGTCTAAAGGCGTTAAATCGAACGATCTAGGCGGCCAATTGATCGGTCCCGAACATGAAATAAAATGTTCACTGAACTCGCCTCTCAATAAGTCCATTGTTACGCGTGCTGTGTAGCATGTGGCACCGTCTTGTTGAAACCACATGTCATGCAAGTCAAGCTCTTGCATTTTGGGCAAAGAAAAGTTGGATATCATCTCACGGTAGCGCTCACCATTCTCAGTTACGTTACGATTCGCAGCATCTTTGAAGAAGTACGGTCCAATGATGGCACCAGACCATATACTGCCCCAAACTGTGATTTTTTCTGGATGCATTGGTAGCTTTTGCAATGCTTCTGGCTGATCTTCATTCCAAAATCGACAATTCTGCTTATTGAGCCAAAAAATGGGCTTAGTCGCTGAACACAATTTTTCGATAAAGAAGTTGATCTTCGGCCAACTTACCAAGATCCCATTCACCAAAAATTCTGCATTGCGGTAGGTCGTTCGGCTTCAAATCTTGCACCAGCTGTATTTTGAAAGGCTTCACACCTAAATCCTTCCGCAAAATTTTCCACGTTATTGAGTAACAGAGGCCCAATTGCTGCGAACAGCGACGAATCGATAATTGATGGTCATCGTTAACACTGGCCGATACAGCTGCGATATTTTCTTCAGTTCGTACTCTACGTAAGTGTGTTGGTAGTTTAATGTCCAACAATGTAAATTTGGTGCGAAATTTAGACACACTATAGCCCGAATAGCCGCTTCAGTGTGTCGATTAAACTGACAATAAAATGGATGAAGCGCGCAATGAACTTTCTTAACAGAGCACGCATTTTGATAATAAAATTCAATGATTTGCAAGCGTTGTTCGTTTGTAAGATGATTCATGGTTAAATTATAAACCAAACTGCAGTTGTTTGACAGTGAAACAAAACACGAAACGTGCTGGAGCTGTTTAAACCAGTGTTGCCAAAAAGATAATTGCTAAAAAATCACCCGTTACTTCTCTTGCATCTACCATCTGGTCTCAGTAAAATAAAAATTATGTTTGTCTTCAATAAGCCATTTACTTGCAAATATCTCCTGGATTCAGGCCAAACAACTACATATACTTTTCATTCGACACAATATTTAAAGGCCTGTTGTATTTAACTTGATAGGGACATAAATAAAACCCCAAAAAAACAATTTTTTCAAGCCAGTATTTTCCCCTTAACTGCTAATGTTTTCATTATCGCATAAAGAATTCAGAAAAATTTATGGCCATAAACACCACAGCCTCAACTAAACACAAGCCATGCAAAAACTCCACAAAATAACACTCTAAATAGCGTATAGACAACAAATTAAATCAAGTGGAAACATTATATATACTTAAACTTGATAAAAACCCATGTATCTATACATGATTTAAGTATAACAGCCTAAAATTATGCAATATTTACATGCTCTCACTATTATTTAAATGCCAAACGAGATAATTTATAACAAACTACACGTCTATCCTTAAACAAAATTTGTTTTCTATTTTTATTTTGTGTTATTTAACTCCCTAGAAATATGCCCGGATTTAAACCTTCTATTTAAAGCCTTATGGTATGCAATACAATATAATATAAACAAAAACCCAAGCATAACGTTTGCATACATACATATGTCGCCTAAAGATAATTTTTGTAAATCTTTTGTTTCAGTTGAAGCAGACAAAAATACAATTTTTTGATAAATGCTTCCCTAAGGTATGCTACAGTTTTTACCATTAACAATCAGTTTTTTTGCTTACAATTTTTTTTTATTTTTTTTATTTCATTAACCGTTAAAGAATACTTGTTCCCTTGAGTTTAAAAAATTTTACTCCTTTTATTTGTATTTGTATTCCGAAAAATGCGTGATTTTAACGCTTGTTTTACCTCCCAAACTCCGGTCATAAAAGACAAGTCGTTATTTAATTCCCCTGCCATTTAATTGTTTCTTTATTTTTTTATTTGTATTTTTTTCGGGTTGACATGTCTGTCAATATTTTTTCATACATCCGCAGAAGAATGTGTGTATGTGTGTAATTTTTACATATTTAATCACTCAAGCATTGACAACATCGTCATCATCATCGTCATCATCATCGTCATCATCAGCAGTACCAGCGTAAATTATTTCACCTTCCCCTTGAAACAACAGCAGTTGTTTCCACAATGACTTGATTGAAGCTGTGCCATCCATGACATGCATATTCATGTTTATTTGTTTATGTTTATTGAGAGTATTTATGCATGTACAACACAGTGAAAATGGTGCGTAAGACAGTGACATGTATTAAACATACATCCGACAAAAATATGGAATTAAAAAATATTCAAGAAGTCTTTTTAAATTAAAAAAAAAAATGTGACAGAAAGATAGGAAACTTTATCAGACAATAATGTCGGAAGAAAATTTTGCATTGGTTAAGACATCCGACAAAAATGTCGAATCGCACAAAAATGTCGGATCAGACAAAAAAGTCGGATCAGACAAAAATGTCGGATCAGACAAAAATGTCGGTTCTAGCAAATATTTCCCGATGCTTTCTTCTTTATAAATTGTGTTTTAAGGGAAATGTTGAAACATCCGAAATGTCGAATCACACAAAAATGTCGGATCAGACAAATATGTCGGAACAGGCAAAAATGTTGGATCAGACAAAAATATCGGATCCGACAAATATGTCTGTTCTAGCAAATATTTCCCGATGCTTTCTCTGTCTTTTTAAATTTAAAAAAAATTGACGGACAAATAGGAAACTTTATCAGACAATAATGTCGGAAGAAAATTCTGCATTGGTTAAGACATCCGACAAAAATGTCGAATCGCACAAAAATGTCGAATCACACAAAAATGTCGGATCAGACAAATATGTTGGATCAGGCAAAAATGTTGGATCAGACAAAAATATCGGATCCGACAAATATGTCGGTTCTAGCAAATATTTCCCGATGTTTTCTTCTTTATAAATTGTTTTTAAGGGGAAAGTGGAATTAAACAATGTCTGAAGACTCATAATCATACAAATTCAACATTTTGTATGAGTAAAGAACCCCATTACCTTTTCCCTTATCTTATGCCACCACTGTCACTGTCATTTTTTTTACCACGACAGAAGAAATATTTTTTATTTTGCCTGCATTTAAATAAATTTTTACTGATTGTCTGCTGTGTTTGCCTTTCGGTTGATGTTCTGTTTAATTTTCTTATTCCGACTATCATAGTTCTACAACCCCTAAGGATATGCAACAAATTTTTTCAATTTCTGTTTAAAGACAAAAATTTCAACAGGCATCATTAGTTTCTTTAACCAAAACCTTTAAATTAAATTTTTTCTAAAAAAAATTTCAATGCCTACATGTATGCAATATTTTTTGTTTTCAAAAACCTTAATTTTTATAAGAAAAATATCACATACCTTTAGGCAATTCACTTGAATTTCTTTGTTTTACAATATCAACGACAAACAATTACTTCTGCTACACTTAGTCGCTTCAATATTTTATTGTTTGTTTATTTTTTATATGGCCCCTTAGGATAGGCAATATTGTTATTGTCATTTATTTATTTTGTTCGAAATTATTTAAAGTTTACAGAGTTTTTAGGGAATATTTATTAAATTTGTTGTTGTTGTTGTTGTAAAAACAATAATAATAAACAACATGATTTGCAGGAATTAGTAATGCGAAGAAGATGTTTTTATTTTATTTAATGGCATGTTTTAAGGCTCCATTAAATGCTGGTAATACGAAAACAGTAGATCTAAAAAACAGTTGGAGAGGAAAGCTCGAATAATCGGGGTTATTATATTACTGTAAATGGTTGTACATATGCCTATCAGTATGAGTATGAGCTGCGTCCGACTTTATGGCAGACATACCTTGGAAGCCTTTTGTTGCAGGTGGAAACTATTTCAGAGTCGCATTATCATTGATTCAGTACGCATTTTGCCGACTAAAGCCAACACAATTGCCAGCCGAACACTCCGTAGCTCTATTATACTGCTTAGTCCGTGTTATAGACAGAATTGCTTAAATAATTTGCACTTTTTTTTGGCAAAAGCTCACCAGTTTTGCTGCGACAGTAGCATCATCTCTACTTTATTGTCAGATCCTGCTCGATCACGTACTATATTTTGAATCGCTGTCCTCTAAATCTCAAATATTTGGCGACAATATATTCTGCAGTTTCATCTTCAATCGGATATTGGAGACATTTTTGAAAGGCATCGCGGCTGATGAGTTGTTTACAACTTCTGCAACCATCGCATCCGGTTACGGTCACTAATCTCATTTAATATATAATCAGGATTTTCATACATGCGGACGCATCTTTATGGTTAGGTAGGAATTGGATATAGATATTGCTGTTGAGGCCTTTGGTAAGGATCTCGCCCTGAAGCTGCGTTTGAGTGTAGATGGCAACTGCAGGGGTCTCCCAGGCTGAGATATTTTTATTTAGGGGGCTCTTGAGGCCTAGAATGGCAACTGCAGCGTCTCTCAGGCGGAGATATTTATTATTTTTGAAATCTCTTAAGGCCTAGCCGCATGCCTTCAAATGCGGATTCATACGAGATTTTTTTTGTCACTCAATTGCCCTAAAGGCGATATGACTAGTTTGATGTAAATCATAGGTGGATCGTGACTGCACTTCATAATGGCCTTAGCACCCAATCGAATCGGTATTTGCTGGCTTCCGGATCACATTTCTATACCTGGTAACGAGATGGACGAAGCTTTTGCTAGAATAGAAACCTGCTTTGTGGATAGCGAAGTGTTTGGTCATAATCTTTCAATTTTTTACCTCTGTAGGGTCGCGAAGAAGCAACAGACGGCTTGGCAGCATATGTATATAAGGACGTTACTATATCGGAAGCATTTGGCTGTCTTCGACGATGGTATATCTGCTAAACATTGCCGTGATACTGATGACTGGATTCTTTACAGAGCATTGTAATCGTATGACATGTGATTTGGAATATACGTCAGCTAAATTTGTTGTGTGTACAAAGACAGGTCCCCGTCTTCAACTTCGTCGTGGAGAGTGTTCTGCGGAAGGCGTACGCAGACGACATTGACATCATGCGGCGTACCTAGCGAGATGTTACTGCTGCCTTTAGTGCTATTGAACGGAAGTCTACTAAGTTGGGTTTCGCAGTACATGAGGGCAAAACAAAGTATATGTTATCGACAAATAGAGACGTGCGGCTTATTGCATCTCAGATTACGTAGTATACTTTCTGTATAGTCAAAAGGCAATTGAGTAGCAGAGATATCTTTCGTACGACAAAACTAATCAACTCTACGTTACAAGCTCAGCCTCTCCGTGCTTCTTTATGGCGCAGAGGCATGGACTATTCGAGAAAAAAGTCCCAAGTAAGATCTTCGGTACAGTGCGAGTTGGCGATGATTTCCGCATTCGATCCAACAGTGAGCTGTATGAGCTCCTCAACGACATAGACATTGTGCAGCGTATTAACATCCAGCGGCTGCTTTGGCTCGTTCATGTCGTTTGAATGGAGGAGGATGCTCCA
The DNA here is from genome assembly GCA_936449025.2 of Sarcophaga subvicina. Lineage (NCBI taxonomy): Eukaryota > Metazoa > Arthropoda > Insecta > Diptera > Sarcophagidae > Sarcophaga > Sarcophaga subvicina. Next base: position 107,002,550 of record OW388084.2, read on the forward strand.
GCGAGACGGGTATTTGATGCGGGAATCTGCGGAAGTCGGTGAAGAGGACGACCTTGCATCCGTTGGAAGGACCAAATCGAGGAAGCCCTGTCATCGATTGGTATGACCAACTGGCGTAGGCGCGCAAGAAGCAGAGGCGCCTGGAAGGATGTGTTACGGCAGGCCCAAATCCGTTAATCGGGTTGTTAATGGCCAATTAAGTAAGTAAGTAAGCAAAGACGGCGAGGTATTGGGGATTATTGGGCTCAAGCCCTTTGCACAATTGTAAAAGAAGAATGAATATTCTAGGCAGGACATACTGTGTCGGTTTTCACTTACAATCTAAAGCTGATACTCATAATATTGAGAGATTTATAAGGGGTTTGAACTGTTTAAGCAGTGTATGTATGTCCATTCTCGCATAGCTGATTGATCTGTCCTCTGTATCGCTGTTGTATATATTGTTGCATTTTTAACTTTTAAAAACGTTTAAAATATGAGCTCGTAGATTGCAAATAAAATAAAAATATTTCTGTGTGTTTAGTTTTAATTAAAATTCTTTATTATTCGCACAATTCCGTAAGCCACTGTTCACAACTTGATGTAAATAACAACAATTGCTTTTCTTTGTTATTCCTCTGTTTACACCCTTCGCATAAACAATAACAATTGCTAGACAATTATTCGACTGATCTTTGTAACGGAGATCTTCAAACCACGATTACTCTCTTGAAACTTACCACGTCTTCACACACGACTGACTGAACTTCACTAACTTACTTGCCTGCTTTGCCTTGCCTTTTATATGGCAGAGTAAACAGTCTGATGAATTTTCTTGAAGGCGAATGTTCGTGGATTCGCCTTTTCGTAAGCTCTATAAATGTAAACATCGTTGTTATCATTATAGTTGTTTGTGTATTTTGTTTACATTTATTCTTGTAGTGTTTGATGTTGTATTTTTGTTTATTTGTTTACCTTTTTTATGCTGATGTTTGTTGTTAAATTAAGCAGTATGATCATTTGTAAACAGGTTTGCTTACTGCATTGTTTTGTTTTTGTAGATTTTGTTTATAATTTTAATGTTAAGCGATGTAAAAGCAAGACACCAGTATCTGGATTTTTCATTTTCGTAACAATATTTTCCTTGCCTTTCTTTTCTCTTCAAATATTTCTTTACTTGGCTAAGCACTACGCTATTTTCTTAATGCTAATTTCGCAAATCATATGGACAACATTAACTGATAAGTGAGAGCAAAAAAAAAAAAATACTAAATTAAAAAAAAAATAAAACAAAACAAACTATAATAGCGTCATCATTAAAAAAGAAAACAAAAACTGATTCAAAGCAGATTCAACAACCCCCATTAATTAAAAATCGAAACGAAATTAAAATGGGAACAACAACAACAACTGTGACAACAACAACAATAAAAAATAAAAACAAAATCAAAAATGTGTTACTATGTCGCCCCTATTTTTTGTTTTTTTTTTTAAGCTGGGGGCTTAGCCACTAAACGCTTAGCGGCATCAGTGGCGGACTATGTGGCGATGCTGTTAAGAAACAAGAGCAAAAACGTTCCGCTATTTGAAGTTCATAGAACAGTACGTACGTGTATAAGCGTACAAGTAGAGGCGATTACGTTATAAGTGTAACTGTGTGAGTGTGACTGTGTGTGTGTGTGTGTGCTGCGAGAGTATCTTTCGAATTTCGGAATTGCGAATTTTATTGAAAACACATGTGTTTTGTTGCATGTTTTTCTTCATGTTTTTTTTGTTAATTTTTTTTATTTGTTTTACAATAATATTGTCGTGTGTTGTTATTGTCATTGTTATGTTAGTTTATTATATGGTTTTGTTGTTGTTGTTGTCTCTAATTTTTTTTAAGAGAGCTCTATATAAACATTAAATCATTTTATTCTACAGTTTAGAACAATTTTTTTTTCTTTTTTTAATTTTTATTTTGAAATTACGCTTGCAAAAGGCTTTTGCAATTGGATGCTAAAGCTTTAGTTCGATAGAATTTTTTAAATCGAAATTTTAGTTTCAATTTTGTAGTCTCAATAAATACATGGCTTGGGGCTTAAAGTAAACGCCATAAAATTAACGAATTTCGAAAAAACAAAAAAAATATTTTTTTTAAAGGCTGGTTATCCTTTAAGATAAAATTCTTAAGAAATTAAAAAAAAATTTCTTTTAGAAGAAAATGAAATATTTTGTAAATTTTTTGAATTTCGTTACCATATTATCACTACTATTGGCTGTTTGTAATGCTGTGGTACATCACTCGCTAGAGGAGGCTCGCCTAGAGCGCCAGCGTTTAGTGCAAAAATATATTAAAACTTTAAATAAAGAAGAGGGTGCCGTCCGATTGGTGGGTGGAGATGCAGAATATGAAGGTAAGGTTTAACAGAACTACAATAAAAATTTTTTTTTCAAAAAATAAAAAAAAATTATAATTTGTTTTTTTTTTTAATAAAAAAATTTAAAAAAAATTAAAAATAATACTAATGAAATCAGAAATATAATAAAAAAAATTTTAAATATAAAAAAAATTAAAAAAAAAATAAAAAATAATACTAATGAAATCAGAAATATAATAAAAAAAATTTTAAATATAAAAAAAATTAAAAAAAATAAAAAAATTAAATAAAACAAGAAAAAATAAATTAAAAAGTTTTAAAATATAAAAAAAAACTAAAAAATAAAAAAAAATTAAATAAAAATAAAATCAAAAACTTCCCTTTAACAGACGAAAGAGAAAAAATTTAAAAAAAACATTAAAAATTTCATTAAAAATTCAAAAAGAAACCCAAAAAAAAAAGTAGAAATAAAAAAAAAATATTTTTTTTTTTTGGAAATAAAAAGTGAAATTTAAAAACACAGTCACAGTGATAAGAAAATAAAAAACAAAACAAAAAAATAAAATTGTTTTTTGGAGATAGTAAAGGTGAACTATAAAATTTTTGGAGTGTCATTCTACATAAAAATTAAAAAAAAAATGAATCTCAAATTAGAAACAAACAACAAAAAATGTTTTTTTTTCTTTTTTGTTATAAAATTACAGTGTCAATCAATTAATTGCTATTTAAACAAGCAATTTGTGTATATATAATTTGTGTGAATATTTTATTCCACGTATTTTAATTTGTTAAAAAAAAAGAAAACAACATCATATAGATTAGGAACATTCGATAGACAGCAAGTATCCCCTAACAACTGGAAATTATTTTCAAATAAATTTTTAAAAATTTAGACAAGAATCAGAACAACGGGAAACAAAATCAAATGATTCAAAATTAATTGGACATTTGTGTAATGTCCTTGCTTCAAATTTATTTTAGTTGATGGCGCAGCAAGACGCGCAGGATACAGCTAGTATTTTATAAAGATGATTGCCAGGAGGACGAATTTTGAAATTAAGTCCCATAACTTGGGAGTGTCAGTTGTCATAACAGCATAACTTACTTGGATCCTACGCGGCTCCATTGTAATATCGATTGCGTCTATGCCAACATATTTCTTTAACTCCTGGCTGATGGCAATTCCCAATCGCCGTGATAGTTAAATAAAGGTATGGCTTTCATCCATATAAGCTTTCGTTAGACATGTTCTGTCAAAAAAATTTGTTTTGTAGTCCCCCATCTTTCTCGTTATTACAGTATCTGCAGAAGTAGTCGTATTGTTTTCCCAGGGCGTGTATACATACCAGAGATCAGCAATGAGTATTCAAAAAGATGAGTAGAATCGCATCATACTCATAATTTCTTATATTTATACGCGTTCATACTTATTTTAATATCATGGAAACTCCACTCTTATTCAAAATTCCATGTACTCATCATATTCATACTTAACAACACGTATGAAGTTATTGATTTCGACCCTCCATAACTCAACATACATATACACACAAGCACAGAATAAGTATGATTCACGTACGAACACTAAAATACTCACTAGAAGGTTGTGCGTTTGCTCTGCTTCCTGCTCTGTCTTTTTTGCTTACATGTGTGTTTTTTCTTTTGTTGTAAATGCAACAACAACTAGGACTCGAGTCTCTCGAATCATTTATAAGTATTATAAGTATTTTTTCAAAGTTATGAATCTGAATGAGTAGAGGCTTATGAATCAAACATATTTCGAATGGTATGAGTTTGATTACAACGTTGTACGCATACTCATTGCAACCTGTAGTTATAAATCAACGTTGTAGCTGAGTACGAACGAATCAGAGTACGTAGTGAAATTTCAATATTGTTAACTCACTTATATTCAAAATTTCATGAGTGCTTATGAGTAGAGAAAAAACAATTCATTGCTGATCTCTGGTATATACTACCTACTAGACTACGACGACTAAAATGAACTCTGGTCGCGTTTAGCGCATATATTGTATCTATCAATTCCATTTTCTACACTTCTGATAGGAAGAAAAAAAAAATAATTCTAAGTATTGTTACTATTTTTGCCCTATCACTTGACTATGGCACGTTACGTAAATGACAGTTTCGTCCCCTCTGAGTACTCACAACTTCTGCAGAAAATGTGTGGCAATAGTACCTAAAACATAATATCTTATTAGGGTAGCAACCAAATAGTATATTTCTAGGCAATGTAGCAAAATAAGATTTAGATTGAACTGTTTTACCTAACGAATCGAGCATTTTTTTTCTATGCGGAAAAGGCTAGATGAAGTTTGTGGAATTGTGAATTTAGTACGCCTCGGGGTTAATTCAATACAGATTCTGGATACTTCCCTATTCATAAGATGCCAGAACATGAAGACCTTAGAAAAATCTGTCATTTCATAAATAGATAGGTGGCATTGATACGCAATCTTGGATGTTAAAATAGACATTTTATAACCATGAGAATAGCTGGGGGATCCGCTTGAAAGAAACTGAAATGTTTTTGGAAGCCTATACGAATGTGGGATACTGATTTTGTCAAATACTTTTGAGCCATCGGTATATATTTCTAGAATATCCGACTTGCCACTCTAGTTGCCTGGGTATAATCCATTGCCTCTATTCATTGCTATTTCTTCTTCATATTTTCGCTGAATATACGCGTATAACATTTCTTTAATGCTTGTCAGTTCAACTAGCTAAAGCGCCTTTAAGCGAAGATCACCTCTTAGTATTTTATAGAATTTCATAATCGTTTTAATGGTTACTAGTAATTCAGGGGGCAATGCACGTATGACAATCGAATTTTTCTGGCTTACAATTGAAGATTACGAACTGTACGGTATGCGGTTCCAACAAAACAATACCAAGAGTTACATACGACGATCGAGTTTAGCTTTACTACACGAGAAGTTTCCAGAAATTGTAATTCCACGTTTTGACAACACCACTTGGCCGTTAAAATTATAGAATTTAACGGAATTAGACTACTTTTGTGGAATTATTCTCTGATGCTGGAAAATTTGTAAATCAAAATTAGTCAAGTTGTCGCTGAGATATCGCATGAAATGTGCGCAAAAATTATCGAAAACTACCAAAAAAGGATCGGCTACTGCCGACCAATCCAAAGGGGGTCATTTAAATGGCACTGTATCTGTAGTAGGTGGTGTATTGGCCTGTGACTCAAACCCAAGCCCAGACATCTTGAATAAAACGAAATATGAAAACCAATATTTCTGACGACGGTTTCTTCTCAGCAGCCTTCTACCAAAAACCCTAAGAGTAGAAAAAATTGCCATCAAAAGTTTCGCAAAAATCTGTCGTTCGAAGTCGACATTAAACTGTAGGTATACCCTCAATGAATAAAGATTAACACAACCATTATGGTCCGGTTAGAAATGGAATATTATTTAATTTATTCATGGCTGCCGCGACTGGCCTCACAGTACCTTTTTGCGAGTGTATGGGGTCGTATTTCGATTATGGCATCACGAATGTTGGCCTTCGCATGCTCAATTCTGTCTCTGGCTTGTCGGCATAACACATAATTGATCATTACAACCCTTCAATCAGGAGTACGGCCTAGTTTCTCACACCACTTATGTTGTGTGTGTTAATTTCATACATGAGTAAAGGGACCTACAGTTTAAAGTCGACTCCGAACGACAGATTTTTGAGAAACTTTTCATTGCAATTTTATTTACTCTCAGAGTTTTTGACAGAAATCTGCTGAGAGGAAGTCGCCGAAGAAATCCTTTTTGTATTTTGTTTTGATGTCTGGCCTGGGGCTCGAACCCTGGCTTTACGTCTAATAGGCCAACACACTACCTAATAGACCACGGCGGCTTGTCAGCATAATACTTTTCTTTAACTGCGCCCCACAGAAAATAGTCTAACGGTGTTAAATCGCAGCTTCTTGGGTAACAATTGACATAACCATTGCGGCTAATTAAGCGGTCATCTAAAGTTTGATGTAATAAATCGATTGTGACATGAGATGTGGGGCAAGTTGCACCATCCTGTGGAAAGCAAACATCGATTACATCGATACAATGAACAGCGAGTATAAAAAAATCGGTTATAATGGTGCGATAGGTGACTGATAGGTGGTGTGCTAAGCTAAGCTAAGTTGCACATCCTGACTAAATGGTTGTAATCCTCACTTATGTAAAGTAAGTACGTGGCCGGTCTTAGCATTGTAGCAAAATAAAAATTTCATCGAAATTCTTGTTCTCTGTCTGTTTCGTTTAACTTTACTTTAGAGACCTTAAATTGGTTAACCCTTTAAACGTTATCTAGTACTTTACATATATTTTAATATCTAAAGACGTGACTTACATATGTAGCAAATGGTTCAAGGCCATCTACTGGCAACGCAATTCAATCAATGATACTTGTGTTTAAAAATGCTCTCTACAGATGCCATATATTCCTAGAAAAAACAAAAAAAAAAAGAAAATGTTTGGAAAACTTTATTAATTTTTTGTTTTGCTATGAAATGGAAACCACATTTTAATTTAAGGCAGTGCCAGCATAAATAAAAAAACAACACCAACAAAAACTAAACGTTCTATTTTTGCCAAATTAGTCGCGTTGCATTAAAACCACAATTTTTGAAATCGATTTGATCCATGTTTGACACTCAGCGATACAAAGCAAAAATGAAGTTTTTTTGGAGTTGGAAGTGTAATGCAAACAAACAATTGAGTTTAAAAAAATAGCACACAAGTTAAATTAATTTTTCTATTCCTTGTAGGCAACATTGAAGTCCTGCACAACAATCGTTGGGGCTCTGTATGCGATGACGAATGGGATGCCACAGAGGGTCAAATAGTGTGTGAACAACTAGGCTTTCCTGGTCTGCGTAAGGTGACGCACAGCGGTTATTTTGGCCCGGCCAAAAAACGTTTCTGGATGGATAACATATTCTGTGAAGGCCATGAAAAAGAATTGACACACTGCCACTTTGATGATTGGGGCGTACATGACTGTGAGCCCAGTGAGGCAGCCGGCGTTATATGCATGGCACCAGCCGGTCTAGAACCCGAGCCTGAAGTTAGACCAGAGTACTATGAACCTAAATTTAGAATACATTACACCCATCGTATGGATTTGCGTTTGAGAGGTGGCCGAATACCACAAGAGGGTCGTGTAGAGGTACGTTTAAATGGCGGCAAATGGGGCACGATTTGTTCAGATGGCTGGTCTTTGCTGGAGGCGAATGTTGTCTGCAAGCAATTGGGTTTGGGTTATGCACGTGAAGCCTTGCAAACCGATTACTTTGGCGGTTCAGACATTTCACCACCCATCATTAGCGGCACTGAGTGCTACGGCAATGAAACATCGTTGAGCCAGTGTTTACATCATGATCATATGCGTGGCATGCCTTCATGTCATGGCACACGTAATCATGTGGCTGTCACTATATGCGACTATTTGTCGCCCGATCTTGTTGTTGACTATTTTGAAATTGAACACACGGCACATTTGGAAGATCGTCCGATGGCTTTGATGCAATGTGCAATGGAGGAGAACTGTGTGGCCAATGAAGCCTACGACATACAACGTGATGATCCCAATTGGCGTTATGCCACTCGCCGTCTGCTTAAATTCACTGCCAGTGCTCTAAATGCAGGCAATACAGACTTTAGACCGTTCAAGGATAAAAGCCTATGGGAATGGCACATGTGTCATATGTAAGTAGAAAAATAGTTGAGTTTCTTAAGAATTAAAATAAAAAAATGTTTTATTTTTACAGGCACTACCACAGCATGGAGGTTTTTGCCACATTCGATATATTCGATGTCGCTGGTACGAAAGTGGCTCAGGGCCATAAGGCTTCCTTCTGTTTGGAAGACAGTCAATGTCTGCCGGGCATACCTAAGAAGTATAATTGTGCCAATTTTGGAGATCAAGGTAAGAATATAGTGAAGTATTATGCCGAAATAATAGTAAAGTGCAGCATAGCATTGACATTTAATTATTGCTACACACAGTTTTGAGTAGAGATTAATGCAACAAAAGTTTAGTGTTTTGCTACAAATTTTAGTAACATTTATGCTACAAAATTCTGGAATTTTGCTACAAATTTTAGTAGCATTTATGCTACAAAATTCTGGAATTTTGCTACAAATTTAAGTACCATTTATGCTACAAAATTGTAAAGGAATTGTGGCGTAGTATTTTTAAATATTTTGTAGCGTAGCATTCTGAATTGACGATAACAAGTCTTCCAGAATCATTTTCGAAAACAATGAATCAAACTGAGAGATCTGAAGACCATAATGCCTCTTAAACAGAAATTTTTTCAAATACAATGGCCTTCCATTCTAACTTCTAGTTTATCCGAGCCCATTATGGAATAATTTGTCTTTTGTAGTAGTCTTCAAGTGTTTCATCGATAACGTAAAATTTTGTTTGAAAAATCACTGAAGGCCTATTTGCTCTAGCACCTAATCAGCATATGTATGGCATTGTCGTAATTAGCCGCAATATTGTCGTAATTAGCCGCAAAATAGGCGCAATTTGAACCGGAGAACACCATGGGATCGATAAATTCGAAGTATTCGCTACGCTTTCTTTGGCCGAAGAGATGTTAATGAAATTACATCCAATGCGATGATACACAGGCCATACCATGCTTCTTACTGACTTGCTTTCGTCAGGATTACAACGTAGCTTCTCACACCACCCATGTAGTGTGTGTGGCAGGGCCTATAATTTAAAGTAGACTTCGTACGACAGATTTTTGGGACACTCCTTCATGCCAATTTTATTAACACTCTAAGAAGACTGCTCCAGATGACTGCTGAGAGGAAGCTGTGGATAGATAAATTGTTTTTCTTATTTCGTGTTGTTCGAGATGTCCGTTCTGGGGTTTGTATCACGGTCTTACGTCCAATAAACCAACGCACTACCTACTAGGCTATGTTTATAAAAGACCATGTATCTAGTTTCTTTAAATTTTTTTCTTTATCTTGGCAATTACTTCAACAGTGGGCCAATTAGAATAACCGTAAATAACCAGTAATGCTTGAAAAGTGATCACATTTGATTCGCCACTTTCGTAGTAAATTTTACTATTTTTACGCATTTTACGGTTGCCAAACGATCCATATTCGTTAATTCGTTTGTAGCAAACCCCTTAGAATAAAGAAAAACTATATTTCAACTGTATTTATAGCATAAAACGTTTTAGCATATTACCAAGAATAGCAAATTTACTTAAATTTTTGAAGGACAAACTGTAGCAAACTTCTTTTTTGATAGTAAACCTGTAGCAAATTGTAGTAGTAATAAAAAAGTGTAGCATTTTTATCTGAACCTGTAGAATATACTAAAAAGAACTTGTATTTGCTATTTACAAAAACAGTTTTGCAAATTTGCTATTTCTGGAAATTTGTTACAACTTTTCTATGCTATTTTTGATTTTTTCAGTAGAAGGAATTGGTTTCCAATGAAAAGTTGTAGCAAATGCTTCAAAGGCCTAGAAAATAAATAAAAATCTAAGTTTAAATATAAAGAAAAAGTAGCAAACTTGCTGCGAAAGTTGTAACTACCATGATATAATTTTTATTAATGTTTTCTTACATTTTATTTACTTCACAGGCATTTCCGTTAACTGTTCCGATGTCTATTTATTCAATTTGGACTGCCAATGGGTTGATATAACCGAACTGAATCCCGGCTCATATACTTTGAAAATCGCCATAAATCCTGAATTCAAAGTGGCCGAAATGAATTTCGATAACAATGCTGCCATATGTAATCTCTTGTATACGGAAACCTATGCACGCGTCGATAACTGTCGACTGGTGAGACCATAATTATGCTGTTATGCCAAAAAGCATTTTGATTTTTGGTAAACTTAAAAGAGTAAAAAGAACTGTGAAATGGGAATAAATGCAGGGGGTGAAGTGTGAAAGAAATAACAAATCAGTGCCAAATATTTTAAAACCAAATTGTACTTAAATTTACAAGAAAAAGTTTAAAAAAAATTAAAAATAAATAATGTATAGTTTTGCAAAAAGTATTTGATTTATTTATACTATTTATAGTTGTTGTTATTGTAGTTGTGTATTAGAAACGTGATAATCATATTTGAACTTGAAATTAACTGAAGCGTAACGGTCGTCGTTTACTATTTCGTATCACTTTTTAGTTTTACCTGTGCAGTTTAGTTTTGTGTCTCATTGCTGGCTCCCTCCCTTAAGCGTTGTTGTTTTTATTATGAAATCGTTAATTACTTTTCAACGCTTTCATAATGTCAATAATATGCAAAAACTAACATGAACATCAATTTTAAATTGTCATAACACAACTAGCAAACTAATGATATAACGATATTGTCAGTGAAAAGTGACACTCATGTGTCGAATGAAAAGGGGGAACCAAATTTAGCAAAGACATAAACCTCAATTTGAGACAATTCTTCAATAAGTTATTAAAACAAAAAATTTTGTATTTAAAAATTAAAAATACGACAAGAATCCTAAAGTCTAAGTCATCCAGACTATTTTATAAACAGGGCAATATCGCTCATTTGAAAATCACACACTTCCGTGAGGGACCTCAAGAACTCTCAGTTCACTTGCGTGCGTGCACCGTACTGCTAAACAGTGACATATTAAATGTAGGACGTTTCTTCTTCCCTCTATGCGTTACGACTTCAGCAGAAGTCATGCGCGGAGTCGCCACGCCTCCCTAATAGTCAATTTCCTGTGAGAGCAGTGGCTACACAATCAACGTCATTTCAGGAGAAAAAATTAACTGTTTTGTTCTGCCTGGGTAAAGATTTGGTCAGCTCAATATGTTGTTGAACAGATCCTCTCTGACCCTCAAAAAGCCTTAGACATGAGGAAGAGTTACAACCTAATTGTATTCAAAAGAACTCTTAAGCACGTATCACTTATGAGGCTTTCTAGTGTTGCGCCCTTTCCGGCTAGTGTGCCTGCAATACAGTTTCCATATATCAATGTGCCTAGGGACCTCAATAATATAAATCTTAAAATATTTCGTCATTTCCTGGACCAGTTTGGATATCAACATGACTTTAGAAAGGAACTGCCTGGCTATAAGGGTACATCAGTATGTTCACAGGGAATCAGCCGCTATTGAACTGAAATTTAATTGGCATAGCCACACGACTATCGCTTGAAAGATACTGCAATGATCCGGATCCTGATATCTGAGTTCTTGGTATCTATTTCCCTGATATAAGTACATATCACACCCTGTTTTCCCATTCAATCTTGAGCCATTGGTGTATATTTCCAGGGAATTTAGAGGAGAATCTGTCCTCGCATTTCAGTAGTCAATTTCAGGAGTAAATGTGTCTATACGGAAATATGTAATTAATCGTTACTAAGGAATAATGACGTAAAAGTCCCAGCAGTCTCGTGGTCTTGTGTTGGCCTATTTCTGGCAAAAACTCAGTAAGAGTGAAATAAAATTTGTCATGAAAAGTTTCTCCAAAAATCTGTCGTTCGGAATCGACATCAAACTGTAGGTCCCAGCACTCATGTATAAAATTAATACACACAACATAAGTGGTATGAGAAGCTAGGTTGTAATCCTGATTGGAGGGTTGTAATGATCAATTGTATGTATATGTATGTGTGTATTTAACTCTAACGTGACCATAGAGCTACTTATGCCAGCGGTTCACCCAATTCAACCTGATTGTCCTAAAAGTGGCCTGCTGCTGCCAAAGAAGCTCAATAAGAAGCCAATTCATCATTGCTGAGAGCGACTTTCGTTGGTATCGCCTTCAGGACACTGATAATAAGAATCGTAAGTTGCCAGTCTGATGCCGATTAGGATCTTGCACTTACATTGTTTCGCATCTGCTAACTTTTGGATTTGTATAAGAGTTTGACGTAGAGAGCCGTTTGAACTACTCTGGTCTTGAGGTATTCATTCTTAGTAACACCACGAGTTTGAATTTCTGTTGATTAACTAACAGACCGTATACTCCGTTCCATTTACAGCGAAGACATTACTTAGCTGGTGCTTTAAAACCATTTCCCATGAGCTTTTTCAATGAATTGACCATAACAAAATTCCGCGGCAACTGAGATAGTACTGGAGGAGTTCTGAGGGGTGCTTTTCTCCTAAGCTTGGCATTGCCCATAAATGTTGAGACGAACTCTAGCAAACAGAATATATTTTAAGTCGTAAGTATTTTTTAATCACAACTTATTTCATCACTTTCCTCTCATTTTCTATTCTGCAAATTTAATTTGAGTTTATCATTAAATTTTACATCTTAGTGATTACTTTTGGATTGTTTAATTTTTTATCTTTCCTTTATATTTATATAAAATATAATTTAAATATTAAATTCAGAACATCTTTCTTCTCTTGCCATCCCGTTGTTTTTCCTTATGAGTGTTATTTTATTAATTCGAGAGTTTCATTATTTGACAGGCAGGTACTATCCTTATAATTAATTTTTAATACATGGATATTAGTTTTAAATCGTAATTTAAGTTTTTAGCAGAACAGTTTCACTTTTTATCTTGTGAGTTTTATTTTATTAATCGCGAGTTTTATTTTTTAATTAGCGAGTTTTATTTTTTAACTCGCAAGTTTAATTTTTTCTCGGAATTTTTATTTTTATTTTTTATTTGCAAAACATAATTTAAACTTTAAATTCGTAACATTTTTTTGCTTGCCATTCCGTCGTTTTTCCTTAAGAGCTTTATTTTTTATTAATTTGAGAGTTTTATTATTTAACTTGCAGGTACTATCTTTATAATTAATTTTTAATACGTGGTTATTAGTTTTAAATTGCAATTTAAGTTTCTTAGCAGTACAGTTTCACTTTTTTCTTGCGAGTTTTATATTATTAATCGCGAGTTTTATTTTTTAAATCGCGAGTTTTATTTTTTATCTCGCGTGTTTTATTTTTTAACTCGGGAGTTTCATTTTCAAACTGTTTTTTCTAATTTTGTTTTCAAAAATATATGAATACTGGAAGTGTTACCAAGTTTCATATCACTTTTTGTGCTTGTAGCGCATCGATATAACACTAAGCACCTGTTTTAGAAATGCTCTTAAATGTGGTGTTATTAGTGAGAAAAAAGAGCTTTTTTAACTCTTTAAATGAACAAGAGTTAATGACCTAGTTTTGGCAGTTTTTTTGTTTTCTTTTTTGTTTAAATGAGAAATTTTTTTATTCGCAATTCTGTGTAAAGACCCACCTCAATAAAAATGGATTTTTATGAAAAAATAAAAAAAGGCACAGAAACTAATGGCTATCAAATAAAATCAAAACAACAACAACAACACATTGCCATAAATCAATTAAAATTCATAACACCAGCAGAAAAAAATGGAAAAAACAACAACAACGCAAATAAAACTATAATAATCAGCTGGTTGCTGTAATAGTATTCAAGCCATATATGGATTCTTAACAAAAAACACTAAAAACAATAGAAAAACAACAACAAAAACAACAACATTTAATACAAACAATAAAAATATAAAAGAAAACAAAAGCAAACAAACAATTGCTTACAAATACAAGACAAATCAAGACGATTATTTAATAATGGATTCATGAAATCCAATACACCGCACAACACTGCTTGACAAACGATCGTACGTACATACTTACAGACATAGCTTAAGGCGGGCGGGGGGAATGATACCTCATTAACATATATGCTTATGTACATATAATACAGTTTTATGTCATCAATTAATCATTCATTCATTAATTCAATCGGGTTCTCATTAACGTTTCATTTCACATAAAGATGACCAATTTTTTAATCAATTTTTGCTTGTTTCTGTTTGTGTCTTAAACTGTATATGGCCTGTCTGTCTGTATTTCTCTTTCTTTCTTGGTTTTTTTGTTTTCATTCGACGAGCGAAAATCCCATCAAATTAATTTATTAGTTTGTGTATAAATTTGTGAAAACTTTCGCCACTTAAGAGGCAACTGTAAAACGACTTTTTTTTAAATATTTATTGATATAAACTTTATAGTGCGTTACTGTTTTTTATTTTCTTTCTTTCTTAAACTTGCTAATAAACACCCACGCGCAATCTCACGATCAGGTGTAAAGGCGCTCTTTCACTATCTCTCTCAGCTTAGCTGGTTTCAATGCGTAGAAATTCCCCTTTAACAGGCAACAACAAGTTGCTTGAAACCAGGCAACATAAAAGAAATTACACTGTGGATAAGGTAAACCTTAATTGGGCGATTTGATTATAATTTGATTTAAAATTCTATTTGAGAGTTTCATTTTTAGATCTCAAGCTAATTTTTAAACTGGAGCGTAATGAAAATTATCTCTGCGAGCGAGTTCTATTAAGCACGCGAGTTTTATTCTTAAACTCGCAAGTTTTATTTTTAAGCTCGCAAGTTTTATTATTTAGCGTGAGAGTTTTTATTTACCTCACGAGTTTTATTATTAAGCTCGCGAGTTTTATTATAAAGCTCGCCAGTTTTTTATTTAGCTTGCTAGTTTTATGATTTAGCCCCCGAGTTTTATTAAGCTCGCGAGTTTTATTAACTAGCTCGAGAGTTTTATTATTTAGCTAGGGAGTTATACTATTTAGCTCATGAGTTTTATTATTAAGCTCGCGAGTTTTATTAATTAGCTCGCAAATTTTATGATTTAGCTCGTGAGTTTTATTATTTAGCTCGTGTTTTAATTCTAGGCTCCAAGTTTTATGTTTTAGCTTTGGAGTTTTAGTTTTAAGGCCGCATGTTTTATTCTTTATGCCGCGAGTTTTATTATTTAGCTTTCGAGGTCTATTTTAAGCTCGCGAGTTTTATTTTTAAGCTCACGAGTTTCATAATTTATCTCGTGTTTTATTATTAAGCTCGCAAGTCTTATTATTTAGCTCGCGAGTTTTTCTATTTAGCACGCAAGTTTTGTTTTTATTACGTAGCTCGCGAGTCTAATTATTTAGCACACAAGTTTTATTTTTAATATTGCGAGTTTTTTATTAAGCTCATGATTTTTATTATTTAGCACGCGAGTTTAATTTTTAAGATCGCGAGTTTTTATTTAGCTCGCGAGTTTTATTATTAACCTTGCGAGTTTTATTAACTAGCTCGCGATTTTTATTATTTAGCACGCAAGTTTTAATTTTATTACGTAGCTCGCGAGTCTTATTATTTAGCACGCAAGTTTTATTTTTAATATTGCGAGTTTTATTATTAAACTCGCGAGTTTTTTATTAAGCTCATGATTTTTATTATTTAGCTCGCGAGTTTTATTATTAAGCTCGCGAGTTTTACTAATTAGCACGCGAGTTTTATTATTTAGCACGCAAGTTTTAATTTTATTACGTAGCTCGCGAGTCTTATTATTTAGCACGCAAGTTTTATTTTTAATATCGCGAGTTTTATTATTAAACTTGCGAGTTTTTTATTAAGCCCATGATTTTTATTATTTAGCTCGCGAGTTTTATTATTATGCTCGCGAGTTTTATTAATTAGCTCGCGAGTTTTGTTATTTAGATCGCGAGTTTTATTAATTAGCTCGCGAGTTTTGTTATTTAGATCGCGATTTTTATTACGTAGCTCGCGAGTTTTATTATTTAGCACGCATGTTTTATTTTTAATATCGCGAGTTATATTATTTAACTCGTGAGTTTTATTATTAAGTTCGCGAATATTATTATGAAGCTCGCGAGTTTTGTTGTTTAGATCGCGAGTTTTATTACTTACCTCGAGAGTTTTATTATTTAGCTCTTGAGTTTTATTATTTAGCTCGCGAGTTTTATTATTTAGCTCGCGAGTTTTCTTATAAAACTCGCGAATATTTTTATGAAGCGCTCGAGTTTTATTATTAAGCTCACGAGTGATATTTTTATTGAAATTTCCTCATGTTTTTTACACTTTTATGTGCAACCAATACTTAGAGGATGGCCGCTACCCCATGGGGTACTTTGGAAAATAGGTTGCGGGAATGAGGATAGCGGCAGTAATATTTGAGGGCATGAGATTTCAATCTATTTATGTC
This sequence comes from Sarcophaga subvicina, assembly GCA_936449025.2. NCBI lineage: Eukaryota > Metazoa > Arthropoda > Insecta > Diptera > Sarcophagidae > Sarcophaga > Sarcophaga subvicina. The sequence goes on from OW388084.2 coordinate 107,018,925, forward strand.
GTACGAGACAGAAAAAAACTTATGCGGGAATAGCATTCCACATACGCAGGTTGTAGAAGAAAATTTCTCCGCAATACATTATGCGATCCACTGGCCAATATGGACAGTTGTGTTCTACGAAAAAGCCGAAAGCTACAGAAAAAATGTGATTTTCGGAAGCAAATGTCATTATTTCGTTAGGGTTTAAGCCACTGTAGGAGCGAATAGAGACTAAAACACAAACCATTATTCCAAAGAATCAATAGAGTTCCATAGGCGGTCAAGAAAGTTTCGAAATAAACTTCATGACATCGATGAATACGAGAGAGTTGTATTGGCCTTACATAAGAAACTTCCAGCGAGATTGCAAAATACTGACACATTACGATACACTTAATGGGCCACAAAATGAGAAAGCATCGAAGAAGATTAGTTCAAAGACTCTTCTCGAAGAGCAGAAGATTTGTTTATGTTGAGATCAGTAATTTAATATGTTTACTGTTGGAAACGGTGTACTTTCACAGAAGAGAGCTGAGCAGCTCTTAGCCGGCTGGTTTTTTATTTTTTTTGTTTTACAATCAATAATTAAAAAGTGAAAGAAGCCAAGCAAAAGAAATTTAATTTTTAACTCCGTGCCATTGAAATCACAATCGCCAGTAACAGTCGTCTATCGAACGTGAACATTAACAAACGGTTTTCAAAAGGCAAGAATTGCAATAAAATAGTGAACGAAAGCAAGAAAGAAAAGAAAAAGAAAAGAAATGTTAATCAGTGTTAAATCTTGCATACTATTGCTAATAGTGTTGGCTCTCACTGCTAACGTAGACAGTGTGCGCCATAAAACAACACCCATTAATGAGGAACAAGAGCAAACCCTGAGACAATCGCAAAATACTTTTGTGCAATGGGTGCTGTCACTGCTGCCACAAAGGCCAACCTTAACAGATTTAACAGGATTTACGGGACCTGCGGTTACTTCAACAACACCAGCTGCTCCAGATCAAACGTCTACAACTTTACAGCCGGAAAAGACTACCGTACAGCCAGATGTAACTGCTAAACCTACATTAAGCCCCACAGCTGAGCCTTCTTCTACAACAACCACTACCACTACAACTAGTAAACCTTCTCCTACACCTGTTATGCCTTCAACCACCGCTGCTCCACCCACCGATCTTACACCACCACGTAATTGTACCGAATGTTACTGTGGCATAGCGAATACCCAGAAACGTATTGTAGGTGGCCAGGAGACTGAAGTCCATCAATACCCTTGGATGTCTATGCTGTTATATGGTGGCCGTTTCTATTGTGCTGCCACTTTAATTAACGATCAATACCTAGTAACCGCCTCCCATTGTGTGTATGGTTTTCGTAAGGAGCGCATAAGTGTACGCCTTTTGGAACATGATCGTAAAATGTCGAATTTCTTGAAAATCGATCGTAAGGTAGCGGAGATTATTACACATCCCAAGTATAATGCTCGTACGTATGACAACGATATTGCCATTGTCAGATTAGATGAACCGGTGGAGATGACTGAACTTATGCATCCAGTTTGTATGCCAACACCGGGTAAATCGTTTAAGGGTGAGACTGGCACTGTTACCGGTTGGGGTGCTTTGAAAGTTGGGGGTCCTACGTCGGATACATTGCAGGTGAGTCTAACAATATACTCGTTAAGATAATTTCAGTTTTTCAAAAGGTCATATAAGGTTAAAAGGTCAAGAAGTATTATTTTTTTCATAGTCATGAAGTTTTCTGGAAAATTTGTAAATAATTTTCGAATTTTTTTTTAATTCGGATTGGATTCAATGTAGATTGATACTGTAAGAACTCTCTGGTATTAGAAAGGACCGATTCACCATGGCATATATTAATAATCAAGCAAATATGCGAGTTACATAGTTTATATAGGTCATGACGAACTAGGTCCTAGGTTAGGTTAGGTTAGAGGACGTGTATCTGTCAATTAAGACGAACACAGTACCCGGAGGTCGAATTGACCCATTGTACAACGTCCTAGTTTCTCACACCACTTATGTTGCGTGTGTTAATTTTATACATGAGTGGCGGGAGCTACAGTTTAAAGTCGACTCCGAACGACAGATTTTTGAGAAACTTTTCATGGCAATTTTATTTACTCTCAGAGTTTTTGCCAGAAATCTGCTGAGAGGAAGTCGCCGTAAAAATACTTTTTGTATTTTGTTTTGATGTCTGGCCTGGGGCTCGAACCCTGGCTTTGCGTCCAATAAGCCAACATACTACCTACTAGACTACGTCGACTTCAACTAGGCCCTACTTATAACAACAATAAACTGACTGTGCATTAGTTCCAGTTAAACTGAATCCATTTTGAGCTTCCAATGATTTATTGGAGAATATCGCCGTCCTAAACAGCAACCTCTTGCTGTTTATTTACAACGTTGGTCAGTGACATTGAAAATTAACGTTTGAAGCCCCTACAAACATCGTGTTGCTTAGGGCCTAGTTTCCTCATTTGAGCACTTAAAAGCCAGAAACCTGTAATCACTCTAGTCAGTCTAGTCACTTTGGCAAGCGGCCGAAGAAAAATTGAGGGAACTATGGCCAGCCCAGTATCGATAGTCAACACAGTTTTGCTGTGTGTTTCGTAGGATTGTCTGGTAGTCGTCCAACATATACTGACCTCTTCCGGACTAATTCATAATTTGAGCCTATACTGCAGTTCCGGGAAACTGCAGAGCCGACGAGCTAGCCAGAGCTGGCGCACTACTCCCGGAATCCTGTTCAATCGACTTAGGAAGGCCGCTTGCCTCGATCAAACTGGCCATCGCGCGGCAATTTTTCCAAGACGCCAACCTATCCTGGATCAACGAGGAGTCCTGCTCTACCGCTAGACTCACCGGCATCCGGATGGATGGAAGGCGTACCAACCAGCTACTTGGATTTGATCGCGGCATCATCTCAATCACAGTGGCCATGCTTACAGGTCACTGTGTTATGGGTAGACACGCGGAGAAAATGCTCCCATGTAACGATTTCTGCCGTGGATGCAGATCCGCTGAGGAAAAGGAGACTGGTATCCACTTTCTTTGTCAATGCCCATCTCTTGCGAGATGCAGATATTTAGCTCTCCGAACCTTGTCAGCTTGACGAAGCTATCGTCCATTGATGTCAAGGATATAGCTTCGTTTATCAAACTTTGTGGCTGGTTTTCCAGCGCGGGGTAGTCGTGCTTTGGATATGCAGATCTTGCGCTGACCGAGCTTTTCCTCCTGGGTTCGGGGGAACTTGGTCAGTACAGGAACTGCGTTTACCTGTGGCATCACAACGGTCCACTCTGCGTACTCAAGTGAGCTTTTGGTATGAAGGTACCACACTAACCTATCCTAACCTAACCTGTACTGCAGACATTAGACCATCTCAAATACACAATGGGCCTGCTAGCCGTTTAAACTTGAACGAGTGATATTTTAACAAAAAAAAGATGAATGAAATATTGGTGGCGATAAGGGACTGCCTTTCGTTTAGCTTTAAAATTATTTCATTAAAATGTTGCCCGGGTCTGGGATGTACATAGGTTGTCTATTCATTAGCTCTAATTTTTGCTCTTTTTTCCGTTAAAAAAATAGACGTGAAATTGCCTAACCTAACCTTACCTCTTAGTAGGTTCATGGCATTCTTTCATTTTGGGTGAGAAAAGTCAGTAATCAGAAAAGCCCGCATAGTTCTAAAGTGTCACCGGTCCATAAGTCACTGCAAACAGCATATTTTTCTTCATACTGCATTGGCAGTTATGATTATGGACGTACCTAGCGACTCAAAAATAATTCTTGTCGCTGAAGATATAGTTTTGAATGGGGGAATAGGTCCGAGTGTTCGAGGTATCTTTTCGAAGTCAGCAGGTGTAAGTTAGCTATGTGATGATTGCAGCATCTTTCAGGAGAAAGAGTCGACCATAAAACTGCGGAATAATTATCAAGGATGACAATATTTCCAGAAAAGGTACTACTATACCTTTCTACAGCCATGAAATTGCTAGGGCACTGGATAACAACCACAGCGGCAGTATATAACTGATGCGATGCTCTCAACAAGAGAGCAGAGCAGACAATTTTACCAACACATTTATCATAATGACGCTACGGGAAACTACAGAACCAATACAGATACAGATATGACAATAGCATCGAACTATCAGGTGACTTCTGTACATTGAGTATGAAATTAAAAACATAGAGGGTTAACACTGCTTAGATGACTTCGGGTATGGGCGAGTCAGCATAGAAATCCTAGCCAACTCTAAATGAAGGGCACACGAGAATTGTGCTCAAAATCCAAAACATTATGTTTAGCATAGTTGTCGCTATCATTATTGGACATCACATGTCTGGGCACTTATGCAAGGCCCCTTTATATATATGTTCCTCTTACTCCTCTAGGGAGCATAGGGCCGCCCCTTTGGTGTTGACTATTGTTGAAGAAGAAGAAATAATTTCCATTTATTTTCTGATCTAGCTGAGCTGTCAGGGATAGATAGTTGGAGTCGAAATGACTTCTTCAAAAGCTTCGAGGCTACACATGGCCTACATAAGTGTAGGCAGAGTACGTATCTAAGTGTCTTATTTTTTTAAGTACTTTTTTAAAAGTACTTTCTCTCTTATAAGGTACTTTTTAAGTTAAGTTTTATTTCTATGAGTCGTATTATAAACCTCAAAAGGTTTTGCTTCTGTAATGCCTATGGAAACAAATATATAATAGGGGGCCTATTGTATAAGCAGAAAGGGAGTTTCAAGAGTGTTTCTTGTTAAGAAAAATTCATCAGTTTTGTGTTTTAAACTTTGTAAATGAAAACAAAATTTTAACACAATATTAACGAACATATGAAGTCGCCGTAGTCTAATAGGTAGTGTGTCGGCCAAGGTTCGAGCCCCAGGCCAGACGTCAAGACAAAAATGCAAACAAATATTTCTTCGGCGACTTCCTCTCAGCAGATTTCTGGCAAAAAGTCTGAGAGTAAATGGAAATTGCCATGAAAAAGTTTCTCAAAAATCTGTCGTTCGGAGTCGACTGTAAACTGTTGGTCATTTATAAAATTAACACACACTACATAAGTGACGACTGAAGGATTGTAATGACCGATTATGTGTATGTATGCTTGAATTATTTCGGATATGGCCGCCATGGCATAGAAAATCTTGTCTAGAATCTAAGTCTAGATGAAGGGTAAGCGAAAAGTCTGCTTAAAATCCAAAGCAGCATATTCAGCGTAGTTCTCATTGTCATTATGGGACGTTACATACGGACCAAGCCTAGATGAAAGGGACTCGGAAAGTCTACTTAAAATCTAAAGCATTATGCTTTAACGTAGTTGTCGTGGTCAAGGCTCTTTTGAAAGGCTCTTTTGAAAGGTTCTTTTAAAAGGCTATTTTGTGTTGGTTACATGCTTAGCACCATGTCGAAGAAAGAACCTAAGCTTCTACTATGGAAATGATCTCTCTGATCTAACAGGGTTGGGCATTGGGAGTCTAAGTTTTGGATGGCATCAGCATTGGTAGAAATGAAAAACTGTTGTATCATATTAGGTTGACGTTGATAGCCTACCTATCCAAGGGCCATTTTGAGTTATATTTAAAAGTACTTTTATTCTTAAAAAGTACTTTTTAAAAATAAAAGTACTTTAAAAATAAACGTACTTTAAAAAGTACTTTTTAAGAATAAAAGTACGTTCAAAAATAACTCAAAAAGGCATTAAAAGTAAAAGTACTTTAAAAAGTACTTTTTAAGAATAAAAGTACTTTTAAAAATAACTCAAAAAGGCACTTGGATAGGTGGAAAGTACTTTAAAAAGTACTTTTTAAGTTCATTTTTATTTTTAGGAGTCTTATCACAAACCTTAAAAGTTTTTGATTTTGTAATTTCTGTAGAAATAAATGTATTATTAAACTATTTTATGGGTAGAAAAGGGGTCTCAGGAATGGTTTTGTAAGAAAAATACATCAGTTTTGGGCTTTATATCTTAAAAAGTATTGTAAATAAGAAAAATATTGTAATACAATATTAACGAACATATTTTTAAGGACCAAAGTACTTTATTGATTAACAAGATATTTTAATTCTTTTGCTTACTTTTTATAGGAAGTCCATGTACCCATTATGTCACAGGATGAATGCCGCAAGAGTCGTTATGGTCCTTCGCGCATAACCGACAACATGTTGTGTGCCGGCTATGATGAGGGCAAAAAGGACAGTTGCCAGGGCGATAGTGGTGGTCCCTTGCATATTGTGCCAGTAGGCACGCGAGAACATCAATTGGCTGGTGTTGTGTCATGGGGTGAAGGCTGTGCCAAGGCTGGCTATCCGGGTGTTTATGCTCGTGTCAATCGTTATGGCACTTGGATTAAAACTCTGACGAAAAATGCCTGTTTGTGTACATCGGAAGCGAAAAAAATTAAAAAGTGAAATCTGAAAACCAGAATAATTTATTTTTATTTATCGATTAATTTATTTATTTATTAAAATTACACACGTATTGTGTATGTATTTGTGTGTGTTTAAGGAGAAATCTTTTCTTCTTATTTTTTACGTATTTTTTTTTTTGCTGAATAAAGTTTTCATGTCGTATTTATTTTAATAGTTTATGGCAGGTTTTATTTAAAAAGCAGAGAGAGAAAGGCTGAAGGAAAAAAGAAAAAAAATCCAGTTTGGAAAATGGAAAATCTATAGGAACAACAACAACAACAATTTATGGTATTAATTGCTTACAACTGGTAATAAATGTTAAAGATAAAAGCATATCTTTATTAATGGCCTACATAGGAAGAAAACAAAAAAAAGCCAGTTTCACAATTACACTGGGCTACAAAAGTCATGCAAACTTTAAAAGAAAAAAAAACAATTTTTTTTTATTTCTTGTTTGAAAATCTTAAATTAATGTGGCTCTGTAGCATGTGTGCGTGTATGTTTTAATGTCACATGTATTATTTCTTATAAGTTTACATGTGTGAGTGTACATATTATCTGTATCTCTAAGTGTGTATCTGTAAATGTAATTAAATTGTGCACATGTGTCTCCATGTAAACGTGACATGCCAATGTTAATGTTGATGACGATCTATTTAAGACTGCGCATCTAAAATCGTCATTGTAACTGACTGACTGCCTAGATGTGGCACATTAAAACGTTTAATATAATGCCACGGCAAGTGTGTTGTCGTACATATGTACATACAAACATCGATAAGCTAAAAGTTGATATTCAAATGAACCTGGTAAAAAAAAAACTTCAATTCGAATGCAGAGATGAAGCTTTAGCATTAAAACGTTAATGTTAGGAAATGCTATGATGCCTTATGAATGCTTCAAAGACTTTACAGGGTGGCTGATGTATAATACAACAAAGTAAAGCGTTAAATTTTTTTAATATTTTTTTAATTTTATTGTACAAAAGCAAAAAATGTTGGAAATAACATCAAATTTTAGAATGAGTTTGGATTTGTTCGAATTGGCCACCTTTGGTACGAATTATGGCCTTCAAACGGTCGACAAAGCTATCACAGGCTGCACGAAAGTGGCTCTGCGGTATTTTGGCCCATTCCCGGCGACACTTTGGTAGTTTTTAGTGAGAACCTTACTCTCCAAAATGCCCCAGCCGCAAAAGTCCAACCGATTGAGATCCGGAGATTTTGGTGGCCATTTTGCGGTAGAAATGAAGCGAGGAACCTCCTTTTTAAGCCATTCTTGGTTGACGCGTGTTGAGTGCGGTGGTGCTGAGTCCTGTTGAAATGTCCATGGTCTGCGGCCGAAATGTTTGTCTGCCCAGGGCTTCAATACTACCTTTAACATATTTTTTTCGATTATATTCGGCATTTATTTTGACCCCACAGTCGATGAATACGAGCGGGGAGCGACCATCGGCCGTTACGGCGGCCCACACCATTACCATCGGCGGCGCTTGAGTTCTGGTGGCCAATCGCAGGTGTAAATTTTCAGCTGACCTCTTTGGCATGTAAACCCGATCATTTTGTTTGTTCACAAACTGCTCAATTTGGAATGGCTTCTCATCGGAGAAAACCAAATTCGGTAACTGGCCACTTTCGTGCAGGCGAACTTCAATGGCTTTAGTCCAAGCTCATTTTTCAATATGTGTTGCATCCGCTCTCACGATATGTTCAGCTCACGGGCAATTTTTCTACCACTGCGGCGTGAATTTCGATCAAATCTTGCCTTCACTTTTCGGATCATTTCTGGTGTTGTTACCGTTTTTTTCGTCCACTTTTTGGACGCGATGCAACACTGCCAGTATCACGGTAATGAGCAATGGTACGAGAAACAAAAGATTTATTCACACACATTTAAATGCTGGAGGGCTCTAACGATAGCCACCTGTAGTTTTCCAGCCAAATATAAAGCAATCACACTATCACGCTTGAATTCCATCACTAATAACTTTTTTTCTGAATGCTTTTGTAAGCTTGTAAATAATAAAATGGACTGTCACTGGAATAAATCTGTCAGCTGTAAGACGAGCGGTTTACAAATGATAACAACCTGAAGTTGGTTGCAAGACATATCAGCTACCCTGTAATGTTTACATAAGCATGTGCTGCAGACCTACTGCAGTCTTCTTAAGTTTTTATTTTAAAGTCCAATTAAAAAAAAAAAAGTGAAGCCTTGTATACGCGATTTGCGAAAAACAAATGCTGGCGATGAAATAATAAGGGTCAGCCAAATCAGAAGTTGCCCATTAGATGGGGGTTCCTTTACTTTTAAGATAGAAATGGATTGTTCATTAAATGTTGATGAAATTGTCGAAGCTATACAGACGCCATATGTCCTCTGATGATAAGAGCCAAACCCGAAAAGTTTTTTTTTGTGATTTCATTCAAGCCGGTTTTAAGATTGTAAGTTGATGGTGCATTCCAAAGCGATTTCAAGCACTCCCGAGCAAAACCGAGCACCAGAAGGAAGAAACTCTATAAATAGATGAGCTTATATCACAGGAAAATAAGGCGAAATATTTGGTAAACAATACTACTCAGTAAACAGGCAAAGAAGGCTCTTTTATTAGAGCAATTCAGTCGGTTGGAATAGCGCAGTCAATAAGACTACCAGACCACTGCAGTATGTTTCAGGCACAGGTGGTCTCCATACAGGCTGCGGCGAGTATTATTGGGGACGGAAGGATCTCCAAGCGGAGCGTCGCCATACTTTCTGATAGCCAGGCGGCTATCAAGGCTCTGAGTACTAATGTGATGAACTCCGAGACGGAGTACGGCTGTCGCAGATATCTCGACGAGATAGCGGAACGATATGATATCCATATCGTATGGGTACCGGGGCACAGTGGTATTCCGGGTAACTGTAGAGCTGATAAACTTGTCAGGCGGGGCACGACCATCGAACTCTCCGATGAGTTCTCGAATCTGGGCATACCTAGGAGGACCTGCAAGCTCATAATTGATAATGCGATCGTCGATTCCGTCAACGACAGGTTGGCGGTCTCAGACACGGGTAGAACGGCTCGTAAAATCTGGCCAAGACTGGATGAGGGGCGCACAATGAGTCTACTTAAACTCCAAAGAGGCGCGCTCAGTGTAGTTGTCGGTATCATTACGGGGCATTGCATTATGGGTACGCATGCGAGGCGCATTGGTCTTGGACACCTTTCTAACGACTTTTTCAGAAGCTGCAGAGATGTGGAAGAAGAGGAGACTGTCCCTCATCTGCTGGGTACATGCCCGACTCTTTGCCAAAGGAAGTACTTGGGTATCTACTACATGGATGATCTGGAGGAACTGTCAGGAATTGACATTGGCAGCCTGAATCGCTTCATCGGGAGTTCAGAATGGTCTCGAGATTAGGGGATAACGGATGACTGTGGTAGCACAATGGGCCCAATGCGGCCTAAGTGAGTCTATCCAAAAATTTTTCTTGGATGGGCAGCCAACTCTACCTACCTACCTACCTACCTAGAGCAATTCAAGAAAAGCCAATCATGGCATAACGATGTGGAGAAGGTTTGCTGGGATATCTGGGAGTTGCAATCCAAAAATTATGCATTGGCTGTATACCACGACTAGGCGACATTGCTTATGTAAAAAAAACGAATCTTAAAACAGCTCTGAAAGAGCTGAATAAAATACAAAGACTGGTATGCGTTGATACAACCGTTCCAAAGAGAACCTGTCCTACAGCGGCACCCTATTAGTTTCAAATCAATTATGAAGTCGCCGTAGTCTAGTAGGTAGTGTGTTGGCTTATTAAACGCAAAGCCAGGGTTCGAGCCCCCAGGCCAGACATCAAAGACAAAATAGAAAAAGTTTTTTCGAAGACTTTCTCTCAGCAGATTTCTGGCAAGAACTCTGAGCGAAAATAAAATTGCAATGAAAAGTTTCTCAAAAATCTGTCGTTCAGAGGCGGTTCTTAAACTGTAGGTTCCGACGCTCATGTATAAAATTAACACACACAACATAAGTGGTGTGAGAAACTAGGACGTTGTATTGTACATGGACGGGTATTGTACTTGTCTTAATTGACAAGTACACGTCCTCTAACCTAACCTAACCTATGAATGGTAGTGATGACCACAGCTGTAGAGACTATGTTTAGAATAGTTAGACAAGTTTCATACGGGATACATCAGGAGGATTCGTAACCAAGCCAGTGATAGCTCCATCATCCTTAACTGTCCACAGAATAAAACCAGTAAACTTTGTGATTTTAGGACATACTAAAAGGCTGAAGAATAAGCGTGCACTTATGAGTACTTTGGAGTCTACAAACGCTATTGCCATTGATGGACTATTCAGCGATATGCGAATGAATCCAGTACAGACAACGCAACAAAAGCAGTGATGTTTGGTCCCAGCATGAAATATTCTGAAGCTTTAGGAAACTAATGTTTGTCTTTCAAGCGTAAGTCTAGCATCGGAATCGTTGTATACAATGCAATTTAAATATCAAGTAAAAGAGACGAAATACAGAAATAATAATTTGACGACCGGGTCGTTTAACAAAGACTCAGCTTATATGGGATTGACCTGATTATAGTATTGAACTGTAAGGTCATACTGAATTAGCTTATCACGGGGAAATAGTGTTAGTGGCCGAAGTCATGAACATTCGCCTTCAAGAACATTCATCAGAATGTTTACTCTGCCATGTAAAAGGCAAGGGAAAGCAGGCGAGTGAGTCAGTGCAGTTCAGTCAGTCTTGTGTGAAGACGTGGTGTGTTTGAAGAGAGTAATTGTGGTTTGAAGATCTGCGTTACAAAGATTTGTCGAGTAATTGCCTGGTAATTGTTATTGTTTATGCAAAGGGTATAAACAGAGGAATAACAAAAAAAAAGCGATTGTTGTTGTTTACATCAAGTTGTGAACAGTGGGACACAGAATTGTGCAAATACTAAAGAATTTTAATTAAAACTAAACAGAAAATTATTTTTATTTTATTTTTTATTTATTGCAGTTATTTATTTACCAACGAGCTATTATTTTAAACGTTTTTAAAATGTAAAAACTTAGCAATATGGTAGCTGGGGAGCGCACCATAGGTAAATGTGTTAGGAAACTGACTACCTAGTTTTGTTTAAGATTTATAAGAGCTATAGCATGAAGAAGCGTCTGAGGTTAACTAACTGTCCTTTGGGCCTTAATAAATAAATTCAAAGGCATTTATTGATGAGAACAACATTATTTTTATCATAAATTTTAAACAAAATTTTATGTCTCCTCGACATTTCCTTTGAATTTTGCTCTCATCGATCAGTAATTCTTTCCCTGCATTCTCACCTTCCCTAGAAGTTTAACTGAAAGTCAATTGTAAAAACTAAACATCCTTGAACTTTTTTTAAACGTTTTTAATGAATTTCAAATTTCTTAATTACTTCAACAAAATTGTCTGTGAAAGTCTTTCTTTAATATTCCCTTTCTAAGGAGCATCATTCCATCACTCATCACTTCTTTAAATTTCTTTGCACATGTGTTGTAAGGAGCTGTTCTTCTGTTTGAGATTGCTTTGGATACTCAGAACCTGGTGTCTTAAAATGTGTAGAACTATGGCTGTTTCTTTATGATGAGTATCATAAGAAGACACACTGGCTGGCTGTCTTGTCTGTCTATTTGGCTGCGTGTCTGTCTGTGTGTTTGAGCATTCAGTGTTGCATGACAAGGAAAACAGAAGGAAATTAAAAGAATTCATGCGTTAAAATTAATTTCAAGATATTTTTCATTAAACATAAACGCAACAACAACAACAGCAACAAACAGCCGAAAAAAGCAAAAACACAAGTGCAAATAAAATTAAAACGAAAAAGAAGAAATTTCCCCACATGACCATCAGTCAGGTTTACAGAATTTTTGTTGAGAAAAATCCACAAAAAAAAAACGCCAAAAAATTTAAAAGAAATGTAAGACGCCACAGAGGAGAAGAGAAAGTATTTGTAAATAACCATACAAACGCTTTTTGGAATTTTATTTTATTACACCAAAGTAGCCGGTAGCCACATACCAATCGCTGGCCAGTCAGTCAGTAAGTCAGTCAGGAGTCCCCCCATATATGTTTTCATTTTTAATTGAATTTTTTTCTCTTTCCTTCCTTTCTGTCGGTCTTAAGCTCCTCCAAAAGTTTTGCAAGCAGTATGAGGAGTTGTTTGTGCTTCTTTAAGAAGAATTTTTATGACGTTTTATTGAATTTCGTTCATCTTTACGATGATCAAGGCTGAAGGACTCCAAGATGCCAATTGTACAGAGAGAGAGTGAGAGAGAGAGAGAAATGGAATGAATATAAAACGATAATGATTTTATGGCTGGTTTATTGATAAATTTATTACACCAGAGCATGACTATGATTTTTATTCACTTGTTTTTCGTTTTTTTTTACAAAGAAAAAAAATACAAGAAAGCGTGCAACCCACAACAACGAAATTACAGAGAAACCATTCCATTTTTCTTACAGAAGAATTTTTCTTAGAAAATTTCCTTTTATTGAAAAATTTTGTAGTTATCGATGAGCTTACAAGTACGAATAACAGGATATATACCAAAGATCAGCAATGAGTATTCAAAAAGTTGAGTAGAATCTCATCATACTCATACTCATTTCTGATACTTATATGCATTCATACTTATTTTAAAATTGTTGCGGTTTTACCTTTTTAAAAACGTTTAAATATGAGTTCGTTAATTGCAAACCAGGTAAAAACAAATATGTGTTTAGTTTTTCAGTTACACTCTTTATTATTCAGACTACTTTTGTGTGCCACCGTATACAACTTAACGCTACAACAACAGTTTGCTTGTTCACTATTCTATTTCACACTTCTGTCCGCGCAAACACAAACAACTGTTCGTTAGATCTTCTCAGCTTACAACCTCTTTGCAAGCAATACCACTTGTACGTTCAAACCGCAACGAGTCTTCATACAAGACTGACTGAATTATAACTGACTGTTGCCTGCTTTGTACAGCCCTTTTATAGTCCGACACAACCAGTCTAAATAATATTCTTGAAGTGGAAGGTTCGTGATCTCGCCTTCTCGAGAGCTCTATTGCTAATACATTGTTGCTTGTGTACTTTGCGTATGTTGTCTATCCCTTTTCGTCATATACATGTTGTTGTTGGTACCAGGCGCAACCAGGTTCGTTGTACATATATGTGTGTGGTTGTACATATAATGTGCTTAAAAATTGAACCGATCGTGTAGACTACTGCATGGCCAGCCGCGGCAGCCATTTTAATGAAATTATTTTTCATTATTAACCGGAAGGATTGTACTTTCAAATAAAAATAGAAATTTGAGAAAATATTCAGAATGTTTTTTTAAAGCATTTTCAAAAAAAAAGTTATTTGGCGAAACCTTTAGTAAGTATTTTAGTGCTTTTTTGCCAGAGTTATCTAAAATTGTATACTTCGGATGCACTCTACCTAGAAAAGCCGTGGCGAACATTTAAAAACTTGCAAATGAAAAAAAAAAAAAAAAATTGCGATATTATCTCACACACATTGCTTTCTGTTTCTATTATTTAAATACCCTCGTATCATTATAATTTAAATGCAAATTTTCTTCCTTGCTGCTTCTCCCATAAATTTCCCTTCCTTTTCATATTAAATTTCACATTTAGAATGAGATTTCCGGCATTTCAAACAATTTAAGCATCACATGTAATTAATATTCATTATTAATCACAAACATTGTCATTATCTTTGTCCTCCTCTCTCATCCACCACTTTGAGTTCTAAAACTCTCATACATTTTTTAAAAGAATTTTTACATTTACAAACGGAGTGAAAAAAAACCAAAATGAAAGAGAGAAACGATATCGAATCCATAATAATCGAAATTCAATTTCGTATTTTATATTCTAGTCCTTAAACACACACAAACAAACAAACACACTCTCTCTGTCTCTGTCTCTCTCTTTATCACATTCACTCATCCACTGTTACTCACTCTCCGGCTCATCCATATTCATAAATATTTTGAGGTCACATATTGTAATCCAATAAAAACTGAATTTCTCAATAAAATTAATGATGATGACGATAATGACGATGATGACGATGATGAGGATGATGATGATGGGGGAAAACCGATAAACGATAAACAATTTTTGTTTGATAAACAAGGCTATACAGCAGCAATAATAGGCATGAAAATGAAATACTGAATTGAAATTGGAAACAGAACAATGACAGCAGCAGCAGCAGCAGCAGGAGAAGCAGCATCAATAACAACGTTGTTTAACTGTAAATTTTATTTTGAAAGAAATCGTCCTAAGCCTTCAAGCGAGTGTTGGTTTGCCAAAATGTAAAGAGATATGCATTCAGTTCACTTCAATCATTCATTCATTCATTCATTCATGCATTCGTTTTGCTTTTCTTTAGTCATTATTATGAATAAAGGCAAGCATTAGTTGTCTACTTCGAAAAGGGTGTGTTAAAAGGAGGTACAATTTTAAAGAATCAATAAATAAATGAGAAGAGAGAGGAAATTATAGGTAGGTAGGTGGGTAGAGGTGGCTGCCCATTCAAGAAAAATTTTTGGATGGACTCACTTAGGCCGCATTGGGCCCATTGTGCTACCACAGTCATCCCCATTCGGAGCTCCTGATGAAGCGATTCAGGCTGCCAATGTCAATCCCTGACAGTTTCTCCAGATCATCCATGTAGTAAGTACCCAAGTAATTCATTCTCCTTTGGCAAAGAGCCGGGCATGTACCCAGCACCTCTTCTTCCTCATCTCTGCAGCTTCTGCAGAAGTCGTTAGCAAGGTGTCCAAGACCAATGCACCTCGCGTGCGTACCTATAATTCAATGCCCCGTAATGACAGCGACAACTACATTGAGCGCGCCTCTTTGGAGTTTAAGTAGACTCATTGTGCGCCCCTCACCCAGCCTTGGCCAGATTTTACGAGCCGTTCTACCCGTGTCCGAGGCCGCCCACCTGTCGTTGACGGAATCGAATCGGAGCTTGCAGGTCCTCATAGGTATGCCCAGATTCGAGAACTCATCGGAGAGTTCGGTGGTCGTGCCCCTGGTAAGTTCATCAGTTCTACATCTCATCTCCTTTGGTAAAGAGCCGGGCATGTACCCAGCAGATGAGGGACAGTCATCTCTTCTTCCTCATCTCTGCAGCTTCTGCAGAAGTCGTTAGCAAGGTGTCCAAGACCAATGCGCCTCGTATGCGTACCCATAATGCAATGCCCCGTAATGACACCAACAACTACACTGATCGCGCCTCTTTGGAGTTTAAGTAGACTCATTGTGCGCCCCTCATCCAGCCTTGGCCAGATTTTACGAGCCGTTCTACCCATGTCCGAGGCAGCCCACCTGTCGTTGACAGAATCAACGATCGAATTATCAATTTTGAGCTTGCAGGTCCTCATATGTATGCCCAGATTCGAGAATTCATCGGAGACTTCGATGGTCGTGCCCTGCCTGGCAAGTTCATCAGCTCTGCAGTTACCCGGAATACCACTGTGCCCCGGTACCCATACGGTATGGATGTCATATCGTTCCGCTATCTCGTCGAGATATCTGCGACAGCCGTACAACGTCTTGGAGTTCATCACATTAAACTCAGAGCCTTGATAGCCGCCTGGCTATCAGAAGGTATGGTGACGCTTCGCTTGGAGACCCTTCCGTCCCTGTATGGCCACCACCTCCGCCTGAAAGACACTGCAGTGGTCTGGCAGTCTTATAGACTGGGCTATTCCAACCGATTCCGAAAAAATTCCACTGCCAACAGCTCCGTTCAGCTTAGAACTGTCAGTGTATATTTGTACGGAGTGTCTTACCGGATGGGTCACCATCCTTCAACATTATAACATCCCAGAGAAGGTTAGATTAGGTTGGCGGCTGTTCCCGTCAGATCATTGGAATCGTTTGCGTAGTAGGATTCAAGGTGGTTTCTTCTTCTCCGATGTAACGCTGTACACGCACCGAATAGTTGAAAAATAGTTTTTTTTTGTCCTCATCCAGCATTTGTAGAAGTCGTTTACTATACGGCCAAGACAGTTGCGTCCTACATGGGTAACAACAAGGCAACGCCCAGTAACGACTCCAATCTTCATCCTGGTTATTCTCGTTCGGTGTTTGAGTGACTTTTTGCGAACCCTACATTCAGCCTTAGATAGATTTGTTGCCCTAACTAACTCCATCCGCCGCTGTTTTATGGAATCCAGTACAGTCTTCTTAATTAAAAATATCACAGGTTTTCAATGGGGTTTTCAATGTAGATAACTTAGCAGACTTTTCGTTGGTAGTGCCATACCTGGACAGTTTGTTCTTGCATACATACATAATTGCTCGTTACAACCCTTTAGTCAGGGTTACGGTCTTAGATTCTCACACGACTTACGTTGTGTGTGTTAATTTTATACATGGGTGGCGGGACCTACAGCTTAAAGTCGACTCTGAGCAACAGATTTTTTTTTGTGGAACTTTTCATGGCAATTTTTATTTACTCTGTGAGTCTGATGAAATCTGCTGAGAGAAAGTTGCCGAAGAAATATTTTTTTCGTATTTCGTTTTGTTGGAAGTGTCTGGCCTGGGGTTTGAACCGTGGCCTCACGTCTAATAAGCCAACACGTTATTCACTCTGCAGTATCCTCGAATACCAATTTGCACCTGTACACCTACAATTGGAAAATCTTATCACTTGAAAGATTTATAATATCGATAAGCCATCTTAGAGTTGCTTGGCAATCAGAAAGAATGCTTATATGCTTTTCCTAGAGATATTTTCATACTTAATAATCCTTTCAACAGCCTTTTCGAGCAACATTTCCGTCGGGAAGACGCTGAAAGAGTTATATCTGTCGACTTCAAAATCATTCTTCTACCCACAGCTCCATCAGATTTTAAACCACCAACTAAACAAAGTCGTCCACAATGCGCTTTACAGTGGATTCTCTCTCTTTGTTGGATGTTTTGAATTTCTATGAGAATTCAGTTCCAAATTCTTTTAGGATCCTCGACTAACTAATGTTTGATCGCTTCCATTGCCCAGTTGCTCTCAGACGCTGACCACTTTTGGCTACTAAGTCCTTACAATAAAGCTTCAAAGAAAAAATGCTTTAGTCTTACTATCTGCAGCACCAAATTGAGGTTAGCTGTCCTGATAAGGGGTTTTCTCCATATCAGGCCCTCTGGGTGCCTCAGATCGGTTTGACCAGTGCTGTAAAAAGGGACATAAGATTGTCTCCAGCGTCTTCTATGCTACGCACAGATCTTTGTATCTGTAGTACCCAATTGAATTGCGTTGAAAGCACCAAATCGAGGAAGCCCTGTCATCAATTGGTGTGGCCAACTGGCATAGTCGCGCAAAAAGCAGACGCGCCTTGAAGGATGTGTTACGGCAGGCCGAAAATTGCTTATGGCCATAACAGCCATCCGCAGGTTAAGAGGGTAGTGAAGGCCTTTCTATCTTCTTCAGTATACTTTGTTTCCACGACAACTTTCTACACAAAAAAGCCCCAATGGGGCTGGTTCAATCGAACTCTTCAAATAATCAATTTTGTTTTTAAAGAGTAGCAGAGACCTCTCTCGTGCTCTACAAGACGCTCACCCTTCCCGTACTTCTTTATGGCACTGAGGCATGGACGCTATTAAGCACTGATGCACCAGCCTTGACAGTATTCGAGAAAAAAGTCCCAAGTAAGATCTCGGCGATGATTTCCGCATGAGCTCCTCAACGACATAGACATTGTGCAGCCTATTAACATCCAGCGGCTGCGCTGGCTCGACCATGTCGTTCCAATGGAGGAGGATGCCCCAGGGAGACGGGTATTGGATGCGGGGGTCTGCGGAAGTCCTTGTTCGCGTTGGAACGAACAAATCGAAACTGGTGTAAGCGCGCAAGAAGCAGAGGTGCCTGGAAGGATGCGTTAAGGCAGGCTGAAATCTGATAATCGGGTTGTTAATGGCCCATTAAGTAAGTTTTTAATTTCAAGTAATCGATAACTGCAGTAAAGTCTGCTGAAATATGATTGATTTTATGTTCCCCTTGACTTTTTTCTACTTTGAAATTAAACGAAATGAGGAAACGATTGACCATAATGGGCCCATGATATTTGTATATCATGTTACAGCACCCTGTATTTGCTTGAAATCCGTATTATACACTCTCTATATGCTTGGCTCTTTGCCTATGCTTATATTCTTAGTATTGGTTTGATTGTTTATACATAAGTGTGTGTGTATGTGTATATGTTTGTTTGAGTTCATTTTTATCTCCCAAGTAACGTAAGAGGGTTAAACGTTTTTAGAATTTTAATTTCGGTATGTTTTTTTTTCAGCTCTTTTTTTTCCATGATTTTCTACGACTTTTCGGTTTTTCTTATTTCATATTCAATAGCGCAGCGTTTGAATTCTGTTTCTCTCTTTTTTCTTCTGTTCAGTTTGCATTTCATATGAGCGAGTATGTGTGTGAGTGTCCGTGTGTGTTTAAGTTTGAGAGATGGTTGGTTGGTTGGTGTTTACGCTCGTTTAACACTTCTGTTCATTCCATTTTTTTAAATTTTTTGTTTTGTTTTTGTTTTATTTCTGAATAACTGACTGTCCATAAGACTGTCTATCTCTGTGTGTGTGTGTGTGTCAGTCTATCTGTTACGTTCGTTACATTTCATTTCGTTTCGTTTAGTCAATTGAAATGGTTTTATTTGCGGTTGATTGAATGGTTGATGATTTTATTTTTGTTTTATACGAGTTCATACGAGTTGCTGCTGCTGATAATGATGATGATGATGATGATGGCGATGATGATGACGGTGATGGGTGCTGTTGTTTTGCATTCAAACTTCATTGATATTCAGGCAATACAATGATTTTGTTATTATTGTTGCTGTTTTTTTTGTTTCATTTTTTTACCTTTTTTGTTGTTGTTAGTAAAGGCTGCTTCAGTTTAAAACCCCAAAACAATTTCTTTTGTGTGTGTGTGTGTTTAAATCGTATGTGAGTGCTTGAAATCGTATGCTTTTCTGTTTTGAACTTGTCTTATGGCTCGTTTTTTTCCTTTCTTTCTGTTGCCATTGCTTTTAAATTTCTTTTTATGGGTGATGGATGGATTGCGTTTGAAATGTTTTTTTTTGCTACTTCTTCGACACACATGCTCCACTTGCAGGGCATTTGAAGGCCTTCAAATGAGAATCGAAACCAAATATTTGCTTTATTTGCTACAGTTTCTCGGGGGTTATTTTTCATGATTTTTTCTTTTTCGTTTTTTCTTGCACTTTTTCTTAAAATTGTTACGTATTAAACAACAATGCAGTTGAATGAAATTGGTGTTCAATAATAGCAGCAGAAGATTATTGGAAACGAAAGTTTAAAGGGAGGAACAAAATTAAATTATTTTCCACAAGATTTTTATACAAAAAGCTCTTTTAAAACAATAACAGGGAGGCAAAAAGAATTAATTGTGACCTGCTTAGGTTACTTTTACAGCATGCAGATTCTGTGATAATGAGAATGAATAATCAGGACACATTTTTGGAACTTGTGAGTTATTAATGCATTTCACCGGTGCTGGGCAGGAAATTGTCGTTGTTGACATCGAACAGCATCCTGAAATGGCAAAAGATTTGGAGGAGATTGTATAGGCAAACTCTACATAACTTGAGAACATACACTCAACCACAAAAGTATACATACGGTGAACAAATTTCAGAAGTTTTTAACCAATCCGTTTTCGTTGAAAATCTTTATAATTGTCTGACAACTTTCCTCGATTTGAAGACGGTCTTGGTTAAAAAATTTCTGAAGTTTAGATCCCAAGGTAGCAGCCCTATGATTCTTCTTCTTAATAATAATGAAAGGATGATTTATCTTAACCTTATGGATGCCGGTATGGTGGGAGTCCCTTGGCAGTATTAGTAACAGTAATCTGAAATGGCGAATATATAGATCTTTAGATCATTATTAGCGGTGATTTGCGTATTGCGTATACAGATTATCTTTCTCTTCTCCCAGTTGTATGTTTATTGTAGGAGTTGGTCTTAGCTTAGCTGACTAGTTTTAGTCAGCATCTGTAGGCGAGTGGACAATGCACAAGTCAAATAATATCCACTCTATGGTCCAAAGGGGAAATTGGAATTTTCATAAGTATTGACATACCACGTGGTACACACTACGTCTTCTCGTGGAAAGGCTGGGTAAAGAGGTTCGGAAAAATTTTATAACGAATCAGTTAAATAACTCCATACTTGGATGATTCGAAACTGGATGAAATTGTGAGTAAAGGCAGATTATAAATCGCTCGATAAGACTACCAGGCCTTTGCATTGTCTTCCAGATGGAAGTTTAGACCATAAGGAGTGCGTTAAGGATTATGAAGGATGAAAATATCTTTAGAAAAGGATACTGTTTAGAAGAGCATGGTGTAGTAATGTGATAACTACTAAGACGGTTTAAGAATGTCGCAAATCCCTCAATGCGATGGAAGAGTGGTACGATATTTGTAAAATATGGGCATCAAAACATAGTGATCTCCATTAAAAGCGTGGTTTCCAGGTATGGAATAAACAATGTTGGTGTTGTTACGTATACGGGCAATGTAGAGCAAGAAATTTGGTCGTAGGCGGTGTTGGAAGGCATTACTTTATATTGCATTATACATACATAATTCGACATTACAACCCTTCAGTCAGGATTACGACCTAGTTTCTCACACCATTTATGTTGTGTGTGTTAATTTTATATATGAATGGCGGGACCTACAGTTTAAAGTCGACTCCGAACGATAGATTTTTTGAGAAACCTTTCATGGCAATTTTATTTATTCTCAGGGTTTTTGCCAAAATCTGCTGAGAGGAAGTAGCCGAAGAAATATATTTTTCGTATTTTGTCTTGATGTCTGGCCTGGGGCACGAACCCTGACTTGGAAGGGTAAGAAGCTATTTTTCATATTGTATACATAACCAGTAGGCGATTGCTTTATCCAGCCAGGAATGGACTCAAGGAGTCTAGGTGGTTTTGTTGAAAATGCTGGATTGTTTTAGAGTATAAGGAAATGGAAGACTATGGTATTACAATGGACCTAACTGTGTCTCTTCCATTTCCATAATTGGTGATTGCAACACTTCACTCAGGATTACCATCTAGCTTCTCACACCACTCATGTTGTGAGTGTTAATTTTATACATGAGCGGCAGAACCTGCAGCTTAAAATACCGGAGTTTTCGCCATAAATCTGTAGAGAGGAAGTCACCGAAAAAATATTTTTTCGTATTTAATTTTATTGGAAATGTCTGACCATGGGTTTGAACCCTGGGCTCACGTCTAATAAGCCAACACATTACCTACTACCAGACTACAGCGACTTCTATCCTTCGACCCTTGGGATGACAGCCACTTTTATTACTCATCTTATGCTTTCCCCAGATGTGGAATATTTCTTCAACCCAGGAAGTAATTTCTGTGTTAAGTTCTCGAAAAAAGGAGTCTATTTCTGGCGATTTTTGTTAATATTTTTGGGAATTTTGAAATTTTGCTTCCTAACAGCAAATAGTGCCAGGGTGTGACGCAAACAGCGTTCGGTGGTTGAGAGACTTTTCGTATGCACTCCATCTAACCAATTCTACCCGAAGCTGTTTAAGAGGCTGTTGAAGGGAATATATTACAGTGTTGTTAATTAAAAAATCACAGGTTTTCAATGGTGTTTTGAATGTAGAGAACTAAGCAGACTTTTTGTTGGTAGTGCCATGTCTGGCCAGTTTATACGCTCTGCAGTATCCTTGAATACCAAAGTACCCCTTTCGCTCTACAATTAGATAATCTTAGCACTTTAACATCTCATTGAGAGATTTACGGCAGCAATAAACCTTCTTAGAGCTGCTTGTCTATCAGAAAGAACGCTGATATCCTTTTCCTAGAGATATTTTCATACTTAATAATCCTTTCCGCAGCCTTTTCGAACAACATTTCCATCTGGAAGATGCTGAAAGACCTATAATTCCTTTACCCACAACTCCTTACAACTTCAAACCACCAGTGAAAATCTAAACGGAGTTATTTACCATGTGGTTTACACGATTTTCCCTTTCTTTCCTAAGATTTCTGTAGAATACTATTTCTGGGGATTTTTGTTCGCCTTTTTGGGAATTTAAAATTTTTCCTTCATAACAGAAAATAGTGCCACAGTGTGACACCAACAGAGTTGATGGCCTTTAAACAAAAAAGAATTATTTTCAATTCAATCAATAACTTTTGCATTAAAATTCACCACAAAACAAATGGTCAGTCAGAATAATATTCCCAAATAACGCAAATCACAATTTATAATCTTTTAAATTCTTTATTTAATGTTTTTTTTCCGATTTTCTGTGCCGAACGTAGAACACAAACACAATTTATGCAAATTTGACAAGGCAAAGAGCAAAAAAACGAGAGAAAAAACACGAAAAAAATATTCAAAATGAAACACAACAACAACAACTGAGAAAAGGATTTTTTTTATTTAAAATAATATTTATTTGTTAATTCAATGCTAAGCTAACAAAATGCATACACACAGCCAGATAGACATTCAAACACATACACACACATTCGCATAGAAACACTTCAAATGCAAAAGTTCGACGAGCACATTTGAAATGTTAAAAAAGCATGGCGTGTTGGCAACATCAGACAAATATTTTTACTCGTTTGCCTGTTGGATACCCCGTTTAAATTGAAAAACACTGCAGACTTACACACACACATGCACACACATTCACAGTCAAAGTATGGACTCTGGTTAGAGTATGTCGCCACCAAGTAATGAATAAAAAATTTCGTTTTTTTTGTTCTTGTTCGTATTGCAGCAGGCAATGCAGATGAAAAATGATCAACTGATCATAAAACAGTAAGAAGAAGAAGATGAAATGGTGGTGGAAGAAGGCTGCTGTGCCATACTTAAGTTTCTGGCTTTGGGGAAGAGGATTTCATCAAATCTACAGCATTAAAGTAAATGTTGTTTGTTATTGTTGTTTGTTATTGTTGTTGTTATTGTTTGTTGTATGCATATGATATAAAAGTGAAGATTATTTATTTCTTAAAGCATGTTTAGATGATTTAAGCCTAAGCATGTGTAAGGCCAACTCTTAAGAAAAATAAATAAAAATTGTCATAGGAGGCAGTAATTTAAAGGAATGAAAACTTTCAACTTTATGCAGCAAAAAGGACAAAAAACAACAAACGCTAGAGTACTTACAGAAGGTGATGATATTGTTAAGAAAATGAAAAATCTTGATACTGGTATTTTGCTTATAAATCGCTTAACATTAAAATTATAAATAAAAGCTACAAAAACAAAACAATGCAGTAATATAATATATAATGTAAACAAGTAAACAAGTAAACAAAAATACACAAACAGCACTACAAGAATAAATGTAAACAACCATGTTTACATTCTACGCCTCCATTCTATAAGTGTACTTAGAACGTTTTTAATGATCCGTTCCGAAGTTATAGGGAAAAATCTTCGTAGAATACACATATGGTCGTATGTCGGGTGAAAACTTTGAGAGCTCATAACTCAGAACACACTTTTTCGACTTAGAATGTTATAGAAGGGAGGCGTCGATTTATAGAGATTTCCAGAAGACAAGAAATGAACATTAGCCTTCAAAAGCATTCAACAGACTGCTTACATGTCATATAAAGGCAAAGCAAAGCAGGCGAGTGAGTTAGTGAAGTTCGGTCAGTCTTGTGTGAAGACGCCGTGTGTTTGAAAAGAGTAATCGTGGTTTGAAGGTCTCCTTTACAAAGATCTGTCGTATAATTGTCTAGTAATTGTTATTGTTTATGCAAATGGTGTAAACAGAGGAATAACAAAAAAGAGCAATTGTTGTTGTTTACATCAAGTTGTGAACAGTGGCACACAGAATTGTGCGAACAATAAATAATTTTAATTAAAACTGAACACAAATTTATTTTTATTTTATTTACAATCTACGAGCTTATATTTTAAACGTTTTTTAAAGCTATAAACTTGACAATATATTAAAAAGGATTTTCTGTAGCGTGGTAGTTAGTCATCATGTTACACACTTTACTGGCCAACACGGTAGGAGGTTTGAAGGCCATCATTCTAATAGACTGTCACACACATATTTTAATGGCCTACACTTAAGACATCGCTTAGATCTGCTGAGCTTTCTACACTGGTCGATAACTGTCAATTAAAGCTTATATGAAATCCAAAACACAAACGAGCAAAACAAGACGCTTATTACTCGGCGGTAGTGCTCTAAATTATTAGTCACAGTTCTTACATCGTCTGAAGTCACCGTATCTAGTAGGTAGTAGGTTGGCTTATTAGACGTAAGGCCACTGTTCAAACCTCAAGTCAGACATCTCCAACAGAACGAAATATGAAACAATATTTCTCCGGCGACTTCCCCTCTGCAGATTTTTGGCAAAAACTCTGGGAGTAAATAAAATTGCCACGTAAATTTTTTTAAAAAACATCTGCCGTTCGGAGTCAACTTTAAACTGTAGGCCCCGACACTCATGTATAAAATTTAACACACACAACATAAGTAGCGTGAAAAGCTAGGCCGTAATCCTGATTGAAGGGTTGCAATGACCAATTATGTATGTATGTATGTATGTTTTTTTTTTTTTTTTTGAGGTGAAAAAAATCATCGAAAGACACTGTTGCCACTGCAACAGTAGTGTGAGACTTTAACCCACTAAAAAACCACCTCTACGATTCGAACCTGTTTGTCCTATGGTACTACCGTTAAGTATTTCATCACAGGACGGGTTCTAGCCTATTGACTACTACTATTGATCTCTATCTCCTTCTATCCTACGAATTCTCTCTATCCTTCTCAATTCCTGCATCATATTTGCAGACAGCATTTTGACATATTGCCAAACCTCAACAGACCGCAGCATATGCGGAACTATATTGTCTGGTGTCACTATTTCATTTATCATCGTCTCTAACAGCTCGCGTTCCAATCTGAATCTATCGCAATAAAAGAAAATATGCTCAGCATTCTCAATTCCATTATTGCAGAAGGAGCAAGATACCTCATTGTCATGGCCATATTTACAGAGATATTCCCTGAAGCAGCCATGCCCTGTCAATAACTGTGTCATGTAAAAGTCAACATGACCGTGTCTCCTTTCAACCCAACTTTGTACACTTTTGATAAGTCTATGTGTCCATCGCCCTTTCGTCGCAGTATCCCACTGAATCTGCCATTCGTCTAAACTCTTTTGTCTTTCCTCCTTTCGTTCTTCCGTAGTCAATTTGCTACCAACAATACTAACTCTATCGTATATCCTTTTCAGTTCCAAACCCATAACATCAGGGGGAGTTATACCAGATATGACACTAATAGCCTCATATGAAACTGTGCGGAAACCACTAGCAACCCTAAGGGCGCTTAGACGAAACAAAGACCTTGCAGCTCTAGCGTAGGTTCTAATACCCAACGCCGGTCCCCACACAGGTGCTGCATATATCATTATCGACTGAGTAACCTTTGCCAATAACAGTCTTCTGCTCTGATTTGGCCCTCCTATATTAGCCATAATGCGGGATAATGCTGCATTCACTCGAGCAGCCTTCTCACAAGCCTTCTCAATATTTGTTCTAAAATTTAATCTTACGTCAATCATTACTCCTAAATATCTAAGCGCTAGCTGAGAAGTTATATTATGTCCGTCTATATTAAGTGTAATCCATTCAATTTTCTTTCAGCTCGTTATCAAAATAGCTTCAGTTTTTTGTCCAGCCAGTTGAAGATTCGCTGACATAAGCCAGCTCTTTATTCTAGTCAACGTCGTCATACACGTAGCCTCAATTTGATGCAATTCCCTCGCCACAATTGTTACTGCTATATCGTCAGCATAACCAATTATCTGCATACCTCTTGGTACTGGGAGACGTAACACTCCATCGTAGAGTATATTCCATAGCAGTGGACCTAGCACAGAGCCCTGTGGAACTCCACCAGTTATTTTATACCTCTTAACTCCTTCATCTGTGTCATAGAGTAGTATTCTATCAGAAATATAGCTGCTAATGATACGCATAAGATGCGCCGGCGTCTGTATAGTCCGCAAAGCCTGTATAATGCGCGACCAACACGCGGAATTAAAAGCATTTCTAACATCAAGTGTTATGACGGCTGTATGTATGTATGTATGTATGGATGTATATATGTATGTATGAATATATATATGTATGTATCTATGTATGTTGTGTGGTGATCGTTATTCTCTTTACTTTCCCGTTTATTCATGTAGCCGCTTGACCCCTAAGAATTCTTATTATCCTGTACAGTGCACTCCTACTCAAGTTTAAAAAGCTTACTGTTTTCCCCATAACTAGGTTTCCCTAGAATGTTCTAGCAATTGAGTCTACTGCGCTGCTGTTCAAAGCATCCCTTGTGGTACAGAATTTACCGCATAAGGATTATCCTGCATACCATAAAGAGTAGTCCAAATGTGACACATGGAGCCATTCAGTGGTAACAACGAATCTGAAAACCACACAAATCAAGCTGAGAACCAGTAATTTGAACCTGCCTTACAGTGTGAATGAAGACTTGGTGGGGTTAAACCTGTTGCACATGGTAGTGAAGACCAGAGCTATGAAAGCTATAACTAGGATAACGGGAGACGAGATTTATTACGAGACATCGTGACTGTAGAAATTGAGTTGCTTCTAAACTGTCCGCTGGGCAGAGCAGACAGACCAGTTGAATCCATGATTTCGGGAAATGCTACGCAAATAAACTTCGTAAGTGAATTCAGAAATCTGTCGGCGACATAGTCGTGGGCATTCGTGGGGTGTATCATTCCTCTTGTATAGAGAGTACAAAATACGGGCCATTGTAATACTATTGAACAGTCAAGTTGTCGTTTGAGCATTCAGCACATATAAGATTGACTTGAGAATAGTATGAGACTATCTGGGCAAGCTCATAAAGCTGGTCAAGGGAAATAGGGTCAGATGCCATGCTATGTGGAAACTCACATCAATGAAAAGACGAAAAAGCCTGCGAGAAGGTGTCGAAAAGCAGCTGATGGTGCCAGAATTTTTCTGTAAAGCAAGAAGAGATGTTTAGAAGAGTAGAGAAGAGTAGTAGAAGAGCGAAAGAGAAGATAGAAAGAGGCTGAGATTCCCCGAAATCAGATGGCCTTAGGCAGGCAATTACAATATGAAGATATTTGAGTTCTTTGCAGCTGCAGGAACTTAAAGATTCGTACTTTACAGCTCTGTCTTGATTTGTCGATTTATTTTTGCAAATCTTAAGAAATTAAGCTTAACCTAAGAGAGAGAGGGAGAGAGAGAGTGTGGGGGGGAGGAAAAAGTAAAATGAAAAACGCTGTAGAATGTTTATGCTCAACTTGCAAGTTAATTTATGCCAGCGAAACAAAATTGTTTTGCTGAAGGAAGAATTTTTTTCTTCTTCTTCTACATTTTTTTATTTGCATTTCTTTGTTCAACTTTTTGTTTCTTTTTTCTCTTCGGCTCTCCTTAAAATTCTACTTGCAGTTGACGGCGTTTTGTTTTTGGCACAGAGCCTCTCTTCAAATGCCTTCCATACAAATAGTTGCGGCTGCTATCATTGTGTTTGTGTGCATGCGTTGTGTGTTGCCTGCCTTTATTGGCAATGCAGAAGATTCAACACAAGTCAGGCTTGCTTGCAGTTGAGTTTGAAGAAAAAATATGCAAAAAGCGTAGAAATCATTTAAGTGTTAAGCTTTTGATTAAAATTCTTGTTGCAACAACACTTGGTTGTTTTTTTTTCTTCTTCTTGAAATTGTCTGTGCCTGTGTGTGTGTGTGTAACATGTTTGTTGTACGACCCTGTCTGTCTGTTTGTTTGTTATTGTAATTTTTGGTTAGTTGGTTGGCAATGTTGCGTGTTGTATTGTTCGTTAAATGTTGTCAGTTACGGAGTCTATTTTTTCTGTTCGTTGTTGCCGGCAGTTGAATTGATTTGCATATTTCACGCAGGCGGTAGTTAAACGAAAAAAGAAACATCACACTGATATTGCTGTTGTTGTTGTGTTTTGTGTTTCGTTTTGTAAATCTTTTCAACGATTTACAATTTATTTTCGAAAAAAAAGCTTTTGATTTCAACTTAATTTATTAAGATGTGCTTAACTTTCCTTGTCATATGATTATAAATTTTAAAGAAGAAAAAAAAACAAAAAAAAAAAAACAAAACAAGAAAATTAACAGAAAAACTGCAAAACAGAAAAAATGTTGCGAATAACAAAATGCAACTTTATAAATGGACTGATGACAGTGTTTAAAGAAAAAGAAAGCCTTTGAAGGGACAATAAAAATTTTCTTAAATAAAATCTTGTTTCAAATGGCGTTTGAATAATAAGACTACAATTCATACTTCCTCATCTTCCCTCCATCTCGACCTCTCTTCTCCAAGTATGAGCTCGGCTTCAGATTGTTTGGTGTAAGAGGATAAACAAGACGAGAAACGATGACACAAACAATTCGTTAGTCTTCCCCATGCCCATTATAAATTGCTCAGATATTTGTTATTGTTACGTTTTTACCTTTTTAAAAACGTTTAAATATGAGTTCGTTAATTGCAAACCAAGTAAAAACAAATATGTGTTTATTTTCTCTTAAACTCTCTTTATTCTTTACACTACTTTTGTGTACCACCGTATACAACTTAACGATACAACAATAATAATCTGTTCATTCACTTTACTAGTTCACACAAGTGTTCACTGGATCTTTACAACCACGACTTATTTTGTTCACACGCAACTTCACACAATGCTGACTGAATTCTTACTGACTGCTGCCTGCTTTGTCCAGCCCTTTTATAGTCCGGCACAACCAGTCTAACGAACATTCTTGAAGTGGAAGGTTCGTGGTCTCGCCTTCTCGAGAGCTCTATTGCTAATAAATTGTTGTTTTTGTACTTTACTTATGTTGTCTATCCCTTTTTGTCACATACATGTTGTTGTTGGTACCAGCCGCAACCAGGTTCGTCGTACATATGCGTGTGTACACGTTCATTGTATTTTTAATGTTGGTATGTATTTGTATCGTGTGGCTTTTGTTTATCGTTTTTGTTGTTAAACGATATTAGGTCGTTTCGATTTGCGTTACAATATCTATTGGCCAAATAATACAGACTGAGTCTAAAATGTCTGGTCAAAAGGCTGTTGACTAATCTCAGCTTATTCCTGGAAATAATAATACATAGCTCAAATCTCTTCCAATTTTAAAAAGCATTTGGTTTGAGAAGACTCTACATTTCTTTCTGTCAATCTCTTCGTCGAGTATACCGTTTCGAACATCCAATTCCACTCCA
Organism: Sarcophaga subvicina; assembly: GCA_936449025.2. Taxonomy (NCBI): domain Eukaryota; kingdom Metazoa; phylum Arthropoda; class Insecta; order Diptera; family Sarcophagidae; genus Sarcophaga; species Sarcophaga subvicina. The sequence goes on from OW388084.2 coordinate 107,048,685, forward strand.
AACAAAGGTTCTAGGCTCTTTATCGCGCAACCTTATCTGATTCTTTATTGCCTCATAACCTCGGACACAGCAGACTGTGTCTCTATTTATTTCTTTAAGGCAATTTAATCGTATTTGATTTGAAAAACTCTCCACCTCCCTCTATCTTCCCCTACGCCGAGTATTCCTTGCCATACAACTTTTCCCACTCTACAGAAAGGTTCTGGCTCCCATTAACGACATGGAGACTCTCTTCTTCACAATCTCGTCTGCCTGTTCATTACCGTAAAGCCCCACAAAACTTGGGATAGAGTACAGTGCGGCCCTATTCGCCTTGCCTTGCTGTTTCAGCCTTCACAGACAGTCCCATATTATTTTCTAGTTAACCTCTTGCGAGATAAGTGTTCTAATGGAGCTCTGACTATCAGGGAGTATTGCTTTTGTATCCATCTGGCAATATTAAATTGAGCATACCTTACGATGATGCATACTTATGCTAGGAAGATACTTACAAGGTTTCCTAAGTGCTTAGGTTATTTCATTTTGTTACGGAATAGGCCCTGTCATGGCCTAATAGTTTTTTTCCCAGCCTAGTTGTATACCACAGATTGGTATTTATTTCCAGGTTCCTTCACTCTAATGATTAAATCTCTTTTTAAAGATTTCCCAAAATGCCAAAATCAATCAAATTTGTGCTGGTTCCATCCAGCAACTGTCATCCTTCCGATTTTCGATTTTTCCGCTCATGATGTCTTCTGATGAATCTTATATGAGACTTGTCTCCCAATATTTCCCATAATTTCTAAAGCTGTGATTACCTCTACTAAAGGCAAAGGTCTTAAACTCCAATTAGCTTTCAGCATCACTATAGGACAGCTCTGCATAGCTATGGTTACCCAACCATATGTCAGTCTTCTGTACATTCTTCAACTCCACCTATATGATAAGACCAGCATCTTCAAGCCTCACGTCGTAGAAAAAAGATCAGAGCCATGATTAGGAGTAGATTTTCTATATGATATGCGAGAGACTTATGAACTCGCCGTTATCTGGTAGGTAGTGTGTTGACTTATTAGACGTAAGGTCCCGATTCAAACTATAATATAATATTTCTTCGGCAACTTCCATTCAGCAGATTTTTGGCAAAAACTCTGAAGGTACATAAAAAATTGCCATGAAAAAACAATCGTTCGCAGACGACTTCAAACTGTAGGTACCGCCACTCATGTATAAAAGTAACACACACAACATAAGTGGTGTGTGAAACTAGGTCATAATCCTGAACGAAAGTTTGTAGTGTACGTGTGTATCAGAGATCAGCAGTGATCAGCACTCATGAAATTTTGAATCTGAGTGAGTCAACAATATTGAAATTTAATTAAGTACTCTGATTCATTCATACTCACTACAATGTTAATTTATAAGTACAGGTTGCAATGAGTTTGAGTACAACATTGACATCAAACTCATACCATTCAAAATATATTTGATTCATAAGAAAACTCATTTAGATTCATAACTTTAAAAAAATAATACTTCTAATACTTATAAATGATTCGAGTGACTCGAATCATTCATCAAAATTTACAGTCTTAGTTGTTGTTGCATTTACAAAAATAAAAAAGACAAATAAGCAAAGACAGAGCAGCAAGCAGAGCAAACATACAACCTTTTAGTGAGTATTTTAATGTTCGTACACGATTCATACTTATATTGTGATTCGTGTGTATATGATGAGTTATGAAGCCTCGAAATCAGCAACATCATACGTGTCGTTAAGTATGAGGTATGATGAGTACTTCAAACTTTGTATATGAATAGAGGTTCTATGATATTAAAATAAGTATGAATGCGTATAAGTATCAGAAATGAGTATGAGTATGATTTGATTCTACTCTTTTTTTTGAGTGCTCATTACTGCTCATCTTGTTTGAATGCGTATAAGAATCAGAAATTATGAGTATCATTCGACTCTACTTATCTTTTTGAATATTCACTGCTAATCTGCTTACGCATGTATGTATGTAAAACCATTATCTTCTTGCCTCATGTGATAGCAAAAATAGCTGAGCTATGATTAGTAGAAGATTTTCTATATGATATGCAAGGGATTTATATCGCGGAAGTTTTTATAGTTCCATTGGTCAACAAATGGTAGAGACCTTGATGAGACCTTCGATTCGAGTTTGTATACAATTTTTAATGATCATTAAGATTCAGAAGATCTCGGTGGCATGAGGGCTTTCCATACCACAGAGGGTTTGATATTGTTACAGAACAATACATATGTAAAGGGTGTTTTTTATAGAGGTATAGAACTTTAAGTTGGCATTACTTTTCAAGATGGCGACCGATTTAACAGCTTTCAAGTGATTTATTCTCAGTTTGGTTTGGCAATTCATCATGAATAGACTCACGCCTGAACAACGCTTGCAAATAGTGCAATTTTATTTCGGAAATAATGGTTCTGTGCGGAAAACGTATCGCGCACTACGTCCATTTTATCGTCGAGAAAATCGTCCATCAGAGCAGTTAATTCGATTAACCATGGAACGTTTTCGCACCACGTTTACTCTTATTGATAACTCGCATCCCCAGAGACGCTGTACGGTGCGTACAGAAGAAGCTATTGCTGCTGTAAAGCGTAGCATTGAGGAAGACCCGAATGAGTCCATCCGCCACCGAGCACAGGAATTGGATCTGTGTCCATTCACTTTATGGAAGATTTTGCGGAAGGATCTTGGTTTGCGTGCTTACAAAATCCAACTCGTGCAAGATTTGAAGCCAAACGATCATCAAGTAAGGCGTAGATTCGTCGAATGGGCCCAAAACGAGATTACCGTTGTTCCCGATTTTCATAAGCGAATTTTGTTTAGCGGTGAAGCGCACTTCTGGTTGAATGGCTACGTCAACAAACAAAACTGCCGCATTTTAAGTGAAGGTAATCCTCAAGTGTATGTGGAAACACCGTTACATCCAGAAAAACTGACTGTTTGGTGCGCTTTATGGGCTGGTGGAATCATTGGTCCGTACTTTTTCAAAAACGATGGTGGCAAGAACGTTACAGTCAATGGTGATCGGTATAGAGCCATGATTACTAACTTTTTCATTCCTGAATTGAATAACCATGATGTCCAGGAGATGTGGTTTCAACAAGACGGCGCAACATGTCACACAGCTCGTGCCACAATAGATTTATTGAAAGACACGTTTGGTGACCGCCTAATTTCACGTTTTGGACTTGTGAATTGGCCTCCAAGATCTTGTGATTTAACACCGCTAGTAAAGTCATTGGTCTATGCGGTAAAGCCACAAACGCTTGACCATTGGGAAGACAACATTCGCCGTATTATTGCCGATATACAGCCAGAAATGTTGGAAAAATCATCAAAAATTGGACGTCCAGATTGGACCACATCCGCGCCAGCCGTGGCGGTCAGAAATCAAATTTAAAATGTAATGCCACAAGATTATCTTTCGGATAAATAAAATTCATGTCAATCAAATAATCCATCGTTGTTTTATTGCAACTTATAGTTCTATACCTCTATAAAAAACACCCTTTATGTCGGAGATATGCCATCTGACATAATACCTTCACAAAAAAAAGTTCAATTGAAACTTTAAAAATTCATTATTTTTGTTTGATTTACTGAAGAGGAATCTTTTTGAATTCATTTCCTTCAAAGATTTTTTATTACAAAACTACAGCCTTATGCTCGTATGCAGGAGACATACGAGCAGTCTCTCCTCTTGGTCACATAAGAGTACGTATGGATGTATGTATGTATGTATGTATGTATGATGCTTTTTAATAATTATAATGATTAATGGTTTTGGCAACTCGAAATAGAATTGTAATGAATATTACGAGTAAATATGCCACCAAAGTATAGCCAGGAACACAGCGATTGTTGCAACACAAAAGATCTTTCAAAGAAAACTTCTCGCCAATGACAGACGTATGTACTATGAGACTGGGTTGCATGGATGGATAGATGACTGGGATAAAAGGAAGAAAACGAAAAAAAAACAAACGTTTTTTTTTTAAGATTTAAAAAGCCACGAATCATTATGCGAATGTTTGTCTAGTCACTGTCAGTTGTTTTTTTTTTTCATTTTTCATTTGAGTTTTACAGGCGAAAAATAAATGTGTTTGAAACGAAATGAAACTGACGGACGGTTTGCCTAGTTTTGTGTAGAGATCTTGCTCTCGCTCTCTGTCTGTCCTCAAAGAAACTGACTATTTTTGTCATTAAATGGCATTAACAATGAATATGTGTGTGTGTGTGTGTTGCATGTATTTTTCTGGCTCTCTAGGTTGGAGTTTTTTTGTTGAACAAAAACTTGTACTTTTTCGTTAAACAATATCTCATTGTCATAATGGACACGCTTGACAATAAATAAAAAAATAAAATTTTAACTTAAAAATGTAAACAAAACAACAACAACAACAATAGCAACAACATCTAAAGCTGTCATTCATTGTGTGGCACATACTCATTCCTTTTCCTTTCCATTTTTTTTTTGATTTCCTTAATAACCCGATGAGTTATAGTTTTTCAAATTGACTCTCCTCTTGCCTCTAGACCGGCTCATTTTAATGGCCAGTCATTGGCAGTTGTTGGCAATCATTGACAGTCATTTTTGCTCTGGCATTGTAGCTTGGAGTTGTCATCATCATATCTCTACCTGTGCAATAATACTGTGGATCTGATGGGCCCTGTATAATAACTTTGGCTCCTCTCTCTTTAAGTGTCTTTTCGAAATTATAGAATAGAAATGAGTTTTAAAAACAATTCTAAACAGTAATAAAGAATCCTTAAAGCTATTGAAGTCATAAGTGATATATGAGTGTTGTATTGGGTATGGGAAAAAGTATTACAATTTTCATTTACTCCATGCTCTTGTTAAATTTGAATAAAACAAATTGAGTGTGTGGTATCATCGACTGAAGGCCATATTGATGCTATTATTTATGGAATATAACGTCGTTCAATTGTCTGCCTCGGCTCCTCTTGGTGGAGGGCAGCTGAAATATCATATTGTTAAGAAAATGAAAAATCTAAATACTGTTGTTTTGCTTTAACATCGCTTAACATTAAAATTATAAACAAAAGCTACAAAAACAAAACAATGTAGTAAACAAACCTGTTTACAAATTATCGTACTGCCTAATACAACAACAAGGCAATGCAGGCGACTGAGTTAGTGAAGTGCAGTCAGTCTTGTATGAAGACGCAGTGCGTTTGAAGAGAGTAAGCGTAGTTAGAAGATATCTGTTACAAAGATCTGTCGAACAATTGTCTAGTAATTGTTATTGTTTATGCAAATGGTGTAAACAGAATAACAAAGAGAAGCAATTGTTGTTGTTTACATAAAGTTGTGAACAGTGACACACATAAATATGCGAACAATAAAAAATTTTAATTAAAATTAAACGCAAATTTATTTGTATTTCATTTGCAATCTACGAGCTCATATTTTAAACGTTTTTAAAGGGCAAAAACGTAACAATATTTTCCATGACACTGCCTAATTAAGGCTGAATTTGCTTGATGGCATGGCTTATGTTTGCTTTCAAATCTGTTGTGGTTTGTTGCTTATTTTCATACACCCACGACTTAAGAAGACCCTTCAAGGATAACTCTAACGCCGACAAATTACATGATCTTGAAGACCAGTTCACACTATCTCCACGTGAGATGACAATGCCCTCTAAATCGCTCGTGCAATATATCCAATGTGGCAATGGCTGTGTGACACGTACATAGCTCTCAGGAAAAACTCTAACGGAGTTCAATTACACGACCTTAGTGACCAGTTCACACTATCTCTATTTGAGATGACAGTGCCTTTCAAATCACTTGTGAAGAATGTTCAATGTGGCAACGGCTGTGTGACACGTAGCACTGTCCTGTTGAAACCACATTTCGTTGGTAGCCAGATCATCCATTTCAGGCCATAAGACCTATAGTGCTCGCCCTTGAGGGTAATGTCCTGGTCAATGTCGTTCCCAAAGATTTGTGGACAACGCCAGTCCAAAAGAACATACATCCTGTGAAGTAATTTACTGACTTCCGCTCCGTTCCGTTCCTCTTTCGTTAAAGACTTTCTCTACTGTTCTGTAAGTAGCCGGCCTTAGTCTAGTAGATAGTGTGTTGGCTTAGTACACGAGAGGCCCCATGTCAAATATCTCCAACAAAACGAAATATGAAAAGAAATATTTCTTCGTCGACTTCCTCTCGGCAGACTTCTGGTAAAAATCGCGTGAGTAAATAAAAAATTGCCATGAAAAGTTTCTCAAAAAATCTGTCGTTCGGAGTCGACTTTAAACACGCCCAACATCAGTGGTGTTAGAAGCTAGGTTGTAATCGTGACTAAAGGGTTGTGATGACCAATTATGAATGTATGTATGTACTGATCTGCAATAAAACCTCTACGATGGACTTAATTTAAAATGATGGGAATACTCATCGATGGTTCCAAAACGATAGAGGGGGTTGAGAGTTTTTATCAGGAAAACGTAATAAGTCTGGAAACAAGCTGAGTAGACTTGAAGACATGGCTCACATTATTTTCAAAATAAATACCCTTGAAGAGATAGGCAAGTATTCTAGCTGGTACCTGGAATGCAAGAAAACAATGCCTAGAACCTGACAATACTCGATATCTGCCAGTCATTAAGCAGTTGAAGTTGATGCTGGCGAACTCAGAACTGTCACGAAGTTTACTGAATTATATATCAAGATGCCAGAATGGACCCTTTAGTGCGGTCCATTAAAATTCTTTAATCGAAAGGGATTTCTATATTTTCTAAAAAAAAATCACTTTCGCCCCCACCTAATAATATCACTGGCATTATTGATGGGTGGCATTTTGTTGAATGTTGAACAATTGTTTTGTAATTTTTCATATTCCACTTACGAGTGCATTCTTTCCCGTTTAGAAGCCATCGATTCCTTTGGATACCCACTAAATTGTTAATGCTACTGCCAGTTAAGGCACTCTACAAAGCCTTCCAGACAGACGTATAACAACAACTACAACAACAATAACTTTAAAACTCTTGTAGAGATTTTTTTTGCTTTACGGTTGGTCTGTTATCATTAGGAAACCACTCTCTTATTCAAGCTTGTGAATGCATTGCAACGTGCTGTCAGTGTACACTTGGACACACACATTGTTCTCACTCGTCGTCGTAGTACCATCACAAGCCAGTAATGGTTTCTTTTATAAGTGTATTGTTGTTCTTGTTGTATTCTTCTATGGTGTTGCTTTGGTTATTATTGGTCGTGTGCTGAAATTATTGTGACCATCTCATGTCATTCTAGATTTCTTAAGTCATTCATTTCCTTTGTATTCATTTTTTGTGCAATTCTTTCTGTTTTTATTTGAATTTTCTTGTTTTGTTTTGACATTTATTATCATGTGTGTGGTAATTTTATACTTACTTTGAATAATTTTTTCATTACATAGTTCAACTGGCATTTGATGCCCACAAAATTGCCGTCCATACCATCGTTGTGTGCCATTTAAGAAGGAGTTCGGAAAACTATATGCCAGCCTTACAAACCTTTTTTGTTTGAATATAAAGGAATTAGGTTGTGTATGATTTTTTTGAGATATAAACGTTCTGGGCCCCTGACTTAATTGTCCCCCGGAGCTCCTGGATGTATACACCCATGGCTCTAAACTCGATAGCGAGGTGGGTAGCGGAGTATACTCTGGGGAACTGAACCTGAACATTTCCCTCCGACTGCCGAATTAGTTCAGCGTGTTTCAGGCTTAGGTAATGGCAATCTACCGGGCTGCCCAATAGATCCTCGTCTACAGTGTTCCTTTCACCCACATCTCGATCTTTCCTGCTAGTCAGGCTGCCATAAGATCTCTGTCGAACGTTGTGAATAACTCCAGGATCGTCAAAGAATTGTTTCGCACTACTTTTGTGTGCCACCGTTTACAACTTGATGAATCCAACAATAATTTATTTTATACGTTATTCTTCTTTACACTTCTGTCCGCGTACACACTAACAAATGTTCGGTAGATCTTTACAACGACAATCTTCAAACCACAACTGTTTTCTTCACACGCAACACGTCTTCACACAAGACTGACTGAATTCTTACTGCTCTTTGCCTGCTTTGTTTTGCCTTTTTATATGGCCACGTAATCAGTCTGATGAAGGTTCTTGAAGTCGAAATCGCGACTTTATTGTTGTTTGTGTGTTTTGTTCACATTGCTTGTTGTTGCGTTCTCGTTACTTGTCTATCCCCTTTTCTTTCATACTGATGTTGATGATTTACTTGTAACGTTTGCTCATTTTAATGTTAAACGATGTACATCGTTTCCCTTTTCGTAACAATATGAAAACGGCTACTTGGTGACATTGTATACAGTGATTGGGCTTTTGTTCAACAATGCAACCACTGTGTGGACGTAAACGACATACAAAGGCGAACGTTGCAATCCACCTGGGATAATCGTTCAATACCAAATTACAAATATATACCACTTGCATGAGGAGTGCAAGATTCAGTCCGTCAGGAAACAAAAGCTATTGCTGGCACCACATGGCATATGTCATGTGCCAGATTTTCGAGAAACTTTTTCATGGCAGGTTTATTTACTTTCAGAGTTTTTGCCAGTAATCTGCTGAGAGGAGGTCGCCGAAGAAATATTTTTTGTATTTTGTCTTGATGTCTGACCTGGGATACGAACCCAGGCTTTACGTCTAATAAGCCAACACACTACCTACTAGACTACGGCGAATGCAGAGTCTATCAGCATAACTTTTAATAGGGAAGTGCAAAAAGCAAATTTTCTGTGGACAAAACAATGAAAGTGAAGCTGCTGTCGGAGAGATAAGAGTCCTGATCTTCTGATACTTAAGTTAAGTTACTTAATGGAGTCCTTAAAAGTATAGAGGGTTTTGAGAAAGTATTCTCAAAAGTGCTTGGCATTGTGTTTAACAATCACAATGAAAATTTTTAAAATAATTTTCTATAAAATTTTCTATAAAAATTTTTTATAATTTTCATTAAAATTGGCAATTTCTTTCGTTGATATGTTCGCATTAAAATTCTGAACTGGTTGTTTGGGTTGTTTTTCTTTCGAAATTAATTTTAATTTTCTGTCATACAATTTAAAGGCATGAACTACAAACACTTCTAAGTATTCAATTAAATATATACGATTAATTCATTTTTTTCTTTTATTGCTTTTCGTCTAATTTTTCTGTTCTTTTTTCTGGTAATAATTCTTAAGAAATTCTAATATTTTTATAAAGTTTTGCCAGCCAACTACACACCCAAATAGATAAATAGACGGACATTTGTAAAGAATCTCATAAAGTCCTGAGACATTGGCAAAATATTTATTACACACACATACATATCCAAACATACAGACTTTATTTTTATTTAAGTTTTCATTTTGTCTGTGTGTGGCATAATTACGGTGGCGGAGGTGATTTTGTGCCATTAACAGCAGAAACCCACCTCCGTCTAGAGGAGGTGGAATGAAATTAAAATAAAAAAGAAAGGGGAAGCAACAACACACTGCAAAAGGGCCCTATAAAGGGACTAGGAAAATTTAATTGATGATTACATTTCGAATGTATGGTAGGATCCTAGATTCTTAGTAACGGCAATATCGCCGATTTACATATATGCAAAAGGTAACAATTGCTTTGTTTGTTATTCCTCTTTGCATTCTTTTCCATTAACAATAACAATTACTAGACAATTGTACGACAGATCTTGGTAACGGGGATCTTCAAACCACGATTACTCTCTTCAAACACACCGCGTCTTCACACAAGACTGACTGAACTTCACTAACTCACTCGCCTGCTTTGCCTTGTCTTTTATAGACCAGGGTAAACAGTCCGATAAATGTTCTTGAAGTCACGAACATTCGCCCTCTCAAAATTTCTTTAAATGTAAACATCATTGTTTACATTTATTATTGTAGCGTTTGTTGTTGCATTTTTGTTTACTTGTTTACCATTTCTTTTTGCTAGTGTTTATTGTTATATTAAGCAGTGCGATAATTTGTAAACATGTTTGTTTACTTGCATTGTTTTCCTTGTCCTAGCATCTATAAGGCGTTAGGATCTATCCGAGACTAAGATCCATAGATTTCCAGCTGCGATGAGTTTCTGAAAGAAGAGATACAGGAAGAAACCTTAATTGTGGAATGCATAGAAGACTTTGCAATTATTATCACAGTTAGGAATACTGAAGAGGTGAAGCACATTCGTTTTCGAGCCTTTCTATATCATGCTGCATCTACTGCCTATCGTACGATTTATTCTAGTAAAAACAGTCTGCAGCGCAGAGACTACTATCCACTCATAAGTGAAATTTTAGAACGTATGGTCATGCCAGATTGATTACCGATTACAAACTGAATTTTAATAAACGGTCTCACGGTCGTTGTTTTCTTAGACGACTGCATTATCAATGGTCGTCTTAAAGGAAGCTTGTTCTCTACTATCATGGGGTCTTCACATATGTATACATAGTCTCGAATGGGAAAGTTATTCTTGTCTAGCGCTGGGAAGATTGCAGATGAAGGGTCTTAGATTCCATGCGATCTTGAGACTCAGGTTAGGTTAGGTTAGCGTGGTAGCTTTAATTTACCAAAAAGCTTACTTGAGCACGCATAGCGGCCCGTTGTGACGCGACAGGTGAACGCAGCCTCTGCACAATTTCCAAAAAGCACGACTACTCCACGCTGGAAAACCAGCCAGAATGTTTGATGAAAGTGGCTATGTCCTTGATATCAATGGTCGGAGAGCCAAATAACTTATATCTGCATCCCGCAAGGGATGGGCATTGGCAGAGGAAGTGGATGACAGTTTCCTCCTCCTCGGCGGATCTGCATCCACGGCAGAAATCGTTAAATGGGAGCCTCATTCTCCCCGCGTGTCTACCCATAACGCAATGACCTGTAAGCACGGCCAATGTGGTTGAGATAACGTCACGACCAAGACCAAGTAATTGGTTGGTACGCCTTCTATCCATCAAGGACCAGGTGAATCTAGCTGTGGAGCAGGACTCCTCATTGACCCAGGATAGGTTGGCGTCCCGAGAGAATTTCTTGAGACTTAATTTGCACAAGTATTGATTTGAGTGCACTATGCTTAGATCCTTTGTAACGCCTATATTACGTGTTTCCCTAGCTCTTTGGTGACATATTAAGACGATTATGTAAGCTAGGACTGTATCCAAATAACATTTGGTCCGCCAGAATCTGTTCTGGGGTTTCTAAGTGCCGTACAATGACAGAGACGGTATTCTGTAATGGCTCTACTATAACATCAGGCGCTGTAGTAGAGGCCATAGACAATCGTAGAGAGAAGATATCCATACAGGTGGCTGTACTTAACCATCACCGGCCGTATGGAGGTCGTGATCTACATATTGAATTATAATTTATTCACTACAAGCTGTACCCTGCGCGTGTTGCTGCGCCACCAACTAAAATAAATTTGAAGGAAAGAAGACATTGCACAAATGTCCAATTAATTTTGAATCATTTTTTTTGATTTTGTTTCCCGTTGTCCTGATGATTCAGATAAACGGCCCTGAGAAAAATGCATTCGATCAGTTTCTAATCTCATTTCTCGTTGTTCAAGTGGTTCAAGCGAACGGGTCTCAGCAGCATATAGTCGAAGATTTTCCAGTCTCAATGCTCATTTGATTCTGAGGCTCGTAATGCTTTTTTCTTCCGTGCTTGAGTTGTAGGTCGAGCAATTGCTTGTCATTCATTTTGAATAATTTTCAGTGACGCCAACCTCCGACGACTCATGCGCAACAACTTTGTTAAAGAATGCACAGTTTACCATTTAATTAATTTTAAGTAATTTTCAGTGGCGCCACCTGTCGGAAATTGGTCGTACCAACTTAGAAGCCTTCCCCGGCTAATGCGCAACAACTTTGCTAAAGATCATAACATGATCAGAAGCATAGTTTACGATTCTATAAGGTATATACAAACAAACATTCATTGTTATAAAGGGTGTTTTTTTATAGAGGTATAGAACTTTAAGTTGCAATAAAACAACGATGGATTATTCGATTGACATGAATTTTATTTATCCGAAAGATAATCTTGTGGCATTACATTTTTAATATGATTTCTGGCATATGACCGCCACGGCTAGCGCGGATGTAGTCCAATCTGGACGTCCAATTTTCGATGACTTTTTCCAACATTTGTGGTCGTATATCGGCAATAATACGGCGAATGTTGTCTTCCAAATCATAGACAAATGACTTTACATAGCCCCACAGAAAGTAGTCTAGCGGTGGTAAATCACAAGATATTGGAGGCCAATTCACAAGTCCAAAACGTGAAATTAGGCGGTCACCAAACGTGTCTTTCAATAAATCTATTGTGACACGAGCTGTGTGACATGTTGCGCCGTCTTGTTGAAACCACATCTCCTGGACATCATGGTTATTCAATTCAGGAATGAAAAAGTTAGTAATCATGGTTCTATACCGATCACCATTGACTGTAACGTTCTGGCCACCATCGTTTTTGAAAAAGTACGGACCAATGATTCCACCAGCCCATAAAGCGCACCAAACAGTCAGTTTTTCTGGATGTAACGGTACACTTGAGGATTACCTTCACTCCAAATGCGGCAGTTTTGTTTGTTGACGTAGCCATTCAACCAGAAGTGCGCTTCATCGCTAAACAAAATTCGCTTATGAAAATCGGGAACAACGGTAATCTCGTTTTGGGCCCATTCGACGAATCTACGCCTTACTTGATGATCGTTTGGCTTCAATTCTTGTACGAGTTGGATTTTGTAAGCACGCAAACCAAGATCCTTACGCAAAATCTTCCATAAAGTGGATGGACACAGATCCAACTCCTGTGCTCGATAGCGGATGGACTCATTCGGGTCTTCCACAATGCTACGCTCTACAGTAGCAATAGCTTCTGCTGTACGCACCGTACAGCATCTCTGGGGATGCGAGTTATCAATAAGAGTAAACGTGGTGCGAAAACGTTCCATGGTTAATCGAATTAACTGCTCTGATGGACGATTTTGTCGACGATAAAATGGACGTAGTGCGCGATACGTTTTCCGCACAGAACCATTATTTTCGAAATGAAATTGCACAACTTTGCAAGCGTTGTTCAGGCGTGAGTCTATTCATGATGAATTGCCAAACCAAACTGAGAATAAATCACTTGACAGCTGTTAAATCGGTCGCCATCTTGAAAAGTAATGCCAATTTAAAGTTCTATACCTCTATAAAAAAACACCCTTTATATAGGAAGACTATCGCTGCCGTGATGTGGGGGAGTACGAGGACCTCAAAAATCGCTACAGAGTCTTTGGTGAGTAGTTCTTTCATATCATCTCAGGAATTTGATCCAAGGAAACTTTTTAGGTATTTGAGTAGGACGAAATAAATTTCAGAGTCACAGATTTTTTAAATTCGACTGAAGTGAGCTGCATTAGAATTTCATGTTAGTTACTTGCCATCGCCAAAATAAACCAAATCCAGTTACAATCAACAGTGATGTACTGAAGGCCGCATTGTATAATATAAGTCCTACATCTCCTCTCCTTCGTAGGGTGTAAATATTTATAAAAATATGAGAAAAAGAAAGAGAACGAGAAAACAACAATATGAGAAGCATAAGTTGTTTTTTTTTTTGTTGTATTTAAACTCATTAGTATTCAATAATTGCTCTCCAGCATATTAATTGCGCGTAATAACCAATAATTCGCTTCAGCTTAAGATGACTGACAACGATGAATACGAATATGTTGACGAAGGCGATGGCAATGACGGTGACGCCAGCTAGCAGATGACAATGAATGACGATGAGAGGGCCGAACATGTATGTAATGTGACTGTTGTGGTTGTTGGTGTTGGTGGTGATGGTTGTGGTTGTTAGTGTTTTTTTGGTGTATGTGTGGTGGGCCTCCGGCATTGCTGGTAGTTCCCACTTACATTGTCTGCTGATGCATTTACAATGCTAAGCAAAGAATTTCTTGTTTTTTTTTTCTTAAGTTCTTGTGTTGTTCTTTACATCATTTAGATGCTGCTACCAACCATCATACTTGGCTTAGCCTTGTATGAAGTAAAGAAAGAAGGAAGTCGTGTTGTTGCTGCTTTTGCTTCTTTGTAAATAAGAAGGAAAGGAAATTTTAATTTCAATTCATATTCATTTTATTTGCATAAGAACTCCTCCTATTCATGCTACACACTTTACTTTACATACATCTTTTTCTGTTCTTATGTTGTTGTTGTTGTTGCTGTTGTTGTACTATAATGATGTATTAAAAAACAATTTTTTTTATTAAAAAACTTGCATAAAATTAAAACAGGAGTTTATTATGAAATTAATAAAAATGAACATAAAAAAAAGAAAAAAAAACATATTTTAACTGGAAGTTTATTAAAAGAAGGCAGAGGAAAAAAGTTGAGCCATTTTGTTCCCCCCCTTTTCTGAGGCAACGGCAAAATTCCTTTGAAGTCTAGTGCTACAAAAAAAGGGCAACAAATAAAAGTCTTGAGAGAAAACAAAATAAAATTAATAAAGTTTTGCAATAAAAAAATAAAAGTAAATAAAAGAAAATATTAAGGAAAATTAAAAGAAAAATCCTAGCCTATCCTATGCTATACTATCCCATTTGTCTAATGGAAAAAATATTTAGTAGGTTTTTTTTCAAAATTTCTTTGTATTTAGAGAGGATATCTCCTCGATTTTCTGTCACTACAATAGATCGAATGAATCTATAGGAATATCTCTTGGCTGGGCACAGTTCACAAGGCAGTAAGCCAGACGGAGGTGTTCGAAACCTTTCGATTTCAAATTATCGGTAGATGTCGCTACCAACGACAGTTGGAAACGTCTAAAAATGCCTGAAAATTAGGAACATTCATGCTCCATTTTCTTTATTAATTATAGTAAACAGTACGATTAGAAGCCACCATGTGTTGGCTTATTAAACGTGAGGCCATGGTTCAAGCCCCCATGTCAGACATCTCCAGCAAAATGAAATATGAAAGAATATGAAAAAGATTTCTTCCAAAAACCCTGAGATTAAATGGAAATTGCCATGAAAAGTTTCTCAAAAAAAAAAAATTCTGTCGTTCTTAGTCGACTTTAAACTGTAGGTCCCCCCATTCATGTATAAAAATTAACACATGCAACAAAAGTGATGTGACAAATTACGTCATAATCCTGACTGCGGGGTTGTAATGATCAATTACGTATGTCTGACGATAATGAAGCTGATAAGGAACGATAAAAGGATATATCCACGACTACGATATGCTGATTGTCAGCTGCCATGAGATTCTAAAGGAAGATATGCTGGAGAAATTATTACACGAGGGGTATATGGACGACACTGTAATTATTATCACGACGAGAAATATTAACGTGACACAGCGAAAGCTAATCACAAAACAGAATCATTGCACAATACGAGAATTCTTCTACTTCTGCAGGTAGACGTGAAGCTCGGTGGAGGTTTTTAATAGTATAATGGTTTGTAGAAGCAGCGTAGCAGATGCTTCATGATAAAATGCCAGTATACTTACTTAAAGTCGCTGTAGTCTAGTTGGTAGTATGTTGGCTTATTAGACGTGAGGCTACGGTTCAAAACTCGTCAGACATCTCCAGCAAAACGAAATATGAAAAACATTTTCTACGGCGACTTCCTCTCAGCAGATTTCTTGCAAAAACTCTGAGAGTAAATGAAATTGTCATGAAAAGTTTCTCAAAAATCTATTGTTCGGAGTCGAATTTAAACTGTACGTCCCGCAACTCAAGTATAAAATTAACACACGCAACTAAAGTGGTGTGACAAACTACGTCATAATCCTGATGATGAGCTGATAAGGAGCGTCAAAAGGTTATATCCACGGCTACGAATTGTAAATTGCCAGCTGCCATGACATTCTGAATTAAGATATGCTGGAGGAAATATTATACGTGGGATACATAGATGACATTGGAAGTATTATCACGACTAGTAATATTAAAGAGGCGCAGAGAAAGCTAATAAAAAAACAGAATTATTGCTGATTACGAGAAATCTTCCACTTCTGCAGGTAGACGTGTACCTTGGTTAGACGTGAAGCCAGGTCAGACATTTCCAACAAAACCAAATATGAAAGAAATATTTCTTCGTAGACTTCCTCTTTCTTTCTGGCGAAGGCTCTGAAAGTACATAAAAATTGCCATGAAAAGTTGGTAAAAAAAAATCTGTCTTTCGAAGTCTACTTTAAGCTGTAGGTGCCGCCATTCATGTATAAAATTAACACACACAACATATGTGGCGTGGGAGGCTAGGTCGTAATCCCAACTGCAGGGTTGTAATGACCAACTAAGTATGTAGAACGAGAATGGAGCTGATAAGGCGCCGCATAAGGATCCATCCGCGACTGCGATCTTCGGATTGCCAGCTGCGATGTGGTTGGGTTGCATAGATGATATCGGAATTATTATTACGACCAGGAATACATAAAACCCGCAGCGAAAGCCAATCTAAAAATAGAATTAATGCGCACTACGAGAATTGCAGGTAAACATGAATCCTGATAGAAGCCGAGCTGGAATGCTCCATGATACAATGCGAACGGCTGCACTGCCTATTATTTCGCTTTATCGCAAGATGTCAGCAACTGCAGCTATTGTGTTTTGGCCAATTGTTAAGCAGAGAGGTATATGGAAGCGTTTGTCTTCTATTGCATATGTTTAAGTGATTGCACAATTAATATATTAGCATCTATGTACTCCAGAATTGTAAGTGATTCTACGTAGGGTAATATCACTTAAAAAATTAAAATTTTTTAAATTTCTTTTAGATTTCAGGCACATTTTTCTTTTAAAAACCCTCTACTTCAGCCAAATTCTACCATTTATTGTAATAAAACAACTTATTTCTCTCATGATATAAAATTGTAAGCTTAACATTTTTATTTATTCATTTCAAGACTTTACTTTTATTTGTGGCACGCTATACTATTCACTGCAGCATAACAAAAGCAAGAAAAAATCTCTCGCGGGATATAAAAATTATTTCAATATTAAACGAACTACACTGTACGTTCTCTCACTCTCTCTCTCTGTCTGCCTTTGTAGGTGAGTCTTTTACTTGTTAACATTTGGTTTATGCTCCCATTGGAAGTGTTTTAAATTATGTTGCTTGAACACGATAACATTACAAGAGAGCTGCAGAAGAGAGTTAAGTAAACTGTTACTCTCATTGGAAGTATGCTAAAGAAAACAGAGAAAACATAAAAAGACTTCGTATTTAATAAATACACAACAAAACATACTTATACACACAAACATACACACGCATGTATACAAACAGTCTTATAAACAAAAACAGCTGTTTATGAAAATGTTTTTGCCGAGAGTACAAGCATAGAAAAATCAAAGGAAAATGTTATTATTTGTTGTTGTTGTTGTTGTTGTTGCTGTTGTCGAGTATAATGATTCTTTGGCTGTTTTAAATGAAGAGCGAAACTGGAGAGAAAAAATAAAAAAGTAAACAAAAGACAAAAAAATTCAACACAAGAAATATAACGGCATAGCCATATATAAAGTAAAGTAAAGTATGCAACGACTGTGGAGTTATTCAAAGGGTTTATAAGAGAAGTAAAAAAAGAAAACAAACTCACAAACACACGCACACACTCTGTTTAGTTGAATAGGATTTTAAAGGGGTGCTGATGTTGTTTTTGTTGTTGTTTATAATTAAAGTGTTTTTATTATGTGGGCTTTGTAAGCCAAAATCAAACATATTTTAATTACCGAAAAGGAATTGAAAGCAAAAAAAAAATTTTTGTTAAAGAATAAAATTAGAAGTTTAAAATACTTTTCGCCAACATGTGGGTAAATAAGCCTTTAAATGCCAAACCTAAAGAAATTTTTTTAATTTCAAGACGTAATAAACTGCAACATTTTCTTTGCAATTTGATAAATAGGCCTTCCTTTAATAAATTTAATGGATTTCTAAATCTAAATTATGAAAAATATGTTAACAAATACGTGTAGTAATCCAAAGTAATAAGAAATTATTCAATTTCTTCAGTGAAAAATCTTAAAAGTGGTCCTAACAGACAACAAATGACGAAATCGATAGGATATTAAAGAAGCCATAACGGAATCTCGATTCAAGGATCAGGGAAAGGTTTATAAAATAGGGGAGACACTTATTGGAAAAAAAATAAAATTGTTGCTACAGTTTCCCTGACGTTGGCATTCAAGTAAAACGGTGGAAATATACCTTTTAAGGCTATTAGCGTGAGAGTTGTGGGTTCGATTTCCACCAGCCACTCTGGTCTGTGACACTAAACCAAGCATATGATCAAGTTACTGCGCTTGAATTTGTAGTTGTATTGTAATTAATAAATAAATAAGATGTATTAGATATTAAGAGACGGAATAACTTCACAATACTACCGATTTCAACCGTATTATCGTTTAAAATGGATTGAAAAAGCAGCAGGTATTCGTGATACTGCAGCAACAGCACTTCAGTAGAGAAAACTATTTTTGATAGCATTGATCTCGGATAGCTCTGAAGGATGAATTCCTATTTTCTGGAGTTTGGTAAATAGCCTTTATTTTTACATGCCAAGGAAGACGAACAGTCTTGCAATAAATACTGATGGAAATTTATTGATATTACAGGGGGCCAATGGTATATTTTTCTACTTCAACTGGCCATCATATGATTGCCCTAAAGAGAGTATATCTAATGCAGATTTAACAGCGTTAGAATATGATTATATGACCACACTGCTTAACATTTGTCACACCATATGTACAGTGAATGTCGAAGGAAACTGTACATTTAAATAAAGTATACATTAATAAATTACTGTTATTTTTATTTTGAAATTGTTTTAAAAATTGAAACAAAAAATTAAAAAATTTGGAAATATTGTCAATTTTTTTCGGGCACTCTCCTTAAGGGGTAAAAGTTGAGTTTGGTGATTGTTAGAATTTTATCAGTGGTGTATAGTTTCTTTTGACGCTCACTGTACATACATAATTGGTCACTACAACCCTTCAATCAGGAATACGACCTAGCTTCTCATATTAAGTTTATTGTGTGTGTTAATTTTCTACATGAGTGGCGGGACCTACAGTTTATAACCGACTCCGAGCGATATATTTTTGAGAAACTTGAGAAACAGACATCAGCAATGAGTATTTAAAATGATGAGTAGAATCGAATCATACTCATAATTTCTGATACTTATAGGCATTCATACTTATTTTAATATCATGGAACCTCAAAGTTTGAAGTACTCATCATACATCATACTTAACAACACGTATAATGTCATTGATTTCGATTCTCCATAACTCAACATATACACGAAGCACACAATAAATATGAATCGCGTACGAACACTAAAATATTCACTAGAAGCAACAACAACTAAGGCTGTAAATTTTGATGAATGATTCGAGTGACTCGAATCATTTATAAGTCTTATAAGTATTTTTCCCAAATTTATGAATCTATATGGTAGGGGGGGGCTTATGAATCAAACATATTTCGAATGGTATGAGTTTGATGTCAATGTTGTACGCATACCCAATGCAACCTGTACTTACAAATCAACGTTGTAGAGAGTATGAATGAATCAGAGTACAGAGTTAAATTTCAATATTTTTGACTCACTTAGATTCAAAATTTCATGAGTGCTTATGAGTAAAGAAAAAACGATTCATTGCTGATCTCTGATACATGCACACATACATTACAACCTTCCGGACAGAATTGCGACCCAGTTTCTCTCAACAGTGTTAATTTTACACATGAGTGGCGGGACCTTCAGTTTAAAGTTGACTCCGAACGCCAGATTTTTTTGAGAAACTTTTTCATGGCAATTTTATTTGACTCTCAGAGTTTTTACCAAAAATCTGCTGAGTGGAAGTTGTCGAAGAAATATCTTCGTTTTGATGTCTGGCCTGGAGTTTGAATCGGGACCTTACGTCTACTAAGCCAAATGTTAAAATTCAAAATGTCATGAGTGCTTATGAGTAGGGAAAAAACGATTCATTGCTGATCTCTGCTGTATAGCTCTAGGGAGTTATGTACGTACCATTCAGCTGAGGTGTATCACATCAATGAGGCGGTTTTTATTGTTTTTAAATTCCTTTATTTGTTCAATCAATGATTCAATGTGAATGTATTTTTGCTGTGTATATAACTATTTATATTGCTAGTGTTGTTGTAGTCGAATTTATAGTTTTAGTTGTTGTTGTTGTAGTTGTATTTATTATTATTAAATTACCAATTACCAGAGTATTAAATTTTCAAATACATTTCAATCATTCATTATAATATTAAATATGAGCATAAGCATCAGCATTCATCATCATCATTGCCATCGTCATCATCATTATCATTATCATTTCAAACATAATAATGATAATAATGATGCATAATAATAATTATCATATGATAATAACTGGTGTGTGTGTAATAAATGTTATGATAACGATAACGATAATGATAATGATTATTATGTTCTTTAAATTTTTGATGAAATTATTGTTGTGTTATGATGAAATGAATGCAAATGAGCAAATAAATATCAAATTTTGAAAATTAAAAAGAAAACATAACCTTTTCTTTTTTTTGTTGTTGCACAAATTAATGTTTTTTCTACTATACGTACATAGAGGCCACAGTACAATATATGTATGTATGTGTGTGGTATACATAGGTGCAGTAATTAAAATGCATATAAAAGCATCAGCAAACAGAAATATGCAAATATGTTAATTATATTTATACACATATATATGTATGTACATACGCATTATATTAACATACATATGTATGTACATATATATTAGATAAGCGTAAGTAGTATGAAAAAGGAAAAGAAATGTATTCGATAACATTTTTAAATGCTTTTTGCTTCTAAGGCCTTAAAAATTGCCGTTTTATTCCAATTCCATTGTACTACAGTGTTACAGTTACATTTACTACCTTAAAACCGGTTATTAACATTATATTGCATACTTTACGGCCGCTGTACAATAAATTCTTTGTTGTGCTACATGACGTATACGTATGATTTATTTCAAGTTAATGAAACAATATCAAGTATACGCCTTCAATAATAAAATTTTTTAAAATCTCTGTCAAGCTTAATCTAAAATTAGACTGTTAAGTGGAAGGTAAAACAGTCACGACTGTTTAATTGGCGACAAAATTTTTTTCAGAAGATGGCCTCTACTCATAAAGTGCTTGTGTTGAATGAATGATGTTGGAAGAATATGTTCTGGGAAAGAAGAATCAAGTACTCATTTGTCAATACATACCGCATCAGGTTATATCATCTGTATGTCTCCGGCAGTCAATGTCTTTGTTAGGTAGTAATAAAGGGTCCGCCAAACAACTTTTATTTTTTTTAAATACTTAAAAAAACTATTGAATATTTTCTCAAATTTCTTTTTTCATTTGAAAGTACAATCCTTTCGGTTAATAATAGAAAATAATTTCATTCAAATGGCTGCCTCGGCTGGCCATGCAGTTGCCTACACTATCGGTCCAATTTTTAAGCACATTATCGATTGTGTGCAGCTGTATTTCACCAATGGCTTCACGAATATTGTCCTTTAAAGCGTCAATTGTCTCTGGCTTGTCGGCGTAACACTTATCTTTGACGGCACCCCACAAATAATAGTCCAACGGTGTCAAATCGCAGCTCCGAGGTGGCCAAACGATATCAGCTCTGCGGCTGATAATGCGATCTTCAAAAACAGGGCGCAAAATATAGAGTGTAGCTTCGGCTGTGTGGCACGTAGCGCCGTCCTGTTGAAACCAAATGTTGCCAATATCCTCCTCTTCAATTTTTGTGAACAAAAATTCGTTCAACATGGCCAGATAACGATCGCCATTGACTGTAACGGCCACTCCTTGCCTATTTTCGAAGAAAAATGGCCCAATTATGCCTTTGGACCAAAATCCGCACCAAACAGTGACTCGTTTTGGGTGCGTCGGCTTTTCAATGTATAGGTGCGGGTTTTCTGTGCCCCAAATGCAACAATTTTGCTTGTCTACATATCTGCCAAATTCAAAATGAGCTTCATCTGAAAAGATGATTTTTTTTTGCCAAAATCGGCATCTTCTGGTGTAGGCTACTTCATGGCCAGCCGAGGCAGCCATTTGAATGAAATTATTTTCCATTATTAACCGTAAGGATTGTACTTTCAAATAAAACAAAAGAAATTTGAGAAAATATTCCGTAGTTTTTTTTTAAAGCATTTTCAAAAAAAAAGTTAATTGGCGGAACCTTTACTTCTGATATTCATTACTTTAAAGAATCTAATGTATTGCTAATATGCTCTCTTAAAGAGCCTGAAGGAGTTATTTAATAGGATTACTGATGCTTACATAACATACATATGTACATAATTGGTCATTACAACCCTTTTAGTCAGGATTACAACCTAGCTTGTCACGCCACTTCTGTTGTGGGTGCTAATTTTATACATGAAAGGCGGGACGTACAGTTTAAAGTCGAGCCTGAACGACAGATTTTTGGAGAAACTTTTCATAGCAATTTTCTATTTTTTCTCAGAGTTTTTGCCTGAAATCTGCTTAGAGGAAGTCGCCGAGGAAAATACTTTTTGTATTTTATCTTGATGTCTGGCCTGGTGCTCGAACCCTGGCTTTACGTCTAATAAGCCAACACACTACTTACTACGACGACTTCAATTAGATTAGACTCTTAAGTGGAAGGTAAAAACAGTCAAAACTGTTTAATTGGCGACAAAATTTTTTTCAGAAGATGGTCTCTACTCATAAAGTGCTTGTGTTGAATTTAGAAAAATTCGTTCTGGATAAGAAGAATCAAGGAAGGACAGGTTCTTATTGCAGCCGTTAATTCAATACCTGCCGCATCATGGATTGTTATCTGTATATCCTTGGCAGTCAATGTCCTCCTTAGGCAGTAATACTCTTGATATTTTTCTTTTGGAGACTCTAATGTATTGGAAATGCACCCTCTTAGAGAGCCTTAACAAGTATTTTAATATGTTTGCAGATGGTTTAACGTTACTGGAGGATTATTAAGACATTCAGAATAAGAAGTTGTTGGAGAGCATTTTATTTTAAAGATATCACAGCCTATTGGAATTAAATTTTGGGGTATCTTAGCTTAGTTTCACAGGCAAGTGAGAAAAATTTGGAGAAAAATTAATAAATGAAGAAGAGGAATGCTAGCTTTTAATTTCTAACAAATTGTTTTAATTGTTTTATTTTTGAACTCAGCTATGTACATACATTGACTTTATATGTTTTACTACAATAGAAATAATTTTGGTTTTTAAAAATTTTTCTTTTATTTATTTCTTCTGACGATATTTTACGATTTCAATAAACGTCTTTGACGATTTTTTCTCAAATATTTGACGATTTTATGCTTCATTTATCTGGGAGCTATGTACCTAGCGTGGGGTAAGTCCCCTTGTCATGATCCATTAGTGGTGGGTTTGAACCACCCCGAGCCACGGGTGAAACTAACCAGTTTCTTAGTGGCACGTTCACTTCTGTGCCTAGATCTTCAAACGTTCTGTCACCCAAAAACCACCAATGAAGTCTATCTTGAAGTGCAGGGCACTCACATATAAGGTGTTGCATTGATTCTGTTTCCTTTACATTATGGCAGCTTCTGCAGTAATCCTGGTGGGGCAGTAATTCTAGTGGGGCAGTAATCCTGGTAGGGCAGACCGATCTTGTCAGCGAAACTGCCAATATAGTAGTACTGTCCCTTGATTCCTGTTAGAATACAAACAGTTTTCATGTCGAACTCATGTGGTTCCCTCGTTCTCTCGCTGTCCAGTGCTGGACACAGCAGGCTTAAAATTAGGCAACTAGGTATGTCGGACCACTCACGGTTAGTTGAATTCCATAGGGTCTCAAAGACCCGAAACAAATTGTAAAATATGGCTGTCTACATGCCGTAGTCTAGTACGTAGTGTGTTGGCTTATTAGATGTGAGGCTACAGTTCAAACCCCATCAAAACGAAAATTTGAAAAAATTTGTTCGGCGACTTCCTCTCAATAGATTTCTGGCAAAAAATATGAGAGTAAAATAAAATTTTTAAACTGCAGGTCCACTACTTATGTATAAAAATTAACACACACAACATAAGTGGTGTGAGAAACTACGTCATAATCCTAGCAATGACCAATTATGTACTCGTATGTACGTGTGTGTAAAGATCAATAGGCATTAGGTACAGAATGATTTTGAGCGTATTGAAGCTATCGAAGTCTACATTGTATTATTTCCGTCGCTGGGATTCTAAAAACCTTTTGAAGTCCACAACATAATCTCAAGGTATTTTAACTCATTTCGAATAAAATTGAACACAGATCTAGTCATCAACAGACTGCATTTCACTTGGAATGCCAAAGCGATCTTCTCTTGAAGGAAAGAATTGAGAAGATTTAGGAATCAAGTTCGAATGCAATTGACAACATTGCGTATATCATTTTTCAAGCGGAGATCTGAGGGACTGATATTCTACTGGTAGAACTAAAGTAGTCGAATAAAACTGCCTCGTAGCAACTCTACTTTAGTTTAGGAGAAGATGAAGCTGCTGAGCGATGTACATACCAGAGATTAGCAATGAATCGTTTTTTCGCTACTCATAAGCACTCATGAAATCTTGAATATGAGTCATCAATATTGAAATTTAACTATGTACTTTGATTCATTCATACTCACTAGAACGTTGATTTATAAGTACAGGGGTTGCAATGAGTATGCGTACAACGTTGACATCAAACTCATGCCATTCGAAATATGTTTGCTTCATAAGCCTCTACTCATTAAGATTCATAACTTTAGAAAAATACTTATAAATGATTCGAGTGACTCACTCAGGATGACTACCTAGCTGGTCACACCACTTATGTGTGTGTGTTAATTTTATACATGAGTGGCGGGACTTAAAATTTAAAGTCAACTCCAAGTGCTCAGAGCTTTTGCCAGAAAACTGCTGAGAGGAAGCCGCCGAAGAAATATTTCTTTCATATTTCATTTTGATGTCTGACCTGGGGTTTGAGCCGAGGCCTCATGTCTAATGAGCCAGCACACTACCTAATACACTACGGCGGTTATATAAACTCATGCCACTAGTGTGTCTTACAAAACCAGTGGGGTCTCTGAGAGCTTAAACAGTTCTTTTCAGAGAACAAGGGATATGCTGACATAGGCCTATCTTTACATACATAATTGGTCATTACAACCCTTCAGTCAGGATTACAACCTAGTTTCTCGCACCACTTATGTTGTGTGTTTTAATTTTATACATTAGTGGCGGGACCTACAGTTTAAAGTCGACAACGAAGGACAGATTTTTGAGAAACTTTTCATGGCAATTTTTTAACTCTTAGAGTTTTTCCCAGAAATCTGCTGAAAGGAAGTTGCCGAAGAAATACTTTTTGTATTTTGGTTTGATGTCTGGCCTGGGGTTTGAACCTTGGCTTTTCGTCTAATAAGCCAACACACTACCTACTAGACTAGGGCGGCTATACAAACTCATGCCACTAAATTTGCTGTCTTACAAATTCAGTGGGGTCTCTGAGAGCTTAGACAATTATTTTCTAGAGAACAAGGGATATGCTGACTTAAGCCTATCTTTACGCTGTATTTATTAGAAGTTAAGCAATTCAGCGGTATTTTCCAAAACATTATGTCCTCAAAAACCATACTTTTATAGCGACTCTCGTAGTTAATGATTATTTTAATTTGATTTGCATACAAATAACTTGTTTTTAAATAAAAAAAAACAAGGAAAAATCAACCGAAAGAAAAACAACAACAACAACAACAATAATAAAGAAAACTACTAAAATAATGGCAACAACAACTCTCAACATAAATTTTAATTCAATTTCATCGAGAACAGAACATTAATTTGATCAAATTGCAATGTTTTGAGCTGTATTGAGCGTTTGTTTAAGTGGAAACAAACACAAACGCTTTAATCATCAATTGTCTCTCAAAGTGTCAATTTGAAAATTGAAAATATTTTGCAAAAAAAGAGAGAAGAAGAGATAGAGAGAGAGAGAGAGAGGAAAAACTATTCATTGCTATGCTTTAGCCAGACAATGAGCCAGCCAGGCAGAAAGGCACTGAGACAGACATACAGACAGTTTGGACAACAAAAGCTTGTGTGCTAAAACTGTCATCAAAATGGAGGAAAAAAAATCGAAAAAAAAATCGAAATAAAAAACGTTAGAAAATGCATAACAATTGAGCTTGACTGGCTTAAGGCCGTCATGCCATAATGAATATGAATTTTAATCATTGGAGTTAACGAAGAAAGTAAATGCCATCAATGGCCAGATGGAATGGATGTTCAAGATTAAAGTGTGACAAAATGAAATTCATAAATACACAGCAAATTAAGCGCCAGTCATATATGTTGTCGTTTTTCCCCAAAGAAACTTTTTTTGTGTTCTGTGTCTCTCAATAAGTATCTCACATGTTTTTACTTACAGCTCTCCAAAGCCATTACATGGCTTGGGCAATAAGTTTTTTTGGGAGTGCAATTGTTTATGGCCAACAAATTGTTTCAATAGCTCTTGAGAGTTAAAAAATATTGTTTAAGAGTAGCTTCTTGAACATAGGCCCTGTCAAGCAAAAGTAATGTCATTTTAAAAACATTTTCCCAGAGCAAAAGTTATCGATAGTGCAGGTATGTAAAGGAATTCAAAGAAGAATTTTTATCATAAACAGCCCTTATCACATCTCGCCATAGTCTAATAGATAGTGTGTTGGCTTATTAGACGTGAGGCAACGGTTCAAACCCTAGAAATATGAAGAAATATAGTATTAAGGAACTTCTTGGCAAATGAAATCGTTGACTGAATAAAAAGTGTAACCGCCGAACTCTCCCAGTTTTCTTGGATTATTTTAGATGCCGGTTACACACTCCCCAAAGTCGTCGCAGTCTAGTAGTCTAGTGTGTTGGCTTACTAGACGTGAGGCTATGGTTCAAACCCCAGATCAGACATTTCCAACCAAACGAAAAATAAGACATTTCTCCGACAACTTCCTCTCAGCAGATTTCTAGCAAAAACTCTTAACGAGTAAATAATATTTTCTGGAAAAGTTTCTTAAAAATCTGTCGTTCGGAATTGACTTTAAACTATAGGTTCCGCCATTCATGTATAAAAATTAACGCACACATCCTGAAGGGTTTTAATGACCAATTATGTTATGTAGGTTAGGTTAGGTTAGAGGACGTGTACTTGTCAATTAAGACAATTACAGTACCCGGAGGTCGAATTGACCCATTGTACAAATGTTATGTATGTCTTACCAGTTCTCTTCTTATAAATGTTAGTCCAGAAGAGCCTGCTGTACCCTACTATTGCAGTTTAGCCTCCTCGTAAATTGACCGGAGAATAGCCAGTTCAACTGAGGCAAACGCAACATTGCATTCAGTTCGTCAGTTGAATGATCCGAAATTTTCTTAAGAAATCGAATTGGGATTGCAAAATTTAAATGTAAAAGTTCAGTCAGTCTTGTGTGAAGACGCAGTGTGTTTGAAGAGAGTAATCGTGGTTTGAAGATCTCTGTTACAATGATTAGCCGAACAATTGTCAAGTAATTGTTATTGTTTATGCAAAGCGTATAAACAGAGGAACAACAAAGAAAAGCAATTGTTGTTGTTTACATTAAGTCGTAAACCGTGGCTTACAGAATTGTGCGAATAATAAAGGATTTTAATTAAAACTAAACATAAATTTATTTTTATTTTGATTTGCAATGTACGAGTTCATATTTTAAACGTTTTTAGAAGTGTAGAAACGTAACAATTGTAAATGCTCGGCATTTACGAATGAGGATAGAAGTGACATTTGTCAGGATTTTACTGCATTGAGCTTTACTACCACCAAGATCAGCATTCTGCTTCAATAGAAGAAGTTAGGGGAGAGCCCATTGATTGTTGTAATAGTCAGGACACCACCCGAATAGAGCCCAAATAACCACGGCTCTTTTATATATAAAGCGCTATTAACCTTATCTTCACCTTCTCTGATCCAATGAGAACTTAAAATTAACAACACAGCATAGGATCGCCTATGCGTTCTAAAAGAAGAGTTCACGATTCACCATCACTGGTGTCTACATACTAAACATACCCCCTACATTTTTCAAACACTCTTCTCCCGCGGGACTGACATAAGGTATTACTTCGCGGAGGGCTGGTTAGCTCTAAAGCTTTACCGCACTAAATCAAATTTCGCCTTCGCTCCTCCAACCTTCGGAGTTCCATCATTACTTCGGTCATTTCTGGCTGTATTGGCCCCATAGAATACTAGAATTCAACAGCTCTTCCATAAGACGGTTTGGTTTCAAACTCGTTTTTCCGGGCAATCTAGATCTGAGGCAGCATGTTAGAATATGCTTCGTATCTTCCTCTTCATGTACACAGTTTAGGCATATATGGGAAGTGTCATGACCAAATCTGTGCAGGTACTTCCTGAAGCATTCATGACCAATTAGGTACTGGGTCACGTAGAAGTTCAGCTCGCAATGTTTGTTTTCCATCCAAGGCTTTATAGCAGGGACAAGGTGAAATGTCGATATTCTCTTTAAACTGTTCTCCCATCGTGACTACCATTTATGCATGGAAGTCCTTCGTTCCTCCGTTTTTATTGCCGCTGTTTGGCCTGGATACTCAAGACGGCGAAAGTATATCCGCCTCATCTCGTCCGCCAATATGTCTATCGGTATTGTCGTTGTCAATACCAGTATCGCTTCATCAGACACCGTCCTGAAGCCGGGGATATAGCGCTGTAAGTCTGGCCAAGTGTAGATAGGAAACACACGGATTATCTTTTTAAATTGCAAAGGAGCCTAGAGCTCCATGGACCTTAGATTCATTACTGGGTATTGAATTTGGGGAACTCATGTGGGACATTTTCATCTGGCGCACATGGAAAACATGTACACTTCGGCCACAGCTGCAGAGCTGAGGAAGAGCTGGAGACTCTTCTTCACCTAATAGCTACATGGTCAGCTTTATGTCGGAGAAGGGGAAAGTAACTTGGCGTCCACTATGCAAGCGATTTATCAGGCAGGCACAATAGAAGTCCAAGTGGTTTCAAAGGAATCTCTGGATGGTTCTATGATTAGGGGGAATGGATGACTGTGGTACCACAAGGGGCCATACATGGTCTAAATGCGGCTTTCTGTGTCCATGTTGTCTTTAGTTGACACGGACCTCTACTTACTTACTTACCATAAGCCGCAGATGTTTCGTACGTTACACTGGTTCTACAATTAGGGGGAATGGATGTCTAGAGGCCATACATGGCGTAACTGTGTGTGTCAATTTCAACGCCTTATCTAGTTGACGCCGACCTCTACTTACTTACTCATCTTAAGCCGCAGTTGCTTCGTATGTCACAGTGGTTCCACGATTAGGGGGAGTGGATGACTGTGGTATCACTAGGGGTCATACAAGGCGTAACTGTGTCTGTCAATTTCAATGACTTATCTAGTTGACATGGACCTCTACTTATCTACTTACCTTAAGACGCGGTTGTTTCGTACGTCACACTGGTTCCACGATTAGGTGGAAAGGATGGCTGTGGTATCACTAGGTGCCATATATGGCATAACTGTGGCTGTCAATTTCAATGCCGTTTCTAGTTGACTCGGACCTTTACTTACCTTAAGCCGCGGTTGCTTCGTATGTCACACTACACGCACTTTGCTTTATTTTTTTTTTTGCCTTTAGAAAGCACTCCTTTGATTCTCTGTCTGACATACACAACTTTTGGCTATCGAATGGCAACAAAGCAACAAAAAAAGTTTGGCGCTGTCTTTGGTACTTCAGTCATCAGCCAAAGTAGTTAAAAAGTGAAGTTGGTTGGTTGGCTGGCTGAACTGACTGACTGTTTGGTTGGGGTTGTTTGGTTGGTTCATTGCTTGTCTGATTGTTTGAAGATGTTGTTGGCTATGCCACACAGCTGTGATTGTATTCAATGTGGTGGCTGTTGTTGCTGTTGTTGTTATTGTCATATGATTGTTAATGTAGTTGTTACATGAGCAACCCACATATACCAGTGCAGACAGACGGACATACACAAAACACTTGAGAAAATCATTATGAAGTGTTATACTTGTCGTAAGTAATTATTAAAATGGCAAACAACAACAGCAGCAGTAGTAGCAGTAGCTGAGGCAGAGGCAGAGACACAGGCAGCAACAATTAAGGCCATTGAAGCCAAGTATTAAAGTTTTTTTTTTTTTTTTTTTAAGGAAACTTATTAAGAAGTCAAGTTGAAAAAAGAAGAAGAAGAAGAAAAACATAACAAGACAACAACGAGTATATCGCCAGCAATAAACAATGTTTGGCTGCTGTTGTTGGAAGTAGTTGGTTGGTGGTAGCAAACGACATTCTTTTTTTTTTAAGTGTACATAAGTGTGTGTGTATAAGTGTGTGTTTGTGTTGTTTTTTTTTTAATTCTTGTAACAAAAACTTCTATGACATGATGTTGTTGACGCCAACTTGTTGTTAAACATTGAATTTTAACAACATGTTGGGTGTCTCTTATGCTTTTGCTTTCTTTGTTTAGCAATTGTTGCCACCTCTATGGTACTGCCACTCACTACTGCTGGCAGAAAACAGCAGCCAGCAATGGGTTGTTCTTTGGCAAAAGGGCTTAAACTGTTTGTTTAAGTGGCAAAAGCCAACAGATTTTTAACGAAAGTAAATGAACTGACAAAACTTTCTATAGTTAAACATACAAAAAAAATTATTGTTGTTGTTGTTGTTATTGCTATTGCTATTACCACTACTGACAACACCATCCACCATCCAGCATTACCATCATAATTTTCCTGAAGTCTTAGAAGACAAACTCAAACGTCAGCTGTTACTCTAGCATTGAAGTTTGGTTGGGGGTTAGCATAGTGAGTTTTTGAATATATTTTGTAACTCCCTAACCTGGTTTTCTTTTTTCTTTGTTGTTGTTGTTGTTGTTTTTGTCTTGTGTTTTTTTTTTTTTTGGCTTAATGGTGGGATTTATTTCAGATGTTGGTTAGTAGTGTTTTTGACTTGCTGCCAAGCAAGTTAATGAAAATTAATTATGCTTCATAACTTAACAGCAACAACATCACTACGTACACAGCCTAAATACCATGCCTTGCCACACCACCACCATCATCATTATCAACACTTTTAACCAACCAATGTTGTTCAGCAGGCTTCCTTCCTTCCTTACCCCTGCGTGTACTTATATATTAGACAAGTTAAAGTCGTGTGAAGACAACCCTGCTATTTATTAACCGTTAAAGTCTTTCTTGTTCTTGTCTAGTTGGCTTAAAACTGGCTGCCAACGTTTCATTATAAAATCAAGAGGACTTTTTTCTCTTTTAGTTGTTCTTGGTATCTGCATTAAACTGTTAATTATGGAAAGTAGTTTATTTAAAAGTTTTTTTGTTGTTGTTGTTATTGCTGTTGTTGTAGTTTTCTTTTTTTAATTAAATGTAGGCGAATATTAATAAACTTTTACTTTTTCTGTTTGTGCTTAAAAACAATTTTGAAGGCATTAAATAAATGCTCATTTAATTACTCTCTCAAGGTGGAGTGGTTTAAAGGGGTCGATGAATCATGTTTTAAAAAAAAGGGAATTAGTTTTGAACAGCTCTTCAGATAAATTGAATCATTAGAAAAAGGCATAGAGAAGGCCATTAGGCTGGAAGCACCACGAAAGCTGACAAATTGATGAAACTGAACGTGGAGCTCACAGCCCAACGGGATCTTGACCCATCTATCGAGATTATAAAGAATTTAGAGACGTCTCGTAGGAAATAACAACATCAGCGAATCTGGACAGCAACGATATGTGGTTTCAAGAGTTTGGCGTTTTACGCCACACAGCTCATTGCACCCTAGACATTCTGCACGAGCCATTGGAGGCCTTAGTCATCCCAAATGGAGGTGATATCAACTGGCAACCTAGATCGCGCGATATAACTCCGTTCGACTTTTTCTTGTGGGGTTTTCTTAAGTCGAAGGTATATGGATAAGCCACAAACCGCAATGGTCCTCAAATAAAGGGTCCGACAAATAACTTTTTTTTTTGAAAATGCTTTAAAAAGAAAACTACTGAATATTTTCTCAAATTTCTTTTTTTATTTGCAAGTACAATCCTTCCGATTAATAATGGAAAATAATTTCATTCAAATGGCTGCCTCGACTGGCCATGCAGTAGTCTACACCAGAAGATGCCGATTTTGGCAAAAAAAAATCATCTTTTCAGATGAAACTCATTTTGATCTTGGCGGGTATGTAAACAAGCAAAATTGTCGCACTTGGGGCACAGAAAACCCGCACGCTTATATTGAAAAGCCGACGCACCCAAAACGAGTCACTGTTTGGTGCGGATTTTGGTCCAGCAAGGAGTGGCCGTTACAGTCAATGGCGATCGTTATCGGGCCATGTTGAACGAATTTTTGTTCACAAAAATTTAAGAGGAGGATATTGGCAACATTTGGTTTAAACAGGACGGCGCTACGTGCCACACAGCCGAAGCTACACTCGATGTTTTGCGCCCTGTTTTTGAAGATCGCATTATCAATTTTGCTTGTTTACATACCCGCCCAGATCAAAATGAGCTTCATCTGAAAACATGATTTTTTTTTGCCAAAATCGGCATCTTCTGTAAGTCGATCACAGGCCCACTTAGCGAAGCGAAAACGCATTGGATGGTCAATTGGCCTCAACTCCTAAACCAATTGGACTTTGTATGGCGTCATATCAAGGTCTCTCTCATCTCATCTCTCCGAAATGTTCAATTGTTGAGAACGACGGTGAATTGATGTTGATGGCGCTTCACGCACACTTTCTGCCACAGCAGCAATATTCTCGGGTGTACGCGCTGTTTTTGGCTTTTCACGCTTTGGTTTATCGATGAGGATGCCAGATTCTTTCACTTTTTTCACAAGATGACGAACATACGGACATCCGTACGCAATTTTCGCACACATTCTGCAACATTACCATGATTTTCAAAGTAATGTCGCAATATTTCCCAGCGTTGCTCAAGCGTAACCATATTCGTTCAGCGGAAGGATAAAACGAATTATCTGTCAAATCAGACATGAGCTAAGTGTTACCATTCACGAAATAAGCACTAGTTGAAAAAAAAACGTTAGATGGCGGACCCGATAGATGCTCCATTTAAAGAAGCCATGACAGATATTTTAGGGGAGTTATGTTCCACAAATAATGGCATGAATAGAATTTTAGTCTATATTACGTGTATAATAAAGTCTTACCAAATAAACAGGCTTTTTACGGGCTTGAATTTCAAACCAAAAAATGTTGTCACTCTTTCTCCTTGTGTTTGCCTTAAAAAAAACCCTGCATTAAATAATAATACTCTTTGACCTTTAGTAGTACACTTATATCATAATGTCTAATTAATCTAAAGTCCCATCTCTGGCTTTATTACGTTGATTTAATGCTTTTACTGTCCATTTGTTTTCAATTTGCTTAACCTTTAGAAGCAAACAGCAGCCTTTGCTTTTAATACTCATGTACACAATCTATTCATTGTATGACGGAGCTCTACCATTCAATTTATCTTCTCTCCTTAAATTATTAAAGAATCTTTTACTAATTTTAAAGTTTTCTCACTCTCTCTCTCTCTCTCTCTCTCTCTACTATACTTTAGAGTTGCTATCTCTACTTGTCGGTTCATATCATTATTATTATTCTTGTTATTGTGGTTAGTCTTTAAAAACCTAGTGGTCTTGTTGCTTAATGTGTGCCTGTGTGTGTGTGTGAATACATTTTTAAACTGCTGACCCAAATAGTTTTCACAAACTGTCCATTGTTTTACTAACACACTCACACTCTTATACTCTTTCATACTGTTTGTTGGCGTTCGTAGTTCTTTGTTGTTGAAATACTTCGTTTTTTTTATTAAATTTTCTTTCGTTCTTTGCCCGAGTAAACCAAAACAAAACAAAACAAATCCTTTCTTTTCGTTTGAAAGTATGTGTGTGTGTATGTGTGGCAAAGTGGTTATAGGGTTATAAGGGTTATAATATTTGTTTGTTGTTATTATTATAGCTGTTATTATTATCATTATTGTTGTTGCTGTTGTTGTTGTAGCTTTATTAATTATTAATTTACTTGAAAGTTTAAATGGTTTAAGTTGAGGGAAACTTCCCTTCCTTTCCCTTTTTTTTTCATAAATGTGCCACTCCATACATTATTAATTGTGTTTCGTTTTATTTTTACTTCCAGTTTTTTTTATAGTTTTTTGTTTTTATAGTTTTTAATACTTTATTGTTGTCGTTTGTTTATTTAAACAAACAGGTTGAGGTCAATAGTTTAGAAATATAAACACCAACTCATTGTCCAACTCAAAGGAAGGAAATTTGTTGAGTAAACAATTTTAAATGTTGTTCAAACTATTTAATGCTGCCTTTAAGGAACGTGCTCAGGAGAGAGAAATATTTGTTTAAAAACTTAATACACTTCCATATACTGTAGGAGGAATTGATTACGATGTCATCAGAGATCAGCAATGAATCGTTTTTTCGCTACTCATAAGCACTCATGAAATGTTGAATATAGGTTAGAGGACGTGTACTTGTCAATTAAGACTAGTACAGTATCCGGAGGTCGAATTGACCCATGGTACAGATATTGAATATAAGTGAGTCAACAATATTGAAATTGAACTATGTACACTGATTCACTCATACTCAGTACAACGTTGATTTATTCATACAGGTTGCAATGAGTATGCGTACAACGTTGACGTCAAACTCCTGCCATTTGAAATATGTTTGATTCATAAGCCTCTACTCATTTAGATTCATAACTTTGAGAAAAATACTTCGAATACTTATAAATGATTCGAGTCACTCGAATACAGTCTTAAGCAGACACATAAGCAAAAAAGACGGACAGAGCAGCAAGCAGAGCAAACACACAACCTTCCAGTGAGTATTTTAGTGTTCGTACGCGACTCATACTTATTTTGTGCTTCGTGTATATGTTGAGTTATGGAGAGTCGAAATCAAGAACATCATACATGTTGTTAAGTATGATTATGATGAGTACTTCAAACTTTGATTATGAGTAGAGGTTCCATGATATTAAAATAAGTATGAATGCGTATAAGTATCAGAAATTATGAATATGATTGGATTCTGCTCATCATTTTGAATACTCATTGCAGATCTCTGGTTTATATGCACAAAAGTGTACGAATATCAGAGAATAGGCAGTGCATACGGTGCAAGTATCGGTATGTGTCTGAGGACTATAACGTATAACTTTCGCTTTCTTTTCACCCTGCCTCTCTCTCTCTCTCTATCTTACTCAATCTATCTCTCTCTCGCTCTCTCTTTTTAGTTGCATGTGTATGTGCTTATTGCTTACAAACATTTTAAAGCAATCTGTGCATTCCGTTTGCTGCAATTGTTATCATTTACTGGGTATTTGTCTAAAGATGAGTGAACCAATGTTTGTCATATTTTCTCCTTTAAGCCTAATGTAGGTTATAATTTTTATTTTTTTCAACTACTGACCCTTTACTACAAGCAATGCAATCGTAATTGCTATTGCTTTTGGGACATATTGCTGTGTAACTTTAATACGAGGGTTGGTTTTATTCGAAATTGTTTTTTCTTTTAGATTGTAGAATAGGAAATGAAATGAAATGAAATAAGAGAAACAAGATAAAGACAGCAAAAGAAAAGTGGAAAGCAAGCTTATTCCCATTATGAGCCTCATTATACCAAAATATCGGCTTCAATCAAAGAGATTACACGCTGAATGTCGCGCAATATTCAACCTCGTTCTACAAAGATGCGTACAATAGCACAGGAGATGCTCTATAGGTTAGGTTAGATTAGAGGACGTGTACTTGCCAAGTTAAGCCAAGCACAGTACCCGGAGGTCGAATTGACCCATTGTACAACGGCCTAGTTTCTCACACCACTTACATATGTTGTGTGTGTTAATTTTATACATAAGTGGTGGGACGTACAGTTTAAAATCGACTCCGAACGACAGATTTTTGAGAAGCTTTTTCATGGCAGGATTATTTACTCTCGAGAGAGTTTTTGCCAGAAATCTGCTGAGAGGAAGTCGCCGAAAAAATACTATTCGTCTTGATGTCTGGCCTATGGCTCGAAAATGTTCTATTATCGCCAACTCTTTCTCATCACCACATACATTATAGAAATCTGGCGGAGATCTGGAACATATCTGTCCTCGTCAGCGACCAGACATCACAATGTCCTGTAAGTTTCCGCAGCAATCTAGCCCAACGATGATTGATAGTTAGCTGAAGGCTTCTTGTCTTGAAATTGCATCAGCCTTGACGCTTTCTATAACACCACTACGACAAGAAACTTAACAGATATTGACCCGATCTGATATAAAATCAGCAATGAACTCTTTACAGTCACAAATTACTCTCTAACTTACAGCAGAACGCCTTATCATAGCAAGCAGCTTGACGTTAAACGCAAATTACGTAAGAACCCGCATTAGAAGAAGCGAAGTAAGTTACGACCTTAAAGGCCGTGAAAAGAACTGATGTTTCAACCTGCAAAATTCTGCAGTTGTCGTCAAACTATCTTCAATCCGCAATTCGCTCTAAAGGCCCCAGTTCTAGAGCTCCTACCCCAATTACGGCTTGTTGGGAAAACCTTGCTGCTTCCGTCTTGAGAGTTTCTGTTGCACAGGGCATTATCTGGAATAGAAATCTTCAATACAAAGATAAACCCAGCCTCGGGAACCATATTTACTGGTTGAATAAATTTTCATGCTTCAAACTTCCTTATATTAATTTTCGCAAGGTGTGGCATCACAACGGGCAGCTATGCGTGCTCAAGTAGGCTTTAGTATCAAAGCAAACACTTCAACCTAACCTAACATAATAATTTTCAAACCAATGCTTAAATACATACATAATTGGTCATTACAACCCTTCAGTTAGGATTACGACCTAGTTTCTCACACCACTTATGTTGTGTGTGTCAATTTTATACATGAGTGGCGGGACCTACAGTTTAAAGTCAACTCCGAACAACAGATTTTTGAGAAACTTTTCATGGCAATTTTTTTTGACACTCAGAGTTTTTGCCAGAAATCTGCTGAGAGGAAGTCGCCGAAGAAATACTTTTTGTATTTTGTTTTGATGTCTGGCCTGGTGCTCGAACCCTGGCTTTACGTCTAATAAGCCAACACACTACCTACTACACTATGGCGACTTAACAATGCTTAAATGCTTCCTAATAATGTCCCTGAACATGCGAGTTTTATTGCTTTTGGCTTCAAAGAAACACAACGTAATGTTTGCGTAACTCAGTGTACGTAGTTTCCTATAAAACCCCACATCTTTAAAAAACTTTGAAGGATCCAGTTTGGCGTTGAGCAAAAATTGGGCGAAAAGTAGAAATCTTGGATCCATCATTGAAATAGTTCACCTTCATTAAAGAATTTTGTTACAGAAATTTTATTAGAATTTGAATCACCCTCGTATGTATAGGCCGGTGTATGTATTTCTGTTTTAATGATAATGGCGGTGATTTGTTGTGTTGATTAATAGTTTGACCAACCAAACCAAACAACAATAATAACAGCAACAGCAACAACAACAGCTACAACAGCAACAATAACAAAAATTGCCAAATATAGCCACCAACAACAACAACAAGGAGAAGTTCATTTTGGCAAGGCTTTAAAATAACGACACAACGAAACTTGACAAACGAAATTGATGGCCTTTTTGCCAACAATTTTTCACTCATGTAAGCCCTCCCCCTCTTTCGTTTTTTTTTTTTTTTGTAGTGCATTATGAACGAATGAATGAAGGAATGAGGAAACGAATGAATGACTGAATGACTGATTGACTGAATGATTGTAATTCTGTTGCAATTACCATTAGATTGCCTAGAGATTTAATTTTCATTTCATAACAGAATTTAATAGAAATTTGCATCATCATCAGATTCTCTTTGACAACATTTATGATGATGATGTTGATAATGATGATGTTGATGATGATGATGATGTTGTTATTGGTTATTGAAAAAAAACAGCAATTAAATGCCATTAAAGAAAATATTCCTTAAAGACTTATGAATTATGCAAGTTTTTAATACGAAACTACTTGGCTTTGCTAATTACAATTTCATTAGAAAAATAATAGAAACGAAGAAAAGAAAGGAGAAGAGAAGCAGAAGAAGAAAGACTTAAAAAATGCAATTTATATGCATAACATGTCAGAGACTTAACATATGCTAACTTGGATTATTTAAAACATAATTAAGGCAATTACAAAAAAAAACGGAATTCTATGCAACAACTTGCCTACTTTCTACGGTGTTATCAATACTTAATTACCGACTTCAGCTGGCTGTAAATGCATGCTATTAACAATGACATGTTTTTCTCATAAAACATCTCTCCCTACTGCTCCTTACCACCCCTCGTAGCTGTGTGTAATTTTTTGAAGAAAACCTATAATTAAATATTTTTACAAAGTGTACGTACACAGTGGTGGCCTTATAATTAGAAACGATGTTTCTGGAACAGAGTTCGCTGGAGTGACGAATCTAAGTTTAATTTGTCCCAATCTGATGTAAAAACGTATGTAAGACGTCCTCCAAACAAAGCCTTTGATCGCAGGTACTTAGTGAAAACTGTAAAACAAATTAACAATCATACATATTGCTAAGTCGTTTCTAATTATAAGGCCACCACTGTATGTATTTTCTTCTTCCTTCTCTGTTGCTTGTATGTTTAACATGTTGAACATGAAGTTGCCATTTGATCGATAAATTGTTTGTGGCATGCGTAGCAATTACGCAAAGAGTTATTATATGCACTTGTTGTTGTTGTTGTTGTTGTTGTTATTTTATGCTTACATGTCATCTATGCTAATAATGCAACATTTTCCTTCACATTCTGAAGCCAATTAGCAATGTTTTTGCTTTCCCCGTTTATTTTTAGTTCACATGCATTATGTGATAACGGAATTCAAAAGAAATTTCAATTTTTAAATTGAAAAACTAAAGTCTAGAAAGATTATTTACAGTTTTTTAGACCTCCTCCTGACAATAAACCTCAATTAGAGAACTAAAGGACCGAGCTGGCACGATAACGTGATATGCCTGAAACTTTTTAAGGAGACTAAAATTACTGGTCAATGGACCAGTTATAAATACAAACACGAGACATTCACACATACCAAAGATCAGCAGTGAGTATTCAAAAAAAAAATGAGTAGAATCGAATAGTACTCATAATTTCTAATACTTGTAGGCATTCATACTTATTTTAATATCATGGGACCTCTACTCATATTCAAAGTTTGAAGTATTCATCATAATCATACTTAACAACACGTATGATGTTGTTGATTTCGACTCTTCATAACTCAACATATACACGAAGCCCAAAATAAGTATGAGTCGCGTACGAACACTAAAATACTTACCAGAAGGTTGTGGGTTTGCTCTGCTTGCTGGTCTGTCTGTCTTTTTTTACTTATATGTCTGTTTTCTTTTGTTGTAAATGCGACAAAAACTACGACTCGAGTCACTCGAATTATTTATAAGTATTATTTTTTCGAAAGGTATGAGTTTGATGTCCACGTACATACTCATTGCAACCTGTACTTATAAATCAACGTTGTAGTGGGGGTATGAATGAGTCAGAGTACATAGTGAAGTTTTAATATTATTGAATCACTTATATTAAAAATTTTATGAGTGCTGATGAGTAGCGAAAAAATGATTCATTGCTGATCTCCGGTAAGTGAAGGGTCCGCCAAATAACTTTTTTTGAAAATGTTTAAAAAAAAACTACTGAATATTTTCTCAAATTTCTTTTTTTATTTGAAAGTAAAATCCTTCCGGTTAATAATGGAAAATAATTTCATTCGAATGGCTGCCTCGGCTGGCCATACAGTAGCCTACACGATCAGTCCAATTCTTAAGCACATTATCGATTGTGTGCAGCTGTATTCCACCAATGGCTTCACGAATATTGTCCTTTAAAGCGTCAATTGTCTCTGGCTTGTCGGCGTAACACTTATCTTTGACGGCACCCCACAAATAATAGTCCAACGGTGTCAAATCGCAGCCCCGATGTGGCCAAACGACATCAGCTCTGCGGCTGATAATGCGATCTTCAAAAACAGGGCGCAAAACATCGAGTGTAGCTTCGGCTGTGTAGCAAGTAGCGCCGTCCTGTTGAAACCAAATGTTGCCAATATCCTCCTTTTAAATTTTTGTGAACAAAAATTCGTTCAACATGGCCCGATAACGATCGCCATTGACTGTAACGGCAACTCATTGCTCATTTTCGAAGAAAAATGGCCCAATTATGCCTCTGGACCAAAATTCGCACCAAACAGTGACTCGTTTTGGGTGCGTCGGCTTTTCAATATATGCGTGCGAGTTTTCTGTGCCCCAAATGCGACAATTTTGCTTGTTTACATACCCGCCAAGATCAAAATGAGCTTCATCTGGAAAGATGATTTTTTTTGCCAAAATCGTCATCTTCTGGTGTAGGCTACTGCATGGCCAGCCGATGCAGCCATTCGAACGAAATTATTTTCCATTATTAACCGGAAGGATTTTACTTTCAAATAAAAAAAGAAATTTGAGAAAATATTCAGTAGTTTTGTTTTTTAAAGCACTTACAAAAAAAGTTATTTGCGGACCCTTTATTAAGGACACACATACGCCTAAAAAGAGAGAGAGAGAGAGAGAGAGATAGTGAGCAAGACAGGCATGGCGGATAGAAACGAAAGTTAGAAGTTATAGTCCTCAGGCAAATAGCTACACTTGCAACGCATGCACTGCCTATTCTCTGATATTCGTACACTTTTATGCATACAAACACAAAACTACGAGTGTGTGTATGTACTTTCTTCATTACACCACCAACAACTTTAGAATAACCAGCCTAAAATTACAATTATTCGTGGTTTCTGTGAGATTCTAAAACTTTTTTGTTTCTTCTTTTTAATTTTCGGTTTTCTATCTCACATCTAAATATGCTCTTGCCATACGTATACCAGCAACAATTTACATTTCAGTGCCTGGCAAAAGGCAACAACAACAAAAGCAACAACAAACAGCAACAATAAAAACTAAAAACATTGCCGATTGCAATTTTTGGCTGTGGCAACATCCATAAACGTAAACCAACTCTTAACAGTCTCGTATAAAAAATGAAAATTATTTTCGCTTTCATTTAAAAATTTTAACCACACACACCAATATACCCACTCTTCCTGGTCTCTCACGCTCTATTCGCTCTCTTTAAAGCAATTTAATGCCAACAACAACAACAATAGCAATTGAGAGCTTGTGGTAGCAATTATTGTTCAACACAACAATCACAGAAAACAATCACAGTTTTAGGTTTTTATTTATTGTTGTTGTTGTTGTTGTTATATTTCTTGTATGATTTTCATTTTTTTCTCTCTCCCTCACAATTTCTCTTTGTGTGTGTACGTATGTGTGTGTGCCTGGCAAATGTATTTTAGCTTTAGTTTATGTGTATAGAGGTTGTCATTTTCAAACCAAAAAATTTAGGTCGCGTTTTGTGGTCAATTTAGTACAACAATTTGTTTTCCATGGCATATCACAGCTCTTGTTTAAACTCACATTTGTTTCACTGTGTGCTTATGTCTTTGTCTGTTTGCTTGTGTATTGGTTTTTTGGGCTTATATTGGTTTCCCTAAAACTATGCAATAAATTTGTTTAAAAACTTAAAAAATGGAAAAATTGTTGAAATCAACTTTAATGTTGAGGTTTTTATTAAAGTCTTACGAAATTTTAAAAGAAATAAAATGAGAAACTCCAGTAAAAGGGCCTATTTATTCTATTTTATAAAGGGTCCGCCAAATAATTTGAAAAATTGAAAATGCTTTAAAAAACAAAAACTACTGAATATTTTCTCAAATTTCCTTATTTATTTGAAAGTACAATCCTTCCGGTTAATAATGCAAAATAATTTCATTCAAATTGTTGCCTCGTCTGGCCATGCAGTAGCCTACACGATCGGTCCAATTTTTAAGCACATTATCGATTGTGTGCAGCTGTATTTCACCAATGGCTTCACGAATATTGTCCTTTAAAGCGTCAATTGTCTCTGGCTTGTCGGCGTAACACTTACCTTTGACGGCACCCCACAAATAATAGTCCAACGCTGTCAAATCGCAGCTCCGAGGTGGCCAAACGACATCAGCTCTGCGGCTGATAATGCGATCTTCAAAAAACAGGGCGCAAAACATCGCGTGTAGCTTCGGCTGTGTGGCACGTAGCACCGTCCTGTTGAAATCAAATGTTGCCAATATCCTCCTCTTCAATTTTTGTGAACAAAAATTCGTTCAACATGGCCCGATAACAATCGCTATTGACTGTAACGGCCACTCCTTGTTTATTTTCGAAAAAAAAATGGCACAATTATGCCTCGGGACCAAATCCACACCAAACAGTGACTCGTTTTGGGTGCGTCGGCTTTTCAATGTATGCGTGCGGGCTTTCTGTGCCCCAAATGCGACAATTTTACTTGTTTACATACCCGTCAGGATCAAAATGAGCTTCATCTGAAAAGATGATTTTTTTTTGCCGAAATCGGCATCTTCTGTAAGCCGATCGCAGGCTCACTTAGCGAAGCGAAAACGCATTGGATGGTCAATTGGACTTTGTATGGCGTCATACCAAGGTATTTATGCAAAATTCGTCTCAATGATGTCTCCGAAATGTTCAATTGTTGAGAACGATGGTGAATTGATGTTGATGGCGCTTCATGTACTCTTTCTGCCACAGCAGCAATATTCTCGGGTGTACGCACTGTTTTTGGCTTTTCACGCTTTGGTTTATCGATGAGGATGCCAGTTTCTTTCACTTTTTTGCACAAGATAACGAACATACGGAGCTGACGGTGCTTCTCTTCTTCCAAAATCCGTACGCAATTTTCCCACACACATTCTGCAACATTACCATGATTTTTCAAAGTAATGTCGCAATATATCCGAGCGTTGTTTAAGCGTATACACAACCATATTCGTTCAGCGGAAGGACACAACTGATTATCTGTTAAATCAGACATGAGCTAAGTGTTACCATTCACGAAATAAGCACTAGTTGAAAAAAAACGTTAGATGGTGGACCCTTTATAACACACTGGCTATGTAGAGCCAAAGTAGATAAAATAGTGATACAAAGCTGCAAAACAACTTCAAAATTCTAGAAATCTGATCTTATTGCCAGCGCCTTGAGAACGATAGGTAGGTAGATAGGTTGGAGCGGTAGCTTTGATACCAAAAGCTCACTTGAGCATTCATAGCTGCCCGTAATGATGCAACAAGTAAGCGATATCTGTCAGCACTTTTTACGCACTGCTAAATTGGCTTCTTACCGTGCCTTTCCTAAAGCAGCGGGCTACTCTTGCGACATTCGGTAAATTGCTGGCAAGGCGAAAAACTATTCAGATGCTTCGATGACGTAGCACTGACTTTAGGTACGTGAAAAAGAGTCATCAAATCTGGCCAAAGCTAGAGGAAAAGCGAGTGGAAAAGCCACTTGAACACCAGCGGATCATATTTAATGAAGTCTTCGGAATTATTACGGAGTACTCATGTAATGTACATTGGCCACAGGCCATCTGGTTAATGACTTCTGCAGGAGCTAAGGCAGTCGGATACGCAGACGACATCGCAGCAGTTATTAGAGGCAGAAACACAGACGAAGTCCAACGCAGATTACGACAAGCCATGATGAGGGCACAGCGTACAGCTGGCCGTGCATAAAACCGAGCTGCTTCTACTAACCAAACGACACATTCCGAGTGAGATCGAAATCAACATTGCCAACTTGGTTGTTCCCACGAAGAAATCAATTAAATACCTTGGGGTAGACTGGACTCGAAACTGACCTACTCAGAGCAGATACAGTATGCAACAGCGAGAGCAGCTAGAATAACAACTCAACTAAGTAGACTGATGGCAAACATTGGTGGAACCCAATTTCGCTGGGAAAATGAACAGCATGGAAGGTGGACATGTAAACTAATTCCCGAGTTGCAAGTGTGGAAAAACAGAAAAAACGACGAATTATACGACTACATAATCCAGATGCTGACGAGTCATGGATATTTCAGAGAGTACCTGCATCCGCATGGGGAAATGCCGCTCGCCATTCTGTATCTGTGAAGAGAAAGAAACGTTAGATGATTCCGAACACACTTTCTTCAGCTGTCGTCGATGGGCCGAAAGCTGTCAGCGACTCGAAGCTGAAATCGCCGTCATTAGCACTACAAACGTCGTGCGGAAAATGATAAACAGTAGAGAGACAGTTGGAACGCAGTAAAACACTTTGTAGAGCACGTACTGCGAAGGAAGAAATTTGATCTAGACCCAGCAGACTGAGAATAGTGCGGAGCCTGGACGCAGGCTCAGGATGATGGAACTGGAATATATGCCAGAAAAGGGGTCCACCTCAAAGTAATACAACCGTGGTTCCGAAGTGGAATGATTCCCCGATGAGGAGACAAGGCGGGTTTTTAGTCGG
Source organism: Sarcophaga subvicina (assembly GCA_936449025.2). Taxonomy (NCBI): domain Eukaryota; kingdom Metazoa; phylum Arthropoda; class Insecta; order Diptera; family Sarcophagidae; genus Sarcophaga; species Sarcophaga subvicina. The sequence continues at coordinate 107,093,303 of OW388084.2, forward strand.
TATACCCAGTGGGAGAGTCCGACATATCATGTTTGGTGACGACCATCATGAATGCATAAAGCATTTTCCCTCAATTGAGGGTGAGAAAGTATTTGTTTTTCACTTTATAGGCACAAGGGCTGCTACTATGGAGATAATCTCACTGGACTGACTAGGATGGCCATTGCGAGGCTTAATTTAGAAACTCCGAATAGCTCCAGAGTTTAATGAAAGCTTACAAAAGGACACATGTGGCCTAAGCTTGTCTATGCTATTCAGTTGACAGCCTCTTTTACTTGCACACCAATTTAATTTCACAATTTCAATTCAATTTGCTTAAAATATACTTTAAAGTCACCCCATTTCTCCAAAAACTTATGTGTAAAACCGCAATAGTTTGTAATTAATTGAGCACTTAATAAAACCAAAATTAAATGCAGCAGCAGGACACTCTCACCTCTCCGTATCGAAGCCTTCGAATTTATCGATACGAAATGCTCGATAACATGCATCTTCTCATTATTATTGTTGTCGACCAAAAGAAATGCAAGAGAAGAGACAAAATTTCTAAACCAAAATTATTATGTTCTCGAAAATGTATGTCAATGATGGTTAAAACCAACAACAACAACAATAAGACATCAGCTATTAAGAGAAATTTATTACACATTTCGGTCAACAGCATAAAACTATTGTAGCATATATAGAGGCAGCTAGGCGAAAAGGATTTCAAAAGAGAAAAAAAATAAGTCCTTTGGAAGAAGTTTTTACTGTTCTCGACTTGGTATGGTATGGTATATTTAAACCCCCAAAGGAAAGGAGGGACGGGGTCAATAATAGAATATTGAAATTGTAATTTTCCTTTGGGGGTTAAAAACTCTTTTCCAGAAAAGGTTATGCAAACAGGAAAACGGGGCAAACGGGGTCGATAATACAGCGAGCTGCAGGGCAGGGTTTTAAAACAAGTTGAGTAAGTGTTAAAACAAGCTGTTGTTGTCGTTGTTGTTGTATTGTCCTTAAAATCTGAAACATGTTTTAGTCGTATTGCTATGTAGTACGTGTGGTGATAATGTTTAAATTTAATCATGTTTTTAGTTTCACTAACAAATTTAAAGCACACACACACACTCATACATGCATTTATAAAACGTTTGCTGTTAATTAATTGCCTATTGTGGCTTGATTTTGGTTTAGAAATCTATAAAACAGCCTTCAAATAGGCTTTAAATATTATTTAATTTATAAAAGCCTAAATATAGGCAACATATTTTGGTTTTCAAATAAACTACTGCAGTTACTCACAGGCAAACAAATTCAAACATTAGAAATGCTGCATACTTTTTATTCAATTTCGTAGCCTAAAAATATGCTTTAAAATTTTATAAAATTTTATTGCCTAAAACTAGTTTAAAAATTTTAAACAATTTTAATTTGAATTTAAATTGATTTACATATGTTTTCTCTCTGAAATTTTATTGTCTGTGTTTTAAAAATTTTTAGAAAATATTTTTCTTTAGAATTATCACAATTAAAGCCAAAAAATCTTTTGTTCAGCTTTCATCACCTGTTGTTGGTTAAAATAATTTGTTTAAGTCCGGTTGTTACTTTTTTTATTTGCCCAGAAATCTTTTCAAATGGAAAACAACACATACATATAAACTGGTTTAAATAAATATTTTGTAGAAAAATAGAAAAATTTTTTAAAACAAAAAAAGGTCTGAGAGGAAATATTTCTCAGTAACCCAGCAAAAATTTCACGGAAAGAATTGCATAAGTAGGGTTACAAAAGCAATTCCTTAAATGGCTTAAAATTGTGACCTATGACGTCATTGTTTGGACAGCCAAAACGACTGTAGTATAAGTAGCTAAATTCAGTTGAATGGGATAAAGGGATTGACAATGAAAATCTATCCAATGGCAGCATTTTACATGGTATTGGTGGCCAAAGCTATGTAGACTATGATTAGTATTATTGGGAAACAACCCTAATACGAAAGTTATCAAGGGGTATAGTGATCTGACTAATCAAGCGGCTGATAGCTGTCAGTAAACTCCAAAAATTTGGAAATTGACTGGGTAATAAGGTTAGGTTAGGTTAGGTCGGAGTGGTAGCTCTGATATCACAAAGCTCACTTGAGCACACATAGCGGCCCGTTGTGATGTCAACGCAGTCCCTGTACTAACCAAGTTCCACCAAAATCAGGGAAAAGGAAGGAGTTGGTCAGCGCAAGAGCTGCACAATAATAAGAGTGAATAAAACAAACTCAAGCCCATACACTCTGTAAAGAAAATGTTTTGTTCTGTGAGCAGATGGTAGGATAGGAGCTAGGTGTTGGCTTCCAAAGTAAAATAATCGGTATCCATGGGGTAACTCATGGGCATCTTACAAACGAAAGTTGTGCTCAATTCAACCTGGTGATATCGGAACAAGTCGTACGTGGAGCAATATGAGTTGCTTTTGGGAACAAGAAGCACAAAGCAAATACAGCGAATCCAAGAAAAACGTAAGGGAAATACAAACTGCCTTCATTTGCTCTTGAGATTGTATGAAATGGGCCTTGAACTCAAGGATGAGACGCATTTCTTAGGACTTTTTGTAGAAAGGAAGATGTACTGCATATATTGAACCCCCTACATAATTTTTTGGTCATTACAACCCTTCAGGATTACGACCTAGTTTCTCACACCACTTATGTTGTGTGTGTTAATTTTATACGTGAGTGGCGGGACCTACAGTTTAAAGTCGACTCCGAACGACAGATTTTTGAGAAACTTTTCATGGCAATTTTATTTACTCTCAGAGCTTTTGCCAGAAATCTGCTGAGAGGAAGTCGCCGAAGAAATACTTTTTGTATTTTATTTTGATGTCTGTCCTGGGGCTCGAACCCTGGCTTTTCGTTAAATAAGCCAACACACTACCTACTAGAACACGGCTCCACGGCTGAACTCCCTACGTTTGTAACAAATTATTGGAGAAAAGAAGACTCATTAGATAACTTACTTGTTATGTTCAACGGTGGTCCGACTTATTTTAACCTACGGATGCCTGGTAAAGTGGGAATCCTTCGCCACAACAGGTAGCCTCAGTTGGAAAAGCGGATATCAAGATCTGCCTGCAGCGTTATTAGTGGTGCCTTGCATACTAAGTCTACGACATCGTCTACAATTTACGGGCTTAGCAGCTAAAACTGGTCAATACTTCTGGGCAACTGAAAAATGGCACGGATTAGGTAGCGTTTGTCGCCATATTCTTATGGAAATTTGGAGAACTTGTAGCATTGTTTACATAATACCACACAATGGCATCTCGTAAAAGTTTAGAACGTATATTCCAGAAAGAGAGTTTTGAGAAAATGGTATTAAGAGTCTTGAGAGCTATCCCGCTGATATTTTCAGGGCTAGTTTGAAAGGAAATTGAACTGTGACTGGTTGACATTTGTGGCCTTAGCAGGCTCACTCTATGGACTACCGAAAATGATATTGTCTCTGGGAAGGAAATTAGCACACTTTCTGTCAACCAGGAGGCAGTCAGAATGCTGACGACAAACTCTAAAATAGTTTAAAGCGCCCACAAATGTTTAAATAAGATGACGGAGCAATAGTGAATGTATATCATATGGATCTAGTAGAGGTTATCTATCTAAGTATAGAGAGAATAAACTGTTCAGGCGTAGAACATGCAAAGAAATCTTCGGTGGAAACATCTTGCAAGACCTGAGAGCATATGATTGACAACGCAGTAATGGATTCTGATAAAGCTACGTTGGGAGTTTCGGACATGGGCAAGATAGGGTAGCAAATCCGGTTAAAGCTGGATAGAGAGTCTGATGCCAATCAAACTCCAATCGAGCAGCTTAGTGTGATGGTTGTAGCCTAGACTAGACTAGATATTGCGTTATGGGTACTTATACTTGGGAGTTATTGGTATTGGACTCATTGCAAACAACTTCTTCAGAGACGAGATGTACAGACGAGAAAGAGAACGAAACCATTCTTTACGATTTGGATAAATCCCCCGCTCTAGGCCGGAATAGTTAAGAACGTCTTGATATGTATCAGGCAGGCGATCTAAGTGATCTATCTATAGTGGGCATTAGAAGTTTACGACGATTTATCAGGGGCTCTGGATGGTAAAAAAGTAGAAGCTATAGGTGGATATGGTAGGATATGAACTTAAGTATGTACAGTGTTGGAAAAAATAATAGGGACACTTAAATTTTTCAATATATTCTTATATTTTTATTACTTTTCCATAAATATTACAAAGTATACACCTTAAATTGAAGGTATTCAAGTAGTTTAACTAATAAAATAAAAATAAATGACTAGTTCTGCCAAAAAAATATAATTTATTCGAAAAAGGCCTGGAAAAAATAATAGGGACACTTTATGTTATGCTAAAAATATGTATATTTTGTTAAATCATTTCCAGATATTATTTCAATATTTGCTTGAAGCACCTTTCATTTTAATTACCTCCTGACAGCGACGATTCATAGATCCCACAAGATTCGAACAGACGTCAGGGGGAACTGAATACCACCATGTCTCCTGAATTTTTTCCCACAATTCCTGTTAATTTTTTGATTTAAAGTTGCCGATTTTATTTTTTAGGACTCCCCAGAGGTGTTCAATGGAGTTTAAATCTGGTGATTGGGACGGTCATTCCATTACTGGCACCCCATTAGGGAAATGCTTCGGATCATTGTCTTGCATAAATTCCCATTTAAGTGGCATTTCGTCCTCGGCAAACAGAAGCATTTTATTCTATAGAATATCTATGTAGTCAGCTGCACACATTTTTCCCTGAATCCAAACAATAGGGGCAACGCCAGATGCCGAAAAACACCCCCATAGCATTATCGACCCTCCACCATGTTTGACTGTCTTTTTTGTATATTTTGGGTTAAATTACAGGAATAAAACTGGAATAATATACTGTGGTCAGACGAAACAAAGGTTAATTTGTTTGGTTCGGACGGAAAATCGTTTGTACGTCGTCCTGTAAATACAGAATTTAACCCAAAAAAGATAAAGGTAAAAGATTCCTGATAATGTAAACAATGTAAATAATGCGAATAATGTAAATAATGTAAAAAATGCAAATAATGTAAACAAACAAACAAACAAACTTGAAAAAAACATCCTACAAAGTTAAAATTTTCATTAAAAATAATTTTTTTCATTTAATTTTATTGTTTACATAAGGTAAACTAAGAGGTAAACAATTGAAAATTTTGTGGAATATTTTTCTAATATGTCTTGTTGGTTTATTTCCAAAGAGATGAAAATGTAAATAATTGTAAACATTGTAAATTATGTAAATAATGTAAACAATGTAAAAAGTGTAAATAATGTAAACAATGTAAACAATACAAAAAACTTCAAAAAATATTTCATTACAAAATATTTTTTCATTAAATTTTATTGTTTACATAAGAAAAACTAAGAGGTAAACAATTGAAAATTTTGTAGAATATTTATTTAAATGTTTAGTTGGTTTATTTCCAAAGAGATTTAAATGTAAATAATGTAAATAATGTAAAAAACTTGACAAAAGATCCCATAAAGTTAAAATATTTCATTAAAAATAATTTTTTCATTAAATTTTATTGTTTACATAAGGTAAACTAAGAGGTAAGCATTTGAAAATTTAATAGCTTGTTGTGTTAAAATGTTTTGTTGGGTTTATTTCCATTGAGATGGTAGAGATACCATTCTAAATTATTAGTATCACATACAAATTGT